>OV884027.1:22513168-23789239 GCA_930367265.1 Catocala fraxini | reverse complement strand
CGATTGTATCGCCATCTGTTAAATGTAGGCGGAACTTCTTTGTCTGTGCGAAGTCGCCACATATCAATGTCAGTGTCATATTTGAACTGCCTGTGGGATTCTCACTGGCAGGCCTGAATTTCATATAATAATATGACAAGAGAGGTGTCTTTAGTAGGAAGCGTACTCTGTGATCCTATAATCATGCAGATTTACATAATACATCTACACGAAAAAAAACTGCATAACAGATTTATTTTGCCAGACATTTATATAAAAACACGAGTAATATAATTACTATGTTTTATTGCTATTAGGGTATTTTCCATGCGTGTTATTATCGTTAATGTTTATTACTATCGTTTACTATTATTCCTTGTTGAGTATATAATAATAAAAATAACACGAGGAAAATTAATATTTCTTAGGTATTACGTAATAGTATGCAAATATTTTAAGAGATTAATATATGAAATGCGTTGATTTTTTTGACATTTTCATAACGGCGCAACTGTTGAAATGGTAGTTAAGTGGAGTTTGATATACTTCATCAAACGTCTAAAAATTACTATGTAATTTAAATAATACATATATGGTATTTTAGCTATGTTATGTATTTACTTGGATTATATTAATTTGTTTAATTGTAACTCTTCTTTTTGATATTATCACCTAGTTATACCATCATGTAACAAACAGTATTATATTTACTAAACATGGCCAATTTATTAAAGTTTTAATTGTTATTTTAGATCATCGTTCTTCGAGTACATAATTATATTAAAAAATATTTTAACTCAACAAACTCAAACATCAGCTATGAATTTCTAATCAGTGTCATATGGATACACAGAATAGATTAATTATATGTATTTACACCTCTGAAACATGTTAACACATTGAGTTTTTATTTCTGTCGACTAAGTAAGGTTTGATTGAGCAACAGAGCATGCAACTAAATCACGCTGATAAGGACCAACAATAATAGATGGGATTTTATTGGATTATTAACTATGTACATATAACCACAATTCTTTAAAACTAACTTATACCTAAAATATTATAAAACAGAAAGAAAATGAAAACTAAAACTCTCTAATAGGCGTCATAAAATTCCTCCGCATCACAGTGCGTCCAGTAGTGTGCCCAGAAGATTGGCAGCATTGCCACGTTGAATGGCAATGCTTATTCTTGCCGCAAAATAAAGGCCAACCCTCTGGTCACGGAAAGAGTCGATTAACCTTTTTGCTATGTCTCTATAGAGAGCACGAGCACTTGGATCCCATGACTCTAGCGTTTCGACCCCAAACGGCTCAAAAACATAATCCCCATAAATCCACGGCCAGGTTTTTGATGGACAGAATATGACGAACGAGGCATCTCTAGTATCTATTAGAGATGTCTCGTTTGTCATATTCCTAGAGATTCTTCGTTTGTCATATTCTGTCTGTCTGTAACTAAATCACGCTAAATATACTAAATAGCAGCATATTCTGTATATATGCGACAGTGACAATTAAGCAGGTAATATAAATAATATGCTGCCTGCGCTCGGCGTTCGTCATTCGGCACGAATATTATTAGATACTTTCGGTTCCGATAAAGTAGGCGCGTAGTATTTCGTGCGCTGCAGCTTAGACGTATATTATGCATAAATACTTTTAAATAGCGTTTGTTATTAAATATGCTTAATGATAACACATCTTGCCTAGCGTGTCCGTAATATGAAACTCGATCAATTACGATAGTATCGTTTTATGTACTACTTTGCTATAGAAATTAAAACTACAGTTTTACTACATTATGTTTTCATAATACTATTTAACATAATAGAGGATTTATTGCCTACAAATAAGACAGGCTTGGATTGGACTTATTGAGGCGTTTGCAGTATATGCGACCGATTTGCCAAAGCAGTGCCAAATAATTCATACCAGAAGATCTAGTGAATTCTTATCTCCTATCGAGCGCAGCTTGGCTTTGCAGTGTGAATTTTGTTACTGAACCAAGTAATGAAGAATCCAAAAAAACACTGTGTTCAAACATATTACCAATTTTATACTTTGTACTGGAGTACAACAATTTTGGTACTTGGTTTAATGTTTTTAACGAGAGTCAATTTTTATTTTAAACTAGCGGGTTCGACAAACTTGGTTTGTCGAACGACGGCTTGATATAAAACAAACACATAGAACCCGATCGCAACACCAACGAGTCAAATTATGAATCTAAACTATCCAGAGATCCACCTAAACATACACAAAAAAATTATCAAAATCGATCCAGGCGTTAAGAAATTTACTGACACACAAACATACAAAAAATAATAGAGATTAAGCTTGTTAGTATGTTGGCATTTGGTACTCAGGCATACTCGTCGGCGTCTAGAAGACTTGCTTCTTGGTTTCTCCTGAAAGTGCCAGAACCACTTCAATTGGATCGTTTGCATAGTCATCGTTGTTCTTGCGTAAATTGTTTTTGATTATGTTGACGAAATTCAAGCTGATATTAGTCGTGTTGAGGTCTCCAATATCTAATTCATCGTTGTGGCTTCTAAGAAGTGAAGTAAGAGGGTTCAGTTCTGCGCCTTGTGTCCTCACAATCATGAGGATAGTTAGACATATTCTGGCTAGGAATGCTAACATGGTCTTGTATGCACTTTGCTTTTACTACAAAAATTTTCGGAAACGAAAATTTACAATAAACTCTTTTTATACTTTATAGTGTGAACTGTGAATTGAAATAAATGAGTAAGCTCGAAGGTTTTGTAGAAGTTACTATTTTTTAGGTATTGCATATATATTTTGATAGATATTTTTTATAGAAGTAATAAATATGCAATGAAATTATTTATGGCTGTTGGCATTTTAAAGCGTTGAAGTCTTTTTAGTTACAATGATGTTGCGCTGCGAATAGTTATAAATAAACTAATGCTTATTTATATGGTCAACATTTACACATATGTTTTATGATGTTGGACACTACGATAAGTACAGGTCATTCATTCAACAATACCTCGTTGTAGCTAAAATATATTACATTTACATTTATGTTTTTAAACAAGTTAGATATTATGTCTATGTAATATTGTAAATTTAAAAATAAGTATACTCATATTTGAATTCAACATTCAGTGGTTCAAATGTATTCAACTAACATTGTCATAATGTACAGTTGGATATGGAGGTGAAACTTGCAAAATGAAAAATATATATCGGATTTATAAATACAAAAGGCAAACATATTACAATGCTATCAACGTCTTATTAATTCATGATAAGAACATTCAGTAGTTATTCGAATAATATAATGTTTGAATCACCGACTTTACTGATTTTAGAGACTGCATATAAATTAATATTTAAATGCGGCATCACACGATTTTTGAATTAGTCGATATTTTTGGTAACATATTAACCTATAGGCATGTCAACAAACGAGCAAGACCCGTGGTGTATCAAGCGTTTATAGGTTTTACGATAATAACTCACAATTAGGCGAGCCGTATGCTTATTTGCTATCTTTGTCTTGCCTTCAGTAAAAAATGTGTTTACTATTACACATTTCATACCCATATAGAACCTTCACAAAAATTGACGTTCACCTTTCGCTTGTCATAATATAATTAACAATACAATTGTCGCACGCAAGTCACAGTCTTGAATAAAGCGTGAAACAATGACGATGTTGTACAACCTCTGCATACTAACAAGTGTACATACCAAATATCTGCAGCCGATGCATATCGTAAAGGTAGGTGTAAGGTTACGTCAAAATCATTGTAATGACGCGTGAAGGTGACCTTTGGATCACAACAGAAGTTATTTTTATTATAATTATAATATCGGCCCTGTATTAAGCTGACCCACTTCTGGGCACGGGCCTCTTCTCAGTGCGGGTTGGCAGACTTCACATATTTAAGAGAGCATAATGGAGAACTCTCGGGTATGCAGGTTTCCTCAAGATGTTCTCGTTCACCGTTAAAGCGAGCGATAATTAATAATAATGATTGCCTATCAAAATGACTACACTCCGCCTGATGGTAAGCAGTCGTGTAGTCCACGAGCAGAGTCTTCCTCACCACGTGCTTACGTGAAGTGGTGACGAGGACTCTACTTTGACGGCTGGTGTTTCTTCACACCCGCTTGAAGGAAGAAGGAAACACGGGCATTTGGCAGATAATGCCAAGTTTTAAATTTGCCACCACTGGTTGCCTATTCAGATGTAACTGAAAGGTGTGGTCACATTTTAGGGTTGCAAAGCATCATGAGTCATGATCTAAAACCTAAATATTTATTTAAGGATTTTTAAATAATATTTTTCGGCTTTTTCGTCTTTACCTGTGATAATTCGCAATGTTTAAAATTAACTCACTCATAATATTGTCTTCTATTTACGCGAATATTATTCATTGAAATTAAACTGCTATATACGGATTTTATCGCGTTGTTTATTTGACACTTTATTACAAAATTTTGAAAATTGTTTCACTACTACTACTATTAAACTTTACTATTTTTTAAGCTAATTAAATTATTATTAAACTATTTAGATTTAATTTATTTTTACTTTTACACTTTCCCCGACGTTTCGGTTGCTTTTCAGCAGCCATGGTCACGGGGAGACACTCACTCATTATTCACACTCTCACACAACTCACTCATTTCAATATTTTATTGTATGATAAAATTTGGTACGGACATAATTTACGATATTAGTTATTATTCTGTAATTAAAACATTTTTCCACGCAGTCAATTTGTTACCATAACTATCCCGTGACGTTACTTGGGTGCTGATATACAGCGCCACCGTTGTTAAACTCATCCTTATAATAGCTAAACTATTATGGGCGATATATTTTCCGAAATAAATAAGTAAATGAATGAAAACAACGTGAGCACATCTACGTGACTGAGAGCTCTACATAATGCTCTCTAAGATTTGTGAAGTCTACCAACCCACAATGAGCCAGCTGGTGGAATATGGCCTTATTCTCCTTATACTGTGGAGAGACCCGTACCCAGCGGTGAGACCGTTTATAAATAGAACTAATATTATTATATTCTTGAAATAAAATAATGCATATCTTCGTTTAATATTAGGCTCCTTTAATGTTTTGAAGACGTAAAGGATACATAAACAAACCTAGATTTTCATTTATAACAGCCGAGTGGCCAGTGCCGAAATTAGCCTTCTGGAATAGGCCAACATCCCAGCAATAGGATGATAAAGGCTGTTGAAGTATATAATTATTGTTGTAATTGTAGTTAGTTATACTTATTCTATTGATTGAGGAAAACATGAGTAGGCTAGTATCTCTAGAATCGTCGACCGTTAAGGAAATATATTTTATGCATTTATTAAATAAATTAGTACCCAACAAATATATTCTTAATGCCCAATTTTTATGTCAATCATATCTTTATATACACTAGCTTAATATTCAGCCAAGATATTTTAAATAACTACATTTTGTGTAAATGGTAGTACCTCTTTTATGTGTATGGCAGGCAAACAAGCAAATGACTGCATATTGGTAAGACTGAAACCTGAACGCTGACAACATCTGAGTTAATATAGATATCACTCTCGCGTATCTAATCTTTAAAATAAGCAGCTGTGACAAATAGTTGGATAAAAATACCGTTGTTACGATTTTGGTGCGATACCCTAAAAAAAAAGTCGCTTTGCTACCAAGCTCATTATACGGTTCCCTGTTGACAGTATAGTAGCTCTATATAAACCCTAGAAACCCAACACAAGGTTAGCTCAGCTGAGATCTTTTGTAGGTTAGAGGTACCAGGCTACTCCAGTTGTTGTACTTAGTTTTAAGCAAACTTCCACCGTCAGTATTTGATTCAATACGTAATATTCCTTGTTACTTTTTCCTGATAAAAAGGAAAAAAGGCTCTGCCCGCAAGTCAAGGAGACCTTTACCAATATACAACAACGGACCCAAAGTATACCTAGACTCAGAAGAATTATTTGTGGATCACAAACCGTGTGTATCAGGTATAATATTTGGTAGTCTCAGGGTGACCATATAAACATGCAGCTCAAACCGAACACATGCAACTCCACCATTTTTGACTCCACAAGGACTATTACCAATTACATCAAGGAGTGCTATCACCAATTTTGCAATGCGTTTAACAGAAGTTGGTTGTTCCTCGTAAAATTACACAATTTAGGTCAATATCACAGTACTGTGTGTTCGTTAGCAGGCGGCGTGCGTATGAGTCAGTGGCTCCCGAACATCTGCTTAGGCATTCGCGACGTATTCCAAGGTCGGGTGAGGATTGACTGCTAATGCGTCCATGTGTTAGATCCTTTCGGATTTTTTCACAGTAGAACGTAGGGAGATCTGTTAAGAATTTTGTTCCATAGCGCCGTCTTTTGCAAATGTAAAAGGAAAACTTATAGGAAAAAGATGATTTAATATTTGACATCGCTTTAGGAAAGGAAAATGGATAAGTAATTTGTAGAAGCACAGACAGAACACAGCTTAGACGGTTTTGTTTTCACGGCCAAAGGCTAAATTGATGTTAATGAAATAAGATATAGACATATCTGGAGCCAACGTGGTTACTAAAAGATAGGTACTGATTCATGTTCAAATGTATCAGTGTTCAAATTTTTACGAGAAATGGGCACAGCTGAATTAATTCTTAAGCCTGGGATTTCAGCTCAATCTGTGACAATTTGACCGACGTAATCTGGTGTTATGTACGGTGAGAAAGGTTTCTTGGTTCCTTGAAGCGAAGGTGTGCTGTTAGTAGGATGCTGCATGTTAATTTTGCCCTTTGACTGGCAGCACAGCATTTTTTTAAGTTTGTATTAATTTTGCCCTTTGACTAGTAGTACAGCATTTTTCTTTAGCCACCTTGGTTGTTAATGAAATTCGTCCCTCGGCGTACGGACGTTGGTGTCCAGACATAATGCTTTTATTATTAGGTCTCAATATTTTTAAACTGACAGGTTAATATCGATAAGCAGAATATACTTACACATTTGCAGTACAATCATTAATTGCCATTGCGCATTGGAAACGGAAACGTTTAGGCCATTGTTTTTAACATAGTCTTGTTGCTTTCGTCCATCTTGATTCGTCACTTTGGCCAGCGAAGCGTTTAATTTTAATGTTTTATTTCTTGTTTCGAGTAATTTATGGTCCACTCTGCTGCGAAGAATTACGACTTAAGTAGGCATTTTGTTTAGTAGATCGTGTAAATCTCATAATAACATCTTTAAATATAAATATACTAAAATAAATAATTTGAATACTATTAAGTTAGGTAACGAGCTTGCCCGATATATGTAGTTACTAAGGCTTTTGGACGTTCCAAACACTAAAAAAAGCTTCATACAAGCGTTGAGTGCTCTGTTTAACCTTTTGAAGCTCATCTTGTAGAATTGCATGTTATAGTCAAATTGTTTATAATCATATTGAAACATTAATATGTCTGGAATGCCAATGTCTTTGAAATTATATATACATCTATATATATATATAAACTCTTCCGTTACTGAGTGACTGACAGACAACGCACAGCCGAAACCACGGAACGCAAAAAAAAAGAAGCTGAAATTTGGCACGTATGTTCCTTGGAGAGTGTAGGGGAGCACTAAGAGAGGATTTTTGGATATTCCACCCCGAAGGGGGTGAAAGGGGTGAAACCCGATATTCACACGGGAACGGGACTTACGCGGGTGAAACCGCGGGAAAACTACTAGTACATTATATAATATTACTTGTCTACGATATTACTTGTCTTTAAGCTGTAAAAAAATTACTTTAAACGTCCGCTTTCCATGAAAACAATTATATTAAGTAGAGTTACATGACTGTATTTATAATAAAATAAGGATAAATGTATTATATATAACGTGTAACAGAATATAGTGGTCATTTTAAAGCATTTTATAATGTACCTAGTCCGTCTAAGAATATATCTATTAATGGGTTTCCTATATTTGTAAATAATTAAGTTTCTATACATGCGCAAGTTGAGGCACTTGCACTGGTTAAATGCATTGCTTAAACGACCGACCAATTCATTATTTTAGCAATCTAGACGCTTTGCCTACCCAGTCATTCTGCAATCTAGTCATTTTGTTCAATCTGACTTTTTTCTATCCAGACTATCTGACCCTAACCCCTGCAAGTTACCCGTATGTTTAACTCGCGCATGTAGCCCATACGTCTTACGCGTGTAGCCCGCGTGAGTGCCTTGCGCATCAGCTGCTCGCGTAAACATACATGAGTTGTTGGTTCAACCTCGAGATTACATACATACATACATAGATTCGCGCCTGTTTCCCAGAGGGATAGGCAGAGACTACGGATTTCCATTTGCTACGATCCTGACACACTTCTCTGGCTTCATTCACTTTCATCACATCCCTCATACACGCCCGTCGGTTCAAGGTGCTCTTAACCTGGCCTTTATCCAGAACGCCTCCGATCTGATCAAGAAACGTTCGCCTAGGTCTTCCTCTTGCGACTGTTCCATTCACACTAGCCCTATAAACTTTCTTAGTCAATCTTTCCTCGTCCATTCTTTCTACATGCCCAAACCAGCTTAACATACCCTTTTCTATTCTTGTCACTATATCAACTTTCATGCCGCATCTCTCTCTAATCACACTATTTCTTATTCTATCTTCCAGAGTCACACCACATATATTTCTCAGCGCTCTCATTTCTACAGCATTTATTCTGCTCTCATGCTTCTTTTGCCATACCCAACTTTCACTTCCATACATAAGTGTGGGCACTAAAAGTCCTCGAGATTAATAAAATCTATTATTGTCCTTTCTAATAATTGTTTTTATTTTCTCCTTAAAACGTAGCGTAAATTTAATAAAGCGAATAAACTAAGTTTTCTAAAAATAAATCTTAATATTGTACCAGTTAGCCAATTCGATATGAGATTTCTTTAAATTAAATTAAACATGTAGTTGCCGCTTTGAATGAAGAAAATCGATAACGTAGCGGTTTTCATAGTAACTACATCATCGATATTTTTTAAATGGCCATTTTGTTTTCTGTTTTATATTTTATGTATTGTTGTTTGTACTTAGGCCACTATGGTTTGTCCTAAATTAACGAAAACATCAAACGAATATTATAAAGAATCGAAACAACTAATATAACTCTTCTTCTCTCTTAGCCTTTATTATTCCCAAGTCACTTGGTTACGGAGAGCCAAACAACCCGCTTACATCTTCTTCTCCTTAGCCTTTATTATTCCCAAGTCACTTGGTTACGGAGAGCCAAACAACCCGCTTACATCTTCTTCTCCTTAGCCTTTATTATTCCCAAGTCACTTGGTTACGGAGAGCCAAACAACCCGCTTACATCTTCTTCTCCTTAGCCTTTATTATTCCCAAGTCACTTGGGGTCGGCTTTTCTAGTCTAACCGGGTTTGACTGGATATCAGTTTTTACACGGAGCGGCTGCCACCTGACCTCCGCAACCCGAAGGCTAACGATACCCTAAGGCTAGACTAGTGTCAGGATATTAGAGGGTACAGACTTTCCCAATAACGACTGCCATAGATGTTCATGACAGCCGGGACCGACGGTTTAACGTGCTCTCCGAGGCACGAAGCAGGCGATAATTGTCAATCAATACGCACATAATTCCGAAAAGTCATATAACTTCCGAAAGTCAGAGGTGCGCGACGTGGGTTTGAACCCGACACCCTCTGCATTTCAGTCTGTTGGTCTCCCCGCTGACTAACTAATATAACTACTAATATTTTATAAACGGTTATTGATATTTATTATTACTAATACGTGTTTGAATAATATTTAAAGTCTATTCAAAATATATATGAATTTATAAAATAATCATTGCATTTTGTACAGAATCAAATTAGACTTAAGATACAAACGGCAATTTTATATCCAAAGACCTAATATTATAAAATTCTATTATATTATAAAACTGTTACAAAATAATGTTAGGCCAGCTGAAGCATATTAAAGTTATACCGGTTACTTACATTGAATATGAATGCCTTATTATAAAAGCAATAAAGACCTAATGTGGAGGCTCAACAACCTTTTCCGTCACACAATAATGACACAACTGTGTTTTAAGGATGTTTTACTAAATTCCTCCTTTAGTGACTATGTTGCGCAGTTAGAATTTATTATGTCGTCGGTACTTTTAAATGTATTTTGAAGCCAAATTTGTTTACATTTTTGTAATTTAGTTTTGTATATTTGCCTTTTTTGTATACGGATGTAATTTAGTAACGCAGATTACTTAGAAATTTTTATATGCCTAATAACATTAGACGCTAAAATAATTACATTATTTTTTGTTGGTAAGCGTTGTTTTTGATTTTATAATGTTGACCTAAAATATTTAGTGAAAGTGTGTATATCCTTAAATATAAATAGTTTTAATAATTTAATTAGCTTAAAAATGAGTAAAGTTTAATAGAAGTAGCAGTGTAACAATTTGTAAATGATGTAATGAAGTGTTAAATAAATAACGCGAGAAAATCCGTAGTTTAGTTTCAATGAATGTTATACTTTTTGAGTAGTAGAGCCTTGCTGATTTCAGCATGAATGGGCCGGCTCGACCGGGGAAGGACTACCCTCTCACAGAATATAGACGTGAAATACCAGTATTCCTACTGTTGTGTTTCGTTCGGTGAGTGAGAGTGCCGGAGGCCCAATCACCGTTTGTACTTCAGGCGGAAATCACGGCGGTTAATTTTTTTTTAATTCTACTTATATGCAGTTTTAGACTATTAAAATTATTTATTAAATCTTTTTTACATAATAAGTAATAAATGTGTAGTTTTAGCTTCCTTTTCGGCGTTTCGTAAATATTACGGTGCTGGGATACCATTTTCTTATGTTAGTAATAATAAATCATATTATTTATCATTGCTTCCTTAATGCTGCCACTAAAAAAAAAAAAAACAGTTATGGTTTAAGGCTTATTATTTTAGATACCAAGGTCACATCGTATAATTTTGTGCTTATATTTGCAATTGATCGTGCGGTCAATAGGTCCTTAAACAAGTTCGCAGTAAAAACGCGAAGTATTTTTTTTCTTAAAATCGCTAATAATCTCTGTAAAAACAACCTGTGACCATTCTATAAATCACATTAAGATTACTACTCTAAGTCTGATTGCAAAATGGCGTAGTATCTTAAGTAGTCGGCTTCGTTGCTCCCTCTACAACTAAAGTTCGAAACCTAAACGGGACAAAAAAAATTGTGATCTACAAATGGTTGTGCTGAGTCTGGATGTTCTTTGTGTCCGTTGTTTGCATGTATGTAACGTTCTCCACAATACAAGAATTATTCCTAGAACGGGACGTGTCTTATTAAAAAAGAAACGGTCACGGTTCATACTTCATTTGTGAGTTATGGTTTAATTGAAAATAGCGGATTAATACTATATGATATATAATACTGTAACCTTTCGGGTTTAGTTTAGGTGAAATGTAGATATATTTAGGAAGTACAATGAGAGAAGGTATAACAAATACACTTTTAATATATTTAGTATACAATTATAGTCAGGGCGTGGTTCGTTAGAAGGCTTGCTGCGTGTCCTTGTAGTCAGGAGCACTTAACTCGAGATGTGGAGCCGAGCCGCAAGGTGTCTCGTCCAGGACGCGATCGGCTTATATATGGCGCTGCCGCCGGGCAGGGGGGAGAAGGGGGGCGCCAGCCACCACTCCGACTCACGCGCAACCGTCGCGGTCGCGCGGTCCGCGTCACACACCCCCCTCGTTAAGCATTCTACAATATCTGTAAGTGAATATCATATTGAAGAAAAAATTGAATCCTAAGTTGCCAAAGAACAGGAATGTGCTTATCAGCCTCCATAGCTGCAATTATTTATGTCACAATACATAATAAATAATAATACAAGCAAGCGTTTACTAGTGTACGCATCGAGTCAAATATGTCTTACGGCCATTAAATTCTCGGTCAGAACCAGTTCGAACTATGGCAATGTGTCGTCGAACGTGACCTGTCATAGTTTACGCAGATTTGTCTATACAAATAAATAAAATTGAAGTCTCTGTTTGTAATGTCCGGTTAATCTCTGAAATGCCTGACCCGATTTTGACGGGACTATCACTGGCAGATAGCTGATGTTATAAGGAATAACTTAGGCTACTTTTATTTTAGAAAAATAAGGTTCCGTGGATAAATATTAAAACCTCTATACAAATAAATAAAATTGAAGTATCTGTTTGTAATGTCAAAATAACAGCTTTTTACCTAATGCATATGAAAGTATATAAGGGACTGATTTCAAAGAAATTATTTTAAAAATTGTTGTCCCTCTGTCTGCCTGTCTGTCTGTCTGTTTGTTCTAGCGAATATCTGAAACGGCTGAACCGATTTTGACGGGACTTACTAGACTAGCTGATGTTATAAGGAGTAACTTAAGACACTTTTATTTTAGAAAATATAGGCTACTGCGAAAAAATTAAAACCGATGATATAGTGAACGATATTCGATTCAAATAGGAGGGAAGTATATATAATAATAATTATATTTATACATCCAATAGAAACACTTAATATAATCTTTATATATATAATTCTATTGTACGTGTGTATGTCACTGAACTTCTCCTAAACGGATGGACCGATTTTGATAAAAAAAATTGTGTGTTCATGTGGATTCGAGGTTTGTTTAGATTTGGGTTTTTTTTTTCGTGTGTACAGGACAACGTCTGTAGGTACAGCTAGTAATATTATAAATAACATGGATTCACAAAATAGAAGTCTGAGATTAATTTTAGCATAGGTATATATTTACGAGGAATAGAAAATTATTAAGATTTCGTAAACTCTGCTAACTGAAATGCTAAATTCCACGCGGACGAAGTCGCGGGTAACAGCTAGTTTAATATAAAATTTAAATAACATTCATTAAGAGTGCTAGAACATAAAACTTAAAAAGGTATACACTTTTTGAGTTTTATGTTATAGCACGTGTTTGAAATAGGACAGGATGATTATTATTATTTTTTTAAAACTTTCAACGCCATGCCGATCACACAAATGATGATTGTGTCGGCTATATGTCAATTTGTAATGTAAATTTCAATGTGTTAAAAATCACTCCTGCAGTAGGAGTAATATCTGTGTCGCGAGGGACTTTACAAAAATTTCAAACAACGGACACAAAGAATACCCAGATTCGGAACTACTATTTGTAAATCACACAAATATTAGTTCCGTGTTGGTTTTGAAACTACAACACTCGGCGTAATGTCAGTGGTGAGATGAATACTTTAACCAATACGTCATCCATGAAGTTAAATATTAGTAAAACCTAAACTACTATATAAGGATTTTATCGCGTTGTTTATTTGACACTTTATTACACAATTTTGAAAACTGCTAATTTTTAAGCTAATTAAATTATTATTAAAACTATTTAGATTTAATTTAATTTTACACTTTCATTTAATTTTTTCACTTTGAAATAACTACACTGGAACATTGAGACAACTACCATCTTAGTCTCCCCGTGACCATGAATGCTGAAAAGCAACCGTAACGTCGGGGAAAGTGTAAAATTAAATTAAATCTAAATAGTTTTAATAGTTTTAATAATAATTTAATTAGCTTAAAAATTAGTAAAGTTTAAAAGTAAAAGTAGTGTAACAGGTCAAAATTGTGTAATAAAGTGTCAAATAAACAACGCGATAAAATCCGAATATAGTAGTTTAATTTCAATGAATAATATTCGCGTAAGTAGATAAGTAACAGAAGACAATATTAGTAAAACCTGTCTACCAAACACATTTCCAAGCGCCGATTTGCTACTAAGAGTTTATTAACAGAACTACATAACTGTGTCAGCCCTGCATATACTGTCTCACTGCTGGACATGGGTCTCTTGTTTGTTTGAGAAGGTTTAAGCCATAGTTTACCACGCTGGCCCAGTGCGGATTGGCAGACTTCACATAATATCTTCGAGAATATTACGAAGAAATCTAAGACATCTCACAATGTTTTTCTTCACTGCTAAAGCGAGCGATGATTTAATTTGCTAACCCCAAGGCATGCACCTCCCCGTTACCAGTTAATTAACTAGTAACGGGGAGGTGCATGCCTTGCGGTTGAACACGAGACCTTCAACGGTCTATCACTAGGCTATCGCTACTAAAATTACTTAAATGAAGAACTAGATTTTTTAATTTAAGAAAATACCACTTTTTATTAACAATTTAAGATAACGCAAGGAACTTCACTATTAGTATCCGTCTACTAAGGAGCAGCGATAGCTCAGTGGGGAGACCAACAGACTGCAATGCAGAGGGTCTCGGGTTTGAACTCACGTCGCGCACCTCTGACTTTCGGAAGCTATATGACTTTTCGAAATTATGTGCGCATTGATGGACAATTATCGCCTGCTCCGTGCCTCGGAGAGCACGTTAAGTCGTCAGTCCCGGCTGCCATGAACATCTATGGCAGTCGTTATTGGGAGAGTGTCGACACAAAAGATCCCACTGGGTCGAAGTGTCGCCAGTCTGCACTGAATGGCCCCCACATAAGATAAGATCCGTCTACTAATAAAGTATGATATTGTTTTGCAAATATTTTACTGACATGAAATACGGAACTTCATGGGCGTGGTAAGGAACGTCACTATGAGTGCCCTTCTATCAATAAAGTATGGTATTGTTTTGCTAACATTTTACGGTCATGAAATACGGATCTTCATGGACGTTATTTGGATGATATCTGTCAAAAGACCCAAGCTATATTTTTCGAAGTATAGATGCCATTTAATAAAAAATGAATATACCTATCCACCGGGCACAGTTTACCTCCGGTTTGTTACTAAGAATTTCGTAACAGATATACACAATAATACTTATATAAAATAAATACAAATAATAAAAACAACAACGTTTTTATCGTGACACAAACAAAGAAACGTTTGTTAGTTTGTTTGTATGTCTGTAATACGTTTATTGTTGAGTAAACTGTTTGTAATTACAAAATTGTTACTTAGTCAGCATACTAATGTACGTTGCTTGTTCGATCTGATATGTTCGTTGTGTTGTGTTCGTTATATCTGTTTCTTTGATTCCGTGGTATATGCTAGCCGTACATGTTAGCCGATCACCGTTTGGTATGAGATTTAATTCCTGGATCGGGCAAAGTGTTAGACATGTTATTTTTATATAAATATTCATATACTACATTTTAGAGTTCGCCTGGATGGCGTAGTGGTCAGTGTAACCGACTGCCACTCCTAAGGTCACGGGTTCGATTCCCGCACAAGTTAAACATTTGTGTGCATAAACATGGATGTTTGTCTTGGTCTGGGTATTTCTATGTATACTATGTATGTATTCACAAAAAAAAAGCATGTTTTTATGTATGAATTCTGTGCACGCTAAGCCAATAATGGACAGTTCCCTTTTGCTGTTTGGGATTATCCTTAACATTCCTGTAACACAGTTTACAACTAGCACGGGAGTGGAAGGGGTTAGTCTTGGTAGCTTTTGCAGTTAAACCTATATTTAACTACCTACTTAGTGTTATAAGTGAAGTAATGTATTGCTTGATTCGATTTTAATTAATAAAGATATTATTATTATTATTACTGTCCCATTGATGGGCAGGGGGTATCCTTTTTTATATTATAATATTCTTCTCAGTGTGAGAAGGGCTTGTCACGCGAGTTGATTACCTTTTAAACGAGGTATCAATGTGTTACCAGAGCAAGGGCAGAAAATCCACTGCGTCTTTTACGTTTAATTTCATGGGTCAGGGTTGCAAGTTAATAATATTGCAATCACCACTGGGCATTAACAATGTTGCCAGTTAATAACTCGTTTATGCTTCTTACGAAACTCAATGGAAGTGAAGGGAAGATCTATTAAAACTTAACGCATTGTTATTAATTTAATATCATGTTCATAAACCGTTAATAAGGTTAATTTAAGGAAGTAGGTGTTATCATTTTATAGAAAACCGGCTTAAGTTGTGACACAGCTATTAAGATTTTTTTAATAACAGTTCTCACAATGAGAAGAAGCCCGTGCCCAGCAGTAGGACAGTTTATTACAGGGCTGATATTATTATATTTATATTTTATATAGTGCCCGCTCTCATAACCAATTGCAATATGTGTATTTTTGTATGACAAAAACAAATAATCTATACTAATATGTATTATAAAAAGGAAAAACATGTTTTTTTGTTTGTGTGTTTGTAACGATTTAACTCAAAAACTACTTAAGTGACTTTAACATTTCTTAAACCATTAGAAAGCTATATTATCACCAAGGCTGGCAGGCAACAAAGGCTATATTTCATTATTAATATTATTTTACTAACACAACCTAATCTAAGCTACTTTTACGCAAGCAAAGCAGCGGGTAAAAGCTAGTTAAACTTTACAGCCATGTATAAAATAGTTCTCATTAGTGGTCTTAGGTATATGAGTATAATGATAAATAACTATACATAGATAAAAGCAAACATTTAAAATCGTCATCAATGATCGCACTGTTTGAATTAACGTGAAAACATGAAATAGATTTTCAATAGAAATACGTGTTTTGTTGACGTCACATCATATAACACGTTTCTGAAATCGCATATTTTACTCATTATATATTTAATCCTAACTAATATTGTAATAATTATAAAATAATAATAAAATAATAATAATAATATCTTTATTTTCAAAAAGTTGTACAATAAACCACTTACAGCTAAAGCAAAAATAGAATAAAGCACTGACAATAATAATGTCCTCCAGACCGAAATTCGGTCACGGCGGCCAATCTTAACGGAGACTGGCCATCTGCGCAGGAGATATTATAGTGCACAAGTATGTGCGCAATCACAAGTGCACTCTCTGTTCCCTAACCCTTATGATCCGATGGGACGGTAATCCGACACGACCGGAGAGCGATCAGGCGCAGGACCAACGGCTTTACGTGCTTTCCGAGGGGGTGTCTAACACCGCCAACTTCCTAACTCCGGGCTCGTATTGAGATTTCTGAACAGAAAAACCTAGTATCACTTTGTTGGCCCGACCCGGGATTTGAACCCGAGACCGGAGGCAGTTATATATGACAATATTAAGTAAGTAGTGTGTTGTGACACTAGTACCTACCCAAAGTAAGATTCAACTTGTGTTATGGGTACCAGGTCTCCCACATATTTAACATTTAAAGTGATTAAAATGATGACTCGATGACATTATGACAAGCAAAATTTAAAAAAGTTGAAAATTTGGAAACGGTCATCCTTCTGTGTGAGTGACTGAAGCGCGCGCGCGCGCGCGTGTGTGTGTGAGCATGAGTATGCGTGTGTGTGTGTGTTCTTGTTCATGTATGTGGATTTTTATGTAATAGCTTATAGAGTTGATAGAATAATAAAGTTTTCGGTCTTTGTATAATTTAATGTGTGAAGCCATTCATGTACAACTATTTTCTATCTGTATTTAGTGAGATGGTATATATCACATAGCTTATTAACTGTAAATGAGAATGTGAGTTTTTTTGTAACGCTTTCAGGCCCTAACTACTCAATTGATCATCATGAAATTTCGCATACACGTTGTCAGGACTATGGAATAGGACATATAATACCAAAATCTAGTAATTAAATAAATATGTTCTATGTGATCGATGGATGACAATCTTCCGTTGTTGCCTATTTTTATACCAACTTTCTCGTTAATCTAGGCTAAACCAATGTATATGGCCGTGGATTCTAAGGTGCCTAGTCGACCAGCAAAGAGGATTTGTCTGTCATGAAATTTTCAGTAGCAGATATGACTTACAAAGTTTACTCCCATGCCTTAACAAGCACGTAAACTCGTTGGTCCAACGTCTAAGCTCCCTCCTGTCGTATCTGATTACTGGTGCCTCGGTCTTTGGTAACGACTGCAAGTAAAGTTATTTTAACTAATATTATAAATGTGAATGTGAGTTTGTTTGTTTCTTACACTTTCACACGTTAACTACTCGACCGATAATCATACAATTTAGCATACACGTAGTCAGGGATAAAGAAAAGGACTTACCTTTTATCCAGAAACACACTGTTCTCAAGGGATAGTTTATTGGTCATTAATGCAAGCCGCAAGCAAAATCTTGTAGGTCATAAAGCATCATGCTACAACTGAAAGTAGCAAAGATAGCTTGTAATTTATACATCAGCCACCTGTGCTCACAATTCTACTGCGCGAGTATTTATTGTCTACAGAATATCATAACATGCTTCAAATGTGATGCATTTAAAGCATGTTATGATATAAATCTATAGATCCCCGATAGCTCAGTGGGGAGAACAACAGACTGCAATGCAGAGGGTCTCGGTTTCGAACCTACGTCACGCACCTATGACTTTCGGAAGTTATATGACTTTTCGAAATTATATGCGTATTGATTGACAATTATCGCCTGCTCCGTGCCTCGGAGAGCACGTTAAGCCGTCGGCCCCGCCTGCCGTGAACATGTATGGCAGTCGTTATTAGGAAGTCAGCACCCTATATTATCCTGACACTGGTCTAGCCTTAGGGTATTGTTAGCCTTCGGGTTGTGGAGGTCAGGTGGCAGCCGCTCTGTGTAAAAACTGATATCCGGTTAGACCAAAAAAGCCGACCCAAAGTGACTTGGGAATAATAAAGGCTAGGGAGAAGAGATTGTATTTAAACTAATCATATTGATTATTTATTGGCATATTATTTAAATTATGTAGACACCCACCTTATTTCAATATGTCACTAAAAACTACATTTACTTGGGTTAGTCATTGTAATGATTAGCGCGTATAAATGGATAGATAAAACATAAACAATCTATATTATCATTATCGCATTGTTATACGTATAAACAGGTAGCCATTTTAACACGTCACCGTGACATAACGTTCGATATTTGAAACGTCAGCGGCCATTGTGTACTTATTAATTTACGAGTGGTACGTCATCAAACAATATTCAATAGGTGTCATATTTAGGCGCTTGTCCACACTCCTAGCGAAGCAGCGATTGGCGATAGTTAGCGATGTTTTTCGCTTCAGGGGCGTACTAATAATGTAAAATTCTGTGTAAATAAAATGGATACATGAGTATATTAGCAGGTGACTGCTGGTCTTTTCCACAACTCAGATGAAGATGGCATACGGGCCCAGATTTTAAAAGTAAACGAAAATGGTTACCGTGGTTATCATAGGCGCGTGGTGAACAAATGAGTTTAAATAAAATTATGAACATAATTACGAGAGTCTACTATCTTTTCCACTTTTTTTATTTGTCAATAAAGCAAGGAAATTGTATTAAAATGGTTGATGGTATTTACTACGGGTTACTAAATATTTGGAAACAGTGGGTTTCTTTACTTAATATCTATTTACACTGCTGACGAAATCTCTCTTCACTTTTTGTCGTTTAGCGAGACTGCCTTGGTACAATACGTATTCAAGTGATTAGGCTATATAGGCAGATAGTAAATCGCTAAGCTCTCACTTTCACTAATAGTCAAGCGACTAAACATTCTTACCTACACACTTTTTATTTCTCACGTACTCGATATAGTTTATAGTTTGACTCGCTTCTCGCTGCCAGTGGAACAACTACTTTAATATATTTTATGATTTATATAATTACTGTTTGTATAAATTATTGTCATACATTTGTATAGCTAATGTTTTTATATGTGGATTTAGTAGGTGTTAAATGTTAACTTAATTGTTCGCAATTATTTAATCAGTGGCTTGTAACCTTGACCTATGATCGTCCAGTTTGATGGACATTAAAAGGCACTCTTACAAAATATCCTCTATAATGCACTTTGTATGTTTTATAATTTAGTAGCAACGATAGTCTAGTAGGACATCGGTGGACTGCGACGCAGAGGTATCGAGTTCGATCACACGACATGCATCATGTCTCACGTAATATAGTTCCAGACTTCGTGTTATTCCAGAGAATTTCATGTCGGATAAACTTAATAATACTTTGCCTAACCCGGGAATCAAAACGCGAGATCTCATAAACAATAGTTGCATTTATTACCTCTGCACTATCGAGGCAGTAGAGCGATAGCCTAGTAGTAAACCGTTGGACTGCCACGCAGAGGTCTCGAGTTTGATCCCAAGGCGCGCATCTCTGACTTTTAGAAGTTATATGCGTATTAAATAGTTAATTATCGCTTGCTTTAACGGTGAAGGAAAACATCGTGAGGAAACCTGCGTATCTAAGAGTTCTCCATAATGTTCTCGGAGAAATTATGTGAAGTGTGCCAACCCGCACTAGGCCCAACCTTTCTTACAGTGAGAAGAGGCCCGTGCCCAGCAGTGAGACTTTTTAATACAGTGCTGATACTATATATATTATATATATGTAGTATCTACAACTTACAAAGTAATGTTGTTTTATTCCTTTCTTTCATAGTGATCACGCATCATTGTCTTATTTAAATATTTTAAAATTATGTTAGACATTTGTAAATAATGAATCACCTAATTAAATTACTGGCCGCCGCAGTTTTATAGTGTTGTCCAAAGTTTCCACCTATCGATATTATTATCAAAGTCAAAGTCGAAAATCTTTACTTCCATAAAATTGTGTAAGCCTTTCTTGAACACATCAATTAGCTTATGTAAAGGAAATAAAAATTAACCATTGAAAAAGCCTATTCGAGGAGTAGAGCTCTCATGAGAAGAAGCAGGCGAGAAACTCGACTTTCCGATAAACGTGTTGTGGTATTATTTTCATTCTTGTTTTTAATAAGTATACATATATGGATACTTCGATCCTGTTTCATAACAAGTGGTTATAATTAGGTATGCACGATCGTTAGGTCTCCGTTTTTAATTAGTAGTCACAAGGAGTCTAGCAATGTAGTGTGTGGTATCGCATTTTTGTGAATGACAGTCTGCTTGCATACAATTACGAATCAACAAGGCACCGATATGATAATAAAATTAGCCGAAAATATTAAGTGTATTTAGAATAATATTTTTTTACACATTAACTGTTTGCCTCGCTATTACCACTGAACTGAGTGTTGTGGCTTCGATATCCACATGGCACAAACATTTGTATTTTCCGCGTCTGGATACTATTACGACAACTTGTAAGCAATACCAAATATTGAAAGATAATTTTCGTGCGGAAAATATTCCTAAACATTTTGCACGTAAATCTTTACTATGTATAATAATAATAATTTCCTCCAGACCGAATTTCGGTCACAGCGGCCAGTCTTAACGGAGACTTGCTATCTGCGCATGAGAGATATTATGGTGCACAAGTGTGTGCGCAAACACAACGTAACTGCACTCTCTGTTCCCTAACGCTCATGATCCGACACGACCGGAGAGAGGTCAGGCGTAGGACGTTGAACGTCAAAACCAAAACTCTTCGGAAACGAGGCACGGGGGTGTCCAACACCCCCAATTTTGTAACTCTGGACTGCTATTAAGATTTCTTAACAGAAAACCCCAATAACTTTTTCTTGGCCCGACCCGGGATTCGGATCTGAGATCTTATGCACAGCAGTCGCATTCACTACCGCTGCGCCACGGAGGCAGGTTACAAACAACTATCGAACCATCGTGTCCCAGCACTACTTTTTAGTAAAAGGTCGGCGTGCTCGCAATAAAATAAGTTCAAATTTTTCATTGCACCCCTAATCTTGGTTTTATCTACTTATTTATTACATGCTTACTGTAGAGAATAATTCTTATTACAGTTTTGGTTTTAATAAGGAAAGGTTATATTAAGACTAGGATAGGTTAAAGTGACACTACTCGCTGATTTCAGCATCAATGGGCCGGCTCGACCGAGGAAGGACTACCCTCTCACAGAATATCGACTTGAAATACCAGTATTCCTACTGTTGTGTTTCGTTTGGTGAGTGAGAGTGCTGGAGGCCCAATCACCCTCATTCCCCCTCTCGCTCCTTCTCCTTCCCACTTCCTTTTTTTCCTAAAGGGTCGGCAACGCGCAAGTGATGCCTTTGGTGTTGCAGGCGTCTATAAGCTACGGAGAGCACTCAACATCAGGTGGGCCGTAAGCCTGTTTGCCACTTAAGTTGAATAAAAAAAGAAAAAAATAGAACAATATGCAAGAACAATTTCATAAGGGTGTAATGTTTTTTGGGTTACACTTGTTCTCTTCAAAAATTCTAAATGTGAAAATTTTTGATAATGTTAGCATGTTTGTTACTCAAGCACGAGAAAACAGTTCAATGGATTGGAAATTACCTGGTATACAGATAGGAAATAACCTGCATTAATACATATTTTTCATCCTGGTGTATGTACACACGGCTACACATCAAGTTAAACACCCTATATACGCATAACTACGCTACATAATACAAAATAGAGAATTGTCGGAAAGGGACAGTGCATAGTGGTGTTGATGTAATGGTAAGGATAGAGCGTAACAAAAATATAACGCACTCTCGCACGACTTGCAGCCTTCAACTTTTAATAGTTCAAAGTCCAAACAGTCTAGGTTGATGTGTCGCTGTGTGTATTTGTGAGATAAAGGCCAATTTGTCTATTACCTGCTGGCGTGGCGTAGTGGTTTAAATGGTCGCCCGCCAGTGCCACTATGTCGAATTGTCGAGTGCTGGGCGTTCGAATCCCACATAGAACACGGTTGTTCCGAGTCTAGATGTTCGTTCTTAATCTTTGTATAGGCGAATCAGGATCTATGCCTAGTGCGGGAGTATACAAAAAAAGTAATATAATATAAAAATTATATCATCAAGGGACATTATAAAAATAAAGACAATGGACGCAAACCACACCTAAATTTTAAGCTCATTGATATTAAAACTTTTTCTGAATGTAAGCGATGTTTCAAATTTTTTCAAAAATTTCAAAGAAAGTTAATAAAGTCATCGATTGAAATTAGATTGAAATTAGATATACGGATTTTATCGCGTTGTTTATTTGACGCTTTTTACATAATTTAGAAACTACTACTATTAAACTTTACTATTTTTTAAGTTAATTAAATTATTAAAACTATTTATATTTAAGTTTACACTTTCCCCGACGTTTCGGTTGCTTTTCAGCAGCCATAGTCACGGGGAGACTAAGATGGTAGTTGTCTCAATGTTCCAGTGTAGTTATTTCAATAGTAATTGATATAAATTAAGATCATAAGAAGTGGATATCGGAATTAAATTCACGCCTCTTTTCTCTAAGATAAGAGGCGAGAATATATACAATAAAATATTATTGTTTTTAAAATAAAAAGTATGCAGTAACAACCTTGACTTAGATTAAAAATATAAATTCGCAATTAATTTGATATCAGTATAATTTACCCAAAGCCATACTAAAAAAGCGTTTAACCTTTGTACGATCCGTAGGCTATATATAGATATGTCCTTCCTCATGAAGCTGTTTAATTTTGCCCAAAAGTAAATTATTTAGTAACAAGTCGATAATTATTACAGACTTCTTAAAAATCTTTAGAGTATAATATAAAAGTCAAATTTACTAATTCGCGTTTCTATAATAGTTGTCATGTTAATAGATTTATCTATTGGCATCTACATTTGACTATATAAGGAAGTATAGGGCGATATATATATAGACTGGTATGATGTCTCGATTTCTGGGTCGAAATTAATGTCATTGCGTTTTCTGTACAAGCCCTATTAGCAGCACGAAGTCTAGAATTGTGCCCAGTAAAAGGCAATCGTCTCGTCTCATAAAATGTGAGAAACTTATCTTACGAAATGTAGATGTAATATTTCTGTACTAGCTCCTTCTGGATATAAACGTAATACAAATCATGTAGCAAAGGAGAAACTAACTGACGTATCAAACCAAGCTCAAACTACACGTCTAGAAATTTAATGTTTTGTAAACATGTTACTTATAATAATAACTTATGCACATAAAACAGGTTTTCAAATTCATTCCTTAAGATTTAAGGACTCAATGTCTGTATGAAGAACAAAAAGGATTTTATAATAATTTATATTATAATAAAGTTGAAATAGCGTAAGCGTAACTATTTAAAAATAAAAAACGACCGTATATGTAATATGTTAAGATTTTCTTTATTTCAACACTTAACGAATATTAATTCGAACAATTCTCTAGAACTAACTAATATACATATACAGATATTATATATATGTAATATGTTCATTTATTAATACTATAGAAATACATAAACCCGGGTTTTTTTTTAAATCCATCCTTGATTGTGTAAAATGGAGATTTGAAGTTTATAATATAGTAACGTACGTTTCTAATAAACAACTCAACTCATTGAAATTCCACTATTGTATACGGATTTGCGTTGTTTATTTAATTTTGAAACTGTTACATTAACATGTAATGAAGTATGAAGTAGTTTAATTTTTATGTGGAAGCAATCAGGGTACCTTCATCACGGGCATTGCATAAGCAGGCAAAGCCACGGGTTAAAAAAGCCACCGATAGAGCTGTGAGTAAAGTTCGATGACTTATGTTCACACGTCTATAAGTGCAATATACCATAGACTCGATAAAAGGTATCAAAATTAGCAAGTCATTTTTACATAGTATTTGGCACTTAAGTTATCTATTTGTCTATATAATTATACTCTTTTACAAACACGGATCGTAAATAGCTATAAGGCCTGTCTAATGTTAATTATTATCAGATAATATAAGTTTTTTAGTCTTTTAAGTTTTGACGTTAAGTTATGGGCGAGAACACCGATTTTATTAATAGTGTCAGTTCAAAGCGTTAGCAGAGTATAATTTCATTATTATTAATGTGAATGTGAGTTGGTTTGTTTGTCACACCTTAACTACTCAACCGATCATTACACATTTCACGTTATCAGGGGTACAGAAAAGGAAATAGGTACCTTTTATGGAGGAAAATTACTGTCCCGAGCAAGGGCAAAAGCTGGTTGTATATAAAGTCGGGGCTAATGGTTTATTTTAGTTTAGGAAAATGTTAGGTTTTATGTCATTTATGTCTTGATCGAAACTCTATTTTAAACATTTTTTATTAGGAACGTTGAACAAAACCGGCCTTTAACAATGGCTCGCTGTGCTACTCGTGCCACGGAGCGATACCACTTTGCTCACCCGGGAATCGAACCTGCTTCTCATTATTGCCATCTATCTGAAGCGCTGACTAATGCCACCTTACTAACAAATACATTGAATTCTTCAATAAAAGATAAAACATATTTAGCATACACCGCACCACAAAATATTTTTACGAATTACGGTAATATCGCTGCTGTAATTTATTTCATAGTGCACGCCGAAATTGCTAGCGGCGTGAGTGTTTGCGCTACGGAAGCTAAGAGTATGAGATGAATAATAAATATACTATGACATTAAAATATTATCATGAGAATATATTTGATGATATTTTTATACCATCAAAGTGGCGACCAAACATACGGTGTGCTGAATGGCAAATATTTGTTTACCACATTCTATGAATGTAAAGTTAAATAAATGTTTACTTATCAAAGAAAATGGGTGTTAGTTTCTGTGAAAAGCTATACTACGATATATTCGTAATGTTAATTTTTAAACCAAGATGATTTATGAATGCCTTGCTGGCGTGTTGGTAGTGATTGAGACTGCAATATATGAGGCGGTTGGTGTGCCTTAGGTTTGTTTTTATAAAGACAGCTCTCACTCTAGGAATAAATTCTGTATCACTATGGGCTTTAAAAATAATCACCTTTAAAGAAAACCCAGATAAGGAACATTTATTTGTGGATCACACAATTTTTTTTCCCGTATCGGGATCGAATCCAAAAAATTTAGCTTAGTGGCAACCGCACTGTATATAATTACTAATAAAATGTTGCTTTACATAAACATGTGCTAAGTTTGCAGTCGATCGTAAAATCTTCGATGGACTAATTTATTAGATTTTTGTTCAGACATTTTCTGTAGTTGTTCTTGCATCAGGGAACTCGGCTGTATGATAATAAAATCAGCCCGTTATTACGTTTGATCTCGCGTCCCTTTATAGATATACAATATGTTTACAAGTTCTTCCTTTATTCTTAAGAACTTTCCTCCTGTCAGTCAGGTCGACCTCCATCTTGTCGGCCTCGATGGCGTAGTGGTTGGTGTAACCGACTGCCACGCCTGAGGTCGCGAGTTCGATTCCCGCACAAGTCAAACATTTGTGTGCATGAACATGGATGTTTGTCTTGGTCTGGGTGTTTCTATGTATAATATGTATGTATTTACATATTTTTTTTTATATATTTATGTTTATCAATTGTCTAGTACCCATAGTACAAGCTCTGCTTAGTTTGGGCTAGATGGTGTTGTGTGTATGTGGTAGAATACTATTATTATCTTTCTCAATTTTTGGCTAAGACCTCACTTTGTCAGTGAATGCTCTTCTGGGTAGGCCACTTTCTTCTACTTTTCCTTCTGTGACGTTTTTATGAAGTCGTCATTTCGTATGAGGTGATCAAACATCTTTCACTTCTGTTCTCAATTATCACCAATATGTTGCGTTCTTCTTGTACAAGGCTTAATACATCCACGATGCTTTTTTTTTCTATCCAGTTTACACTTTCCATGCACC
Source organism: Catocala fraxini (assembly GCA_930367265.1). Lineage (NCBI taxonomy): Eukaryota > Metazoa > Arthropoda > Insecta > Lepidoptera > Erebidae > Catocala > Catocala fraxini. The sequence goes on along the minus strand of OV884027.1, from coordinate 23,762,680 downwards.
TCTAACACCACATTTCGAATGCTTCCAGTCTTACCCGGTCTTGTTATTTATAACTTCATTCATTATATTATTAAAACCACGTGACTATGCACGTGCAATGTAGCGTATACTAAGTGTGTATCCAGCATAGTAATCATTTTTGGTTTGTTATGAAATTAGACAGTACAAGGCCGCGGCCTGTAATGCACAAACGATACAAAGTTGCATGCTGGTAGAATGCATAATAATTACTGCAATTATGTCCGTCTGAGATTGAACTTTATTGATTAAAAACTGGCTATAATTTAGACAAAATTTATAGACATTTACCAGCTAGCTCCCGCAATTTTACATACAGTCAGCTACTTAAGCCGTTGAACATTTGTAAGATTTTAAAATCCCTATATCATTTAAAAGAATGAACGTTCTCATTTTTTACATTAGTTAAAGGATAGTAAATAAAATGCTAGTTAATACATTCTTTACAATAATTAGCAAGATTTAACTAATAAACTAAGGTTAAAAATTGATGAATATTTAGCTACCTATGATGCTGACCATTTAATTTGAATTAAAGAAAATAAATGTGTTTTATAATGTTTTTATTAATTAGCATATAAAATTGTTATTTCTTACATAAATTCGTTTACATAATGAATCAATATAACCATATCTAGATACACTCAAACTGCTACTGTGACTAGGCCTCGAAATCCGAATTTCGATGGAAAATACCAAGTATGTAAATTTACATACATATCTATGTAATGTTCACTATAGTTTCCCAAAAGAGTAGACACAAACTGTAAAAAAAACTCTTTGTTTACATTTTTTTTGTCAAGGCTAATAAATCTAAGTGTGCAATTCAAATTGGTTTTCAATTCAAATTCAATTCGGTCTACTGTACCGTCATTCAATGCCACTTACAAATTAAATTTCTCATGTCGCTCATACAATGCTCTGCAGAAATAAAAAGGTAAGGAAGAGACTAATGCTTTGCACGTGTGGTGTGTTGAAAAGCGAATATGAGAGTCGCACCACAATGCGCGCGGCAAGTAAGTCAACGAACCGCTTAACAGTAAGCGGTTGCAGTCCTTCGGAGCTTCTGAGAAAATCGCTTGTACGTTACGACGCTGTAAAAATGGGGAACCTTTGCTCACAGTAAAAATATCAAAGCATCCACTGTTGTAGAAAAGCCGTTTAGGCAGTCTGGTAGGCATATTCATTCAGGAACAGTACAAGTTTATTTGGTTGCGATCTTTTGTAAGATGACCTAGTATACTTGGTGCTCAAAACTGATATTTACCGTTGTACATTATCTTGTATATCTAATAGTGGTGTTTTCGCATCAAGCTACGCATTAGGCATTAGGGGCGTCGAAGTAGTGGCATACCGCTTCTATAATTATGTTTCAATATTGTTAAGCTGATGGATCTTATATGTACAGGCGTACATCAAATCTGATGAGAATAAATGAAGCGAAATATATAATATACCAATGCTCATGGAGTAATAAAAAACTTATCACTAGCTTTTGACTGCAGCTTGGCTCGAGTAAAACTAGGTTAGATTATGTTAGTAACAGTACTTTTTTAAACAATATATAATCTATGTTACTCGGTGATAATAAAGCTTTCTAATGAAAAAGAATTTTCAAAATCGGTTCAGTAGTTTTTGAGTTCAATTCATACAAACAAACAAAAAATCAAATCTTTCCACTTTATAATATTAGTATAGATTTATAAACCAAATAACGAAGCATTTAAAAAAGAAATATGTGATGTAACTGTGCCGCTGTAACGGAAAACTTTAAAAACACGCAACCTTATCTGCGGTCTGCGTTTTATAATAAGAGAGTATCTATTTTATACACGTATTCGGTATAACCTCAAAGTTTAAGGAGGTATTTTGCATAAAACAACTATTAATACCCTATTTAACATAACATAACAAAGCGTTACGCGTACATATATACCCGTGAAGCGTTAGCGTATGAGTGTTAACACAAACGCGATTACGCTTATAGGCTGAATAGAACGTTTTGCAACCCTGTCTTACTATTCATTTATAGAGAGCGGCGATAGCTCAGTGGGGAGACCTACAGACTGCAATGCAGAGGGACAGACTGCAATGGTTCGAACCCACGTCGCGCACCTCTGACTTTCGGAAGTATATGACTTTTCGAAATTATGTGCGTATTGATTGACAATTATTGCCTGCTCCGTGCCTCGGAGAGCACGTTAAGCCGTCGGTCCCGGCTGCCATGAACATCTATGGCAGTCGTTATTGGGAGAGTGTCGACACAAAAGATCCCACTGGGTCGAAGTGTCGCCGGTCTGCACTGACTGGCCCCCACATAAGATACATACATACTATTCATTTGGCTGTCTAGATTTATATACTTAATAAAATCCCTGTCTTTTATGGTGCGCTTACTGTTATATCTTCGTAAAGCGATAAAAATATTCTAAAGTTTTAGGTCCAAAAAACACGAAATACACCTTTCCTGCTATAGACAGATCGCTGGTCATCCAAACTAATATGTATTATATGTAAAAATCTTCGAGAAAGAATGCGAATATGAGATTGTTTGTTTGTTACGCTTTCATGCCTTCTCTACTCGACCGATCGTCATACAATTTGGCATACAGGGGTACAGAAGAGGACATCTTTTATCCAGGGAAAAAGTTAGAAAGTTGCCCAAAATACAGAAATTGATTAACAAAATCTACACTAACAGAAAACGATGACTATCCAAAAGTTAGATATACAGAACGTGCATACGCAAGGTACCTAAAATATGAAAAAAATGTATCCTATCTACTACCTGAGATACCATATTTTTTTTAAACTACCATATTTAACTTTCTTGTACACTACGGCCATTAATGAATGAATTCCATCGGTTTTTGTTGTTTTATTATTAAACACTAATTATGCTAATAGATAGACAGTCAAAGGTATGACTAGCTATTGCACTTTTTTAATTACTTTCTTTCTGAACGGCCATCAGCTCCACTATAAGACATTTCAAGGTTATCCGTTAATTACCGGACACCCTGTTTATGAGTTAACTATTTGTGTTTTATAGTTGTACAGATAACTTGCGTCTATTGCTCAATATGATGAATAAAAGCCGCGTAAGCGGCCCAACTTGCGCATGTTATGTGCATCGTGAATAAGACCATTAGATACTAGAATATATAAAAAAGAGTTAGTAATAAGTTAAACAAATGCATAGAGGTATCCACTGGTCACCTTATGTATTGTAAACATATACTCGTACATACCAAAACAATGCAGTCTATGCGTACGTATGTTTGGTTTACGCTCAATTTACTCATCCATGCCTTTATAAAGCACGTATTATGATATATATAAGGCACGCATCTCTCGTCTCTTTTCGAAGTTATATGCGTATTAAATAGTTAATTATCGCTTGCTTTACCGGTGAAGGAAAACATCGTAAGAACCCTGCATATCAGAGTGTTCTCCATAATGTGCTCGTGTGTGAAGTCTTCTAAACCGCACTGCGTCAGCGTAGTGGACTATGACCTAACACTTCTCACACTGAGAAGAGGCCCGTGCCCAGCAGTGAGACAGTTTAATACAGGGCTGGTATTATTATTATAATTTCTCTCTAACTAGTATTAACATTTAGTTAGCGTTTCAAGACTTAACTAAGACAATGTGGAGAAAGTATTGCGTAAGATTATATTTTATCTGCTCATTATATTAAGATAATAAATATTGTCTGCCTTGAATCGAGACTCGCGTTTATGTTTACGGTTGACCATGAAAACCCGGGTTCGATTACTGGGCTGGGCTGTATTATTATGGCTTTTAAATACATAAAAATAAATTATCAGTAATAATATACGCAGTGTTATTAATGTCTGGCAATTTGGCCGTTGGATGATAACAGGCGACCATGTTATGTGGGATTTAAAGCATAGCTGGTGGCATGTGAAACCTTGTCAAATATTGCGGCATGTAAGCCCGTGTAGGCTAAAAATCGCTTGACAGCGATTATAAAATCTAAGTATATATTCAAACTTGGAATGGCAGTTATAACACGTTATAATTTTACTATACATGTAATCATTAATGCTACCTGTAATCCCTAGCATTTGTTATATATATTTATTATATTCAGTTTCACTGACTATCCCGGTCAAAGCTATCACCTGAACTCTCTCTCTCTCTCTCTTCCTAGCTATGTATCCCATACGGTGGTGGAGTCAGCTTTTCTTATTCTTCTTCTCCACTTCGCTCTGTCTTCGACATCATCGTCAGTAACATTGCATTCCGACATAGTTTGGTGGCCTCCTTTTCACGTGACCATACCATCTCAGCCTCCTCTCCTGCATCTTGTCGCGTACACCGAGGCTTTCTCGCATGTACTCGTTTCGGATTTTTTCGAGCCTGAACTATCAGGCTGTTTCTTATTTTGTGTTTTCTATTTACTTTGTATCGATCTGGTGGCACACACAAATAGTTTGAACTGTCAATTGTATTTTAGACATCATTGAAAACGTATTAGTATACTCAATACGTCAAAATATTAGGCCAAATTATTTGTGAGTTTAGTCACTTACTCTGTAGTAGGTAAGCCTGAATATTACATTTTAAAATAGTTACCCCAAGTTACCGCAATGTTTAAGCAAAAAAATAAAGCATGGATGCTGGTCTCGTGACAGCAAACACGAAAGTAAAGCAAATATTCAAACTTGGAATGTCTGTGACACGTCGTTATAATTACTATACATGTCATCGTCAATGCTACCGGGAAACCATTAGCAGTTCGTGAGGACAATCCATAAGGACCGTTGGTTTTCCGCAACTCAACCACACTCCTTTGTTTCATTACAAAGAGAAAGATTGATGGCACTAACTTGAGAACTATGGAGTATTTTGGGGATTCTTTTACTGCAGCTTTGAGAGATTTATATTTGTGATGCTGGCTGTTAACTACCTAGCCAGCTATAAAATAATTTCTTTTTATGGAAGAAGTTTGATCGAATTCTATGTCAAATTCAAATTTAAATATTTTATTTCCATAAAATAATTACAAAGAATTATTTGAACAGATCACCAGTACGGTAAATAATTGAATATGGAATTGCAGTTTTACCAGCTCCCTCTTTTTCTCTCTCACTCAACCGTACGGGTACCATCGCGGGACATAAGTCAAGTAAAGTATCCTATGTTAGTCTACGATATGATATGTTTTTGCCAAGTTGTTTTCAAATCCATTCAATAGCTTACCATTGATTGAATAACAAACATCCCGTTTTAAAATTTTCACACTTCTGCTGCTTCTGCAAAAAATAATATACGCAAACGTACTCGTATATTGCATATATCAGTTTCTGAATCTTGACAATAAGAGACAATAAGACGAGGAATAATACTATAATCTTTATGAAACCTCGATAAATATAAAATATTTTTTGCAGAATTTATTAAGTTTAGTTATTATATAGGATTCTTATCCCGCTTTGCGTGCCTGTAAGATTTAAGCGGGCGACGTCAATGTTTAGGAATTAATGAGTTCAAATAATCGATAAGAAGTTTTTGCGGCGTTTAGTGTAGTTAACAAAATATAGGATTCTAACCCCGCTATGCGTCGAAATTTAATTAAATTTTGCTCAACCCGAGTATAGAAGCCGAGATATCATGCACAGCGTTCGTATTTACTACTGCTGCTCCTACGAGGATAATGATTAATTCATATTTGATTAGAATGTTTTGAGTTTTGCATAAATATAATTTATGTTTATTATGCAAGCATTTATGATGCCTATTAAGTTTTTTATATGACGTATAAGAATTGCATTATGCCTACTACATGTTTTGATATAATTATTACATTTGACATCATTGTTATTTAAATTTAATAATTGTTCTGTTGTGAATTTGTAGATATTATAATTAAAAATGTCATTTCTATATGATCTTCTTCTTTTCGTGTGTTTATTTGCCAACCTGTTGTCAAGAGTTGTTCAAGCCGCCCGTAGGCCTCTGACATGGCTTTTCTATATGATAAAAGTTCTTTAAATTAGTTAACTAGTTGCTTCTGTCTTAAAAAAACACCTCCCGGCCTACCTGTAATGCCTGTATTACGGGAGACTTTATAATTAATATTCAAACAACGGACACAAAGAACACCTGGTCTCGGAACAACTATTAGTGGATCACACAATTTTTGTTCCGTTTGGGAATCGAACACACAATACTCCCGTGGTAATAGTGCAGTGGTACGGTAATAATAAATGTTTAGCAACAGTATTAATCTGTCATGCATGGACTCTCCCATTTTACAGAATCGTCCCTCCTGGAGTTCTGAATGGTTCTACAGTATTTCCTATTCTACGCTTGATATATACATATTCCAGTGGGAGCGAGGGTCAAGAATATTATAATAATATTAATTTAAGTAACGTATAAAATTTCCATTCTGCCACCTATGTATATTTTGAGAGCCAAATATTATTAGGCCAAGCGTCTTGTCTATCGGCTACGTTTTAAAACTCTGTACCGACTACTAGCTAATAGGAAACCTCACAATACTGCCCTAATATCAAACCCGCGACTTCTCGATCAGCAGTTAGCATAAGCTAAAACTTAAAAGTTACGAAGATGAAGCAAGTAATGTACCGTAAAAAAATTATGCAGAAATATATCAAAGCCTTTTTCAAGGTTATTCCATTACAGAGTTATATAGTTTAACACCATATATTTTCAATTACTTGATGGCTTCAAACTTTATATAGATCCAAAAAACATTATCTATATTCGGTATTATAAAACTTATGTAAATAATAGACCAAATTAGGCGAGTATTTGTTTACTTTTTTTTTTTTTGACATTTATCTTGTATAATATTTTCTCTTCTTTACCTAGCTATCCCTCAACTGTATATTATTATTTTTTCAAATGCTGTGCTCAACCTTAATCGGATCTCAAATTGACATGTAAACTATTTCTATTACTATTATTACCTGTATATGTAATTTGATATCTGTAGTTGTGCCTATTTAATAAATAAATAAATAAATTACAATAATACCATATTGAGCTTCGCTAAAAATATAGTATTGTGTAGTATACATATGATCATTACCGACGAAAAATTTGTTTTTGTAAAAATACGCATTTATAAAAGTATATATCAGTCTGAAAGACATCAGACTGAAATCGGGCCACGGCGGCAAATTATTGCATGTTTTCGGAGCTTGGTCATCTGCGGAGGCGATATTATAGTGTGTGTACAACATAAGTGAACTCTTTATTACCTTACTCTCATATTCCGGTAGGATGGCAATCTCGTCGTGACCGATGAGAGAGTGATCAGGCGCAGGACCAACGGCATTACGTGATTTCTAAGGAACAGGGGTGTGCAACACTAGACAACTTGACAAAAATATCCAATGACATTTTGCCGGCAGAACCCGAGATTTGAACTCGAGTAATCATATTGACTACCACTGCGCCACTAAGGCAGTTTTACACCTTTATACATAATAATAATAAAAGAAACTTTATTGGCATATAAAACAGCACAGTTAATCTATTTTAAACAAATAAAAATGTACATAATATTTAATTCACAATTTAAAGATAGTGTACGATGGTGTTTGAACTAGTACAAAACATTCTTGTAACTGCATTATATTGCACATTTGTAGTGTGTGGCCAAGTCTATTGTTATCCTTCAGGCATAAATATAAGTGACCAATAGTGATGTCCCAACGTAAAAAGTTAGTACATATAATATATACAGGGTAATTGAACTTTAAGACGCACAAATGACTGTTGAACCAACCAGTTCTGTCTTTGTATGGAAATAAAATACTCCAATGATTTTCCATTTCGACGTCACACGACCTCATCGTATCCGTATACATGGGATGTTTAATTTCTGGTCGTTTGTATACGACTCACGTCGTAACTGCTGTACCCATTCTGATACAGTCATTAAGATGACTATCGTTATACTGAAGAGGTTTCGGGTACACGTGGTGTGTTGCCAACCTGCGACTTCTGTCTTGCGATCAATGATTTTATTTATTTTTTGCCTAACTCCTGCGGTTGCTACGTTTATGATGAATGCTCCGTTTCCGTGGTTCGTAGCGTGATGTTATATATCTTGTATGCAATTATAATAAACGGACTAACTATTTCAAAATAATTATGTATTTAATATTGTCTTCTGTTTACGCGAATATTATTCATTGAAATTATACTACTATATACGGATTTTATCGCGTTACCATGGCTCCCCGTGACCATGGCTGCTGAAAAGCAACCGAAACGTCGGGGAAAGTGTAAAATTAAATTAAATCTAAATAGTTTCAATAGTTTTAATAATAATTCAATTAGCTTAAAAATTTGTAAAGTTTAATAATAGTAGTAGTGTAACAGTTTTCAAAATTATGTAATAAAGTGTCAAATAAATAACGCGATAAAATCCGTATATAGTAGTTTAATTTCAATAATTATGTATTTAATTTCGTTCGAAATCTGATTTCAAACAAATAAAAAAGCATTTTTAACCCTGGGAGAGCCACGCTTAAGCATGAATGGGCTGGCTCGACCGGAGTGATACCACGGCCTCACAGAAAACCGGCGTGAAATAGAGTTTGCGTTGTGTTTCGTCGAAAGAGTGAGGATACTGGAGGCCCAACCGTCCTCCCCCTCTCCGCCTTCTGAAGGGGGCAAATTTAAATGGAACGCAACGCAATTTGTGAGTCTTCTGGTGTTGCGGGTGTCCATGGCCGGCGGTAATCGCTTACCATCAGGCGATCCGCCTGCTCGTTTGCGTTCTATAGCATAAAAAAAGCAATGTTAGCTTTTTTTATGTTTTATATCTGATCTGATAGATCTGTATGTCATCAAAGTCCTCCTAAGCGGCTGGACCGATCGGCGTTTGGTTTTTTTTTATTTTAAGCTTACGTATTGGCAGCAACGTCTATTAGGTCCGCTACTACATATAGGTATGTATCTTATGTGGGGGCCAGTCAGTGCAGACCGACGACACTTCGACCCAGTGGGATCTTTTGTGTCGACACTCTCCCAATAACGACTGCCATAGATGTTCATGGCAGCCGGGACCGACGGCTTAACGTGCTCTCCGAGGCACGGAGCAAGCGATAATTGTCAATTAATACGCACATAATTTCGAAAAGTCATATAACTTTCTAAAGTCAGAGGTGCGCGACGTGGGTTCGTACCCGAGACCCTCTGCATTGCAGTCTGTTGGTCTCTCCAACAGACTGCAATGCAGAGGGTATATTATAGGTCCCCATAGGTATACTATTAGTAAAAAGAGTAAAAGTTAACATTAGTTATTCGGTACTAGTCTTTGCTCGTGTCTGCATTCACCTGAACTACTCTTCGCTTGTGATGTTTTCTGCGTGCATCATACTATACACTATTTTTTTAGGGCATATTGCCAATCCTTTTACTCGAGTGGCCTGTGGGTTCGCTATACGCAATGAGCCTGCAACGTCCAGCGTATACAATATAATAATGCTTTCAGAATGTTGTTGGGGCTACCGCGTCATTGCAGTGCGTCGCAGATGTTTGCAGTTGCGCGCGTTGACGGTTTTCACGCTATAATGCGGAAAAAAACGGCATCACTTTTTCAGAGATTGCGTAGTAGCACCAACAGCATTCTGCAAATGATTGTCTCCCGTAATGATTGTCCCATACAGGCACACTGGGTGGGCATCGTTGCGGGAAAACTGTAATGTATACTTAATTTATTTCTTTTTACTAACATAGTAGTCTGATATCAAATGTACCTACTTCAACTGTATTGTGGTACGCATTTTTTTTTATATTTTGTTAGAAAATTGTTACTAACTTGATTGTCTGAAATAAATGTTTTATTATTATATATATTACTATATCTCCGGTTCTATTGAATACAACATTAAATATTAAGAAATATCTTAAATCTGGGAACAATGACAGCGGCGATGCAATCACTTAAATTACTAAACTTTCCGTCCAGTCAATGCGACTACAGCTGTTGGTCTCTACGATAATGCTTTCTATGAGGAAGGCCAGATGTTCGAAGCTCACTTCAGTATCATATATTTTAAAATATAGATGGTTAACCAAACTGTTTCTTCTTTCCAGTGTTCGATGCATCAGCGAAGTCTCCACAAGGTCTGCTCTTTGGTTCTTCGTATCACCTGGGGAACTTTGATGAGTGCGTAGCCATTGAGGACCCCGGAGATAACGGCGTGACCATCGAAGGACAGTATTGTCTGGCGACGATTAAATGGAGACAAAAGCGCGAGAATAAGAAGGTAATATTTTAATTTAAGCGTGTAATTGAATGATGTGGTTATTTTTAAAAGTCTTAGCATGGTTTATAGTACATATAGTATAAAGAGCATAGAAAATATTTCAAGAGTTTATATTAATTAATACAAATTCTATCGCGGTCAATTAATATAACATTGATATGTTATTGAGTTTTTTCAAATTGCTAGATGATTTCAATTTTATAATCTATAAATGTTTTACATTATATAATTCAACTACATGTGCCCGCGGTTTCACCCGCGTTTATGATTACTGCGCCACCCCCGTGGGTTGTAGCGCGATGTTATATAGCCTTTAGCCCTCCTCGATAAATGGACTATCCAACACTAAAAGATTTTTTCAATTCCAATCAGTAGCTCCTGAGTTTAGCGCGTTCAACAAAACAAACAAACTCTTCAGCTTTATAATAGGTATTAGTATAGATATGTTGCACGGATGGCGTAGTGGTTAAGTGGTCGCCTCGCCACTGCCACTGCGCCGAGAGTTGTGGGTTCGAACCACACACGGAACAAAAAATTGTGTGATATGGTTGTTCCGAGTCTGGACGTTCTTTGTGTCCGTTGTTTGAATGTTTGTAAATGACCCCGCGACACAGGAATTACACCTATTATGAAAGATATCTTAATCGTTAAATGTATTGACTTTTGTAATTCTAATCGCACTGTTGAACCGTAAACGGCGTCCAATGGTAAAACGTGTGACGATAATTGCCTAGACGCCCGGCGAACGCGGGCGCACGTCACTAGCCACCTCTCGCGACCGGTGGTGCGAGACTATATAAGGACGGACGGTGTCAGTCGCAGCTCCTTGCGGCCCGGCTTCACACTCCCAGCTAAGTGTCCTGATTATACAAGGACCACGAAGCAAGTCTTTAGCGAACCACGCCCTGACTATAGTTATATAAGTAAAGATTGTCTCTTTTATTTGTATCTTAATACATTAAAAGTGTATTTGTTATACCTTCTCTCATTGTACTTCCTAATTATATCTACATTCCTCCTAAAGTAAACCCTAAAGGTTACAAACGGTAACACGGAAATTTGATGTTATGGTTGCAGTTTCAATAGTAGCCATAAGAGTCAATTTCTGTCTCGGCATTCCTTGTTGTAGTCTTGGAATTTCATCATAATATTAAGTTATATTACTATTCGTCATCAAGATAAGTTTCCTTTTCCACAGTGGGCGCCAGGCATACTTCTATTTTTGCGCATTTCATTGCCTTACCTATCTGTTTTCTCCAAAAGTTCTTATCAATCATTAAAACCGATCTCGTATATCAGTTACTACTAAAGTCAAAAAGCCTATGTATTAATGTTTTATCAATAAGTATATGGGCATTATACAATGACATTGACAATGTCAGTATCGTTACTATTTCCTTGAGTATCGGTGCTGCATACAAATAAGATATTATGCCCACCCATAACGATACCGTGTAGTTATGTCAAAAAGACCGGGTAAGCACTTAGGATATATGAAACCCATATTAGAAAGGAATTTTGGTCACGATTCGGCGGCCAGTATTAACGGAGACTAACGCAGAATATATTCTAATGCAAAAGTGCGATCGCACTCTCTATTCCTTCAGTCCTATAGACCGATAGAACGGCAATCTGACAAAACCGGAGATGGTCGAGCGTAGTACCAACGGTTTAATATGTTTTTCAATGCACGAGGCTGTAATTCAACGCTAACTGCTTCACGTCACGTACCGAGTCAATTTTTTTTTCACGTGGCGAAATGCTCCTGATGCCTACCCCTTCGTCACAAGGGTAACGAGAGGGCTATGTCGATCTCTCTCGAGACTTCGGGAGATTAGACTAAAACCAACACGGTGTGCCATCTGGCTGCTTTGTAAGTTGGGTAGGTCGCTGGAACTGAAACTACATCAGCGTCACCTTTGTCTGATTCATCACGGGACACAGAGGGAAAATATAATTGTATATAGGTACTTCGAGCTGTGAAGAATCACAGGTCGATTAAACTGCTATCAGTCATAGTTCTAGAAACGTCTTCGCTCTTAATACTTATATTTACGCAAATTTAATACATCGAAATTAAGTTATCTTAGAGATTTTATTGCGTTGTATATTTTTAAAACACTATTGTTACATAATTTTTAAACTCTAAAGTACTGCTGTTAAACATTTGTTCTTAATAATTTAAAGATGCACAGGTAGATGTTGCAGATACATGCGTAAGCTCCTCGCTCGGGCTGCATGCGCAATTTAATCCTACTTGCACCCTACGCAAGTACTTCTTTCTGTGACATGCGCATGCTCCTCGCTTCACGCGCAGTTTTATTTTATTAGCAACTTACGCTGGTGCTTGTACTTGCTACATACGGATGCTCCTTGCGCGGGCTGCATGCGCAATTTAAACCTACTTGCACCCTACGCAAGTGCTTCTATTTGCTACATGCGCAAACTATTTTCGTGACCTACATGCACAAGTTACTAATACGTCTTACTGGTGCGGATGACTCGCGTTGGAGGTTTACACGATGCATTCGACCCGTGCAATTGCCTATATTTACTTCATGCGCAGGATATTCTTGCGGTCTACTTGCGCAAGTCACTTATACAGGTTTTTACGCGGGTGGCTCGCTTCATACATTTACACGCAAGTGCCAGTTAATCTGCGCATGGCACACGCGTCATTAAAATTGTGTAGATTTTAAATGATTAAGTAAAACGACTATTATTTTAGTTGGCTTAAACACGTGAGAATAAACTGTGAAAATTAGCGTCTACTCACTGTCATTATTTATTTTATCTGTGCATACGATCTCGGTAAGAAAGAACTGGTGTTTACATAAATGTGCTTGTCATGTAAGAAAACAAGCATAATGCTTTGTTTATATTAATTGTAAAAGATGGACTGTCTTACGCTATCATAGGGCTTAAGTGTGCATCTTATTGTGGTGTTCTGGGTTTGATTACCAATAACAAAAGTCAAAATCAAAGGACAATGACGACCTCGATGGCGTAGTGGTTAGTGTAACCGACTGCCACGCCTGAGGTCACGGGTTCGATTCCCGCACAAGTCAAACATTTGTGTGCATGAACATGGATGTTTGTCTTGGTCTGGGTGTTTATATGTATAATATATGTTATTTACAAAAATAAAGTATATATGTATGTTTATCCATTGTCTAGTACCCATAGTACAAGCTCTGCTTAGTTTGGGCTAGATGGTGTTGTGTGTATGTGGTAGAATATTATTATTATATTAATATTATTATTATATTAATCAAAATATATTATGTTTATTCATGTAGGTCACAAAGTAACATTTAAGAACGACAAAGTTGCCCTTATTAATGTGAAATTAAATTTACATTTATCTGTAAGTAATATCTCAATGGCAGCAGGTACGGCGGCAGTTTATTGTAATAAGTTCTCTGGCCAAGCTTGATAAAAAAAATTGGTGACAAAATGTGGGTTCTATACTTCACACACACCTCCTCACAGATGTATAGGCGTGGGTATCTATCGTCGCCTATATGTATAGGTAGGATCCTAAATATGTCATACTTAGCACCACATATACTGTATATGTATAATTATAGACTGCACAGATAACAGTGGCTTAAGTGATCGTCAGCCGCTGCCACAGCGCCGAGAGTTGTAGGTTCGATCCCCAAACGGTACAAAAATTGGTTCAATAAATAGTTGTTCTGAGTTTGGACATTTGTTGTGTCCATTTATTAAATATTTGTAAATTTTTTTTTCGCCACGACGCAGAAATTAATGCATACTAATATTCATTGAAATTAAACTGCTATATACGGATTTTATCGCGTTGTTTATTTGACACTTTATTACAAAATTTTGAAAATCTTTACACTACTACTGCTATTAAACTTTACTAATTTTTAAGCTAATTAAATTATTATTAAACTATTTAGATTTAATTTATTTTTACACTTTCCCCGAGGCTATTGAAATCAAAAATCATCCTAATTTTAATAGAGAAGATGGTTGGAATGTACCACCAGCTTGGGATCCAGTAATAAAAATAGTCAAACCCAAGAAGAAGCAAACCACAGCTAGACTTCATGATACTTTGAGCTCATTCTGCGTAAATAGAAACACCAATGATTAAATTATGTTCGGGTACTTTGAAATAACTACACTGGAACATTGAGACAACTGCCATCTTAGTCTCCCCGTGACCATGGTTGCTGAAAAGCAACCGAAACGTCGGGGAAAGTGTAAAAATAAATTAAATCTAAATAGTTTAATAATAATTTAATTAGCTTAAAAATTAGTAAAGTTTAATAGCAGTAGTAGTGTAAAAATTTTCAAAATTTTGTAATAAAGTGTCAAATAAACAACGCGATAAAATCCGTATATAGCAGTTTAATTTCAATGAATAATATTCGCGTAAATAGAAGACAATATTGCATACTAATATTATAAAGCTAAAAAGTTTGTTGGTTTGTTTGGTTGAACGCGCTAATCTCAGGAACTACTGGTTCAAATTGTAAAAGCCCATTTATCGAGGAAGGTTATACGCTACATAACATCACGCTACAAGTAATAGGAGCAGAGCATCAAAGAAAAATGTTGCTAAACCGGGGAAATTTTCTTATGTGAAGCAGACGAAGTTGCGCGGGTCAGCTAGTTGTACTATAATAGTAGTATTTTATTGAAAATAATATATATCTAAGTATAATTTGGTATTACTCTGTCTCTTTGTTTTAAAGCTGATATACATGTAAAGCATTGCTCTACAATAGGAAGCAATTAAAACTAGTTTTCATTCCGTTAAATATTTTTGCAGTACACCATTCGCTCAAATATTGTTGTTTAAACACTAACCGTGACCCGACTTCCTATGTGTGTCATTATATATTTATGTAACTGAATACAGTTTGCTTTTAAGACCAGTTTTAAGTATATCTGATAAAGTAAGCACTTGAAACGGTTCATGTTTTTTTTCCCCTGAGTAAATATGCATTTCTTGAATGACTTGATTTTATAGAATGTAAACACTTATAATATTATTGCGTTGTATTAGAATATGTTTACTTTATATAGGCATTTTTGTTATTTTAATTATTAATTTATTTATATTATAAAGACATCGCAGTAGGAATAATTAATGTATCGCGGGGGACTTAACAAACATTCAAACAACAAACACAATGAACATCGAGACTCGGAACATTAATTTGTGCATCACATAATTTTTGTCCCGTCTGGGGATCGAACCACTACGAAACACCACGCGTTATATTAGAATATATTCACTATTGATTTGTGAGTGGACAAAATGCAGTAACAATCACATCACAAACAAGAGAATAATTATTTTGTGTCAAGCCGGCACAGCGTATCGTCACAAATTTGCAACGGAAGCCAAAACCAAAACTAATTATAAAAGTGCCTGCATATATATCTATAATAATAATAATAAAATAATATAATATTTTTTATTTGCAGACTGTTAGGTCTGCAAATAAAAATTAAATTAATAAAATCTATCAGCCCTGTATTACACTGTCCCACTGCTGGGCACGGGCCTCTCTCACTGTGACAAGGGTTAGGCCATAGTCCACCACGCTGCGCTGTCCTAGTGCGGGTTGGCAGACTTCACATATTATCTTCGAGAACATTATGGAGAACTCTCAGACATGCAGGTTTCCTCACGATGTTTTTCTTCATCATTAAAGCATGCGATAATTAACTATTTAATACGCATATAACTTCGAAAAGTCAGAGATGCGGGCTTTGAGTTCGGACTCGAGAGCTCTGCGTGGCAGCCCAACGGTTTCCCACTAGGCTATCGCTGGTTTTTCTTCTAGACTATAATAATAAGAGAAAAGATTTGTATTTTGTAATGAATATACTTAACAATAAATTATTAGACCGATTTAAAAAAATATTTCGCCATTCGAAAGCTTTATCGAGAAGTAACATAGGCTATATAATATCACGCTACGACCCGCGGGAGCGAAGCACTCATCATAAAAATGGGTGAAACCGGGACAACAACGATATAAATAATATGCTTTCTTGTCAATTTCAGATCCGCACCGGCCGTGGTGAGACTCTTCGTTGGGCTGTGTGCGTGCCAAGCGCTTGTCACGCCAAGTCAGTAGCATCTTTCGTCAGCAGCGTACTGGCACACACAGTCAGCAATACAACAGCAGTCGAAGTTGCTGACAATGACTGTTACACAAGACGACCGATGGCTATTACTAAGTTGGATGTGGCTTTTCTGTAAGTTCTATTTCATTTTGTAGCGAACCCACACAGGCGAAGTAGTTTAGATGATAGGCAACAGATGGCGCGGTACACGATAGGCGCTTATAATCTCGCTTGTCATACAAACTTGAACCACGCAAGTGAAGTTTATACAGTGACTGAGTACCTGTATATACAAGTTGCCGATATCAACAGGGCCGCGGCCCACCAGGCACGATCACCCAGCCTGGTCGGAGGATTCCCTTCTTGTGTTTGACGGACATGACACCACGTTCCACACTTTTTAAGGATAAGCAGCTATTTCAGTATATTTTGTTTAAAGACCCGTATACCCGTAATGTGGTTCTTGCCCTGTATTGTAGGGTACCTTACAAACATACATAATATAATGGACATAAAGCGTACCTTATATCTGTTTTGTTTTATGGTTGTATAGTCCACAAGAAGGTTTTGTGGATCATACAAATTTTGCTTATTCAATTCGAACTCATATGACTCAGCGCGGTGGCAGCGGCGAGGAAACCGCTTGCTCAGTAGGCCATCCGTTTAAAAAGAGCGGCTGTGAGATTCTTCCTTTTATGTTTCACGCATCTTCAAACAAGCCCTTAGCCTGAATGTAGTAACTAACTTCAATGTATTTCAGTTAACATACATTTCACAAATTACGAATTCCAATTACGAAAGTTACTTAGAAAAAAAATTAATTAGTTATTACTGTAGCCTAAATAAATAATTAAAAAAGGAATTTTGATTTATAAAAGTTCATTTTTTTACAAGGACTTAGAAAACCTAATTAATTGCGCTTTTATTTTTTTTTTATTTATTTATTTATTTAGGTCTACCAGCTATTGTTACAGTAATACATGCATAATTTACAAAAATAGCATCCTTATTACTAACTGCACAATCTTTACAGGTAAACACCACTTGCTAATTAGAGCATGTTAGATTAACCTAATTTAACTTTAAATTTGAAGAATTACAAATATCTTACTTAACTAATTATTGGGAAACACAAGAGAGAAAGAAACCAACACTAAAATTATACAAAATAAAATGCTTAACAAAATGCTTCCTAAATGCTTGCATTGGAAATTTCAAGGATCTTTCCAATAAAAGCATTTAAGGAGCCGCAATGAATATCTATGATATCGCTATGTTCATTAATCAGCCTACATATTCTAGGAACAGGCGAACATGCACCAAATTTGGTCCTACGTAGTGGTGGGATCAAAGGTGTGACTGGTTTGCGGGGACGGCCACGTGGCACTCTAAATCTAAATCTTTCCAGTAGCTGCGGGCAATCAATTTGATCGTGTAGAAGTTTATAAAGGAATTTAAGGTCAATAATGTCTCTTCTTTTATCGAGCGTCATTGTTTTAAAATGAGATAGTTTTTCGATATACGACATATTTCGAATCTCTCTTCCGGACCAATACCCTAAATGCCTCATAAATCTCTTTTGAACCCTTTCTAATCTAAGAGTATGAGTAGAGTAGTGCGGCCTCCACACAATGCTGCAATACTCCAAAATACTTCGGACAAAACTGTTATAGAGCACTATTTTGGTACTAGAATTTTTGAAATATTTACCGTTTCGTATTACAAAACCTAGACATTTAAGAGCTCGTTTGGTAATAGTGTCAATATGGTCGACAAAGGTCAGCTTATTGTCCAAATTAATGCCTAGATCTTTGATGTTTTTAACTTCCTCCAGTTTTCGTTCATTGATGTAATACGAGGAGTTGATATTATTTACTTTCCGACTAAATTTTATGTGGAAGCATTTTTCACTGTTAAGTGAAATTTTGTTCCGAGTGCACCAGTCCGACAAAGCATCTATATCAGCCTGCATACTTGTAATATCAATGCTAGACTTTATGATTTTGATAAGTTTTAAGTCATCAGCATACAAAAAAGGCGTAGTATGAACTAGGCAGTCACTGATATCATTGACAAAAATATTAAAAAGTAAAGGGCCAAGGTGCGAACCCTGTGGGACTCCTGAATTAATTTTAAATAATGATGATTGATATCCATTCAATACTACATAATATGACCTTTCAGTCAGATAGGATTCAAACCATTTTCGAAGAGGACCCGTGATTCTATACCAACGTAATTTGTTTATGAGTATTTGATGGGAAACTCTATCAAATGCCTTACTGAAATCCGTATATACAGCGTCAACTTCATTACCAGAGTCCATAGCATCTACAACGGTTTCTAGAAATGTGACAAGGTTTGTACATGTTGATCTACATTGTACAAACCCATGCTGGTGAATGGACAAATATTTTTTGAAGTAACTCTGCACATACGGACACAGCAAGGATTCAATGATTTTACCAAAAATCGAGAGAATGGATATAGGCCTGTAATTTTTTACGGAACAGTTATCCCCACTTTTAAACACTGGTACTACTTTAGCTGTTTTCCAAACCTTAGGGAAAGTACCAGAACTAATCGATCTGTTAAATATGATTGTTAAAGGTCTTGCTAAATTTGAAGCACAATTAACTATATATGTCGGGGGTATACCATCAGGACCAGCTCCCTTTGATATATCTAGACATTTTAATTTACTTAACACTTTCTTTTCGTCAAAGGTAACCCCAGAAAAACTGTCTGAATTCGCTTTAAAACATATAGGACTAACAGGCTGATGGGCAGGATCTATGTTATCGCTTAAGGGATTATCATGTCGATACACCTCTGCAAAATTAATTGCAAACAAATCACAGATACGATAGCCATCGCTCGCACTAATAGATCCATTAGACATTGTCTTTGGATAAATGCTCTCGCCACCACGTTTATTTTTAATAAAAGACCAGAAGCATTTAGGGTTTCTCGATATAAGTTTTTCAGTACTACGGATATATGACTTGTAACATTCCTTTGCATAATTTCTACAACGTACATTAAGTATTTTAAGTGAAATCGCATCTAATGGGTTCTTATATAAAGCATATGCTTTGCAAAGCTTTTTTAAGCTTTGACGGTAAAGCAAGCCAATTACTGTTTCCGTTCGCTTTGTGTAATCATACTTTGTAAGAACTAAGAAAACACATATTTTCTCCGTCCATAACGAAATATCGTAAAGGTAAGACCCAATAACTTTCGACGTATTATGATTGATCACATACATAAAGATAATATTACCTTCGATTTCATTAATATTTGATCGTATCGTTTCATCTGAATGGTTCTTTGATCGTTTGGCATAAGATTGCGTTAAGGCATCAGGGTGGTTGTGAGGTCCTCGAGTTCGCATCTCAAATTAAGTAAAAGTTGTCAAATTTATTTTTTGGGAAATTCTCTATATCCTAGTGTAGTAATATGGAGTCTAGGCTATGTCCTAGACTTCACTTCATACTGCTATTGTTTTTAAACTGTTGCTGTCTACCGAACTATGGGTTGGTGGTTCATAGATCAGCAGCCAGCAGTTTGTAAAGCTGTTTGGAGATTTAGATCTTTGATACTAATTCATGCGTTAAACAGGTTAATAATAATATATATTTATTTCGTAGTCTTATTTTTGAGAAAACTCTCGCACTAGGAATAATGCCTATGTAGCAGGAATTTTACGACATAAAGAACATCCAAGCTCGGTACAACAATTTGTGGAACACAAATTTTTGTCCCTTTAGGATTCAAATCCACTATGCTCGGTATAATGGCAGTGGTGAGGAAAACACTTAAGCCATTACGACATCCGTGCAATTAATAACACTTCACCCAGACATACCTACTAAAAAAGTCCGGCTTTACAAACGAAATCAACTTTACCTTTCATAAACCTACTTCTCCAATTAGTCCGAATATAACCGACTCATCCAGATTACACTCGTTTATCACCCGGTTAAATCCACTTTTTACGTCGACAATCTAAAAATTTAAGTATGAGGGCGATTAATCAACGTTAAGCCGTCATGCGTGACGTGTGGAGATGTGCGGAGCTGTGCTAAGTTCAAGCTATATTTTAATTTACTACTGTTGTATAGGTTACATACACGCATACGGTTTGTGTATTGGTATCTACCATTGATGTGGTCAATATCTTGTTTGGTAAGCGGTTTTGTAGCGTAGCTTTAGGGCGTCAATGATACTAACGTAGTTGACTAGCAGAAAAATGTAGTAACTCAGCATGATATAGCTAAATTGTAAGTAACACGGTTACATTATGGCGACTAGATTTTGAGATTAGTGCGTTCAATTAAACAGATAAACAAACAAACAAACTCTTTAGCTTTATAATATTAAATATAGATAGTTGGGATAATCCATGTCTCTTGATGACATGACACACAACTCCTAGTATCTCTGTAGTGATCACAGCGGCTCAGAACACGCTAACCAGAATGCTACAAGTCTTTAGGTCCTAATAGAGACACCTTTTGATGCTTGTCATATTCTATAGAACTCAATCAGGATAGTGACAACACACGCGATACATGACATTTATATTGTCAAACTGACAGTGTTGCCTGCGCTTGGCGCCGTCTGTCATTTAGCACTAGTATTATTATTACTATTGTATCTAGTATAAACGCGGCGCGCAGTATACATTCTCTGTAGACACAACACTAAACATAGTACATCTCATTGAAGTTAAACTCTTTTATACGGATGATTTTTATTTTAAAACACTATTATTACAAAATTTTGAAACTATTTCACTAATATTGGTAAACTTCGCTACTATTTAAACTATTTAAATTATTAAAACTATTTAAGTTTACTTTTACCCTGACGCGACGTTACAGTTGCTTGAAATATTGCAGCAGTCATGTTTACGGGGATACTAAAATAGTGGTTCTCTTAATCATAATAATATCAGCCTTGTATTAAACTGTCCCACTGCTGGGCACGGGCCTCTTTTCAATGTGGGAAGGGTTAGGCCATAGTCCACCACACTAGCCCAGTGCAGGTTGGCAGACTTCACATATCTTCGAGTACATTATGGAGAACTCCCGGACATGCAGGTTTCCTCACGATGTTATTCCTTCACTGTTTAAGCGAGCGATAATTAAGTATTTAATACGCAGATAACTTCATAAAGTCAGAGATCATGCCTTGGGATCAAGACCTATGCATGGCAGTCCAATGGTCTCCCACAAGGCTTTCGCTGCTGTCTTTCGTATCTTAATAAAGTAAAAAAAAAACAATATATCTTTTAGCTCCCAAAGTAAAAAGTAACACTTATGAACGTCAAGGTTACACTAACTATACAATAATATGAATTTACATTTACATTTACATTTACATTTACCTGGTGTGCTATATGTAGGTATAATATATCTCATCTTAATATTGATTGGTCACTGTTAAGCTTATAGTAAAGGTGGCACGGTACTAATTAATGTCATTCATCATAATCTTGATACTAAGCGAGCTAATTTCTAGCCCTGGAACTAATTACATGTTACGTCATTCGAAATTGTGAATAGGGTGGCGTTAACTATAACTGGTGGTGTAATTGTTGAATAATTAATAATAATGTGACGTCGTACAATTTATAACATTAATATATTAAAATACTTTTAGCAATTAATAAATTCATGCAAAAACTGTTTGAGATATTGCATACATTAACATTATAGTCTACATAATATTGTCTTTTGTTTACGCGAATTTTATTCAGTGAAATTAAACTACTATAAACGGATTTTATCGCGTTATTTATTTTACACTTTATTACAAAGTTATTAGTTTATAGTCTAACTTAATTGAGCCCTTTAATTTTTTTGTGATTTTGATTTTAGATGAAAGTCTATGACCTTGAACCCCTGACAACGTTTACGTGAATTTTCATGATGATTAGTCGAGAAGTTAAGGCGAAAAAGCGTGAAAAATATATACAAAAAATATACAAAATCAAACAAACAAACTCACATTCGTATTTATAATATTAGTTAGGACATAAAGAAAAGTATAATAGTTTTTAAATTAATTGTATCTGCTCATTATATGCTTGCATACATTATTATTTTAAAATAGCATCCGGTTTGCATAAAAATTACTTGGCTCGTATTAAATGGTAGGCACCAAAATTCGACCTACCAACATTTTTAACTGAAAATTAATCAAAAATTAATTTCTACACCTCCTCTTTCAATAACAAAAAAGATTGGTCAAAGATGATATTTTAAGTAAATTGCGGATTCATATACAGGTTGTGGCGTAAATAATGGATAACCCTGAAACTGTCGACTGGCCAGATAATCATCTATCATTTACCCCACTTATATCACTATATACCCATGGACATTTTTTTTCGATACAGCTGCCCAAAATGCTTAATTCCTTAGAAAACATATTTAAATTTGAGAAAACGTATTTTTTTAAAGTTTTCTTAGATTGTAACAAAGGAACTTGATACTGGTCTGATGATACATGTATTCAGGAGTGACATAAAAAACAGAACGAGATGATGACGCCAATTGTAAAAATGGCAGCTGATTTTGTATGAGAAAGCACGATTTTAATTTGCAATATCAAAAATATTAATAATTTGGTCATCCACGGGTATATGGTGATATAAGTGGGGTAAATGATAGATGATAATCTGGCCAGTCGACATTTCAGGGTTATCCATTATTTACGCCACATTCTGTATAGTTTTATTAAATAGTGTATCTGCTAATTACCAGTTTAGTTAAGGCTATCAACAATATATGAGCAACCACACAGTCACGACCGCTATACTTACAAGACATCTTTGTTGCTCACTTTGTACACAGTAACAGAACAGACTATTTTTATTAACAGATTATTTTACGAAGAACCAAAAACGCATTCTTGCCTAGTAACTTCAGCTTAGTAAATAATCTACTAGTTTCGATGTCCTCACATTCATATTTCTGTGACATAAGTACAAGCAATATCATAAGATAATGAATTATATTTGTAATAATATTTAGCACAGAAATTACCGGGAAGATAATTGGTTTGCCCACCCGCCAACATAAAGTCTCCACGATTATGTCGTCCAATATCATCCGAGGTTGGCACTAAATCACGGGAAAATGGAAGAAATATAGAGGTGGGATGTAACCTGTATGATTTATATGCTGTGTGTGTCTATAGGAATGCGGAGTTTAGAGAAATAGCCTTCTAATCTCTCTTATTGTGAGGACATGTAAGCTTTTTGCAGTAAATGTGGAGTAATTTATATCAGATATGTTTTAGTTCACCCAAAGTGTTGGCACTCATAACAAACTAGATGTGTCCGCGGTTTCGGTTTCACCCGCGTTTATCATTACTGCGCCGCTGTCGTGGGTCGTAGCATGATGTTATATAGCATATAGCCTTCCTCGATAAATGAGCTAACCAACACTGAAAGATTTTTTCAATTCGGACTAGTAGTTCCTGAGATTAGCGCGTTAAAACAAACAAACAAACTCTTCAACTTTATAATATTAGTATAGATATGATTTTGTTTTAATTTCCGTATTTCTCGGTAGATGGCATGTGCACAAAAATTGTGTCAATCGATAGACCAGTGATATGCAGTTATGAAAAGAGAAAGAAAGTAAATTTATACATTTATATTGACTTTTAGTAACACACATAGTAAATTCAGAAGACATAATATACCAGCCTATATCACTCTCCCGTACATGAAGTTGCTTTATGCAGAAATTACGTCAATCCGTTGCAAACAAAAAGAAGGGCAAATACACTAACCAAACTCATATGTGATGCATCGGACAGGGAACCTATTAACTTGTTTAAATAAGACCTTCACGTACATAATATACTATGTACGTGAGGTAAAGGTCTTATGTGTTACAGTAAAAGTATACTAATATGTACCAGTAGAGGTATATAATAATAGCTATGTAGCAATTTGTAGCCGTTACTATAAGTTAGGTGTGTTTATTTTGATATCGTATGTGATCCAATTAAGTTCGGTTAACTCACCACCGAGCTTAATTCTAGTAAGCGATAGGCTACCTAGGCAACTAGTTGAATCGATATTCAAGTTATGGAAGTTTGCGTCTGACAACTACGCATTATTTCGTAGAAAAAGGGGTTTTGTATGATGTTTATATAGTAAAGGTTCTTTCTTTAAAAGTTCCTATTTGAAAATGGTTTTAGTCTTAGTCACGTTTGAAGGTATAATATCGTAACTTATTATTCTAAAACTATAGTACATAGTACGTTTGTCGGCCTCGATGGCATAGTGGTTAGTGTAACCGACTGCCACGCCTGAAGTCGCGGGTTCGATTCCCGCACAAGTCAACCATTTGTTTGCATGAACATGGGTTTGTCTTGGTCTGGGTGTTTCTATGTATAACATGAATGTATTTACAAAAAAAAAGTATATAAGTATGTTTATCCCTTGTCTAGTACCCATAGTACAAGCTCTGCTTAGTTTGGGCTAGACGGTGTTGTGTGTATTATGTGATCTTATGTATGTCAATATTTCATCTCTAGTCAAACGATTAGTCTAGTCGACCATTTATTATTTTTTGGCTTTAACATGGCTATGTAAGATAATAGCAAATCTTTATATAGAAAACCACGTAGACATCTTTCTCTCGGTACGTTATAGCTATATGACATACATATGCCAGACCGCCCAAAAGGAGCCAGAAATATGAGCGTCTCCGCTAAGGTCTAACGTTCTAATAGATAAAGTTAGCCCTCATAACTTTAAGTTATTTAATAGCCCAAGTGAGGTCGACACCGAACGCTTCTAGATAAAAAGGAAAAATGATTTTCTGGTACCACGCAACGATTCTAGTATTATAAAAAAATGTCACACGGTTTTATTAGGCCAACATATTAACTGTCTTGCTGGTGTAGCAATAATGAAGGCGACTGCTACGCATTAAGTCTTGAGTTCGATAAACGAGTCGGGTAAAGTTTTATTGGGATTTTTGTATAGCTCTAGCTCTACCCTTATTACGTGGTATCTAAAATCATACCTAGCGAGATGTGGGTGTACAAACATAACAAATATAAATACACCACTGCCTACTTATTTTTTAATGTTGGCGTAAGACTATGTTTGTATGTAAGTAAAATTATATGATATCTAGGGTAATATTATATCAGCTCTTATTTGTAAACGACTCTTTATAAAATACCAGAACTATTCAGAGAAATAGAAATAAAATTGCGATCATTAACATACCTACATATATGTAATTAATATAAAAACTTAGTGTACAATTATTTTCTGATAGCATGAATGACCCAATTTGATCCGATTTCTCTTGTCTACCGATCAGACCATTCTCTTACAAGTTGGATAAGAATTATTGATACTTACGATGATCACACTGTAACTCTACTATTCGTAGCTTTTCATTCCATTTTAAATTCCTTTTTCTGGGATTCAGCTATGATACCTGGTAATTCAAACAATTACAACTACGATAACCGCTTTCCTGTCGTGGACCTTATAATTTTTTTATAAAACCATAAAGTAAAGCTGATAATAATATAATAAATTATGATTTCTTTTTTAGGTCTGTGGTTCTTCTATTCGTCACCATCTTGTTCTTCAGCACAATTTTCGAGATCTACGTCATCTACTGTGGCAAGAATAAGGAATCCGTCATCCAGAGTCTGATCATCTCCTTCTCTGTCATCAACAATTTGAAAAAGATACTCTCAACGAAGCAACACAACGCTCTCGGCTTGGAATGCATAACTGGCATCAAGACTTTGGCAATGATCTTCATTATTGCTGGACATGCGTGCATGTTTATTGCCAGTGGACCTGTCATGGATGCCGACGCGTGGGATAGGGTAGGTATTTTTATAAGACTTTAACCTTGCTTTGAATTTTGCAACTAATCTTTATATCAGGCTGACATATTTTACATTTACACTGTCCTGTAAACACCCGAAAATCTGTGTACTTTTGTAGGATAATTTGCATAGTATCTAAAATCTAATCCCAAACTATATACTTTAATTATTAGAATTTACTTGTGAATTGTCTGCTCTGGGTAGCTAGTTCTCCTTAAAAGAATCTCAAATATCTGTAGGACGTTAATTAGTTGTGACCTTTAAAAACATCTCCAATATACAGATTTACTGACCTGTTCTGCTTCCAAAAAACGTCCTCATTTTACCTAAAGCCTTTATGTTAGTTGGCAACATAAATTTTGTTAATGAAAATCCGGGAAAATCTAGCGTACACAGTATAAATTATGTAGAAGTTTGTTCACTTGATCTCTCGGTGTTATGTGTTCACTTGCTCGACAGGGGTCACAGATGAGCGTACATATGGTTTATTTATTTTAAACTCCTAATATCGTTCTTGCTATGCAACATTATAATAAGTCTTTGGGGATTATGAAGATTTTCATCACGTTGAGTCTCAGTTCATCGTACTTTCTAAAGACTGTAATGGAAATTGCCAATATTTATCGACCAGCTTTGTAATATCTCTCATTGTTCTAGTAGATTTTGAACGGCTGCATAACCATTGGTACCTTGAAGACCTGAGTTCGATTTATTACACTCACATATATTTAAATAACTATATTTAGATACCTTGTAGTAGAAAATTAAACCGTATACCGAATAGGTAAAGAGGTCTTAATTTTATCCAAAAGGAAATTTTTTATATAATTCTGCCCGACCTGGATATTGGTCGCAGGTCAGATAAATCATAGGATAACACGATCAGCCTTAAGCCTAAACGTAAACAGATACGTTGTGATGAATGCAATATTAATAATGCTAGTTCTGCCCGTGGCTTCGCACGCTTGAATCCCACGCAAATGCATATCGCGTCCTGTGTGTTAATCTAGGCCAAATTCCATTTTTTGCAAATTTCCTTCGAATCCATTCAACGGCTTACGTATGATTGAGTTACAAACGCTTATACGTCTTTAAAAGCTTTTGCATTTATATTATTAGTAGAATATGTACTCCAGTTTTCTCATATTTCTTTTTATTGTTTTCCAGCTTGTACGAGCACCGGTTAATGCATTTATGCTGAACAACACTCTACTAGTAGACACCTTCTTAATGCTGAGTGCATTTCTCTTCTCAAGGCTACTACTCGTTGAACTGGACAAGAGAAGGGGCAGACTGAACGTAATACCGATTTTGGTCTTCCGGTACATCAGGTAAGATTTTTGAATATTAATTTTATTTTCTTATTATTATAATTTCACTAATTTGTAGTGGAATTATAATGTAATGTCATCCAGACCGAATTTCGGTTACTGTGGTCAATCTTAATAGAAAATGGCCATCTGCGCAGGAAATATTATAGTGTTCTATTCCTTCAATTTTATAGTCCGATGGGACAACAATCCGATACTACCGGAGAGAGATCTATCGCAGGATTAACGAGTTTACGTACTTTACTTACTTAGCTATGGAGGTGTGCAATATGTCCATCTCGGAATGCTATTGAGATTTTTTTAGCACAATACTCTATAAAAATAATACTTAAGTCACAAATAGGCATAGCGATTATTTAGGCATTTAGAACGTTGTGATACCAAGGTTATAAGTAAACACACAAGAGTGAATTGAATTAAAAACAGTGCGTGGGTCAAATGTCGTTGATACTCGGCCTGTAAATTTAGTGCCTTAAGAAATTCTGAAATTCCTTTTTATCGTGAAAATACAAACCAAGTCTACCGGTATATTCTGCCTACACAAAGCTTGTATGGTGTTGTCCACAAAATATATTTACAAAAGAATCTTGTTTTATATTATGTTCTCGAGAAATACGTATAGATTTATATCTAGTCAGTTTGATACTGACATTCGCAAAAAATAAACCATTCCTTAGTTCTTCAAGCTATACCTATGTATTTACAAAAAAAATAAAAATGTTTATCCATTGTCTAGTACCCATAGTACAAGCTCTGCTTAGTTTGGGCTAGATTGTGTTGTGTGTAGGTGATAGAATATTATTATTATTATTTAAAATTCGAATCAACAGCACAAATTCCATAAGATGATGCTTCTTCTATCTGGAAATTAATTTATAATACTTAAGAAATTGTTAATATTACACCCAAATAAAAAAGCTCCATAATTATAGCATGGAAAACAAGCATTTAACTAAATTGACCGCCCAGTTATCATGACCAATTAAACTTGATAAATAACATGATAAAAGTAAATTCATTCTCTCATGTGAATAACATACGATATCGACGAGAAGATAAACATTTGCTGGCTTTCCATTTCCTAGAATCACACTCTCATTTATAAGTGATACATAATATCAAACAAGTTATATTTTACTTCGAAGCAAAGCTTGCTTACTAGTCGAAGGAAACGAAACTAAAAGAGAATTAACTAGCTTGTATACAGGGTCCTGAAATGCGTTCACAGCATTCATACAAACGCGGTCGTTCCGAGTTAATAAGGCTTATTTCATACTACAAAGGTTGGTACCGTTCATTGTGTATGGTAGTTTATTGGGTAAGAGCTTGTTATTTGCAAAAAGAGAAAACTGCTCTGTTTTGCTGCTGCCCTGGTTGTAGTTACCAGTTCCAGGAACTTTCGTGCGCTTTGTCTCTCATGTTATGTTTTCAATTGGATCATTTATGATATAGCTACAAAAGGTTTTATTTAAATTATGTCTTTGTTTTTGTCATATCCTTGCATAACATTTTAGACTATTTGTTAGGAACGAAGAAAAGCTTTGCACATAACAAGAAAATGTTTTCTCCAATATTTGAAAACTATTTACATTTTTAAATTGAATATTGTTTTCATCCTTTTGTAACATTCAATTATTATTATTTGATATAAAGATTGTTTGAGACACCACTGTTTTAGAAAACCTGAAATCTTGATAATATCGGGCAACCACCAGAAAATTAGAAATTTTATCCAAGTATATAATATGTATACGTGAAAAATGCCTTGTATTTTCTTTTTAAATATAAAATTTTGCCGCCCTGAATTCTTGTACAAAGCGCTAACTAAAATGTTTTACTGATAAATAATAACTTCTAAACCACAACAAATTTAAGAATTGGAAAGGTATACTATTGTGTTTCCATAGTTCATTGATGACAACATAGGGTGGCAATGTGAAAGGGTCGGTCCCTTTTTGTCTGTCGTAATTTATCGGCAGTTAAACAGCAATCTTAAACCGATTTGCACTATTACTTAGAGATTTATAGATAATTGTGAGCAAAATTCGAATTAAGTTTTTAAATAATTCAAAAATATAATAAAAATTTAAAGATTTTATTATAATTAGTGGCACAGAGCACGGAATACACACCTTACTTATTGTGGTGACATTTCACTTATCATATATTATTAAGAACTGTATCAGGAGTTGTAAATGAGCCCGGCGCCAGTACATCCGGCTTTGCAGGAGGCGTCGCCACCCTCCCGATTTCAACGTCAGGGAGGCGGAACTGTACGAGGTCTACAGAGCGGCCAAGAAGGCCCTTAAGATAGCCATAAAGCGGGCCAAAGATCAGGCCCGCCAAGAGCTCCTGGGGACTCTGGACCGTAATCCCTGGGGGCGTCCATACCTTATGGTAAGGGGCAAGCTTCGCCCCTGGGCGCCCCCCTTGTCCCAGAGTCTCCGGCCACAATTGGTACAGGAGGTGGTGGCCGCTCTGTTTCCCTCACGGGCGGAGCACACTCCTCCGCCGATGGTTCTGCTTTCCATGGCGTCCAGCGCGGACTTTGACGACGACGTGGTTCCCGAAGTGACCCGAGTAGAGTTGCGAGCGGCGGTGTCGAGACTTCGCTCGAAAAACACCGCCCCAGGGCCCGACGGCATTCCAGGTCTTGCATTGGCCCTGGTCCTCGAGGAGCTCGCGCCCCGACTTAAGGGGCTCCTCAATGAGTGTTTGCAGCAGGGCCAGTTTCCACGGCAGTGGAAGGTGGGGAAACTGGTCCTGATTAGAAAGGAAGGGCGCCCGGCGGACAGTCCGTCCGCCTACCGGCCCATCGTGTTGCTGGACGAGGTGGCTAAATTATTTGAATTTATTATCGCGGAGCGCCTCGTCCAGCGTCTTTCTTCTGTGGGTCTGGATCTGGCGGACAACCAGTATGGTTTCCGTCGCGGGCGCTCTACAATCGATGCAGTTCTGCAAGTGAGGAGCCTGGCGGAGGATGCAGTGTCCCGGGGCGAGGTCGTCTTCGCGGTGTCTCTCGACATCGCGAATGCCTTCAACACCTTGCCCTGGAGTTGTATCAGGGAGGCACTCGTTTTTCATCGAGTGCCGACCTACCTCCGCCGCATTGTCGGGGCATATCTATCGGAGAGGGTAGTAGTCTACCCGGGTCACGACGGTTGGAGTCGGCGAGAGATGTCGTGCGGTGTTCCACAGGGATCGGTTCTGGGTCCGCTCCTGTGGAACATCGGTTACGACTGGGTGCTGCGAGGTGCGCTCCTCCATGGCGTCGGCGTCGTTTGTTACGCCGACGACACGCTTGTCACGGCGAGGGGTAAGTCGCACCGGGCGGCGGCCATACTGGCGACCGCTGGGGTCGCACAAGTCGTTGGTCGTATCCGGCGGTTGGGCCTCGAGGTGGCCCTGTCGAAGTCCGAGGCCGTTTGTTTTCACGGCCCTCGGAACCGGCCACCTCCAGGGGCCCATATAATGGTAGGAGGGGTCCGCATCGGCGTCGAGTCAACCTTAAAGTATTTAGGTCTCTTGCTCGACAGCCGATGGGACTTTACAGCCCATTTTCGTCGTTTGGTCCCCATTCTTCGGGGCGCTGCAGGCGCGCTCTCGCGCCTGCTGCCCAACCTTGGGGGGCCAAACACCTCCTGCCGGAGGCTCTACGAGGGGGTCGTGCGGTCCATGGCCCTGTACGGGGCCCCAGTTTGGGCAGACAACCTGACGGCCCGAAACATTTCGGTGCTTCGTGCACCACAGCGCGCCATGGCCGTCAGGTTGATAAGAGGTTACCGCACGATCTCGTTCGAGGCTGCGAGCCTCCTCGCCGGATCGATGCCATGGGACCTGGAAGCGGCGCTCCTGGCGTCGCTCTATCGTTGGCGCCGGGAGGCGCTAGCTCGGGGCGAAGGACCGGCTCTTCCCGCTCTCGAGGCGGCGAGGTCCGAGCTCCGCCAGGTCCTAGTGGCGAATTGGAAGGAACGACTTGTGCACCCCAGTGCCGGGCACGCCACGATCGTGGCGGTAAGTCCCGTGTTTGAGGAGTGGCTGGAGAGGCGCCATGGCGCCCTCACCTTCCGGCTGACACAGGTAATGACTGGCCACGGTTGTTTTGGCCAGTTCCTGTGTCGTATACGCCGGCAAGAGACGCCCGGTTGTCACCACTGCGGCGACTGCCGCGACGTAGTTGAGGACACGGCGCTGCACACTTTGGCGGTTTGCCCCGCCTGGGCATCGCAGCGCCGTGAATTGATCGCGGCAGTCGGATTGGTTGCCCTCTCGCTCCCGGCCGTAGTTCAGTCTATGGTCCGGAGTGAGAGGTCGTGGAACGCCGTCGCCTCCTTTTGTAAGGAAGTCATTTCCATCAAGGAGGCGGCGGAGCGGGAGAGGGAGCGTTTGAACCCTCTCCCCAACCGCAGAGCCGGGCGCCGGAGGGCGCGGGACGACCTCCAGCCACCCTGAGGTTTGACCTGGGGGTGGCGGGCTTTGTGGGCCTGCCCGCCATCCGTTCAGCACCAGGTCCGAGAGGCGGCGTGCGTGATCCCACGCGCGCCTCTGTGCTGAGTCCGTCTCCCCTCTAGGGGGGACAGTAGGGAGTGGTAGAAGTGCCTTTAGGGTAGGTCTTTCGTGTAGTGGCCTGCCGTTTCATACGGCGGGCCGAAACCTCGGCGGGGTCGCGACCGCATGCGAAAGTGATTCGCGCGGCCCCGTCGATAGTGGTTTTATCGAGGAACACCGTGGTAGGTTTAGTCGGTATTCCGGGAGGTACTTTATCATCTTAACATCTTATTTTACCCCGGCGAGTCCGACATAACCCCTCCGCCCGCCCCCGCGGAGGGGTATGCGTCATGCATTCCCCCACGTAAAAAAATAAAAAAATAAAAAAGGAGTTGTAAATGAGACTCCGAGGTCGCAGGTATAATATACCAGCAATTTCAGATTAAATTATGGATTGGAAAAGTGTTATTGGAATTTTTGGCATAAAATTGCAGATCGCGATTAGAAAGTTGGTGGTCTATGCGTTATGTGTGTTTGCACAACCTCGTGCCTTAAAACACACATAACGCCGTTGGTTGGTTCTACCTGATCGTATGACGTTCCAATTTAGGCTTTAGTGCTAACTGATTTTGTGTTTTCCAGAGTTACTCCAGCATACTTGGTGGTGATAGTATTCTACATGACGTGGCTGCCAAAAATTGGTGAAGGTCCTCTTTGGCAGGATAGACTACAGTTGGAACAACAGCGATGCATGGACTCATGGTGGACAAACATATTATACATCAACAATTACGTGAATACTGAAAAAATGGTACGAAGATTTTTTTTTAAATACATTTACTTATATGGTAATAATTATAACTGTATCACTTAAACATTAAAAATAATTTAAGGTGGAATATACAAACTTTTGGTGTTGCAACAGCAACTGCCAATTAAGAAAATTGAGATTCCATTATCTGTTTGTACTAGCGATATAGCAATCATAAAGGAGTTAAGTTCATACGAAAATACCTTCAAGAATCTAATATTTTTTTATCATCAATTCTATGTTATCTTGTTGACATTTAGTATTTCCTATTCCAGTGTATGTTCCAGTCCTGGTATCTATCCGTGGATACACAACTGTTCTTCATCGCACCTATCTTTATATACAGTTTGTGGAGGTGGAGAAGATTTGGCCCCATCCTCATCTCAGTGGCGATTTTAATTTCTCTAATCGTTCCATCTGTAATCACATATAAAGATAAATTGGATCCGACACTATTATTTTATGCCAAGTAAGTAGTCATTTACATTTTCTTTTTATATTTTAATGTTTTCATACTACCAACAAAAGCAAGCTTGTGGCTTGTCGGATGCAACAACATCACTTAATAATCACGAGCGATAACAATAATCCAAAAGACTATCCACTGTATTGATAGTTCTAAGCAAGGAGTTTAGAAACTTTACTGAACGCAGCAATATAATAGATGTCTATGTAACTACAATCTTCTGTAAGGTGAAGGTAAAAATGTTAACCTATGGCTGAGGAGATCCAGGCCGCAATTTTCTGACAAAATTAATTTTTAAATGACCACGTTATACCTAGCTTATTCAATGCTAGAAGCTGGTTTAAGATGGTATTATATGTGGTAGATCTCAGTTTTAAAATTTTAATGATGTTCTTTCGCAGAGAATTCACTGATATTATTTCGAACTTCTATTTTAACGAAGCCTATATCAAGACGCACATGAAAATGATTATATACTTTACGGGGATTTTGACGGGATACGTGTTGCATCGGATACAAACAGAAAAGTAAGTTTATTGTAATTTCTTTGAATTTCGTCAAAATGTTTTACCATAAAATATAACAGACAGATAAAGTTACTTTAGCATTTATAATATTAATTGATTATCTTGTCTTTCAGCTACCAGTTCTCCTACCTTATGAAGACTTTTGCCTGGGTAACAAGTGTCGCTCTAGGCGCTGTCACCACCTTCTCAGTGACCATCTTCTACCAGGAGTGGTACCAATATAGCGCCCTGGAGGCAGCTGCGTATATATCTTTGCACAAACTTGCCTGGGGTATTGTCAATGGATGGCTCATTATTGCCTGTGCTACAGGAAATGGAGGTAAGGGATCTATATTTTTAAAAGATTTTTGTGTTTGATTTGATGCTTAAACTCATTGCTACTTTCTTATTATACATTTTACCATAAGTGGTTTCCATGTATATGAAGGCTTTCGGAACCAGGTGTATCTGTCGAGCGTTGGTGATCCTGCCAAGAGATCCCTAAGCTACCAACACAAGGGACAAATATTACTGGTCTTCTATTGATAGCACAACGCTTTCAAAAGAAGCTTGCAAACTCTACTCAGTGCAGGAATGCATCATAAGGCTGTTTGGCTGCAATCTTCAGTAGTGTATATACTTAACAAGTCTCAAGTCAAGTCGCTTTAGTTCAAGCAAAACACCAGACTCAATCGTAGATCGTATTTTGTAGTGCTTCGTTTTGTTATTGTTTTATATTATTATAATACATTGCCGCTTTCTTTTTAAGGTATTTTCGGCAAATTATTAACGTGGAAGTTCCTAACGCCATTCTCAAGACTGACATTCTGTGCTTATTTAGTGAATGGAATTGTCGAATTATACTACGTTGGGGAACTAAGACATCCTCTGCACATCACCTTTTTCACTGTGGTAAGTATCATTATCAACTGATCTATTGAAATCTATTATAAGTTTTTATACCCGATTAGCGTGTGTGAATTTGATACAGTTTCTGAGCAAATTAGAGACGCTAAGAAACTATCAGATGGCAAATATAATCTGACATAAGTGGAGAGTGCATTGTCGCGATTGAAGCACTAGATTAATTATAGCTATTAAACTAACGTGATCTACTCCTCCAGGATTTTTCCTAGAAATGAATATCGCAGAATTTTCGCCATTGTGTTTTCATAATGCCATTATGATCCAGGTTACCTATAGACAGCATTTCTTGTCTTATATTTTAAGAATTGTGTTATAGTACATATCTTATATATATGTTATTAAATCTCATGTCATATAGTAATCCAGATAATTCAGATTGTTTTAAATAGTCACGATCTCGAGTGAAGTACCGCAATTGTATCAAAATGATCCGTGGGAGAGCCACGCTTCGGCACGAATAGGCCGGCTCGACCGGAGTGATTCTACGGCCTCACAGAAAACAGGCGTGAAATAGCGCTTGCGTTGTGTCTCTTCGAGTGAGTAAGGGTATCGGAGGCCCAACTCCCCTCCTCTTTCTGGGGAGGATTTAAAAGGCTGGCAACACACTTGCGACTCCTCTGGTGTTGCGGTTGTTCATGAGCGGTGGTAATCGCTTACCATCAGGCGATCCATATCTCATTCGCCGCCTGTAACATAAAAAAAAAACATTAGGCTATTGTCACCACAACTGTATAAAAATTACCGATACTGACTCGTTTGTTCCGTGGCATAAATATACGGCCAATCGTCGGGCAAAGAGTTATTGTGTTTTTCTATTAGGAACGGTCCCTATAAAAGTGCCAAAAGTGCCGAGGAGACAATAGTGGGTATACTTGCCTACTATTACATGGAAACTACAACTCAGTTAGTAGAATGGAATTGCAAGAAAAAAATAGTATTTTGGAATCTTCTTATACGCTATTTTTAATCAGTGGTTGGGGTATAATATTTATCTGTGTTAGAAGACCCCGCTCTTCATATTACAGTATAATCACAAAAGCAATGGATTGCTTTTGTAGATAAAGATGTATCTCTATCTACCCCTACGGGTAAATAAAGACATGGGTCTGTGTATATATGCAACAAAAATAACTACAGAAAACCCATTTTGTCGGCATTTTACCGTATAAAATACGTTTATATTTAATTAGGTCAACATAATTTATTACAAGGACATTTTTAAGATCAAATAGTGCTTTTATAAGTGGATTGTGCGTCTAATTAGAGAGTACTTCCGATCTCAAAGTATGTTGAACCTCGTCAAACAGGAAAAGACACGAGATACTCCGTATAATTACGTTCGCTGCGAGATTTTTGTAAATATTTACATAGCTCTTAAATGGTCTCAAAAAACGTGACGGATGACATATTATAGGAGCTTTATTATTTATTAATAAATAGACGCCTGTATAAAAAGGGTAGGCAGAGATATTATGTATTATATCCACATTTCACCACCTATCATTTTAGGTTCTACTTTAAAAATAGCTCGCCCAATGTTACCGAGCACTTTTCCTAACCGAAAAATGTATACCAAAGTAAAATAAGACAGTTGGTAAGGATGCCGGTAATTTTTTTAATCAGACGGACAATTCAGTCAGAGTTGCGACAACTTAATATAGGTCTATTCGATTCCCGGCGGGGTCGCGACCGCATGCGAAAGTGATTCGCGCGGCCCCGTCGATAGTGGTTTTATCGAGGAACACCGTGGTAGGTTTAGTCGGTATTCCGGGAGGTACTTTATCATCTTAACATCTTATTTTACCCCGGCGAGTCCGACATAACCCCTCCGCCCGCCCCCGCGGAGGGGTATGCGTCATGCATTCCCCCAAGTAAAAAAAAAAAAAAAAAAAAAGTCTATTCGATTAAATTCCAAAAACTGAATAGAGAAGGTTATTTGAGGAAAAGTGGAAATTCGTAGTTCTCCTACAGCCCCCGTTTACGACAAGGGTATATATAGGGCAGGCACAGACCACAGACACAAGAACGAATCTGCAGGCTTGGGGACACGACCTGTCTCGATCTGGTCCCTTAGGTGCGTTTGGGCCCTGAAAGATACTGCGGTTCTCTCTCTTATAACCGGTCAGCGGTAGAGAAGAAGAGACAGGAGGAGACGTTTTATTATAATAATTATATTGGTATAATTATGGAGCAGTACGGTAGGCGTATTGGATTACTACAGAGAGACAACTGGGTAGGTATTGTAGATTTATCCCCACACGGAATAAATATTTATGTTTGCCGAATCTAGGTGATCTTTGTATCCAATATGTATTTAATTTTAAAACTATTTTCTTTTCAGGTGGCGACTGGCATATCTCATTTAGTACTAACCTTCTTGCTTGCCCTGTTTCTGTGCTTGACTTTCGAGTCACCTTTGCACGGTATCGAGAAGATTCTCCTTCGAATGTTCGGTGAGTAAATACATAACGTTATTACCGATTCTGGCCCATTTCGTTGATGCTGTGTTTTTTATTGATACTATATACTTGACATTCCTGTGGTATAATTTAATATGTTCACGGCTGATTGTGAGATTCTAGGTTCCATTTTTGTGTCGGGTTAGTATTATTCGTTTTTTTTGTTAGACAAAAATACACGGTGAGCCTATTATCGTCTAGTAGTCGATAATAAGCTCACCGCTAAAACGTGGGACCAATTAATTTGAGCTTAATACACTAATTTTACTATAAGAGAATATATATACATTCATATTATTATTATACAGAAAAAAAATCTCATTAGGGTACTTTAAGTAGTCGTACCAAAAATATTTTCGTAACAAGAATTTGTACATTTGCAATTAAAATGAAATTCAAATCGAATATCTAGAAATAAATCATTAACATTCGTCTAAGTTATAACAACTGTAGTCAGATCGATGATAACATCTATAACTTTGTACAAATTATTTTAACAAAGTTAAAACTGCAATCACGTGAACATAACTAAAGTCGACATCAAAAAGTTTGATAATAAATCTAGCCAAGTGCGATTCAGCCTCGTGCAATGACAAGAGTCTGATTATTTATCACTAGCTGTGCCCCCGGTATCACCCGTCTTTATGATTACTGCACCGCCCCCGTGGGCCATAGCGTGATGTTATATAGCCTATAACTTTTCTCAATAAATAGGCTATCCAACACTAAAAGAATTTTTTAATTCGAACCAGTAGTTCCTGAGATTAGCACTCTACACGACTAACACGTTCATCCAAACAAACAAACAAACTCTTCAGCTTTGGATTTGGCTGGATTTTATTTACAGTTCCGTGAAGTATTTTTATAGTTTACGCTATAATCACTGTAAATTTAAAGCTTGTATGTATTACCGTTTTTACGACAAAAAAATATATCTTCGATGGAGAACTCCCCATACCAGAAATACGACTTATTAGAACTTTTATTATGTTGCGGTAAGGATAGATGTATTATACACGTACACATCTCGCCAGCTACGGTCTTAGGTCTACCCCTATTTTAAAAGAATAAAAATATAGTGTGCGTAATTAGTGTAATACTACTCCTCCTTTGCCATCTAATAGCCTTTTGCTAATAGTCACGTTTCTAAACTCCAGGCTGCTACAAAGCATTGCCTAGACATCGATCGTAATATATACACTTTTAAGATAAAATAGACAATCCAATTCATAAGGAGAGAGTATTAATTGGATACGGTACCCTAAAACAAATTTTCTCATTCGAATATTAACAGAACTAGATCTTAATAAAAACATCGCCCGAAGAATTATATTTTATAAAATTCTGCAATAATTTCCAGAGAGATGTAATATTTGAAGCAAAGCTATTTACATATTTTACCGAGTAGAAGAAATTAAATGACTAATTGTAAAAGGGATCTTTTCATTCACGTAGAACTAGACTTAAACCTACATATCCCTATAGGTAAGCAGCGATGTATTGTTGTCACATTTTAACGGATAATCCAGGTCTCTCTTTTATAGGAGTTGAGCTGACCTCCTATTTAGTTGGAAAATGATATATAAAACTGATTCCCCGATCTTGGTTCTCTAAGTATAATACATACTCATGCACAGTCTCATGTACTCATCGGCAGTCCTTTTAAATGTAATGCTAGCTTCAAACAAGAGTTTTGCTGGGGCATCAAAGGAACCTTATTACAATCCTTGTATCTTATGTGGGGGCCAGTCAGTGCAGACCGGTGACACTTTGACCCAGGGAGATCTTTTGTGTCGACACTCTCCCAATAATGACTGCCATAGATGTTCATGGCAGCCGGGACCGACGGCTTAACGTGCTCTCCGAGGCACGGAGCAAGCGATAATTGTCAATTATCAACACCCACTAGTCCAGAGTTAGGAGAGGCTGGTGTTCTGTCATACAGGTCTCCTAGTTCAGACACCAGTCTCTCACATTGATTTGTGTTACTACTATATTTGTACATAGTTAAGTTGAATCTGTAAAAATATCTTTGTGAGAGAAAATAAATAAACATTATTATTATTATTATTATTATTATAATCAATATGCACATAATTTCGAAAAGTCATATAACTTCTGAAAGTCAGAGCTGCGTGACGTAGGTTCAAACCCGAGACCCTCTGCATTGCAGTCTGTTGGTCTCCCCACTGAGCTATCGCTGCTCTTACTAAGATTATAAATGCGAAAATATATTTGATAGCTTTCTTCTATAACGCAACAATGTTTTTTGAGTAGGGATAATTTATAGGCCGATGAGTGATATAGGCTCCGTTCTACTCCCAAAAATCGATAGTTGTTGTGGTACAGATATGTTAAATTCAAGAAAACTAGTAAATTTTGTATAACAAAAATGATGACAGCTGCAATAAGCAATTCATGTGTCGCAACAGACTTTACAAACGTTCAAACAACGGATACAAAGAATACCCAGACTCGGAACAATTACTTGTGAATCACACAAATTTTCGTACCATTTGGAGAGCGAACCCTTAACATTCGGCGTGGCGGCAGTGGCAAGGCGAGCACTTAAATCATCTGTACAGTCATACATATAACGTTGCGTTATTTTGTTTCAGCTCGGCCAGTATTGAGCGACAACGCAAGAAAAGAAGAGTCTGCGGAATCATCGAGAAACACTAGTCAATCTAAATTAGATTCGTAGCGAAGTGTTTTGTATTAGATAGAATTATGTACCACTGTGTGATATTTACACAGATGATTAGTTTTTAATAATTAATAAACTATTTGTATGGTAATACCTCGGAATTACGCGCTGTAAGAGCAAACTATAATAAGGTTCTAGGAACGTTCTTTAGGCTGAGAGCATTGCAGCGACTACAAATATTCTTTTAATTTTGATTAAAACTGTAAATTGTTGGATTGCCAGGCATAACTGAAAAACTATCGTCTCTGGCCGCCAAGGGGCTACTATCGCTCAATAGTTAAAAAATTATTGCTAAACCGATATGAATGCACTTTTCGCATATCTTACTAATTTAATAATAGGGCTCACTTGCAATATCCAATAGAACTAATGAATTACTAGGTACCTGTAGAATGATCATTATTTAATATGAGGCATACCTTTTGGCATTTTAAATAGACCTTTGCAAATATGGCACTTGTACACGAAGGATGTAGGGTATTTTACACCCATTCTTCTTGCGTGCAATACATGCATAAACTATAAATAGTTTACTTTATGCTTTAAAAAGCATAAAGTACAGCAAAAGCGTAAATCGAGGTATTTCAGTACGTTGTAAACCAAAATAGGCCCAATTTTTTTAAGGTTGTTGGTATTTTTGTAAATATTTTTTTTACTTAAACTGTAAGTTTTAAAATATAATATTATAATAATATAGTATAATATTGTATCACATACACACAACACCATCTAGCCCAAACTAAGCAGAGCTTGTACTATGGGTACTAGACAATGGATAAACATACATATGTACACTGCCGGTCAAAAGTTTGAGACCACCTACATCAAAGTTGCAAATGGATGTAAAACTCAAAATAAAAAGCTAAACATGAAAGGATTTATTGTGATATTTATTAAGTATAGCAAATGCAATTAAATATAAATAAAAAATATTAAATATTTCGACAATTTAACTTAAAATATATGTTGACAAGCTAAACAGCTTTTTCATCAAAAAACCCTCCCTTGCATTGAATCACTTTGTTGACAAGTCTTGGCATGCGGGCAATCAATTTGTCGATTGTTTCTTGTGAAATATTGTTCCAGCTTTCTTGCAATGCTCTCCACAAATCTTCTTGTGAGCTGGGACAACAACTGCGCACGTTTCTGTCCAGCTCTTCCCACAATAGTTCTATAGGGTTAAGGTCGGGGCTCTGAGCGGGCCACACCATGTTTTTTAACACCCCTTCTGCTTCTTTTGTATCTAAATAACCCCGGCATAATTTGGAGCTGTGTTTAGGGTCGTTGTCTTGTTGGAAAATAAAGCCATCTCCAACTAGCCGAAGTCCCGATGGTACAGCATTACACTCCAATATTGCTTTGTACTGCTCCTTTTTCATAATTCCTTCGACTCGTACCAAATCTCCAGTTCCACGGCTCGAGAAACAACCCCAAACCATAACGGAACCACCGCCATGCTTCACTGTGGGCAGGACACAGTCTGGCATCATCTTTTCCTCGGCACTCCGCCGAACAAAAACACGTCTTTTGCTCCCAAACACTTCAAATTTGGACTCATCTGTCCAAAGAACTCTTTTGAAGTCTTCTTCACTCCAGTCTCGATGGGTAAGGGCCCACTGCATTCTCTTCTTTTTGTTTTGTGGCCTTAAGAGAGGTTTTCGCACTGCTACGCGACCAAATAACTTAGCGTCTCTTAGTCTTCTTTTCACTGTGGTCAATGACACAGGTGTAGACCGGGATTTGTTCACTTCAGCGCGGATTTCTGGTGCTGTCAGGCGTCTATTCCGCTTGCTTGTTACCACGATGAACTTATCCTCGCTAGAAGTGGTAGCTCTCGGCCTTCCCGACCGCGAACGATCTTGATTATTGCCAGTCTCCTTGTATCGGGTTATTGTGTTATGAACACAAGTCTTCGACAACTTGAGCTGAGTAGCAATCGCACGTTCAGATTTGCTTTCGTTGTGTAAAGCAATGATGACAGCACGAGTTTCACCGCTAATTTGGCGTACTTTTCCCATAATGAGATGTCTTCACTGTAAGAACGACGAGCTCGGACTAACCAAGATTAAGAAATATTTACTCCATGGAAACTCAGGTGTTCACAGTGTTTTAGGAAGTTAAAATTTCCTAAAATTCTGTTAACACAAAACAAAGCCCAAATAATGAATAATAGTCAGGTAACAATAATATTACAATGACTTTAGCGCGCGGTCCGCACGCGGCGCCCATTGATGTTTCTAGACAAAAGACCTTTGTACGATGATTACATAAAAATAAATAGAAATAATGACTTCGAAAAATAGTTAAATATCCATTGTATATGCAGGTGTTCAAATTAATTGTTTATCATATGTATTTTTAACAAATTTTATTGTGAAACAATATTTTAACTTGTGGTCTCAAACTTTTGGCCGGTAGGGTATATACTTTGTTTCTGTAAATACATACATAGAAACACCCAGACCAAGACAAACATCCTCGTCATGCACACAAATGTTTGACTTGTGCGGGAATTGAAACCGCGACCTCAGGCGTGGCAGTCAGTTACACTGACCAATGTTCATGATATTGAAATGTATATAAATTATATCTATCATTTACGGTATTCTATATCCAGAATATATACTTATTTTATAAATACATTTACTCAGATTATTTTTACGGATTTTCATGTTTACACTTCAATTATTTTGTTACTATGATTGTGAGGTGAAACAACTTTATGTTTACTTATTAAGTAAATGCATAAATGATAATAAAATCTGTAAAGATAGTTCAGGATAATGTAATTATCGATAAGTCAAACCATAATTTTATACATCTAATATAATTCAAAATAAACTTTTATTTTCCGTCCGAAACAAATTTGATTTTTACACCAAAAGAAAATGATGACACCAATATCAATAATCAGTATAGCATAGATATCTGATGTAAAAGTTAAATAAAAATGTCGTAATTTTCTCGAAGGTAACCGGAAATTTCTTACGCTTTTATTACACGAATTACACGGTGTATCTGTCTGTAAAATTTTATACTTTTATTGAAAGACGCATACTCAATTCTAAACCTTAACGTGTGACTGTTAAA
The DNA here is from genome assembly GCA_930367265.1 of Catocala fraxini. Classification (NCBI taxonomy): domain Eukaryota; kingdom Metazoa; phylum Arthropoda; class Insecta; order Lepidoptera; family Erebidae; genus Catocala; species Catocala fraxini. The sequence continues at coordinate 23,719,589 of OV884027.1, read as the reverse complement.
ATTGAAACTCGTATATTATTTTACAGAATATTGTAGGTGCTATCAATACTTTGACACTCTCGAAGATACCAAATATGTTACTGGTTTAGCTCTAAAGTTGAAAACATAATTTTCACCGATAAAATGGGTAGTTTTAAGTACTTGGTGAAATCTGCTATATTTATAACTCGAACAGTAAATAATTTACTCGATAAGATAAAAATGAGAGAGTTCAAGCAACAACATTTCAGTTGACGGTGTTCAAATTTTAGCTATAGGTGTAGAATTTATGTAAACAATACAGTCGATGATTTGTTTACAGTAATTTAGGATAATTGTTTACATAACATTAATAGTTCGCAAGGGAATGTAGAGGGATGAGGTATGATATGTCATCATACCTAAAGAAATATTCTGCGACGAGGCTACGTTATATTTTATAGCGAACCATAGTGTGATGAAGTTTTTTTATAATAACTTATCACAACAATTTCGTTCAAACTGCGCTTTCGTAGTTAAGAGTTATTTTTATAATAATTGTAAATCCTCCTATCACATGTTGTTTTAATAATTGTTTCATGAAAGTGTATTGATAAATGTCATTCAAGAAAGTGGCGACAAATTTCTACGTAATTAAATATTATACTTCAATAACTTCTCGTATATTCAAGTATGAAGTGTCTGGACAACATACATCCATTAATAAATTCGCCATTGAATTTAATTGGTATTCGATAAGTATAACTGATAAAAATGTTTTCGTGATAATATTTGATATTATTTTCTTTTGAATAATGTTAAAATACTTATCAATCCTAATATATTATTTCAACATATTATAAAGGCTTTTACTGACGTCTTTACAAATTGCATTCAATTTAGCATACACTGCTGTGTAATAAGCGTCGCTTTATGTAAGCACCCATTACTACAAAGCAACTATGCATGACGCATTGTAATAATGCAACTTGTTGAAACGTTTATAGATCATTGAATGTTGACAATTAATGTTATATTTGAACTTTGTTGAAATATAATATTTTGTTTTCATTGTGTTTTCTTCACATTCTGATTAGATAAACTATTAAAAAAATAAGGTTTTTAAATGATACACTTAATCATTTTTATCAAAATACTTGATATTATAATTATTGTATAAAAATAAATGTTACCAATTTTGCATTAGTTATTAGTTTGTATTAGCCAAGTGACACAAAATGTAAAATTATATTAATATTATGTGTATTGCGTTTGATTTATAAATGTAAACTTTACAAAAATACCCATATTCATTTTAATATGGGTGTTTATGTAAAATTTGTTTTTAAACTGAAAGTATACCTTTGATTAAGACTTATTCTATTTTAAATTTAAATGATATTATATTGCCCAATGTTTATACTCTATTTTATGTATACCTCAAAGACATACGATTTTTATTTTGATATTAAAATGTTGAATATATACTGTTGTTTTGATTCGAAAATAGTGCGAACCTTGCAAATTTCTTTTTCAAATTTCTATGTCCAGCAGTGGACGTCTTTCAGCTGAGGTGATGACGATGATGATGATGATTAAAATATACTATGATAAATGTGCCGTATTTTCTCTTATTCTTTAAACGACACGCTTTAATTTCGTAGTCGAGTTAAAAATAGTTAATGGAAGACGTACCTATATAATAGCACTATCATGCTTGAAACTTGTATTCAAAATGAGTTTACATTTTTTTTTAACACAGCTTTCGCCACTGCGTTGTCTTACTGCCTTACGAGAGAGTTCAAAAACTGTAAAACTACAAACAATTATTGGTGAATCATAGCTGAGTTTGCACTTGCGAGAATCAAACTTACGACACTCGGCTCATTTAAAGAGACGTGTTAAAATTTAAGCTATTAAACCAGCCATTCATAATTTTGCAAATAAGAAGGGGACTACTTTTAACTTTACGCAGTGAGATAGAAAATAGTTCGTGAAGTGCGTTGATAATAGGCAACGTCAATGACAGCACTAACCTTCTTCAAACTTCATAAAGCTCGCTGCCAACGCCATCTAGAATATAAATGAGTCAACCAATATTTGTGTTACCCATGAATGCACTAAGAGGTTCGGTCTGCCAGGCCAAAACTTGGACAGCTTTCAATTACTCCAAGTTACTAGTAAGTGCATACTGTTAAGTACGTCAACTATTTGCAAACTTGCATAATCTTCGTTGGATCATGCCGAACACATGCCGAGTACAGACTTGCTGCTCTTATACGAATTAAACTTGCTACGGGTTGTTGTTTCATGTTAACTGATTAGAATTTGCCTCGAGTTGGATATTTAGGCCAGTGCACGGTATTGAAGGGTTCAGCCGAGTTAGTATCGAGGTGGATGTTTTTGGATATTGAAAGCGTATGGTTGTGATTTCGATTAGAAATTATGATAACTATGTGTAACGGTAAGGTTTGATCATAGTTAAAGTTTGTTGATCGACTAGCTTTCGCCAGCGGCTTAGCTTGCGTAAAAAAAGGTTAGGTAAGGTTAAATCACGTTTTTTTAAATAAACATTTATTTAAAAAAAACAGTCTATGTTACTCGATCATAATAACATAGCTTTCTAACGGTGAAACGGTTGCTTTCTTCTTTCTTTCAAAAATTGGTTCAGTCGTTTTTTAGATAAATCCTTACAACCAAACAAACAAAAAATCTAATCTTTCTTCTTAATAATGTTAGTATAGATATCATGCAATTGACTGTGACATTTCACATCGGAGAAAGAGAAAGAAATTTATGGAAAATAATTAATGTGACAACTTATTAGCGGTATGTAAATTACGAGACAAATCCAAAAATAGTACGTTAGGGTTGGACTATCTTTATATTAAACGTAAAAAGTTCATGACCTTTTAAACTGACATGTATCACGAGCAGGTGGCGGGTCCGAATTCTATCTATTGCACTACCGACAGTGTAGTGAGTGGATTCACACTCCTAACAACGAATGCCTAGCTGGAGGGGTTAACAAGAATATTAATATAATTAAGTAAACCAAATAACTAGAAAATTAAAAAAAAACGCTTGGCAAAGCTATAATGTCTGATAACGCGCTATCTCGTCCGCGCGTGCAATGACAGTGCTGGCCCCAGATGACATAATATGACCAAACCTTTAAGCATTCTATTTTTAATTATTGCAATAAATTTACGCTGTTTTTACCACTCTAGCAACACAGGTGTGAAAAATTATTCACTCTGCATTTAATTTTTGTCAATGTTTTAAACATTATATTGCCACATTGCCACACACTCGTAGACTTTACTGCTTTTATACGATACGTGCTGTTGTGTCATATTACATGTGAATCTACATGAAGTTAATATATTTCGAGCAGAGTTTAAAACTAGTTGGAACCGAGTTAGAGTATTGAGGTCGATGGTCAAGAAGAGTGAATTGTAGCGACGCCCTAAGATGTGCCGGAGTTAGCCCCGAGGTCGTCGCCTGCCAACGCTTATGTGACGTGCATTAGGCCTTGCTGAGTGGATTGCTGATGTAGTTAGAGATCCAGCAATCCAGCAAAGCAGTGTGTAAGTCAATATAGTTGGATAAACTGCCTAACCTAATCGTTTTGAATTCCGAAATGCGTTTAGGTGAATTAATAATAACAGAAATAAATTATGTGATTGTAAATAAATACATTTCGCTCGCGTAAATTTAGGTCAGGTCACAATACTAGTACTGTTACTATCCTCAGTTAATTAGGATAGTAACAGTACTTTTTTGTATGAAAGGTGCCCCACGTCCTTTTCTGTTCCCCTGGCAGCGTGTATGCGAAGTTTCATGATGATCGGTTGAGTAGTTAAGGCGTGAAAGCGTGACAAACAAACTCACATTTGCATTTATAATATTAGTAAGAATGAGCGATGAAGTAAAGTTATAACTATAAAAATAAATAATACTCGAGGGTTTTTAGGCATACTTACCTTGTTCCTGTATGAAAACGTATCACTTAAGTTTAAAAAACACTAACGATAATTTTAAATCTACAAATTCTGGACCATTAAAATAAAACGTAGTGAGAAGATACTTGAATAAATGGGTATTAGAATTCTCAATGTAACTGTGGTAAGGTCGTTTGCCAAACGTTTTTCCGGCTGAGTCGGTACGACCAGCCCGAGCTTTCTAATGAGCCTTTACCAGTTGATTAAGAAAAGATTTTTAAATAATCTAACTGCCTTACGACTGTTTGCTCACGGAGAGTAAGGCAGAGGCCTTTAAAGCATTTTGTTTGGTTTCCTCAGCTTCTATGTACGGATAGTTCAATATTAGATTTTCTCTAAGATTATTTTTCTTTTTTGTTCTTTTTGATAAGACGACACCCGCACTAAGATTAATTCCTGTGTCGTGGGCTACTTTACGAACATTCAAACAAAAGACACAAAGAATACCCACACTCGGAACAATTACTTGTGCATCACACACATTTTTGTCCTGTGGAGATCGCACCCATAAAATTCGTCGCTGTGGCACTAGGAAGTCGACTACTTAAACCGCTACGTCATTGGTTCAGTCAAAAAAAGTTAGATTGTTTGACAAAAATAAACAAATAATACTTTGCCTGATTTCCTAAATAATTAGCAAGTAAGAACGAAACAATGCTTCATATGCGCGCTTTGAAAACGACTTCAGAGATTGTTGCAATGCCCTAGGAATCGTATCTAAGAAATCACGTTTGGTGGTTGTGTAAATGCGGATGAACTTTACAGCGGTATTTTTTTGGTTTCTTACGATTTTCTTGACTGTATATTTTCTTACGCTCATAACTTCGAAATGTCACGTCTGACTTAACTTTATTTTATCGCTATTATTTCTCTCAGTTAGTTACTTAACAAATTAAAATCTAGGTCAACGTTCTTCGACGAAAATAGACGTCGCAAAAAGTACTATAAACTTTTAATGGAAATTTTACTATCTGTTCGGCTGTGCTATAAAATCATAGGCCATAAATTAATATGTTACGACATGAAGGATGAACAACAACAATGAAAGATGGCGGCTTTTGTCCACACGAGCGGAGTCGGCGGGAAAAGGCTAGTTTATAGAATCATTTGGGAACTAGTTTACTGGTTGTTGGTTGTCAAATTGACTGAAGATTGTTCGAAGAACATTTTTTGGTAATACCTTTTAACCGGTCGTATACCGCCGGCTCGCATACCAGCCGGCAGATTTGTACCCGTCGTAGGCCGGTGGCTCGCATGCGAGCCACCAAATTGGTTTTACGTTAGCTTAAGCTAAAGCGAAGGCGGCGCGCGGCGTTTTGGCGCCAATTTGGTGGCTCGCATGCGAGCCACCGGCCTACGACGGGTACAAATCTGCCGGCTGGTATGCGAGCCGGCGGTATACGACCGGTTAAAACATTTGTGGCAAATAATTATCATGAAGTTATTTGGTTTATTGGGTAAGTAGTGACTATGAATTTGTATTGACTACTCACTTTAATAAACATGATATTTTTATTTAAGTTTCACTAATTAAACCAATTTAGAAATATTGTCGTTTTTTAATGTCCTTAGCTTGTCGAAAAGGGAACAGTGGTCTAAAGCAATTTTCTTCTGTGTTTCTCGCATCGTATAAGTTTGCGTGCAATCAATCCTGGGTTTGATTTCCTGACCGAGCAAAGTCATATCGTGCTTCTTATACCAATATTTTAGTACAGGTTAATGGTATTTGATTCGCACCCTATATACGTGGGACTTGAAACATCTCCGACGATATGTGAGTGTCATACATCTCGGAAATACACAAGCATGAGCTTTGTCTCATGTTTATATATTCCCGATTGCCGATTCACTAAAGTCATTTTACCAGTAAAACCTAAAAACGCAATTCGCTATAAAGGTTTTAGCTGCTAAAATTATTTACGAAGGCAAATTACCACGACATCACCTTATTCCAAAACCACTCAACCAATAAACAGCTGCTAGCAAATCAAAAATCCAACAGCGGCAACTAGTAAACACGTATCACATTACAAACTTACCATATTATTACAGGCAACAACGCTACCTCTCCCTCGTACTAAACAAAAATAGAACATAACTTAATGCCTTTGCTTACTTTAGCTAAAAATACATAGTACATAGGTGACGAGCTACCAGCCTAAATAACTTTACAACGGGTGCCTGAATTAAAAGAGGCAACCACGCATGTAGGTAACTTTTTTACCCTTTCAACGAACACCTGCGCTGCCTAAATTATGTAAATATTCTTAATTCAAAGTCCTTTGTAATCTTGTGCTTTCACTCAAATTTCGGAGGGAAATTGACTCGTTGAGAGTATACGAGCTGGGAGTTCTTTTTTGTTGATGAAAAAAAAAGTGGTATGCGTTTATTTTGTGTAGAGTTTATGGTGATACGGGGATTAAGGAAGAGTGTGTGCGCGTAATCAAGGGGATTGTTTTATAGACTGTTATGACTGTTGGTGGCATAGCGGTAGTGAATGCAACTGCTGTACGTGACGGTTTGGGTTTGATTTCATTAGGATTTTTTTTGGTTTAGTCCGTGTCAGGCAATGTTATTGGGTTTTTCTGTCAAGAATGTCTTAGTAGGACGTAGTGTGCTAAGTGAACAGCAATAACAGAGAACAAGAAATACCAGTTAAAATTATAAGCTCACTAAATTAAAGTTTACAAAATGAAATTGAAGAACATAATTAGTCTGCTTAACCATGTCGAGACAATAATAAAAGGATTTTGTCTGAACGCTGACATGCGACGTACAAACAATGGTAAATAAGTTAAGACAAGAACAGTGCAGTAGATTGTTGAGCAATCATCGGTATCTCGAAAAACAGAGCTCATATAACCTAGTCATGTGCTATTGACTGGACAAGCTCTAAGAAAATAACTCTTTGACTTACCTAGATCTAATAAAAGCAAGTTTCTCATACTGATACAAAATATAAAAATAACGTGTTTTCTTTTACAACTTTGAAAAATCGGCGTTATCTATATAACCTCTATTTATTGTATAATTGTAAAACTTTCTGGATATTTTTGAAGTTGTAAAATAATTAATGAAGTAGGTGACTCATTATTTAACCATAGGATTAAGTAATGAGTTCACCTCTTCTACTTACTACTAGATGCCTTGTTTAGCTCTGTGTCCTGGTATACACTATGACACAGAGCTAAACAAGGCATTTTGCTTTTTTGCATTGTGTTTGAAATAGCATAGAGCTTAAGACTGCGCCGAGCGAAATGTGCCAAAACAGGCGGTCACAGTTAAGTAAAAAAAATCAACACTTTTGTTTAATACAAATATAAAATATACATTTACCATAACAATTAATGCGTTTACAATTATTCCGTGTAAATTAATCAATTTAAAATGCACTGAACTAAGATATTATATTAATTTATGGATTGTTTACATTACATAGACGATATGTACTACTATAATCAATAAGTTAAATACATATACATATATACATTTCTAGTGCTGTAAGATACATAACCACATCATGCTTTTATCACGCAAGAGTTAGTATAAAAGAAAGAAGCTTAGTTCTAGTTTATAAATGTTATAAATATAAAAGAAAAATAGTTATTTATAGTTTATGATAGTATATTCTATATTATACATCTGCAAGTATAGAAGCTATATATAATTAACTACAGCGAAAACTATAGCAACAACATAGTGCAAGTGAAGCATTACTAACATAGTTAATAAGTTATATAAATACTAACACAAATTGTATGTATACCGTATCGTACCGTACCTATATCGTATATATGTAGGCGTCTATGCCACGCGAAATAAAATTATTACGTTATTATTATTATTAATATTCTAGCATAACATTCTAGCATAACAACGAACCAAGAGCATAATAAAACAAACATAATACGGTATAAAAATAACTTCCTGACTCGTTCAAGTCATTTAAAAATTACACAATCATAAACATCTGCATCAACATTAAATAAATATAAATTAAGATAATCTCGATGTTTTGCTACTTTATCTTTGACAGAATTTCCTCATGTCTTTGGATTCTAAAGCATCGATATAATTGTATACCAAAATAAACAGGGATGAAATCCTTGAAAGAAGGTTATCCCTGTTGCAAAATTTGCTAAAATAAAACCAACTTTGAAATATCAACGATATTTTTAGTGCCACTTTATTCTTAAAAGATAAACTGCTCTAGGAGAATTATTTCTTGACTCAGGATTTACTCTAAAGACGCAAATATTTAGGTAAATTTATTGTCCTTTAGTATTCAGCTTTTATCAGCGTCGTTTCGTTCCCCATTTTCTTTAAATTCTGTTTATAGTTTAAATACTTACATGATATTTTATTGCTTGAGTTTACATCGATTCTTATAGTGCTTATTATCTAAGTATCACGTAAAAGGTTATTGTCGTCTACCGATCATTACATATATTTAACAGAATAACTAAATTCACATTCAAAATAGATGTATTTTTGTCGAGGCCCAGAAAACAAAATTTGTTTTTTAAGTCAAAGGGTAATATCCACGAAAGGGCAGGCACACTTACACTTTGCCAGTTTTGAATCTAAGTAGGGATTTAAACTCTTAGATGGATAGCCATCAAAGCAACCAATAAATTTTGCAGTTTGTTATTTTGGTATATAAAACTAAGATTATACAAATAAAGCTCAGTAAAAACGACAAATAAATAGCACAGTAAATGCTTTTAACGAAAATCCCTGCACTATTTACCCACTACAGAAACTATCAAAGTAAATATTCAGTAGAGAGCCGTTGACCGGACATCGGCGCTACTAAGCTTCAAAATATCGAACAAACACAGCCAGCAAAGAACTAAAATACAAAGAAAATCGTATCGGAAGTGGAGCAACATTTTAATTTAACAAATAGCAAGTTGGAAGCAAGTTGAACGGCTCAGAGTATAAACAAGAGTGGGACGGAGTTGTTGTTTAGACAAAAGATAAGATATAAGTGAGCAGGGAACTTGTAAGCCGGTTGTTTCGCCGCGATAACGTTTTACGCGGCGACGACCCAATATAAGTTGCTTGTCCTATCTCGGGCGTACGGCGTCGCAGCGTGAGCGGAGGGCGACAAACAATGTTCCGAGTGCAAAGGGGTGGACAGTTAACGGCCGAATGGACGGGAAAAGAGAACGGATAGTGCGGCAAGTTACGCTGCACAAGAAACTATCAACGGTTTGGATAGACATATTTTTATACTGCAATGATAGGATAAGCGACTCGTCAACAGCAGTGTTATCTTTTCTATATGGAAGAAAAATATGTGTGGTTCCTGTATCTATAATAATTATTTTTTATTAATAATAGACATTAGTATTTTTTGACTTTACATTCGTTCAAATAATGGATACAAGGTACCCAGACTTGTATTTGTGGATTACACGAATTTTAACGAACTGTTTATTTTAGCTGACAAAGCAACCTTATGTAAAAAATAATTAGAAGCAATTTTATATAAACTACTGTTCGCCCAGTAATCAAAATTTTATCAAATTACCACTGACTATTGAGGAAAACATATATGAATTTATATTTTATCTACATGATTTTCTACTCATCACCATTTATTTCTAGATTATATACATAACACCTTATTTTAACAGCATGTTGATAAAAATATGTCTCAAATCTTTTGGGTTTTCAACCAATACTTTGTGAAAAATATATCGTGAAACGTTAATTAATATCAAAATAAAAATGCTGGCCTTTTGACTTATTCTCTTCGCTGATTAGGTTTTTAGTAGGAGTAAAATTAAAACAATAAGATGGATAGGTCACTAAAGACTTACTATTAATTCACGAATGTTGAGATAAAAGGTGTGAATGTTAAAATATTCATATTATCAGCCTGTGCAGTGCTCAGCCCTGAGCACAATGTCAATCAGCCTCACACAGTCCACAGCTGGCCAAACCCTGTCTTCTGTCTTCAGTATCTAGTCTATTCCAGTGGTTATCTTTAGGGTGTCGGTTTACCTGGTGGGGGAACATCTTACCTTATGTTTCCTCACTCACGTTCTGTACTGTAAAAGAATCTTCATTTACACCAACGTCAACGGTCTTTTGGCAGATATGGCCATCATCTTGCTAGCAAATAAAATGCCACTTTCACGTAAACTGATCTTAGTTTTTTTATCTTATATGTCCAAGTGATTTCTCCTGGAGGAAATGACAGGAAAATATTTACTCAATTATCCTAAAACGTATAAGTTAATAAGGAAGTGTAATAGGCTTATTATGTCATAAGGTAGAAGTTTGTATCTTTTTGCACCGTCGTGTGATTAAATATATACTTATGTAAGAACATTATGTGATATCATTTGGTAAATACCACGAATATGATTAATAATATAGCACTTTTAATAGGTATCTTATTACATATTTTAATATTCTCTCATAAAATAAAATATATACCAGCAGCTTAAAATAGTTGTGCTCAATTTAGGTGTTATTTGGGTTCGTTTTATAAATTAGAAAGGTTCAAGTTCAAATAACTCGCACTCAAGGATATTTTTATAGCAAAGCAGAAACAAACAAAACGAAACGAACAAAGACGCAAAATTACTTTATGACGTAACTTTGTGATACAAATACGGCTACCTAAAATAAAATACCAGGACGCTCTACGTTTAAAGTCACAATATAACACTTATCTAAGTCTTGCCCGGCGCCACTTCCGTATCACTCGTTAAGCCATGTGACATTTAAGTCAGGATTAAGCAGTTACGTAAATTACGACCGCATTGAAGACGATTAGATGATTTTATGTGAAAACTTTTAACGTTCGTTGTGATTAGATAATTACTTTATTATCATCATATTGATTTCTATTATTAAAGCCTGTATTGTCCCACTGCAGGGCAAAGGCCTACCTCTCGGTTTTCAATATGTCTTTGTTTTGTGCTACTTTGCACCAGTCGCTTCTATAGCTATCTAATTCGTCCCGCCGTCGACGCTTCGGTCTACCTATTGATTTCTATCCTTCATAATTATATAGAATAGATACACGTTCTCCCGATGTGCAATTGCTACCAAAATAGAACGTACGCATTCGAATGTTGATTCGCTATCACCAAATCGTAATCGAAAATTCAAATGCGAAAGTTTCAATAGTGTGTCCTGGTCGATTGTGCTGTTAAATTTATGTATGTTAAATTATGTCAAAGTATAACATTATCTATAATTCGTTTAGGTACCTTTAGTTTAATTGAGCTTCAGTCGATCTACAAAGCTGGATAGATAGTAAGCTTAGCACTAGCCTAAAAAAGCAAACATTAAAAATAGAACAAAACAAAAAAATTACGCAGGCCGCCCGCGTTTTAAGCGTTTTCGTGCTCTCAATATTGCGCCGGTGTGTTGGAAAAATACCATCCCTCAGAAAATATTTGGCGTTTTCTGTTAATATCGCATGCCACCCGACGCATTTGAAATGTACCCCACACTTTATTATAAACATACGTGGAATCGTGTCATTTTATTTGCACAAGTGAATAGGAGCTGGGAATGTAATATTTCTTTTTTTTTTCGAGTTTGTCGTCCAGTGATGGTGGTGCGATAAAACGGAGGGAAACTGTTTACATTTTCGTAATAGGCGCAATATTTGATTGCATGGATGGCGTAGTGGTGTAAGTGGTCGCCTCGCCGCTGCCACCGCGCCGAATGTTGTGGGGTCGAATCCCTCACGGGACAAAAAATTGTGTGATTCACAAATGGTGGTTCCAAGTCTGGGTGTTCTTTGTGTCCGTTGTTTGAATGATTGTAAAGTCTCCCGCGACACAGGATTTATTCCTAGTGCGGAAGTTGTCTTCTTAAAAATATATACTTATATTTATGATAAAGCATGATATGTCGTTTTACGTCACTAAATTCCTTTACCTAGCGTAGTTAGTAACGTTAGTAATTTAGTAAACTCGCTTAACTATATATTTTGACTTTCATAAGTGATACTTAGTGACCTAAATGAATAAATGATTTTTGACTTCGTTTCCAATTGGAGAGGCTCGCCGGTGACCAGATACAATTATTTGTTTATGTTTAGCATTTCAGTAACTGACTTATTAAGGATTAAACAGACTTGACATTACATCTTCTACATTTAGATCAAATTAGGTCGCGGCCACATCGCTATCTACTAGGCGCAATTCCATAATGTATATTGCTACATTGTTTTTTTTTACTACTGTTACTGGCCAGACACTATAGGTCAATAATGTCTGGAATTCAAACAATTGACTGGTTTAAACGAAAGATTTTAGTGCTTGTTCATGTTGCAGGCGTGGTAATTCGTAGAAACTAGATTTCTACGAATAACTCGTAGGTTACATGGTAACAAATGGGTGACTCGCATCGGTTGTTTGTACATGTTCAAACCATGTAAGCGTATTAACTTACGCATGACATGTAGCATAAGCTAAAGAGATTATCTTTAATTCCTTTTACTTTTCTTTTTAAAAGACAAAACCTACACTAAGCGTAAATGCTGTGTCATGGCAGACGTTACAAATATTCAAACAACAAGGGTAATCAGAATCGGAGCAACTACTTTTGGATCATACAAATTTTGAGGAGGCAACTACATAAACGTAGGGATGTAGGTCGCCTACATTGCACTTCGCCTAGTGTCATCCGATTCTTTATATAAACAAATTACTAAAATACAGCAACATAACTGCAAACTAAACCAATTTAACCTGTCAATTGTTGGAATGCCAGAAATAATTAAAAAGCTATTGCGTCTGGCCGCCGATGTACCGTTGCAACTCAAGGTTAAATTGTAAGAAAATCTATGTAGCAATATGAACTATGAAATATGGAATTGGTAGATAGCATTATGGCCGCGACCTAATTTAATTTAAATGTAGAAGATAAAATGTGCGTCTTCACAAGTCTGCCTAATCCTTAGGTTAATACTGATTGACATATCACATGCCTGTCTATCGCTCGAAGTGGACGATCACCCTGATCACTACACTGAATACTACACGCTAAAATAGTTTCCATTCGGCGAGTTAGATCGACTGACGTTTCGATGTTTCGCCATGCCGATTCGGATTTGAAGTTTGAATGAATAAAAAATCGTATCGTGAACGTGTTTTTTTCAATTTATTAGTTCGTACCTTATTGTTTTTGGGTTCGCAATTTCGGTGCGCTACTTGATATTGGTTTTTTGAAGGGTGCTTCCAATAGTTTTTTGGATTGGAGTGGATTCGGGTGCATTCAACGTGAATGTACTAGAAACGGTTTGCAATTTTGATATTAATTTTGAGTGTTTTTACATACATAAGGTCCTCTAGATCGAATTTCAGTAACGGCGACCAATCTTATTGGAAAACCGCCATCTGCGCAGGAGATTTTATAGTGCACAAGTGTGTTCGTAAACACAAGTGCTCTCACTGTACACTTGTGTTCGCAGAAGCGGAGATGTAGCATTCTACAAACTACATTTTATGTCTTAGGTGATGGGAGAGGAGTATTTTGCTGTACACTGGGCCACTTCGCGATACCGTTATGATTGTCGCTAAAAATATCTTAATAGCCAATCTTATTTACTATTTGCTTGACTCAGAAATCAAACCTAATAACATTACAATCCCACGCAAACGTAAGCTTTAACTAATGCAACGAAACCAGCGAGGCAGCTTCATTTAATTGTAATTGCACATTATGGCTTAACAGAGCTTAATACTTGGCGAACTAATTCTAGTAACTAATTAAAAAACGTTTTCATTAAACCTAGATTTTAATAAAAACTTTTATGCAGCACATTTTTTATCTCAGCTAATATTTTGCTTGACAGGGAAAGCCCATTTTCATACATACATAGCCTCACTCCTATAATTATAGGCGTGAGACTGTAGCGGTAAATATAAGTATATAGGTACTATACCTACATGTTGCTATTGTTTTCCCCAGAATATCGATAGAATCTAATGCCATCCACTCGGCACAGTTGTAGCCTCCGTTTTGGTGCTATGGATTTTTAAATAAAACCCTCACACACAATAGTTGACTACCTAGAATACTATCATAAATAAAAATACTTTTTTGTTAAAGAAATTAACCTTTTAATTTATGATATGACCATTAATTGGCTTCAAAACAATATATCAAACACAATACTTGGCAAAATGTTGCTGTGTTATCTACACCTCTGCCTACCTCCTTTTAAAAGAACCCTACTCATGAGACTATGTATGCATTAGTGCATAAATCTAATTCAGCCATTTATAGGAGTGATTTAATAACTTTAACGTTTGAAAAGTTCAGAGAGTACACTAGTTTTAAAAGCTGAGCTGGCAACTTAATTGTTTGCTATGCGAACCAAAAACTATTAAGCTACTAGATTTTGTCCGCGGCTTCGCTTGCGCTATTATAAGTTAGTAACAGTACTATTTTCTGCATGAAAGGTACCTATAGCTATGTCCTGTTCTGTACACCTGAAAACGTGTATGTGAAATTTCATGATGATCGATCGAGTCGTTAGGGCGTGTAAGCGTAACAAACAAACTCACATTCGCATTTATAATATTAGTTAGGATTATATAGCTATTAAATAACTGCTAGCTAGCTTATACTTTAAGGCTCGCAGCCTTACGGCGCCCTAAGAACCGAAATATGGACCGATCATGTCACAATATTCAGATAAACGTCACATATGCGCCCTAAGTGCTGCCATTTACGTCAATGATGGACAAAGGGCCCTTTGAATTCCGCGGCTCAAGAGTCTTTTACACGCGCTGCGGAAATCCATTCCAAAATGACAGACAAGCGAGATCACTTATACATCTAGAGGCTTTGAAAACTGGATGTATTTGAATGGTTACGGATATAATTTATAAAATAAGCAGCATTTTAAAACTGGCACTCAAAATGAGAGAGTGTGTGAGTTCTTCTCATTGTATAATGAAATGCTTTGCTGAATGTAGTAACACGTAAATGTAAATTTATAGTATACTTTAGTGTAACCTGGACGATCATAAGTGTTACTTTGTGACCTAAATGGATAAAGACATTTTTGACTTTGGTTATGATTATAACACGTAGTCTGTATAAAGAGTACGCTTTAAATACCTGCAGTAATGAAAAAGGTGAATCAAATAAAATATCAGCTGGAGGTTTTGCAGGCAATTGAGCGAAAGGCCAGGAGACTTATCGGCGATGACCAACTGGTCAACGCACGATTCCAAAGCTTGGAGCATCGTCTTAAGGTTGCCAGGCTTTCGGTTTTCTATTGGATACATTTTAGAGAGTGTGCTGAGGAACTGCATAATTTAATTCCTCCCTCCGAATTCTACCATCCGACGACCAGACAATCAGACCAGCGGCACAGGTACATATAATAATATAATATAATATTCTACCGCATACACACAACACCATCTAGCCCAAACTAAGCAGAGCTTGTTCATGGTGGACATACCACATTTACGTACGAAGCTCTTTGCTTCCACTTTTACATTGCGTACCGCAAAGGAGTGGATCTCACTACCTAAGTCTGTGTTTCCTGAAGAGTATAATCTGGGTGTTTTTAAGTCACGAGTGAACTGGTATCTTCTGGGCAAGCGTGCTCCATCGTCGACTGCATCTTCACTTAACATCAGGTGAGATCGCGGTCAAACACAAGCCTATTATAATATATAAATTGAAAAAGAAAATAAAGACAAGAAAAAAGTTACTTTTTAACAAAATGTCCCTTAATTTTTGAAGCGGCTGTCAAACTCTATATTGCCCGGTTGACGACTCGCTCCCATCATACAGCAGGTCGCGTGCGGTTAAGAGGCACAGGTGCGTGCGTATGCAAGTATTACAAAACAACTCGTGTATTTAGTGCAATACAATTGTGAAAATTATGTGTATACATTATATAAACCCGTTCTACACCATATAAGTGGTGATTAAAACGGTAACCTGTTATCTCAAAGCAGTGGGCAAATTTTGTAGTACACAAACATTTTTGCTATCTAATAGAGAAGACTTTCTGCTAGGACTTCCAGGCTTTCTAATGCTTTTGTTCTCGTGCCTGTAAGACAAAACCGTGTGTTATGCCAACCCCCTGGTCAACAGGCGTGAGTTTATGCATCTGTCAACACCTTGTTAGTAAATATTTCTGTTTTGTTTGCTGTAAATAGGTATTAGTTCTTAGTATACAACATAGATGCCGCTACTAATCGCTGTTAAAGAAATAATTTTAAAATTTTGATTTGTAAAGAATTTAAGCTACTGATTATTTTAAACAGTTTAAAGTATTCAATATTGTTGCTTTTAAATAATTTGACGTAGTTTTCGTTATCATTATGCAAGTATAGGCAAATTTTTATAAATTGTTTTTTGGAATAAATGATATTATATTATGTTAATACCTATCTGGAACACTTTGTATCCTTATCAGGTGCGGCTTAGGTAGCTGCGCCTCAGTTATACCTTTTTGCAGCTATCATTGTTTTAATTTGTATTATGCTTTGTATTATTTTTGTTCCAAATAAACAATATATTATGATTATTAAATCTCTCTCACACCCACATCTCCGAATGGGTTGACATAGGTATATTACATGTCCACATTAAGCCTGCCATGGTTTTGAGATAAGAGACGAATCTATGAATCCTAACTAATATTAAAAATGCGAGCGTGAATTTGTTTGTTTGTTGCTCTTTCACGCCTAACAACTCGAGCGATCTTTATAAATTCTACATACTCGTTGTGAACAACAAAGGACATAATGGTACCTTTTATACAGAAAAAAGGCAGTGAACAATAATAACGGCAAGTGATAGTATACATATATAAAATGGTAACCTATGGCCACTTATAATGTCATTCGCGCATAGCCAACCATTTCGAAAAAGAAATTTAAGATGACATTAAAGAAAGGAATAAGAGAGATATGTGTCATTTTGGAACTCATACCTACCGGGTGAAATACAATAACGGTGTTACTTTAACGCCTACTCTTCTTGAAAGGTCTCTGTCACCTACTTAAAGACAATGGACACAAGGTAAACCCACGTAGAACAACTATTTGTAGATAGTAATTTCTTTTTTTCGTGTTAATTACTTCGTCTGTTTAGTGTTGGCAAATGTTTCTTCAAATAGAAACTTAAAGTTAAATTTATTACCCAGAAACGCTTTATTAACTGTACTTCTTAAATTATATCCCTAAGATCTTACGCATGTACCAGGAGCTCAGTGTAACCAAGGAGCTCATAAGAGTAGTATTTAACAGCCCCAGGCTTACAAGTTACACACAAGTTTTTATTTTATCTGTATTATGCGAACCTACGCCAAAAAGTATTACGTTAACGCCCACGTGACGAAAATTTTAGATTTTAGGTCGTAAGTCGATTAATTACAGTCACATTCTATAAACCTTTTACCGCCACAGTCCTTAAAGATACATAGGTTAAAATCATATTGTGCCTTATACGCTATACTTACAACACCCTATTTTTAAGTATAATGTATTGCGACTCATGTTTTGTTATTATTTTTATAAAGAAGTAACGTCATCCAAAATGTATAACATAATGTTTTTTTTTAAATCCTTGGAACAGATGCGATGAAATTAAAAAAAGGCATACGATAGTATTAAGTGACGTTACCGCTATTTCTATTATCGTTATTTGATTTCAGCAGGAATTGGCCGGCTCGACCGGGGAAGGAGTACCCTCTCACAGAATATCGACGTAAAATAGCAGTATTCCTACTGTTATGTTTCGTTCGGTGAGTGTGAGTGCCGGAGGCCCAATCACACTCTTTTCCCCTTCTTGCTCCTCCTCCTTCCCACTTCCTTTTTTTCTTAAAGGATCGGCAACGCGCAAATGATGCCTCTGGTATTGCAGGCGTCGTTCATAGGCTACGGTGACCACCTATCATCAGGTGGGTCGTATGCTAGTTTGCCACTTCAGACGTATAAAAAAAAATGCCGGCGTGCGAGGGAAATCGTGAGGCACTCGTATTAGTACTCACTTTGCAGCATGTTCAAATTTTAAATATTATTATTCCATAATTTTAAACTAAATTTTATGCAAATATTCTCAAAAGGTCTCATATGTTTTTTGAGGTTGCGTATACAATAAACCTAAGCAGCTAACCTACCGGATAACAGATTTCCTTAGAAAATAATAAAAACTTAATATTATAAACACAAATGTCAGTTTCATTGTTTTTTACGCTTTCACGCCTACTTGATCGATTATCATGAAATTTCGTATACACTTTGTGAGGGGTGCAAAAACGCACATAACAGGACCATCCAGAAAAAAATCTGTTTCTAAGGGATACATTTTTTGACATAATCTTGGTCAACGCGACCGAAGCCAATGGCAAAAGCTAGTAGAATGATATTATCCAAAATTGTAATACATAAATGTACAGACGGTGCATAAAGGTAGTCTGTCTTATGCCGTGCCGAGTGTTATGTACACTGGATATAAGTTTATGTATAAAGGAATGACTCCTATTGCGAGAGTTAAAAGAGGCGCGGTTAAAAACCTGGCTGTATTAAATTGAATGCGCAAGCAGATCGGACGTTATTGCGTAAACTGGGAGAGGGTTATCTCAGTAGACCGCGATAGGCTGATTGAATGATTGACATCTATAGTCTGTTTCAAACACGAAGTCCCTTTTGACATTTCATAGCACGTAATTCTGCACATTTCATATAAATTGCTAAAATAAACAGTGACTACTTATGATGCTAAAGACTATTAAAAATAATTATAATCTATACAAAACATGATGTAATTGTTTTACAAACATAATATAATCAACTAATCATACCTATTGATATTAGACTTAAATAATTTAAACATCAAAATAAAAAAATTTTTACTACAATATGGTTACGCACTAAGCAAATTTTTTTACTTTTAATCTTAGTGACGCGACTATATGAATCGGATAAAATCGATCTATTCGAGATAAAAACAAATGTCCAAGAAATATTATTGTAAATTTGTATTAAGTATTAATTATTATTATGTTGCAACGTACCTTAGAACCTATTCTGTAAACCCTTAATATATTTTCTTTATCAAAAAATATATTTTTAGGGTTTAAATATCCCATGGTTTTTAAAGAGTAGTGGTCTTGAAAATCAAAATCTGTTGTTGTTGAATATGGAGTGAAACTAGGAATTAATCAAGGATAAGCACTGTTTTTTTTTACAATTACACTCATTATATATACCTGTGACTTTTGTATTCTTTCGATAAGTCAAACTTAGATGGACCCCTTTCTTGTTTTTCTGTTTCTATCATTTTTGTTTCGATTCTAAACCCACGATTACAGTTTGTTTGGCAAGCAATCGGTAATCAATTTCGTTATGTACCGATTGAAACGGTCTCTTCACAATCGCTGTTCAACGATCATCTGTCAAATGGGACTTCATATTTGAAACGCACTATAGTTATTCGAACACACAACACGGCGTAGTGGCAATGGCGAAACGACCACTTAAACCACAACGCCATCCGTGCTTTTACTGCGATAATTATTTTGTTGATGCAGCAAATAGATTATTTCGTGCTTTTGTCATTATTACTTTGAACAGTAGTAGCCTTTCCTTAAACAAATATAAATCAAAGCTAGCTATCTCCCGCAGTTTAAACCTCGTTTGTGATTTGCTCGCGTAGCTTGTTGCGTGATATTGTACAGCCTATGTTATTTCTGGGTAAAGTAGCTTTCTAATCGTGATAGAATTCGAATTATGAATTTATTCATTACAAACAAAACTAGAAATCATTCCTATTTACAACCAGCCAGTACTCCGAAGTCGTTATAAAATATACTATAGTTTGTATTCGCATCAGTCCATAGACCATTTGTTAGAGCTGTCGGTTTATGCACTGGACTAGAAGAACAGGATTACGAACTCTGTGCTCTGCCCGCCAGACTATGAAACAGATGCTTCGCTTTATTGATACCTCGTCCAGTGTAAAAGCTTAAGACCAGTTTAAAACATGTAAAGGTTGCAGTTTTGGTGTCGTGGGATAAGTGGGGGCATTCATTGCGGCATACTTATGGACTTCTTTCGTCTACAGAATTTTTCTAGTAGATAATTCAAATAATAGTGCCTGAGTCGGAGATCTCATTGGACATTAAATTCATCGTAACCGTTTCGGCTACATTTGTAATTATCTTAAGGTAATTTATATCACAGAGACAGTTAGAAAGTGACTAAAATAAAGCTTGAGTGATCCTACTTTGATTTCAAAGTGTTGTATGATTGCGTGGGTCCTTAAGTTATGTAGTTCGATTGAATCAGGCGAATTGTTATTAGATTTTTTGTTATTGTATTAGCACAGTAGAAGGCTACAGATCCGTCACTTTTAAGTGGCATCTAAAACATAGCTGGCATAACGTAGATCAAATACATTTTTGCCTACATCTTAAGCGATATTCAGATGTATCTTTATAAATAAGTTAGGAAGTATCTGGTGAAATATGGGTTTAATACACTACTGTCTGACCATTCGAGTATAGGTATACACGTGCGAGTGAAGGCATATGCTACGCTATGTCACATGAGCTAACAACAGATAGCGTAAAAGTTTCAAATGCATGAATGGAAAGTCTCGCGAATTTTCCACTTTTCAGCTCTAAGTACTTTCAATGGATGTAAATGTATATCGCCTTTGACAGGGCACAAACTATGAAGGTACGAAATATTGCACAGCTTTTGTGTTGACGTAAAAAGTTAATTAAATTGCGACTTTTTATTTATATTTCCCTAAGTTTACATGATGCATGATGCAACCCACGCTAACGCCTGAACTTGTGCATGATATTCAGGTCTTAAACAAGAATTACAAAGCATTGACCGCTAGGATTTTTGTATAAGCATTTAACTTAAATAACATACGAGTTAAGCTTAGTTTTTGGAAGCTAAACTATCCTTACTTGATATTATAAATGCGAATGTAAGTTTGTTTGTTTGTTACGCTTTCAGGCCTTAACTACTCGATCGACCATCATACAATTTTGCATTCACGTTACAAGGGCGACAGAAGGACATAGTGTATTTTTTATACGTAAAAATACTGTGCCGCAGTATAGCTAATATTATAAATGCAAATGTGAATTTGTTTGTTTGTTACGCTTTCACGCCTTAACTATTCGATCAATCATCATACAATTTTGCATTCACGTTATTAGGATACAAAAGACAAAGAAAGAAGGTACCTTTCATCCAGAAAAAGTACTGTTTCCAAGGAATAGGCAACATAGGTATATATATTTACAAAATCTAGATTAAAACAAGCGAATCTAGTAATAAAATAAATAATTTATAACTATTTTATTCAATAAATAGTATCACTCTGGGGGTACAATAGAGCAGTCACAGTGGTTCTTGACACATTTACCGCCACCTGGTGGTCCTTTCTCTGAATTGTGGCAGAAACGTTGACAGCCATAGAAGTCGCAACCCCCTCGCTTAACTCTGTGTAGTCCTTCATTATCTGCAAATATAAAATACATAAATCACGGACGACGAAGTGTTTTAACGCCTCGCCATTGGGCTACGTGTTATGAGTTCGATCCCCACACTGGACAAAAATGTGTAACTCACAAATAGTTGTAATGGGTGTTCTTTATGTACGTTGTTAGATTGTTTGTATACTAAAATCTTTCTACGAGATTAAAATTATTTAAACAGTTTTTGGAGTCAGTGCACGAATACCACTTCGGTTGTATAGTAAATTGCCTTAACCTTCATACAAACATCAAAACAAGTTAATTGATGTATTGACTTTCAAAGTTTTAGGTTTTATTTTTAAAAAATATGTAGACGACCTATCGCGAACCGGTTTTTGATTGCATCTTGAGAGTTTATAAGGTTGACTTCGCTTAGATACATTGATATTTTCCTCAACTATACAATAGCCTAGTGGGAGACCGTCTGACTGCCACGCAGAGGTCTCGAGTTTCATTCCAAGGTGCGCATCTCTGACTTATCGAAGTTATTTGCGTATTAAATAATTCATTCATTAATAATTTATGCCTTATTTTTAACTTATCACCAGATATAGTAAAATATAACAGTCAAAAATAGTCGAAAATAGTAAATGATCACCAAATTAAAACCGTATTATATTTAAAGAGATCAAAATAAGTCGACGGAGCTCCTATTTTGGGTGGGTTTAAGAAGGAACTTAACATAACCTAACTTTACCGAGACGGAATGCAGTGATTTGAGGCGTATAGATGCTCGTTATATATTTTAGTAAGCATATTTTGCCACGCAATTAGTATTTTTGGTGGTAATTATATATAATCCCATAATTTATTCACTTTCTTCACCGTTAAAGCGAGTGACGCCTTAATGGTGAAGGAAAACATCGCGAGGAAACTTATATATCTGAGTGTTCTCCATATTGTTCTCAAAGATATATGTACCTCTCAAAGATAACTCCGTAAACCCGAACTGGGCCAGCGTGCATATAGACACATAAACTGAAGATCAATAAGGGTTTACCAGTTACCTTCTAGCTCAGACAGCTGAAGCCAGCATGCACTGTCACCTTTGGAACACCTGAGCAATATCGAGTAATTTGATGTAACAGTATTGATTACAACAGTATAAATATAAAAAGAGGCTGCCACACAACTTGCGGTTGTCATCAAAGTGTGATAACATTATTGACTAACAAATCATGCATCCATGTAGGTATTCTAATTACTGTGGATTTTCACTTTGAGTCATGATTTTTATTTGAAAATACTAGTCCCTCTCGAGAATCAATAATTGTGTTGCGGAGGACTTTAGGAACATTCAAACAATGCACGTAAAAAACACTCGGAATAAGTTATTCGTGGATCACACGAATTTTTGTCTTGTGTGGTCACTGTGGCAGCGCAGTGGCAAGAAGATCACATAAGCCAATACTGATGTACGTCTTCTCAATACGAGAAGAATTGGCCATAATTCATCACGTAGTAACAATGCAGATTGGATAACCATATACAATTCATCTTCGATTATTTTTAACGATTGACAAATACATACATTTCAATAGATATACAGTGTATAATACAACTATGTAATACATACATGACTTTGAAGAGTAAGAGATACAAGATTAGCAAGCACCTCACTATCGGCTATTGACATGCCAAATTTTGGTACCTATAGACATGTAACCGATAACGCATAAAAATTCCATAGATAACTTTAGCAACTATAGTAATAAGCACTCACCTATATTTTTGGCGGTAAGTTCTGCAAAAGCAAGAGCCATAAAGGCTAGAACAACACCGAATATCACGAAATATTTCATCTTGAACCACTCGAAGTAATTAACCTAGGATTCTACGGCTTCAATCACCTTATATATACTACAAGAACATTATGTAATTTGAAACAAACATCAACTTACCGTCGATCAACATCATGTCAAGGAATTTTCGACTCTACGTACTTATTTATAAGAGTTATAACAAGTTTACGAAGCATAAATGGATAAAGCCAATAAGATTAGGTCTTCGTTACATTACCAAGTTTTGCTATAAAAATATACTCTGCTTTATGAGTGCTCTGCATATGAAAAAAAATGTTTTTTATTGAAGGAAGCGAAGTTTGAATTTGTATGAATAAATAGGTTATAAAATGATATTAATAATGATGATTCAATACGTTTGGTACGGTATGATGAGTTCGTGTCATGACAATTTCAGCAATTGTCTATTATAAATGTCATATAATTATGTTTATAAGTAATTGTGAGATAAGAGACAGCCTGTTTACATAATTATCTGCTCAAACTTGAAAATGCACTACTGTGGAAAACTATTGCGATCCTACATCACTTTTTAAACGCCTGTTCCCTAGAATTGCACCCAGCAACGCGCGATTGATACCTTGCGGTAAACGTTAACCAAATTACTTGTTGGTCGGTTGGTGACTTAATAATATTAAAAGAAATGTAAGCGAAAACTTAAAGTTAGACAAGTCGATGATTTGCAAACGTGTGATTGATATTAATTTAGTATTTTGTGTGCCCGTGGTAACTCACAACATTGTTATACATACACAGCCTCAAATGGACTACTTTTTACCGAAGTCGGGTAATATAATAAAAACTTGGTATATATTTCATTACATATTAGCTATCATCTGTATATAGCTTTAGCCTTATTATAAACAAATATAATAAAGTTCAGAACAGGATAAACTTGTCAATTAAAACTCAATCCATAAAAATCAGATAATATGTTCGTACATATTATAACTTTGATATTCATGTATATTCTTTGATATTTTTGTTTATTTTTACTAATAAATAGTTTCGATAATATTAAGCGAAATATCAATAGATACATTAGATAATTTTTAAAATAACTTTGCTGAATATACAATAGTAAGTAGCAATATTGTCTTACGTTTACGCGAATGTTATTGTT
This sequence comes from Catocala fraxini, assembly GCA_930367265.1. Classification (NCBI taxonomy): domain Eukaryota; kingdom Metazoa; phylum Arthropoda; class Insecta; order Lepidoptera; family Erebidae; genus Catocala; species Catocala fraxini. Next base: position 23,695,190 of record OV884027.1, on the reverse strand, counting down.
AAATTCTTCTTGATGGTGAGTTATTAAAACAAACCGTTATGTTTCACAATAAATTTAATTTATGACACAATCACTACTTATTAGTATAGACCTACTCGGTTTGTAGCTCAACAGCGACTGACTGTTCTTACTTACCGAAAATGGGAAGTAAAATAAAAATAACAAGCACTCAACTGACTAACAAACGTTATTTTGTAACGACTGCCAGATATGTCAGTTGAGTGACCGATAAATATAATTTATTCTAAAAACACAAGTTTAAATTAACACATATGTATTTAATTAACTAGATATATTCTAAAAATACATGTTAAAATCAAGGCATATTATAGTATCTACATTATATTAATTTATACGAACTTCCGTTATATTTAATCGAATCATTAGGCAATGCTTCCCAATTCACAACTTATTAATTCTGAAATGCGCAATATTAATATAAAATTAAATCATTAATTTCGATAAGCTAACATTATATACATTAAAATTAAAGTACTTTATATGTATTTTTTATGAAACACTATTATTAGACAATTTTGAAACTATAAATTACTATTGTTGAAGACTTTTACTATCACATTAGTGTGCGATAAGTGTTGGATACGGCACACATGACAAAGGTTAACCTCAACATTTTTATTCGAGGAAAAAGTGTGATTTCCAAATATTTGTTGAGATTTTGGGTGTTCCTTGCGTCAGAGGAGTATTTTAAGAACCTCTTGCTTGTTAAAAAATTATATAACCAATTCCAACTATAACAGTTCCAACAATGAACCAACACAGTACACAGTATTAGAAAAACAATAGAGTTTATCTCTCTAACGTCTGATACTCTTGAAGAATACACACTACATTAAGAAACAATATTCTATGATACACGTTTATATACTTCAAAATATATTTTCCAACTAAAGCAGAGAGTGCTAATACCCGCGTTCTTCACATAGCTGGAGAATATTCCTTTAATAAATATTGTACTCAGTTATTTACAAGATATTACGAGTATGGGCTTCGTATCTAGTTTCGTGATATAAAGTGAGGCACGCAGTCAATTTAAATATGAAGCGTTGTGCTACTGCGAATAGAATTTCAATCTTTCGCGTACCCCTCTCGAATTACATTTTTATAAGAATATCATGGCTGCATAGATTTTATATTTGATAATATTGTTATAGCATTAAGTATTCTATATTAAATGTAGGTATTTCAAGTTTATCAAATATTGATTTAGGTATTGTATACTTAGAAATAGTTATTAGATAGTTTATAATATACTTATATAATTAATAATTAGATTAAATAGAATAAAACTCGACTGAGTCAACACATAAATTGTATAAAGCAATTTTTTTGTACAATGTTTTTTGTACAACTAAAGAAAGAATATTTTTCTTATTTTCATAATTTAAGGCGGTTTTGATCAACAGGCATTGTTCGAAGCTCTGAACTCGATATCAGATGACCTCTTGAATATTATTTTCATTTTATTAAATTAATTTTGAGAAAAGAAATAATAATTCGAGATTTAATACGGCACATTGTTTCTGTGAATAAACAAAACAAACAAATGATTAATGAATGAACAAATAATAAACGAACTCTAAAAATATACATTAGAAATGAACATTTTATTCAAAATAACTACTTTTTAAATACCTATTTGTGTAGTGAACGTTTTCGAATTATTAATAAAATGTCAAATATTTCTGCGGCTCATGGTAAGCCATTACCATAGCATATGCACGCAATACTAAATCAAAATCAGAATATGTTTATTCATATAGGTCCTGAACTAACATTTATTAACGTCAAAGTTACACTTATTAATTTATTTGAATTAACATTTACCGGCTACCAAGTTCAGCAAAACAAGGGTGTAAATCCAACGAGAAGAACTGGCAATAATCTGAAGCGCACTTTTTTAATCGTCATTTTTACAATATTGTTTATCTTAGTTATTTTTTCTGTAAGGAGTTGCAGCCATTAAATCACAGCAGGTATCTCTTGTCTGCAGTAGTCAACTGCTCGAAAAAAGAGTGTACCTACATACCTATATATTTCAATAAAAAAATTCTTAATTTTAAAAATGAAATTATTTTTACTAATTAATTTATTTTGAGTAAAATCACTATTATTTATCTGTTACTGCAGCAAAAATCGTGACATTACTATTATTGAGTATGGTAAAGCAATTTAAAATCTTATATACCAACGTGAGTTATTTTTTCAATAAAAGAGCAGCGATAGCTCAGTGGGAAACCAACAGACTGCAATGCAGAGGGTTCGAACCCACGTCGCGCACCTCTGACTTTCGGAAGTTATATGACTTTTAGAAATTATGTGCGTATTGATTGACAATTATCGCCTGCTCCGTGCCTCGGAGAGCACGTTAAGCCGTCGGTCCCGGCTGCCATGAACATCTATGGCAGTCGTTTTTGGGAGAGTGTCGACACAAAAGATCCCACTGGGTCGAAGTGTCGCCGGTCTGCACTGACTGGCCTCCACATAAGATACATACATACATATTTTTTCAATAATCTTATAAACAAGGTTGTAGTTTTCTTTGATGACACTAATTTGAATTAGAAACATAGAGGTCGACATTTGTACCAATTCGTAGATTTTAAATCGCACTGATTTAATTTGATTTGATTGATCTTGGATGCCAAAACAGTATACAACCACATAACTATCTCTCATTATTTAACCCTTGATGTTACAAAGGGTTACTTTAGGACAAACGTATGACGTTTAATTCGTTTGTCATAAAGTAAAAGTAGATGAAATAAATTAGATGAAAGGAAGCAATTGATAGGCTAGTTAATAGCCTCTTTGATGTCACAGCGGAAATTATAAAACTGTCCTCTCCGGACGGATATTATCAGTATCAATACGTACAATATCCTGCCATTATAATTGATATTATTATTGTAGTAATAAGGCTGCTAGAGATTTTTGTCCGCCTGTTGTATCGGATGGAAACGGAAGAGTACATCATTATAGGTATTTTGCTTTGGTTCAAGCAGCACCATACGACGAAAATTTATAAAGCGTGTCACCGTTAGGACATTATTACTTACAAACATCCAAATATTCATTTAAAAGTATTAGTAGAAATCTTAGTTTTACTATAATATGCAACGTGACAAAGATAAATGGAATCATTTCATTTTTTTTCGCTCATAATTGGAAACTACTTGCCTAATAGAATGTAGGTGCTGGGTTATCAGCAGAGGACTAGTGGGTCTATTTGAGTTGATGTCACAGAAACACAAATTTTCTCCGCAAATGATTTTTCTAGTGTGGTAATCGTCCATAGGGCGCTAAATACCGCACCGCATAAATTATGCTTATTAAAAAATATCATAATTTCTCTGAAATCTCATTTGTCATTGTTATTGTAAAAAAGTATTCCTATATCATGGACTCGTTACGATATTGTAACAATAGATGCGAAAAGATATATGAGGATAACACAAATCAAATCAAATGTAGCAACAATCAAACCTTGCTCTGTTCACGCAATTATAATAATTAATTGCAGTTATGTATTGACATAACTGCAATGCATTGTTAAAATATAATGGAATTAGAGTGTAGCAAAGGCCTATGTTGAGTATATCCAAAATATACCTCTAGACCTTTGAGTACAATTGCTGCAAATGTACCATACCATACTAAAACCACCAATTACCAATTACTAATACTTTCGGATTTCACTTAAATGCGTTTACGTTTTGTGGCCCTCGTGGCCTGTTCAGAGTGGCTACGTCGCACACAAGTGACATATTTTAAGGTTTGTGTAATTGTAATTAATTTATAATCACTCTACATACTAAGTTAAAAGTGAATCATAATTATGTAGAATATAATTTTTATAATTTAAATTATTTATCGTGCAAAATACTTCACCAAATTTTTTAGTCTATTATCTACTTAGTAAAATTTACATTTCTATAAATTTGTAGTTCTTTTACTGTGTAGATAATCGATGGAATTAGTGTATAGAGTGTTTCAAAACCTTTTTGAAATAAAGTCCAAATAAATTATTAAAAACCCCTTAATATGATATGGTTTGCTACGTTTTCACTGGGAACAAGTCACACGGCGTAATTTACGCTCTTAAACAAGAAGGGTAAAGCAACCCCAACAGGCTGCCAATTCCAAATATCCAACCGCAAAATTCGTATGTATATTCTCCATTGTATACTTCCGTAAAATAATAAAGTTCCATTTTTAATAAAGCCTCTGTTCAACAATAGCGCAGTAATAATATAGGCGTGGACCGAGAGAATGACCACATACTACAGGCATAATACTTTCATCAGTGTGTACTGGACGTAATGGCATTGTATTATGCTTGGGGTACCTGTTTAACTAATTTGCATGCGCTGGTTCATGGCTCGTGTTTGAATGGATGTGGCTTTACAGGAGGTAGAGAGCTTACAATATTTAAAAAAAACGAATCCCGTTTTATATATAAATCCTGTATCGCAGGGAACTTTATAAGCATTTAAACGACGAACCCAAAAAACACCTCGGAGCAACTATTTATGAAACTTACTACAAATCAATGTTTATATTAAATAAAACAGCAATGAAATTTAATATAGCGGTGTGATAACAATTCTTTTGCTACTTTTAGGTGTTCTGATCCTATAAAAACGTATTAAATCATTATAATAACAATGTTGTCTTTATCATAACGATTATATAAATTAATATAATGTAAGTACTATACCATTAAGATTAAGTGGCTGTGTCCTGGCTCATACACATGTATAACTCATGCCTTCAAGATCTAAAGATCCCCAAATCATGGAGACGAGCTAAGCTTTTAGCCATTCTTAAGCCCTGAAAATGCCCATCTGTATCCAAAGAGCTACCGCCTGATTTCTCTGTTATGTCATTCTTTCAAGCTGTTTAAGAGGATGCTAATGAACCGCCTTTCATCTGCTTTAGAACCATCTCTTATACCAGAACAAGCTGGGTATATACCTGGTATGTTATGTATACCAGCCAAAACCTGAACCTAGTTCAAAATATCGAGGATGGCTTCGAAACCCAAAAAGTTACAGGTGTCGTATTTGTGGACCTCACAGCCGCTTTCGACACAGTAAATATCAGAAGACTTCTGACAAAGGTCTACGAACTAACGACCAAAAGTTTGTCAACATCTTAAGAGAAATATTGAATAATCGACGGTGCCAGGTTCACATAAGTAGGTCCAAAAGCAGATAGCAAACTCAAAAAAATAGACTTTCACAAGGCAGTGTCCTGGCTCTAACTTTATTTAACATATATGCAAATGACCAGTCTAAAACACCAGGATCTCAACGCTTTGCCTATGCTGATTACCTTGCATTTGCTGCTCAGGCGTCTTCTTTCGAACAGGTTGAAACGTCACTTACGGTTGCATTGAACAGACTCGATAAATACTATGACGAAAACGCTCTAAGACCAAATCTATCGAAAACCCAATCATATGCGTTCCATCTTCGCAATCGATCAGCGGTGAGAAAATTTTACTTATCGTGGCGGTGCGTTGGTATGGATCACTGTCCAAACCCGCGCTATCTTGGCATAACTCTTGACAGAGCTTTGACGTACCGAAGACATTGCTATAACACCAAGGTTGGGATCAGGAATAACTTGTTGCGGTGACTCACATCTTCGCTCTGGGGAGCAACACCTCATATTCTCCGTACCTGTGGACTCTCGCTCTCCTTTTCTGTCGGCGAGTACGCGTACTCAATGTGGCATAGGTTCGCGCACGCTAAGGAGGTTAATGTTGCCTTAAACGAGACACGCAGAATCATAACAGGCTGCCTCAAACCTACCCCGTTGAGCATGTCGTATCCTCTTGCAGGCATTGCTCCTCCAGAGGTTCGATGAGAGATAGCTTGTGCAGTGGAGAAACAAAGGCAAGAAAATGATCCCCGTCACCAACTGTTCAACCACAAGATGCCTCCTGTGCGCTTAAAAAGCCGCCGAAGCTTTTTGCGATGTCATTCTTCTTGGAATATTATTATTACCCCACAACGGACAAGAGAGCAAATGTGGGCAGCGAAACATCCTGTCCCGGCAGGTTTCATTACACCTTCAGAAAACCTGCCGTCTGGACACCAACTGCAATGGCCAACCTGGAAATCACTGAATCGCTTGCGCACCCTGGTTGGTCGTTGCAAGAACAATATGGCAAATTGGGGCTACACGGACCAGTCGCAAAAGCGCTGTGACTATGGAGTACTATTGTAAAAAAATTTCAATTTCACAGAATGAGTAATATGCAATTGAGATTTACTTACATTTAAATACAATTTTGTGCAAGACTTCTACGAGAATTTAATCTTCTTTATTCAATAAAGATTTAATTTTCTGGATATTACTTTGATATTACTCTCTTGTGACGATTTAGTGAAGTTAAAATGTTTCGCTATAACTGCTATATATATGGAATATTCTGACTACTTTGTTAAAATTGATTCAGGGCGTCGCGAGTGCCATCTATCGTGTAATTTTAGAAACTATATTATCAGCATGTCACTTTTGTCATAGTATAAGATAGGTTATCTATATTTTAGCAAGAATAATTTTTGTGGTCTCGTTTTGGCAAACCCACACCGTTTGCCTATTGGTAAGCGATTACCCTTACCTACGGTTGCATGCAAAGTATTGCATGCAACCGTATGTAAGGGTAATCGCTTACCCTACAGGCAAGTGATTATGACTAGTAAGTCATAATCACTTGCCCGTAGCCAACCCATCAAAATAGAAGTTGTTCTGCTGTCAGTGCAAGAGGCAACGATCCTATGTTGACCGTTTAGTCACTCTTTAAGTGGCCTAACATAACATTCACAACGAAAAGCAGTTGTATTTTGTATATCGACAGGGATAGGGATACCTACCTTCTACATTATAGGAAGTTATTTTCATTCAGAAGCAGATTTGCACATGTTATTTTTTGTTTAACAGACACCTTGCTTTGTATGGATGTTATAATAATAATAATATTCTACCACATACACACATCACCATCTAGCCCAAACTAAGCAGAGCTTGTACTATGGGTACTAGACAATGGATAAACATACTTATATACTTTTTTTTTGTAAATACGTACATATTATACATAAAAACAGCCAGACTAAGACAAACATTCATGTTCATGCACACAAATAAAGGAGACTGGCGGGTTTCTTAGGAGCGTTTGGCCTGGTCACCTACACGGATAATTTCAATGTTTCCTGATAGCATTATTAATTAGGAAAACATGAATGGATGTAAGTTTTCCCAAAAAATTGTCTTAAAGTAGATATAAGATATTAACTTTGACATAAGGTTAAGTCATGCACGAAATAAACTTGTGTCGTATACGCCGGCAAGAGACGCCCGGTTGTCACCACTGTGGCGACTGCCGCGACGTTGTTGAGGACACGGCGCTGCACACTTTGGCGGTTTGCCCCGCCTGGGCATCGCAGCACCGTGAGTTGATCGCGGCAGTCGGATTGGTTGCCCTCTCGCTCCCGGCCGTAGTTCAGTCTATGGTCCGGAGTGAGAGGTCGTGGAACGCCGTCGCCTCCTTTTGTGGGGAAGTCATTTCCATCAAGGAGGCGGCGGAGCGGGAGAGGGAGCTTTTAAACCCTCTCCCCAACCGCAGAACCGGGCGCCGGAGGGCGCGAGATGACCTCCAGCCACCCTGAGGATTGACCTGGGGGTGGTGGGCTTTGTGGTCCTGCCCGCCATCCTTTCAGCACCAGGTCCGAGAGGCGGCGTGCGTGTTCCCACGCGCGCCTCTGTTTCTAGTCCGTCTCCCCTCTAGGGGGGAGGGAGGGGGACAGTAGGGTTTGGGAGGGGTTTTACCTAAACGGTAGGCCTCTTTGTGTAGGGGCCTGCCGTTTCATACGGCGCGGGCCGAAACCTCGGCGGGGTCGCGACCGTATGTGCAAGTGAAGTGTGGTAGGTTTAGTCGGTATTCCGGGAGGTACATTATTCTTATTCCATCTTTCTTTTACCCCGGCGAGTCCGACATAGCGCCTCCGCCTGCCCTGCGGAGGGGTATGCGTCATGCATTCCCCCAGGTTAAAAAAAGAAAATGCACGAAAGAAACTTAAAAACTTCTAATATTGTATGTATTTGAGGAATATATTCACTAATATGACGTGAATATTATACTTTATTTTATTATTTTATAGGTTCCAAGCTTAAGTCTCAGGTTTAACATGGTTCAGGAAGCAACTGTGCTTGTAACCTATGTTTATAGTTTAGAAACGCCCCCGGCGCGGAATCACAACGACAACGACGGGTGATAAGTAACAGTTTGATGCCAACCTAAAAAAAACTATTTACTGTTTTTTTAGTATGGCAACAAACATGAATTATCGATTACAGATATTGAGTGCACAATCGATTTCAAAAACCTGTGAATTGAATTGAAAATCTTATAAAATATCTCATTAGCCTGGGCAACATTGGGATATAAGCGATAAAGGAACCAATCTCATTAAATGTACAAAGTGGGAGTGTATCAATTATATGCAAGTATCGATTTTTCACATTGTAGACGCTAACTTGGAAATTATTTTTCTCCACTTAGACTAGTTTTCTGAAAATAGTACAGAAGAAAATTGTTAAGAGTAAACACCAACTTTTTTTTTTGTAAAAGTTTCATATCTGTAATTGTTTAGGCCGAAAACCGCCAGTCTCCTTTCTGTACCGTGTAGAATCACACTACAACAACGGACACAAAGAATATCGAAACTCGGACCAAATGTATGTGAATCACTCAATTTGTCGTTCAGGGATTTAACCATTTAACCCAATTAAACCTCCAACAAGCGTTTCCAGCAAAACTACAACCATGGCGCTTCAGACAAGCGTTGAGTAGAGATAATGAATTCCCGCCCACCTGCCTGCAAGGGTCCCTTTTCTCTTAAGAAATAAAAGTTACTGGAAAACACACCTTTTGTATTTTCCCTCACCTAAATATTATATAATGGTGTCGATACTGTTGTTACAAACTATACAATTTTAGCTGGCTACCAAGAGAGGAGAACGTGGAAATCAGTAATTGAAAAGAAAAGGATAAAAGATTTTTGGAACAGGCCAATTGATCTACGTTTTTATTATTTTTAGAGAGATTGGGAACAGCAGCATTTTCATTAAAATTTGGATTATCGCAACTGAAGAAGCGCTTTCTCCTTTTTTATACAGAATATTGGAGTCAAACATCCTTGTATTTTATTCCTTTCTTGATGAGTCTCTTAGAGTTTCAGGTTCCTTAAATTTTTTACTAGCAGCGACCAGTGTGTCTAGTCAAGACACAAGAACACTATGACTACGCTTTGCTGACACAGCAAGACGCGAATGAAACTTCTATCCAAGAGCTATGGTAGAGCAAGCAAGCTTACGGCCAGCCAGAACCGTACGCCACCAAAAGACCTCACGTACTTAAGAAAAAGTGTATTATTAAAATAATCGTAGCCTGATTAATATAAGATCATGCCCATACTAGCTGAATTTGGCCGCAATAAGAGGCAAGATTTTTGCCATTAAGAGCGAGAATTGCTTTTAAAAACACAAGTAAGGTACGTACCTTACTTGTGTTTTACACCTACATAGCGTACATATGAAAAGTTGCGTGTCAGTCAAATTAGGTTTCTATACTTTGTATGACTTGATCTTGTAATCAGATCTCAATACCTAATGGACTGTATCCATAATCTTTCTCATTTTGAGATGAAGCCCGTTTCCAGCAGTTGATAAATATAATAATTATTATCACGATATTATTATGTATTACTCCATTGCTTGTACTAACAACTGTTTCTAGTAAATACGTCGTGTAATCCCGTCTCTTTAGGTATAGTGAGCGATGGCCCTAAGTAAACAATATTAATCAGCACTTGTTATAAGTTTTGCTAACAGATGAGAGTCAGTAAAAGTTTTCCTGTTAATATATGTTATGAATAAAGTTGTGTATTATATATATATATATGTATCTATATTATTAGTAGAATCAGTGCATATACCTATAATGAACTTTGTATGTTGGTGAGTTTTGTACAAAAAAGCTTTCTGAAACATTTTTCGATCTATATTTCAAATTTGTAGTGAGATTTAAGATACAAATCTCCCTGTAATAATGTTTCTTAAATGGTTACATAAAATGATTGTTCCGAGTCTGGGTGTTCTTTGTGTCTGTTGTTTATTATTGTAAAGTCCTTCGCGAGCTAAGTATACCTAGTGTGGGGGTAGCCAATAAAGGAGGAAGTTCTTGATTTATAATCTATACTAATATTATAAAGCTAAAGAACTCTTCAACAAACAAACAAACAAACTTGTTTGTTTGTTTGTTTGAATGCACTAATCTCAGGAACTAGGTTCGAATTGAAAAATTATTTTAGTCTTGGATAGCCTATTAATCCAGGAAGGCTATAGGCTATATAACATCATGCTACGTCCCGCGGGAGCGGCGCAGTAACTATAAACGCGGGTGAAACCGCGGGCACATCTAGTTTAGAATAATTTATATACTTATAGTATAAGCTTTATGAAATTTATTAGAAGTTTATTGAATAAAGTCGTTCATAACAGCGCACTGACTAAACCTACCAAAGAAGGTATAGTTACCGGTAAGTAAAGGTTTGAAAGTCCTTTAAAAGAAAGGCATGTTATGTGGCTATAGATCTTCTTTTATAAAGAAAATGATTTCTTTCCATTATATCCCGACATTATTTTGAGACAATAGAATCCAATCAAACATCACATAATTCGATATCGAAAAACGATCAGTCTAAGTACGTCCTCGTCATTGGCTGGGCTCGATACTTACTCGTGTGTCTAACCACAACTTGCGACACCTACCCACAAATACTTCACAACTGCCCAGATAAGGAATGTTTTCATCAGTATTCAGCCGAGTCACAAGTATAAAATTACCAAATGGCAGCTACTTTGAATACTTAACTAGTTCAATACTTGGGTCCTTTCAAACTTAATGAAACAATATTGACTTTATTCAGTAAGTTTAGGTACCTGTATAGAAAATACTTTGGATACTTCTTGAGTTACTTCGCTAATTTAATTTGGAAATATCGGGTTTTAGGATGGGTGGGCGACTGGTTTCGTGTTTCGCACTGTAATTACTTATTTTCGCACCATTTTCTTAAATAATAGCGACGTTGGAACTCTTTTGGTTTCACCTAAATAGATATGGAGAAGTCCTTTCATTAAAAAGCTTGAAGTTTCTTAAAAGCAGTGCAAGTAATTGTGAAAATACATAAAGAGAATATGATAATTGATTATATAACATGTCATAATTATTTCCTTATGAATCTTAGAATAAGGAGACAAAATCAGATCTTATTGGTCGTGTGGCATAAGTATGCGTTGATTTGAAATTAACTATTCAGGACTCGTTACCCAGGTCGGTGGAAGTGTTATAGGGAATCAGTAAATGTACCTTATAGACGGTAAGGGGCTCGTGCTATATAAAGTGCAACAAAGCTAGCCAAATTTGTTTGTAATACACCTCTGCTTACCATTTTGAAATTATACGAGCATACGTTTATCTTCGTTTATTCTGCAGAAGATAACGCAAACACAATTGACTAGGTACTACATTACAGTGCAACCTGTATTACGAATTCCTATACAACAAAATGTCTGACTAGTTAAACACCACCTCAGTAAATTAAACCAATACGAGATTAATTCGCGAATTTAACTTCACCAGTTTATGTGCACACGTGGCGAATGTGCCTTCAACTTTCGACCGCATAATCCGTAGACAAAGCTTCATAATGAAAGCGTTTGAACCATTTCGTTGGGATTAAGTACTGTCACTATGTCTGCCGTTGAAATGTGATGCATAATGCACAGTATTAAAATATTAAAGAATCTCATAATAGTTGTGGCGCGAGTGGGCGCGGTGCCAATGCTGCTTTTACCACTCTTTGCCGTTTTAAACTCGACGTCAAAGATTTGGGGATTGGAGAGATGTGTTGTGTTGTTGGTTAGTAATTGGTGCCTACATTTATGACTCCTCAGTGAGGATGGCAACAGTTTTTTCTTTTTATTATTGATACCAGTTAAAATGACTACACTCCGTCACAAGTCGAGCCCGTCCCGTGAAGTGGTGTCTCTATTTTGTCCAGCTAAGCTAGAATGCGTGTGTGAGTTCACGTCGAAAGTGCAATTAATGAGATTTAAATTCGCGACCTTGTTGCAAGTTCGATTGCTTATCAAATGCTTTATTCAATGGGCTACTAGTCTTTCGTAAATTCACACCACGGGTTGTTGGCACCACGGTGTGAATCGCAGAAGGATCCATTTTGAATTAGTCGTTTCGCACCGTGGTGTGAAACGGTGAATACTTTTTTTGTACTTCGTCGATTCGCACCATGGTGTGAATTCACCGAAGAACTATTTTTGACTTCGTGAATTCGATCCAATGTTATTTTACTACTATTGAACAGTCTCGCATAAAAGTGTTAGTACACCAATTTATTATTATTTATTAATCCACTACTAAGGATGATATTGAGGATATATGATACTGAGGATTCAAACTATGTTTTATGCTTAGATGCAATTTCAAAATAACAATTCTTTCTCAGCCCTATCACATTTGCCGCTGAATTTATTGGATGACGGCTGGCTGTATGTGATGGAAGAGAGTCCAAACACGGCTGTAGTTACGCATTTTAATGATTATTTTGTTCGGACATGGTTACAACACCCTGTACTTTCAAACACATGGATGGAACAGTTATAATTAAATCCACAGAACCAACAATATGGTAGAGTCTTGGAATGCAAAGATAAAAACAATAATTCCATTAAATCCAAACATCGCTCAATTTTTTGATGGAGTGAAAAAGGATTCCATTTTGTATTATAGTAAAATCGATCAATCTGGCAACGTTCGTGTATCAAAAATAAAAAAGATAGCATTGAAATCAATAAAATAATTAATAATACTATTGAAGAATGATTAGCTGGGCAAATAAGTATGGGAAATTGCTTGGGAAAATTACGATCATAATATACCTATATTTAAAACGTGGCTTCTGTTGTTGGTTTAATTGATCACATTTTAAACTGATTATCTGGTCTATGGTTTTTTAGTAATAATAATAAGTAAAATTGAACGTAGCTAATAAATATACCAACCAGTGATGATCGCTTAGAAATTTTATATAAACGTTAAACTACTCTATTCCTAATCAATCTGTGATTTTCATCTTTAATTTTAAGTTGCCTGTAAGAAAAACTTATCTGTGATAGGTACCTACTAATAATTTTAGTTCATTATTTAGTTGGTTGTAAGAGTAACCTTCTTCTTTCTTCTTTCTTTCTTCTGTAAGTCTGTGATTTTATTTATAGTTCAGATGTTATACATTTAAACTCAATGTGAGATTTTTGTAATTAGTTGTAAGTTAATTTGTCAATATAACCTTGACTTGACATTTTATTAATTTTTTTTCATATTTTCCTTTATTTACACTTTTTATATAATTAAAAATAATTAACATTTTGTTTACACTTTTTATATAAATAAAGATAATTAACATTTTGTTATGTGACTAAATGAAACTAAGAGGAAAATAAACATTGTTTTTTACAACTGGTTGTCAATAAACGATTTCTACCCGTCAGTATCAAGAAAGTACATTTAAAAATAAAAATGGTGGTGGTTCGAATCGACGAAGTCAAAAATAGTTCTTCGGTGATTAGCACCATGGTGCGAATTGAGGAAGTACAAAAAAAGCATTCACTGTTTTAACACCATGATGCGAAACGACTAATTCAAAATGGGTTTTTCTGCGATTCACACCGTGGTGCGAACAACCCGTGGTGTGAATCGACGAAAGACCCTTGGCTACCGCTCCTTTTAATTCAATTCTTATAATACCTATATATTGTTTGATTTTATCTAAAGTTTCCATACATAATCACAGTTAACGGTGAGCAATAAGTTTTTCGATCAAATCTACCACATAACCCAAACTATTTCTCATTCACGTTACGTATTTGCGAAACAACATTCAAACAAAACATCTAAGCAAACAAATAAGGGATGTACCGTGTTTATTTTAAAACTATTACCTCGACGAAACTCATTTGAACTTTTCAAAGTTAAACTATTCAATGAAAATAAATGCGAACCTTTGCAGTACTACAACAAATAACACTTTTCTATATAATTTAACATTTTATTCCCAGTTCGCGTCTAATATAAAACAGGCTTGGTTTATTGGAAAAATATGACTTTATTAAGTTTTTAGAATTCTGACTTACAGGAGATAAGTCTTCTGTGTTTAAAAGGCATAAAATATATAATGGTATTAGGTTAGCAGCGACCATAACATAGTATTGATGTATGGTATTGAGTTTGATTCCGGTCTATAAAAGGCCTTTAAAATCCAAAACAATTATTCTTGAATTGTTGTACGTAGGACACTCAGAAAGTCTTGCGAAAATAAAAAAAAAGTGCTTTGTAGTAAATTTTTTATTTTATTTAATCTTTATAATCAACTCTGCATCAGCCACTATATAAGGTTTCATGCGTCAGTTTCAGTTTTCGAAACACTTTTCCCAGTCCGCCACAGACACCTTGTTTACAGCCTGCTCGAACGCTGACAGCGCATCTTCCGGTAACGAAAATTGTATCCATTTGAGCAGATTTTTTATTTTCTGGAATAAAACGAATTCACACAGTGCTAAGTAAGGAGGGTAGTCCAGGGCTTTGACTGCCGTGCTCTCCAGGAAGTCCGTCGTTTTGAGCGCGGTGTGCGCGGGCGCGTTGTCGTGGTGGACCAGTAGCCTGCAGAGCCCTGTCTTTGGTCACTTGCTGCTCACAACAGAAAAAACTTCTGCCAAGCATTTGGTAGTATACCATTCGGCGTTGATGCGTCTTTGGTTCCGTAAAGGAATTGACACCAAGCAGCCAGTCAAATAGAAAAAGTCTGTCATCAAAATCTTTCCCCCGCTTCTAGATTGCTTCACTTTGGTAGGCGTTGATTCGTTTTGAAATACCCAAACCGTTGACAAACGCTTCGTTTCTGAGTCGTTCTGATAAATCCGTTAACACGCCGAGACGAGCCTGCTTCAAATTTATTTATCATATCATGGCAACATTCCACCCGGGCCCGCTTCTGAGCATCGCATTGGTGAGGTTGTGCGGCACCCAGCTTGAAACTATCCTCCTCACGCGGTGATGCACGTGTAGAATCTCGTAAAGGCTTCCCGATCCAATCTGCAGTAGGTGTTGTATCTCCTGATACGTAACTCGTCTATTGTCTTGTATTATATTTTTCACTGCTACCACGTTTTCTTTCGTAACAGTCGTCAAAGGGCGACCACTTCTTTCTTCATCCCCTAAAGGTAGTCGACCGCGCTTGAATTCGTTAAACCAACGATTCACGGTTGCTTTGGAAGGGCCTTCATCCATGGATTAAAGGAAGGAAGAAATAAATGAAAGAAAAATAATTTTATTTGTTCCATGCTCATGAGGTAACAGGAAACACAGGCAATATGTATAAGAACAAATAAGGTCAGGACCTTATTTGTTCTTACGACGCAGGCGTCAGCAATGTTGCAGTATATCCACAACGCTGGTACTGGGCTCGCAGAGCCTGCATGATTTCGATGAATGTACGCAGTAACATACATACATAACTCGATTAAAATTAAAATTTAATACAAAAAACTAAATAACAATTTAAATAAATTAGGCAGAAGGTGGTCTGGCAAAAGTAATTTTGTATTAAATAATAATATTGGTATTTATATAATACTTATACATATTTATAGAATTAAAAGTATAACGAAAATAACAAAAAAAAAAAATTTTTGTGTATCGTACGATTGGTCCGGTTTCAAGCGACACCTGAAATCGTAAAAATTATAGCGTGAAAATGTTCCAGGCGCAGATCCATTTTTAAATTAGCTTGCAAAAAATGCGGAAGATTATTTTGAAGTCGGAACGTACCTATCTTTACTTATAAATGATCATATTTTCAAAATAGATTGTAACTGGCCAGTCTCTCGTATATAAAAACTTTTTTCGCAATATTTCTAAGCAGCCTGGTATGTTTGTACGCGCATCACACAAAAGCAACAACATGAAATTGAATGCAGGTTTCACAATTGTATTACTGGAGATCTAACTTAAATCTAGTGCATGTTGCATATTGATATACGCCGCCTGAAAATAATAACATTAAACAACAACAATAAATTATTAGAGGGTCGGCGTGTCAGATATGAGCCATATTTACCATCTTTTTTCAAACCGTACTGGGTCAGCGTAGTAGATCATAACTAAATATTATTTCGTAACCAAAAGGTTAACTTGTCTTACATAACACAAGGCTAATATAGTTTATATTGTTAGGTTTAGATAAAATACTAAGGTGTACATTTTTGACCAAATACTAATCTATAACTTGTTAGCAAAAGCTAATGCGTTAAAAGCATAACAAAATTATATACCTATCCAAAATCACCACCTATTTTAATTTGACCTAAAATCAAAGCATTCTTCCATCTACGTTCACCACAATTATTTACTCTTTGACAATCTCATATGTTTTTAATACACGTGTGTTATCAACGAAGATACCTAGCTTCACATTAATTTAACTGAGTGCTCGACTTGTCTGGATTCACAATGTGACAGCTGCTTTAAAATTCGCGGTTTCATGATTAATTTTACAAATTTTCTGTATAGATAACTTTGTTGTCGAGAATCATATCTGGATTTATGTCAGTGTTTTAAGGGTTTGCTATTATGCCTATTGTTGTTAGGGGGTTATAGTACTTTATTACATATTAATAAGCTTAACTTGCACGAATTTTGAAGTGGAATTTCAAAAAAATACGGGTTTTACACACTCGGGTACCTAATGTTTCAAATTCTGATGTTAAATTGAGATTGCATTTGCGTGTTTTTAATTAAAACCCTCTTATTAAGTTAGAAGCTCGAAAACTGAAATAGTTATTGTATATTATATTAACTCTTATTCATCTCGTGCTTTGTTCCCGTTATTCTAAGGAAAAATAACTATAACTAATCTTAAATATTGTTGGGATAAAAGTAGCCTATGTCACACTCCATTGCATCTTCTAACTATTACCGTTGTACGTTACCCTGTGAAAAAAGTTTACGACCTCAACAAGCAATTTTGTATTTGAAAAAACAAGTAGTAGTAAGGATAATTATAATATTAAGTATTTTATCAGATTGCCCATTGTGATAGAATAAGCCATCGATTTGCTAAAGTTCCTTGTTAATGTTAAGTCGAGTTGATAGCTCATTTCCTAGAATTGTGAACCACAATGATTTCATTAAAAATGTATACGATATTGATCTCATTTTGTCCAATACTTCGGCTACATATTAAACGAGAGCACAAATTCTAAATCATAGTACAAATGTACATGATAGGTATGGAGAAAGGCCACGATCTCAACAAGAAAGTCTACATCGAGGATGTCATTAAACATGACATGACACTTCAAAACTTCGGAGATGAACTGCCTAAATCAGGTCTTGCAACAAATACTTTGTCGTAGAAATCGTTTTGTGCTTTCTATTATTCGATATAAACTATCGATTTCTATAGAATGGTGGCTTTCTTTATGGAATGGTGGTTTTTTATAAGTTGATAGGTTATAAAGTCTAGCTTCATTAACTGCTATATAGTAAGACCAAAACGCACTAAGCGGCACGCACTGCACAAGCACTGTATTGCACCAAACTGACGCGGACGTAACAAGACGCAAGTCTATTCAAAATCCTTCATATTCTTTCTAGCGCTCGCAGATAGAATTATTCCTGGGTCGCCGCGGACTTTTCAAACATCCAAACAACGGACTCAAAAACACCCAGACAGCACACAGCACCACAACAGCAATTTGTGGATCACACAAATATTTGTCCTGTGTGGCCCACTCACATCACACAACGCAGTGCGAAGGGACCAAACCACTACGCGATCCGAGTAGTCAAAATCACGTAAAGCTACGCAGTTCTATTGCTTCTAGTCCGGTCTACTTCATAATGTATGTTTCGCATTTTACTATGTTGCTCTGCAGTGCAGTTCCGTCCAGTGTGTTACAAAATATAACCTGTTAAAATAACCACCTCACATAACATTAATCTCAATGGACTCCTATTATACAAAATGTTGTCTCAAGTCCAGCAATGGGACAGTTTATAAACGGAGTTGACATTATGAATACCACGAACCTCTAAGTAAATATTTACTGAGTCAAATAAGACACGAGGCTAGATAGCAACGAAGGTGAGCGTTTCACAGTTGCAGTATTTTCCCACGGGAAACTCGTATGTTACGTGAACACTGTGTACCGCAAACAGGCGCCAAGACTTTAACAATGAAGAGGTTATTTTATTTACCTCAATGTGTGTTATTCTTTTGATTAAAATTTATGAATAAAAATTTGCGCTGGTCCCCGATGAAATAAGCTCAGTATAAGTTCAATGGATGAAGATTTATTGGATTTATGCCTCAGACAACTATCAGCCCAGTCAAACTGTTTTTTTAAGTAGTTTGCTGCCCGCGAAAAAATCAGAATAATTAATTCTGCCTCGTTTTAAGGACTCATTGACAATAACCGTGCATACATGTAGTTGGACCTATAGGCTATACCTAGGATGACTTGGAAAATATTTATGTTATTGGTAATCTCTAACTAAAATCAATTTTTTTTTGATGACGGGTATTTATTTAAGTAGCAAGCATATGGTTAATCTGGTGGTAGAAGTTCTTAAAGTTTATATATGTATGCTTGCAGTAGGTATTAGGAGTATCTCCTGGTTTATCTACACTGCAAAAAAATGCAATGATTCTTGTTTATATTTAAGTGCTGACAGCTACGCGCTATGGTTTTGTCCAGAATTCGATGGAGATTCTATTTAGTAATTTGATTATTATCAGCACAAAGTCTTTTGCCTATAATCCCCGAAAGAGAGAGTTTTAGTTTATAAGTAAAAATGGGAGAGCTTATTCTGCCGACAAAAAAGCCATTTTACCAGTCATGGTATGAGTTCCAAGTAATAACGGGCAAGCATATTGCAAGTCGATTACAATTCCACACTACATGCTGCTACTGAAAATTCTTGACAGGCAACCCAGAAACATTTTGCTCTACCTAAGACAAAGACAGTCTAGTACATAACTTGGAAAAAGCTTATCTCTACTTCATCCTAGCATT
This sequence comes from Catocala fraxini, assembly GCA_930367265.1. Lineage (NCBI taxonomy): Eukaryota > Metazoa > Arthropoda > Insecta > Lepidoptera > Erebidae > Catocala > Catocala fraxini. Next base: position 23,675,945 of record OV884027.1, on the reverse strand, counting down.
TATTCCGGTTGTGTTCCAGACTTACGCTTATGACCCAGGGTCTGCTCACTAGTCTAACCAGATTTGGCTAAATTTCAGTTATTACACGGAGTGACTGCCGTCAGACCTCCGCAACCCAGAGGGAAACATAATTCTATGGGTAAACCAGCCGTTAGAATATTAGAAGGCACTGACTTCCTAATAACGACTGCCATAGATGCTCATGACAGCCGGGACCAACAGCTTAACTTTTGGAAAAACCTTATCTACGGCTTAATTTATTCGCAGTAATGGCACCCTATCTCATCTCCACCAGCATTTACTACACACGATTATTCATTTAAATAAAATAACACCCATTAGTTGATGTCAACTACCTAACATATTGTTCAAAAGCGAACAATTCAATGTAAGCTTATTAACTCAAAATTACAGAAAACGTACAAATTGATACAAATTAGCGATACACGCAGGTTTAAATTCGCATTGCGGCGCTATCTGTGTGGGCATTAAACGTGTAATTTTGACCTTTGAATATTTATAGCGGATGTAATCTTTGTCAATTAGTCTGTTTAATTGTTTAATTCGCATCTAAATTGTACCAGTTTTGGAAAATTGTTTTGGTATACGTGGTAGTATTAAAGTGCGTATGTTAATATTTTCGTACCGATATGGTACAATTTTGCGCGCCTCGTTGTTCCATATGTGGCATAAATAAGCGTGCACAATCAGGTCAGGCTTAATTCTCGTGTCCGATAATACATAATTGTTATCTTCTTCTGTTGAAAAATCTATATAGCAGCATGGGGTCAAGAAATGTGCTTGGTAGCAATGCAATGAGTGGGAATACAAGTATTATTGCCTTTATGTAATAAATATTTAGTAGCTACAAAAAATCTATGATTCTGCTAGGCTCACCTTTTATTAGGACCTACAATCACCAACTTTTAGGACCTGTTTTATAAACAGGCCTCTTAGTTTGAGTAGGGTTAAGCCATAACCCACCAACCTGGCCCAATGCGGGTTGGCAGACGTCACATATTTGAGAATGTTATGTAAAATTTACAGGCGTGCAGATTTCCTTACAATGTTTTCCTTCACCTTCAAAGCAAGCGTAGTAGCACACATTACTTTAAAAAGTCAGAGGTGCGTTCCTAACTGAAAGTCAAAGTCAGAAATCATTTATTCATTTGGGTCATATTACTATACACCTATGAACGTCAAAATATATACATAGGTAAGTGACTTTACTAATTACGTTACAGAAACTACATTAAGGTAAGTTGCTGGGCTCAGGTGTTCAGCCTATGAGAAGAAACCTTCAAGAAACTTACGACCATTCTTTGAAATTGCCAATTAAATATAATTTCAAAATGTATATATGTATCTTACGTGGGGGCCAGTCAGTGCAGACTGGCGACACTTCGACCCAGTGGGATCTTTTGTGTCGACACTCTCCCAATAACGACTGCCATAGATGTTCATGACAGCCGGGACCGACGGCTTAACGTGCTCTCCGAGGCACGGAGCAGGCGATAATTGTCAATCAATACGCACATAATTTCGAAAAGTCATATAACTTCCGAAAGTCAGAGGTGTGCGATGTGGGTTCGAACCCGAGACCCTCTGCATTGCAGTCTGTTGGTTTGCCGACTGAGCTATCGCTGCTCTTAATTTCAGTATACTCGTAGATCTCTGCCTGGCAGTCAACATTTATGTTTTATTTATCGTTATTTATTTTTTTATTAATTTGTACCTCAAAACGGTCTAAAATAGATCATTATTTCATCACATACTTAAACAGTATCAAGACGACATAACAGTAAATTCCAAACAGATCCACATGGTAACACGTTGAACAGAGAACGCATGCATGTGTAGCCTGCAGCGTAAATCATAGCTGTGGTTACAACTTGGAACAAGTCTGTCTAACTCCGTCGGCCTGCCGGGGAATGTTCCGTTTCTGCCATGTTTTTGTGCTCAAGCATAAAGAGTGATAAACGTGTGATATGAGTAACTTGTTCTGTGTGGTTCAAGTTTCGAATAATGTCTCTGAATTAAGTTTGCACTATCTCGGCGCAATGGTAGTAGATGCGACTGCTGACCCGCTGCACTTGAGGTCTCGGGTTTGGTGGCTGGGTCGGGTAGGTTTATTAGATTTTTCTGTAAACAAATTTTTAGAAGCAGCATGGTGTCTGCTACTGTAGAACATTCTAGATACAGTTTATTAGGTTTGCATATCAATAATAGTAATTTAGTTTTCCCTTCCATTTTCGTACATATTCTGAGCATTTAAGAGACATTGCTCTAGGTGATGAACTATAGTAATCGGAATTAAACTACTATATACGGATTCTATCGCGTTGTTTATTTGACACTATATTACATAATTTTGAAAATTTGTTACTCTACTATTACTATTAAACTTTACTAATTCTTAAGCTAATTATATTGTTATTAAAACTATTTGGATTTTTTTTTTCATTTGGAATAAACTTCATATATTTTTAATGTATGTAACCTATATTTACAAATGTACTAAAAAAGATAACATAATTAACATAATTACAAAAACACAAATAATTATAATACTAAATATTTACAAAAATGGTTTAGGCATCGTAGAATTCTTCAGCATCGCTGTCAACTGGTAACGTGCCCAGAAGACTGGCAGCATTGCCACGTTGAATGGCAATGCTGATTCTTTGGGCTAAGAAAAGACCAGCCTTCTGATCACGCGAAACGTCGATCAGGCGTTTTGCGATCTCCCTGTACAAAATACGAGCGCTCGGACCCCATGAACCTACAGTTTCCACCCCAAACGGCTCAAAAATGTAATTTCCAACTAAATTACTATATTTGCGCCGTTTGAGGGTTTCCGCGGTTGCAGCAGCAGCGCCGGCACATCCCGCAGTACTTGGAAGATGTGATGGCGCAAGGGTGTCAACGCATGTTGCGTCCCACACCAAAGGCCTGCCCATCTTCCAAGGCAACAATGACATTCCGTCCGGTCTCTTCCCATCGTCACGTACCAAGCCATTGGGTTCAAGTACAGCTGGAACGCCAGCAGTAACAAGAGCACGACGTATTATGTCATTTAGATTTGATTTAATTTTACACTTTCCCCGACGTTTCGGTTGCTTTTCAGCAGCCGCAGCTTTTGACCATGGTCACGGGGAGACTAAGATGATAGCTGTCTCAATGTTCCAGTGTCAACAGCAACCGAAACGTCGGGGAAAGTGTAAAATTAAATCAAATCTAAATAGTTTTAATAACAATATAATTAGCTTAAAAATTAGTACTCCAATACTTTGCTTTGCTTTTATTGCATTATATTTTATTATAACATTTTATAAGCCCGTAATTAGTATTGGTATTAATGGAGATTCTACGCACATAATGCTTTGCTTCCACTTTTATAATACATATAGCAAAACAATGGAACTTATCACACATGTCAGTTTTTCCGATGAGTACAATCTGGGCTTCTTCATGTCGCAAGTCAATAGGTTCCTTCTAGGAATATGAATTCTATCGTCGACCACATCGTCGCTTAACATCGGTTGAGATCGTGGTCAAAGGCAAGTCTACTCTGAGCCTCCAAACTCTGTTGCCATTTCTCTCTATCCAGAGCTGCGAAGGTGTCGTCCAGCCCACCACGACATCTTCGTCTGCGCCTGACGCAATAACGCTTGCCACCTTGTGGCATCCATTCACAGCACGAATGGCGTAGAAGATTAACTGAGCATACCACTTTGCGGCCACTAGGCGACAATTTCGGTATTTCGTTTCGTTTCGTTTATGGAAAAAAAATTGTGATTCACGAATAGTTATTGCGAGTCTGGGTGTGCTTTGTATCTGTTGTTTAAATGTGATACAGGATTTATTCTAAATGCAGAAGTTTTAAAAACATTTTGATCCTTTGTATTTTTAAATCTTTACCAATTGTGTTATAATTTTGATCCATTTGTTGTTACACTAAAACAAATATTTTTAATGCAAATATATGTTTAGACAAGAAATTATAAGTTTTATAGCCGGACACGGGTCGACATTTACAAGCACTCAAAGTTTCTCCATAAATATTGACATCACTTGTAGCTCCTCTATTCATGGCGCGAGTTCGGGTTGACCCTTTTTTGTTGCTAAAGACTTCAGTGGCACACCAGCTGTTACTGAAACTGTTGGCAAAGTATGTGTATTAAACTGCGTAGCTTTTGGAAGTAGTGAATGCGAGTGCATGAGCTCGATTTTTAGATCAGGATGAGTGTTATTTTGGTTATTTTGTTAAGACGTGATGTCTGGAATTGTGTTCTGTAGAAGGTAGTAGGCTCGTCCTTTAAGTAGGTTTTAAGACAGATTCAAATGTAGATGTGTAATACACCCGTGCCTACCCCTTTGTGGGTATACAAACGTAAGTCACATTAGATGGCTTCCATAAGCCAAGATATGATTATACATATTTTATATATATAAATATAAAATTTTATATATATATATATATATATATTTTAGAGGTATGGCGCAGTACATTATACTATACAATATTAAATTACTTTGTTGACCGGTTTGGGCCCAGTGAACACACTGTACACAATACAAGAACACTCGTATTGTACGGTAGGCTAAAGTAGCCTTTCCATCTTTTATCTGGGACCTGAAGCTACCAAAATTATTGGGCAAAACCTCTGCCTAAGTCTTCGAGGTTACACCAGAATAAGGCCATACTGTATGCGCATATAAACTTTTTTTTTAAATTTGGTGATTTATAAGCTTGAGTTTCTTGTAGCTAGGTAGCCTCAACCCTTTGCCTAATAAAGCATCTAACTTAATTGAGATTTCAGTCAATTTAATACCTCACCACTCACATACCTCACTAACCAATAATTTTTGACGTTCATATGTGTTACTTTGTGATTGAAATAATGATATGATTTTTGACTTTGTTTTTGACATATATAATCTTATTACTTTGGCCGAGAATAAAATGTTTAATATGTCCCCTTATAGATAACAGGGGGATAGATCGAACGTTTTTCCTGTTTGTCACCCAGGAGGGCAGAACAGCGAGATAGAGAAAGATAACTCCACTAGAAAAAGAAAGAAGAAAGAAAGAAAACGATTTATTTTGGAACACAAAAGTGCACACGCAAAGCATAAAGACACTACTGGGTTTTACTACTATGACTTATACACCCTTTGATGTTATGCTCTATAAGAATTATAATTTGTGTCTAGAAATCCCAAATAGTATAAGTCACCAAAAATCCAAATTCATATGAACTTGATTCATATAACTGCGGCTGTTACCTCATTTTTTCGGTACAGCTATGAAACGGAAGGCTTCACATAAATCTAAAGTATTCCGAGCGTATGAAATAGTGAACAGGAATTCGGATCGGCATGTTCAATGTCTCGATGTGCGCGGCCTACCTGACTTCGTAGCTTCTAGAATTTCAAAGGTTATTTAGTTTCAGTAGCGTTCGTGTATTAGTGTCGAAATACATTGTAAATTCTCTGGGTATATTATATGAAGCAGTTCATTATAGTTATTGCCCACGATTTTGTACGCGTGAAATTGGGAAGTAGGTACCTATCAATGTCTGTCATACTTTTGTGAAACCGTGATACGCGTATTAACATACAGACAGGCAACAATATTAACTAATATTATAAATGCTAATGTGAGTATGTTTGTTTATTACGCTTTCACGCCTTAGCTACTCGACCAACCATCATGAATTTTCAATTTTATTATATGTATAGACAATAACTTCAATGAAGTCCTGCTAATGATATAAATGTGAAAAATTGTAAAGATGTTTGGATATGTGTTATTCAATTACGCATTAACCACTAAACAGATGTAAATTAAAGGAATTAAACATAATGACCACCAAAAATACTAATTGCGCAGCAAAATATTCGTACTAGAATATATCATAACGAGTACCTATACGCCCTAAATCACTGCATTCCGTCTCGAAAGGCTTAGGTTATATTAGGTTCCTTCTTAAACTTACCCAAAAATAGGAGCCCCGCGTAGTGGGACTCCGTCGACTTAGTTAGATCTCTTTAAAATATTTTAGTAAGCATATTTTGCTATGCAATCCGTTTTTTTGGTGGAACAAAGGCAAAAAATTGAGGAACAGTTAAATATAACCCTAAATTAAATTTGAATGTTCTGTATTAAAACATAACTTCACTTTTATCTAGATAATAAGTTCTAGTAAGTTTTACGAGGACTAAGCCGTGAGCTGAAACCAAAGAAACCAATAGAAAATAAATTAAATTTTATAGAAATTCTCAATAGCAGAATGGAGTCTGGAACTACGGACCAGTAAATAAAAATAGGCTCGATCTCTATTACGTGTGACTTTAAATATAGCTAGCGAAATGTAAGTGTTATACAACTGTGCCTATCCCTTTCTGGAAAAAGGCTTGAAATTATGTATTAATGAGAATGTCCATCCCAACGTTAGTTAAATTTCCAGCTTGATTAACCTATGCAATCGCTTATTTACGAAAACTGAGAGTAATAATGCAACAAATTTAAAGTCACCTTCAAAACTGTAGTACAATGTAAAAAAGTTAGTAAACAACTTCAATCAATTTCTGTAATGTTATAAAAGTAGATGTAACCGTGTAAACAATAGCGTAGATTTGTTTTCACAAAGGATAAGTTACGTTCGTAGTAAATATCGAGATACAAAATAATATCATTTCATGACGTTATACTGGTAAGCTAGTTACATTGTAAATTACAAGCAGCGATAGCTCAGTGGGGAGACCAACAGACTGCAATGCAGAGGGTCTCGGGTTCGAACCCACGTCACGCACCTCTGACTTTCGGAAGTTATATGACTTTTCGAAATTATGTGCGTATTGATTGACAATTATCGCCTGCTCCGTGCCTCGGAGAGCACGTTAAGCCGTCGGTCCCGGCTGCCATGAACATCTATGGCAGTCGTTATTGGGAGAGTGTCGACACAAAAGATCCCACTGGGTCGAAGTGTCGCCGGTCTGCACTGACTGGCCCCCACATAAGATACATACATTGTAAATAGGGCCTGGCGGTGGAAGTCTTTAGAGTATGTATGAAAAGAACGCGTACATCACTAGAACATAGGTTTTAGTGATGTCGGCGTTCTTTTTTTATGACAGTGTAAGCAGCTTGGTGCATCAGAAGAGACAATATAGGAGACTGACGTTTGCCCACGGCTTCACTCGTATGTAAATAGTACTTCTGTCTTTATTTCTCATTAGAGACGAGGCGGTCATATAATCAGATAGTTGGAACATGCAAAACTCTAAAAGGGACTTTCTAGAGTAGAGACTCCCTTTTAGAGTTTTGCATGTTGTTGATGTTCAAGGCACCGAGTCTTGACGACAAATGCTGCAGATTATTTGTGCCTAAGCCTATTGTCGTGGTAGAAAACACCGATTGCTGGCGTTCCAGCGTGCCGTACCGTAACACACCTTAACTCACCCATACCTCGGCCACTAAAGCAGCTTAACGCTCTCTTGGACTTCGCACCGGTGTGCTGTTGGTGCTCACTCTCGCAGGCCTTCTCTATTCTTTATATACATTAAAGTGGAAGTACTCTTACAGAATAATGCTAACAATACTGATATATGAGTAGTGAACTTACTCCTATGAGCTCCGGTGACCCACATTTAGCTCAGCCCCTTAAGCTTTTCAAAGTCAAAGTCAAAAATTATTTAGTAACACTTATGAACGTCAAAATATATAGGTTAGTGAGTTTACTAAGTTACTGAAGCTACATTCAGGTTAGTTGCTAGGTTCAGGCAAAGGGTTGAGCCTATGAGAAGAAACCTGCAAGAAACTCACGGCCACTCTTTTTCCCTCAGACAAAGCTCAAGTATGAAGTGATAGGCCTAATATTGCAGGCCGGCTTATACCGTCAACGGTTAGCAACAGCGAGCTTGCCTCCAAAATAGACTTCACAGAAACAACCTGTATAAAACTTTATGAGAGTATAACACAAATAAAAAAAATACCAATTAAAACATTTCTGAAATATCTCAAGATCGCTCGAGAATATTTTACGTAAGTCTTGGATTTTGTACGGTCAACGATTTAATATTACTGTATGGTTAACTTTGTACATTGACCTGAGTTTCTAGCTCATTAATATAGGGAAATGGGAAAACTTTGAAAGTGATTGACGGGCCCTTCATTATAGAATACGGGTCTTCGGCAGGTGTTATAAACAAGTGGGCGTAGTTTTATAATCAGTAGACATCATGAAGGGCTCGATGTAGTACAAGAACCGCATTACATAATATGACGACGCTTTAGTTTTATATAGTCGAACGCAAGTAAGCAGCGATAGATAAGTGGGAGACCGTTGGACTGCCAGGTCTCAAGTACGATTCCAAGGCACCTTCGCACCTTCAACTCTTTAAAGTTGTGTGCGTTTTAATATTTCGCTTGCTTAAACGGTAAAGGAAACCATCGTGAGTGAGTGTTCTCCATAATGTTTTCGAAGATATGTGAAGTTTGCCAACCCGCACAGCGTGTTAGGCAATGGTCTAATCCTTTTCACAATGAGAACAAGCCAGTGCTCAGCTGTGGGACAGTCAATATACAGGACTGATAATAATATCTGTTTGGGTGTTTGCAAGTCAATCACGCATAAACGGGTGAATGAATTTAGATAAAACTTGGCACATAGATCTAATACGTTTGATGGCAATTTTATGTAGTACTGTGTATTGAGTCCAGAACTGGTTAATGGCAATAAGTTTTTAGGCACTAAACCATAGCTGACAGAATAAGGGTATATAAGACCTCTGCCTAATCCTTTAGTATTAATGTAATTCACCATAAACCAAATGTATTTACTTATATAATAAAGAAGAAAGATTTGATTTTTGGTTTGTATGTTTGTAACGGTTTACCTCAAAAACTTCTCAACCGATTTAGTTATACTTTGACCATTAGAAAGCTATATTATCAGCGAGTAACATAGGCTATATTTTATTTTTAAAAGTACTGTTACTAACGTAATCTAACCTAAAAGTTTACGCAAGCGATGCCGCGTGCAAAAGCTAGTATATTATAATATAAAATTGTCTATTTCTATTTATGTTTTAGCGCAACCTTATTAATATAATTTTTTATGCTCGCACTTATAAATAACTTAAAATACTGTTACTATACAAATAAACAGAAGTAAATAACTGTTCAAATAAACAGAATCCAATGAATCAGAATGGTGCAATACTCAACACAAATAAAATAAAATTGAACTGTTAAAATAATCTTCGAGCATTAACTTAACATCGTTTAGTAATATATTTTAACAGCGACGGGATGGCTTCGACTTATTTTATAGCCAGCCTCGTAAACGGGGTTCGATTCCCGACATCGAACAAAGTAATAAAAACGCGATAAATGCACGATATATAGAAATCTATTTTCTGTTTATAGTTTGATGTTTACATAGTAGGTTTTAGCTTATAGACTGAAAGTGCCGATCGATGTACCTCATTTAAGTTAAAACATTATTTAAAACTCAGGCGAACTGCTAATCTTAGTTGGCAATGGTCAATGGCAATCCTATACTTAAGTGAAGTATTTTTACTTACAATATCCTGTTAACCTTACACTAAAGTTAACTCCTTTTACATTATATACTATTAAAAGAACATTTTAGTAAGACCGAGCTGCGGGCCCATCAGCCCTAACATATTTGAATAGTAGAGTCTTTCTTATTTTAACGTGAATGAGCTGCCTAATAGAATATCGGCGTAAACTGGACTTTTTAGTGCTATAGTACTTGTACTGTTGCTAGCGCTCAGACTCACCGAAAGAAACGTCATTTGGTGAGCGAGCGAGCTTCAGGCCCTATCGAAAGAGTCCTTGGTGGCATCTTCTGTCATCCACCGAACACATAACACATACTAATGTACGGTTTCCATCAAGCGAACGGCGCCGGAGCGCAGCGCGTCGCATCGCAGCGGATGTGCGAGCATACGCCGGTAGCCGACTGCTTCCGCCCGACGGCTACATTTGCTGGAACCTGGTCGCAAACGTGCGCTTGCTCACGTATACGCGCGCATGCTCACGTAACCCCTAGCATGCTCTCAGCGATTAGTGACTTTCGTGACAAGTAGAAGAGAGCAGCCAAGCGAAGCCGAGCACAGCCGACCGGCTGCCGCAGTATATGCGCGCATCCGATCGCCTGCTGCGTTATACGCACGCATTCGACCGGCTACCGCCGCATACGCGCGGAACTAACCGAGCTCCAAACAGTGTAAATTCAATGCAAACATGAAACTTAATTATTGTGTAGAGGACTGAATTTCCTTTAGCACAGTGTACACAGTAACTCTAAAAGACAAACTAAACCAATAATTTATGATCTTGCTTTTAAACTCCGTATAACATATATGCGTTCTACAAATGGTTTGTTGAGTCTACATCTTCCTTGTGAACTTTGTTTGAATGATTTTAAAGTTACCCCCTTTCACACAGGCGGAAAGTAGTAAAAAAGTCAGTAGGTATGCATAAATTCTCATTTTTTAAGATTTTATTCGAAAGTCGATTAACTCTAGAATCGATTTTATTGCACTCGATTCGAATCAGGCCAATGTCTTGTTTTCAGTTTATGGATGGGATAATAAAAAATGACACATTTAGTTATCCGATAATTTTGTTTTCATCGTTCATATTTGGCACTCCTCCGTAAAAGAAAATAGTACAAAAATGTAACAGATTGTTCGTCTATTTCGGGGCGATATTTTGCGTCATTCCCATAAGCCGTTAATAATACCAGATAATATTTTGCGATCGGTAAATAACGTAAAATATAGCGAAGCAGATATTGCTGTACGGCCAATCTCGTAAAAAAACGAATTTTACGAGTCTATCAAAAGCTTTTTTATATATTTTTTAGGGAAATGAACCTGATGGACAGCCTTTCCAATATTATAGTTTACTTAATTTTATGTATTGTATTTTGTGGCTAAGTGATAAAGTGTCGTCAAACTCTTTTGTATAGAATCAGAAACAGAAATAAAGTGAGCCAAACACCAACACTTAGTTAATTTTTTTTTCAAATAGCGTTCGTAGATGGACGCGCTACTACACCAATCGATAGGCCTTGCGATATAGGGTTCAAAAACCACCTATTGCATTACCGACGTATACTCGCTTTTAAACAAGCGTTCTAACTTAGACAGTGTTTAATTGGAATACTAGTAATTTGAAACCCAAATTCCAAAAAATCTTTAATAATATCATAGTTATTTATGAACGACATTAAATTGAATAATGTAAATTTAATCTAAAAATTGTTGTCTGTATGAGCTATAAAAATATTTCTTTGCGCGGCCTCAAGATCGCATTCAAGATAATATTATGGTCTACCTGTGTTTTTAGTTTTATCCTAACCCTGTTCGATGAATTGCACGTAATTGAGTAGCTAGCACCCAAACCACCAACATCTTCATAAGCTTTCACATGTGAAAAAAAATAAAAGTATTTATGTGTCTCAAAACAATTACATTCATTATAAATGAGACATCTCCAGTAAGTAATTGATAATACTTGTGTTAGGGCTATCTCGCTCTTTCCCTTAATTATTAACAATATTGAGACTAATGTTTACTAAATATAAGTTAAAATTAAAATTTGGTTAAAATTAAATATAAGAAGAAAGATACAATGACTTATGATCTAATTAGCAGCTCTTTGTGTAACTGTAGTTGTATGCCTATGTGAAACTGTATGTGCGATTTGTGTGTTTGTTTGTGTGTGTTTGTTCGTGTGTGTGTGTGTGTATGTGTTTGCGTGTGGGTGTGTGTGTGTGTGTGTGTGTGTGTGTGTGCGCGCGCGCCTGTGTGTTTGTGTGTGTGTGTGTGAGTGTGTGTGCGTGTGCATGTGTGTGTGGGTGTGTATGTGTGTGTGTGTGTGTATGTGCGTGTGTGTGTATGTCCGTGTGTGTGTGTGTGTGTGTGTGTGTGTGTGTGTGTGCGTGTATGTCTTCTTTGAAATGCCTATGTGGTCGAAGCGTTAGTGATAGATTAAACTCACATTACAAAGTTATTACATTATGGATAGGAAAGAAATAAAAAGAGATTGCTTAACCATGTATTAAACATGTATTAAATGATATTATAGCTTTTTTCTGTAGCAATCAACCCACGGGAACGTATGACAGATATAACGTATACAGAACATGGTCTGCGTGCCAAGTTTTATCTAAATCATTTCAGCAGCTTATGCGTTATTGAATCACATATATATTCACAAACTTTTACTTGTATAATATTAGGAGGATTCTAACAACATTATCTGATACTGCCTTTAACACACAGTTTTCAAACTAAATACGGCACCGAAGTGCAATTAATAATCAGCACTTGCAGTTGGCACAAGTTAACAGGTAAATTACAATAGCTCCGGGCCGTACTACAGTTGGTCGCAATTAATATTTGCGCTACACAATATCGTACCGTAACTAATATTGCTGCCGTGCGAATTCAGTGGCAAGCATGTATCGAGGAGAATGGGGAATACTGCATACGTGTGTTATACTGTATGGCTGTTCATTTTGATTGCTTGTCTTAAAGAATGAAGAGACGTTGGCTATTTTTTGGTGACTGTACGAATGAGATGGCTTGCCCGGAGAAGTTCTAACATCTTGCAGGATACCAATGTGAGAGTATATAACACTGTTACTTTTTGACTGCACGGATGGCTTAGTGGCTTCTGAGGCCGGTAAAAAGCTGTCTTTAAATTACATTTGTTCGTCCACTATTCCCTTGATTTAATAAATTGATGAAGGTGATGCGCTTATTAATCATTTTAAAAATATTGTTATAAAATAGGAAAGGATGAACATATCTTTTAAGGCATTTTTTTTTAAATTTTATGTAAAATTAAGGAAAAACCTATAAAGGGTTGCCTGAGCCGTAAATTGAGCAAGAAATCTTATACATACCAGTCACATTCAATACCGCTGTGCTACCAAGTGTTATCATAAAAGAAAAATAATTAAATTAAAAATCAACATTGGCTATAAAATATTTAATTATTTATTAATTTAGCGGAACAGCAGATGTCATACATTAATTTCAAATTTCGACCTCTTCTTCCATTTAATTTGACGTCGTAAATGGAAAATTGAATAATTTGTATTGTTTTCCTGTCTACTTTCGGAGTTCAGCCCAGTCAGTGAGTTGAAGGCTTCTATATTTTATACCATTACAATAATTTATTCGCTCGCTTAATTTAGGCAGCGGCAGTGGGTTAATTAATCCTGTAGTACTCAAATGCAGTAATCATTACCTAAAAGAGTAGGTCAATAAAAGATAATTTTTTAACAAATTCAACTTTTTGGCAAATTCGGAAAAAAGTAATAATAAAATGTATCTTGCAAGAGTTAAGTATTTTTACAATACAGCCATCTCATTCGTACAGCCACCAAATAATTGCCAACGTCTCTTCTTAGTTTAAGACCAACAATCAAAATGAACAGCCATACTGTATAACACATATGCAGTATTCCCCATTCTCCTCTATACATGCTTACCACCGAATTCGCGCGGCAGCAATATTAGTTACAGCACGATATTGTGTAGCACAAGTATTAATTGCGACCAGCTGTAGTATGGCCCGGAGCTATTGTAATTTACCTGTTAACTTGTGCCAACTGCAAGTGCCTATTATTAATTGCACTTTAGTGCCGTATCTAGTTTGAAAACTGTGTGTTAAAGGCAGTATGAGATAATGTTGTTAGAATCCTACTTATATTATAAATTAAATTATGCCCTATTTTAAGTTGAGTATGTTAAATTTCATGATGATCGGTCTTGTAGATCGGCATGAAAGCATATCAAACAAATTAACAAACGAACGCACATTCACATTTATAATATTAGTTAGGATGTAAAGGTTTGTAAAAATGTCTGTTACTCAATTATGCGTAAAACGCTGAAAGCTTTTGGATGAAATTTGACACACAGACTATGTCCTGTATAAGATTTTACTAGGTCATACGTTCGTTTAAAAACTGTGTATTAAAGGCAGTTTGCAATTTCTTTATAATGTCCATGATAAGTTGAGTGTCACATAAAATACAATAACGGCGATCGTTCGAATCAGAATGTGTTGATGTTTTAGGACACAATTATATTACAGATATTTTTAAATTGGATGCTTAAATATTTGATACGATTGAACGAAGCTTCACTTATACGTATAGAGGTATACCAGGAACATAGCACACGGAAATAACTGTCTACCTGTATAAGTTAGACTTGCACTTGATCGCCGGGATATAGGTAAGTCTAGGATTTAAAGAAGAGATTTATTTCTACTGTGTTTTCTTCAAATTAAGTCACTAATCTTATAGAAATATCAATACTTTTTAAATTTAAGTTGACATGTATTTATTGTGTTTTAAAATGGATTTTTGTGGAGTCTCTGTCGTATTGAATAAAAAGTTATCTATGATTTTCTAATGTTAAATGATTTCATGAAAAAACATAGATTCTGAATTATTTATTAATACAAATCTGTGTATTACCTTCATATGTACTACTTAGACTCATGCCTGTATATAGTATATACATACATATAACTAGATATTCACGAAGCAACTATGTTTGCAGTGATGTACTACACTCGCATTTTGACACCAAAATTTTCTCACATAAACGAAGGCTATTATCATCTTGCGACCACATTTACAGATTTTCTTTACAAAAAAACATAATACCGCTTTATCTGACTTGTAAATCTGCGTAACTCAATATCAAGATCTCTCAATAACCTATATAGTTATGCCTCAGAACTAAGGCAGTCTAGTACTAATCAATAAATTATACCCCAAATACACACCTACTACTTCTACATACCAAAAGCTATAATTATTGGGATATATCAAAGAGTAATTTAAGGATCAAAAGAGGTGTATCAAAGGATAAATTCAATCACCGTTAAAACCGGCTAATTAACAAAAACCGTTTTCACTGAAACCGGTCAAATAGAGATTAAAGGGGAGCAATACTAAAAAAATATATTTACAACTTGTGGTAAAACCGCTTCGGATTTCAAACGTTGAATAAATAAATGAAAATAAAAAAATGGGCTATGAGCTTGTTACCAGCGTTTTATTTCACTGTTGCTATTCTATTCTTTCCTATATATTTCTAAACTGATGTGTCTAAAATAAACTACAATATTTTTAAGGAATTTAAAACATGATGTTAGAAAAAGAACTGGCGTTCGTTTCTCAGATGGGGTAAGGTATTATTGGCTTTTTATGGCAATAAATATATAGCTAGTAGCAAGGAGTCTGAAATTGCACCCAGTAGATGACAATAGGCTCTCTATTACGTTTGACCTAAAAATGAAACTGGCGAAATGTGGGTGTAATTCTCTTATACCTATTGCTTCGGGGATATACATATCTGATTATACCTATACAAACATGTATACTAGTGTTCGCCCAGTGATCGAAATTAGATCATAATCATTACTGAAAGAGGAACATAAATTAATTTACCTATCTATGTAAAAAAAGAAACCATTTCCAACATTGTTGAACTAAAACTCTACAATAGCTACTAAACAAAATAAAAACGATAATCAGAACTATTTTGTCGTTGCCTATTTATAAATTGATTTAGATAAGCCTAGTTTGAGGATCAACAAGAGTTGCAAAACAGGAGGTTGCAACAAGAGGAACAAAAAGTTAGAGATATCAACGACCTACCAAAGATGACACAACAAAGAATGGTTCTCTTTGCCGATGATAGCACAGCTATAATAGAATGCACAAATCCCAATAATTATGAAAACGAGATTAATGACTCACTGACAAAAATGATAAATTGGCTTAATTGTAACAATTAAGTAATAAATTTAGATAAAACTAAAATCATGCAATTCCAATAACGTCGGGCAAATCCCCCTATAAACATGACTTATAAAAATTAAAATATAGAAACAGTTAATACTGCTAAGTTTTTAGGTATAATG
Source organism: Catocala fraxini (assembly GCA_930367265.1). Taxonomy (NCBI): domain Eukaryota; kingdom Metazoa; phylum Arthropoda; class Insecta; order Lepidoptera; family Erebidae; genus Catocala; species Catocala fraxini. Next base: position 23,659,948 of record OV884027.1, on the reverse strand, counting down.
GTAGACAATAAATTAAAATGGAAACCACAAATAGAACACCTATGTAACAGACTGAGTAAATATGCATACGCACTCTATCAATTATCTAAAAAAAGTAAATATCAGCACGTTACTGACAGCTTATCATGGACTAATGGATTCAGTGCTACGGTTCGGAATTATTTTTTGGGGACAATCAACTGACAGGGAACTTATATTTAGAATGCAAAAACGCTGTATAAGATCTATGTGTGGATTAAAGACTACTGATAGCTGTGTACCATCCTTCAAATCACTGAAAATACTAACACTACCAGCATTGTATATTTTAGAATCTGCAGTGTTTATAAAAAGCAACCCCCACTTGTTCGAAAAAATGTCTGACATAAAAAGAAATCCAATACGTGCTCAATATTTGTCACAGTTGTGTAATATAAAATGCAAGACATCTTTAATGAAAAAGAGTTTTTTTGGCATTGCACCAAAAATCTACAATAAAATACCTGACAATATCAAAAATATGCCTTTAGTAAAATTTAAAAAAGCTCTTACATTATTACTAATTGACAAATGTTATTATAAAATTGAAGACTTTTTAAATGATAATTTAATACCAAAGAAGATTTAAAGTATTGTAATTTAATGTTTAATTAATGTAATTTAAAGTATTGTAATTTAATGTAATTCAATTCCAATATGTTAATAATTTCTTATAATATAAAGTTCAAAACTACGCATGCATGCATGTTTTTTCTATAAATATTTGTATGTCAAAATTGACAAGACATAGCGCACTATTTAGTTCTTAAGATCCATCTAAAATGTTAATGTTTCACAAATAACTTGATTTGATTTGAGGCTTATTTGTGCGACCTTTTTATACAAATATTCAGATAGGCTCAGACTTTCTAAATAGTAGATATAACTGCCATAATTAATAAAGCCTAAACAAACTGCTGTATTCAATTGGTAAACAGTTTCATAGGGCTCTTATACTAAGAGCTCTTTTATCTTAAAACTTTCCAGGTCCTTTTTATTTTGTACATCGTAACAACACTGAACATCATAAAACAAGCGCCCACAACTTTCCCACAGGTATTTAGTTTTTCTTAAAAAAAGTTTGATCACTTGATGCTGGAGAATAAAATGAAACTTTTGGCTAAGTTAGGCAAAGTAGGATTTTGTGATTAAAAATATGGACTAACTTTTTTTGTAATATAAGGAATATTAAAGTTCTGCACTACTTACACAGACCCCAGAAAAGTAGGTATAATATACCTACTTATTCATAAAGCCTGTATCTACTCATTCATCGAGTCTTAGTGAGGAATACGTCCATATTGTACGATCCTTAACTTAACGCATTTTGTACGAGCATACTGTTGAAACGTTTAGCGTGCAAAATAGTTTTGCGCAATTGCATTTCCGTAACTGATTAATGCAAAGCACGGTCATGGCAATGGTATGAGGTAATGGATAGAGCCATTATGAACGAAGAAAAAGACAAATTGTGATACGTCGCAAATTATCGTTTTCGCTCCGAGTTAAAGAAAAATGAAAGAAAGCAAGGCTAATAATATCAGCCTTGTATATAAACTGAGCCATTACGAGGTACCAGCCTCTTCTCAGTTTGCGAAGTGTTACCATAGATTCCGTGGCAAAGGTCTGGCTGGCAGATTTCACATATCTTCGAGTATATTTTGGAGAATTCTTAGACATGTAGAATTGCTCACGATGTTTTCCTTCACCGTTAAATCATAATGTATAAAGATTTTAAGGATAAGCTGTACTAAAATATATTCCGTGCTCACCTAAAACTTAAATCATAAAACCAATTAGTTAACTACTTACCCCTTTTTACATCTTATTAAGGGTTTGTTGGAGGTTGTATTATGCTAACCTAAATGTCAGATCCATTTACTCCTCAGTTTACCAACTAGCGTCGTTCAAGTTTCATACATCGGCTGAAAGTTGAACATGTACGTAGCAGTTTAAGCCCGGACTTTGACGCATCATCTACTACGGGCTGGTCGATTGAGCGTGTAGTAAATTTTTAGTATATTTTGTATGATGATTGAAATATATATTATATTCTTACGTGTGACCAAATATGCTAAGTAGGGAAGCTTTTGAAGCCGACCCCTAAACGCACAAGTGCTCGTAGAAAATTGAATAATGATTAAGTAATTAGGAAAAAAAGACAAAAGACGTTAACTGAATACAATATAATTACAATTATTACAACTGAATCAAATTACGGAAGTCTCAATCCCGAGGCGTAGCTTCACGCCGATACGAAGATCCCAGGCTGGTTAAGAAAATCAGGAGCACTTAACTTCGCGGCGACCAAGAGTCGAGAGCACGATCTACCGCGCAACTTTCTTTGTGTCTACAAAGAGCTAAGCAGAAGTATACTAAACCTACATTTTGCCAGCTATGGTCTTAGATCCTGGCTCGAGCTCACTGCCATCTACCGGGTATAGGACTAAGCTCCACATTGCTACTGAAAATGGCTCGACGAACATACCAAGAACACTTTTCCAGACCCAGGAATTGAATCTCAAGATTCCCAGAAGTCGCATTCATTACATGACAATAAAAATAACTATACATTTTTATTTTAGACTGCCGTCTGTTCCTCTGAAATAATTTTGCACTTATTTGCATACGATCGTAAAGTGCGGGTTTTATCCCCATGTACTGTACTAATATTTTCCGTATAAGAAATTCTTTCCCTAGAAATGTATCTGGAAAAAGGCAATACATTCGCTCGCTTTAAAATCTAAAAACTTGCGCATGCAAATCAAGCTGATAACTGGTGTATGTAGCTTGCGCAGGTAGTTTGCGCATGAAGCTTGCGAGAACAGCTTGCAAATTTAACTCGCGCAGATAACTTGCACATATACCAAGCTCGCGTCGTGTACAAGCAGCATAGACCTAAACACCATTTTCATCAAGTTTCTATCCGTACATTGTACTTAAGACAAAGAGTAAGCATCGTAGTAACATTATCTAAACTCATGGTAAGTGTACAGTCAGCCTTTGTAGGTCAACACTGACACCGGTAGAAGTTATTAACAGTGTTATTGAGACAAATTTCAAGTCGTCAAGTTTGTAACTTAGTTCGGTTATGTAGTGGTCTTAAGTTGCCTTTGTTGTAACAAGATCAGGTAAACTAGGATACCTGTATCCTTGGTCTAGATATTAGAGAGCTAGTTAAATTGAGTTTAAGCACTCGCGTGTATCTTCAAACGGTAGGTAGAGGTGCATTGCAGCCATTTTTGTCAGCTATGGTTTATGTTACCAAAAACATAGATTTAGAAACAACCTCTTACATTTTTTATAATTTTGAATGCCTGGTTATCTGTAGTACAGGTTTTACCTACAATAGACACCAGTCTCTATATCTTGTGTAAAATATTATGCCTTAGTGATGTAATATAGTAGGTAATAAATAAAATTGTATTGTATTTTATCCTATGATCCTCGAAGTAACTTATTATCCACTCTTGGGCGTATATCAAGAATACGTGCGTGCAAACCTGGATTTTATGATTGCTCATACAGTTAAGTGTAAGTTTACAACACCGAAAAGAAAAAAATATGTTTTAAAACACATATCTCGCGCTAAGAATAATTACGATTCCTCAAGAAACTTAACAAACAACTTGGAACAACTATTTGTGGATCAGACACGATATTGCTGTCCCTTAGTGTAGATTAAAATCAAAACATTTGGCGTGCTGGCAATGGCAAAGGGAACATTTAAATGCAGCCACTCCAATTCGACGGGAGTATGGCTGGTTTTGTGTGCTACAATGTTTTTACTAATAGTCCTATTAGTAAAGACATTGTAGCAAGCTATATGCGGTCTGTAAAATGCTGAACTGGACGCCTTTTGCAATTACCGTGCGACTCATATATATGTGAGTCCTTATTTGATATTTGTTTTTTTTTTAAGTCATTTCATTATGCTTATGTCAGTTGATAAGACCTGTTTTGTAATTTCTTTTGTGTCTCATAGTTTGTAGCTATAAATGTTTCTTTCTTTCTTTTCTTCCTTTTTTATATGCTCGCGTTCGCTCTAGCATCAGAAAGGATCTTAATAAAATAATCATTTAGAATATATTTAACCATATCTGGACACAATGATGAAAACATTGTGTCTGGATGTCAGTGTCATGCTGCTTTTGACACTACGCTCTACGATTACTTTCAGATCAAATAATTTTTAACAAAAAAATAACTGCCTCTGTGGCGCAGCGGTAGAGAATGCGACTGTTTTGCATGAGATCTTATGTTCGAAATCCCCAGTCGCCCCAACAAAAAGTTATTGGATTTTTCTTAAACGTCAATAGCAACTCGGAGTTAGGAAATTGGCCGTGTGAGACACCCCCGGGCCTCGGGAAGCTCGTAAAGCCGTTGGTTCTACGCATGATATCTTTCCGGTCGTGACTGTCGTGTGCAATTGGATCATGAGAGGGGAACAGAGAGTGCACTTGTGTTTGCGCTCAAACTTGTGCACTGTAATATCTCCTGCGCAGATGTCCAGTCTCCGTTAAGATTGGCCGCCATGACTGAAATTCGGTCTAGAGGACATTATAACAACATAATCAACCCCCCCATGGGTTCAACTATAGGATAAAGAATGTTATGTTATGTTATATTGAAAGCCATCCTAAGACCAATCCATATTCTTGCGACCAACTTACACCAAGGAAACATTAAACACCATAAATATAACTAACTTTATCATCTTTTTTCGTATTTTCCGCTACTTAGTGGTTAAGAGTACATTGGCTATAAATCCTGCGGATCCATGTTGGAGACGTCTAATCAATATTGGGCATCTTAGGGACAGCAACGTTGACCAATGTACTGATAGCACCGGACTACACAGGGTGTCCCAGAAGTCTATTCTTCTTTAAGCTCTCGATTTTTTTGATTATTCGAGATTACATAAAAAAAACTAAAAGTTAATATCTGTAGTAACAGGAGTGAAAAGACCGTCACATGATGTAGACTTTTTTGTTTTTTTAAAATGCCTATAATTTTCAAAATAATATATAACTTATTTGTTTTTCTGATGTCTATTATAACTTAGCCTGTTACCTGATTCCGGCTTGACGTTGACTTCTGGGACAGCCTGTATATACTTGTTCAATTATTAATTTGTCTACATGTATACATAGACTCGAAGCTATACCCTTGTAAATAGTTAAGTATTACGTCTAAATTTGGCAAGGTATGGTTCAGGTCCCACGTTATAGGGGACGTGCTTATCGCTATATTGGGCACAGTTCCAGACTTTGTGCTGATACTAGTATCAGCACAAAGTCTGGAACTGTCCTAGGAATATCTGGTCAGTAAAACCTTAATAGCACTTTCACGCCTCTAGTCCCGAAAAGCAGGGCAGAGAAGTTAACACCCAAATTTTGCCAGCTATGATTTTATGTGTTTTGTAATAAGGGACGATATTGTTAATTTCTTGATAGAACAATCCAATTACGCTTTGTCCGAACTAGGAATCGATCTTGAGACCGCACCTACAGTAGTCGCATCACTAACAATAACACTGCGCCATCGAGGCAGTCTAAAACATCTAGTATAAAAACTAAACTATTAAAAGATACGTGTTTTCAAACCTTACCAAAAACGGAGCATCGTTTGATTTTATTTCGCGACAAGGGAACAAGTTTGACGTAAAATCGATATGTACGTCGGAAAAACTCAATGTTCATGCCTATCCATTCTGTTTTGTAGGCAGTGAACTGGTGCAACTTTATGTAAAGCCTCACTTTTATTCCAGGCGTGTCTAAAACTTTTTACACGTTTCGTTAGTTTAATTTTCATTGGCTTTTCCATTGGTGAGGAGCCTGATGTAGACTGTGGAAGATACTGGTGTAAATAGCCGCGGATTTGCGGGATCGATTACCGGGTTGGTCAAACAAAAAGTTGACATGTTTTCTGTAGTTATAGCCAGGGTTAGGCAACAGGCGATATTTTACGCCTTGCCTCTAGAAACACGTAAAGCCATTGGTTATCAACCTGTAGGTCTACCATGAAACGTAAATGACAAAATTTCAGGTCTATGGTTGGTACACTTTGTTCCATGAAACACATGAAGGAACGCTTTGATCATCCTAAACTCCTAAGCTCCTAAATCCTAATGCTATCCTAAACTCTACAGTGAAGTGATCCGAACAACGAAGTATTGTCTTTTTTTTTAACTTTGAAAGAAATAAATCCAAAGAAATTTCGCGGTAGGTATATTCTTAATACATCGGTTGTCTGAAGTTTTGGATAGATATTTTCATAGTGGACCTCGTAATTTCACTCCGATCGTGATTGATTATCGTCTCATCCAAGTATTATAGTTATAAGTATAGCGAGTGCACTTGTTACGCATAAACTTGTGCACCAGAATGTTTTCTTTGCAGATGGAAAATCTTCATTACAATTAGCCGACCAAAATTCGGTCTAGCGGTCAATATTATTTTATTGTAGTAGGCATTCGGTTCTTTTATACATACGTTGACTTCGTGCTGTAACTACGAAAAACGCTAATAATCTAACATGACCAAATCGCAGTCGCATTCACTTATGCTGAGCCACCGAAACACTCCAAAGGCCTTTTGGTAAGATTTGAAGAGTCTTCTTCCTAACAGAAATGTTCAGCATATTCACATGTACATTCTAAGAGGTTCAGTATTTTTAATTACAAGTGTAATCGCAATAAAATTACTTATTAAGGCTGTTCAGATGCTTTGCAATGGGATGTAATTGGAGCGTACTCATTAAGCCCCGAATAAATTCCGTGTAAATGTGCTTTGTACTTTAAATACTCGTTCACAATGATGGGCCCCAGGTTGTTTTTATGATTGGACTGGAATGTTTGGAGTAAATAAAGCGTAACGGTTATTTAGGTCTTTATTTGGATGTGTAGGAAGTGGTACGCGATGTTCTGTGTAACATTCGAGCTATTTTAACCACTCACATGGTAGATTAAACATATTCTGAAATCTATGAAGTTTAGAGTACTTAAGACTATCAGGTGTGTTTAAGAATATGATATGAGATTGACTGGGCTTCAGATCACCGAGCGTGTTAAGAATTTTAATGACAGACTGACTGCACGAATAGTGCAGCAGGCACGGAATCGTCTCGCCGCTGCGCTGAGTGGTGTAGGTCCGAATTTTATACAGGAATATTATTTGTGTGAACCACAAATGATTTTTCGGGGTCTAGGTGTACTTAATGTCCATTTTCTAAAGTCTGCACGGCACAGGTACTGTGTATGTAATGGGAGCGAGCCTATTGCCGTCTCCTGTGGAAAGTTCTAGTCGCCGTGTTGTTACAAAGAATTTCTTGAGAGAAAAACAATAAAACTATCCAACCCGGAAACTTTATCCTCGTGCACGAATAGCGTATTGGTTAAAATGGACGCCGCGCCACTGCGACCGCGCCTAGTGTTGTGGGTTCGAATCCCACAACAGACATAAAAATTGTGTGATATATATTATGTTGTCCCGAGCCTGCATATTCTGTGTCCGTTTGAATGTTTTTAAGGTCCCCCGCGATACAGGAAATGTTTATAGTAGGGGAAGCAGAATTCTAAATTGGATTTCTTTTTTATTTACTACAGTTACGCCACCAAGGCAGTATATCTATTATATGAGACTTAAAACTATCGCTCGGGAAATGTACTTGCAATATATCTCTGCCTACCCCTCGTGGGAATAAGCCTCAGGCTATATATTAATGGTAATAACAACTACGCCGGTTTATTCAGAGCATATATCATTATGATAGTACATTAAACGCATTTATCATTAAAATTTTATTATAACAGTGCACTGCCAACGACCATAGGAGTCAAACAACGATAAATTAATAGGCAAACCAATAATTACTAATATTTCCGCTCATAAATTTGTATCTAAATTAGTTCCGTGATAGTTTGCGTTTAACTCTGAATTACTTAGCATAAACTATTCGACGTGGTTGATACAGAACGTTTTTAGGGTAGTCAGTCGCTCTAGGTGTACTGGTGTAGTACAGTTACTATGCTTCGAATAATTATAAATTTGAGTCGTTGGTGCAATTTCTTCGGGGAAATAGAGTATTCGCAATTTATTATATTTAAGTTCGTTGATTAGTTGCTTCATTGTCGTTGACAATAATTCGAATCACAATCGAATATTTGAAATTAGTTCGGTAAATAATCAGTAATGGCCGTGGTAATGGTCGATTGTTTTCGGACGACAATCTTTTTTAAGATCTTCGTTTTAATGTTTGTATATATATACCATTCTAGCCGTCGTAGTTACTGCATGACGATGTTTCTGTATGTAGTCAAGTCCGGTTTGAAGGTCTTTTTCCTAATAATTGTATGCCTTTGTGCCTACAACATGTTTCAATAACTTAGTGGTATCTGCATTCGTATTTACGGCAAGAATCCAAAACTAAATCTAATAATTAATCAGTAACCAATATCTATCAATGTTGCAAAATGTCTTATTTAATTCAATAGGCGCTTAACGCCGAATTATAAAAGGGGACGGCATGTCCGCTATCAACAGAAAGAACATCTAAACTCGAAACAAGTAACAAATGCCTGTGCCAAGTCACCGATACCAAAATAAAAGTGACTCTCTGAAATATGCATGCTACAAAAACATAAACAAACATTTTAAATTGCTTGGTTTATCTGTCTGTATGGACTTATATTCGAAATGATTGAGTAGTAGTGAACCTATGCAATCTAAGATACAAAATTTTCATAAACGATCGAGCCATTTTTCGATTTGCTAAATTTTAAGCTGGCAAAGTTAATAATAGATAAAAGTCAATATTCTTGCTGGTTCTAAGGGATATAACCCGTCAAGATTGCGAGAGTCAAAACCAATCCAGGCTTACACGCAAAATCTATTCAACATTTAGTAAGGCGTGTATTAACCAGATTTAACCAGTTTATCATCGTAACGTCCGGATATTTTGTTGTTCCCCGGTTTTGACTGCATAATGGAACGGATTTCAATATTTTAATATTTATAAGCAATTCGTTTGTTATTGGGCCGGTTGCTTCTACAGCGCGTTATTTTTATAAAGCGACCAGTTTCCAAGGGATTTTTTTTGTAAGGAAAATCTGTGAATCTAACACGTTTATTTGCATTTGAATTAATTTTCGAACGGATCATCAAAGGGACATTATCTTTTAAAATATATAAACGAGGACGTTCAACTTCGGCCCGGTTATGTGAAAATAAATAGCTGTCGTCGGATGTGTCCAAATGTGTACACGGACACTCTGAATGTAACAGAGATGCGTGAAAGCATCGAATAAAATTCGTCGATTAGTTCTCTATGTCGATTTATGCAGTCATTAATATTTATTCGAATAATCAACGAATATTGCTTTCGAATACTTACTTATGTTATACACAACTCGGGTAAAATGCGACTGTTTAGACAACTGTGTTGTACGCGTCATTGGACCTCCGTTGTTATACATAACGCAAGTAGCTGGCGCAAGCTACATGCAAAAGCTACTCGCGGGGACTTCATGCGCGAGTTAATCATACGGATAACTTGCGTCGGTAGCTCGCGTAGTTCGTTAACACGACGCACAACCCTTACAAGCGCATGTTACCTACATCGCAAGCGAGAGTCAATATAAATAAATAGAAGCTCAACTATAAAACTGGTGACTGAAAACGAGAACTCGAATTGCAACTAACAAAAGGAACGAACTATTCAGCACTCAAATTAGGTTAGGTGTACTGAAGTTCGTTACAAACTTAGTACTAACTCCTTTGTCTACTCGTCTTCTTGGGTCTACAATACGTGCTAAAAGTTTGATAGGAATGTTTGTTGGGCTGTCGATCAATTCAATAAATACGATGAATAACTTTTAATATTACTATAATTGGTTTTTGAGTAGCTAACCTTGCTCTTGGCCCTTGCCAATTATTTGATGATAATATGAATGCGATAGCACTTGCAGAGTACCTTTCTATAAAAAAAGACATGAGAGTAGTATTTCATTTCACACCTTAAGGAAGAATGCCAGGGACTCACATAACTATTTACATTTATCATTCTTTTATTCCAATGTTTAGTGGGTTTTACTAGGGTCAGCGTCATATCGTCATAATACCTGGTTTTGAAACTGATTATAAGTTACCACTACACTAGTTTATCACCCTTATTATATAAATAATACCAAAATAGTCTATGCTAAACTATGTCATAGGTTTTGGCAAGAAGTAAACAGTAGTTTTTAATGTTGCAGGCGTCTATAGACTAACCCGCCATTCAATAATTTACCAGGCTCTGGTTTTAGCTGTTCATTTTGTGGTGTTTGGGATGTAAAAAATAGACTGCAGTTCAATAACCTTATATTTACAATAATTATTGTCTTATGCGACATAAATCTCACGTCTAGTGTGGTAATCGAACATCTAATACAGTAAATTCACAAGTGACTACTAAAATTACTGCACCGACCGTGTAGTAATAGTGAACAATGAACACAAATCATGTACGCTCTCACCCGTTATAGGCTTAATTTACTCATGCGGTGTAATTAATAGCTCCAGCTGTGTAATATCTCAGTCGATGAGTGATACCGCACTCGGTGGGAGGTAACAACAACTCTGTATCTGTAATGTTGTGTTGCATTATAATTATACTTTTACAACGCGATGCAAGTAGCATGGGTTACATGCGCAAGCTACTCGCGCGGATTACATGCGCGTATTAAGACTACGGGCTTTTCTTTTCTTTTTCCCTTATTTCGGGGGCTAGTTAGTGAGGACCGGCGACACTTCGACCCAGTGGGATCTTTTTTGTCGGCCCCGAGATCTATCCCTGAGCTATCTCCCTATGAATGTACTGCAACAGTCGCAGCGTACAATTCAGAGGGAGAAGCCTGAAGTCAGGGTTCGGATATGCCAAACCATCAGACCCATCCTTAGTCCAGCCAACGTGTCACATTCACACAGTAGGTGTGATATGGACTCCTCCTGTTCACCACAGGCTCTGCAGATCAAATTGTTTGCCAATCTCAATCTGCACAAGAAGTCGTTGGTGCCAAAATGACCAGTGAACGCTCCTGTGAGCAGACGTATTTGGCCCATGTTGTACCCACACCTTCCAGGTGAAGCCCGTGGCTCTGTTTGCAATGAATTTCTTGGAGTGTTCCAGACCCCTAAGGGCCATCGACTCTAGCCTGTGTTTATCATTGCCATGTACATTCAAAGCTGACGGTACTCTCAGAGAGTCCTACGAATGGCTCGGGGCCCACAAATAGTTGCTCCGAGCCCTCCCTCCCTCCCTCCCTGGCTAATTCATTAGCCTCCTCATTACCCTGCACCCCTGCATGCCCCGGAACCCACACTAGCCTTACTGTGTTTTTGCTGCCAAGTTTGTTAAGGGCTTTAACACAGTTCAGGACCAGTCTGCAGTGCACCCTACAGGAGCTCAGTGCGTTAAGAGCAGCTTGACTGTCACTGAGAATTAAGTTAGTTGAACAAATACAGAGCACAAAGGTGGTTTTTAGGTGTCACGGTTGACGAACATCTTACGTGGAAACCACATATAGATAATGTTTGCAAAAAATAAATAAATTTGTTTTTGCCTTAAGAAAGGTTAAAAATGTGGCTTCAAGAAAATCTGCATTGTTGGTTTACCATGCATACGTTTGCTCCACAAATCGCTATGGTGTACTAGTTTGGGGCTACTCATCAGAAATGACTCGGGTATTTATAGCTCAGAAGAAATGCATCCGGGCAATATTTACTATGCAGTGGTCTGACTCATGTAAGCAAATATTTAAAGCAGAAAGTCTTTTAACTGTGCCTAGTATATATATTTATGAAGTAGCGAAATTTGTTAAATGTAATTTAGAATTGTTCGAAGTACCGAACGTAAGTAATCTAATTTTGTGTTACGAGAAACTTGAACTGGTGTTAAGAGAGTTAATGAAAAAATGTATAAAAAATATTATTATAACAGGTGACTTTAACATAGATATAATGAAGAAAAATACTCAGTCTATAGAATTTAAAAATTTATTACGAAGCTTTAACTTAAAATTGGCACTTAATCAACCCACACGACTAAAAAGTCAGACATGCATTGACAATTTTGCGCATAATTTCAGTCAACCTTGTAAAGCCACAGTAATTGAGTTAGCTGTATCTGATCATACCGCTCAACTACTTAAATGCCCAATTAAAACATTATGTTATCTTAATAGGTGGCGCACAATGAGACGAAATTACAGCAAGGAAAATATCAAAAAATTTAAGACATATATTGGTAGTTTATCTTTTTCTGACGTTTATCAATCTTATGACACAAATGCCGCCTACAACGCTTTTATTGACATTTTTAGATTACTCTATGACCAGTGCTTTCCTAAAATTGTTATATCAATAAATATAAATAAAAGAAATAAATGGATATCACGAGGCGTTAGGTTATGTAGCAAAAAGAAACGTCAATTATTGTGGCAATATGGACTAAAACCAACACCGCAAAATAAAAATAAATCAACTCACTACTCAAAGCTATTTAAAAAATTATTAATCTAACAAAACGAGCACAGAATGACCACAAAATAAATACATCTAAAAATAAAACTAAAGCAATGTGGGGAATGATCAATGAGTCTAAACTAAATGAACCAAAAAATAATATATCTAAACTTAAAGTAAATGGCAAAATCGTTAAAAATACAAAACATATTGCTAATTTATTTAATAACTGTTATGTAGATAGAATACAACCACTTAGTCATTCAGATGTTTCGGTAACTAAACATATTTTAACCAAAAAAGACTCCATGTTTATGGCTCCCTGTATACCATACGATGTAATAAAAATTATTTTATCACTAAAAAATACAAACAGTCAGGGTTATGATGGTATTAGTACCAAAATAGTGAAAGAAGTTGCTAGTGAAATATGTGGTCCATTAAATTATATAATTAATCTAAGCATAAGTGAAGGTACGTTTCCAGATGCTCTTAAAACATCTATCATTAAACCAATGCATAAAAACTAGGACAGAGAGCAAATGGAAAATTACAGGCCTATTGCTCTGATACCGGTATTTGCAAAATTATTTGAAAAGTATTATTATAACGAATTAAACACATACTTAGAAATAAATAATATATTATGCGATGAGCAAAAGGGTTTTAGGAAAAATAAAATCATTAATATGGCTGTATACGACTTTTTACATGTCGTATTAGAAAATATGGATAAAAATATGCCAGTTTCTTCAATATTTTGCGATATGACCCAGGCCTTTGACTATGTCCAACATAATATTCTTTTTAAAAAACTTGATGCCTACGGGATAAGAGGTAATATACTTAAACTGTTCGAATCATATCTCAGTGACCGTAAGCAAATAACACAAATTAGTAGTATTAACGCGAAAAATGTAGAGCAAATATTTTCATCAGAGGAACGTAGAGTACTTAATGGAGTTCCACAGGGAAGCGTACTAGGGCCGCTTCTCTTTATACTCTATATTAATGATTTTCCTTGCGCTACGACATACCCCATGACCCTTTTCGCAGACGACAGTACAGTCACTGTAACATGTAAATGCCGAGACACGTTTAAAAATGACATAAACAATGCTCTAATTAAAGTTATAGAATGGTTAGATAACAACAATTTGAAAATAAATATCAATAAGACATTATTTATGAATTTTAATCAACGTCTGACATGTACAAATCTTGACATTACTTATAATAATACAAAAATTGACGCAGTAAATACGACGAAGTTCCTAGGTCTAATAATAGATAGTGCCCTAAATTGGAAGCCTCACATAGAAACGTTAAGCAAAAGATTGAGCAGCAATTCATATGCTTTATATACTTTATCCCGAAATCTCAATAGTGATGCGCTCCTTACTGCCTATTACGGACTTGTTGAATCTACTCTCAGATATGGTATCATTTTCTGGGGTAACTCTACGGACAGAGAAAGTATATTTAAAGCTCAAAAACGGTGTTTAAGATCAATGTTCCATTTAAAAATAACAGATAGCTGTAAACCCTATTTCAAACAATATAAGATACTGACTCTGATATCTTTATATATCTTAGAAATGTTATTATTTATTAAATCAAATCCTCATTTGTTTCCATGTGTTGCAGATATGTTCCCTAGAAATAGACGTGATAACAGCCGATTATGTTTAAAATCGGCAAAAACTGCACTTATGCACAAGAGTGTCTTATGCATGGCACCGGTTATTTATAATAAACTGCCTAAGTGTTGGAAAGAATTGACATATGTTGAATTTAAATTAAAAGTGAAATCCATTTTAATTGACAAAGCTTATTATAATGTTAATGACTTTCTTCAGGACAAATTTTGATAATACTGTGACTAACTTAAGACATTCATAAATTTTTATTCTATCAAATTTTTAATTAATATTTTACCCATCAAATTTCGTCGGTAAGAATATTTGCACGTCATTGCACATGACAAACATGATGAAATTAATATTTTTATGTAACAACTTGCATGCACTCATGTTCACTTATGTTTAAGCAAATAAATAAATTATTATTATTATTATTATTATTATTATTATTATTATTATTAAAGATAATAAGAATAAGCGTAAAATTAACCATAAATATTTTAAAATGCCCATACCTCGATTAGAGATGTTTAGAGTAAGTTGTGTGTATATGACACCACTTATTTTTAACGCGATACCTAAACATATAGTAAAACTACCATACAATAAATTATGCCCTACACTAAAAAATTGCTGATTAAAGAAAGTTTTTACTCTGTAAATGAATTTCTAAAAAAATTTGCCTCACAGTCTCATCATTTTAGAAATACATTGTGTTAATAAAAATATTAAATTGTGTAAATGAAACCTTTAATACTATAAATTGTACTCATTTAACATTTGCATGCTATTGTATTATGGCGAAATGTGTTTTGTGCTCTTTGTTTTTTTGTCATCTTTGTATCCACCACATTTTATGCAAATAAATTTATTATTTATTACAATTTTATTTATTTATTATTATTATATATTATTATTATTATGTTTTAAATTCACAACGCGTGCAAATACCTGTACTCGCGTTGTTTTATTATGCAACGTGTAACATTAAGGTATAACATTTTTAACAATGATCAATTTAATAAATAAATAAATAAAATAAATATCATTTTGACCAAGTACGTGTTGAACTGCGCATAGTTTCCTTATCAGCTTTTGGCGACAATAGCTGTTGAAAGTTTAACGATATTTCCATCGCCTCGTTTTCTCGCTATTCCATGGAATGAAACAACCTTTAATTAACACAAATTACTTCAAACAAAGCCTCCGTTTGATTACACGATGTGAATACGCTGTGTCAATTTAAGTTTGGTCAGTGTACTATACAGGTTGGGCGTAATGACGTCACTATGTTTGTTAAGGTAGGGTAGTTGGTATTATAAATGTTGTTGGGTATTTTGAACAGTGGTTAAGGCGTCTCGGATTCAAGATTGTGGCTTTGTTAATTTGTTCGAACAAGATATATAGTATATATCTTGTACGAGCTATATATTTTAATCCGATTTATCAGTGAATATAATTATCTTGACTACGTTTACTATGTGAACTACTGTAAATGAATACATCTGGAGAAAATTATGTCTGAGAGTGTTAATAATTTTCTCAAAGATGTAAAATCTGCCATTTGGTCTAGCCCTTCTTGAAACTGAGAAAAGATCCGTTGCCTGCTGATATACGGACAGTATATATACGGAGCTGATATTATTATTATATACGGCACTGTTAATACTACTATCTTGAATTGTACCCTATTTACTTTAAAAAAGTAGTCTATTTAAGTAATAGTACTTAAATATACTATTTATTGTTAAGTAATATGAGGACTAATATTATATTTAAGTCCAATTTATTCCTGTCAAAATAACAATTTGTTCAGAATTATACCACATGTGTGGCAACTGTATATCGCAGGCTTTGTCTTCATTATTCCCTGTTTCATACATAGATATTAATGTTAATAGTTATTTCGGTTACTTCCTAGTGCGATTAGTTGAGGTTGCGGTTCCATTCAACAGTGTGTTGAGGAACTGATAATGGCGGGCGGTGGTCTTGCGTTTGGGTAAATCGTCATTAGGATTACTAATTTGGACCGAATGTATTTAGATATAATATACGTAATATAGACTCAAATTTGTTTATAATCGAAGGATAAGCAGAGTTGTAATACATCCAAATTTCGTCAACTATGTTTTAAATCCAACTTAATAAAGGGTGAGCCTGTTGCAGTCTACCAGGCACATTTCAAAATTTATGATATAATTACTATTAAGAATTTTCTATGGGATAAGTCCATAACACTGCCCGATTTGAGTATTAAACCTGAGACCTCACGATCGCATGCAAACACGTGTAAACAGTTTGCCATTTGTATTATTAGATCCTACGTGAAAGACGTGACTGATATCCGCTACGAGGCTCATTTCATACTCCTTGCTATTACTAGAAATCTATGGAAAAGTCCATAACAATTTTCCGGAACTGAGCATTAAATCGGCGACATCACGACTCTATGTAAATCAGTGCAAACTTATGCCACAGGACCAACGAGGCTAGTATGTATTTAGACTTAAAGGTTCAATTGTATTATAAAATTTGTCAATAAGTCCTAAATATCAACCGTTATCTACATTTCGATGATTATAAGTCATTTATACAACTTAAGGTAAAAATCATAAACAAAAATACACCGTTAAGTCCAAGAAAATATATTTCAGTTTTACAATTTTTATTCTTATATTTATTCAGGAGTCAAACTTAAGAACAGGATTTACGCTTGTCATGGCAGTGCCCCGCTGAAGGGATGACGAAACGTAAAATCCCTTACTCGGAACTACAATACCAAAATCCGCCACGCCAAGTTCACGTTTTATACGCCAATAGAAAATGAAAATATCAAACCTTGCGGTCATTGACCCGCACATGTAATGTTTTATGAATATTTTTCCGTCCGTCTGCTTGGTTTTTGTGTCGGAAATATGTCGGATTCAGATCCAAACTTCGCTGTATTTGACACGAGGTTATACATGGTATATTCGTCAATGTTACTCCGGCTTTTCGCATAGCATTTACGTTATTTTAATTCTGAATTTCATTCTACCCAAATGTGTATTTGTAGGTGGCCGTATTTAAGCCGCATTATTTTGTGCACGTTTTGGTTAATATTAATATATACATTAATGTTTTCGCCAAATGTTAAAGCAATGTATTATATATAGGTAATAGTATGTCCTCCTATAATTCATCATGTATCATAATTTTATGATAAAGTATATTCATGAATCTAAGAGGGATAATATTGAATGCACGGTTTAAATAATCGCCTGACCACTATTAATACGTCGTATGCTATGCGTTAAATTTTGGGACAAAAGAATTGTGTACTCCACTGAATTTGTTTTCAATCCGAATGTTCTTTGTTTTTGTTGTGTGAATGTTTGTAATGAACCCCAAGATACAGGTATGATTACTAGTACGACGTAGTCTTAAATAAGTGGAAAACTATTTATTTATATATTATATATGAAGCTAATTTTCAATTTTTCTCATAAAAGGCATCTCTCGCACTAGGAATAAGTCTTGTATTGTGGGGGACTTTACAAGCAGTCAAACAACGGACACAAAGAACACCTAGACTTGGATCAACCATTTGTGGATCGCACAAATCTTTGTCCTGTGTGAGATTAGAACCCACAACACTCATCGCAGTGGCAGTGGTGAGGCGTCCACTTAAACCACTACGCCATCCGAGCAGTCTAAGTTGAATTATGGATCCAAAGAATTGTGTAATCCACAAATAATTGTATTGAGTCCAGGTGTTCTTTCTTTTCGTTGTGTGAATGTTTGTAGGGGGTGCCCATGATTACCAGTATGATAGTAGTTTTATATAACTGGAAATCTATTAGTTTATAATATAACCGGTTTTACATGGTCCTTAAAGAAGAGTGACTTTATTCCTGACTCTCAATATAAAAAGCTACTAAGATTTTACTACATTAGAGATGGTAAAGTATTCCAAATATGGGATGCGAATTGACCACAAATATATGGTCGGTCGCTGATCTTTTCTACGTCCAGAACAAAGTAGATACCATACAATGAGTCTTATTTTCACTTAGTGTTACGAATATCTCTAAACAAGCAATTATCCCTTAATGTAGTAAATAAAAGCTCTTCTAATAGGCAATTGTATTTGTTCAGTTTCTATAATTGATTTTATTTAAGCTACGTATGTTCATACACGCTTTCGTGTGGTGAAGCCATCGTCGTCTGCATGCGAACAACTGCTCTGAGCGATTTGCTCAATGTTGAATGTGCAACATGGTATACAAGCTTTTGTACATCGGTTTGTTGCAGCGAACACAGATATTATCTGCTTTATTTATTTGTTTATTCCCTCACTTTAAAATGTGTGCTCAGCGCGGTAGGTGACAGCAGCGTTATTATATTTACCTAAACGAATATAAATCTTGTTAGTACTAAGCTTCAAAAGTAGCTACCTAAAACTAGTACATATAATACTATAAGAATATCTACCACATTAGTAAATGAATACTAATAACTTTTAATGCTCTGGTGGCTTATACATATATTCGACCCATGTACTGGTAAGCGGTTACCATAGCATACAAACGTACTGGAATATCTACTCACTGCCCAAGTAGAAAATGAAATTATTATATGACTGTAATTTTTATATCTAAAAGTAAGCCTAATCAGGCTGAGTGATTGATAGTAACGCAGAATTATGGCTTAACAACGGTGAACATTTTAACATTTGACCACTATGTACATTAATGATTCATATAAACCTGGTAATACCCTAGATTGCCTGATGGGCTACATGGTTGTTAAGATTCAGCCTTCATAATATTAAGTGATGTCGTTAGCCTATGACCGCTCGCAATACTAGTTATATCATCCACATGTTGGCTATCTTAGGGAAAAGGAATAAAAGGTAATAAATAGAAAGGAATGAAAGAGTTAGGTATTTTAACCCACGGTTGTTCTTAGGGTACCCTGAGGGAGCAATACTTTCACGCCATGCTGTCTTTCGTATCGTCACCAAATAAAAAGCAATGAAGTTCATTGCCCTTCCTCAACAATTGTATATACATACATATGAACTATACACTAAATTTAATATAAAATGTGCTTTTATATGATAAATGCAGAACTAATAACGACGCAGCACAGTTTTAATAAGTTCGCAAGTGCTGAGGTAATTATTTTCGTTTTTGTTCTTTTTATAGCTGAGTTTAATTATCTTCAACTTCAATAAAAGCGTGCTATTCAAACGGCAGCCTTTGTGTATATACTTTATTATTATTTATGCTAGTGAAGTAGAAGCTATCAGCTATAGCCTAGTTGGAGATCGTTGGACTGTCATACAGAGGACTTGACTTTGATCTCAACATTTTCTCTGACTATACTCGGATTTTTTTAAAAATTATGTGCTTTTTAAGTCGTGCATTACCGCTTGCTTTAACGGCACAGAAAAATAAAGTTCTCAAAGTTATGTAAAGTCTGCCAATTCGCACTGAACCAGGGTGGTGGACTGGCTGGTGGTTGTGTGGCTGATAGAGAAGAAAGTGCGCCCAGCAGTGGGACGGTTCATACGTAGGGCTGATATTATTATTATGTTTAAACGAAACATACTGCTTTTGTATGTTGAATACTTACGGAATATGGTAAACTTGCACGCAGTTGACATTTTTGTCCAATAGAACTACGTTAAACTAAAACGGTGGTTGTAATGGACGAGGAAAGACTGACTAAGAAAGTTTATAAGGCTAGTGTGAATGGAACAGTCGCAAGAGGAAGACCTAGGCGAACGTTTCTTGATCAGATCGGAGGCGTTCTGGACAAAGGCCAGGTTAAGAGCACCCTGAACCGACGGGCGTGTATGAGGAATGTGATGAAAGTGAATGAAGCCAGAGAAGTGTGTCAGGATCGTAGCAAATGGAAATCCGTAGTCTCTGCCTACCCCTCTGGGAAACAGGCGTGAATCTATGTAATGTAAAATGTAAAATGTAATGTAATGCAGTATCGAAAGATTACAAACAACATACGTTGAGCCTCATCCAGGGTTTTGTTCCACGGTCGATTAAAGTGTCCTTTATCAGGTAGGTAATTGTTTATGATATCATAATTAGATGCTGTTTTAGGTTCCATGTTAAAAGTAGCGAGCTAATTGCATTTAACAGGTGCTTTTTCAGACTCTGCGCTACTACTAAGAATTTCTCACAGAAAATCCAATAACACTATGTCTGACCCGGAAAATAGAACCCGAGACCTGCACACAACAGCAATTGCATTTCATTATCTCAGCCGAAAGACGTCCACTGCTGGACATAGACCTCCCCCAAGGCCTTCTACACAGACCGGTTTTGGGCATCAAATTATGCATTAATCGCATTTGTGCTTAAACTAGCTGATCCGCGCAACTTTGTCTGCTTCACATAAGAGAATTTTTCGCGTTGTTGCAACATTTTACATTTATACTCCGCTCTTATTAGTCGTAGCGTACTGTTATATAGCCTATAGCCTTCCTCGATAAATGGACTATCCAACACTAAAATAATTCTTCAATTAGAACCAGTAGTTCCCGAGATTAGCGCGTTCAACCAAACAAACAAACTCTTCAGCTTTATAATATTAGTATAGATAAAACACCCGTATAAGGTCTAAATAGTGCATTACCTATTTTAACCATTAATAAACAAGAATCGTGGTAGTAATCCATTACCGCACTATTGTGGGTGGTGTACAATGCGTTCAGTGCACTGTAAGCTGACGCGGCGGCGGCGGGCGGCGGGTAATGTACTGTAAACAACAACCTACTGTCTTATAACTGGTGATGGTATAAATAAGTGACGTAGATATAGCTGTCCCTTATTTCACTGAATGATAGAAAGAGAAAATGTATTTTGAGCTCTGGAAGTTCTGATTTATTTTAGTTTAAGCTTCTGTCGTCTATTATATAGGTGGTAAATGAAAAACGGCCTACTTCAAGGCTGCTTGTCCATTGAAGCGTAGCGAGGCTGCGGAGCGAAGATATGGAGAAATATTAACCAATAGTATTGCATACTGGAGCGGAGCGGAGATTTTATGCAATCCTGTTGGTTAATATTTCTCCGTTTCTTCGCTCCGCAGCCTCGCTCCGCTTCAATGGACAGGCAGCCTTAAATAACGTCCATGTTCACATAGTCTCACACCTATTTCCCCAAAGGGGCTAGCAGAAATTTCTTACACCCACAATACGCCCACGGATTTCGGATCCCACGTAATATTAGGCAAGCCTTTTGCCATACTGTTGCTGAGAATTCTTGATAAAATCTTCATAACAATTTCCCCGATACCATATTTGAACCTGATACCTAAAGCACAGTATATAGTATACTTCCCAGCCGATTTCGGCTATGGTGACAGCTACTAATTATCAGCAAAAGAGCAAGGATGATCAGCTCTCGCATGTGCCCTTTGATGGTTACAATATCCAATCCTATGAGTAAACGTGCGCGAACATTGGCTGCAGGTGAGGAAACAAGCACAATAGAAACATTCACTACTGGTGTGTCACAGATTCGCAACAGCAGTTCGCAGCTTTGCTACTAGGGATTGTCTAGCATAGCCTTAAATCAAAGAATGCCACGAAACGTAAGAATAAAGTTTTACAGAATTCTAGAGACTTCCTTAATTTTTATATTTATTCGACCCATCGAATCGAACTCGAGATTTCACTATTGACTACAAACTTATGCCACGGGACCAACGCAGCAGACAAATAGCTACTTTTTTTATTTCCCCGGAGATTCATTGGTAATGGAGAGCATTGGAGAACGCATATTAATCTGTTTTAAGGTGTTGCTTACCAACGTTCTGACTATCATACTTAAGTATTGAAATAATTATTCCAAGGGTCCTTGAAATGAAACACTTCACCCGTGCAGTAACTATTGATGTAATTCTCACACAGATAAAATATAAAAGCGTTCAACAACGCAATTTTTTTATTTTTTTACTTTTTAATGTTGTTTTCCTCAGATGGCCTCTTCAACTTTACGAGGACTGTGGGTGAGCGTATATGGTGATATAAGTAGGGTAAATGATAGAATATAATCTGGCCAGTCGACAGTTTCAGGGTTATCCATTATTTACGCCACATCCTGTATAGTAGGTTGGCAAACCATAGCGCGATTAAGCGGAATGGAACAACGCCATCTATCGACGGCGGTACAAAAACTTTTATCAACTAGTTTGCTCGTAATACGTAATTAATTACGCTAGTCTCCGTCAAGGTACTAATTGTTTGTTTTACTTTGGACAAGTATAAAAGCTGTAACAGCGGTATCAAGTCGTATGTTAAGGTATTTATTATCAGCCCTGAATCGTAAACTATACTATAGTATTTATATAAGTAATCTTGTTGAGTAATCAAGGCGTGAAGACGTAACAAGCAAACAGACTCATATTCACAGTTATAATTTTACTTAGGATTTTCATACCAGTATGTGTTTGCAGGTGAAACCGCAGGCAGAAGCTAATATATACAATATAACATATACAATATTCTAATATGTATATTTTGCAAAACAATTAAAATGTTGTAAACAAATACAGAAATACTTGTGTGTTTATAATTACTTGTTTTCCAGTCGACTTCATTTACTTTGAAAGTTTGTATAAAGGAGGTTTCCCTTTTGATCTTGTCTTCTAGCCTCGTGTTTGGGTTAGATAATTAGTATTAATTCAGATTAAGTGAAAATTGAGGCGGTTTTATAAGTTGATTAAAAATATTTTAATACTCTTTCAGGAATTTTGTGGTTGCGCGTTATTTGGTTTGTGCGATCAGATAACTTTGTTGATTAGATTATATACTTTCTTGTTGTTTTAGTGCCTGTAATCTTTAAAACGGTATTTTATGAAAAGTATTTATGTTTTGTATTTTTGCATTTATTAGTGAATTTAGTAAATAAAATTGTAAGGCATAAATATACTTAAAGTAAATGATTTAGTCGCAAATATAACAAGGATTTTTAGGTTATGTACTAAAATGGCAAAACATCGTAACGATTGTCTAATGTT
This sequence comes from Catocala fraxini, assembly GCA_930367265.1. Classification (NCBI taxonomy): domain Eukaryota; kingdom Metazoa; phylum Arthropoda; class Insecta; order Lepidoptera; family Erebidae; genus Catocala; species Catocala fraxini. The sequence continues at coordinate 23,636,760 of OV884027.1, read as the reverse complement.
GCATAGCAGAAAAGTTTCAGTTTTAGCCAATTTTGGCAAAAGCTAGTCTCATTAAATGGAAAAATTAAGAAATTTCATTAGGTATTGTGACTTTTGCTGATTATGTATACATAACTGAAAAATAATAATTACACCTGGCTGCCGAAAGGCCACTTCAGCTGAAGATATAGATACATTATTTTATTTTAATATTTATTCGTGTGATAAGTAAATTTTCACTTTGTTAGGTATATAAGTTTCGGTTACGTTTACAGCCGAGACCAGAAAAGAAGCGAGGTATTCGGTGATAGTTTCATCTAAAATCATGTTTAGGTCAGCACACGGCAGGCATGAATGACCCTTATCGTCATTCGACTGACTTGACTTAAAATCTGTAAACACACGAGTTGAGCGCGCTTCTGTATCTTTGTATTTTGTGGTACGACAAATGTAATTATATTTACCTGAACCTTCGTAATGACGTTTAACAAATCGTTACAATAACAGCTTACAGTGGATACATTTGTAGGGATAGCAGATGCGAAAGTTGTTATTGACTGTGAACAGTTTAATAAGTGTAGACATTTGACAAAACTGTTGAATTAATTTAATCATTTACCTAGAGAAAGTCTCGTTTAGTGTTCAGTTGAGTGATTGCAAAGTAACAAAGAGCTATCGCTCAACTGATGACTAGCAACAAACAGTTTCTTGTAAGTAGGTACTTATCTGATTGACTGCATGGATGGCGTAGTGGTTTAAGTGGTCACCTCACCACTGCCACTACACGAATTGTCGTGGGTTCGAATCCCACACGGGACAAAAATTTGTGTGATCCACTAATTATTTTTCCGAGTCTGGATGTTCTTTGTGTGCGTTGTTTGAATGTTTGTAAAGTCTCCCGCGATACAGGAATTATTCCTAGTGCGGGAGCTGCATTTTCTAAAAAAAGGAAATGACGAAAACATTAAGTAATTGAAATATTGTACTATTTTTTTATACAATTACGGTGGCAAACAAGCATACGGCCCACCTGATGGTAAGTGCCTATAAACGCCTTCAATACCAGAGGTATCACTTGTGCATTGCCGACCCTTTAGGAAAAAAAGGAAGTGGGAAGGACAAGGAGCGGGAAGAGGGAATGTGGGTGATTGGGCCTCCGGCACTCTCACTCACCAAACGAAACACAACAGTAGGAATACTGCTAGTTCAGGGTAGTACTTCCCCGGTCGAGCCGGCCCATTCATGCTGAAATCAGCGAGGCTCTATACTACTCAAGTCAAAATATGTACGTGTAAAGGTAATTTTCTATTAAAACCACGTTATCTTGTGATGGTAAGCGGCTATCGTACCTATTCTACAATTGCTTGTAATGAGTATCATTCGCTTGTTGCCGGTCCTAGGGAAATGGAATTAAATATGATATGAAAGGATTGGAAAAGATAAATATGTGTCTCTGAAAGTTATGCTTACTTGCCGAAATACAGTTACAGTATTTCTGCTGAACGAGACCGAACCCTAAACCCCGTCTTCAAGTGGAACCTTACAAATTGTTCTGAAATCACTGATTTACTACACAAGCGTGTGTAAACGCCAAATTCACGTAATAATGCAATGCATAAATACCTTTTATCGAATAAACACCCAAATTTCTAATCCTTATATAATAAAGCCAGTAACTAAACCATAGCGCGATGTAGTACACACAACGCCATCTATCGAGGTGGCGTATACATGTTCTTGGATTTAGTCGCGATCGAAAGGTTTACCGCGTGTGACTTTCTGATTGGTTAAGAGCTTGGAGCGGGCGAATCAGAGCGCCAGACGTAATAAAAGTGTTGATCGTGTTATAAAAACAATCTCGTACTAGGCACTCTGTTCTTACTTACTAGTGGTTGGTATTGCTATGCTATCCGTGCAGACACCAAATATGTAATCGGGCTCTTACATTCATCACGTACACAACATTGCGGTGAGAGCACACGTTGCATGCATTAAGTTGCATTGTAATTTTAAGAGAGCGATGCTTTAAGTTAAAGTTTGACTTCACCATGTGTCGGTTACATAAACGATAGCCTAGTGGGAAAACTGTTCGATTGGTACTCAGAAGTCTCAAAACTGATTCCATCGCACTTCTATCTTTTTGAAGTCATGTGCTAATTAGTTATTTGAGTATCGACCGCTTTAACAGTGGAGTAAATCGTTGAGACACGCTCATCACTTTACTAAGCTGTGGTGTTTATCAATATAGTAATGATAATTTTTACCTTCTCCATAATGATACAAATATGTTAAAATCGCCCGCTTTAACAGTGAAGAAAGTCATTAAAAGGAATGCTGCACCATTTTTTTAAGCTGAAGATACACTCTTATCAGCTTACTAAGCTGTTGTACTTATCAATATAGTAATAAAAATCCATCCTTCTCCCTTAGCCTTTATTATTCCCAAGTCACTTGGGGTCGGCTTTTCTGGTCTAACCGGATTTGACTGGATATCAGTTTTTACACAGAGCGGCTGCCACCTGACCCCCACAACCCAAAGGCTAACGATACCTTAGGGCTAGACCAGTGTCAGGATATTAGAGGGTACTGACTTTCCCAATAACGACTGCCATAGATGTCCTTGGCAGCCGGGACCGACGGCTTAACGTCCTCTCCGAGGCACGAAGCAGGCGATAATTGTCAATCAATACGCACATAATTCCGAAAAGTCATATAACTTCCGAAAGTCAGAGGTGCGTGACGTGGGTTCGAACCCGAGACCCTCTGCATTGCAGTCTGTTGGTCTCCCCACTGAGCTATCGCTAATAAAAATCCATATATAGTAATAAATAACCTTCTCCACAGTGTTCCAAATAAGCCTGAAATTTTCTACTGGACTTGGTTGGCTTCACCTTACTCATACTGAGAGCAGACCTATACCCAGCAGTGATAAAATTAGTAAACAGAGCTGATCTTATCGTATATCATATCCTGTCTATAATCAACTACCTATTCATGTCAGTTTCAGTATTCATAACTATACTAATAACCACATACAAGTTGAACGCTCAAAGGCTTGTAGCGCAGCCTGGGAACTCGACAAAAACAAACATAACATGTTATCATTTAAAACTCGCCCGCAAGGAAATAACACGACACCGCAAGTTATTCCAAATAACATTGTCTGAAAGTTCGTCCATACTCCGTAGTCTGTAATTTAGTCACAGTATAAAGATATAGGCAGTAATACAACTAACTATTATTTGATAGTATCGGTAGCAAAAACCATCAGCCTCGTCCGATATTAAGCGGTTACTGTAGCCTTACGTTATCGTACTTAGTGTATACTTACACCTTTCATTAGCCCATGGATACTGACGATACTAGGGGTAAATTTGTTAATTAGAGTAATATTCTCAAATTGAACTAGCGGGGCCGGAGAGACACTGATGTTATACAGAAAATCGCAGTCAAACAAATTAACGTTAAATTACTACGGTAAGCAGTTTCAGGCTCATTAAAGAAGAACTGTGCTATCAGAAGAGGTCCAGTTATCTATTTTCCTTGCTTTGCTTCCACAATTATAGCTTTTTTAAGAGACTACAACCCACAAATGGTCTTAAAACCACCTAAACATGACAGTTGCTTTAACTACTCACCATTATGCGGACCAGATAATTATTTGCCACTTTGATTGCATAATACAAAAAGGATCCTTGTCTATTGAATAATTTTAGAAGTAAGGTAACGCAGAGATATAATCAAAACAATTGAATAAACAGTGTCTTAGCCTATATTGTACTATCCTGAGCTTTACTAAGAACCATGTGTGGCCGTATCGGTATATAATTGCCGTAGTTGATCTACTGAATGTACTATGCACTGTGACACCTTAACATGAATCATGCAATATTCATGAAGCATGCGTCCAGGTGTACCATTACTTCCTGCGGTTTTCAATGTTTTGTATTGAGGTTGGTATATGATGTGGCCGGCTTCGATTTAGGATGCTTACTGTGCTTTTCAAAATAATCTGAGCAAGCATACTGAGTATTTTTATGAATAGTATAAATAGTTTGTGAGTTTTTCTATTGAGAGTAATTATCGATTCTATCGCAAATCTTTATGGAGCACGACGTTTAGAAATTTGCCTAATAAATGGAATAGGGATTATTACGAGTGGAAACCCGACCGTACTACTATCCTTGTACTAGCTGATCTGAGAATACGTGAGACTATCTATTTAAAATATCTTTATTCGTAACCGGTAAGCGTATGCAATAGATTATGATAATTAATCGCGAGAGATATGCCTAGTTAGTTTCAAATGTAAGCCGTGGTCGTAACCACTCTTTCCGGAAATAGGAGTAAGACCATGTAGACTAACGTTAAAGACTAACGTTCCTTGAACTAAAATGTGACTTAACAGAATTGTGCCTACATTTTTCTTTAGTGTGCAAATCATACTTATTATCGTAAGCGCCTATGTCCTACTTGAACTGTATACCGTCAGATGAAATAGATATAGTCGTTTGGTATATAATATGTATATATAATATAATCATGTTATCTTAAGATGTGTTTTTTTCATCTGTCAAAGACCGACCTTCGTTGAAAACAGACCACAATAAGGCAATGAATACTATGTGATTGTCAAGGTCTACTTCATTCACCAAATCATACCGATTTACCTAAACAAATTCGTTCGCTATGTGATTATTTACTCACTCTGTGGACGAACGTTTGCATATTCTGAACTATTCTGAACCCTAAGTGGAAACGCGGATTTAGGCTAAACCTATTTAGAGTTTTCATCCTTTCTTTTCTAACAAAAGCAGGAGAGTTTCCATCAGTAAACATTGTATAGTATCCGCCCTAGCTCGAATCTTTGTCTTGCTTTTCAATGCATTTACGCAGGTGTTCCGTAAATTCCATTATTCCTGTATCACTGAATCTTTATACAAAATGCAGATTTGTTTAAATAGATAGACACGATTAAATATTTTATTGAAATATCAGAGTTTTTGTATATTGAGGGAATATTGGTATGTACAAATGTTATACATTTGTATTACAAATGTATAACGTCTATATTCGCGAATGGTGAGCAGAGATGTATCATAGCTGCATTTAGCCCGCTATTGTTTTAGGACTCTGGAGCAAGTTATAGAAGGTATACCTATTGACATAAATAGTACAGTTTCAGAGTTCCCTGACTCCATGCTGCCACTGAGAACTGGCAGAATAACCTAATAACACTTTGCCCGTCCTGGAAATAAAACTGAGACTTTATGCACAACAGTCGCATTCACTGCGTCACCGAGCCAAATATGATGCATAAATCATATTATATAGACAGCATAACAAACACTCAGGATGAAAATAACTACTTTCTTATTTTTAAAATGCTTATAAGCAAAACGGCACGTTTTCTAAACTCATTTTGCAACCCAAAATGTTTGTTTCAATCCAAGAGATTATGCAGCGAATGTGTTAGTCCCCGCTAGTCCGCTAGAATTTGTAGAGTATATTTTCTTAATAAAGTAATCAATTTGCATCTTCACTTCTTTACAATACAGCTATATCTATGGGCAACGATAGTTTTCTGGGAGTCTTTAGGATTGCTACGCAGGGTCTTGAGTTCATTCAGTCGAGATTCCATGGCACGCACCCCTGAATTTATGTGCATACGAAATTATTAATCGCTGGCCACCATTAGAAAGATTAACCAAAAAAAAACATGAGGAAACCGCCATGTCTGAGAGTTCTTTATAATGCTCGCGAAAATGATTATATTCACGAATAAAGAATTTACTCATTTTACATACGCTGGCGCGCGTTAGACTGTTTATAAAAAGGGCTTATACAAAATTGCTTACTCCGGCCATCGATAGACTTAGGGCCAACCTATGTTTTAAGCGCTCATCACAATACAGGTAAGGTACCAAATGTAACGAGTTCATAAAAATGTGATTCAAAAGATGATTATATTGCAACTACTTTCACTCCTAAATCTATGAAACCCTGAAAATGAGCCCTGCTATTTGAACATTAAAACACGCAAAAAATATTTTCCTCCATCTTTCTTTTAAATATTTTTATATTCAAATCTTGGGCGCAAAAATAATCTTGCAACATATGCTACACAAATATGTCATAAGCTTTTGAATGGAAAGTCAGAGAAACTTATAAATGCATTCCAAGTCCCCAGGCGTTTCAATATCTGCATAATTGCGACGACGCAGTCTGCTATCTCATATCGATGCATAGCATGATCACACAATACAAATGGTAAAATAGAAGTTTTGAGTGGAAGAGTCAGCTGCTGTCAATTATTCGGTGACAGTAAGATTAGCTCGCCGGGGAAATACTTCTGTCTTTTAAGAAGACCGTAAATGGAGTAGAGTACTATAGTTACTGCGTTTTGGCCAGTAGTCGTAACTTTGCCGAAGACGCATATATCACAGCAAGCAAGCGACTCTGGTACCCCTGGTATTATAAGTGATCATAGACTACAGCAACCGCTTGCCATTAGGTGGGCGTGTGCTTGTTTGCCTCCTTTGTTATAAACGTGGTCGTGTTCAACGACTACGCACGATGATCACTAGTCATTGACTAAAATCCACTTTTCTCTGAGTCTAGACTACTCATTGCTACTTGGCGCAGCAGTAGTGAATGCGACTGTTGTGCATGAGGTCTCGGGTTCGAATACCGGGTCAGGCCAACAAAAATTTATTGGTTTTTTCTGTTAAGAAATCCTAATAGCAGCTCGGAGTTAGGCAGTTGGCGGTGTTAGACACCTCCGTGCCTCGGAAAGCAAGTAAAGCCGTTGGGCCTGCGCCAGATCTTTCTCCGGTCGTGTCGGATTACCGTCCCATCGGATCATGAGAGTGAGGGAACAGAGAGTGCATTTGTGTTTGCGCACACGCTTGTGCACTATAATATGATGCAGATGGCCAGTCTCCGTTAAGATTGGCTGCCGTGACTGAAATTTTGGTCTGGAGGACATTACGTATAATAAGATATACCTCTCTAAACACTTAATCGTGGCAAATGTGTGTCTGTGTGGGAGGATGAAGGTGGAAAGTTAAGCTATCGTACTAGCTATCTTTTAACCTCCCTAAATCTATGTATTTCACATATAAAGACATTTGAACCCGTAAGTCTAAAAACATAACGAATTAACCGTAACCAATTTTTATCAGCCGTCTTTCCACCCATTACTCTTTTTACATTAATGATATATTTTTAGGCGATGCGAGAGATTTGCAGACTTATTTGATTAAGGTTAATAAGATTTCAAATCTTATAACCTTAAGCACTCGTTAAATATCAGAAATGAGATTTAAAAGATACGCAATACGGTAGTGACATACCTACATTACTTACGCTGCAGTGCTGTAAAATGTAATTATTCATTTTAGTAGAATTTGTTGGTGGTACCCATCCTTCTAAAAAGTATATCATGTCGGCCTCGATGGCGTAGTGGTTAGTGTAACCGACTGCCACGACTGAGGTCGCGGGTTCGATTCCCGCACAAGTCAAACATTTGTGTGCATGAACATGGATGTTTGTCTTGGTCTGGGTGTTTCTATGTATAATATGTAAATATTTACAAAAAAAAAAAGTATACATGTATGTTTATCCATTGTCTAGTACCCATAGTACAAGCTCTGCTTAGCTTGGGCTAGATGGTGTTGTGTGTATGTGATAGAATATTATTATTATTATTATATAGACGACAGGAACAGTCATTTGACCACATTCAAAATATTCGGTCATACTCTGAACCTAAGCGCCGAATATTTGGCAAATAATATTTATATTAAGTGACTGATTATGATCGGTGTCATTGCGCTACATATGCGCGATGGCGTAGTGGTTAGTGTAACCGACTGCCACGCCTGAGGTCGTAGGTTCGATTCCCGCACAATTCAAACATTTGTGTGCATGGACATGGATGTTTGTCTTGGTCTGGGTGTTTCTATGTATAAAATGTATGTATTTACAAAAAAGTATATATTTACTTTATCCATTGTCTAGTACCCATAGTACAAGCTCTCCTCAGTTTGGGCTAGATGGTGTTGTGTGTATGTGGTAGAATATTATTATTATTATAAAGGTAATATCATTTTATCCAACCCACGGTTTAACCTTATATGTATTACGTATTAGTTTCGTATTTAAGTAGCTTTTGGAGTGACGTGACTATGTTAATAACAGCATTCGATATTTAGTACAATATTATGGTATTGCTATATTTTTCTGTATCCATACAAAACATAATAACCTAATACATTAGTCGGCCTCGATGGCGTAGTGGTTAGTGTAACCGACTGCCACGCCTGAGGTCGCGGGTTCGATTCCCGCACAAGTCAAACATTTGTGTGCATGAACATGGCTGTTTGTCTTGGTCTGGGTGTTTCTATGTATCATATGTACGTATTTACAAAAAAAAAAAAAAGTGTATATTTATGTTTATCCATTGTCTAGAACCCATAGTACAAGCTCTGCTTAGTTTGGGCTAGACGGTGTTGTGTGAATGTGGTAGAATAAAAAAAAAAATGGTAGAATAATACAAGATTTGCTCGAACCTGGTGACGTAGGAGTAGTCAATGCAACTGCTGTGCATTTTGCAAGTCATCTCGATTACGATTTCGGGTCTCTCTGTTTTCTAGTTGTGGAATTGTGCCCGGTATAGGGAATTTAAGTGTAAGGCATACCTGACGTCCATCATTTACAAAAATGGTGAAAGGAAAAGTTGTTGATTAAAACGCAAAATATTAAAATACTGAAATTGCTTGACCGATTCCGAAAATTCTTTAACTAATAGAAAGCCGAACTATCCTTTGCGAATATTGGCTACCTATCATTGACATGAAAAGTGGGCGAAGACATGGGTTATGTAATAGCTAGAATTATGTATTAAATTAATAATAAAAAGCCGTGACTATTTTTGTTTGCAGCTTTCTTGTATGCTCAAAATTTTCACGATACCAGTGTAAAGAAGCGTATACATACATATATACAAAACTGCACACTTTTACTTCTCTACACGCTCTCCTGCAAAGAATTTATCACAGAGCCACGCTCATTTATAACTCTCAATGTCTTTTTCTTTGTGGCTTAGAAATATATAGTCCACCTGTGTTATTTTATAGTTTCACAGAATGATGAGGCATGGTTTAACTTTTACCTCATATATAACTTACTATAAAAGCTGATGTGTGTGAAGATACATATGCTCATAATATTGTTTTATATTAATGCGAATGTTACATATTAAAACATTTAAACTATATTTTTACGGATTTTATCGTGGCTTATCAAATTATCACAATTTTTTACTTTTGACTGCTTACAGCTACAGAGACTGGTTATAAATAGGTAAGAAAATTTGATACACTGTAAAAATGGTTTAATTCAAAAACATATTATCCAGTTACCAGAATTAATCAGACATCGAAATTTGAATAAGCATACGATCCACTTGGTGGAAGGCGATTACTATTAACTACTAAATCATACTACCTCAGTGGCGTAGCCATAGTGAATGCAGCTGCTATGCATGGTCTTGGAGATTTCGGATTTAATTCTCTTAAGAAATTTCTCTCAGTAGCAGCACAGAGTCTGGAACTGCCTGGTAGATGCCAATAGGCTTACTCCCTATTACATGGAACCTAAAACCATACTTGGCAAAACTTAGGTGCTATACACCTCTGCCTACCCTTTCGGGGATGATGGTGTTAGACTATGTATGACGTCTTCCGATAATCTCTCAGTGCTTTACACTCAAACTTTTATAATCGCAATATTCGACATGAACACAAAATTCGATCTTCATCCATTAGTACTTTGTCACGTACGTAACACTATGGGAGTTTTAAACGAGTTTACCAAAAAGTTGGTCATTCAAAGAGGAATTATGTGAATGTGTGGATCGTAAATCGGGCTTCGTGAGATATGCTTTGCTGTTTCAGGATTAGGTACATTGATTGATGGCAGTATGTCCCGTTATTGCCCATTAGGTCTGGAATGTTTGAAGCTTTTTGTGACGAGGGTTCGTAATTTTTCATGGTCGTATACAAATTTGTGATTAGCTATGATATGTACTAAAGTGGAATACAGAGAATTGAAATACATATGTAACTGTATATGTGACAGAGATGTATTACAAGCACGTAAATTTATACATAAGTATAAAATAGGTACAAAATATAAGATAATTTTAAGTAACGTTATATATTTAAGTAAGGTGAAGGTTGTGTTACATACCTTTTTAGTGTAGTAGAGCCTCGCTGATTTCAGCATGAAAGGGTCGGCTCGACCGGGAAAGGACTACCCTCTCACAGAATATCGACGTAAAATAGCAGTATTCTTACTGTTGTGTTTCGTTCGGTGAGTGAGAGTGCCGGAGGCCCAATCACCGTCTTGCCCCCTTCCCGTTCCTTCTCCTTCCCATTTCCTTTTATTCCTAAAGAGTCGGCAACGCGCAAGTGATGCCTCTGGTCTTGCAGGCGTCCATAGGCTACAGTGACCACTTACCATCAGGTAGGCCGTATGCTTGTATGCCGTCTTAGTGAAATAAGAAAGAAAAAACCTATTGTTTTATGTAAGATCGCTACGGTATTGTATTACGTAAATCTTGTAAATATAGCTGTTTTGTGAAAATAAATAAATAAATATAAAGCCTTGCCCTAGCTAAGTTTCTGAGGAGGCCCCATAATTGAGGGTCAGTGTCTTGCTATCTATGTGATACATTGCCAATTTTATAGTACCACGATTGTAATGAAAATTTTTAAAATAAATATAAAGTATTATAAATACTAAGTTAAGAAACATTAGGCGAACCTTCAAAAACATTACAAACATGTCTGACAGTAATGTAAGTAATTTGTAGACTCCCACTTGACCCGTGTTATTGATAGTCTGTGACATTTAAGTCTGAGAAGAAACCTACGTTAGATTCCTGCACAAGTCAAACATTTGTGTGTATGGACATGGATGTTTGTCTTGGTCTGGGTGTTTCTATGTATAATATGTATCTATTTACAAAAAAATATGTTTATATGTATGTCTTCTTTCTTCTTCTTTTCGTGTGGTTAGTGGCCAACCTGTTGTCAAGAGTTGTTCAAGCCACCCATAGGCCTCTGAAATGGCTTAACGACTGCTGTCAATTTGGCAACAACCGGGACCGACTTTTTACGTGCCGTTCAAAGCACGGAGACGCTCACATGAAATACCACTAAGCAGTCACCCATCTACAGACTGACCGCACCCAACGTTGCTTAACCTCGCTAATCGTTTACCGGTTAGTGATTGCAACTGGCTATATGTATGTGTGTCCGTTGTATAGTACCCATAGTACAAGCTCTGCTTAGTTTGGGCTAGATGGTGTTGTGTGTATGTGACACAATATTATTATTATTATAAATAAGGTAAATACTGGAGAATATTTTTTGATCTGTTGTATATGTTTATAGTCATTAAAAATCTGACATAAAGAAATCAATCAACTATTTATGGATCACGTAAACGTTTGTTTCATGTTGAGATCGAATCCACAACTGTAGGCGCTTTTACAGTGGGGAATTATCCACTTAAATCACAGCGCCAGCCAATCAGACTAAAAGCAAAGTTTTGTTCTTACTTACCGATTTAGTATTCCTAGGCTATATTTCCTCTTCAAAGCAAACAAATTACCAAAACTTTACCAAAAACTGAAAAAGCAAGCGAACCTACCTATCCTAATCAGTATGAGCGAGCAACCGCATGAATTATAGTCGGGCTTGCATCTGCACACATCATAAATTCTCCACAGTCGATGCGCGACCGATTCCCGAATACCGATGAGTCCGGTTCCATGCAGATTTGACTTTTCGATGGGCTTTATAAGTTCGTCAAGTACGTGTTGCGTAGTTTTGGAAGGTTGCTGTCTAAAAATAATGTATTTCTTTTGGTTGTGTGCTTATTGATTTATTGGACAGCATAATATGTCTTCTTATTGGTGTGGCTCTGGTGATTATAATAATAATAATAATAATAATAAAATTTATTTGCCAAAACAATACATGATATCTGACACAGTATAAAATAAAAATATTTTGTAGTTACATAGTTCCATTGTTCGTTTATATGAATAATGACCCCGAAGCTAGGTAAATCCTGTGTTATCAGGGTCATCCATTCGTCCGAAATTATGTTACAAACTTTGTTGAACTAAGGACTTAACAAAACGGTTTTTGTTGGTTAATTAGTAAATAAAATTAGTCTCTGTTTTAAACTTTGTATGTATTTATGTGAGTGTGTGTGTGTGTGTATGTTTGTATGTGTGTGTGTGTGTGTGTGTGTGTGTGTGTGTGTGTGTGTGTATGTTTGTATGTGTGTGTGTGTGTGTGTGTGTGTGTGTGTGTGTGTGTGTGTGTGTGTGTGTGAGTGTGGGTGTGTGTGCGTGTGTGTGTGAGTGTGAGTGTGTGTGCCTATATGGATGTTTTATATGTGTGTGTGTATGTATACGACTGTAATTATGTATTTATGTATATGGAGGTTTAACTAGTGCTTCAGTTTCATCGTAATCTAAGGTAAGTAAAAATTGCTTAACTTTTTCTTTGCATCTGTGAGCGTTCAATTTGTGTATATTTAGATGTTGGTTTAACTTATTGTAAATGAGTGTGCTTAGGTAGAAATTGTGTCGTTGAGCAAAAGATGTGGTTGTGTATAATTTGGGACAAGCTGGTTTCGGTCTTCTTCTAATTGTCGGACTAGCATTTGAAGTGTATGGGAGTTCTGCATGCTTTCTCGTAACTGTGCGAAGAGTATACAGTTGACGTAAATTCACTGTATAGTTTAAATTCACTGTATAGTTGTAGCGTTGGAAATTTGAAGGGCTTTTTCAATAAAACTTTTATAACCGCTCTTTGAGCCCGTTCTATAAGTATCATGTCGGTCTTGGCGGCACCTCCCCAAGCTGAAATGCAATAACTCAGCACAGATTCACCCAGTGCTGAGTAAACGACTTTAAGGATGTCGTTATCGGCGGATTGTCTTAATTTTTTAAACAGATAGATGAGCTTTCTAATTCGTGCAGACACTGTTTGTATATGGATTTTCCAGGACAGACATGCGTCTAATTGTAAACCGAGGTACTTTATCACTGTAGCTCTGTTGACGGTGGGACATGGGCAATTGGACGTAAGGTTGGTACAGTTATGGGCTTTAACAGATATTGAGCCAATTGGGGGAAGGGTTGAAAGTCTGGGACCAAAAGTGATATAATTGGTTTTTGTGATATTTAGGGTTAGGTGGTTTTGTTCTAACCACAACATGACGTTATTTAGACCTTTTTCAGCAATCTCTTTAGTCGAAGACCAGTCATGGCCGTAAGAAAGGATTGTTGTGTCATCAGCATATACTATAATTTTGGTCGAAGGAAGGAAGAGCTGACTGACTGACTGACATAAATTTGGAAGAGAAGAGGACTAAGTAGACTGCCTTGTGGGACGCCAACCACTACGGGCTTCGCGTCGCTGACACACTCTTCCACCTTGACGCACTGCAACCTATCAGTGAGGATGTCTTTAAATAGCGCAAGGGTGATTCCTCGTACTCCAATTGCTTCTAGTTTAGACAGAAGTAATGGGACAGAGACAGTGTCAAATGCCTTGGATAAGTCTAGGAAAATGGCTAGACACTTAAATTTATTGTCAATTTTGTCAACTACAAAATCCAGTAGTGACGTCACAGCGTCCTCCGTGGAAAGACCACGCCTGAAACCAAATTGGTTTTGAGAAATAAGGTCATATTTGGTTAGATAGTTGTTCAGGTGTTTGTACATAATTCTTTCCAGAATTTTAGAAATAGCTGGGAGAACAGAAATCGGGCGGTAGTTAGCGACACTGTCTCTGTCGCCTGATTTGTGTATCGGATGTACAATCGCTTTTTTTAGTGCTTTAGGAAATATACCTGTAGAAATTGATAGGTTGCATATATATGTGATTGGTGGAACCAGAATATGGTTAGCATATTTTAGCAGTTTTGGAGAGATGCCATCCCATCCAGTGGCGCTTTCTAATCGGAGGTTGTTTATTATAGTCCTGATTTCATCTTCATCCGTTGCCAAGATAACCATTGAGTTACCTCTACATTGAATATAAGGGTTTGGTAACTGATTGCAACTTATATCTTGAGAAGTGTTATTGTTTACAAAACTGTGAGGGGCTACTTTTGATAAATTTTGCCCTACATTTAAAAAGTACGTATTTATGGAGTTTACAGATTCGGTGGGGCTGTTTTCTATTGTCAACAGTTCGTTAGGAGTCAAATGTGCCCGTTTAGTACCGGTTACATCACGAATTACCTCCCACATTTTCTTAGGGTTATTTTTGGCTTTTTGGAATTCTTTATTCTCATAGTCTGATTTTATCTTTTTTAATAAATCGTTGCAAAAATTGCGATATCGTAAATATGATAATTTTAGAATGTGATTCAGTGGTTCTTTTTTTACCTTCTTGTGCATTTTGTCCCTGTTACGTATGCATCTTAACAGACCAGTGGTTATCCACGGCTTGATTATTCTTTGCTTGCATGGGATTGTTCTGTGAGTAGTATTTTTTGTTAATATTGGTGAGATGATGTCTAAAAATTTATCAATAGCATGGTTAGGGTCATTCATTGTATAGATGATGGAGAAGTCACAGCTTTCCATATCAAAAATGGTGTTTGGGAGGTTAAGGCTTGATTTTTTTATTGTATTTGTGATGGATTTAAGTGTTTTTGTCTCAAGGTTTAGTAGTATTGCTGAGTGGTCTGTAATTGAGGTTTCCAATATTAAGGAAGTTGCTTTTTTGGTAGTCTTCAGTAATATGTGGTCTATACAATTATTTAGGCGAGTGGGTTGAGAGTAAGCCGGCAAGAACCCGTGAGATGCAATCATGTTAAGGTATTGCTGGGAGCGTGAATCGTTGCTTTCTGTGCTAATGTTTATATTTGTATCTCCAATAATTATAGTTTGGTGGTAAGTTTTGAAATCGAGTAGGACATTATTTAAGTTATCTATGAAGGAGTCAATATTTCTATGGGACGGTGTTCTATATAATGCAATGATACACAAGTTGTTTTCGAGGGTACAGACTAGGCAACTGGAATCAGCAAAAATCGGTTCAGTTACTGTAAAGCGCAGATTATTTTTTATATATAAGACTAATCCGCCATTTTGGTTAATGATGTGGTGGGATTGATGCGATGAGTATCCATCTATAGTAGGAATGATTGCTGCTTTTTTGAGCCAACATTCCGACAGAATTATCACATCGCATGGTATGTTCATAGATACTAGGAGACATCTAAACTGATCGAAATTTTTGTAAATGCTTCTAATATTTAAGTGTAGTAAATTTAAGGCGTTTGTGGCATTTAAGAATTGGGAGCAGTGGTCTGGTATGCACGTATGCGTTGAGGACACTTGCATATTGTCCAAGTCATTATAAAAGCTTGTAGTAGCCATGTAAAATTTTTAGGATAGCTATATATGCGTAGAAGTATATTTTTGAGTAGAGTGCAGTGTTTATTGATCTTATTTTGAGGCAGCTATTGGTTAAGTATATGTAGGCATAAGATGTGTATACAATACACATTCTTTTTCTACATGGAGTAGATGCTGGCAAGGAAAATAGGTAAGAAATAGATCTTTTGTGTGTGTTGTTATTTTTGTTTAGTGTTATAATGGTACTATTTGTTGTTTGTGTAGTAGTGGTAAATGAGTAATTATGTTGTTTATGTGAGACTAAGTAAATAAAGGACTTACTTGAGCAATTAGAATTTTCAGTTTGTATATGACAATTTATAACTAAAATAATATAAAACATGGCTGGCATGTTAGCTAGTCATTGACTCGCTTGGGCTTGCAGTTCATTTAGCGATTGTTTGGATTTAATTAGATGTTGTTTAACTCCTTCTACCTTTCGTAGAAATATGTTTCCATTCACTGTCCAGCAGTATTTGTAGTCCATTCGCTTTGCAAATTCTCTTGCCATGAAAAAGAGTTTGAGATTAGCAGTCAATTGTGCATTATATGGTTAGGCTAGCTTAACTGCCTCCATGGCGCAGCGGTAGTGAATGCGACTGCTGTGCATGAGGTCTCGGGTTCGAATCCCGGGTCGGGCCAACAAAACGCTATTGGGTTTTTCTGTAAAATAAATCTCAATAGCAGCCCGGAGTTAGGAAATTGGCGGTGTTAGACACCCTCGTGCCTCGGAAAGCACGTAAAGCCGTTGGTCCTGCGCCTGATCTCTCTCCGGTCGTGTCGGATTGCCGTCCCATCGGATCATGAGAGTTAGGGAACAGAGAGTGCACTTGTGTTTGCGCACACACTTGTGCACTATAATATTTCCTGCGCAGATGGCCAGTCTCTGTTAAGACTGGCCGCCGTGGCCGAAATTCGGTCTGGAGGACATTATTATTATTATTATTATTATATGGTTAGGCTACTTCGTATTTGTAGTGACTGTAGGTGCTGGAGTCGTGAGTGTTTATGTATTTAGTTAATACATTTTGTAGAAGAGTTTGAAGTATTTTTCTGGTTGCCATGTCTAAGCACTTGAATGCTTTTTTACTATTTGATGGTTTGCCAAACTGTTGCTGGATTCATCATCGGTATTAAGCAACTGATGATTGTGAAATACCGCCTTGTGTTCTGCTTGAGTTGTGCGTGCTTTAAGCATCTGAATATATCACTACATAATGCGTTGAATGGTCAGTTTAGCATATCCACGATTTAATAAAGTAGGATTGTGAGTTCTAAATTCTATTTCTTTATACACCAGTTAGGTGTAGTTGCAAGTAGTAACCCATTATTTCAATTTAGAGTCAAGCACTTAAATCTACTAAAATTATACCCAATTTTGGGGCAGCCCTATAATTGGCTAAGTATTTCCGTGCTACTGAAGACCTGCAATCTTGGACCTTGAAGACCTCACTTGGCATTGCAAGCGTCCATAGGCCAGTACTTCAAAAAGCCTCAGTAGTTCGCGGAACTCTAAAACGCGTAGTCCAATAAAGACTTTTGTTCATGCACCGTGAAATTTATGACAGGCAAATCCATTAGTACCTTATAGTGTTGTTTGCAACTGCACACGATTTATTTCTTTTAATATCTGACATAAAATATGACGTGTTGCAATTATTTTTTAAATTTACGTTACTATTTTATTAAAAAACCTATGGTATACTGCATTGGAAATCAGATTATTTTGATGCGTTTCTGACAATTTGTTTGAAATAATATATGTATATCATATTATAAATTGTATGTAATTTCTTTGTGTTTCATGGTACAAATTTTGTTTTTTAAGTGGGTTATGTTGGACTTTTTATGCCAAATACAGTTAGCGACAAAAATGTTATTCTTAAACTAGATTCGGTTCACGGCTTTGCTCGTATATATTTCACGGAAACGAAACCAGTGTCTGGTTTATTTTATTACACTAAATTTCATAGAATTCTATTCATCGGTTACTTGTGAATAAGTAATTAATATTATGTTTGGATATTAGTTAAAAGTTTATGATATTATCATATATATATCGTATATAATACTAGTTTCTGTTTACGGCCTCGCCCACGTGAATCCTACAGGAATGCATATCTGCAAACAAAAGGACTGTGTGCCAAACTTAAGGTTTACGCATGATTGAGTGATAAACATCAAAACATCTTCACAAACTTTTATATTATATGAGGAGTAGAATTAGTAGGATTCAAAGGCCAACTTCTAGTCAACGCCTGCACATAAAATTTTGCTTTGTTCTGTTATCTATTGATTTCATTGATTAAAAATTCTGTTTTGTTCTGTTATCTATTGATTTCATTGATTACTAGAAAACTAATATAATATGCATTAACTAATCCATTTTACGATAAGTTTGACGTTTACCGAAAAGAGAGAGATAAAATTTACTATATTGACTCAGCCCCGAGATAAACAAGTACCAATCTATATACCAACGGACCCGACAGACGTTGGCTTGCAATCCGATCGCAAAGCCACCTACCGAATCTGATTGTGAATCTATGCCATTCATGGATCAACTCAAATACACATAAAAATTACATCAAAGTCGGTCCCGCCGTTTAAAAGCAGTTTAGTGCCATACACACGTATAGAAGAATTATATAAAGATACTCTTAATAAAACAGCGACTTAACTTGAAATTTGAAAGTAAAGCAATTTGAACTCTAATTGTATATGTTAAGTTCTAATATTATATTTGTGTTAAATCTTTGCAATAGAGTTCAAATTTGTTTAATCCGAAATACTGAGATAAGTCTCTGTTTTATTAAGGGTGCGATATGTCTGATTCGCCGCCATATTACAAATCCTCATTAAAAGAATCACGGTAATTCGATATCATTCCTCATTTTATTTTAAAGTATAATAAAATGAGAAATTATAAGCTATAAGGTTATTGAGTATATAGCCTATTTTCGAAAAGTAAATGAATTTTTAAAATAACTCTTACATAGAAACAACAAAACAAAGATTAGGATTACATTGACTACAAGTTAATTCAGCAACAAATACTTTCTATTCCGACGGATAAAGGAAAAGAGGGGTCGAGTCGATTCATCTTCCCACTTTTCTATCTACGGAATAAGGTTGGTTCACTTTGAAAATGGAGCCTTAAGCGAAAATACGCTTGCTTTGGCCCCAGAAGTGCCTATCCACTCACCGGGAGTGGGAGGCACAGATCTTATAGATTTGGGGACACTCAATAGGCCTTCTGCGGTCTTTGTAAACTGTACTTGTAAGCTTGTTCTGAACTTGGTTTTATTGGGAGAGAATTCGTATTAGGTTTTCGTTTGAAAGAATATACTTGAAATGCAATGGTGGAGTTTTCCGGATGTGTTCAAGTTTATTGTTATTTACGTAGTACATACTATCGTATGTCGATGATCTTCAGAGTAAAGAGAGTTTATTCTCAAATCTGTCTATGGCTTCGCGTGATTACTTCGGCAACACATATCTGGTACCAGTATCCTTTGTGTCAATCAAGGACTTGGTCTATCTCTGTGTAAAGCTTCAATTACATTCATTCGACATAATTTGACGATGATTTGACATTTTGACGACTCGATGGCGTAGTGGTTAGTGTAACTGACTGCCACGCCTAAGGTCGCTGGTTCGATTCCGGCACAAGTCAAAAATTTGTGTGCATGACCATGGATGTTTGTCTTGGTGTGGGTGTTTCTATGTATAATATGTATGTATTAACAAAAATAAAATATATGTATGTATATCCATTGTCTAGTACCCATAGTACAAGCTCTGCTTAGTTTGGGCTAGATGGTGTTGTGTGTATGTGATAAAATATATTACTATATTACTATATTACTATATATATATACGTAAGTATTATATTTGTGAGAGAGTGTGTAGGTTTCTATGTGTGAGGTTGCCTGTAGGGAGCGATGATTGTAACGGACAGGTTGAGAGTTAAATGCCAACTGTTTATTAATACCAATTGTAGAAATATTTATACACAATTACACACATGTAGATACATCATACATCCTACGCCAATTGCATATGTGTATCCCCACATATTCAATCTAGCACTTGTATGACTTAAGTGTGCTTTGATAAACTCATCTACGACATGCAACAAGATGGGTTTTACTTATACATACGTACATATATACGTATATTGTACAAAATGGTGTTCACTCTATTCTAAAATACTACGCACCCTATCGAAACATACCTACTCATATTTCTATTCAAAAGTACCAGACAGATCAGTCATTTTTAATTTCGAGTGCAGATGCCATTGAAACTTATCAAAAGTAAAAACTAACAAACATAATTAAAAACAAATTTTCTGCTAATTATATCTTGTCATACAAAAAATATTTACACGCAAAACTTGAACAGAATATTTTAAAAAGCAAATAAATGCTCGCCAACTTTTAGTAAGTAAAAAAACTAAGAATTTGTTTAAAATTTCTTTTAGTCTATTTAGTTAGTAATAATATTAACCAATTTGCAATTCCAAGTACAAAAAAACTTTGGAACTGCAAACTAATTTTGCTTAATGATGTCTAAGTTGAAATTTATAGAGCATCTCAGCTCTTTATAAATTATACACTATTATAAAATATATATATATATGTATATTTGTAATAAGAGTAGCGTTTTTAATAAACTTAATGTTTCTAACTGCCTCTTTGATCTAGAGTCATAAGCGCAGGTGTCTCTAACGAACATGGGTTACAGATACTGGCGTGACGTAACCGTGACGGCCTTTAAAACGGACAAAGTTTTATTAAAAGTGACGTAACGCCTATATAGTAATATTACCATACCACATTTAAACATAACCACGTATTGCAGTTACTTGCTCAATACAGTTAAAATTTAAATTTAAGTTATACAATATTGTGTTATAATTTACTCTTACTTATAATAGAGATGACAAAGAAATTTTACATTAAAAGGGACCTTCTTCCGCTCGTTTGAAAGAGGCTCGATTATAATGGACACGGTCGTGAGACTCGGCATGCCTTGACGTGTTACCATGAGAGACAGAATATGAGGTCCAAATTAAATAAATAAAATCGTTATTTTAATTACACAATACATTTAAATTACATTGTTAGGAGATCACCTTTTAAGCATGGAGTTGCTTGTATTAGGTGGCTCCGCTCTTTCCTTGAACATGAAATTGAAAATGAAAACGAGAATACAAAATAAAGAGTTATTTTGCCGTAGAAGAAGGCATAAATAAATAAATTATTACCATAGCTACCGAAATATGGGTGTAGTTCTCTTCTGCATAACCCATAGGGGCATATAAATCAATATCTATAATATAAAATATAATATAATATATTTATTCACCAAAAATTTTTCACAAGGCATATATTATTATTTCTGCATTATCAATGAAGAACGGTAAAATGATTCCAAGCCGCTCCTCAGCGAAGATGTAGATTTGTCAAAATGTTAACCCTGATTTCTAAACTAGGCTATAAGCCTGTATCTTAGGAGTCAGTGTCTCTCCATAAATATTTCAATACAAGCCTTATAAGTTATATTATGATATAATTCAAATTTTGAATAAAAACAAGGTGAAAAAATACAACGGAACAATAATAATCAAACAATATACAAATTTTTATATAGGTAAGCTTACATCTATCTGGAGTGAGTGTAGTTCATGTTGTGAGTGATGCGCGTGGCGCGCACTTGTGTTGTGTGTGAGTGTGTGTGTGTTGTGCGTATAACCCATACGTAATCAATAAATATTTATAATCCTAACTTATATTATAAATGCGAGTGTGACTTTGTTACGCTTTCATGCCTTAACTAGCCCTTGGCGGGGCGGGCCTACGTCAGCAAATAAACCATCAGGAACCGGGCCATATGTTTACGTTATCGCCCGTTATCGCCGCGTGCCACTTGAGCTTTTGTTATTGTGAATTACGTCGCTCTTATAGTTCGTAGAATGAAAAAAATGGTACTTCTGGGAAGCTTATGATGCTAGCTACATTATACAATATAAACAAGACCATTTGTGTTCAATTATTTATATTATTTTCCGGTTGGAATGAGATAATGTAAACAAATGACGACTCATATGATGTGTGCTGATATATAAGTAAAACTATTATATTTAACCTATCTATATTTTCGTATTTATATTTTCGTAATACCTTATGATATTTCCTTTATAAAAACATAAAATAGGGTAGTCCCTATTTTATGTTTGTCACTTGTCTGAAAAAATGTTACGATTTTAGCGTTTGAAAATTACAGTAAAGCCGCCGTTATTTTTATTTCGCTTACGTTGCGAAAATGTTTTTAAAAAATCATCGTAAGCGAATTAATTCGTGGATATAGTTAATTTTAGGTTTTTTTTTGTATGAAATCTACTCAATTATGATAATCAAATAAATAAATAAAGAAATACAGCTTATTATTCTATCTAAAAAGACATTTTATGAAAATAGGTACATAGTCATGAAAAAATCAACGGTATTATTCCCTTCGTTTTATATATCTAGAAATAATACAATTTACTACTAGTTATATTGTTTCTAAAAGTAGAAAAAAGAACCTTTCTAACTATGTAAAGCACATATATCATCTTTATGCAAAATAAAATGAAAAAAGGGTGCCAACCTGTGTGTCAAGGGTCCGTTTTTTGTTTAGAGAGGGTCGTTTTTTGTTTAGTCAAATAATTCATATTTCTTGATATATTTTATAATATTACTTACAAATTATTACTTACAAATACGTTAATATTATTAGAATTCTAACAAGAATACATAAGAATCTTATTTGTTTAGATCTTATTAGCATAAATACGACACGGCGAAAAAAACAAAAGAAAGCGCCGGCCACTATTTTGTTTTAAATTTTTATAACGTATACATTGTTAAAACATTACTATTGCTACTATAATCATTACAATAATAAATAAAATAACAATTACTTACGTTTTAATGTACTTCCAAGCACTGAAATCCATCAAAAATCACTTAAATACACAACACAAATACATTCACAGCGGCCATTATGGGCGTGCGCGTCGACTAATCTGTAGAATTTTATTTTTAATATTTTGCTGTCCAAAGCAGGCGTTTTTATTGGTCCGTGGTATAGCGTCATTCGTTCCAAAGCCATCTGTAGCCAATAAGCAATCAGTTTTAAACAAGAAGTTTCTTTTATTGCCGTTTTAAACGGCGGCGACGCGCAGCGTTTTCGCGCCAATTTGGTGGCTCGCATGCGAGCCACCGGCCTTTGACGGGTACAAATCTGCCGGCTCGCATGCGAGCCGGCGGACTACTTACTTTGATCCTAATACTTATTTTGATCCTAAGGGCGACACAGCACAGAATGTTCTAGTGTTCAGCGTTATGTACCTACAGCTAATATTATACTCCCCAATTGGAATAATTAAAAATGTGTAATATGTATGGTCTATCTTACCGGGCCTACAAAATAAGTTTGCGCTTATATTTACGGCCGATTAATTGAAGTGCTTCTGGGCTATTAAGAAATTTGTCAGAAAGAACAGGTAGTCTGATAATATGTCCGGTTAGGGGAATAGATATGGACGTAAATACATGTTAAAATGTGGGTGTAATACATCTGCCTGCCACTGCGAGCGTGAGCATGTTAGAGATATCTGACGCACTTCCAAAACCACTGTCATCAGATTTCCACGGCGCGATCACCGAGGCAATTAACATTACGTTATCCGTGCCCTCATCAAAATGATGCTCGCTCGTACAATTTTTATAAAGTGTCTACTCGCGACCTATCAAAATGGCGTTGTAAAAAATGTACGTGGCTCTGTGGCAATTTCATCGTACAGCGTTCTCATAACACCGTTGTATAACATTCTTATAACTCCGATGTCGCCATAAAGAGTCAAATTTAATTCTTTGCATAGCGGACATACGGGCTACGGGAACGCTGACTACTGTGCACGTTCGCGGTTTATGATACTTGTGAAATAAAGAATTAGCTGTTTCTGATTTTAAATATTTTGTGGATACGTAGTCGCTTGTGTACGTCCCGGAAGGAATAGAAAGAGGTTTGTCACGACCAAATTTCACTAACGATTATTGTAACTTACTAGCAGGTTCGTTTACAATTTCCTAGGATTCCTATTAACCAAACTAACTAACTAAATACTTATGTTAGGAGTGGTTTGACATCGATTTTACGTCATTGGATTACAAACGCTTAACTATGTTTATAAGTGACACGTTTATAAGCAAACATATTGCCGTCGACCAAGTACAGTGTACTTTGTGCTTTTTATAAGAATTTCTTGAAAAGTCCCCAATTAAGCAAGTCTTGGGCTCTATTCCCGGGTTGGGCAAAGGTCAGAAAGTGAACCTGTACATGGCAAAGTCGCATTTACTACGACTGCGCCATCGAGTATGTGGTATACCGGTTGAAAACTGTGACTGCGTTTATGTTTACAAACGATCATGAAGTCTCGATTTCAGGATAGGAAAATTTTTATTGAACTTTCTGTTAATGAATATGTTCAGTAGACAAAGATAATATTATTCTGCTAACTATTTTTTTAGGCATATAGTAGGATGGGACAGCAATCCAATAGAGATTAGACACAAGACCAAAGAGTTTACGTGCTTTCCGAGGCATAGTATTGTACAACATCATTAGAGCAGCGATAGCTTAGTGGGGAGACCAACAGACTGCAATGCAGAGGGTCTCGGGTTCGAACCTGACTTTCGGAAGTTATATGACTTTTCGAAATTATGTGCGTATTGATTGACAATTATCGCCTGCTCCGTGCCTCGGAGAGCACGTTAAGCCGTCGGTCATCGGCATGCCATGAACATCTATGGCAGTCGTTATTGGGAGAGTGTCGACACAAAAGATCCCACTGGGTCGAAGTGTCGGCGGTCTGCACTGACTGGCCCCCACATAAGATACATACATTGTACAACATCGCCAAAATCATTAGAATCTTGACAGAGTATCCCGATAACTTCTTTTTCATAAACCGAACCAGGATTAAAGCATAGCAGTCATCTCATTCATTACTATTGTATCATAAAGGAAGCCAAAATAGTCAATGCCCACAATATATCTAAAATATTTAGATTATACGACACTACGCAATATTCAACATATAAGCATAACACCTTAGTAAAACCTATTTTTATCAATAGCTTTAAGACCGTATGTCCCCGAAAGATAATCGGGCATCTCTTATTATCCACCTACTAAGTGCGGTGACTATAGCCTTCTTTACAATGCCTTTTGTAGCGACGCGACGATATAAAACTGGAAAATAGTACCTACTCTTTCATGTGTAACATTATACTGCTTTCTAAGCATGTATATACAGAGCAATCTATTCAATAGAACAGACCTAATTTCAGATTGTTTTTGCCCGGTCAATGAGCAGCAGCGATAGTACAGTGGGAGACCGTTGAACTGCCACACAGACGTCTCAAGTTCGATCACACGGCGCGCATCTCTGACTTTTCGAAGTTATGTGCGTATTAAATAAAAACATCAAGAGGAAACATGTATGTCTGAGAGTTCTCCATAATGTTCTCGAAGATAATATGTGAAGTCTGCGAACCCGCACTGGGCCAGCGTGGTGGACTATGACCTAACCCATCTCCCGCTGAGAAGAGGCCCGTGCCCAGTAGTGGGTCAGTTTAATACAGAGCTGATATTATTATATATTATTATATTGTCCGGTTAAGGAACACAGGTCATTAATTGTTCAGTATTGTATCACATTAACACATTCCCAGTCCAATGAGCCCAATGTGGCTTCACGCTCAATTTCACGCACGACGCCAATATGAGGTCATGTGGACTATGAAGGCTCAAAGCATAATTTTGGCTCGGACTTGAGCTTGTTACGCAAGCCATTTACTGGACTAATGAATGAAGGATACAATTACAAGAAACCACAAAAGCTATCCATATTTTGTTTTATTCCGAACCAGTGCATTCGTTGAATTTTAAAAGAATACAATATAATATTTTTATAGTTATACATAGCTAATCACATTATTTACTCTTTATTTTGAACACAAACATTGTTTACCTATAATAACCTTCAGCAATTGCGAAATATCCATTTTCACATGCTTTCAGATTGCACGGATGGCGTAATGGTTTCAATGGGCGCCTCGCTACTGTCACTGCGCCGAGTGTTGAGGGTTCGAATCCCACATGAGACTAAATATTGTGTGATTCTCAAATGGTTGTTCCGAGTCTGGTTCCTTTTTGTTTTTGAATGTTTGTAAAGAACCCCGCGATACAGGAATTATTCCTAGTACGAAAAATAATATATAAAAAAAAGAAAAAACAGGATATTCAAAGACCTACACACTACAGAGTTTGATTTTACACTACAGATAAAGACTAAGAATATAGAGTTGTAATCTTCTGTAGAACTGAGTTTATTTGTACAGATTATGCCATACGCCATCGAAATCTATGTACCAGAAACAAGCTTATTAAATGTTGTACACATTTTTGATCTTTCGCTAAATAATACATCTCTCGCAGTAGGGATAATCTTTGTATCGCGCGGCCTTTTACAAATATTGAAACTTTAGCTACAAAGAATATATACATAGACTCTGTACAACTATTTGTTAATCATAAATTTCTTTATACTGTTGTAGAGTCTACAGTATTTAATACACTGTCTGTAGTGAAGCGATCACTTTAACGATTAGGTACTTTATCGTACTCCTCAGCCAGTAACGACTCCTACGTACTAGCGTTTCCCCAACGTAGACATTTGATCAACATAAATATGTGCAGTGCTGTTGCAGACGCTGCTACAACGCAACGCACACATCACGTTAGCGCTTATAAGCTGCGCTATCGCGTGCAGACGCTGCAAGATTACCATTCCGTTTTGTTAACAAATTTGATACCAATTAGGGAACTCTAAGGGGAACTGGAATGCGGGTACTATTTGTCATGTTACTGTGCCAACGTCATCATTGCACAAAGCTAACGCAACTACAACGCAGCGTACAAATGACAAATTTACATGCATTGCTGAAATACATATACATATATCCAATCTTTAATTAGAGTTCAAGGAATATTATCCCTCATCACGCATTAGGTTATACTTGATCTAATATTGAGTTTGTCATTAAGTGTTTGGTGGCACCAGCCACACCTTTTACACAATCACATGCCTATTTCAGGCACCAGTTTCTCACAATTGAATTTTCTATTTCTTTTTTCCTTTGCTAAAATGCGCGATAAGCTACGCATACGTTCTGTAGTCGCAGCGTTTACGCTGCGTATACCTGTCAAACGGCTAAAAAACGCTTGTCTGAACAGGCTCTAAGACATACACGCAATTTATAACGAAAACAATATTTTATTATAACTTAATTTAGATATCTAACGCCCATGTATAACTGTAAATCTAGGCAATTAGTTACGAGAATATCTGTTTATTTAGAATTAAAGCATAATAGTACCAGTATAATTAAGTTACACTTTATTAAAACATCTTGCGAAGTTAATAGAGTGTTAACTAAATTAAATGCGGTTCAAAATAGTTTTAGTATATTAATTCAGCGTTGTGTGTTTGCAGTCTAAATTTTGATGATGGTAATTTTCGTTTTAAAGTATCTCTTGTATTATTAAATAGTTTACGTAAACAATTTTAATTCTAGTACAATTTAAATAGAATCAAGAGTGTGATCAATTTTATATTATCTTTACTATATATATAGTCTCAAGCCTATGTTCCCAAAAGGGTATGCCTAGATTTGTTACTTCCACAATTTAAAAGCTATGGTGGAAGTAAAGTCATCGGCATAAATACATTTGTAACGTATTGTATGGATGATTACTGTTAGTGCCCACACTTATGTATGGAAGTGAAAGTTGGGTATGGCAAAAGAAGCATGAGAGCAGAATAAATGCTGTAGAATTGAGAGCGCTGAGAAATATATGTGATGTGACTCTGAAAGATAGAATAAGGAATAGTGTGATTAGAGAGAGATGCGGCATGAAAGTGGATATAGTGACAAGAATAGAAAAGGGTATGTTAAGCTGGTTTGGGCATGTAGAAAGAATGGACGAGGAAAGACTGACTAAGAATGTTTATATGGCTAGTGTGAATGGAACAGTCGCAAGAGGAAGACCTAGGCGAACGTTTCTCGATCAGATCGGAGGCGTTCTGGACACCTTGAACCGACGGGTGTGTATGAGGAATGTGATGAAAGTGAATGAAGCCAGAGAAGCTTGTCAGGATCGTAGTAAATGGAAATCCGTAGTCTCAGCCTACCCCTCTGAGAAACAGGCGTGAATCTATGTATGTATGTATGTATGGATGATAAATATCTACTGATTGTTTTATAGTAATACACTGACTAAAGTAATAATCCTTTAACAATTACTTCTAAGAACAATTTGGAACTATAATGATTGTACACAGCAGCGATAGCCTATTGGGAAATCGTTGAATGCCACGTAGAGGTTTCGAGTTCGAACCAAAGCGCGCATCTCTGAGTTTTCGAATTTATATGCGTATTAAACAGTTACTTAACGTTTGCTTTAAGGGTGAAGGAAAACATCGTGAGGAAGCCTGCATGTCTGAGAGTTCTCCATAATATTCTCGAAGATATGTGAAGTCTGCCAACCTGCACTAGGCCAGCTTGGTGGACTATGGCCTAACCCTCCTCACACTGAGAAGAAGCTCGTGCCTAGCAGTGGGACAATTTAATACAGGGCTGATATTATATTATTATAATGATTGTATATGATAAGGCACTTCAAAGTTTCACAAATGCTTGGTGCCTTATGTTGCTGACTATGCCCCATGTTGCTGTTTATTACGTGGTACTATCTAGTTGCATAGCAATAGCATAGTGGAAGAACGTTGGACTGCCACGTAAAGGTCTTAAGTTCGATCCCAAGGCATGTATTACTTCTTTTCAAAATGACGTGCGTATTAAATAGCTGATTAGCACTCACTTAAACGGCGAAGGTAAACAACGTAACGAAACTTACATGTCTGAAAGTTCTCCATTATTCTCGAAGATATTTTTTTTTATTGCCGTCGTTTGCATACGAGCAAGTGGTCCACCTGATGGAAAGTGGTAACCGCTGCTCATGGACTTCAGCAATGTCAGGACACAGCAAAGCCGCTGCCTACCGTGAAAAAAGATAATGTGAAGTCTGCCAACCAGCACTGAGCCAGCGTGGAAGGCTATAGACTAACTCTTCTCATACCAAGAAGAGGTCTGTGCCCACCAGTGGGACAGTTTATATACAGAGCTGGTATTATTATTGTAGTCTTAAAAGAATGGTCTAGTGCAAAAAATTTGGTCATATTGATTAATATTGTTTTATAACAAATATTTACTATGTAACCGAAAGGCGAGCCATATCCGTAACAAGCAAATGATGTATATATGAAATAAATAATAAATTTAAATTTAAATAAATTAAAATCTTAAATTACGTTTATAATTAATTATATCCATTTTTTATATAATAACTTCAAACTTTTACGTTGCCTGATACATAAAATTTTATTAACGACGATAATTAAGAGCAAAATGCGGCCAAGCTTACTCCATACAAACTTTTAGCTCTGTTTTCTCACTGAATAATAAAACTAAAGTAGAATAATTTCAATATATTATCTACTAGCTACGCCGCCCGGTTTAACCCGCGTAAGTGTCCCGATGCCGTAGGAATGTCGGAATAAAGTCTATGTTTTAATCCAGGTCTATAGCCGTCTACATACCACCAAGTTTCATCGCAGTCGGTTCAGTAGTTATTGCGTGGAAGAGTAACAATCGTCCATCCATCCATGCTCACAAACTTTCACATTTATAATATTAGTAGGATAGGATAGCTACTTAATCTATAGCTACTACTACTATTTCTTGCTTATTGTTTCTATATCTTGCTTTATTACATAATTAAATAAATAAAAGGTCGATAACTTTTCAAAAATTATAAAAAGTGCCCGAGTATTGTTATCAGGCTTCCAGCAAACAAGTTCAACGAAACTAATAAAATAAATAAACATATACAGGCAAAAATCTTCTTATATTATGTACACAAAATATTTCGAAAATTGATTTTGTTTTAAAAGAGGAACTAGGAATATCTCAGTAACGTAAGTTATGCACGACTCGAGAATCGCACCTGAAACTTAGAAAAGACCGCAAGAATAAACGCTCCATAGGACCTATAAACTATTTTACATTAAATTTATCATAATAGATAACTCTAATGTAAAATAGCACATCTAAGATAATAAAAGATAAAGATAAAATAACCTGGAAGACGCCAAAGGAAAGGAAAAGTTATTAATTAGACACAATTGACTTTTAGGAAAAATTCAATTATTTCCTAACAGTGGATCTCAAAGTCTGTGATCTTATCGCCCCCTTTTGATACTTTCCATGTCTCCTTGGCACCTTCTTATTAAAACTTTACTGATATGAAGATAACGAATAATTCAGCCGTGTAATGAGTCTTATAAAGGTTAAATTGATGTAACTTTTCTTAGTATTTTTATATTTAGTATTTTTAGTATTTTTTAGTACTAGTACTTAGTATTTTTCCGGCGAAATAAAATATGTTGTTGAAGAACAAGTTTGTGGTTTTATTACATAGTGTGTGTTGTGTTGATGTTTAGTATCCATAACATCTTGTTAAGTCTTTATATTGTATACTTATTCAAATTAAAGGTGATTTTGGTCTTGTGTCATAAGATGCTATTTATATTTGAGTACGACTGTGGTCATAGGTTAGATTCTCGAAGTGTTTCTGGGTTTTACTTGATCTTTTTAGGAAATTCTTGAGTATATCTTTTATTCTTGAGTACATCTTGGGTTTATGGACGCGAATAGGATCTAGACCATTTCTCTGGTTGAACTTGTTGAGGAACAGGGTGTATTCAGTCTTAGTGAATTCTTAGGTTCAACCACGAAACCCACAGCGCTCTCTCTTTTAAAATATTCCAAAATGTATTCGTTAAGGAACCATTAACGTAAGAAAATGTCAAAGATTCTCAATTTAAATACCTGTGTACATATTATTTCTACGTTATATAATTTATTCATTATATGAAATTAATGCCCTCAGGGGAACAATGATACGAACTTTGGCAACCATCGCTCTTAAAAATAATACGTATCTATTATCCTTAAGGCTGTATAACGCTCACCGTTGTCATTCCCTTGTTATAAAAATTAAAAAGAAATTCTTACAAAGAATAGTTTATACTTGAATTTAGATTAATACCATTCTTTGTGATCAAAAATTCTTTTTGAGCGGTTATCCTTGAATATTAAGAATATTTCAATACAGCGATGTTTTTTGTTGAAATTGATAAGTTAAAGTTATTGTTTGGTACTTGGTCATTGACCTTTTCGTCTTCTTACTAGGGTTACAAGGCTTTTGATTAATTGATAGTAATTTATCATTGTTTTGTTTGAAACATGGCATGGCTCGAGATTTTTTGACTAAAATGGTATATTAAGATTTTACTACATAATACATACATACATATGTACTTTAAGTTATTGTTCGATATTTGTTTTTTCTTTGATATATGTTTTTTTAAAGTATACTTTTGCACTAGGAATAAATCCTGTGCCGCGGGGGGACTTTACAAACATTAAAATAACGGATACCAAGAACACTTAGACTCACAGGTACCATTTGTGGAACACACAAAGTTTTGTCCCGTGTGGGATTTGAACCCACAACACTCGACGCAGTGGCAGAGGCGAGACGACTATTTAAACTACTATACCATACGTGAAGTCAATATGTACGTACCTAAGTATATGTACAATGAATAACATGGAACACATATATTTTATTTGGCTGGTTTTTAAACAGCAACATATGCAGTTTTTTGGATACATCTATAATATTATACGCTTTGAATAAATTCAAGCTCTTTGCTTCGAATAAGCTATTCAAATTTCACTTGAATACGATTTCAAAATCTCTCAAAATCACTAGCTTAACCGTGTAACGTGTAAAATGATCTTAAACTCAATATCCTTGCATTTTACGGACCGTTTCGTCTTGAACCGACAATTTGAAATTGACGTCGCTCCAAGTTTTGTTCACATAGTAAAGGGAAATGAGCATCGTAAGAAGCCATTTGCCTCTGTCGAGTTTAACACGAGCTATTCAAGAGTTCATTGTCATAAAGCTACCTCACATATTAGAACACACTGTAGAAGAACCATAACCGCAGAATTAAATTATACAGGGTGTAAGTAAGTAACAACTTTATTTTAATTTTAAATGTGTCATCCTTGAGCATTACCATAGGCAGGGTTGCCACGTCTGACGCTAAGAAATTAACGCTTCGTGGAGAATCGTGTACTTTGATGCAGTGAAGGGGATTTTTAATGACTTAATATGTGTGAATTTTAAAGATGCTAGGTTAGAAAGATTTTCAGTAAGGACATGGAAAGAAAAAATTTTGTAAAACATAAACTGAACCACATAAATATTTTTTTTATTTGTTGTTTTTGTTAGAGCGCAATATAATTCTTTCTTAAAACTAAAATAAAGTGTTTGTATTTTAACAGATCAGAATTTAGGAGATGTTATATAATAGTGGAAGAGCCATGCTTCGGTACGAATGGGCCGGCTCGACCGGAGTGATACCACGGCTTCACAGAAAACCGGCGTGAAATAGCGCTTGCGTTGTGTTTCGTCAAGTGAGTGAGGATACCGGAAGCCCAACCCCCTCTTCTCCCTCCTGGGGAGAAGGCAGTTTTAAAAGGCTGGCAACGCATTTGTGACTCGTCTTGTGTTGCGGGTGTCCATGGGTGACGGTAATTACTTAGTATCAGGCGATCCGTCCGCTCGTTTGCATCCTATACCATAAAAAAAAACTTAGAACTTTCTAATCTATTATTTTCTAAATTTAGTGAGATAGACTTACCTTCATGCCCAGATCTGGGCCAGATACAATTCTCGAATAAGAATTTAAAAAAATTACGTCTTACTGGATGAATAACTAATGAATGTAATTGAAGCCACTATTACTTTTCAGTCTGGTTATTCTTAAGTGATTATTTGTAGGCATTAATCGACAGATTGAAAACTGTACCGAGTTTTCTGTACCGAAGATAGTTACTCGCCTTGCTTAAGGCCTGCTGTCATACATTTGGCAATAGATTTGCGGTCCCCATGCACAAATTTATTCAATCGATAAGTCGAAGGCGTTTTCATTCAAGTATTATTTAAAGCTGTGTAAGTTGAAAATACAAAGATAATATTTGTAGACCAAAATTCTTTAGTTTAACTGAATATTTTCGAACAAATTGACTTCAACCGTAAATGCACGCTTCGGTTGGATGCGGACACTTGCGGTCTCAATCCCAGACATGCCAAACCTAAATGCCGCAACCCTAGGTGTAATCTGCGTAGGGTTGCCACTTACATATAAACTTACACAC
This sequence comes from Catocala fraxini, assembly GCA_930367265.1. Classification (NCBI taxonomy): domain Eukaryota; kingdom Metazoa; phylum Arthropoda; class Insecta; order Lepidoptera; family Erebidae; genus Catocala; species Catocala fraxini. The sequence goes on along the minus strand of OV884027.1, from coordinate 23,603,808 downwards.
ATTGACATGTGACATTTTGATGATCCCTAATTAAAGTGACCTAATGAAGCTACCCTATTAGTTAATTAAACAACGTTTAGTATATTAAGTAGCCACTACCTTTGGTCTAAGACATGAAATGCATAAAATTATAAGAAAAGAAAACGTGGCCTATTAAAATCGAGTACCTTATATAACTCCTTGCATGTTGACTATGAAATCAGTTTTGCTTCTACTATAATATTTCCAATAAGCGTACCAGTGTCTGATGGTAAGCAATTATCATAATCTACTACGGCAGAAGTCAACCATCAGATCGCATATCGCTCTATATGTAGGTAATAACACAAAAGATAATGAAACTATTCAAAACGAGGCTAAGGCTTGATTTCGAAGACAGTATTCATCCGCGGAATTTTAACACAGTGATTATGATTTTGTCCAGTAGACTACAATATAGGCTCGCTCTCTAATACATGGTACTTAAAACTACTTCGGGGAATATGGACATGTGACTATGTTTGTATTCCAAAAGTAATCCATCTCCTTACTAAGATCACAGTGCCTCCTCAAACACTTCTAAAAAGCCTAATCACCGCAGAAACACAACAATTTACTTATGTATATACCCATATACTGTTTTTAGGAACTTCTTTGATTAATTACTGCCGTGACAGCTGTCTTATACTATCCATTTGTAATGCGATGTTCTCGAACCAACACGTGACAGCCCTAGCGGTAGGGTTTGAAGTTAATGCATATTAACTTCCTTACGGTATGGTATACATTGTTGATGTACTTTGTGATGAGCGTACGTCATTTTGGTGTGTCACTGTCGTGTTATTTTGTCGTGGCCTTGTAACGAAGATGTATTAGTCTGGGTGTTTGCGTGTTTCCGTATGTAATCTCAGGTAATGTTTGTTAATGGAAAATCTTTGAAATAAATTGTTATCTTATTTATATATTTTTGGTGTTTTATATTGACGGCTGTTTGGTAGAATTAAATTTTGCTTCGTTAGATCGATAAAGTGAAGTAATATTTAATATAATTTTCCATTCGTTTTTCAACAAGTTACATAATATACAACAAATAACAGATAATTTTGTAAAACGTGGTTTTCTACCAATACATAATAATGGTTAACTGCAACTGCAAAAAACTAACTGCATACTTTGCTATGTTCTAGTTCCCTTGAAAGAAGGGATAAGCTCAATATTGATACTTTCTGCCAGACAAGTTTAAAAATGCCGTGCCGTCACTAAAAATTGCCTGACTGAAAAACTCCATAACACTTTGCCTGACCTTGAACGGATACCATAGGTTTTTCTGGCAAATATAAGCATACTGACTTAAGTCATAAAATCAAAAATATGTATATTATATAGGTTACAAACTTTGACTAATTTCGTCACGTCAAAGTAACACTTATTTATGTGAATTTTCATTTAAATCTTGCCATGTCTGGCAAGAAAAAGAAAAAAAAAACAAAAGTAAAGATCCTAGTGGACGGCCGTTGGACTGCTACACAAATAATTTGAGCTCGATCCCAAGGCACACATCTCTGATTATCTTCATATTATTTTTCTCTGCGTATTAAATAAAAACATCGGAAGCAAGCCTGTATTATCTGAGAGTTTTCCATAATGATCTTGAAGATATCTGACGTCTGTCAACCCGCACCAGGAAAGGATGGTGGACTATGGCCTAACCCTTCTCACAGTGACAAGAGGCCCGTGCCCAGCAGTGGGACAGTTTAATACAGGGCTGATATTATTATATGTTTAGCAAAACAAGTGCGTAAAGTTCAAACGACAAATGAGAAGGAAATAACAAAGATCTTGTACGTGCAAAGACGGCGACATTAGCTAATGATAATATTAATATCAGACATAATAAGTAGTACAGTATATACAGTGTCCTTAGCCAACATAATATAATATAATATAATATTATAACCTCTCTATGTTTAGATTGCCATCACCAACACGAGCGATGATTAAAATAACATCATAAATTCCTATTAGATTAAAGGACCCGGGGCTTTGAACGAAGTTTGTGTAAATAATTATGGAATTTATGTTGGTCATGTGAAAATCCCCGCGTCTGGGAATAGTAGGGATAAACATGACTGGTATGGTGTGAAACTTTGTCAATATTTACTTCGGTGTAATAAATAGGCACCTTAGTTGCTACATTCTGTATACGATAAGGCAAAGCCAACATTTCTGTAAAATAAATTTATTAAAGTGAAACTTATCATTACCTATACCCATTTTTAAATGTAATTCCTTCCTTTTTTGTAACGGATCTCTTGTACTAAGGATATAAATAAAAGTAAAACTTTTTAAAGTCAATACATCAATTAACTTGTTTTGCTGTTTCTGTGTGAAGGTTAAGGCAAAGTGGTACCCGGTGCACCGACTGCAAAAACTCTTTAATTAATTTCAACTCGTAGAAAGATTCCCCGCACTAAGAATCATTCCTTTATCGCGGGGTACTTTACAAATATTCAAACAATAGATACAAAGAACACCTAGACTCGGCCTTTCTATTTTTGGATCACACAATTTTTTGTCTAGCATGAGGATCAAACCAATAACGATCGGCGTAGCGGCTAAAACCAAACGACTGCTTAAACCGTTACGCCATCCATGCAGTCTGATAAATAATTGGTAACAGCAGGCTTGGCGGACACACACATTTTTCTATATATTTATATAATAAACCTTCATTAAACATGTGTGTAATATCCATTGATGACGAGCACTATATATTTTAAACATTTCTATAGTTTTAATTTCTATGTATTATTTATAGATTGCCATTTCATTTCACAGGGAAAGCTTATTGTTGCTTATCGGGCACTGTTTCAGATTCCGTGCTGCCAATTTCTACATAGTAGAACAACACTTTGCTAGCGCATACTGGTCCCAAGACTCCAAGTATAGAGGATCGAATTCACCACCATTGCATGGCAGACTATATGTAAGTGCCCAAGGCACACCAAATATGAAATTATGTGAAAATATGTACATTTTATTATAGTAAATTATTGATCTGTATAATTTTTGTTTTCCTTATTTTTACTGGCCAGTTGCCAGAGCTTTTCACTTAAGTCTTTTCCACTCGGCTGTGTGTTATACGCTGTCGGCATTGAGATTGGCCTTATATCGGCTCTTGATGTCCCGCTCTTTAACTACTTTACGTTGCTATTTTCATACGAGAGTTTTATCGCAACAAATTTGTCAGGAAACTAGTGGATTGAATGAAATTTATATCATGTTTGTTGTTAACAATATTTTCGTTTCTTTTTTTTTGCGTTTGACGAGAGTCGAGAGTTTTTGTAAGTTTGACGCTTATGTCGCGTTTGTGCGCTTACTTACTTACGCTTACACTGTATTGGTGGCGTAGAAGTAATGGATGTGACTACTGAGAGTAAGGTCTGGGGCTAGATCAGGCAACGTGTTAGGCGCTCATAGCCAGTTGCACTCACTGATCGGTAAACGATTAGCGAGGTTAAGCAACGTTGGGTGCGGTCAGTCTATAGATGGGTGACCGCTTAGTGGTATTTCATCTGAGCGTCTTCGTGCTTCGGAGGGCACGTAAAAAGTCGGTCCCGGTTGTTGTCAAATTGACAGCAGTCGTTAAGCCATGTCAGAGGCATACGGGCGGTTTGAACAACTCTTGACAACAGGTTGGCCACTAACCACACGAAAAGAAAGAAAGAAGAAGATTACCTACCTGACTTTTGGCAAAATATCTTTCAAATCAAATCAAATCAAACATTTATTTGCATAACTCAGGTACATAAAGTTGGCACATAGTGATGATGACTGCCTCAACTCCGTACAGATAGTTGTCGTTGGTGTGCTCGCATATGACTACAGTAGCCAATCTTATTTGAGAAGCTCCGCGCACATTGCGGGCATGGCACATAGTAGGTAGGTATATAATATAGAACATGCTGAATTATAACCTCAAATGGATTGTGCAAATATTATATATTTACGAACATGCAAAATCAAAATCATAATTATCTAATCTACTTAGTGTCAAATAATAAATATAACCATTGTAATATACTTAAAACTAACAAACATAATGTGCATATAAAATTGGTTGGCACAATATAAAATAATAAATTAGTGTTGCAAGATTAAATAATAAATATTAATAATAACCATTTATTTTGCGTAGCATAGACTTATATTAAACACTAATACAAATTGTATGTATGTTAGTCAACATACATACAATTTGTATTAGTATTTATATAACTTATAAACTATGTTAGTAATGCTTCACTTGCACTCTATTGTTGTGCGTTCATGTGGCACTTGTCAGCGGAAGTAAATATAAGGAAATAAAATTTACAATAGTCTCAAATTGTGAAATAATAGAAATAATAATAATGTAATGTCATACAGTCAAGTATTAAATAGAAAACTACTAAATGGAATAATCAAATTAAATATAAAAAGTAACATTATTAAATTAAAATGATAAAATTATATTTATAATTATTATAATTAAAATTTATCTGACAAGAAGTCTGTGACACTATAGTAACATTTCTTATTTAATAACTTATTCAACCTTTGCTTAAAATTCTTTGCTGAGAATTTTAAAGTAGAAGCAAGGCGTCTGGGACTGTGCATAATATCACTTTGCACGACCTACGCATTGAACAAATCCAGTAACACTTAGACTCGGGCATCAAATTCGAAGCCTCATACACAGTACTTGCATTCACTACAACTGCGTTACCGAGGCAGCTTGGTATCAATCATCTCTGCCGAAAGACGTCCACGGTTGGATAGGCCTCCCTCAAGGTTTTCCACACAGACCGGTCTTGGGCCATTTGCATCTAGCCGCTTCCCGCTAGCTAAGTATCATTTGGCTAAATATCTATCATCACAAGACCCCTGCTTGTATCCTTAAAGAAATACAAGCGTAATATTATGTGAAGCTTTTAATTTCCGGTTCAAAAAGCCACGGGCGTAATGTAAATATTGTTTTCAGCAGCTGTGCGTAATGCCGCCGCGGTCGTAGTGGTAAGATAAGCTTTATATAAGATACTATCTTACGTCGTAGGTCTGATATTCATTAATAATAGCTACGTATTATCGGGTATATTAAGAGGCAATGCGGGCAGCGTTATTTTCATACAAACGTATTCTACTCGGTTTTTCCCCTGAATAATGAAAATATAACACGACGCAATTTATAACTTTCATTGCCAAGTCCCTATGTTTTACTATTACAATGATTCAATGATTCAATGATTATAAAGACCAGGGAACATCAACACCTTCAAATGTCATAGTTAATTATACTGATGTTTTCAGACATCAATATAACCAACAAACAAACAAATTAAAAAATTTAAACAAATAAAAACCTTTAGCTTAAGACTGCGTCGAGCGTAAGACAGATAATAACAGAGCTCGTGCGGCGCATATTCAAATCGGCGCGCGGCCGCCATAATAAAATTGTATGGAGGATTTGCAGTGCTTTTTTGATAAATATGTATCTTTATTGTCAACCAATAACTTAAATATTTGGGACGGACAAATTGTAATATAACTATTTATGTTTCGTTTAAGCTGTAAAATAGGATAGATTTATACTGTTATAATCTAAAAATCACGTAACACGACCTTACGTTTTTGCATTTTTCGTGCAAATTTACGTAATTTTGTAGACGAAAATATTAATTATTTTAAGTTTTTCACACGGAGTAATTGCAAACACATTTATTTTATGGTAAATGTATATTTTATATTTGTATTAAACAAAAAGTGTTGATTTTATTCACTTAACTGTGACCGCCTGTTTTGGCACATTTCGCTCGGCGCAGTCTTAAATCCTTTTCATATTGATTATGGTTTTTTTTTTAAATCGGTTTTATTTGCTAGACAAAAGGTTAGGTTAGGCTTATGTTTTATTTCCAGTGTATTAGATGTCCAGTCTTTCACCATCTACCAGGCAAAATGCTTGGTAGATGATATGGATACAGCTTCGATGGCGTAGTGGTTAGTGTAACCGGCTGCCACGCCTAAGGTCGCGGGTTCGATTCCCGCACAAGTCAAACATTTGTTTGCGTGAACATGGATGTTTGTCTTGGTCTGGGTGTTTCTATGTACAATATGTATGTATTAACAAAAAAATAAGTATATACATATATATATATATATGTTTATCCATTGTCTAGTACTCATAGTAAAAGCTCTGCTTAGTTTGGGCTAGATGGTGTTGTGTGTATGTGATAGAATATTATATTATACAATTATTAAGCATGATCTTAACAAAAAATCATAAAAGCACATTGTATGATCCTGCAATCAAACCGGGGACTCCATGATCGTACAGTAGCAACGAGTAACCGAATCGGGACCGTTAAAAACTCGAACAACAGCTGAACTCAAAAAAAGTAAACAGCGTTCTATCAAAAATTATTGAGCGTCAATTCTTGAAAAAGCTACATAACATTCTGTTTTCAAACATCACAAAAATATTATCACTAAAATAACATAACTATTACTGTACAAGTACCCCGTCCCACATACTCATGATTCACTGCGACCTTTCCCTAAGTTCTTAACGTGTAAATAATACAAATGTTATATTATAGGTATCGGCTATTTTGCGCCATATGGCCGCAATGGGCGCACGTGGCCGCATGTTTATGCTAACCTACGACCTACGTAGCTCAATATATATGGAGAGATTTTTTTGTAGTTAGTTTTGGATATATTGTTGGCCGTGAATGGAACAGTCGCAAGAGGAAGACCTAGGCGAACGTTTCTTGATCAGATCGGAGGCGTTCTGGACAAAGGCCAGGTTAAGAGCACCTTGAACCAACGGGCGTGTATGAGGAATGTGATGAAATCGAATGAAGCCAGAGAAGTGTGTCAAGATCGTAGCAAATGGAAATCCGTAGTCTCTGCCTACCCCTCTGGGAAACAGGCGTGAAGCTATGTATATAAAGGTATGGCCTATAAGCCTTGCTAATATTATAAATGCGACTATAGTTTTAGTTTTAGTTTCTTTACGCCCTAACGAACAACCGATTATCATAAAATTTCGCATACACGTTGTCAAAAGGACATAGAGTACCATTTATCCAGAATAAAGTACTGTTACTAACATAACCCAAACTACATTTAAGCGAGCGAGGCCGAAGGATAAGTCTAGTAATATTATAAACGCACCTGTAAGTATGTTTGTTACGCTTTCACGCCTTAACTACTCGACCGTTCATCATGAAATTTTGCATACACGTTGTCAGGGATACAGAAAAGAACATAATTATAGTACTTTTCGTAAGGAAAAAGTACTGTCCCCGAGTCACAGAAAACTGACATAATCTACATTTACGCAAACGAAGTTACGGGTAGAATCTAGTAAAAATAAATAAGGTGCAAGCCTACTACTGTCTCCTGGGATTTTTTCTGACTAAACGCTACTTTTGAGTATTACATAAAAGAAAACCCATGTTCAGCACTAGCATCAGTTTGGGGACCTCATGAGCGATCGTAAACTATGTGATAGGATAAGATATTACTATTACTGAATATTCCATAAATATACAGGGATTTAACTGTATGGACGAGGTAGTGGTTTACGTGGCCGCGTCGCCATCACCACTGCGCCAAGTGTTGTGGGTTCGATCCCCACACAGGACAAAAAATTGTGCGATCCACAAACTGTTGTTTCTTCAAGTCTGGGTGTTCTTTGTGTCCGTTGTTTGAATGTTTGTAAAGAATATCCCCGCGACACAGGATTTATTCCTAGTGCGTTAATTAAATAACATTGCAGCATTTTTTAAAGTAGTTAATGTTTTTGTTGATATCTGTAATGCAATCTTATATACACATTAACATATTTAATATAATAAAAAATGATTTCAACTAATGAAGCTATTCATGAACTAACGGATCATATCGTTAGCAAACTAGATAATAAGAAAAAAGTAATTGTCATATTTTTAGACCTAGCAAAGGCGTTTGACACAGTCTCTGTCCCACTTTTACTAGAAAAATTAGAAAGGATTGGTATACGTGGTAGGCAACACAAATTATTCACTGACTATCTCACGAACAGAAATCAAAGAGTGAGGGTAGGTGATATCACCAGTTCTGATCTACCAGTTGCTTATGGCGTGCCGCAGGGTAGCGTGCTGGGGCCTACTCTTTTTCTAACTTACATTAACGACCTATGTAATCTGCAAATAAATAATGGCAAAATAGTAACTTACGCTGATGACACCGCGCTAATCTTTCATGGAGACACATGGGAAGACACCTATGTCTTTGCACAGTTAGGGTTCAACGCGGTGTTGCTTTGGCTCAGACACAATGGTTTAACTCTCAATGAAGAGAAGACCAAGTACATTCCGTTTGCCATAAAAAGTCCTCCACCCAATGCGCTCAAAGATTATTCAATCGTAGCCCACTCCTGTCGTATTAACCATGCTTGTACATGTAATGCGATAAAAAGTACTACTCATATAAAATATCTTGGTGTTATCATTGACAGTAATTTAAATTTCAGTTATCATTTAGACCTAATTGCATGTAGAACTCGCAAATTAATGTTTATCTTTAAGAATCTACGTCATATTGCAGATAAAAATACAATTAAAATGGTTTACTTGTCATTATGCCAGCCAATAATATCATACAGTATCTCTGTATGGGGTGGTGTCTGCAAAACAAGTTTGATAAAGGTGGAAAGAGCCCAAAGGGCAGTACTTAAGGTTAGTCTCTCATTACCATTCCTATATCCTACCAGAAATCTCTACAAAATGGCAGATGTACTGACAGTACGTCAGCTCTACATTCTGAACCTTATTTTAAAACAGCATTCCTTACTCACTTATGTCCCAGAGTTTAACAACAAAAGATTAAAGTATAAAGTCTGTTCCTCAATTAATAATCATTGGTCCACATCTTTCTCTGGCAAGTTTTTTGGCTTTTTGGGAAGATATATTTACAATAAAATTAATGAAAAATTGCATATATATCCATTAACTAGATATAGATGTAAATTAGTACTCACTCCATGGCTGAAGTCACTTAATTATGAGGAAACTGAACATATGCTCCATGTTCCCTCTTAAGTCATAAGTTTTCTTTTTTCTTCTTTTTTTTCCATCAGTATCACACACACACACAAGCACGCACACACGCATGCACACACGAACCCACACACGCACACACACACGCACGCACACACGCACGCATGCACACACACACACACACATACACACACACACACATCAAATCTTTACACACGTAGGTATGTATTTATTTATTTTTATTTACTTATACCTAAATCTCACCTCACATAATAATTGTGCACCAATATAATGTAATTTGACTGCACACGCAACCCTCTTATCTGGAGTCAGGAGAGGCTGGTAATCTGTAACACAGGTCTACCTAGTATAGATACCAGTCTCTCTCATACAGATTCAATACACATATTTAGTTTTACTCATAGATTAAGGATTTAATTTTTGTAAACCATTTCTGTGTGAGAGAAAATAAATAAAATATTATTATTATTATTATTATTATTATTATTTTACGGGTAATTTAAATGTAAATATAAAATAAACTGAAACTGACAATCATTTATTTCAAACAGTTTAAAATATTAACCTTAGCTTGCCTTTATATTCTTGAAGTAGCTGTATTTGTAAAAACTAATCTGAATCGTTTTACGCGTCTCGCTGATGTAGTCCCTCGAAATAGGCGCGATAGTAGCAAATTATGTCTGCAGACTGCAAATACGGCACTTATGCGCAAGAGTGTTTTCTGCATGGCCCGACTCATATACAATAAGTTACCCAAATCTTGGAAGGCAATGAGTAAATCATTATTTAAAAAAAAAATTAAGTTCCTTTTTAGTTAATAAAGCTTATTAAAATATTTCAGATTTTTTTGCAGAAAAAGAGAATGCATTTGTTTGAATATTTTTAAATGTAAACACTTTTGTGTCGAATTTGTGTATCTGTGTAATCTTAATTTATGTTGTTGGTATTGTACCTTTCGCATGCCTAATGGTAAAATATGGCTGAACCTGTATAATTTTATATAAGATCATGTACTGTACCCATGTTTGCGAAATAAACTATCTTATCTTATCTTATCTTATCTTAATCAATATTTTGAGTCTTTCAAAACAACTGTATCTATAACAGGTAAGACATAAAATTCCATTTAGTTAGAATTTTTTCAATACAAGTTTTACTCTACAATCGGGCCATTCAAATTGTTCCACATATGTAGGTATATTGCCAAAGTGGAACTCCGTATAGGTAAGTCACGGGAATAACACCGGCGTCCCTCGGGAGTTTAGATTGTAGCAGAACTTTATTTTTCGCCTGGACTGGCCCAATCAATGAGTGTCGGGCATCAGCCCGTACAACGGAAATATTGACAAACTTTATATTGGACTTGCTCGAGTTTCTCAAACTTGAGACGTTCGTGTAGTCGCTACGGCAAGTTTGAGTGCGGTATTGTTTGAAGTATTTATTAATTACTTGTATGAGAACTCTCTAGTCTCTTGGTCGATCTGTTTACATAATAACGCGTTAGTTCGAGCTTACAAAGCTTGGCATCAGGCGGGGCTCCATGCGGGAAATTACGTGGGAAGTTTGGCGGCAAGTTAGCGCGCCATACATTAGCCGGTAATTATTTCGGAATTAATAATTAAGTTTATATTGATATATTTATCTTGACTACATGGTGCAAATTTAGAACGCAAATAATATGAAAATTTTTAGTTCCTGTCCAAATCATGGGGAATGCCCGCCATGTTTGTTTTTTGCTCGACTTGTTAGCTATTTATGAAGTTTATGTTTAGCAAACCTTTAGGTAGTTTTGAAACGTTTGCGTAGCGCCACATATATGTTATCGTAATAAAACTAGCTTCTGCTACGCTAAGCCAAGCCACGTTTTGCTGTGACTCGGTCTGATATTGTTAATTACTCGTTTTCGTGGACAAATCCTCCTAAATACGTGGTAAACGTAATGTCATGTAAAAAGCTCAAGTCAATCCATGGAATACTTTTTGAGTTTTGCGTACAAGAACCTGATATTTTGTGTGTAAAGATGTTTAGTTTGTATGTTATTTTAGTAGTATAGCACGCCACAGAAATGGACCTTGCGGTTTTACCCGATTACTGCTTTTAGAAACATAACACTATGAGTGGATATAGTGACAAGAATAGAAAAGGGCATGTTAAGCTGGTTTGGGCATGTAGAAAGAATGGACGAGGAAAGACTGACTAAGAAAGTTTATAAGGCTAGTGTAAATGGAGCAGTCGCAAGAGGAAGACCTAGGCGAATGATTCTCGATCAGATCGGAGGCGTTCTGGACAAAGGCCAGGTTAAGAGCACCTTAAACCGACGGGCGTGTATGAGGAATGTGATGAAAGTGAATGAAGCCAGAGAAGTGTGTCAGGATCGTAGCAAATGGAAATCCGTAGTCTCTGCCTACCCCTCTGGGAAACAGGCGTGAATCTATGTATGTATGTAACACTATGAGCTACAATGTAAGGTAGGCTAAAGAGTTAATTATACAGTGACATAATGACTTTCAGGTATTAAGCAGGTAGTGTACTGACTGAAGATTAGGCTAGCTTTTGGTCAGTCTTCGCTTATGGCACCTGGTGCTAAAGTGGCTCTTTGCATTGCTTCTGTCCTAGGCAATTCAGTGATTTAATAAGGAATTACTATTTACTCTGCTGATACCAATAACTATAAAAATATGACCTCAATTATTGAATGAAACATACGTAAACACATAGCATTTAGTAATAATTAACTGTAAGTATAATGTCATCGCCAATATATATTTGCCTTTCTATAACTGCCTCCATGGCGCAGCGGTAGTGAATGCGACTGCTGCGCATAAGGTCTCGGGTTCGAATCCCGGGTCGGGCTGACAAAAAGATATTGGGTTTTTCTGTTTAGATATCTCAATACGAGCCCGAAGTTAGGAAGTTGGCGGTGTTAGACGGGGTGTCTGTGCCTCAGAAAGCACGTAAAGCCGTTGGCCCTACGCCTGATTTCTCTCCGGTCGTGTCGGATCACCGTCCCATCGAATCATGAGGGTTAGGGAACAAAGAGTGCACTTGTATTTGCGCACATACTTGTGCACTATAATATCTCCTGTGCAGAGAGCCAGTCTCTGTTAAGATTGGCCGCCGTGACCGAAATTCGGTCTGGAGGACATTATTATATTTGCTTTTCATGAATTCAATGACTATAAAATAAATAAGTTGCTCATACATTTAGCGCGTGAATGATAGCTAGGAAGTATTTTTCCGTGCCGGCCAGTTCAAGCGTCTATAGAATGTTCCAGTGTAGCGCTCTATGATTGAGAAACACTGACTTAAAGAATGAACAGCATCGTTGGCGTAGTGATATGATATATAAAGTTGTTCTGCGAACGGGACCGATTCTTGCACCTCTTTAAGAAAATAGGACATAGCCTCGATCGGTAGTGAGACGGCAGTAAATGCGACTGCTGTGCATGAGATCTCGGGTTCAATACCCGGGTCAGGCAGAGTTTTATGGGTCTTACTGTCAAGAAATCCTCAGTGGTAGCAGCATAGAGTCTAGCGCTGTGCTTTCTAGACGACGTTATTTTTTAATTTTAAGTATCATTTTCACATGCAGTGTTTTGTATCATAACATAATATTATAGTACGCTTGTTATTATAGACTATTTTACTGACTGATTATATGACTGACTGACTGTTTATATATCTTCTTCTCCCTTAGCCTTTATTATTCCCAAGTCACTTGGGTTCGGCTTTTCTAGTCTAACCGGATTTGACTGGATATCAGTTTTTACACGGAGCGGCTGCCACCAACCTTGCTCCGCAACCTGAAGGCTAACGATACCCTAAGGCTAGACCAGTGTCAGGATATTAGAGGGTACTGACTTTCCCAATAACGACTGCCATAGATGTTCATGGCAGCCGGGACCGACGGCTTAACGTGCTCTCCGAGGCACGGAGCAGGCGATAATTGTCAATCATTTTTTTATGAATTTATAATTTATGTTTATATATATATGTACATATATGTGGGATGGTTTGTAATCAATTATTATTAGTAGGCCTGCGAGAATACTAGCGCTTTATACTGCAACAACAGTTGCCTAATTTGATCTCCGTGTACCGCCTTCTGTTTAATTGTATTTATTATTGTTTTGTTATATTATGTATGTATGGAAATTCAAATAAATCTTTTTTTTTCATTCTTTCTTTTCTCCATATATTGTTAGAGTTAATATTTTTAATGGGAGAATATTGGTGTAATACAAGTCAGCTGCACCTTTTGATTTTTCTTTTAGAATTCGTTTTGTTTTTGAGAATGGTATGTTGTGCTTAATTCCTTTGAATAAAGAATGTCACATCACATGTCACATGCCTACACTCCACTGCTTTATGAAGATAGGGCAAGCGACTGTTCCATACAATTAGTCTTCTCTAAATATTTCGCTAGTATACCTCGTTGTTCATTCCTAGAAGCAGTATGTAAAAAAATGTCCGTAAGTTGAGCCGGACTTCGCTAACGACTGTGCTGTTTGTCCCGGCCTCACTTCCAATCTATATAACGATTATCTGCGCAACTGTACCGGGATCATTTGTTAAAAGTTCTTGCGAATAAATGAGTTTGATTAAGGGCACTTGAATACAAAAGTGTTACGGATTTCCATGTTATATTTGCGAACGCTCGACCGGACACGGTGATTCTTTATCGATGTAATAGGGATGTGATATAATCAATCAAGAACTTGGCCAACGAAAAGCTGAAGAGTATACTTGACCTTATTTCTGCGTAAGACTAAAGTTGAATTTAGATACAGAAAAGTATTTGTTTTTTGGTTTATTCTGAAGTAACGATTACATCGGTATCGCGGCATAATTTTGAATTGTTATGGCCGATTGTGAGAAAATTAGCAAACTAAGGTTCTCACTATAGTGTCAGTCAATTCGTTGTGCATAATTCTAAACAATGAATTGAACAACTAAAATGTGTCGTAGTACTTTTAAATTTTTCTTTAAGTAATTTTCAGTAGCTGCACGGATTTTAGGATAAACTGGTAGACGATGACATAGAATAGACTCGCTTTCTATGACGTGGGACTTCAAATAAAACAGGCGAAAAGTAGGAGTGCCTCAATTTACTTCTTTGTATTTACATGTGTGAGTTTATATAAGAAAATTTATTCTTCACATAAAATATACTGTTTCACTGGGATAACTTCAGAGATAAAAATATTGAACATTGTATCAGGCTTCTAAATTTTGATATTGGATACAGCCTTTTTAACTGTTAATCATCTAGAAGTTCGCTCATAGCCAGTTGCACTCACTGATCGGTAAACCATTATCGAGGTAAGGTAAGTAACGTTGGGTGCGGTCAGTCTATAGATGGGTGACCGCTCAATGGTATTTCATCTGAGCGTCTCCGTGCTTCGGAGGGCACGTAAAAAGTCAGTCCCGGCTGTTTTCAAATTGACAGCAGTCGTTAAGCCATGTTAAAGGCCTACTGGCGGCTTGAACAATTCTTGATAACAGGTTGGCTACTAACCACAAGAAAAGAAAGAAAGAGAAAGATCTAGAAGTTTAATAGATGTAAATACTAAATGTTCAAATCGCTTTATTTATTTGATTGGGATCGCCAACAATGAAAACACCTTACATCCTAACTAATATTATAAATGCGAATGTGAGTTTGTTTGTGTTTGTTACGCCTACACGCCTTATTTACTTGACCGATCATCATGAAATTTTGTATTTACGTTGCCAGGAGTACAAAAAAGAAAAGAAAAAGTACGGTACCCGAGGGATAGAAATTTATTGACAAAATGTATTCTACAGGAATTAAAACTATTGCACTCTCTTAACGCGAATGCAATAATTTTAAAACGTTGTGCGTGTCTTTAATTATAGGAGAACACAATATGAAATAGATTTTTCTTACAATGCAAAGCAGCGATAGCTCAGTGGGGAGACCAACAGACTGCAATGCAGAGGGTCTCGGGTTCGAAACCACGTCGCGCACCTCTGACTTTCGGAAGTTATATGACTTTTCTAAATTATGTGCGTATTAATTGACAATTATCGCCTGCTCCGTGCCTCGGAGAGCACGTAAAGCCGTCGGTCCCAGCTGCCATGAACATCTATGGCAGTCGTTATTGGGAGAGTGTCGACACAAAAGATCCCACTGGGTCGAAGTGTCGCCGGTCTGCACTGACTGGCCCCCACATAAAATACATACAATGCAAAAGTTTATGCTTACATAATATTTTAGCAGTTAGTTGTTCTCATACTACAACGCGTGTTTATAATAAATCTGAAATACATTGTTATTAAAATGAGATAATATCAATATAAAATTTTATCAAATAAACCCAAAATGAAAGAATATTATACAAAAAGGCATTACTTAGATATGTATTTTGTTTTGTTAAGTATAAGATTTTGGAATTATAATAATACAGATAGGTCAACACACATATCGTTTAATTGGGTAAAGATTAGATATAGAATAATTTTTAAAAGCAAAGAGGTATGTATATTGTTTGTGATATATATACTTGAGTAATATTTCACCTGTATCCTCGAAATCTGGGGTGTAATACACCAACATTTCGGCTGCAATGGTCGCAGGTCCCACGTAGTAGGAGCCTGTCGTCATCTAACGGCGAGCCCGTTTACAGATTGTATTAAACTCCATGCTACCACTCCAAATCTCTTGACAGAATTACCCAATAAGTCTTGGCTCAACTCAGGAATCAAACCCAAGAGTTCAAGCATAGGAATCGTATACACTATCGCTACGCCAAGGCAGTCTATGTATGCCTATATTTATATGTTGATACTACAGACATATTACAGACTACTGAAATAAACCTACATTTATTCTTAAATACTCTGGAAAAAAAACGTGCCATCAGCCACAAACACGTCCTACTCGTCTATCCATTATAAAATCTATTATTGATCAGGATATGTAGCCTCAATACGTCATGTAACTCCAAAGGCAAATGTACCATATGCCGAAGATATTAAGGCTTAAAACTGTTTGATGGCAGTATAAAAAGCGTGGTAACCCGTTAACTGCAAGTGGGGTAAGTTTGATGGGCGTCGCGTGTTTGTGGACAAGACAGCCGACTTTTAGTTGTATAATGTCTACAGCGATTTGGCACTGGACGAACTAGGCTCTCCATATGTTTTAAATTGCTGCTGTATAGGCGGTAATACTACCACCGTGAGTCTTGTATGTATATACAACCATACTATGTATAACTATATATATATGTAGTATAGTTGTACATACATACATACACCCACTCCTGTTTATATTTGAAGACGTAGATCCAACGGAATATTTTTATGACCTTTTCTTTCGCTCACTTTACATTCGCATCTTAACTATAACTAATATTATAAATACGAATGTGAGTTTGTTAGTATGTTACGCTTTCATGCTTTTAATACTAACCATGATGATCATGATCTACAAATGATTATTCCGAGTCTGGATGTTCTTTGTGTCTGTTGCTTAAATGTTTGTAAAGTACCCTGCGATACAGGAATTACTCTTAATGCGGGTGATGTCTTAGAAAGAACCTGGATTTGATTTGTATACGAGTAAGCGTTAAATGGCGTGGAATTCACGCAGACAATGCTGGTATATGTATTAGCTTCGCTCGTTACGTAAGTTCTTTACCTTCGGCAACAGTGACAAGGATAACAAACTTTAACAAACCGATTATCATTAAATTTTGCATACACGTTGTCGGGTTCCGAAAAGGGCAGATGGTACGTCACATTAAAAGAAAAGTACTGATCCCGAGATAAATATCTGCACTAGCGCGACCGAAACCGCAAGCAAAAGCTAGTATAGAATATTCTTAAGAATATAATAGAGTGAACCGATTGCTATCTACCAAGTAATTAATAGTATACAAATAATCTAAATACGCCTCGTGGTTGATGTGATTGCATTGTCATTGCGTTGAGTGTTGTGGGTTTGACTGACGGGACTTTTGTGATTCACAAATATTTTTGTGTTTGAATATCTTGAGGTCTTCAATGTTCATTCTATAAAAGTTTGCAAAGTCCCCCGCTATACAAGACACAGCCTTAATCTTTTAAAAAAAGCACTGTAAATATTCGCGGAGATATTTATTTTATTATTATAAATTGGCTACGAGTTTCTTCATAAAAGATATGGCTATAATTTTGACGTCAGAGGCAACTTTATTATTTATGTTCTTGGTCTTTATGATCAATCAAACCAACCCGTAAATGTCCACTGCAGTACTTGCCCCTTCCTCAAATGGGGCAACTCGATTGAAATATTGCATTGAGTGAACAAATACGAAACCAATGTGCTGCGAGTTATTTTACTTTTTCAGTTAGCTTTAGTAAATATAGTAGAAAACCATTATTCTAATTCCATTTGGTTATGGACTCGTCATTGTAATCTTATGAAAGAGTAGCTTACACACTAGGCTTCGTTTGTTTACTTAAAGATAGGTAAAATTGTTTATGTGCTATCAAACCCCCTAAGTGATACTTAACAAAATATTACTTTAAAACCATTTTCACGTGGTATACGTAGACCTTGTAACGATTTTACATCATTATAAAAACATTGAACATCCATGTTAGTCCTTTAAGTTGGATTTGAATTTACTTATTTATTTTTATTTATATTTTCACGAGGTTTTATTTTAATAGTATCACAATTATTGAATGCCCAATAAATCAACAATAAACCCCTAAAAATTCACACCAGAATACCCACACTCTGGGATGAGTTTTGGAAAATCCTAACATAATGAATGTCATTATAATTATATTGAAGTACTTTGCATATACGCTGCGTAGCATTGCAAGTTTTACGGTTTGAGCTAAGCGTCAAAACATTAAATAGTCGTTTGGCTTACTAGTTTCTATTTATTTTCATTTCGTTTCGATTCGATTCTTTGACAGTCGTGCATTTCTATCTTTTGCATCTTATAGTACCCGATAAAGCAGTGATAGCTCAGTGGGGAGACCAACAGACTGCAATGCAGAGGGTCTCGGGTTCGAACCCACGTCGCGCACCTCTGACTTTCGGAAGTTATATGACTTTTCGAAATTATGTGTATTGATTGACAATTATCGCCTGCTCCGTGCCTCGGAGAGCACGTTAAGCCGTCGGTCCCGGCTGCCATGAACATCTATGGCAGTCGTTATTGGGAAGTCAGTACCCTCTAATATCCTGACACTAGTCTAGCCTTAGGATAGCGTTAGCCTTCGGGTTGCGGAGGTCAGGTGGCAGCCGCTCGGTGTAAAAACTGATATCCAGTCAAATCCGGTTAGACTAGAAAAGCCGACCCCAAGTGACTTGGAAAAAATAAAGGCTAGGGAGAAGAAGAAGTAACATACCATTTTCTCACTCACAACGTAGCTGGCTAGATTACTTCTTCATTTCGGACTTGCCCCAAACTTTTATCTATGAAGTTGGCGTCACAATTCAAAAGATGTTTCAAGCATAACACGCTCCGATAATAGTATAAATAGGTGCCTTCTTAATTAAATGCAGTATTCATAGAAAAATATAATGAAAATGAACAAAGTCCGTTGCTGTGAATAAATTCAGAAAATCCTCATTAAATTCATTCACTAAGCTATGAAGACTTTTACTGCACAGGTTTATTGTAATCCAGGATTAAGACTCGCCAAGTTAATTAACAGCGTTTTTTTATCCAAGAAAATAATAAAGCAAAAATTGCTTTAGACTAAGTACTGCTAATAGTAATATATTTTTTTATCGGACCCTACTTTTAATGTAGGGATGAGTTTTAAGTGCCATATTTATTGTAGAAAACAATTTTGCGTAAGCTCTCATGCAGCAGCTTGTAAATGACAACAGATTAGGCATGCGATAATCGATGCTAATATATTTTAAATAACATTGATGTGTAATTATCAGCAATTATATACCTTTACAATATTATAATGCGCGTATTAGTGATGCGCAATTGAATTATAATATATCGAATAATACGTAATTTTGTCACGATTTGGTGACACATTGATATTAATTTCGTTATGGCTGGTCGTATGTATAACCTGTTTTTGGCTTGTGACATAATGATTCGAGGTAATGTCATCATTTGTTTTAATATTGCAATTACAAAATAACGAAACCTCTTGAACTTTTGCTGGAATCGAATGTTTATCATGAGTACCTTTGACTGGCGATTCCGGATTTGATCACTTAGGG
The DNA here is from genome assembly GCA_930367265.1 of Catocala fraxini. Taxonomy (NCBI): domain Eukaryota; kingdom Metazoa; phylum Arthropoda; class Insecta; order Lepidoptera; family Erebidae; genus Catocala; species Catocala fraxini. Next base: position 23,584,512 of record OV884027.1, on the reverse strand, counting down.
ACTTTTTACAACTCTAAAGGGACTGATGCTCTTATATACTGACGGCTGATGCCGTAGACCTTGCCAACCAACAATGCTGCCGACGAACGTGAGGGAGCCATCGATTCGCATGAATGCGTCTAGTCTATTCAAAATAGCTTTTCCAACAGTAAGCTTATTGCGACTCAAGTGGGTATAAGTTTAGCACAGCGCTACTCCCGACCACTGCCTTCCTGTGTAGAAACTTTAATTGATAGTTGTCGAATATTTCGGCTAACCGATATTTGTGTTTAGATCCCATGTAACAGGGATCGAGCCAAATATTGTCCATTAGAGACTACTGATTTTTAAATAGTTATCTCATTTTATACTCGTCGGTTTAGTTTTATCAAATATAGCAAAGATATTGGTATAAAAGCTGTCAAGCTGTCGCCACAGGTTAGGCACCATACAGAACCATACAAAAATGGCGTCTAATGCTGGTATGGCACAAGTATTTTGTCTCCCTTTCTTATTTTGATTAAAATATTCATGACCGAAGTGAAATAGACGCTGGCGCTCATAAATAGCGTATATATACTAGGCCAGAGCCAGACACCATTTTTGTATGGCTTGACAACCCAATCACAAACATACGGTTACAGTGTATTCGAAATTGCCGGGAATCCGGGAGGATGATGCTGAGGGTGGTTTTGTGACGGTGCAAAGGAGGAAGCGCCGTCAGAAAACCAATAAGAACTGCTGCGGCACAGCACCTGTGGAGCCTGGTGCAAACCTGCGTGCTGCAGCACCGAACACACCGATGTACATCTCTCGCCTGCATTACACCTCTAAAGCGGAGGATATCGCAGAGTATGTACGCCAGAAGTCCAAGTACATGCCAAGAGTGCAGCTGCTGGAGTCGCGTCGCAACGTCAACTTCAAGGCGTTCATGGTGCGAGTACTAACTTGCTTTCTAAATATATTTATGAAGTAGGACTTTTGGCCGAAGGGTGTGGTGTTCCGTCGCTTCCGCGGATAAGTGCCACATGAACGCACAACAACAGAGTGCAAGTGAAGCATTACTAACATAGTTAATAAGTTATATAAATATAATTGTATCTATGTTAGTCTATAAGGTATTTATCTATGCGTCTATGCCATGCAAAATAAAGCCGTTATTATTATTATTTATACTCCTGACTACAATGAGCACACGGCCTGCCTGATCCACGGGTCTATTAACCATAACTGATGAAAATTTGCCAGAGCCATCATGCTAACGCGTATAAAATGCAATAACAGTCCCGTTACTACAAGCGCAAGGAACCAAAACACTGAAGTCCCGATTACACTTTGTCTTCTTAATATTTTCTGTAGTATCCACTTAGCCATATGCTACATTGCGTCTTATGGGTATAACATTTGTTTTAATTGGTCTGGACCCCTCCACGATACGGGTAATCGATTGCATGTCCTTCCACACCTCTTCTAACAGAACCCCTAGTGGGCACCTCTAACACGAATCGACCCAGATTGTTTTTTAACTAGCAACATCACTCAAGGACTCCACGAGACAGGCTCGACCTAGTGTGGATTCTATGTACAAGTAAAACAGATTTATGTTTTATGATTATATGAGATACATGAGATATGAGATTTATGTAAAAGAATTGTGGTTCGGTAAATAAATGATTTATTATGTTTTAAAAAGAAAAATAATGTACTACCATACATTAACCTGAAATACACAAACAATTTTTTTGCAACCACAAATACAACTCGACAAATTCCTTGCGTCCACCGCATTAATTGCTCCTTCATACGAAACAAAAACAGCTGTTAAAAGAAATCTGTGGCGTGCAACAGACGTGTACACAAAGACAGTGGCAGTTTTCACAACAAAAATACATTCTAAATCTACCATTATACGTGATAAAAGCCGTTTAGAGCGAACACGCGAAACGTTAACTGAGTTTAAATTGCCCTATTAATGGGCAGTAATGGTGTGGTCCAGTGGGGTAATTTTGTCCCGCAGTCGCATTGCACGGTTAGGCGAGTGTCCGATTCGGTGAGTGTAATCCTATTACGTATTCTCATATTCAGAATGTAGTTTATGCAATAGAGATTGTTGTTTTAATACTACTGTTTTAATTTGTACCTGATAAGTAACTGGCTAATCCTAAACTAGGAGATAGCGGCTGCATTATATACATTATTATTATAAAAATATCACATTTGTTTCTTTATATGAGAAAAGGTGATCTTTAAGACTACTAAACAGTTTCAAACATTATTTCACTGATAACACTACTTCCGCGTAACATAGGCTATGTTTTAATTATATATTTGATAGATGTATGTATGTATCTTATGTGGGAGGTCAGTCAGTGCAGACCGGCGACACTTCAACCCAGTGGGATCTTTTGTGTCGACACTCTCCCAATAACGACTGCCATAAATGTTCATGGCAGCCGGGAACGACGGCTTAACGTGCTCTCCGAGGCACGGAGCAGGCGATAATTGTCAATCAATACGCACATAATTTCGAAAAGTCAAAAGTCTTCCGAAAGTCAGAGGTGCGCGGCACCTCACCTTACATTAGATAGATACTCATAGCACGCAGCTAAAGACTTGGGAGGGAGGTTATTTTTTTTATTATCTCTGCCCTATTTATGTTTAAGTGAACTGTCTTACATTAGCCCGTACACCACCATGCTGACGCAGTGTGTGCTAATAGACTTTGCTCACGTTTGAGTTGATTATGGAGAACTATTAGACGTGCACCGTTAAAGCGAGCAATCATTTCATATTAAATATATACATCACTTTAAACAATCAGAGCTGCATACCGCGAGATCAAACTCGTGATTATCGGTGTGGCAACACAGATGTCACTAGAGCAAACCGAATATTTTCTTGGTCAATGTCAATACTAGTTCGTCGCTCTTATAATTATTATATGTATATCATTATGTTACATTTTAACCTTAAATATTTGAATGTAATAATGTTGATTGTACTAAGCATATTACGAAAATTTTTATTTTTGTATAATATGAAGAGTATGCATCTGCGTCTGCTCTGTCTCGGGTTCGAGACTCGGATCGGGCTAAATGTTATTGGGTTTTCTATTATTATAATTTTAGTGCAACACGATATCTGTCTGTCGGTAGCCTACCAGTACCCACCACCTTCGGGAATACAGGCGTGAGACTACGTATATTCTTTTCAGAGTTCGAAAAACTCTTATACAACAGCTTTGTCCGTCCGTCCGTCCGTCTGTCCGTCCGTCCGTCCGTCTGTCTGTTATACAACTTTCAACTCAAGTACCGTAAGAGCTAGAGACTCGTGGTTAACGCCATTCGACTCAGCATAGTCGATATACCCCCAAAATGACTATGACCTTTGACCTCTGACCGTCACGTGATACCAATCTTTCAAACTAACATTTACGGCAATTTATGGCTGTTTCTCACTTATTGTTTTCAAGCTCTAAATAAATATATTAAAATACTTTTGTGAAATGACTTTCACAAAATGTTTGATTTAGTCCCACTCTTTAGTTATAAACCGTAACATGTGCGTATTTTCAATTTACTGCGGTCTCCAAACCGATGGTATGTAAAGGTATGACAATGACGCACCCTCATACACCCTTCTTGTAGTGTCATGTCCAGCTGTGGTTTGTCATATTCTGATTATGCGGTTACAGCGAGATCTACTTATTTGTAGTCGAGAGGGCGCCACAAACACGTTCGGAATTCACAATTATTGTTTGAGACTGACTGCTACCCTGTTATAATAAAATACAGTTGCTCATCGTGAGATCTTGGATACGATTTTTTTATAGTTGCAACATCTTGTGACCCTTGTGCTTGTGCTTTGCACAGGTAGTATTGTTCACCTATAGATGGATAATTTCTGGTGGAGTGGATGGACGAGGTTGAGGTTGAGGAGTTACGGTTAGACTATATTAGACAATCATTAAAATGCTAATGTCACTCAACCTTTAAAAGATATATGCTATCGCGGACGTTTTTATGATTTTTTAAGAGCAGCTGTATATTGTTTTCGTGTAATTTTAACTATTTAAGCTGCGTACATCACAGAATTCACATTGGTTGATTTTTCCGATTTAATTTACAATTATCATCATAACGGTAGATTAGGTATTTTTTGCTATGGGTGAAAATTTTTATGAAAATCCCTACAATAGTTTCTGAGTTAATCTACACCAATAATAATAATATTGTCTCCTCATAATATGAGGAGATATTTTTTGTTGCTTTGTTTGTAATAAATAAACAAAAGAAATTGATCCGATTTAAAAATATATTACACTAGTAGAAAGCTAATTTATCCAGAAGTAACATAGGCTATCATCATACTACAAGCCACAAAAAGCAGAGGAGTACTCATAAACGTGAATGAAACTGCGGGAACAGCATGTTTATAATATGCTGTGAAGTTAACAACGAAGCATACGACCTATCAGGAATAATTAGTGCGTTGTACTACGAGTATTACAAATGATAATATGCTGCGGTAACCGCTTACTATTGGTAATCAGTATCGCGTAACACAATCAAATTAGACGTTGCTTGGCGGCAATCCACTGTGATAAAATGATCGCGAAGAAAGAAACCTACCGCGCAACGACGGATTGCCCAACTCAAATATTTAACACCGTTTGACAATACCGCACTCATCTGACGATGGACAGCCGTGTCGTGGGATCCAGGCGTACTCCAACTTACAGTATACTGTTTCAAAGACAAAATATGCGTTGACATGTATTATGACTGAGGACAGGTTGACTGATGATACCTTACTACCAGACATACTGCCCCTTTATTTATTTGCCATGTTGGCAATATATAAAACCATATCTAAACGAAAATACTTACTCTACAAATATTTTGACTATATAATTTCCAGTTTCCAACAATGGTGAATCTGAAGCGCATTCCGCCACATTGGTTTTTACTGGCGTCACAGAAAACAGAGTTTCTGTTTTGGAAGCCACCCAAATAGTTTAATCAAATATGGACTGTAACCTAACCGGATAATGCATCTTAAATATAAAACTAGAAAATTGGACTGGCCGCGGTAGAATTTGTTACATACATAATATAAATACATATGTATATACGTTTTACAATTGCTACTCAATTAAAAACAGTATCTAATAGTTTTTCGAAACTTGTATGTTACCGTTGTCTGAATTTTGGTTAATGCGTTGTCACTGATTTTATCATTCGAATTACAATCGAATATTCGAAACTTGATTCGATTGTGACATTAAGACGTTCGTCCTGTTAATATCATTTTACTCGTCGAATGACAGTACGATAGATTTAATTACATCGGTCGGGAAAAGTTTTAGGTTTTTATTGTTAGAAAATTCTTAGTAGCAACATAGAAACCGTACAAAACTATTCAGAGATGACACAAACATGATATTTTGATGACAGAAAGTTCATGATATTTTTTTGTTTTATAGAACATTTATATAATATTGTCTTCTATTTACGCGAATATTATTCATTGAAATTAAACTGCTATATACGGATTTTATCGCGTTGTTTATTTGACACTTTATTACAAAATTTTGAAAATTGTTACACTTCTACTACTATTAAACTTTACAAATTTTTAAGCTAATTAAATTATTATTAAACTATTTAGATTTAATTTATTTTTACACTTTCCCCGACGTTTCGGTTGCTTTTCAGCAGCCATGGTCACGGGGAGACTAAGATGGCAGTTGTCTAATTAGCTTAAAAATTTGTAAAGTTTAATAGTAGTAGAAGTGTAACAATTTTCAAAATTTTGTAATAAAGTGTCAAATAAACAACGCGATAAAATCCGTATATAGCAGTTTAATTTCAATAGAACATTTATGTCTGCACGAATGACTTAATGTTTAAAGTAGTCGCTAATGCACCGACTGTTGTGAATTCGTATTTGATTTTATTCTTAGTCTGGGCGTCCTTTGCTTCCGTTGTTTGAATGTTTGTAAAGTACACAGAATAATATTCTTTGTCACGCCATTTTCGACAAACTTTATTATTCGTTGTTTCCTAAACGTGGAATTAGCACACTCCTTGAAAAGAGATCCACTCGTAATTCAAAACATAACTACATAATTGAAATTTAAGTCCGAGGAAATTAAGGGACCTAGAAAATTTGGGCTTTCAGCTTGTAATTAAATCAACAAACGATTTGTTTGGGAAATTAAGTATGGACGCCTCGTATTTCTGGGATACCACTAATAAATTATATGGTGGAATAATAATTCGAATTGGATGGATACGAGATAATATACACGGTATTTATGTTTAGTTTTCTTAAGTAATTATATAATATTTATATCTTATACCGGTGATGCAGCCGTATCGAATGTAATTGTTCAATATGAGATTTTGGTTAACCAGGTCGAATCATTAAAAATCTATTGAGCTTTTCTGTCAAGGAATTTTGAATAGCAGCCCAAAGTTTGAGAGTATAGGCACCGTCTGTGAATCTTTAGTATTGTAGGGCAGCTTATAACAGGTGGAATAGTCCTGAACACAGCAGACCTGCTTGAGTGGATCTTTAGAGAGCATTGGAAAATGATGGACCCTTTGCCGCAACCTCAGCCCAATAAATATCTTAATATTAATGAGATTATTAAAGAAGAAGAAGAATATTAGAGAATTATGAGATGACACAACTTATAGCAAGTATATACTTTCATCAACCTAGTTTGACATCATTCAACAGAACATGATTATTCAAAAATACTGAAATTGAATTACAAGTAACGGAAAGTAAGCCTCAGAAAACACAAATTGTTTTTGACATTTCATTTTGTCAGTCAAGAAAATACAAGAAAGTAATATTTTATGGAAAAATAAACGTTCGTTATTTTATTACGACAAAACAATAACTTCATAACAAAGGAAGAGCAAAAGAAAATTAACTATAAAAATTTAATTAAGCTTTATATTATTTAAAATATTCAGAACCTTAAATGAAGAAAATGAAACATTTCCGTGTTTTCTTTTATTTTAGCTTCAAGAATATACAATGTGTTACTAAGAGCGTCAGTTTATATTGGATCTTCAGCTAAAGGCTTGAGGAAAATAAGCAACGTTGTTTTATTCAATGCAAACTATTTAATCAATATTTTCAATGGAAAATTTGAATTTGATAGTATTTATTAACATACAGTTGCTGGAAATTAAGCCTTGTTTTAAAATGTGCAAAAATAGCATCATCAAGGCAAATTGAAACATCGAACCTTGTGATTAACTAAACGACTGAAATTAGAAGTATAAAAAATAACGCATGTAAATGATCATAATGCATATTACTGACATTTTTTACATAAATAACCATTGTATAATATTGAAATTAGATGAATGTAAAACACAATTTATTTGCTTAAAACTACATACAAAATACAGTACATAGATATATCATTCTGTCTCTATATAGAATCTTCTTGTAATCATTTAATATGTATACACAATATCACGCCTATATATTTAAGTGGCGATGGTTTTAGTCCAACGTAATTGTCGTCTTCACATCCGATGAAAGATGAGCGCAGTGGTAGGAGGTTCTACTGCTTATTTAATTTATTTTACTGCAATTTTAATATTCTTAGAAAATCTATTTAGTAGCATCATGGTTTCAATACATTTACGACCTCATAACTAGAATCGGTATCAATAATAATAACGTCAGCCCTGTATTAAACTGTCCCAATGCTGGGCACGGGTAAGACCTGTGCCTAGCATTGGCTTAAGCTGGCCCAGTGCGGGTTGGCAGACTTCACGAACCTATGCAGGTTTTCTCACCATGTTTTTCTTCGAGCGAGCAATAATTAAATATTCGAAAAGTCAGAGATGCGCGCCTTGCAACCGAAACGACTGTTGTCTGAATGTAAATCGCTATCAATATTCCTTGGTATTAACGAAATAGCTTCAATAACATTAGACACATTACACGTGGCAGCGCAATCTCGATTACAAGGTACCACACAGTGGAACCTTCTATGCATTTCCCTTTGCCTAGCTAGAATTCCAATCACATAAATGTCACGTCACACAGCCGGCGGTGACCGCATGGTGTGCAATTACTACGTCCCTTAAGTGCCTCGACGCATTCATAGAAAGAGTCGTATATAAAACGTATGTGCGAAATGGAAATGTTAAACTATGAAACTAGTGCTTCTATTTTTATAGGGCTTTGGAAAAGCCTACTAGTAATATAAATGTAAACTTTTAAACTGAACTGAAGATGTTTGGTTGATTGATATTCATACTCAATCATTCAACGGATTTGGATTAACCATGACACTCTGACTATATCATTGACACATAGGATACCTTTTATCATGACATGTGCTGCCGTGGGACTTGGGTGGTTGAAGCTGCGAGCCGAAATTAGTATTGAATAATTCTTCAGCAATTAAATTAAAACTGAAAATAAAAGTCTGTGCCGCTGTTTATAAACTGTCCTACTATTGTCTAGGTCTCTTTTTGAGACGAAAAACAATGTCCACCACCATGCAGGCCTAGACGTGGCAGTTGGCAGACATAACATATCTTCATGAACATTATAGAATGTTTTCAATATGAAGTTTTCGTTACTATTAGATAATAAGTATGAAGCATTATTTACAGTTCAAGTAGAATCGTCGAAATCAATTTAGTCTTATATATAAACTAAAGCGTATAAATCTTCCGTTACAAATCACAGTAGAGTAACGTATCTCACTGTCCTAATCGTAGACGGCAAAATAATCTCATCAATGCATGAAAACAACAACTCCGAGATAAACTGCTTACCATCAAACATATACATTTCTGTATACATCGGTAAGTGTAATAAACATCTTCAAACGAAAGCCCCACATACATACAACACGTATTTTTTCTAAACTCCTCCGAGAAAATTATTGAAGTACCTATTTCATTTCATTCAGTTACGTCGGAAATCTTGTCGTCGAATACAAAAGCAAAAGGTACTCTTATATTACATTTCTTCATACAATTATCGTCGATTGAAAGACGAGTGTTCGTTCAAGGCTCGTATGGCGTCGAGAGCCATCGCCTCAATAGAAATGTCATCACGTATTGCGATAAAGCCCCGTATAGCGTATGAGGTATTTATTATTGGTTTCCACTCAATAATTTATATGCTTTGAAAGAATGAAAAAACATAGTTGATGACGCTCTATTGTTGTGTGCGAGAGAAATTGTCATTAGCAGCTATTGCTTTCATGTTTCTACACGTGCTCAGCTTATCTTATCTAAGAAGATCTGTTGGTAATAATATAGACTAATAGCAGTAGCGCTGTGCGCATACATAATATTATATATCGATATCAATAAATATTTGAAATATCGAAGTGATTGGAATGAGATGTATTTCATTGCAATTTTAATAAAAATAATATTAGTAGCTGTGAGCGAATATCGATAAAATATGCGAAATATTGAAGTAATTCGAATGTATTTAAATTATCGATTTTTGCAATTTATTGTGAAGATACATAGTTTTTGTTTTTCGTTTTAATCGTTGAGAAATTGACGATCATTTTATACCACCAGAATGTTACAACAATAGTTGACAGGCATACGTCCCATCCGATGTGAAATAGTTACTGTAGCCTATGACTGGTTGCCGAAGAGAGATCGAAAGATAAAAGAAAAATTATGAAGGAAAAGGTATGTTAGCCTCCGGAACACTTGCTCACTAGGCAAAATGCAATAAAGCTCTTATTTATCTTACGTTGGGTTCCATTAAGAGACTAGTTCTAGTTATTCTTAAAGAAAGTAGTCTACGCAAGAAAGTGATCTATTCAAAAAAGTAATCTACGTAAGAAAGTGGTCTAATCTGTAAAGTCGTCATTTTAGAAAAACAGGCTGTTCATTAATAATAATATAATAATATTCTACGACATACACACAACACCATCTAGCCCAAACTAAGCAGAGTTTGTACTAATGGTTCTAGACAATGGATAAACATACATAGATACTTTTTTTTGTAAATACATACATATTATACATAGAAACAACCACACCAAGACAAACATCCATGTTCATGCACACAAATGTTTGACTTGTGCGGGAATCGAACCCGCGACCTTAGGCGTGGCAGTCAGTTACACTAACCACTACGCCATCGAGGCCGACAGAGTCATTGTAAGTCTTGTATTGAATAATGGTAAATTCTGGAAAGAAATCATTTAAGGAAGGTGTCATTATTGACCTTAAAGTTTTAGGTGAGCCAACCATCCGTTAAAATTAAACTAATTTATACGAATTTTATCGCGTTGGTTGGTATTTGGTAACAGACCATTCGCACTGTTACCAAATAATTGACAAAGGCAGGCCAGGTTACACTCGTTGCTTTTTAGAGAGTTAAGAATGAGATTTTGGATTGAAAATCGGCATTTCAAAGCAAATTAATCAACGTTTTGCTACATTATCAATTATTAATGAACGCATTTGATTCGAACATAATTATAGGTTTATCAAAACACACATCGTTAGTTGAGAATTACGCTTTCAGCAAATTCAAATGTAGATGTGACTGTATTATTTTAACGCAGTCTGGCAGTAATGTCTGTCTGTTGCAAACATCTCGCGAATCAATGGCTTAAATATAATTTCATATATACACCCTCAAAGAGGTACATTTTAGCACACATTTTATCTGTTATGATTTTTAGATGAGTTGATTCACGTCTACCGGCCACAGTGCCATACTCCATGTTGCTACTGAATGCTTGACAGAAAAATGTAATGATAACTTGCCCGGGTAACGGCACAGCGGTTGTAATTAGTTCTACTGCGCCATAAACCCATGCCTTAGACATACATACACTGTCTCATTCCCTAACGGGTACGCAAAGGTTCCTATTGTACCCACATTTGACGTGCTATGATTTTAGATTCCTTAATATAAATTGAAATTAAAGTACTTTATATGGATTTTGTCGCGTTGTTTATTTTAAAACACTTTTATTACATCATTTTGATCTCTAACACTACTATTATTGAATTTTACTACAATTTAAGATATTTAAATTAATTAAAACTATTTGTATTGAAGTTTACACTTTGCTCCGATGTTTCGGTTGCTTCACAGCGGCTATGTTCACGGTTCACCTTATTATAACCTAAAATCGCAAGCGTGGCGAGTTCGTCGATGTCTACAGTGTTGTTCTCCGTGCTAAAAAAAGGCAAGACCTAATAACAATTTGCTCGAGAATTAAACTCGAGACATGTACAGCAGTCTCAATGACCACTGCTGTGTCATAAACCCACGCTACAGACATACACCCACTGTTTCAAGCCTAAGGCAGTGGACGGCAACCCGCGGCTCGCGAGCCGCATGCGGCTCTTAGACGCCTCGGCTGCGGCTCTTCCACGAAATGTTTAGTGCCGGCACGGAATATTATTTATAATCTTGCCTTATAAGCATGATCCCAAATTTTATTTAATTTACTGTTAGTTAAACTAAGACTTATTATATTAAAGCTTGCCTTTGTCATATAAGTCTTAGTTTGGTGTTGATCGGTCCAGTAGTTAAGGCGTAAAAGCGTAACAAACAAACAAACTCACATTCACATTTATAATATTAAATAGGATAAGGATTTAGTTCACATTTAAATGCTTTTAATTTTGTTTAAAATGGCCTTTTATAGAAAATTGTTTGAAATAATGTGCTCTATCTATTCTTTCGTTTTTATAATTATTTTTACCATAGTTTACCTTAGCTCACTAAAGTTTTAAATATCAATTGAATGATGTGTATAGTTTTAATTGGACTTTAGGTTGGCAACTATTTAATGTTCAATTGAGTAATGTGTACATTTTTAATCTGTTGTCTGTTACTGTATCTAATTAATAAAATAAATAAATATATGCACCGTGTTTGTAGACTATCAAATTAATGAACTGTTCATTAATTTAACCCACTTGTTATAATGTTAATGCGTAGAGCATTATAACTGATTCCTTATTGCAAACAACTAGAATACAACTACGTTTATTGTTTGGTCGAGTAGTAAAAATTCGGATTAAAAGTACCTACACACTTTTAATACAAATTTTTGCCGTAATAATGTCCCCTCTTAAAGCAAAGCTAAGGTTAAAAAAATGGCTTTTTGAATAGATTTTATTTGTGGATTGCCTATATTTGGTTCTTTTGGACGACAAGGTTGCCGACCATTGCCTTAAGGGATATGCCAAGGTGTGGTGATTTAGGTTCCACGTGATTGTATCGAACTAAGGGCGAGTTGATTGATGTCTACCGACCAGAGTGTCATACTAATGTCGCTTCTGAAATTTTCTTGACAAAAGAACTAAATAACACTTTGCTTAAGCATCGAACCCGTGACCTCATGTACTGAAGTGATTGTCACTTCTCCGCGCCGTAAACCCACGCCACAGACATACATACACAGTCTCATGTCTATCCCCGAACGCCGTGGTGTATTGTACGCACATTTGTCACGTTAAGATTGAAGGTTCCACGTTATTATGTGGAGCCGAGGGCGTGTTAACAGATGTCTACTAGCCACAAAGCCATACTCCATGTAGCATTTAAAAATTTCTTGGCAAATAAACCAAACCACTTTCTTCAAGAATAGAATCCGTGACGTCATGTACTGCCATCGTAATTACTTTTACTGGGCCATCAACTCTGATCACAAACATACATATATATGTAGTCTTAAGCCTTCGAAGAGATACACCGAGGTGTGAACCTACTTCATGAGTTGCCTCACTCCTTGGCGCAGCGGTAGTGAATGCGACTGCTGTGTATGAGGCCTCGGCTTCGAATCCCGGGTCAGGCCAAGAAAAAGTTATTGGGGTTTTCTATAAAGAAATCTCAATGGCAGACCGGAGTTAGGAAGTTGGTGGTGATAGACCGTGCCTCGGAAAGCATGTAAAGCCGTTGGTCCTGCACCTGATCTCTCCGGTCGTGTCGGATTACAGTCTCATCGGTTCATGAGAGTTAGGGAACAGAAAGTGCACTTGTGTTTGTGCACACTTGCGCACTATAATATCTCCTGCGCAGATGGCCAGTCTCCGTTAAGACTGGCCGCCGTAACCGAAATTCGGTCTGGAGGATATTATTATTATATGAGTTTAGATTTCACAAAATATAGCGAGTTTATTGAAGTTTACCAGCCACAAAACCATTCTCAATGTGGCTAATGAAAAAAATTTACAGATAAATCAAGTAACACTTTGTTCAAGAATCGAACCCGAGATTTCAGGCACAGCTGTTGCAATGATTACTACTGCACTATTAACCCACGCTTTAAATGTAAAATATATTTGAATCATAAATGCCTAAGTGCTCTTATTTACTACAAAGGGATTGTCACGCGTATTATTGTAACATCTAATTGCTTTGAAATACTCGTTGTGACACGAATGGATTCAGATATCATATTAGGTACTTAATATCACTTAGCACTCATGAATAAACATACTTAGCTAAATACCTATTTGTACATAGTAGCAGTATACTTTAGGTTCAGAGCAGCGATAGCTCAGTGGGGAGACCAATAGACTGCAATGCAGAGGGTCTCGGGTTCGAACCCACGTCGCGCACCTCTGACTTTCGGAAGTTATATGACTTTTCGAAATTATGTGCGTATTGATTGACAATTATCGCCTGCTCCGTGCCTCGGAGAGCACGTTAAGCCGTCGGTCCCGGCTGCCATGAACATCTATGGCAGTCGTTATTGGGAGAGTGTCGACACAAAATATCCCACTGGGTCGAAATTCAACTCGGTCTGTTAGGCATATTTTCAAAAGCTATGTTGCTAGAAAGAAAAAAATTGTATTTCCTTATTACAATACTATAAAATATAAATATATACAGAATAGTATATACTATGGAGACCAAATAAGGTACCTGCGTCAGCTATTGTTTCAGTTGAAATTGCAACGCTGGTATTCTCGCAGGATCTATACAGTATGTGAGTGAATTGCTACTAAGAATTTATTAAAAATAAATATTGGATAATGGGAGACCGTTGGACGGCCACGCAGAGGTCTCGAGTTCGATCCCAAGGCGCGCATCTCTGACTTTTCGTAGTTATGTGCGAATTAAATAATTTATTATCGCTCGCTTTAACAGTGAAGAAAAACATCGTGAGGAAACCTGCTTGTCTGAAAGTTCTCCATAATGTTCTTAAAGATATGTGAAGTCTGTCAATCCGCACTGGGCCAGCGTGGTGGACTATGGCCTAACCCTTCTCACGTTGAGAAGAGGCCCATGCCCAGCAGTGGGACAGTTTAATACAGGGCTGGTATTATTATTTATATCAATATCGGATAATTGCGCTCAACCCAAAAATCGATTCCCGAGATGAACAAAGCGATGGTGGATTTAGTTAAGAAAATGTTAGGAGCAGCAAAGATGATACTGTGTCTGCTAAAAGACCTTCGCCCCCTATTATCTGGGCTCTTAAATTATACAAGGCGAAATGTAGGTACCTAGTAGTATCTACCTTTGAATTTACCTTACGCCTAAAAAGCGTGACCTATGTATGGGCTTATTATTTTCTTAAGATTACGTACACACAGTGACACATCAAACTAGATTGTTTGGACTTTGAACTATTAGAAGTTGAATGCTGCGAATCGTGCGAGAGAGTGTGTTATATTTTTGTTATTTTGTCTCATTCACGCTGAACGGGACGCGACGCTCTATCCTTACCATTACATCGACACCCACTATGCACTGTCCCATTCCGACAATTCTCTATTTTTTATGTAGCGTAATTATGCGTATATAGGATGTCTAACTTGATGTGTAGCCGTGTGTATAATTGTTATTAATAATTTTACTAAATATAGCCTGCAGTTCCGCACGCGTATATGTAAGTTATATCAATATTCTATTCCTCGAGAACAGTATTTTTTTCTGGATTAAATTCAGTTCATTTCTGTATCCCTGACAACGAGTATACGAAATTTTAGGAGAATTGGTCGAGTAGTAAAGGTATGGAAACATAACAAACAAACTCATATTCCCATTTATAATATTCGGTAGGATTAGGATATATATTAATAATATTATTTACAACAACCTGTATATATACAGTAACAAATATATTAGTATTCCTGTTAATATTTACCTTCAGCTATGCTTGAATGCTTGAATTGGAGGTTCACGTCAGTAATGCAATGGATAAGATTCAAAACAACGATCTCTTCCGATTTCATGTCCTGTGCCTTATCCATTGATCTATGTTTTAATAAACGTAGTTGTATTCTAGTTGTTTTCAATAAGGAATCAGTTATAATGCTCTACCCATTAACATTATACCAAGTGGGTTAAATTAATGAACAGTTCATTCATTTGATAGTCTACAATCTACACGGTGCATATAATTAAATGTGAAGTAAATATTAATATTATGATTATCTCATTTGGTTTCGTGGTGCATGCCCGCTTATACACTGCTGGTCAATCGCAATTGTAATCGCAAAAGGTTATGCTAAGTAGTAGCATGGATTTTGGCAATGTGAAACCTCGGTGGGATCGCGATTGCATGTGAAAATTATTCGCGTGGCCCTCCGCCTCTGGTTATGTCGAGGAACACCGTGGTAGGTTTAGTCGGTATTACCGGGATAACTTTTCCCCGGTGAGTCCTAAATAGCCTCCCCGTCGCCCCGCGGAGAGGTATAAGTCAACGGATTATCACGTAAAAAATTAAATGGATTTTGACAATGTGGCCGGTAGACGACAATATGCTTGCTCCCAAGTATGTGAAATATAAAACGTAGCTGCTAAAAAGCTAGTTCTATACACCTCTACAGGGATATGCCTGAAAATATTGATATAACAACTTTATGATTGTAATATTTACAAAACTTTTTAACGGTAAGTAGGATTTCTAGCAGACGGTACGTCTGCCGTCCTTTGACTTCCAGTGACTACTAGTTAGGACAACGCCTTAGTAATACGCCTGGTGTTTAAAATATTTTACTGGCAACATACAATGTACATATGCACTCATAGTCACACGACCATTATTCCAAAACTTTTAAGCGATATATTTTGCTTGCTATAATTTTGGTACTACGTGATAGAGGCTGAAACTAATGTTTCAGACTCGAAGATACTCAGGATTTTTTGAAGAATAAGTGAGTAATAGTTGTTCTGACTTGGAATTCGACCCTAAGACTCTATGCACAATACTCATATACACTACTGTTGCGCCACCACGCCGTATGATGCCCTAAGATATCATAGTAAGTAACCCACCGCAACCAAATCTGTATCCAAATCTGACCAAATAATTATTATAAGAATAACTTAATTGGTTTGCCAATTATAAGCACAAATATACATACATATATCAAGAAATAATATGTCATTGACAAAATTTATTCACTTCTCTTTGAATTCTAGACACAGACTATTGATAACCCTCTCACGTATCTAACTAAGAATAGAGTAGACTTAGCCTATTTTCATTTATCACGGCTGTTCCTTCGCTCTGGAGGTCAGCTAATAATAGACAACTCATCAAAAATGTATTGGGTAAAAGTTAACAGCCTTATTGGTTATCCTTGCACGGCGTCTGGGGAAAATCGATGTTATGTTAAACCTCAATTTTAGTCTCCTGTAAGTGTAGTATTTGTTCTTTAAATTGATTTAAGACTTCTTAGTTGTTTGGACAGTTTAGAGATCTTTAAAGGATCAATGACCTTTAGATTGGAGTTTGAGTGTTGAAAAACTATATAACTGAGAGTTACATACATAGTCTCCAAGTCTTTATTCTCAAAGTGTTCGGCATTGGTGTATTATTTCCATATTTTGCTAGCTATGGTTTTAGACCCCATGGGACAAGAGGTGAATCTATTGCTATAAATATTGTACTGATATTAGAAATTTATTGCCATAAATTCCAATCACTCTTTGTTTGACTCGAGGGTTTAATCCAGTGGCATTCCCCACCACGGTCACTACAGAGACCATTAAAAATAATAAACGAAATTATTAAATATAAAAGGTACTACAACAATTTCTAAATCCTATTTAAAAGTCTAAATAAACATTCTTAGATATTTTGAGTGCCACAACACAATTAGACATATTGTTGAAAACATCAATAGCAAATTAAGTTGCAATTGACTACTTTAAAAGAAACTATATTCGAAGAAACAAGAATGAAAATCATTAAAACAGTCATAAAAGCCTCAAAACTTGTAATAACGGCTTATCTAAATAGTTCTATAAATTTCAGGCGGTACACCTCATCATTATTTGAATTGCCAAGCAAATTGTAAGAGTGGATTAAATATCTTAACTACAACATTTACATGAGCGGTGTCATCCAATTTGTATGATATTATTCTATAGCATTATTATCTTAAGCATTCATATATTCAATTTAAACATTATATTGTATAGTACTGTTTACGTCGCTGGTTTAGTCAAAAAGCTGTACCGATATTAAATGTGGAATAAATTTCTCATCTGTTTCATTTATTTTTTTGGTGTTATGGGTATTAGTGGCATCATAATCTTGTAGAATGTTTAGTTATGATGGAATGCTAGGCTTTTTGGTTTTTTCATAAACAATCATTTTTATATGTTTTTTATGGAAACGCTTAGCGTATAACGTTGTAATGATTTAAAGATCAGGGGTCTTTTCATCACTTTTAAAGTATTGCTACGACACAAAGCTGTATACTGTGTAACGGGATATCATTTCGGGATTAAACGAGATTTAACGGGACTCATTTTCGCACATGCACTAAAGCTTCTTTAAGCAGTGTTACTTGGTAGTAAGATCAAAAACATTAATATATACATTAATCCGTGTCCTGGAGTCATTCCTTCGCCTTCTAAAGGATATACTATGATATTCAAATGCTCATCAAACATCATTGCACCTTGTGTTGGCAACTGATTTCTCTGTACGATCAGAGAAGCGCGTAATTTATCACTGGTCTTGAACTTTCAAGACCAGTGATAAATTACGTCAGTCTGTACATACTTATGTACAGACTGTGTATTCGTTTCTTATTTAGTAGTTATTAAACTATCACACTTGCAAATGCGATATTGAAGAATGAGGAAGAAACTGGTCCCCCTTTTGACAGCACTTTGTTTTCTCAAAGAGCTTTATGAGATATTCATCGCAGGAATACAACACAAGTTTATTTAGTTATGACATTTCTGTATATAAAATAGGAACCTTACTTATACCTCCCTACAGCCTTTAAATAGTGGCTCTTTACTCTATTATTATATCGTGTAAGTCATTATTATTAAATTACTGGTATAATATTGAGCTCCCTTTTCAGCATTATGTATATCCATCAGTCTTGCTCATCAATAGCAAAATTTTTCACTTACGTTAACTAACAAATCCATAGATGGCAAAAATGTAGTAGAGATTTTTTACTTCACGATAGCAGCAAAAAGAGGATGGCAATAGATGATCATCAGCTTTGTATAGAACACGACGTGAGTGCTTAATAAAGCTAGCGAAATTTAGGTGCTCAGCGCCTTTGCCTACTCTTTCAGGGTTATATAAGCGCAATGCTATGTTACTTAATATAGAACCCGACTTTTTACGTATGATGCCTTTTTCGTTTCGTTGTAATAATTTATTTTCCAGTATATTCCCCAAAGCGGCACCTGTACAAAATAGATCGCTATTTCTGAACCTATTACGTCTATCCGGCCGTGAGAGATACCAAATATTGACGCAAGTAGGAGCATAAATTATTGATATGAAAACTTTGTTCGGATGGAGTTACGTAAGGCTCTATAAGTAACAGTATGTGCGTAAGTTTTCGTCCGTGATGTACTTGTATATAAGAAAAATATATAAAGGAAGATTAGGCGTAGATGCTGTATGAGATAAGCAGATATGTATTTATGATGTTGAATAGAGATATAAATTGCACTACTATTTATTTGTTCAGTGTAAGTGCTCGATAATTGTTTTCAAGACGTCTGAACTAGAAGGCTAAGTAAGCTATACAAAGGGGTAAAAAGGGGGTTGATGGATGCAAGCAGTGCGAGGTTGATGTGAGTTTTAGATGTCATAAGTATTTTCTTTCAAGTTGCTGCAATGATGATGGACTAATAGTATTTGGACATGAGTAACACGCATAAGTTGAGGCACTTATCTCTGTACACGTCGTAAGAAGCATATAATAGAACCGAACTATTCGCGCAAATTGACCCGTAAGATTATCTCGCGCGTGTAGCTCGTACTAGTAGCCTGTGCATGTAGCCCGCTTTAGCGACTTGCATCATATGATACTCAAGTACGATAAGCACCTTATCGTACTTGAGTAAACTTTGTGTATTGTGTAAGGAATCGAGAATTTTCGAGTGGCGAATGCTTTTCTAGAAATGCAAGGAGGAGACCATCCATTCCGTTACGTACTTTCACGATAAGTGCTCTGGCTCTATTCGGTAAAAGTAATTATCATTTATTAATAACTATTTCATTGGGTACTTTGATGTGCTGAATTAAAATAAGGTTTAAAACCCTGTATAGCATAGTTCATTTTAAAATATTGACTTCAGATTTAGGACAGAATGCCAAACTTTGATTCTTATTTAAGTCCATCTCATACCAAAGAGGTAGGCTGCAGTGTATGTCACTTATATTCAGCCAGATGTATTTTTATGTTCTATATTATAGAGGGTAAGTCAATTACTATTTTCTAAACTAATTTCATTTCTAAGCCCCATATATGACAAACAAAAAACTTCTTTAGCAAATTGATACCTCACAATCGGTAACAATGTCGTGCCATGGGACGGACTATCAGCAATATTTTACTATATTTATTTTAAATTAATATTGAAATTGGAACATACAACAAATAAAACAATAAATTTGCTAAACTAAACAAAAAGCTTTTAAAACAAATTGACTAAACTACACGCCCAAAAAGCGCTATCAACAATATTTTTATACAAAACCAATTTCGGGATATAAGAAAAAATATCGATAAAAAAGTAAGCCCGCAGTTGAAATTTTACCTAAACCCAATAGGTAGTTTTATTTAGAAAAGTTTGCGGTATTCAGCAGTTTTCGAATTGAATTTGATAAGGGGTGAAATTTTGTACGAAAGTAATTTTCGTTGGGAAAAGTTTTGTATTACCTACCTGGCTTTAAGGATTGAGGCGATCAGGCGAACGATAAGCAAAAGAGTATTTCTTTTTTGCAACTTTCTAATATGACTGGGGTTAGAATTATAATTACTTTAACGTGAAGTATCATGAATAGACTATGTTGAGTGATTGATCGAAAGTAAACTTACAATCTCATTCATTAAGGCCACAAAGGAACACTTTCAAACGACGGACTTCAATAATTTATGAATAAAAGCAAAATACTAGGCATTCTAGCAAATAACTGAATCAAAATTCAGCTTTATGTTAATTACATGAATGATCCAATACACACCAATACTGTTAGTACTCTGAGTGCTGTGACAATCTTCATAGAGAGCAAAACATTGTGAGACTCTACGAATAATTCCAAGTCTGGGTGGCCTTTGTGTCCGTCGGTTGGATGAGAGTGAAATCACCTCAGTACCTCTGGTACTAGCTTGTGTCATATAATTTTTTATAATTCGAAAGTTTATCATGTATTAAAAAGGTATCTCCTTTTTATAAGTGATAAACTTAACAACTCACATTGATCCGATATCAAAAGAAGTGTTAACTATTAACCTTTGAAAAAGATTAAGATTGGTTAAAGAAAACTGTTTAACGATAATTTACACATACAAAAGAAAGCAAATGCTAAATGAGCGGCAAAAAATGTATGAAGCAAAACATGAATTCACAAGGACGGTAAACAATACCATAACATATACCAACTAAGGTATTCATGGTCGTGCCTACGTCTCGTCCTGTATTGACGATCTTAGGTGATACTAAACGCCACCCACAAAGAGAAGTAAGCGTCCAGCAAAGTACATAATAAAGAATAGAAAATATGATAATCGAAGGCAGATCTTTTCATAACTATGGTTTAAAATTTTGTACGCTGTAGTATCCTAACTAATATTATATTGTGAATATGAGTTTGTTAGATATGCTCTCGCGTCTTAACTACTCAACCGACCATCACAACATTTTGGTATGCACTTTGTCAGGGGTACAGAAAAAGACATACGGTATCTTTCATCCAGAAAAAGGTACTGTTACTAATCTAATCTACATTTATGCGGGTGAAGCCACAGGCAAAATCTAGTAATACATATATAGTGAGTATGTTTGTTTGTTTATTTGTTTGATTGATTATTACGCTTTCACGTCTAACTACTCAAACGATGATCATAAAATTTCGTATGTTGTCAGGGTTACATAAAAAGACATAGAGAGCTAGTTCAATTTATTTTCAGAAGACAGAAGTTTCAAGATATTCAGTCTATTTCCATTACAGCATTCGAAGACGAAATTCCAAAAAAATATATACCAGAAATATATAGCGGGCATTTTATCCGTGTCTTGTGTATTTCATTGAAATAATCTTCAGTCGTGGTTATAAATCACAGTATTAAAACCTACTTCATCGCCTTTTTGAGAATTTGTTGTAGTGGAAAAAATTAATGGACTTTTTTGCTTTTGGTTTAACAAATGTCCTTTATCTTCGGGTCTTGTATATGTTTATTTATGTACGCTTATAGGTTTTAACTTTTACTACACGTCTATAGATTTTACTAGTTTAATATTTGAGCCTTCAACTAAGCAGTGTTAGTGAGAGACTGTTACACTTCCACGTAGAGGTCTCAAATTCCATCCCAACACGCAATTTTGACTTTTGAAAGTTTTGTACGTTTCAAATAATCGCTTACTTTAACGGTAAAGAAACCCATCGAAAGAAATCCTGCATGTGTAAGAGTTATCCATACTTAACGTTCTTGAAGACTGACAACCCCGCACTGGGCCAGCGTGTTGGACTATAACCTATCCCTTCTCACACTAACAAAAGGCTCGTGCTTCGCAAAGTATATACAGAATGTCCCAGAATATGTGACACAGCATTATTTATGTGTATTTTTATTTACACTAAGGAAAATCTTGTTTGTTTGTTTTTTTATTTAGCACATTTGAAAGGTCCTTACCTAAGGAATCTCCCATTACAATTTGATTTACATATTCCGGGACATCCTGTATATAGGGCAATAGTTTATATAAAGGGCTAATGTTGGATCTGAATCAGACTTGAATTACTTTCTAAGAGAAAACGTATCTTATCTTATGTGGGGCCAGTCAGTGCAGACCGGTGACACTTTGACCCAGTGCGATCTTTTGTGTCGACACTCTCCCAATTACGACTGCCATAGATATTCATGGCAGCCGGTACCGATGGCTTAACGTGCTCTCCGAGGCACGGAGCAGGCGATAATTTTCAATCAATACGCACATAATTTCGAAAAGTCATATAACTTCCGAAAGTCAGAGGTGCGCGATGTGGGTTCGAACCCGAGACCCTCTGCATTGCAGTCTGTTGGTCTCCCCACTGAGCTATCGCTGCTCTAAGAGAAAACGTAACAAGTGTGCTGTAGCTAGGATGACAAGTTGACCACTTCAATCATTGCACTGCCTGTGTAATAATAAATAGGCAATTAATGACATGATAGCAACACTATATTTTGTCTTGAAAACAACTCCCGTACTGAAAAATTCCTGCATCGCAGGAGACTTTATAGATATTCAAACAACACACTCAAAAAACACCCGGACTCGGAACAACCATTTGTGGATCACCAAAATTTATATACCGCGTGGGATTCGAATCCACAACGCGCGGCGTTGTTACAGCAACAAGTCGAGCACTTAAATCACTATTTAATTCGTGCAGTTCTACTACCTACTTGTAACGTACAAGTTAAGTAAACTAAGTGTTACCTCCTTAACCATGAAATTAGGTTAAACTATTATCGTGCGTCATAGATCCCTGAAGATAGCTTATTCAATGAAAATTGATAGACGCGCGCTCTATCAGTAATATGTTATTAAGTTAGTAACCAAGTTAATTTAGGCTGTAGAGTTACTAGATAATATGTAGGCTCATGTATGTCATGTATATCGCCGAGAGGGTAAGTAGTAATATAATATCATCCCTGTATGAAACTGACCCAATGCTGGGCACGGGCCTCTTTTCAATGTGAGAAAGGAGAGGCCATGGTACACCACGCTTGCTAAGCGCAGGTTGGCTGACTTCACATATCTTCGAGAACATTATAGAGAACTCTCAGACATGCAGGTTTCCTCACAACGTTTTCCTTCACCGTTAAAGCGAGTGACAATTTAATATTTAATATGCAAATAAATTCGAAAAATTAGAGATGCGCGCCGTGAGGATAGAACTCGAGCCCTCTGCGTAGCAACCCAAACAAAATTTTCGCACACAAAATTGTGTGATTCACAAATACTTGTTCCAATTTTGGGTATTTTTCTGTTCACTGTGTGAATGTTTGTAAAGTTGCGATACAGGATTTATTCTTCAAGAAAGAGGAGTTGAAAAAAATACAATGGTATTTTGCGCATTGCTAATAGGTAGCGCCATTGGGTACATTTTGGGACTGCCACTAACAATTTCGTAACAAAACTTTTACTTAAACTTTCTTTTTAATGCACGAAGGACTTGATAATTAATACAGTCTCCTTTCCTTTACAAGACAGCGTCAAGTATTTGGTTTTGATACACGAGACAAAGGTTTATGTGATTGATAAGTAGTTACGCCAAGTCTGACTGATCTCTATGCTTGTTGATTCAATTATTGTTTAGTCTCAACTTATCTGTAAGTAAAGAGACTTTACAATTATTGAATGTGCTATATACCTGTGCATTACCTTTGGCAAGCACTCATTGCCCAATGGCAATGTGTGCGAGCCTATTGTCGTCTCGGTAGACAACAATAGGCTCACTTTAACTGGGATTTGAAGTAGTGGTTTAAGTGGTCGCCCCGCCCTATCATTATGCCGAGTGTTGTGGGTTCAATTACGATACGATTCAAATTTTTGTTCAGCGTCTGGGCGTTCTTTGTATCCGTTGTTTGAATGTTTGTAAAGTCCCCCGCGCACAGAAATTATTTCTGGGAATTAGGAAGCTGTCAATAAAAATAAAAAAAATAAAGGTCTGCAATAGGTCCTCTATCAAGTGGTACTTAACTAACTAGGACTTGGGCAATGTGTACGTAATACATATAAGCAGAGTCTTACTTCTTTGGGGATAAAGGCGTAAGGCTTTGTGAAAGCATATAATCCGGTGAACGGAAATAAAACATCACTAACATATCATACACTGACTTCTTATAATACTCACAAGTTTTATGCACCAAAGGTGTACGTAGAAATGTATATATGACGTATATAACAAACACAAGCTTGTATAACCCTTTAGGGAAAAGCAGAAAGGGATCACGATCACATTTGTTATGGCTGCTAAGCTAAGCTATGGCTGTTTATCGGGTAAAGTTTCTAATATAGTGGCGCTACTGAGAACAGTTTGACAGAAAAGCCTAATAACAACTTTATGCGACCTAAGAATCGTACTGTTATAAACCTCTACTGAAATCTAATTTGATGGCTTTTTCCTTAATCATACATCCCCACATTTCTGCTTAGCCAGCAGTTTTAGCAGCCATCACGAACGCACGGGCTAACAAGAACTTGTTTATAAAACAAAACTGTCAAACGCAACGTTCTGATTACCAAAACCAGTTTCCTAGTTTGTCTTCACAAAGTCAAGCATCATAAAATACTTCCCCATCGTATTCAGGGGAGGAGTTTTATGGAACGTTCCATTCCATTTCACCAGAGGATATATGTACCAGCCTGATTCGCCGCCAGAGACTGATAAGTTGGGAACGTGACATCGAATAAATCACGGACACAGCCGTGATCGGAATAACATGTACCGACAATTTATATAACCTCCATATCTCAAAGATACATGTTTATTTTTGGATTACGGGATATTTTCTTTGGCTTGATGTAAGTCTGGCTCGTTGGTACAGCGGTCATGAATGCTATATATAGAGTCTTGGATTCGATCAGTTCTTTGGCTGGACTTTGGAAGACTGCCTTAGCGACTCAGTGGTAGGGAATACAACTGTTGTGCATGGAAGTCTAGATTTGGATGCACGGATTTGACAAAGAGTATAAGGTTTTCCTGTTATAGAGCAGACACGTGGGATAAGGCATTAGACTCACCTGCTATTCCGTGGGTCCTAGAGCTATAGCGAAATGTGGGTACTCTAAATAGTTGTGAAAAGCACCTATCAGGCAGTTTCATTCTAAAACTTTTGATGTACGAGTCTGTTCCTTAAATAATAAAACAGTTTTACGGAGATAAACAATTTTTAAATATATAACGTATACTATATTATGTGTTTCACGATTGCGTTATTTGTCACATAATATAAGTTTGCAAATACCCTTGGGATCGATCACTGGAGGAGGTAACATCTTAAGAGCATTCGAACCGATGCGAAATAACGCCTGTGTCTCCTAAGGAGTAGGCAGAGCTGCATAACACCCACATTTTGCAAGCGATCATTTTACATCCTACGCAATGTAAAGCGAACCTATTGTCGTATAACAGACTCAGTTCTAGACTTGCCGTTGCTGCTGAGAATATCTTGACAGACCCAATAACACTTCGCCCTACCCGTGAACTGAACCTGATAACTTGTGCGTATCAGTCACATTGACTACCACTGCCCTACCACATTGTCTAAATATTAAATAATCCACAAGAAAACAACTCAAACCTGCTGTCTATCGGACACAGCGCCAGACATCGCGCTGCTATTATAATTTCCTTACAGAAAATTGTACTTACTGCAGTGACACTATTCACACGTAACCACTGCTTGATCACCTTTTGTCGCGTCGATGTGGTGTGGTTGTGGTACGTGTTTAACAAGCCTAAAATCGCAAGCACAACACACTCTTGCTGCGTCATTGAGACAGTGACAGCACTTGAAGTATCAGTCGCTTTACAAAATACACAACAATGCCAGCTCAATGCAACGCATTTTCCACTACGCGACATAGTCTAAACATCAAATTACTTACTAAAACGATGCATGCAGTCAAACCCAAGACCTTGAGCACAGCGTTTGTATTCCCTACCAAGAAGATCATACAAGAAAACAACTCAAAATTAAAACGCTTAATTCATTTACATCACCAAGTAACACTTACGAATATCAAAGTTCCGCATAATAATAAAACACCTTGGTCTATTCACTAAGTAACATGTCTGGCTGGAAATTAAGTGTCGCACTCTGCTGACTCTATTATGAAGGAGGATCAAGGAAATTGGACCGTCAACGTCGTCTCGCTCAACTCTAGCCTTTTTTAACATCGTTCCCGTTAGCTGCTATAAATAAGGATGGGAACAGAGAAAATATAATGAAAGGACTACTTATGCAGATGCGAGTATACAGCAAGAGTATTGAAATGTATACCGTGTGCAGCTTAATGTAATTAAGTATATATGAATGAAGTTTAATGCAAATTAAAAGCAGCGATAGCCTAGTGGGAAACCGTTGTACTGCCATGCAGAGGTCTTGAGTTCGATCCTAAGGCGCGCATCTCTGACTTTCGAAGTTATGTGCGTATTAATAGATATTTATCGCTTGCTTTAACGGCACGGAAACCTGCATGTCAGAGAGTCTCCATAATGTTTTCGAAAATATATAAAGTCTGCCAACCCGCACTAGGCTAGCGTAGCGAACTACCGCCTAACCCTTCTCACGCTGAGAAGAGACCCATGCCCAGCAGTGGGACAGTTTAATACAGGGCTGACATTATTAAGTTTATATGCTAACAATTTTCATGCATTGTGAGCATATAAACTTAATTGTATTCACAGAATGAAAGTGAGAGTATATGAGTATAAAGCACGCATATTGTTGTATTAACTGTTTGCAGTGTAATGCATGAACATTGTAAGCACATAAACTTAATTATAGTCACAAAATGAGAGTGAAAGTCTAAGTATGTAAGTATAAAGCTTACGAGTAGTAGAGCCTCGCTGATTTCAGCATGAATGGGCCGGCTCGACCGGGGAAGGATTACCCTCTCACAGAATATCTACGTGAAATAGCAGTATTCCTAATGTTGTGTTTCGTTCGGTGAGTGAGAGTGCCGGAGGCCTCCTTCTACTTCCCACTTCCTTTCCTAAAGAGTCGGCAACGCGCAAGTGATGCAGGCGTCCATATGCTACGGTGACCACTTACCATCAGGTGTGCCGTATGCTAAATAATATATAAAAAAAAGCACGCGTATTCAAATATAAACCGTAGGCAGTTTTACGCATGAACATTGTTAGCGCATATTTACTAATATTATCAATCTTAGTAACTATTGTAGTCTTGTTATTAAAAGTGCTAGACTTCGTATGAATTTCGTGATATAAAAAACTGAATAACCCTTTACGATGCGGGTCTCCAACCCAAGACGTAGCATTTATCACTGTTGTGACACCCAGTCTTAAGTTACATTTTGATTGTCTAATTTAAAGACAATCTGACTCGGATGATCATACATTACTGTTTGCACATTTCCTGAGAATGGTCACAAAACGATTACATCTTCCTCTCTTATTCACAAGTAGTATTCAGGTAGCTAAAGAGATATGCTGTAGCAAGTGAGAATCTATACAATCTGCCTGCCCTACTAATAAAATATGAGTGTGCCAGATCAAATTTCCTCCATAGAAACACTTCAATAAAAGTAATTACAAATTTATTCTAATAAGGAATTATTAATTCAAATATTCATTAATGCTAAATCTTTATTCGTATAACGCCAGTGTACGACAGATGTCCAGAATTAAATTTAATATAAGATTCGTTTCATTTTCTTTTAATATAACATCTTGAAGGCCGCTCGCAGATCTCATTTCTGAAGACGATTCGATGTAAATTCAATTTAATATCAGACGACTAAGTTCTGTAGAACAACTCAGAAATGGAATATTATTTGGGCTTTTAAAAGCAATAAACAATTTATCGTTGATTGTACTCCGATTGGACGCTTGCTGGCGAGGTCGAAATGTTTGTTTCACTATACAATCTGATTAAAAACAGATGGTCATAATAAATTGCCAGCTATTGTTGTTGTTTCTATCGATGCAATATAAATTTCAAGGAACTTTTCTGTTACCTATCATGGATAATCTGTTAAGAAGTTTAGATTGTACTTTAAGAGATAGTAATAACGATTTTGCTGCAAGAAATTCACTCAGTATTTTGTTGTGGTAGACCCTGCTGTTGCCAGTTATTTCGTGACGATACGAATCCTCTTGCTAGCATAGGCAACTGGCGTGAAATTCTTAACACTGTTATTTAATAAGGATAATAATAATAATAATAGATTTATTTTCTCTTTACAAAAAAGGTACATACAAATTTCATAATACAAGGCTTTTACACAATGTTTTGTGAGAGTCTGGTGCCTGTGATAGATATTTTAACAACTGTGTTACGGGTCACCAGGTGCCCATTTTACTGGACTTTATTATTTAAATTAATCAGTGGTAGAAAACGCTTAGAGAAGTTTAAAATACATACATCAATTAATAGAAAAAAAAGCAATTATACATTTTAGGAAAAAATACTTTACTACTTATATATATATATATATATATATATAAAACTCTTCCGTTACTGAGTGACTGACAGACAACGCACAGCTGAAACTACTAAACGCAAGAAGTTGAAATTTGGCATGTATGTTCCTTGGAAAGTGTACAGGAGTACTAAGAGAGGATTTTTGGAAATTCTTCCCTGAAGGGGGTGAAAGGGGTGAAACCCTATATTCACACGGGAACGGGACTTACGCGGGTGAAACCACGGGAAAACTACTAGTAATTTATAATTAGGTAGCATAGATTAATGGCAAACTACATTTAACTTCTTAAAATTTTAACATTTAATGGACTAGTGTTGGTGAATGTTCAGGTTGTTTGTGTAATATGTGGGTTTTGTGAACGTTTTGTACTGGATGATTGTTGTGGATTTATGAATGTGTACGTTTGTAAGTATTGGAATAGTTAGTAAGTGCCTGAAGCTCACATGCTGCCTTTCCCATAAGATTCCTTTTATTCCATATCTGAGGACGACGCGTGTGTGATATTCCTGGTACTGCAAATGATCATCAGCTACGGTTATCTCTTGTCATCAGACAGACCATATGCTCGTTGGTCTTTGTAGTATAAAAAGCAAACTAAAAAAGGTAGAATAAAGGTATATCTTAGCTAGCCGCATACGAATCTGGGGTAGCCCGACTAGTCTCTACCAAATAGATCACAGTAATAGTGGAGAACTTTATTGGTGTTCTCGAACCATCATTATGGATTAGACACACTGAGATTAAACTGCCTCGGTCATCACGTAATACAAGTGTAAGCGTATATTTTCGGCCAATTCTGTGATTCTGAGTTTTAATATATAGTTTAAGTTACATATAATAAATATAGCATATTATGGATATTAGAATATGCCTCTGCGTATCTCTTTAGTTACATTTATCACTGAAGGGGTTGAAAGGCAAGAATTTTGGATTTCTTGACTGGAAAACTCAATTACACCTTCTAACTACGTATCCAACCCGGATCAGTAGTAATCATAAACTAACGCCATTAAAATATTTAGGTATTAAAAAAAGTATTTTACAAAAATAAAAGTTACAGTAGTTCGAAAATAAAATATCAGTTTATTGGGCAAATGAAAATTGAAATTGCTCACTTTTATTGAAGGGTTGTAAAGCTATTTGTTGTAGGTAGCAAGGGCAACATAAGTTCAGGTCTAACGTTTACATAGACTGTGTACACAGTGCACGTCTGAAGATGTTCGATTTTTTACGATTGACTCTGTAAATATTTTATTGATTTTACATGAGTGTGAGAGGCTGTCTAGTAAAGTTTACCGAAAAATTAAATCTGAGGCATATTATTTGTATTATTGGAACGATGTTTTTTAAATTTATTTATTTGAATTGGTGAACTAGAGTACCATTAGTCTGAAGTATATTTTTAGTTGCTTAAGGATGAATGCAATACCACGAGTAAAAATCTTCTTGATCTATTAGCTCAAAAAACAATAATGACATTGCAATGCCTACTTAAGGTATGTTTTTCATGGTAGGAATGAAATGAAAGGCTAATAAGCCGTAGGCCGTAATAATATACTGATTACCTTAGGCGCATAAGGTTAGATGTAACTTACTAGCCAGGAAGAACGATGTGCAATCGCTATGAAACATAAATATTCAATAATTGTATGATCCTACATCTAAAATATCAATTTAGTATTTCAAATAATTGGATTCTTTTAAAGAATCGGATCATCCGATTTTTAATCGATGAAACACATCGCTATTTGTATACGAATTCAGCCTGTACCCTATCCATACGAAGCAATTTGAGTATGAATACCTATTGCTGCGTATGCAAGCACTCTATAAAATGCCTAAAATTTACTTTATTTGTGATGATCTATCACGCATAGAAAATGTAGGGAAGAAAATAGTTTCGATCAACCAAACTCTCAGATTCATAAACACACGCGTAGTTCATTGGTGTTTGCACAATTTCTATCAAGTTTGAAGAAGCTCGTTCCCCTTGAGCATATATCCATATTTTTTGAGATTCCCACCCTCAGTCATTTGCGTCGCAAACATGAGTGCGTACTGTATACACAGTTTTATGGAAAGGGTTATAATCGCCGATTCGGATCACGTACAACCAGCGTGACTGGTAACTGGATACTTTGATGGGTGCTTGGATGAAAAAAATTGGATATTACTAATGTAATATCCAATTTTTTTCATCCAAGCAATCATCTAAAATCATCAAAAATCTAATGTAGGGCGATCGATGTTATGGCAATTCTGCGTAACAACACTACTTTTGGGGATTATGCACTTATCTGTTTGAATTACGTCACCTTCCAAGGCTTATGGTATTCTTGCCGGAGTCAATGTGGTACTATGTATACATACTTATCTTTTACGGTTAATAATGTTGGGATGAAATAGATACTGTGTAGGTAGGCAACTTAAGATGGTAATTACTAAGTTTGGTAGTCTCTACTGAGCTGCGAACTTCATTGACTGATTAAAATTTGTGATCGAGATAAAAAACATATCAAATGGTTCGAAAATTATACGACGTTTTTGAATCTCAAGTAATGCGTTGTCACATTCATTCGAATGACAATTTGATGTTACATTAATAACTTTTTGTTTTCCATGTGGCGAATCGGCTGATTTTAATTTATTTTAAGTTACTGTTCAATTCTTATGTCATTTATTTCTCGTTATCATACCGCTCGTGTATCCTGTATCCGAATTCGATGTCTACATTACATTAGAACATTAGCTTGCCTATCACTAATAAAACTATTTAATTAACGATTAATTCTTTCGAAAAATAATAAATGCTATTCGATAGGATTCAATTTATGTCACAAATCGCTACATCGTATACTTAATCGATGATCGTAATCCAAACAATATTTTACCTTGCGTCCATCTACGCCTATAATACCAGTCTTAACTAGTTTGGAAAGCAAAAATACATGTTTTATGTTAACATGAAACATGTATTTTTGCTTGCCAAACGAGTTTGCAAAAATACTTGTGTACTCATAATAATGTGACGACTAATTCATGACGACAGGAGAAAGAGAAACTGACAAGTAGACGGAATCATGATCCGTTCTTAGAGACCACTGAAAAAAAAGCTGTAATGCATTTTTTTAAAGTAATAACATAGTGCTACTAGCACTTAGTTATTTTTACAACAGCGTGGGCGTGCTCCTAACTAAAGTAGAAATTGCCTTGTTTTCATAACTTACATTATCAAGTGAAAAAGTTTATATAATTATGAGTTGATACAACTACACTCCTTGACATATTTAGAGGAACACCCAATATTTAATTTAAAATAATTTTTTTTATATCTATTGACGGTTTGCCTGAAACTATTAGTACATAATAAACGTAATAAGTTTTTAAAGCGTGGAAAGACTCAGTATTTAATTGTCTGAATTAGTCTGGGATTAGTTTAAATAAAATCGTCAACATCGTCGACATAAGATCCTTTTATAACACAAATTTAAAAACATATACCCTTTTGTATGCGTAAAACTTATGCAAAAATTTTACAGTGGCATTTTTCAAAATCTACGTAGCTTTTTACAATACACGTTCATCAAATTGGGCAACAAATAAGATACAAATAAAATTGGGAAATAAACGATAGTGGAATTCAATCATCTTCCAAATAAATATTTTGTTAAAGTGCTAGTGTACTGAAAGTATTGTTAATATTATTTTTTATATGCATCCCTTTTGGTGTCCAGGAGTGTATAAAAGAACATACAAATATAAAATACCAATTGTTTTAGTTTACTGTAATAGGAACGAAAAATACATTTTTGTAACAAGTTGTTTTTATTTCAAAAACCTGTTACATAGTGGTTTGTATTCTAGTTTCAAAGAATATTATTAATATAAGTCTAGGCGCTGTTAAAATGCGTCTGGTAATATTTGTAGTTTGGATGTGCTGAAAGAAGAATTATAAGGATAATCTGGACATAGATGAAAACGAATGAATGAATATTATAGATGACGATTATATAATGAATTATAGTAGCTGTTCAATATTCTAACTGGCGTATTCTTACAAACGATAATAGTTTCACGTCTGTTGATTCAATATTTTTTTATAGATTATAATAGGCTTGATTCTTTTACGAAAGATAAAACATACTTGGCGAAATGTGGATATATCGCAGCCCTTACGTCTTTGGGAAAAAACAGCCTTGCATCTAAATATAACATATAAGTCCAAAAAACGTATATATGTGTAATAAAACTCCTTGATTCTCCAATATAATTATTTATCCTCCTCTATTTGTTATCCTTTATCCTACAGACCACATAGTTCACAGACCGTATTCGTTTACACAACCGCTCGGCTCGACAGCTCAGACGAGAATGCCCCCTTCCGCCGTCCGTTACTCATTTTATACCAAAATCGATTATTAAAATACCCGACTTTCGCCGAATAAAATATTATAACCTTACATATCTACTTAGTTGTCACATTTTTTACGACTACCGCACATAAATGCTAAGACGCAGTGCGCTTTACAAACATTCA
Source organism: Catocala fraxini (assembly GCA_930367265.1). NCBI lineage: Eukaryota > Metazoa > Arthropoda > Insecta > Lepidoptera > Erebidae > Catocala > Catocala fraxini. Next base: position 23,551,337 of record OV884027.1, on the reverse strand, counting down.
AACAACGGACGATTAGAACACCTAGCCTCGGATTTTTTTTTTTGTTTATCACTCATTTATTTATCTCATGTGCAGGTCGAATCCAAAACACTCTAGCAATGGTGGAACACTCTAGTAAATCACTTAAAAAATAATGTCACCAGTGCAGACTATTCCCTTTTCCGTTCAAAAGCCTACCGACTACTCAATACTCTTCTAAGTATTACCAGTACTTATGGTAATCCTGAATCTAAATCAGAGATTTAAGTCTGCCCATCTGTTGGTCATAGCCCGGCTTCTATCGCCGCTTTGACAGACGTACCTTATTGGAACAATCGAAATCTATGAAATATTGAAAACTAGTTCCAATTGTTTCTATAAGCGGCTCTTGTTCGCCGGGAAATAGGATTTTTATGAACAATGAAATAGTTTTTCGGAATCTGAATATGATTTGATATAAATCTAGGTAAGAATAAGAAATATGGAGTCGATAAATCATGAATGAGTTTGAGTTTCATACTTACTTTGTATGGAAAAGGATGGATTATATTTAAGTTATCGGACATCACTTTGCACATGGGGTACTGATAAAAGAAATTGAATCACAGGTTAAAACATTATTATAGAAAGTCTGGAAGACTTCCCGTTGGTGCCATGGCATAAGGGTGCAACCTTATGCCACGGCACCAACGGGCAGTCTTCCAGACTTTCTTTAACATTATAATTATGTTAAGTTTTATATGTGACACTGGTTTTGATCAAATTAGAGATAGCCTCAAACAGGACAATCCCACTGTTTGAAATGGTTCATAAATTCAGCCTGTAACGCCTATATGCATAAATGGGAAGGAAGATGTGAATTACAACCACATTGCGCCAACTACGGATTTTGGTCCCACATAACCACCTATTGCCCTCTACTAGGCATAGTTTCAGACTCCGTGGTGCTACTGAGAATTTCTTGATAGACACACTTCTCCTGACCCGGGCATCGAACATGAGACCTGATACACAGCGATCGTATCCACTACCGCAGCAATACAAGCTACGGACATCCGTAAGCAACGACTAATTCTGAAATAATTTTAAGAGAAACAACGCTTCTTATTATGTACCAAACGATTTAATTTATCAATTTATCTAAAGTCAAAGGTTATATTTAATCATCCCGGTATTTATTCCCTATAAAACAGCGATTGTTCTAGTCTAAAAGAGATATATACATATTGTTAGCAAAGGGTAAATGTTGTTACAGCATCATAAATCCTAAAGGACGGACTCAATATCAGATTACACGCAATAAAGACTTTAAAAAAACATTCGGACATTTTCTGATCCGATCCGATTTTCAATTGGGAAAAAAAAGTGCCTGCGAAGGGAATTCTAACTGTGGGATAACCATTTTAATAACGATCCTTGAGATTTTTGCAATTCATATTCAGATCCAGATATGTTTAATTTTGTTTTAAAGTATGGGAGTAACGTGTGGAGGGATTGGATGTTCGCATTATACCTTTTGTTGGGTCGCTTTGTGTCACGAACATATTTTAGTTTTAGTGTAATTTTTAAAGGACTTTGCGCATTTAGAATGCATTGTCGTTGTTATGTAGAAATGTGTTTATGTTTCAAATGATTAATATTTGTATATAGTAGTATGTAGGTGTGTGTGTAATATGTGGTTTTGGTGGCAGAGTAGTTATGCTTCAGTAGCGCATTGTATTATAAAGTGGGGTTCACTAGTCAAATAAATGTATTTTTTCTTTTTGTAGAAGGAAGTACTAACAAATATTATTTGTATAATTTGGGTCGTAAAAGGATTTTCGGTATGTGGAACTGATTCAGTAGCACTGCGGTACTAAATGCGACTGTGCATAACATTCTAAGCCTGAGTCTAGCAACATACAAAAAAATATTACACATTTTTAATTGATTTATCGTATCTAGGAGCAAAAAGGTTTGCTTCTTTGCGTATAATATGTTTGCTGCTGTTCTGAGGTTTCTGATTATTATGCTGGTTTAGGACAAAGTGTTTACAAGAACAGCAAATTGTTTGTTAATGTGCCTAGTGAACGGCATACGTTCTCTCTTTTAACTAAACTACATTATACTTGGTAAAATATTAATGTAGTAAAGTTTTTTACCATTGTTGTTTATCTCTGTGTTACAGAAATCAACATACATATACATAGGCCCACACCTATATCCTTGAAGAGGTAGGCCGTTGCCCCCATGTGTAGCTTGCGAACATTTAAATCTAAATTTAGCAAGCTATTACTCTAGGTACCACGTAATAGAGGGCGAGTCAAGTACAGAAATAAAGTATTACATTTGTGCAATAGCACTACGTTAGCAACAATCATATAAATATTGAAATATCTACCTGACTATATATTTAGTCAGATTGGTATATAAAGAATTTATTACCTACATCTTTTGCATACACATAAGGTGTGTATCAGGGCTGTCATCAGTCTACTGGCATCATAACCTTGCTTAACCCTTAAAAATTCTGTCGAAAAACTCGTTCTAAATAGGTCAACGCCTAGCCTATATATTTCGTAATAATCTCATCTCATCTTTCATACACTATAGAGGTGCATTCACACGGACTCATATCCAAGCGGTTCTTTATAGTTTTATGTTTCTTATTTTAAAAACCTGTATCACCGACGTAGTAACTAAAGGTGAAGCACACAAAAATTTCGGGAAGTATGATTTGAGGTTCAACGAAATAGGAAGAAAGCCTATTGTCGTCTATTTCATTGTTTCAGATACATATATAGATAACTTTGCAGTATTAATTTTATTTAAATATTTCTCTATTCGTTTACTGGCAAGCACTCAACTCTGAATCAAGACACGATCTTTTTTTTATTGTGTTTGGATGCCAGCTAATAAAGTAGTTGCCAATGTTTGATTTTATAAATAATTTTACACACAAGTTATATTAAATATACAGTTAGCACAAAAAAATCCTTTTGTACATACTGTATTAAAACAGGTTGCAAAATAAAAAACTTATCAATACTTTAAATTTAGATAATAGAAAAATAGGTTGTGGGAGTGAGGATATCTAGCTGTCTCCCTCGGACAGCTGCATTTATATAGCAGTTACGTCACAGTTTGTATTGTGTACTCTTTTTCTGTCATATGACAATTTACCCGTAGATTTGAAACGCTTGTATCTTAACTACATTCTTGCCGAGACTAAAAAAATCCCTTGTACTCCAGAGTTTGGGTAACGTAAATAATAAAAGATGAGAGTTAACTACCCTATTAACTGATTATTACAACTTTAATGTTTTGACAGAAAGCAAGAAAACTAGAACTATCACCAATGCATTCATCGCTCATAAGCATTAACCGAATTAACATATCTAATATATAATACACTCTTGGTACAAGTTCCAAGGGTCCCGTGTGAATGTCGGGTTACTGTGGAACGACCGGCCACGCTATTAGCGAAATATAAAAGGTGGTCCGGATTCTGTAGTGCTTAGAAGCCACGGGTCGTTAGCCAAAGAGTGCGGCAATTTTGTGAGAACATGCAAAGTGCATCTAGTTGTTTTCTGAATGGCTAACGTGAGTTGGTGTTTAGTTTTTTCTACAATGGACTTGTATACCTGCATGTGTGTAGTATAATTGAGTAGTTTAAACCCATTTATTTTAAATATAATATGGCCTTTAACTTTATCTACGTGATTAAACCTTTGGACTATTTACTCGCTCTACTGATGTAATACATCATTTAAATCTTGTAATACATTTAAGTTATCATTGCTTAGTTAATTAATATTAAAAATTAATTATTCTGAATCGCACTATTCACTCCTATGTCCTTGTGTTTACATACTAAGCGAAATTAAATAACACCTGACTTCGACATTAAGTTGAACTCTACTCATAATTTTGGATTCAGTCTTTCTAAATAGTACCATTTAGTTTTTAAAATATCTTCATTGTGATAACACTTCGTCATAGTTTGATAATGATATATGAAGGTGCAAAAGTAGCTCTGTATTTAGGTAATTATATATAAACTGATGTATGCACTTAAAATGTCGACACCAAGATGAAAAAGCTAACACATTAGATAGAGAACAATAGTGATCAATAATAACTTTAATAATAACTTTTAAACTTTCGCGTTGCAACATATTATAACAGTGATCAAAACAAAAATGAGTGAGAGTGATCCATACTATATTTATAATTCACATCTCATGTTGGCACTGTGTGTAAGATGACAACTAAATGTCCAGAAAGGTGACCATATTTAAACGTAATATTCTTCTCCCTAGCATTATTATTCCCAAGTCACTTGGAGTCGGCTTTTCTGGTCTAACCGGATTTGAATGGATATCAGATTTACACGGAGCGGCTGCTACCTGACCTCCGCAACCCGAAGGCTAACGATACCCTAAGGCTAGACCAGTGTCAGGATATTATAGGGCACTGACTTTACCAATAACGACTGCCATAGATATTCATGGCAGCCGGGACCGACAGCTTAACGTACTCTCCGAGGCACGGAGCAGGCGATAATTGTCAATCAATACGCACATAATTTCGAAAAGTCATATAACTTCTGAAAGTCAGAGGTGCGCGATGTGGGTTCAAACCCGGGATCCTCTGCATTGCAGTCTATCGGTCCCCACTGAACTATCGCTGCTAACGTAATTTCTATGATTAAAATCTTTGGTCTCAATACTATAAGCTTTGACACACTCAATAAAGATACCTATTTACTTCTTAAGGTCTTAAACCTGATTTGATATGATGAACCCTGTAACTCTGCACTACTTTCCTTTTTAGGGAACTACAATGATGTATGCATATATAAATATAATATACAATAACATAATACGTACACACGCTTTTCTATTTCCAAAAATGAAAACAGAGCTTCTACATATGTAGTTGACTCTACCTGGTACATTTCAGTCTTGCCTAATACTGAACATGTTTTATTAAAAATAAACACAGTCGAGAATAGGACTTGGTTTTTTACTACAGGCTACTAGCATAATGACATCTTATATTAACCAAGACGCAGGGCGTAGAAGTCAATCAATACAATCATTAAAGGTACTTATCAAATCGAACAAATATACTAGTCTACAAAAACAAGCCGTCATATCGAAGCTCAAAAGTACTTACTCAAACAAAAACCCTTTACGATGCAGTCTTAAGAAAACACGCAAATATTTGTCCAGACTCGAAAATGTATTATTTCTGTTTACATTCGCCGCTTTGTAAATATAAATACCTACTATTGTCGCATTGCAGCTATACGTTTTCATATCCAACTTCCATAATATAACTCAAAGCTAAAGTCTTAATAAAGAAACAAGTTTGTTTCGCATTCCGGTATGAATGTTTGGTACCTTATTTTGCAATTTGTTGGTTATTTAGGAAACATGGAAGTTTATAAACTAGGTATAATGTCTTGTCTGGGTGGGAATTTGACTTTACTTTTGCTAAACACGGTAGTTGTTGAGTAATAACATTAAGTATTTGTAGCTTAATGCTTCTTTAGACAATTTTTGGGTATTTTTTGTACGTTATGTATATTACTGCAGGTTATCTCACTGTCTTATTGAGTCTATATCTAGTTCCATAAGTAGATGTTTGATTCAATTCTCCAAGTCATGAAAAGTGTCACTGGATATTTTTTAATAGCGAGGAGAAGAGTCTGGGCACGAGCCTGGAACACGGCGATAGCCGCATTCCTACTACCTGAGGTCTAAATACGTAGCTGGCAAAATGTTAGTGTCATATATTTATTACAACTAAGGTGACAAATACGTATACGACCTGACTAATGATAGGCAGGTACCAAAGACTTTAGTCACTTACAATACCTGGGGTATCAGTTGTAAGTAAATAGCCCTAAGGAAAATAAATTAAAACAGCATGTAACAAATACGTTGCCTAAGCTTAGAACTCTTACTTACCAGACGAAAGGTAGTAATAGTGTATTATACTATTAAGCAAATTTAATGTAAGAGGATAGCACATCTTAGCGCCAGCAGGCTCATTTATATCACACTCAAAAAAATCTGCCTGCTTTTCCCTTCGGGGTTATATAGGCATGTCATTATGTTTATATAGAAATAAGACAATCATATCCATAGTCGTATATACACAGATTAACTATATCTTTTACATAGATAGATAGATAGAGATAGAGAGCAAACAACTATTTTGTTGATGAATATATACCTATATCCATTCCATTGAAAGTAGCTAGGTACCGCAATAATAATGAGCTCCATCTATAATTCTAGCTACTGCCTGAATAACGTTATATTATTACCTGGTTATCCAATTATGAATTAGCTATTGTGATATTTGTTTACCTGCATAATCTCGACGCTGCGAGAGTTGATAAGCACTTGATCCATTCTATATTTTGCTTTCATTTTGCAGGTCTGTTGGAACAAAGTGGGTGGGTAGTATAATATTTATTTTATACCCGCGGGAGCCTCTGTTTTATTTATTGCCTTCATACCAACTCGATCGTGTTTTAAATTACTCGTGTGATTCTCAGATAATATGTGTTCTGTTATTTTTAAATGTAAAATGAAAATGATGTAAATGTTTCGTGTCATTGTGTGGTCCGTACTAGCTGTTGTTGTCGTGTATTGTTTATTGTAATAACGTGGCCTTGTCATTGTGTTGTGGGGTTTTGGTACAGTTATTTATTTTTGACTTAAATTGTCACATTAAAGAGGTCTTCGAACATCTCTGTCACCTCGTTCTAGCAGTCATTAATAAATATATCTAGTTTATCATGACAGCGTTTTCTGGGTACGTTCATAAAGTGTAGATGTTTTTAACGGTGACTACCTTATTAACCTTTCAATTGTTTGAATTCCAGCCATAATTAAACACCTATTGCGTCTGGCCGTCTGTGTGCCGTTGCTACTCAATAGATTCATTAAAGTAAAAATAAAAATGTATACACACACTGGTGTGAGTCTTAAAGAATATCTTATACATGAGACACGTATTCGTTAACTACCTTAGTTTAGTAGTAGTTTAGTACTACCATTATGGCAAGCAAATACACGCCAAGTAATAAATGCCTTTCGGCTGTTTGCACTACCAGGCGTAGGCGTACCATTACTTGCCTGTAGCAGATATTTCAAGATGGTGTTGTTGTTCCAATGCAAGACGTAACACTGACGCGGTTATCTGATGTCGATTGTGAGTGCCAAAAAGGTCACTAACTTAGGTACTATGTGGTTGATTATTGTGCTTTACAAAGACCTTCAATAACAAAATAGGGTTACGCCACAAATCCCCATAGAATTGCCCTATCAATCTGTGCCATTTTGTTTGGTTACTTCGCGGTAAAGTATGGCTAAGATAAAAATGCCTACTTCACCGAAATGAAATACCAACTTGAATGTAAAACAATCCAGAACTTTCTTCCTTAAAATCTTAGCAAAATGAAACCAAAAACGGTGTCTAAGGCGTAATATTAAAATTAATTAAATATTGAGGTCGTGTATCGCTCGTAATTTTGTTTTAATTTTAATTAAGGATAGCGGCCCCTGTAGCAGATGTTTGAGACTGATGTTTATTATATGTCTGCGTTTCGAGGGATCGCCACTGCTAATGATATTTCAGAAGATTTCTTAGACAGATTGCGGGAAGATAGAGAGTTGTATAATATTGCAATTTAATTTTTGAACAAGCCTAATATTGGCTGTATTTGCATTATAATATATATTTTTCTTTAAACTAAGCTAGTGTTAGTCAAAGTCAAAATCTTTATTTCCACAAAAATTTATAAATAATTCTTGGACTTAACTGATATATTAATTAAAATATAATGATAAAATAAATAAAAGGAAATAAACATTTTGCATTGAAAAAAGCCTGTTCGTGAAGTAGAGCTTTCATGAAAAGAAGCAGGCAAGAAACTCATAGCCACTCTTTTTAATCGCCAAATGTTTATTGACAATACAATTCAATTTTATATTATTTTTCTTATATAGAGAGAAGAAAAATATCAGAGCAGCGATAGCTCAGTGGGGAGACCAACAGACTGCAATGCAGAGGGTCTCGGGTTCGAACCCACGTCGCGCACCTCTGACTTTCGGAATTTATATGACTTTTCGAAATTATGTGCGTATTGATTGACAATTATCGCCTGCTCCGTGCCTCGGAGAGCACGTTAAACCGTTGATCCCGGCTGCCATGAACATCTATGGCAGTCGTTATTGAGAAAGTCAGTACCCTCTAATATCCTGACACTGGTCTAGCCTTAGGGTATCGTTAGCCTTCGGGTTGCGGAGGTCAGGTGGCAGCCGCTCCGTGTAAAATCTGATATCCAGTCAAATCCGGTTAGACCAGAAAAGCCGACCCCAAGTGACTTGGGAATAATAAAGGTTAAGAGAGAAGAAGAAGAAGATTATTTTTCTTATATAAGCTGCTGTTCAGATTTTCATACCTGGCTTTGAAACCTCCTGCATAACAAGGTGATAGCCTCGAACTGGCGCTGCGGTTGGCTAGCGACAGTTATTCGGGTCATAGTCGTGGAAATCTAAACTACTGTAAAATTGTAAGTAAGCGTATAAGAAAAAACTAAGCGTAAACTAAGATTACTTAAAATATATAACGCTCGAGTTATTAAATTCAGATCAGCTGATTTAGGTTTATTGAATTCTTTACTGTATTTTTTTATTTTTCCTTGTTGGAGCTTTACGCAAAAATCGCTACAAGGGTTTTGATGCAGTTTACACAATTTGGTAACTGGGAGTTTAACTTCAAATTGAAGCAATTGTAACTGGAGTTACAGTGCATAGTGTGATCCGCACAAATAACCTTACGTGTGAACTGTATTTCGGGTGGAAGAAGCCACGGGTGTTTCACTTATCTGTATATTAATAGACAAAAACAAAAGAGCTTAGTACATTTTTGCTGCAGTTTGCAAACCAATTCCCTGTGTTGATATTGACGAGCTTTAGAAATTTCATTAAAACAATGGAAATAGTTTGTACCGATAATTATATCCCATTACGCACAAATATATTTAGATAACCAATACCTATAAGATTCTTACTATCTATGACTACTTACCGTAGTTTCTATAGGCAGCTCAAATCATTAAAACTACTGCCAAAGACAATAGGACAATCGAACAAAAAATCACTGCCGTACGGTTTGCCTCAGTATTGTCCTATGCCTTTTTCCAATTTATTGTGCTCATTAAACCTTAAAGGAAACGTTGAACGCCTTACAAAGTTACTACTCCATTTTAATGAGGGACTTTGAAACTGAGGCAGAGGTGAGGGGGTTCTGTTTCCTTTGTCATAGTTTGCTAATTAACACCATCGTCCAATACCGCTATAGAATAGGTAAATATGTAGATGAGACAAGCTTATGAATTTTACGACGTATTTTAGGTACAGTCGTAAAGTTCACGATTGATGTCGTTTTAATTACATGGAGAGCTACCTTTTAGTTTCGTTGGCAGGCTATTGGTACGATATGTGAAATGGAAAGTCTATTTTGAGCCTTAATGATGTTTAGTGTCTGTCTTGTAAACGGGAAAGTTTGTGTATTTGTTACTCAATCACGCGTAACATCTAGAACTTTTTAAAATGAAACTTGCGATAAAGGTATGGTCTATCTGTATACTAAGTTCCAATTAAAAGGTTTAGGCATAATACACATCCAAACATTTTCACAATATTTTTAATATAGATAAGTTGTTATTACAACCTTCCCGTGATTCTTGATTGACTAGCACTATTATAAAACTGTAAAGAATTTTCTGGATATTAAAGGCTTCTGCTACCGAAACTGGTTTCTTTTTATCATGACTGTTTGTGTGTTGTTCGACCACCAAAACTACTAAACGGATTTTGATGCAATACTGATATTTTAGTAGCTCAAAGTTCAAATTATAATATAAGTCACACCTCAGGTTGTCCATTCTAATATATATAGGCTGAATCTACTAAATCTGTCCAAAGTAAATCTAAGTATGATGTAACAAATGTGTATTGCAACATCTTGTTAATATGAAAAATCTTGTTAATGTGTAAAATACTGAAGCTGTTGGTGATTAATAATTGGCGATTTATAAGAGTAGAGAGCCGTAGGTTTCCTGCAGGGCTTTCTCAAAAGTATCCACCCTTTGCCTGAGCCTAGCAACTAATCTAATGTAGCTTCTGTTACTTAGTAAACTCATTAATCTATATAATATTATGATGTTCATAAGCGTTACTTTGTAATGTAAATTATTTATGACTTCAACTTTGAATATATTACTCAGTGCTATTAGCACAACAAAACATGATTTTGTATCATATTTAGCTTGGGTAGAAGGAATTTATTTTACTATTAGTAAAAAGAAAGCATCGTCCCAGCTTCTAGCCGACAAACAAACGTATTCTCACATTTATAATACTGTGAAATTTCTTTAAATTACACCAGCAGCTGTTCCAACACGGCTAGTGTAGCAGCAACGTTTATTTATCCGTTTACATAATATACCTACAAAGGTGTTAGTCTATGCGACTGCTGTGTATGAAGTCTGAGATTCGATTTAATTGTTGAGAAAAGAATTACTGGATTTATCTGCCAAGAAATTTTTAGTGGAGTTTGGAACTGTGCTCGGTATTGGCTCGTCTTTTATTATATAGATTCTTTAACCATTTATTATTAATATTTGACACAATAAATTTTATTTTATTTATGATTGTAAAGACAAATCCTGACTGAATGTCATAAAATTTAAATCACTTAATTGAATCTTGATCAAAAAATTAGACTTTGCTTAATGTAATAGTTATTACAGTCGTAGTGTAATCGATGACCAAATATTGATTTTGCTGCATAATCTAACTAGTTTAATTTACTACAAGTTATTTATTCAGTTACATTCGCATATTAAACACATAAATAATTCTAAAACATGCTCGGTTTGATAATATATCATAAAAAACCGTTAGCATTAATAAATCATTGCTAACATTTATTCAGGACGAGATAAATACATTTCCTCTAAAAGATACGAACATGCAATTTCTTTGCTCCAAAGAAATGACCGTATAATGTATTTATTCATTTAATTTACTAAGCTTTTCCCTTATATTATACATTTTTACAGATATTCAGTAAAAGGAAATCATAATTCAACATATAAAAGTACCGAAATACGTCCCTGCTTTTATTAAGTCCTAACAACCAGAGCCGGACTTGGACCCCACAAGCGACGCTTTTAAATTTTGTAATGGCATGGCATTGTATTCAAAACTCAATTGTAAACCATCGCTTTCCCTTTTCCGCGGTCATATTTCACACACATTCGGCCAACCGCAATCATCATGTTAATTATCTACCTAATTTTCTCACAGATTATTTGTCCCCTCTACAAATTCACTGTGAGAGAGCGCTTATCACCCGACACTAATTACGAACTTGTTCGAAACTTCACTTTCACTTTGGCCAGCAATGAGGGTGAGTCGTTGCTTTGTTTAGTATTAAACTTTGTGCCAACTTAGGAGTTTGAAGGTGATATAACTGACGAAGAGTATTGGCCGCTTCTGCGTTATTTAAATATTTGATGAACAATAAGAAGTGTTTTGTCAAAGCTGATTATTTGCTGTATTTATTTCGAACGTTATATTATTCTTGTGTTGAATGATTTATAAATTGTGCCGGTCTCTCTGCAGAGGATTTGTGGTAATAATTGAATGTGTGGGTGGTAAGGACTTTATTGTATGAATTAAAATATTCTGAATAGGCTTATTTATATATATCAAGTTATTATACATACATATATTGTTACGATGACGCAATGATAGTGAATGTGACTGCTGTACATGAAGTCTAGGGTTCAATTTACGGGTCGGAAAAATTGTTGGTAAGTTTTTCTCATTAGCATTTCCAAGTATGTAACCAGGTCTATTAAAATGCAACAAGCTTGCCCTCTATTACATGGGATCTAAATCCATTCATGGTGAAGTTTGGATATAAATAGTCGCTACCTATTCCTTCGGATATATTTGTGTGAGAGTACCTATGTAAATACTACACCCAGTTTTTGGATTCTTTTCTCAGCTTTAGTTTTCTAAGACCTAAGTATTAGGTTATTTAAACAACTCAACTCTACAGAAATTAGCGTTAAAGCAATTATGTCTGATGTTTCTACGGTGAGTAGGATATTACTAGACTTTTTAAGGCACTGCACTATCAGCAAGGGTCAGGATTATTTGACCGTAGACTAGACTAGAGTAGAGACTAGAAAGAAATGCCAAGATGCGTGCATGCGTTTTTACGTCCATTATTGTATCTATACAGTTACCGTGTTTTTGCTCGTCCATCGCTTTTCTGTAAGGTGGTACTTTTACAAGCTAGCTGATACTGCATCATAATAATATAGTCTTATACATAGCCTCACACATATATCCCTAAAGGGGCTGGCAGAGAGGTCCACATTTTGACAACTATAATTAGATCCCACATAATAGTTAGTGAGCTTATTGCCGTCTATCAATCACAGTTTCCACAGAATTTTTGGGCAGGAAATCCCAATAACACTTTTGCCCCACTCCGGAATAAACGCAAGACCTCATGCATGCAGCAATCGCATATATTACCGCCGTGCCACAAAGGCAGTCTATTAGTAACATCATCAAAAACATATACATACGATGGGTAGGTTTTACTTAGATTATGGTGATGTTACACTCGCCATGCTCAAGGGCATACATCATTAAAGCTATGTAAAGAATCTTAGGCTTAAAACTGATATTTGTATATTAAAATCGACTCAACTTTTCGTTTACCAAACTTATTTCATCTAAGTGAAGGTACTAAAGTAGTTTAGAGGTATTGTTATTTAGTTTCTACCTAAAGTTTAAAAAGAAGCACTTAACCGTGCTTTATATTTTCAAGTTTCTAGAAAAAATGCCTTTTCTCACGTCGAAATGGCAGGTTCGGCGGTAAAACATTTGCCTAATTCAAGTAGCAGATGTGGATTCACTTAAGTTTTTATTAAAATATTTTTGCTTTATAATATCTTATTTATTTTGAAGTTTATCTTTTAGGTATATGAGGTGATAATGTTTGTTGATAATTTTTTAAATGATGATGTTTTGATACCTTATATTAATATACTAGATTTTGCTTGCAACTTCGCTTGTAAATGTAAGCTCTGTCAATTTCTTATCCCTCGAGAACAGTACTGTTTTCTGGATGAAAGGTACCCTATGTCCTTTTTTGTAGCCCTGGTAATGTGTAAGCGAAACTTCATGATGATCGGTCAGGTAGTTAAGGTGTGAAAGCGTAACAAGCAAACAAACTTATATTAGCATTTATAATATTAGTTAGGATGTATACATGTATACATATTACATAGTGTGATGTCTATTAGAAGTAAGCTTGTATGGTTGTGTTTGTCTATTACTCCTTTTTTTTATACGACTACGGTGGCAAACAAGCATTCGGCCCGCCTGATGGTAAGTAGCCTATGGATGCCTGCAACACCAGAGGCATCACTTGCGCGTTGTCGACCCTTTTGGAAAAGAAGAAGGGAAAAAGGAAGCGGGAAGGGGCAGGAGCGGGTATAGTTACTAAGATTGATAATATTAGTAAATATGCGCTAACAATGTTCATGCGTAAAACTGCCTATGGTTTATATTTGAATACGCGTGATTTTTTTTATATACACCTAAGGTGGCAAACAATCATACGGCCCACCTGATGGTAAGTGGTCATCGTAGCCTATGGACGCCTGCAACACTAGAAGCATCACTTGCGCGTTGCCGACTCTTTAGGAAAGAAAGTGGAAAGTAGAAGGAGCGGGAAGGGGAAAAGAGTGTGATTGGGCCTCCGGCACTCTCACTTATGGAACGAAACACAACAGTAGGTATACTGCTATTTCACATCAATATTCTGTGAGAGGGTAGTCCTTCCCCGGTCGAGGCGGCCCATTCGTACTGAAATCAGCGAGGCTTATAATCGTGGATAAACCGCGTAGGACAGACTATTTTTATGATATGAGTCCTGTATACAAACTGTCCTATTGCACGGGCTTCTTTACAGTGTGAGAAGGGTTAGGTCACAGTCCACCACGCTCTAGTGCGGGTCAGCAGTCTTCACACATCTTTAAGAACGTTATGTAGAACTCTCAGACATGCAGGTTCACGCTCCATGTCTAAGCGATACATGTGAGCATATTCTTGTTTACTGGATTCAGGCTGAGACTATGCTGCTACTGAGAAAACAGAAAATCCTATTAGCACTTTGCCAGACCGGAGAACTGAACCTGGCACCTTGTGCACAGTCATCACATTCAGTATCGAAGCGCTGCCAGGCAGTGAATTGTTTTAAACATTAATTTGTGATGAATGATGTTTCTACCTATTTGTTTAGAGATAACGCATGAGTTGCACATACGTTTTCAGAACTATTTGTGTTTAAAAATAGTACTGAAAACGTATTAATGAGTAATTCGTTTACATGATCTTATTAGTAAAAAACTATTGTTTATTTTTGCGTTGTAGTCTTGCTATTACACTATGTTTTATTTTCACTTTTAATTGTATCTTATTTATTAAGACAAAGCCTTATTTAGACGATAGAGCGTGCTAAATAAATCAACATACAGACCTAGAAAACAACACTCTCCTTTTGATCTGGGTTGGGTAAAAGAGAATATATCTCATATTACCCAACGAAGTGACGTATATTTGTCTATCGGTTTGTGTACAGTAATCTCGAGAATCAGTGAACCGATTTCAAAGGGCAACGACACTCCAAGCTTGTTCTTTGAGAATTGTTTAGTGGTTAACTTCAAGTTGTGTGTTTAGTAAAATAGGTTATAGAGATTTATTCACTGGCAAAGTAAAGTCTATATTTTTTTGAGTAGTCTGGAAAATTACTGTTTTCTTATTTACGCAGTAGCTTTTAATCCGTGTTGCTGGGATAAAAATAGCATGTAAATTGTCAACTCATTAACATTTCTATGTTGAAAATCACGTCAATTTATGGCAAGCGGGCTATATTTTATACACGAAAAATTGTATCAAGCCATTTAACAGCCTAATAATAATATAAAGTTATCGGTAACGAATTCATAGCTAAGCGCTTTGCTTCCAATGCGTGTTTTACTTCTAATTCCGCAAGGGAATGGAATTCATTGCCTAAGTCTGTATTTCCCGATGACTACAATCTGGGTTGTCTTCAAGTCGCCACTGTATAGGTTTCTTCTAAGCAAGCGTGCTCTATGGTCGACTGCATCGTCACTTAACATAAGATAAGATCGCGGTTAAACGCAAGACTATGAAAGTTAAAGAAAATACCTCTTAATTAAATATCTCTCACGTCCTTTGATCAGCAGCCCGATGACATTACTTAACTATTATTCAACTAACAGTCAACATTAAGTGATGTTCATAGGTATTTATTTTCTGATTAATCACTACATAGTTAATACTTTTAAATATTTCAGACTGGTTTATAAGAGAAATTAAATATGTTTTTTTAGTCAAATCCCGTTAGTAAAACCCTCTTATAGGAGTCATAGAATTCCTGCGCATCACAGTCGACTGGTAAGACTGGCAGCATAGCGAGGTTGAATGATAATGCTTATACTTGCCGCAAAATAAAAACCAACCCGTTTATAAATAAGACTATAATGTTCATTTATAGTAAGTACAGAATTAAGCAGACACACCTTACATAGTTATACCTACTTTGTCTTTCCTCTCATTCCTAATTCTTTTCCCCCAAAGCCGACAAAACGCGAGTAATACTCCTGGTTTTGCACGCAAAGGCTATGATAATTGCTGGCCATATATTTGATTGTAGTCTAGGTAGTAATATAAGATGTTAACGTACATTATCAATTTAGCCTAATTATTTCCAGTTTAACGTGATATGGCTAATAGGCTCTGTTCTATGGAGCAACCAATTAATCTGACGAGCAAAATTTAAATATCGCATCTTCGGTAGGACAAGGCTATAAATGTACCCGTTTTAAATTAAAAATACATAATAATTAAATTAAAATAATTGAAATTAATTAATGCTATTAATTTATGTAATTTTAGTACTGTTATAATATCTATATAATGTTACCTACTATTCTAAAGAAATAGTTATTTACTAGTTATATTTTATTGTTAGTGTTGTTGGGTTAGCGACGATATTTCTGTGCATTACGGCGTACCTCAAGGTAGTGTGCTTGGTCCCAGCCTTTTCCTAGTCTATACTAAAGACCTGTGTCAACTGCAGCTAAATCATGGCAAAATAGTATCTTTCGCAGATGACACAGCGCTCTTCTTTAGTGAAAATTCTTGGGAAAAAGCTTTTCATAATGCCCAGACTGGTTTTGATCAGGTCTGCCAAAGGCTAAAACATTATGTTTTGACACTTAATATAGACAAAACCAAATATATTGCGTTTGCGCCCAAAAACAATTTTCTGCCGCCTATAGCTGTATACGTCACTGCACACACCTGCGACCAGACAGCGATTCCTACTTGTCAGTGCCAACCTCTACACAGATCTACCACAATTAAATATCTTGGTGTGTACATAGACCAGACACTAACTTTTAAGCCCCACATTGATACCTTTGTGACTAGGATTCGCAAAATGATATATATATTCAAAACGTTAAGAAATGTAGCGGATACTAGGACTTTCAAAATTGTGTACTCTGCACTCTGCCAGTCAATATTTAATTATTGCATTGCTTCCTGGGGAGGAGCAGGCAAAGTGCACCTTACAGAAGTTGAGAGGGCGCAAGGAGCTGTAAGCTGTCAAGGTTGCTGCTGGATTGCCTTTTCGGTATCCAACCACTGATCTTTATAAACGCTGGGATGTGCTTACAGTCAGGCAAACCTTCGTTCTCTCTATAGTCATTATGAAATACACTCAGTTGCCATACGACCCAAATGTAAATAAAGACAAACGTAGAAAGGGCAATGTCTGTCCAACTGGCTTTTTTCACACCAGACATTCCCAAAGATTTTACTGTTTTTTTGGAGGATATCTATATAATAAAATAAACACATATCTTACTACATATCCAATGCGCAAATCAGCGTGTAAACAAACACTATGTAAATGGCTCAAAACTCTTGACTATAATACAACTGAGAGTTTATTGATACCTCACACACAAACACACACTCGACACGCACTTACATACATACACACACACGCACACATACACACACACACATCTTAAATGTATATCCAATATCCAATGTACACTCCAATAGAATTAAAGGCATTGTTTGTATTATTCCTCATCGTACATTAGATTTATAATTGATCTAATATTATGTATACTATTAAGTCTTGGGGGCCTGGTGACCCGTAACACAGGTATTCTTATACCTATTAGCTAGCTAGGACTTCAGTGTTAAATATTGTGACAGACTGTAGGTACTATTCTTTTGGAAATAAAATTTATTATTATTATTATTTCGGGAACCAGTCTCTCACAGATGTCAAACATTTGTGATGGGAAAATAAATAATTATTTAATTATGGGGATTGTTTAATACTCGACTGTAAGCCGGTGTTTTAATGACGGTTATGGGTTGACACCAAGTAACCGCTATCTAAAAATTTTAGATAGCGATAGATTTAATATAATAAGAGCGTTTTGTTCTGTATGATGCGGGTCGGTCTCATAACTCTGCATACATTTTCGTACTATTCTACATGTGTTTAATATAGCGGTTTTTTGAATGTTACTATAGGTATTTGGTGTTAGGTTGAGCAATTTAAGACTATGGTGTAAATATTTTGGGATTACCCCGGTGGTGGATATTACAATCGGCACAATGTAAACTTTGTTGACTTTCCAAATACTTGTTATTTCTTGTTTTAGTTCAGTATATTTGTTAATTTGTCCGTAATAGTTTTTAAAAGGTTATGGGTATTCAGTACTGCTATGTCAATGATGTGTGCTGCGTTTTGTGATTTGTTGTGCACTGTGATATCTGGTCTATTAAAATATATAGTCTTGTCGGTGAGTATGGCACGGTCGTGGTATATTTTGTGGCTGTTGTTCTCTAATCATCGTGATCTTCTCACTTCCCTGGAAGTGGAGTGGGAGCCTTTAGAAGTGAGTCTCCTTAAGGGAGTTTACGCTGCGGTCCATTACAATGGGCCCGTCCTTGGAGTTTCTCACCCTCGAGGCTGGCCAGCCGGGTGAGTCTTTGTTGAGAGAGGCCCAGCTAGCCGCCTACGAGAGGGTGGCGGTTAATTTGTACTCTAATACGGTATTCGGGCTATATTTATAGTAGGGTGTATGTGTATCTTGTATAAGTTTATATTAAATGGCTAATTTTTGATGGATAATATATACTATTTGGTTGTGGCGATGTGTATAATCAGTTTGCGTGAGTGTTGTGCATGCTCCTGTAATGTGTTATATTGTCTCAGTCTGCCTGTGGCATTTACGACATCTATTATTATATTATATTAATAATAATTTGTTATATATACTATACACATAATTAATTTTATAATGCAATTTATTTTAAGTTTGTCTCTCAGTAACCTGTGCATGTGGTGTTAACCTCTAATTAAATTTAAGCTAGGTTAGGTTAATAACAATACTTTTTCTTTTATGTACCCCTGAGAAAGTGTATGCAAAATTTCATGCGGATCAGTCGTGTAGTTAAGGCAAATGTGAGTTTTTACGCTTTCACAGCGTAAAAATCTCACATTCGCATTTATAGTAATAGCTAGGATATCCCATGTAGTAGGGGTGAACCTAGGCCGTCTAATATCACAATATCACTTCGTGTATTGAACTTAGGACCTTAAGATTGCACGTAAACTTATGCCACAGTAATAACGAAATCAAAGAAATTCGAGGAATCGTTTTCATTTATATTTTTCTGTAGCATTGACAATTTATATTCTCAATTTTACTTTGACTTTATTAGGCAACCGTTTATTTCATTTCATTTCTACTTTTATGACAATTTATTCTTTGTCTCTCTAGAGGTCAAGGCCCTGTGATTGGGAGCCGTCTGCGATCATTTCTATTCAGCACGCGAGTCTAAAGTTTTTACTACATTCTATAGACGGTCTTATCGAAATTGGACCTATATGTGGAGTTGCATGTTGCCGTAAAAATGTGCTTACAGATCAAAATAGAGGTGTCTAGGTTTTTATAGAAAATGGTGTAACACAAGGATGCGGGCTGATAGCCAGTGGTCGTCTTAACCTATAATCACTCGCAATACTATAGGTACCAATGCATGCCTGACCTAGTGAATAAGAATTTGAGATGGGATCGAAGGAAATTAATGGCAGGCATGTAAACCTACGGAATCGTACTTAACGAGAAAAACGCTATAGAAGTGCAACGTAGTTGCAAAATTTCATGATTATCGGTCGAGTAATTAAGGCACGAAAACGTAACAAACAAATGTATAAACTCACATTCGGATTTATAATATTAGTAAGGATTTCAAATTGCGCAAGGGACTAAAAAGTCTTATATGTATTATTTTTTATTTTTCTTAGCATGACGCTGTCTAACAACAATTCCTATAGTAAGGGAAACCTTACAAATATTTAAACTATAGCCATAAATAACACCGAATCTCAAAATAACCATTCGTAGATTATTCTATTTTGGAACTGTGCGGAGATCAACTTAGCTAAAATCAGCCTAGTATAGTGGCGATGTAACTACATAACCTATGGCGCCCATTCTGACAGCTTAAGGTTTTGTTGTGAAGGCTTCAATGGAGAAATCTCCAGATTCAAGCGAAGACGCCATCATTCAATATGATACGAACCAGTCAAATCAATTGTATCCTAAATTCATACTTTATCCGCGACAGACGAGTTCTAGTACGTTTCAATAAACATACCACTAGAGGTCTCAAGTGAGGCTATAGGCCTCTGAATTATCTTTAAAAAAAGTTTAGATCATTAAAGGATGTCTTAATGTGAGGCATGTGCGTACTATATAATCCTGTAAAGTAGGTACTGTATGTATAGTATAGCGCTTTTGCGAAATAACTGGAATTAAAATGCATAGTTGAGAGCTTTAAAATGGATTTATTGCAACTAGATATGTTTCTTGAAATAAGAACGAGATTATGGCCAGTATATGACCAGTATACTGTTTATTATCGTTCTTATTTCAAAAAACATAGTATAGTATGATTTTTATTGGTATCTTTAATTTAGAAATAATAAAATATTATTATGAATGCTTTGTTGGTCTAGCAGAACATGTTTGCGCTTTTTGCGACGAATTATGGGCTCCCAAGTTTGGGTCCCAGAGAAGGCAGGACAAATATTTACCTGTAAGAAATCATAATAATTTACTTGACATGCATTTAGTTGCTGGCTGTATATGGCAAAGTGTAAATAATCTTTTTCTACCCTTTTAAGCCCTGAAATTACGTATTGTATAATTATTTTAATTGAATTTTATTTGATAACAATTTAAATTTAATACATACATTTAATATCTACTATAAAGCTGATCCGTGATCCGTGCCTCGGAGAGCACGTTAAGCCGTCGGTCCCGGCTACCATGAACATCTATGGCCGTCGTTATTGGGAAAGTCAGTACCCTCTAATATCCTGACACTAGTCTAGCCTTAGGGTATCGTTAGCCTTCGAGATGCGGAGGTCAGGTGGCAGCCACTCCGTGTGAAAACTGATATCCAGTCAAATCCGGTTAGACTAGAAAATCCGACCCCAAGTGACTTGGGAATAATAAAGGCTAGGGAGAAGAAGATCTACTATAAAGCTGAACAGATTTGCATGTTTAAACGCGTTTATATTATAAACTACCATACTACTTCTAAAAAGTATTCAAAAATCAATATATGAAGTTAAATTTACTCTTAATTTATCGATAAATTAATATTTTTATATCCAATTTTGTTACATACTTACGATTACTTGCTTTTTAAATTCTTTCAAACAAATTCAACAATTAGTAAGTAAAACCACGTCCCGCAAAGAAATTAATTAAACATTTTTATAAAGTACTGAGTGTTAATTAAATTTAAACATCGTTTTTATACTTTGATATTACGTTAGGACTTTTAATGATAAGTGACATACTTAACAAGTTTCTTGACACTTCTGATGAATGCTATCGTTGTGTAAAATTCTCAGCAAGCTTAATTTTGTTTGGTTATCTTATGAGAAGAAACTTAATATGCTGGATCGAGCATAATTTTATGTATTTGTTGTACTAGTTTCAATTATATATATCTCTTATGTACTGACATAAGGGAAATAAGTGGCAGTATGCTGGCATGTAGACTGCTATATGCCAGCATATTGCCTCTTATAGCTTTAGGCCCCAAGTAATAGAGACGAGCGTCTTATGAAAGGCACAGAAAGAAGTCTCGGACTACTTAAGATCTGATACTAAGAATTTATGCTTTGCCTAACCCGGGAATCAAATCCAATAACTCTAGCACAGCGGTCGCATTCAGTTCCCATGCATGTACTTGTGTAAGTTTGTATGAATATTGTCTTTACTGATGTATTTATACTACAGAAAGTATTACATTATAATATTTTTATTATTCATATTTACATAAGATATATCACGTAAGAGTGATTATGAAACAACTATGAAAGGTCGTATTCTAAATAGTGAAAATCTAAACATTTTCTCTCTAAATATTGATAAGGTGAGCTGCTTAAATTTCAAACAACTTAACGCCCACACACGAGCCAAAAACGGCTTCATAATAATTACAGCTACACCCTTAGAACATCGTTCATTACAGCCAACCTGAACTTCACTACATTCACCTGAAACGCACGTAAGTTATTTTATACGGCAAACGTTTTTTCTTACAGGTACATACTTCACGTCTAAACAAAATTACGGCGCTGCCTTCGTAAACAAACTGATACGAAAATTAAATTTTCATCTATTCTGAGGATGTTGCCGGATCTAAAATGAAAATCTCCCATATTAACTTCAGGTAAACACGGCCCCCCATTTATGCCGAAGGTTCTGGATATTCGGCCTTATTATTGAATGTCATAAATCATTACACGTAAGTCTCTTACTAGAAATTGAATTTGGGTGAGGGTCGTGTTGTTTTTAATTACATTATTATGGTTTTAATTTTAGGGGGTATTAATTTTAGGGTCCTTTGTGGGGTTGTTACTGAAAAAGGCTTTAGTGGAATCGACCTTTCGTACACTTTGTATAATAATGGTGACCTATCCGCCATGTTTGTTTTCTGTTGATATATTTGTAGAGATATACATACGGATAAAAGAGGTGGCTGCCGTAAATTCTTGGGATTGTATGACAATATGCCGTACCTATGTTTGAAATAAGATTTTTGGGAGGTCTGTGCGAATGTAGTCCAGTGGATAGAATAAGTCATTACGAGAGGTTCTTGATTCGTATCGCACTTAGTTTGAACTACCGAAATGACATAAGCATAAACAGCACTTAGACTCGAATTAGGCATTACTTGGCGGACATCCATTGTAATAAAATAATTCCAAAGAGCGAAAACCACCACGCACCCGCGGATTGCCTACCGCAACTATTGCAATAGAAAATATTGACAATACTGAACTTCTCTAATGACGGACGACCACATTATGGGATCCACCTTGCAATATTCCACTTCAAACTCCAAATATCTTTCCAATTATGTAGTCGTTAATATGCAGTATGGTTATTTTTTTAGCCTATGTTTACGTGCGATTGTGAAATCGCATTTTCAAATTCCAGGTCGTACAAAGATTCATAAAATTTGCTGTGATAGCAGTCTCAATAAGATAAGATAAAGAGTTTATTGTTTTCTCTCACATAGAAAAGATACATATAGTGGTAAAAATATAACAGTTGATGCAAACATGTAATAAGACAATCGGGGACCGCTCTACAATCCTCAACGGGCCCCAGGTAGACAACCACAATTCACACCCACCGTTCGCAGTATAAGCGAACGGAAAGAGAGCCAGCGGTCTAGTCCCCAAAAACCCATTTAGAGATTGCAAAACGTGCCCTTACACTGTGTACAATACATGAGATTAAATCTATGTGAGAGACTGGTTTCTGTACTAAGAGACCTGTATGACAGATAACCAGCCTCTCCAGACTCCGGAAATGGACAACGGTAAGTACATCAGGTAAAATTTTCTCTTTACTAAAATTGAACTTCAAAGGGTTAAATGTGGAATACATTTGTCTGCCCCATCGGGATTTCAAGCGTTAGAATACAATTTTGTAATTAAATTAAAATACCTAAAATTATACCTTTCGAATGATCAATTGTTAAAAAATATTACAAGGCAGGCAGGTGGACAGACTAAACGACTAAATATATATTATAAATCAACAACGCAGAGCTAGACATTTACTTTATAAAATGTAAGTGGGTGGAATTTAAATGAGAACGGTAAATGTGTTGGAAACAATGATAAAATTAAATTATTTTCCAATATCAGAGGTTTGGGGCAACTCACAAACGCTTCTACAAATATTATAAATGGTAAACTGTATTTGAAAGGCTACTGAGAATACCCGCAAGCCTTTCACGAGCTTCGGGATGTATTTTGTACGTTTTGTATACCTATTCATAGGTTGTTGATGGAATAGGATACCGAAAATTGTTAAACGTTTTATGTGTTTGAGTTATTATTATTTTAATCAAAGATAGATAAATATATATTCTAACGCGTTTATTTTGGGAGTAGATAGAAATAAATTACATCAACATTTTGGTAACTATGGATTTAGATCTTTATAGGGAACGAACTAACCGCATTTTGCTAGCTGCGTTTTAAGTACCACGTAATAGAGAGTAAGTCAATTGTAGTTTACTGGGCATAATTTTAGATGCCATTCTGTCACTTATAATTTCTGGTAAGAAAATCTCATTAACCCTTGTCCCGATCTAGATGTCGAACCCGGAAAATTATGCACAGTGGTCGCATTTATGACCTCTAGACCATCGAGTCAGTCGAAAATGTATTAAAATCGACAAGCTGCTAGCCGATTTTGTTACTAGCATATCTTTTTAATACATATTTAGATAATTTTCATCACGGTTGGTGCAGTAGTCCTCTGCCAATGGTAGTGCGCCAAATGTTGTAGATTCGATTTTACTAACTATGTGATAGTAATATTTCATATCGTCACCATTTATTTTAAGTTAGTGATGTTCAATTTATTACTTAAACATTCGATTCCAAAACAGTCGATTCAAAACTACGACTATATTCGATAAAATATTTTTATCAACATCAAAAACACTACACTGTTCATCAAAATCTGAACATTAAAATGAGCCAATAAAACATATTACTCTCAACATTCCTCACGCTAACATTGTTGCCGAAATTACGAAACCCGAGGTTTATTTTCTCAATTAAAAGCTCGCAGCTCCAGAAATACCTCATGAGAAGGGCTCGCCTCTTATTCAATTTACTTTTATTGTTTAAAAGAAGACTGCAAAGCGTGGTTAACGATCCCAAAACGGGAAGGTTCAAGTATAAACTGGAATTTCTTATCCAGGAATTAATATAGTGAACGAGACTACAAATTTGGAACGGAATCCGCTTTTTTTTCGGACGGACAGTTTTATTTTCAATTTAGACTCAATTTGATTTATTTGAAAATTTTAATCGTGAATCGTGATGTTTGCCTTTGTGGTTTCATGCTACTCATATCCTTTTATAAATCATCAAAGTTTGCATCGCAGCAAAAATAATAATGTTCATCATCATCATCCTCTCTCAGCTGTAAGACGTCCACTGCTGGACATAGGCCTGCCCCAAGGTTTTCCAAACAGACCGATTTTGGCCACAAATGTTATTCAGGCCGAATTTCGGTCACGGCGTATATATAACATAAATTAGGCATGTACGCACGAGATATTATAAAACGCAAGACGTGTGTACACTAACACAAATGCACAATACAATACACAGTCCAATGGCTGTACGTGCTTTCCAAGGCACGGGAATGCACACCGCCTACTTAATAACCAAGCGCTGCTATTGAAAAAGAATTTACGGCAAAACCCAATGACTTTTTGCTAAACCAACTTGGTAATGGAACTCGAGACCACGTGCACAGTAGTCGCATTCGCTACCATGCTCCACCGAGGTACATAAACTACAGATGCAGTAATAAAGCGACGGCATTAGCCCGTCAATTTCTAGAAAGCCAGACATTGGTGAAATACAATTGTGTCTAGTAGTAGAAGGGCGCTCTCACTCAATAAGTTAACGTAGACCAAAATTCTGCACAGGCGATATGAGTATTTAATATTCCCTTTTTTGCTTTTTCTCTACACTAGGATACCTGCTATTAAATTGTAATTATTTCGTTGCTTTATTACTATTTGCAAATTATATTTTAAAATTTTCATTTTGATCTTATTGAGTTAATTAATGTAATATGTATAATTAATGTAGTACAATATAAATAAAAATCTATAAAAATACTATAGGAATAATTCCTGTATCACAGGGAACTTTACAAACCTTCAAACAGCGGATACTGATAACACCCAGACACAACCGACTCTGCACAACCATTTGATCACACAATGTTTTGTCCCATTTGGGATTTGAAACCACAATGCTTCGCATACTGGTAGTTGCAAGGAGACCAGTGAAACTGTTACAATTGTCCACCATGCGTCACGTCAGCACAAAGTTCCAACACAAGTGCAATCTGGATTGTCGTACTCTCATAGTTAGAGGAGACGAAAATGCGTGATGATCGGAAAGTGATCAGACACAGATTTTAACAGATGTATATTTCTTTTTTACACAACACCATCTAGCCCAAACTAAGCAGACCTTGTACTATGTAATATTGTCTTCTGTTTACGTGAATGTTATTAATTGAAATTAAACTACTAAATACGGATTTATTACATACTTGTACTATGGGTACTAGACAATGGATAAACATATAGAAACATAGACACATTGTGCATAGAAACACCCAGACCAAGACAAACATCCAACCCGCGACCTCAGGCGTGGCAGTCGGTTACACCAACCACTACGCTATCGAGGCCACCAAATATATAAAAGATACCTACTTCTCTGCTTACCCCTTCGGGGATACCAGGCATCGTTCTATATCCACGTAAATGAATTATGTGAATTATTTTAAGCTACACCGCTCTCTTTGTGAACAACTTGTTTTTTTAACAAGCTCAAACATAGCTCAAACGTTGTTCTCGCTCTGTTGACTTTAGCTTTACGCAACGTGTAACTAAAAAAGTAACCGAATATAAAATTATATATTCACATATCGTGTACAAAAATCAAGTGTACTCACGAACACAACCACAATTAGTCAATCATGAATGCTGTTACGTACTAAAGACATAAATATAAATTGATGTGGCCGTGCTATTAAGACTGCGCCGAGCGTAAGACAGATAATGACAGAGCTCGTACGGCGCATATTCAAATCGGCGCGCGGCCGCCATAATAAAATTGTATGGAGGATTTGAAGTGCTTTTTTGATAAATATGTATCTTTATTGTCAACCAATAACTTAAATATTTGGGACGGACAAATTATAATATAACTATTTATGTTTCGTTTAAGCTGTAAAATAGATTTCTACGGTTATAATCTAAAAATCAAATCAAATTTAAATCAAATTTACGTAATTTTGGAGGCATAAATATGAATTATTGTAAGTTTTTTACACGGAGTAATTGTAAACACATTCATTGTTATGGTAAATGTATATTTTATATTTGTATTAAACAAAAGGTGTTGATTTTATTCACTTAACTGTGACCGCCTGTTTTGGCACATTTTGGTCGGCGCAGTCTTAAGCGGTGAGCATTTCTATCGTGATTTCTAGATGCATAAAATCATTTGGTATAATCATATTTTGTCGTAATGTGAAACATAATTATATTGTTACTATGCAAAGTTCCACATCCATGCAATTAATTCTTGCCGAGTTCCCTTGCGAGAAGGCATTTATTCTAGATAGCGTTAGGGCATAACTAAATATATAATAAAATTGTAACTCGTCGATGTCTGTACAGGTAGGAGATACTCAAGAAAAATTAATCTGAGGAGTCGTTACAAGACCTATAGAATCCAAAACAATATATTTTTAAAATTTTGTCTTTTTGTATGTTTCGTGCATACGTTACGCAAAAACTCCTACAAGAAATTGAATACAGCTTTAACAGTTGTACTGCTAGACGTTTAACTTAAAATCTGGTGCATGTTTCATGTTCATACACCGCCTAGATATGAAGTACATAAAATACAGGTTACAGTCAGCGACATAAGACGATAAACATTTCCAAAATTTTTATGCGCTCTGTCATGCTTTATAATTTATAATAGTAATTCTCCATCTTTTATTGCAGTAACAGTGAAAGGATAGTTATTTTAATCACATCACATTTCATTGCAATATAACAACAATAATTGAGTTTTCATTAATAAAATGGTGTTACAAATTTCTTTAAGTTTAAGCTACTGCCAAATTCTATGCGTACAAAGTCACAGGCAATAGGTAGTCAATCATAAAAATTTATTATCACTGATACGCAAATATAATTT
This sequence comes from Catocala fraxini, assembly GCA_930367265.1. Classification (NCBI taxonomy): domain Eukaryota; kingdom Metazoa; phylum Arthropoda; class Insecta; order Lepidoptera; family Erebidae; genus Catocala; species Catocala fraxini. Next base: position 23,523,782 of record OV884027.1, on the reverse strand, counting down.
GAGCTTAGAAGTCTGGAGGATAAGAAGGACCTATTTTCAGTATAACAAAATAAATTATTATTTACCTATATACCTCATACACGCTTCACGAATGAGAGAAGCAATATAAACAAAAAAAATTTAGCGCTAGATGTTCTTAATATTACGTTTAATTATTTATATTTTATCCCATCCCATAATCAGGAATTCCCTTTAATTTATTTTCTTTTCATTTGAAATCTGCTTCTGCGAACTGCGGCCAGAAACAAAACAAACGTGATTGATTATAATAATTATTAGCCGGAGGGTGGCGTGACCTATAATTACGCTTTATCATCATGTTTTTTTAAATAAATGTTGCTATGTATCTTTAGGCGTATCTTGGAAGGTCTCACCCTTCCAAGATACGCTTACTATAATCATATCGATAACACTGGAGAACAGTCATTTTGCGGCATGGTAAGTTGAATTCATTTTTGTGTAAGTTCAGTATGCTGAATACGAGAAAAATATCAGATTTGTTAAATTGACTCTAGTTTATGAGATAAGACTTTATAACTATATGACTAAAAGAAGGTCGAAATAAAAATACAATTACATATTAACCTCTTGTATGCCGGAATACCAGACATAATAGAAAAAGCATTGTGTCTCGCGCAGATCCACGTTCCGGCATACCAGAGGTTAAATATATATTTTAGAAGCGCCTATATAATAACGACAAGTAAACTTAATACATATTATGCTATTAACAAAAATATTAGAAAACTTTACCTGTAAGCTTTTCTATTGTGTTTATGTTCAGGACAATACCTTATTAAACTCAAGCAATAGTCTGCCATCATAATATGGCCGTGGCTGTCCCATCGGCCTTGGTATCTTTCTTTCATTGTTCTAATGTCCTGATGGAACCGTTCTTTATGTTAAATATCTCAAGAACCAGAGTCAATCCATACAATACTGATGAAAGTGTTTTTAAACCAGTAACAAAACTAATGCCGCAGAAAATAAATTTGTTTTGTTGCCCAGTGTAATATGAATTAAGTTCAGCCTTATGTGATGTAATTAGGAAATAACTTGACCTATTACAGAATGAAACGAAAATGTGCAGTCGGTTGAAACTTCGACAAATAAATAAGTTTTTCTTACCTTTAATAAATTACCAACGTGTCATATTAGATTTAGGAAAATGTGAATATAGCGTAATACTTATAGTAAGTATGCCTACTTAATGAGTATTCAATTATTAATTTATCGACTTTTTGCACATTTTATATCGTAGGTAGTCTTTAGATTATTTCCTAGTAATCTTAGTAAAACTGTATTTTGGATTTAATATATTTTGTAATTAACGCCTTGATTCGTACTTATGTAAACTTTATTCGACCAGATATGATAAGGACTGGGGGTGAAAATCTTTATTGCCACATAATTAAAATTAAATACTAACGGTGCACATGATTATGCACAAAATAAGTACACACACCAAAAAAAGTCTGCGTTCACTTGGAGAAGTCGAGATATTTTTTCTCGTGTCAAAATATAATTTATGATTGCATTATTTATTACTTACACTACATTTAATGTATTGAATGTATTTTGACACGGGAAAAAATATCTCAACTTTTCCAAGTTTACGCGGACTTTTTTTGGTGTGTGTAGATAGTTGGCTCATGATTGCCCTTTTACCATACCTGTAAGTTATAGATTCGTTAATATCGTAAGCATATACCTACATATATATATCTATCTATATGGCAAGGTGCAAGTACGTGTATCTTAGAAGTCATATGCACAAGCTAAAAGTTAAATAATCGTGCAGTTTTATGATTTTCTCAAATACTGCACACATCGAATAAAACACGGGTGGCTAGAGACGTATTGTTCGTCCACGGTGACCCAGCAGGTTGTGCATCGTGTAATGTGGCTGACGACAGCTCCATCCTACACCGCGCTCGTATTTTAAGATCGTGTACACCGACGCGCAATATTTGACGTGAATTATGTAATACCTGCATTCAAATTTCAGCTGCTGTCTTCATCATATTGGTATTATACGCCGCAGCTGCAATTTGGTAGAGTTCTTAATGAGCATGCCTGTAGTTACAATAAAACGGTGCTGCAATTAAAAGTATTAAAGGCCTAGCTAAAACATACATATAAATTGTCGCCCTCGATGGCGTAGTGGTTAGTGTAACCGACTGCCACGCCTGAGGTCGCGGGTTCGATTCCCGCACAAGTCAAACATTTGTGTGCATGAACATGGATGTGTGATTTGTCTTGGTCTGGGTGTTTCTATGTATAATATGTACGTATTTACAAAAAAAAGTGAAAAGTATATAAGTATGTTTATCCATTGTCTAGTACCCATAGTATAAGCTCTGCTTAGTTTTGGCTAGATGGTGTTGTGTGTATGTGATAGAATATTATTATTATTATCTATATGGCAAGGTGCAAGTACGTGTATCTTAGAAGTCATATGCACAAGCTAAAAGTTAAATAATCGTGCAGTTTTATGATTTTCTCAAATACTGCACACATCGAATAAAACACGGGTGGCTAGAGACGTATTGTTCGTCTACGGTGACCCAGCAGGTTGTGCATCGTGTGATGTGGCTGACGACAGCTCCATCCTACACCGCGCTCGTATTTTAAGATCGTGTACACCGACGCGCAATATTTGACGTGAATTATGTAATACCTGCATTCAAATTTCAGCTGCTGCCTTCATCATATTGGTATGATACGCCGCAGCTGCAATTTGGTAGAGTTCTTAATGAGCATGCCTGTAGTTACAATAAAACGGTGCTGCAATTAAAAGTATTAAAGGCCTAGCTAAAACATACATATAAATTATCGCCCTCGATGGCGTAGTGGTTAGTGTAACCGACTGCCACGCTTGAGGTCGCGGGTTCGATTCCCGCACAAGTCAAACATTTGTGTGCATGAACATGGATGTGTGATTTGTCTTGGTCTGGGTGTTTCTATGTATAATATGTACGTATTTACAAGAAAAAGTGAAAAGTATATAAGTATGTTTATCCATTGTCTAGTACCCATAGTATAAGCTCTGTTTAGTTTGGGCTAGATGGTGTTGTGTGTATGTAGTAGAATATTATAGTATAATTTATTGCAATCTATTGATTTAATCGAATAAATAAACTAACTAAAAACTATTTTAGTGAAAATAGTTAGACGAAATCCGCCTCAGCAAACTTACAATTTAGTAAAGCATTCTTTTAGGATAATTCTCTTTAAAAACAATCCCAAATATTACTTTGGCTTAAACCCCGAAACACAGCTTCGAGTTCATTACTTAAAGGGCTTAAATTTAAGTGTCGGTCGAAAATGCAAGTAGGAGTTTTGCTGACGTAGCGAACGCTTAGTGTTGGGACTTAATTTTACTCGAGCTGGTCCATTGCCGCTCGAATAAGCTAGTTGCTACTCAAGTTAGTGAGATAATCCTATCGCATTTCAATTGTAAACTTCGAATTTGTATGATTGAACTCCTTTATAGGTTGTTTTATTCGAAGCAAAGTTATTGCTTCTGAATAAATGTTGGATATTTCTTCAAATAGCGAAGCAAATGAAAGTTTGATAGCGAATACGTGGTCGAACTTTGAGCGAACGTATCGTGTCGAAATAAAGTCATCGACTCTTAGATAAAAGCGTCGTAAAGTAGATTTTTGCCTTTATTAAATTAAATGAAAGTGTGCAGTTTGAAATTTAGCTTCGCAAGTCATATTTCATGAAATGACGTCGCTGCTATATTGTATTAAGGTCTCAAAGAAAATGTTATTATATGTCTTTTCACAAAGACTACAGTATTTTTCTATGGATAGTAGGTAAAGATATGACATTTTAGGGGAAAAAAACTGGCAAACATCTTTTGTGTATATATAGTCAGTGTTAATTTTGCTGAGGTAGAATAGGCCTGACAACGCACTCTGCAGCGTTTTTAAGATTCAAGTTTTAATTATTTGTAGACGGTTCGAAAGGGCCGGCAGACCTGGGCAAACTTCATCCTCTAACTGGAACAGGATTTTAATATGCTGCTAATATACTGCTGTTTATCTCTAATCTTCTACAGACGATCTCCATTAAACACATGCAGCCTATTATAGTATACTCTGCATCTGTGAAAACCATGTTTTTAATAAGTTCTGTCCGCATTGTGCTAGGACTGATTATCTTGCAGTATTTCTGTATGCGATGCACTCTAAAAAAAAGAAGGTACTTCTCCTTGATTATACTTGACTATGGCACCATGAATCGTCCTCGGAGCTATAAGTCTCCTATGTGATGACGTAATAAAGTAACAATATTGTTGTAATTCGTTTAGCGAGTGAGTGTGCCAGAGGTATGTTTACCCTCTAAGTTACCTTCCCCTCATCCCTTTCTTACATCCTCTTCTTTTTAGATAACTATTAACCCATTAATATTGAAAAGATGTATGTTTCTCATAAAGACTACCCTAAAAGAACCGCTTCATCAGCAGACTGTATGCGTGCTTACCGCTTATGTGGTTCACGATACGTAGCAGTCATCCTCGTATGAGAAATGCTAGGAAATACAGCCATAGCAATTAGCCATTGGCTCTGCCACCAATAACAGTGATAAAAGAGTGTGCTCGTAACACACTTCTTACAATAAGATGAATTCTAACAATTTTCGAAATATATTCAGTAGTCACCATGATAAACAAATCGTCAATTTGTATACGCACAAAAACCCTTCCTGTAACCAGATACAGAAACTTCACAAAAATATACTCGACATTTTTACACATGCAAATGTGTCCCAGTAATATTATTCATACGTTTACACAACACATCACTATACTGCAACTTGCATATCCGAAATTGGGCCACCCTATAAGGTCAGCGGAAATCGTGGTCGCACTTGGCACACATTCAAGAATTAGTTCAGATCAACGTTATACATGGATATATTTCTGCCACGTTTTGTATTATGTTGGAGTCTGGTTCTTAGCTGGAATTTATGAATGAATGGATTTGTTATCTGGATGTTTGGTTATGTTTCACCTTCAAAGCATATAAATTCGTTTGTTAATCAACAAGCTTTTGCCAAGAATTTATACATAATAGCATACAGTATCAATGAGAATATTCTTTATATATATACTCTTTATATAGAGTAAAAATGTAACGATGATGATATCAACTGAATCTACACATGTACTTGTGACAATTACTTCAATCAGATTTGACAATTGGCTACAACTAACGACATTTGGGTTGACAAGGTCTAGCAAGACTGTTCATACAAAATAAGATGACCATGCATTACAGTCCAGCTTTTTACTTAAATGCGGAAATAGCAAACGTGAGATAACTTTTAAGATAATACATTTGAGAGTTTGACATTCAGTGCATCAATATTCTAAGTGATTTATTCCCAATATGTTCAACGAGCGATTTTTAACGAGCATATTTACGAGCAATACATACTCGCACATAAACAAGCTTCACAGCTCTTCAATAAAACATAATATTTATACGTAAAATACGGGGACAGCAACAAAAAAGCAGTACGCTTGCAGAATTACCAACGTAATATCATAAAAAATGTAGACGTTTTCCCGCAAAGCGTCAATAATTGGGGAATTGATGATAGCAATTCCAGGCACATAGGTATAATGTATTCCGTATGCCAGACTCGTGGATGTTGGCAAACTTGACACAGGTAGGCATCGTTACTCATTGGTACCACTACTATGAGCTCGTTCATAACACTTTGGTACGATGCTGCTTTGTATGACGTAATATTCGATAAGATTTCGCAATACAAATAGTTTGCCTTTTGACATCACAGATTAAAATATCATGGAGTTTAGTTTGTAATGAGACCTTGACAGCATTATAATACTTATTGTGTATCTGTTAGTGTAAGAAAATAATAATAATATTAAAATATTGCTAATACTCCAGTTTATATATTTTGTATGTACCATAAAAATAATTAAAAATGAAATACTCCTGTTGTTGGAGTAATTTTGGAGAAGCTACGCTCAATATGAAAAATTTTCTTCGTCTGATTTTAATTAATCCCAATAGTATAGGTCTTCTTCTTCTAACTTTATGTATCTATTGTATACGGTGAACAGAAATAAAATATATAAAAATCTTACTATTAAAAAATTAAACTACACAAGGTAGGCGGGGATTAATAAAACTACCACTAACATACCACACTATTAACAAAAGGCATCGTAATTATATGTGATGTTTTGACTATCTTGCGTTCCACGATTGCGACAGAGTTTTAACATCACTGTATCGGAAATTTAAAACTGCTGTATCTTTTAAAGTGTCTGCTTTTTCCTTATTTAAGGACTACGTCAATATTTTATTAATTAAATCAGTAATCTATTATATCACAGCAGTACACCGTCGGCCAAACAGAATAGGTTTGCATTTATGCCTCGCAACTACAAATAATATGATCTTTTACTACCTATAGTAGGGGAAACATTGAAATAACCTCTATTCCTGGGAAGTACGCGGGCTGCACATAGTTCCTGTAACATCAAACTTGTCGACTCACTGCTTACCAATTTGCATAACAACTAGACGAATCTGCAAATATACCATATTATTTATGAGCTACAAAAACTGGAGTCAAGTTTAATTAAGCAAGTACCGGTTAATATGTTCCAGAAATTGTAAGAGCAAGATGAAATTTGAATAAGCTTTGCGAACAATCTTGATTCAACAATCAGTAGGTCGACGGCAAAAATAATTTTTAATGATAATGTGATACGTATTATCGAATTTTTATGAAATTCTTTGTTGTGTTATTTTTGTTACCCTAACGCTATGACTTATTTTTACACGGATATGGATGACAATACAAATATCATCTATCCTACTATTTTAAAAGATAGCTTCTTCTCTCTTAGCCTTTATTATTCCCAAGTCACTTGGGGTCGGCTTTTCTGGTCTAACCAGATTTGACTGGATATCAGTTTTTACACGGAGCGGCTGCCACCTGACCTCCGCAACCCGAAGGCTAACGATACCCTAAGACTAGACCAGTTTCAGGATATTAGAGGGTACTGACTTTCCCAATAACGACTGCCATAGATATTCATGGCAACCGGGACCGACGGCTGAAAGTGCTCTCCGAGGCACGAAGCAGGCGATAATTGTCAATCAATACGCACATAATTTCGAAAAGTCATATAACTTCCGAAAGTCAGAGATGCGCGACGTGGGTTCGAACCCGAGACCCTCTGCATTGCAGTCTGTTGGGCTCCCCACTGAGCTATCTCTGCTTTGATATTAATTTAATTTTTTTATTTTTGATTTTAAAAGATAGCTATACTAATATTATATAGGATAACTGCACGAATGGTGTAGAGATTTAAATGGTCACCTTGACCTTTACTACCACTGCGCCGAGTGTTCGAATCCTACACAGGTCAGAACTTTGTGTGATCCACAAATTATTGTTTCGAGTTTGGGTATTCTTTGCGTCCATTGTTTGAATGTTTGTAAAGTCCTCCGTAACACAGGTTTTGTTCCTAGAGCAAGAGTTGTCTATTTTAAAAAGAAAAATAAAATTAACTTTCGAGATACGTTTTTTTGTTTGTAAGTATTTGACTCAAAATCTTTTCAATTCATTTTAAAATTATTTTTCCATTAGGAAGCTGTATTATCATCAAGTAACATAGGTAATATTTTATTTTTAAATTGCTTTTTGTAACATAACCTAACCTACTTTTACGCGAGCGTAACCGCGGGCTAAATCTGGTATATTATATGATTCTAAATCTCACATAAAAGCCACAATATTTGATCATGCAGAGGTAGTGTCGATTAAACCAATATATGCACTATACGCGCTATATATCGCTTCTCCCTATAAAATTCTAAAAATGCTACTCAAAAGACTACATACTTTAGTTACTTCCAAGAGTAGCTTGAGTACCTGTATGATTAGTTTGCGCATGTAGACCCTAGGTTTTATGCGCAAACTAATCATTCAGGTTATTTGCACGGGTAGTGATCGTTTTAATAGTGCATACAAAGAAAGTACCTCAAGTTGTGCATTTTATACTCGTCGTATGCAAGGGCCAGTATTTCATTATCATAAAAGCGACTCTATGCTAATGAGCTTGGATGAACCCAACAATAACTCTATTAAAAAACACATATTTCCAACAAACGTTGCATCAATCAATTACTTAAATATTGACATCGTTTGTTGTGAGCAAAATGCCCATTTGCATAGTAATAATACAGTCCCCTTAAATAATGTTTAACCGATGTACGTGTACCCAGTTACAAGCGAGGTCGATAAACTAGCATTCATGAATATTAAAAATATTTAAACTGGAGGTGCAAGCGTTTGGTCTCATTCCTCGCTTAGCTCCGTTAAGTAATGCAACGTGAACTGCTGTTTATGAACAAATGTTTTTAAAACTAGAGTGCACAGTGCAGCCGTTGCGCGTTCATTGGTTTAAAGTAATCATGCTGCGCCGTGTGAGTTTGATTGTGTCGTGTCGACACAAAAAATATGTAATCTACTATGAGTTTTCTGAATTTGAGTATTTATTGTGTCCGTTTCATGGTCTCTAAAGTGACGTAGTTTTTTTTTTTTGCTATTAGTGGTAGACAATCTAACTGACACGGTTAGTAATTATAGCCGCTCTAGGAATCTAGCAAAAACAGGAGTACACAACCAAGTTTAGTCATTTATAAGCCTTTTTATTGAATTGATATAATTATCGCTTGCTTTAAGTTCTGTGAGTTCCCAAAATTCTCGAAAATATGTGAAGTCTGCCAACCGAACTGGGCTACGACCTAACCCTTTTTACATTGAGAAGAGGCCTTTGCCCAACAATGAAACATTTTATATACAGAACTGATATTATTAACTACTATTGTTTATAGAATGCATAACGCTCTGTAAGCATCGTGGCAGGTTGGTCATTCCAGAGCATACACGTATGTAGGAGAAACGATCGCTTACATCGTACCGTGGTGGACTAGAACGTTTCTAGGTACAGAGGGAAAACCTGCTGCTCTGTAAAGTGGTACGATGGTGACAAAGATATTAAGACAAACAGTTTCTCAAAGTACTTGCCCTAAAACATATTTCTGTCGCTTTAACGTTTACAATTCTTCCTTCAGATCATTTATTCGTTATCGATTCATTGATGAATTGATGCAAGACTTTTATATTTTTGCAAGAAATTAATATGACATAATTTTAATTGCGAAGCCATCATTATATATAGGGGTAATAGAAACTTATACTAACCATAGCGACGTTCAAAGAAGATCTATATGTATAATAAAATTGTACATGATCGATGACTGTAGGTGATATTTAAGAAAATAATTTGAGAGGTCTTTATATGAGATATACAAAACAAAACAATAAATTAAAGTTTTAAAAATGTTAATTCAAATTCCTCGCGTTTAAAAAATTGCGGCGAATACTCGTATTAAATAAATATAGTGTTTTTGAGAAAAACAGAGAATGAACTTATACTTACTTTACTTAATATAATTTTTCCTCAATTATCTATTCATAGAACTACACCCTTACCTACTTACCGAGGATTATTTTGAAGGCTTAAAGAAAGCAAAGTAAGTACTTGTAACGGCAAGGTTGTGTTAAATTGCGATAGTAATTGAATGTGGCTTGATCGGGCCTTCGGCGAATATTCTCTCGGTGAAGACTTTCAGCATGGTTAATAAGCTGTGGGTGAGTAAAAACAAGATAATATTATTTTATATGTAGAATGGTCGGTGGGTTTGATAACTTACCTCCACAGACAAGCTCATGGTTGTCTCACTACAGCAAATGTATTTGATTCCCAACGGCAACTAAATTAGTTGTGATCAGCAATTAAAGGTTGTTTCGGTTTTGGTTATTCTTCTAGTCAGTTGCTTTAACCGATCAATGCTTGGAATATCAGACATAGTTCAAAACCTTTAGTGTCTGGTCATCGTTGCGCCACTGCGACTCAATAAGTTAAAAGTTCCCACAATAGAAGGCTTACTCCTAGTGCGAGGTTGTCCATTTACTGTGAGAGGTGACCCAGAGGTGACACAGCAGTAGAACTAAGGCTTTTCTACATAGCAACAATAGGTTTATTTGAATTTCAACTCTAAGTCCAAGTTATTTAAGTGTATTCTGCATCGATTACCAATTACGAAGACCATCGTTCTGCCAGTCACCGAATGAAATTGACATGTTTCAAAGCACAACCTAACCACAAATAAATCAATCTGTCCTCCAATCTGATTCACACCCCAATAAAACGTGTCATCACCTCAATAATTGTAATATATGAATCTGATTTAACTACCTCTAATTTGGCTAACATTTACGGGTTACTAATTCTCGCCTCGATTGTATTCAATGAGGCTATGTGAATGACGTCTATCGGTGATTATCTCAATGTGAATAGCGATTCAATATTAGTACAGGCGACGATGCATACAATATTAGGGCTCACAAGACACCTAATGGGACGGTATGTAATGACTTCATTTAAATGCACGTACTGAATTAGCTGTTAATTTGTCACAAACTGTCATACTGCTGATAAATGACGACATATGCTGTTGCTAAATGACGAACTCTTTAGTCCGTGCTATTAGGCTTTTCTATAAAGATCTTATTAGTAGCAGGGCGGTGTCTGAGAGGTGGAGCTACGCTATTCTTATTAATATTGTAGATGCAAAAGTATGTTTGCTGCTACACCATAATTTTACGGAACACCGTATAGATATATTTTGCATAGATTCAAACTATAAACAGGTGAGTGCCATAAATTAATAAATAAATTTAAAAACTTTATAAAGCACGTATACTAAAAATATTAAACTATTAAAGTCTTAGAAAAAACATTGGCATCGTGGGCCAGATTTATACTTGGTCTACGTAGTCGACTATGATGATGACGATAATACATACAACAGACAAGGACGAGTAGACTCGGCCTTGTATAGACAAGCACCTATAAAGGTGGTTTTAAATAGACAATACACAGAATTTTTCCAAAAGCATGCATAATTTAAAACAAAGATAATACATCCAAACATAAACCTGTTATGTAGTTCAGTAGTTTACGGCTCTCTCATCAGCATAAAAAGATCAAAACAATTGACTCGCCTATAACTTAAAATCTGTTGCATACAGTTTGCTTGGTAAGAATTACCCTTCAAATTGTAGTTGTGATTCCTGTTGAGATACGAAGTTGGACAGTAAAGAGCATCGAGAGAGTCACGTTGGGTCGCAACGTGGGTCGCAAAGTAACTACTTTACAAAGTAACTAAAACTATGAAGAAACAGTAAGGAAATAAAATAGTTTTAAAAGCTTAAGGAATTGTAAACGCTGTATTTTCAAGGTTGTTATTGAGTTAAAAGTTGCGTTCTAGTTTTCAGGTGGAAACAAGTAGAGAAATGAACGGAGAAACTTATGCTGACTTGTGGAGTGGCTATGAACACTCTAGAGCATCGCAAAATGCAACTGTAATTGCTCTTAGTAAATAAACTTAGCATAGCGTAACACCTGCATCTCTTTGAAGAATCAAGCAAGATACAGTCATTTTACACATAGATGTTACTTTCTTGTTTTTTAATGCAGACGCGATTGACATCAAAATCCACTAGCTCGACAAAATCGGTTCATTCATTACAATGTACTCATAAACCAAAATCGGCTCATTCATCAAAATCGGCTCAATCATCAAAATCAGCTCATTTATTAAAATCGGATTATTGGTGTAAGCGCTACAGCTTACACCAATTACCATACATAAATTGGAACTTTGACTGTACCCATGGTGTAGTGGCTTGAGAAGTCGCCTTGCCATTGCTACTGCATCGAGTGTTGTGGGTTCGATCCCCAAAAACTATTAAGATTCCAGTTTTATTGTGATTCACTATAACCAGTAAATCCCAATAAAACCAGAAACTTGAAAATGTTACTAGCTATAAGTTTCCCAAATAGAATAAAATAAAATACACACATCAAAAGTGTCTAGATCCCTAGGGATCAAGTACATTTTTAAGTATAAAAGACTATCAAATTAATATTTGCCAAATCTAGTCTTCCAGACTAGCTTTTTACTTTAATTCCTATGTTTAAGTTATTAAATTATCCCTATATTACGTAAAATTAAGAAAATTTGAAATTTTTGCAAATTGTGGAAAATTAACCCTTTTTTTTTACGTGGGGGAATGCTTTGACGCATACCTCTCCGCGGGGCGACGGAGAGGTTATGTCGGGCTCACCGGGGCAGTAATACCCTGGTAATACCGACTAAACCTACCACGGTATTCCTTGACATAACCATAGACGGCGGGGCCGCGCGAATCGCTATCACATGCAATCGCGACCCCGCCGAGGTTTCGGCCTGCCGTGTGAAACGGCAGGCCACTACATAATAGACCCTCTACTGTCCTCTTGTAGGGAGACAAAAACACGACTCAGAGGCGCGCGTGGGAACACACACGCCGCCTCTTGGACCTGGTGCTGATCGGGTGGCGAGCAGGTCCACGAAGCCCACCACCCCCAGGTCAAACCTCAGGGTGGCTGGAGGTCATCTCGCGCCCTCCGGCGCCCGGTTCTGTGGTTGGGGAGAGGGTTTAAGCGCTCCCTCTCCCGCTCCGCCGCCTCCTTGATGGACATGGCTTCCTCACAGAAGGAGGCGACGGCGTTCCACGACGTCTCGCTCCGGACCATAGATTGAACCACGTTCGGGAGCGAGAGGGCAACCATACCGACTGCCACGATCAACTCACGGCGCTGCAATACCCAGGTGGGGCAATCCGTCAATGTGTGCAGCGCCGTGTCCTCAACAACGTCGCGGCAGTCGCCACAGTGGTGACAACCGGGCGTCTCTTGCCGACCTATGCGACACAGGAACTGGCCAAAACAACCATGACCAGTCATTACCTGTGTCAGCCGGAAGGTGAGGGCGCCATGCCACCTCTCCAGCCACTCCTCAAAAACGGATCTTACCGCCACGATTGTAGCGTGCCCAGCGCTAGGGTGCACAAGTCGATTTCTCCATTCTTCCACCAGGACCTGGCGGAGCTCGGACCGTGCCGCCTCTAGAGTGGGAGGAGCTGGTCCTTCGCCCCGAGCCAGCGTCTCCTGGCACCAACGGTAGAGTGACACCAGAAGCGCCGCTTGCAAGTCCCAGGGGATCGATCCGGCGAGGAGGCTCGCTGCCTCGAAAGAGATCGTACGGTAGCCTCTAATTAACCTGATGGCCATGGCGCGCTGTGGCGCACGAAGTGCTGAGATATTACGGGCCGTCAGGTTGTCGCCCCAAACTGGGGCCCCATAAAGGGCCATAGACCGCACGACCCCTTCGTAGAGCCTCCGGCAGGAGGTGCCTGGCCCCCTTAGGTTGGGCAGCAGACGCGCGAGCGCACCTGCCACGCCCAGAAGACGGGGGTCCAGTCGACGAAAGTGGGCTACAAAGTCCCATCGGCTGTCGATCAAGAGACCCAGATACTTAAGGGTTGGCTCGACAGCGACGCGGACCCCTCCTACCATGATGTGCGACCCTGGAGGTGGCCGGTTCCGAGGGCCATGGAAACATACGGCCTCGGATTTAGACAGGGCCACCTCGAGGCCCAACCGCCGGATACGATTGACGACTTGTGCGACCCCAGCGGTTGCCAGTATGGCCGCCGCCCGGTGCGACTTACCCCTCGCTGTGACAAGTGTGTCGTCGGCGTAACAAATGACGCCGACGCCACGGAGGAGCGCACCTCGCAGCACCTAGTCGTAACCGATGTTCCACAGGAGCGGACCCAGAACCGATCCCTGTGGAACACCGCACGACATCTCTCGCCGACTACAACCGTAGCGACCCGGGTAGATAACTACCCTTTCCGACAAATATGCCCCGACAATGCGGCGGAGGTAGGTCGGCACTTGATGAAATATGTGGAAAATTAACCCAAGTTAATGTCTTCAAGTGAATGGAAAATAGGCAAAAATGAGGATATTTTATAATTTTTATATTAGAGATTGAAAAATTAATAGTATGTGTTTCCACCATTGACACGAATAACACAATCACAGCGATTTAGCATGCTTAAAATCAGTTCATCAAAATCACTTTGAAGAATGGCCGCCCACGTTCTTTCTAACAAGTCAAAAAGTTGTTGTGGGGTATGCACGGCATCCATACTCGGAGCTCTTCACAGAGCTCTTCTTTGGAGTATATCCTATGCGTGTTCAATTGGGTTGAGGTCTGGAGATTGAGCAGGCCACGGCAGGACGTCGATACGAGTATCGGCAAGAGTACGTGTTAAGACTCTAGCCGTGTGTGGACGTGCATTGTCATGCATTAGTCGAAATGAATCATCCAACGAGTTTCGCAAAGGGATGATCACGCCTGAAACAATCCTCTCCGCATAAATCTGAGCATTGAGGTTGCCCCTGATCCAAGTGAGATCGGTTCCACCGATCCAAATACCGGCTCAAATCATTAATGTTCCACCTCCATATGAATGAACTTTCTGACAAAATTTCAAACGTTCTTGACACCCAGAAGTCCTCCAAATCCGAGTACGTCTTGTACTTGGTCTCATACCGAAACGAGATATATCGGAAAAGCAAACACAACGCCAGTCTTCTTCCTCCCAATTTCTGTGTTCGCGAGCCCATTGCAAACGTGACCTACGATTGCAGGGTGCTATAGGTGGAACCCTCAGCGGCCTTCGGGAACGCAGACCCACTTCACGTAAACGATGGTTTGGTCGCTTATCAGCAAGCCTGAAGAGCTGTGGAGCCTCGTAGGTAACATCATGGCAGTCATGTTACGATTCCGTTGATCAGTATTTTGGATGTACCGGTCCTGTTTGCGAGTGGTGATGTGAGATCGTCCTCCATGTCGCTCGGCCACGCTGCCCGTGATACGATAGCGTGTCCAGAGACGACTTATAACGCTCTGTGTAGTGCCAAGAGCGACAGCCACAGTACGTTGCCTGGAACCAGCTTGCAACATTCCGACGGCTCTCATCATCTCTTCTTGTATTAAATGATGTCTTCGCTCCATATTGATGCAGTTTTTCCAGTTCCGATGCAGGAATTATAATAGTTTTATAAAAACGCTATTACACACTTTTATAGAAATCCTGATTGACAGTTAATTTTCTATTTTAATCGAAATTTAAAAAAATCGAATTTCAAATAGTTTAAATCACTAAAAGAACCAATTACAATAAAAAAAAGTTAAACTAATAATCCTCAATTGCGGTGAGCCTCTAAAACGTATTTCATCCCTAGACTCTTTTGATGTGTGTAAATAAATATAGTTATTGCAAGTCTGGTTTTCTTTGTGTACGTTTTTTGAATTTACCGGCTACCAGTATCGTCACTGCTGCTCAGAATTTATTGTCAGAAAAACTCAAGAACAGTTTGCCTGACCTGGGAATCGTACCCGAGACCTTATGCACAGTAGTCGCATTCAATACGGCTGCGTCATTTTGGCATAAGAAATTAAAAAAGACTATTAACTTGACTCATTCTGCTTATTTTGACCCATAACCAATAATCATCGTCAGAGGTAGACAACCTTATTTGAATACACCAAATTAAAGAGCAAAATATAATTACCATATAGCCAGGGAAATAGCCTTTTTGGCTAAGCCACGGTATAATTAAGGAGGTAAATATAGAGCAAAATAAATTAAAGAAAACCATTCACTTAACCCGATTTCCCTATATCGTCTCTTACATCAATAATTACTGTACTTATTACGATACATCGTCGAGTAATTCAAGTAACACAGAATTTATTAAACGACAACTGCCAAGGTTGATACTACTCTTAATACTCTTACAATTCTTGGTTTTACTAAAGCACAAAGACAATAAGCTTCCTTATTTGTTCTAGTTTAATTTTCTTGGTGAGTTTCTAGACAATTTACCGGTTCTGTGGCACGCCCACTACCTCTGTTCGGCGTTTAACTTGAGACCACTGTACGTTATGTCTTAGAGAATTCGCAGTAATCGTTTGCGGCAGCTTACGTACAAAACGTACAACTCTAATGTTCAAGATACGGAGAAATCTTAACGGTAATGTACTGGCTATCTTGAAGTAGCTTATGCCGGCTTAATTGTATACTAGAAGGTTCTACAATTGATATTGTTGGAGTTAATAGTTTGTTGTATTTACGTACAATTTTATTTCGTTTTTCTTTTCATAGATCTCTAGAGTATAACTATGCTACTCCGTTCGTGTGAACCGTAAATACCATAAAAATTACCGTAGCATGACAAGAATTTTCTTCTGACATGATTTATTAAAATTGTTACTCTTAATTCCCTTTCCATTATCATACCAAAAATTAAGTTATAACGAATAGACAAATGTAGTTATATATAGACATTGGGTATTATAAAAAAATATGTAAGGATGTAAAAGTTCAGATAATTAGGTCATTCATTTTAATCATGTCTAGGTATGTGAGAATTTTTATGAAATCTACCAAAGTGCTTAAGATTTTTGTCAAAAGCCCAATAGATGGCGATAGGTTTACCAATCCAAAATATCAATATTTCGCCGGTATCAGGGTGCAAATAGAAATTTAGTTATATACTCTTGAAAATAAATACAATTATTGCCTGCTCCGTGCCTCGGAGAGCACGTTAAGCCGTCGGTCCCGGCTGCCATGAACATCTATGGCAGTCGTTATTGGGAAAGTCAGTACCCTCTAATATTCTGACACTGGTCTAGCCTTAGGGTATCGTTAGCCTTCGGGTTGCGGAGGTCAGGTGGCAGCCGCTCCGTGTAAAAACTGATATCCAGTCAAATCCGGTTAGACCAGAAAAGCCGACCCCAAGTGACTTGGGAATAATAAAGGCTAAGAGAGAAGAGAGAAGAAGACTCTTGAAAATAATTCTCAGCCACACACACAAGTCTATATACTGCAGGCAAGTAAATTAAGCTTACTTTAACCATAAATATACCAAAGAACATTATAGCCCACTGGCTGCACAAAAATTAATTGACCGCGCGTGCAAATAGAACCCTCGCCACTTCTTCATTTCATCTGATTTCGTTAAACAAGAACTCTATCAGCATTAGTATCACGTTTCCAATAACTCGACACTGTGTGTTATCCGCTTCATAAATTCTAGGGGACGACCGTGAGTAATAGACTCGCTTGTGTCAGGTTCGTCGACAGCATACATTATGTGGGCTTGCCGTGATACACCCTGTGACAGCCTACATAATCGTACAATAGAAACACAACAACAAATTACTGCCACATTAATCCTTAACCAAATGGATGTAAAGTTGAAATTCGAATGGTCAGCTCATTTTGTCGTTTTGTAGGTTTCAGTAACATGAATGGTGCTTAGTGACATAATAAATATAATGTCTAAGTGCCTAAGTATGGATCGTAGCCGATGTAATTTACGCGATATTATATTAAATAAGTTCTTGTAATAGTGAAAATGGATTCTCTTTGAACAAGTTTGTGGGATGGTGTTATTAAGTCTTGTTACTTGTTTTAGTTGTAAGATTGTAGTTTCAGAATAAAGTTTTTAATTGGTATTTAACGTGAACGTATTGGAAGTAATATTTATTTTAATATACATAATTATGATAAAAGTAAGTATACGGTTCACTTAATCTTGAGTCACAGCGCCACACCAGCGACCAGACACAATAGGTTTTCAATTATGCCAGACACTCCCAACTATTGACAGGTTACTGACATTTTTTACGGTATTCTATTGACGTATGTCATACCAGAGAAATTATTCACGTATCACGTAGTTCTTATACTGTAAAAAAGAAATATTACTAGTATCCAGCTGACAGCACTAGGCACCTTTAGGAAGCTTAGAAAACCTGCTCTTCGTAGAAACACAGCAAAAGGCTGTTTAGCGATCTTCTGTAAGCTGGTGATATTTTCTCAAACGAGTCGGACGATTAATTCATACTATCAGATAATTCACCAAATCAATACCAATATCACCAAATTATTATTAATAATAATAATAGTAATCTTTATTTGCTAGAATATGGTTCAGGTATAAAGGTGGTCATTTTTAAATTTGTACTGCGTATTCTGCTACATGTGGCGTGCAAAATTTAATTAATTACATGAATACAATTTTTAATAAACATGCAAATTATTGAAATTACATATTGATATTAATTAATTAGTAGTATATAATCCAGGAAAAAAAGATAATAAAATGAATAAACAGCACATTAAAACATTAATTTAAAATATTAAATTAAATATTTTAACAAAAACATATCTGAATCTAGAATTGTCTATTTTTATAACAGTAATTATGGAGGTTAGAGGTAAGGAGAGTCATCTCATATGGTAGAAAATTTAAAAAAGTGTCCACTGGTATGCTATAAATAACAGTTCAAAAACCTTCCAGAATGGCGCTGGTGGAGACAAAGGGTATGGTATGAATGTAGCAATTGTAAACGAATTGAAGTATGCAGAGTTAAAAAAATTAATATTATTGTTGACTAAAGTAGTTACTTATTGAAAATTTCAACTACTTGCGTAGTACAAAATAATGTAGTAAATATAACCTTAAAGAATTATTATGAGAAAACGTGTAGCTAGAGTGATTTTATTTCGTGAACAGTGAATAGTACGTTTATTGATTTTTTATGATTTAATTTTATGAAAACGTATGTGAATAACACTAACAGTTATGGGTAAAAAAAATGTATTATCGTTTTGCTCTTGATGAACTTTTTTACTCTAATTTTAAACACATTCATTTCTTCATTTCTTTATTTTTATTAACTTATTTATTTTGTATAACATATGATTCTTTCTTCTTATTAATACATTTTTTTTAATATTCACTACGTAGACCTTAAAAAATGATACACAAAAAATCATCATAATATGTTTTTCCCTACTTTATGAGGATTTTACGAAGCGCACTATAATTTAGCGGAAGTTTTTCTTTCCTTGTTTATTTCTCAATCCTACTCTAATAATAATTGGCGCTTCCTTTAAAATTTACCCTGATGCTTGTGTGGCGCCACCCTAATTTAATGCATTTTGACGGACTCTGATGATTCTCCTTACCTCTACCCTCCATACAGTAATGTATTTATAATTATATTAATAATGTCATCTAGATTATGGATCTAACATTAAAATATTCAGTTACCGAATAATATATCTTATCAAGTAATAAATTAAATAATTTATGCTTAAATAATGTCATTGGTAACCTAGTGAGATAATTGGGTAAATGGTTATATACCCTTATGGCCATACTATATGCATTTTTTCTAAGGACTTCACATCTAATTTGGGGCAGCTTTAGTCTATATTTATGTCACGTAGGGATAACTTCAGCGTCGCCAAGTTTACTAAAAAATAAATTCGGGGTGTGTTTTTACAAATTTGCTTATTTCAAATATGTATAGGCATGGCAACGGTAATATTTTATGATTATGGAACAATAGTTGTATACAGCTGTCGAGATAATTTACGCCACACATTGCTCTCATACACTTTTATTGTGTTTTTATTGACAAATTCATACAAAAGTCGGCTGTTTCATCCTTCTAAAAACACAATAGAATACTTAAATATAAAATATAGGTTAAGTTAATAAGTAATAAAGTATTTGGGTCAGCTTTATTGCTAAAAGTGAACTGCTTGTTATAACTCATAACTGTGTCTGTATATTAAAGATAAGTAGAAAGAAAATTAATTTAAATCGAGCATTTAGCTGTATTAATATCGAAAACAAAGGATTTTTCCCTGTCTATTTGATCAGACATCACGCAAAAACTGCTAAACATATTTTGCAATTTGTTTACTCGTGTTCCGTTTAAAATCTAAGCCAAGTTTGATTTAACACTGTTTAGTAGATGTAAAGATATAATTATAAAGCATGCAATAAATAAAATACATGAGTCGCAGTTGAATTATAGTTTACGCGGAAAAATTCTAGATCCAGCTATATAAATACTCTATTTAAAATCTGACATTTTAAATCAGCTGCCTATAACTTTAAAACAGCCAATAAATAAGATAGTGTAGCTAAACCCTCCCCTAACGATCGTAAGTTCAATCCCGCGAGACTAATATGTAAAACGTAGTCCTTGCTCTGACATGCGGTGCGACACTTTAGAAGTGACCAATGTGGCTTCTAATATCGAGCTCATTGTTCAATCAGTATCTGGATCGATTTTATATCAAGTAAGCGAAGCATTTAAAAGGATAAACGATTAGATGTAACCCACAGCTTAGCTACTATGGAGTTTCATAAAATATGTTATTTAAGTATAGTGTTGCTTTGTATTAGTGCCTTATTTTAAAATCTGCTAAGTAGTTAGGGGAGAGTAACCTAAATTGAACCGGCGCTCAAATTGTACCACTTCTATATTTCTACCAAATCGACGCTATTTCTTTACACCGGCAACAGAAAAGTAGGCAACTGTGGCGCCACTAACACTCTGTCATTTTGTATCGACTTCTGACAGGTATTACGGTTGTGAGAGGAAAAAAATGTTTTTGACGTGTATCGAGGTTAATTTTCTTTGTGTTGTCTAAGGAGATTGACCATTGTAATGATAAGTTATAATTTTGTAAGATATTCCATAAGAAAGCATCTTTTATACTGTTTTAAATACCGAAAAATAAACATGAATCTGTAGTGGTTATGTTTTCATTTTTATGATAATTTGTAAATCTCCTAAGGCCCATATATTGGACCACTCCTAAGTTCCTAAATTGCACCTGACAACTAACCTTGACATATGTGCTTGAATTAATATCATAATTGTTGTGCTATTTAGTGGTATAAATTGTTGTTGATTATTTTATTTTTGAGTTTATAATGTCTTTACAATTTGTTAGAAAGCTTTAAGATATTGTGGTCATGTTGATGATGTAAAATGTTTAATGATAATTGTTAAGTTTTGTTATTCCTATTTGAAACACTGATTAAGCTCAAAGGATAAAGACTGATTTTTGTGTCTAAAGAATAAATTTAAGATACTGGTTGCGTTAATTGGACCGAACGACAATTTTAAATAAATAGCTATTTTTCAATAGTCGCGACTGTGCTACAGTATTAACAAACTGATATTATCTAGCTACTGAACCAAGCTATATTATGAGTCATGTGTCATTTTGATAGTTTAAACTGATTCAGAGATATATATCATTATATCAAAAGTGGTCCAATATAGGTTACTCTCCCCTAGTAGTAAAGATTTCATTTTATATACAAACAATACATTTTACCCCTTTATAATATTGTAGACGGAGAGATGAGAGAGAACCACAAGACCTACGTTACACACATCAACAGAATCTAGGGATATCTTAATCCTAAATTATTTACGACTTTAAAGTTTAAAATCTTTTTAGTTGCTATAAAAAGTTTATATACAGATTGAAACCTCTTTCAATCTATTTTAAAAATTTAAAAATGTAAATAACAAAATTAAAGAAATACAAAATACGGCGGCAAAATCGTTAGTAATTCGTTACGATAAGGAAAATTAAAATTGTTTTATTGATATTAATGAAAAGGGATTAGGTAGTTTTTCTTTTTTAATTTAACGTGCCGTGTAGGCTTTACGATTCATTTCACGTCGTCATTTAAGTCGAGATGAAATGTTACGAGCCGTGGGCATATTAGAAAATGGTGTTATTTAATGCCTCGTTGCTGAGGCCCTACACACTAGCCAAAACGTATATCAAGGTTGTGGTCACGTTATTGCAGTACTGGGGATGTGGCTGAACGGCACACGGATAGATATCGTGTTACTACGCAGAGACAGGGTCGAGTTATCCAAATGACCGCCAGAAGACAACTCAATATCACAGCGATGCAACTAGGACAAAGGGTCCAGGCAGACCATCAGCTGCTAGTAAGCAACCAAACCGTGCGAAGGAGGTTGCATGAAGTTGGTTTTCATGCTCGAAGACCGCTACGTGTTCCAGCATTGCGACGTGGCAATCGCGATCGGCGGCTTTCGTGCGCTCGGTAGCATTTACCATGGAGTGACGAACAATGGTCTTTGGTGCTGTTCACCGATGAGTCTCGGTTTGGGTTTCACCTGGATTCACGAAAAACACGCGTTTGGAGAACTCCAGGGAGAATTAGCCGTCTACGAAACCCTCAGGAGGTCACTCAATAACAATAATCATGATGTTAGCAGAAATTCGTCTTGGCGGACCAACCCAACTCGTTTGGATCCAAGGCAGCATGACTGCACAAAAATACCACGAGGAGATAATAGAGCCTGTTATTGTCCTACAAAGAATCCAAATGGACCAGGAATTTCTACCCATGCACGATATTGCTCCTTCCCATATGTCGCGGCTGGTGTCGGCCGTTCTCCGAGACCACGATATTCAAGTTTTGGATTGGCCTGCACAGTCATCCGACTAAAATCCTATCAGCATGTCTGGGACATGCTATAACGGAAAGCTTTGAGAGATGTCCCGTCAAATTTGACGACGGAACAACAAACGACGGACATTGACAATTTAATTTTAAGTATGAACAATTGATGTCGATGCGTAATTAATGTAAGAGGTGGCAACACTGATTATTAATAATTAGATTTTATGAGGTTTTAATTAACATTAATAGTTTTATAAGAAGAAATTAAGTTTTTTTATTATACTAATTTTCTACGGCGATTAAAAATAAAACATTTTTATTTAAAACAAAAAATCACGAAATGCTTTTTATTTTTACCTTAAAATAACCTATCATTCTTCCATTTACAATATCAGAAAATTCTTCATAGATTTTTAGATATTTGATGAAATATAAAATATCCCTAGATTCTGTTGATGTGTGTATTTTCATAAAACTAAGATTGAAATTAGTGGTCTATTTGTAAGAGGTCAGTGTGAGGACAGGAATTAATAGGGCCCCAGACAAAAAAATCTTATATCATGCACATTGACAGTAACAAGCCAACAGTGCCAAGTTACATTTAAGTTATAAATTCGTACATTATATTTTTTACTAAATTGTAGCATTTACAGTTTTAATCTTCGTTATTAGTGTAAGGTAAACGAAAACATTGCAAGATATGTTTTTAAAAAGTCTGTCAATAGAAATTGAATCCTTGGTATAAGCCTTCTTATACTGACACCTGTACCCACAAACGCTGCATTATAAGGCTGATATTATAATAACAGCATAGGGCCTACGTGTGCCCTAACCTGATGGCATTAATGGTTAGACTATCTCCCTCCCCCTATAATCTCTCCTTTGAACCTTGGTAATAAGCTCTGACTGAATGAAAAGTGGCAAATTTGTTAAGTTTTTGCTTACTATTCCTTGGAAAGTTATGGCTGTCCAAAATATATTTTATATCAAAGCCTTTAGCACTGTATTTCTTTCGTATTAGGCACAGTATATAAAACTGGAAATACCAGCAACAGTGTTCAAATTATAATAGACAAAGTAAACCTATTATAAATTTCCAGCAACTTATATTTTCCGAGAGTTTCCAACGTGAAATTTTTGTCAAACAATATTGCCGTCTTTACGCGGTGACATGTTAAATAAACTGCGAAATTTCCATATTCAAAAGGTTTTATCGAATGGGAATGATAATAATTATGTTCCGACAGAATTATGTCAAGGTGCTTACAAGAAAGTTGAGTGAGGAAAGTGGGTTACGTTATAATTATTTGTGATATAAAATTAAATGCTGTGTCAACGTGTCTGGGAACATTTTGGGCTGAGGTAAAAGATTTGTGTTTGATCTTTATTAACGTAGTGTTAATAAAGATCAAACACAAATCTTTTACCTGTTTTGGGTCCAATGACATAATTTTGGGGCTATTGAGGGTTTGATTTCTCGATCGGGTAAAGTGTTATAATTGAGGCAAATATTACTATACCTTGGTGAAGCGAAAACAGCGTCTTTCTTATGTGCTTGGCAATCTCATTTAGTACAGCAGCACAACATAAAGTTCTTTGACTGCGAACTTCCGTAGGCTTAAGGTATTCCCTAGTCGGGCTTTTATTTCTTTCTTTAATATGGTTAACCAACAACTGTTCACATATAAACAATTTAAAAAAACTTAAGATACGCAGATTTAGCGCGATTTGTGACAATCTGTTATATGTAAGCACAGCATGCACGGCTTAACAATAAATGTTCAGCAAATATTAATAAAAATAATAGTTAGTACTGTAAAAGAAACTAGATTAAAGCAATGAATATTAATATTAAGTAAACTACCTTATTATCTTACACATTATAATCTTTAAAATTAAGTTTACGTAGAACAAAAAGAATGTGTTTATATAAATTTTAAACATTATCAGATACTATTCTGCGAAACCTACCAAGCGAGTCAGAGTGCACATCAACAAGATCACTGTAACTATTGAGCAGTCTACACAGGCGGGGAATTACTGAGCTAGCACCGAGCACTGTCCTACGTAGAGGAGGATGCAGGGGAGTAATAGGGGCACGTGGATATCTAGCAGAAACATGAAAAGAGAACCTCTAAAGTAGTTGCGGGCAGTCTGTTTTGTCACGGATAACAAATTCCCAGGTTTAAGTGCACTTGCCAGAATATTCTATATTATGTTGTAACGTTATAGTTTGACAATTTCGTTTTAGGTACGAGATTGCCTGTATGTACATAGCAGAGATAATTCAAAGATATGCTTTACAATTACAAGGTTTTTAATTCCAGATTACAGAATTACAGTACGCGAATTAGTTACGTTATTATAAAAAAAAAACAATAGGGCGTGGTTGGTTCTTTGTAAGAGCTCGTTACGTGATCCACTTAATTGAATCGCGGCGGGGGCAGAAGCAGCCAGGAACCTGGGCGCGCGGTTGGCTTATATAGACCGCCGCTGGGAAGGAGAAGTCGAAGGAGGAGCGCCACCACTCCGACGCGCACGCAGCCGCTATGGCGTGACCGGTCCGCGTGACAATGTTCAACCGAATCGAAACCTAGGAACAAACATAGTCTTAGACCTACATATATACCTAAAGGGATAACCAGTGATGTGTGACACGTACATTTCGCCAGCCATGGTTTTAAGTCTCACATAATAGAGGGTGAGCCCATTGCGTATACCGACGCCGAGCTACTACTAAGAACTTCTTTATAGATTGCCCAGCCCAGGAGTTAAGCTTAAGACCTCATGCACAATTGGTGAATTTACTACCGCTCTGTTACTGAAACATAAACTTAGATAAAATTATTTAAAAAAATTACGTTAAAAAAGGTAATAAAAATATTAATAATGAGAATTGCTGAATATAGCTATTGTACATTTTAGCTTAGTTTCTCAAAGATATATTATCGTAATAGTATTTAACATAACTTAGAATAGGCAAATACTTGCGGTATAAGAAACAAAGGAGAACGTTAGTCAATACTGGAAATGTGCCATTTCTATGCAGCAGACATGCAATAATTTTGCTGCGCTTGAAACGCGTATTGGTAATGGCGCTATAAGCAATTCTATTAGCAACCATTGAGTAGATAGTAAAATAAATTGCTGTAATCATAAAATTATAATTTTTCGAGAGATTGGATATCTTCTAAACTGACGAGCATCTATAAAGAATATAAGAAGAGTAAAAGAACCAAATGAAGTTTTAAAATGCTCCGCGCTGATACTCAGAATTTCTAGTCAGAAAAAACCCAATTCGAACTTCGTCTAGTGGCTTTTACTGCCGCTGTGCCACATAGGCACCTGTTTTCATATTATATATTGAATTATTGATCAATATAGATACCGAATTCAATCCCAAATTATTATTTACGATAAAATCCTGACAACAATCAATTTTTTAATCTAATAATTATTAATTTCGACTATTGAGGTTCCTGTAAAGAAATATTATCTCCTAGGACTCTAAGACTCTACATATAACATTGTTATTACTAACATAAACTAACCTTTTTTTTTTTTTTTTTTTTTTTTTACCCAGGAAAAATGCTTCATGCACTGCCCGCCGGCTAGGGGACGGCACCGGCGGGGGAGTGTGGGACTCCCAGCGAGACGCGCTGGTCTACCCACTAAAAAACCTGGGGTGTTCCCTCTCTCATCCAATAGGGGGGGCCAGTTGGGAGCTCTAGGAGGATTCATCCATAGCAGGCCCCCCCATGTGGGTGTGGGCCGGGTCAAACGGACCCGGCCACCTCTCGTCCCCAGGGGAGAGCCTCACCGCTCTCCCCTTTCGACGGTAGAAGGCGCGCGGGAACACCGCGCGCGCCCTCTCGGGGTTCCTAATTTACGGGTGGCAGGGTCCCCTGAGGCCTTGCCACCCGGAACCCTTAAGTGGGGGGCAGGAGAGCGACAAAAGCGCGTCTCCTGCGCCCTCTCCTCCGGCGGCGGACTTCCGGGGCGTAAGGATCATCCTCACGCCCCCGTTCCGCCGCCTCCTTCTGCGAGATGACAGTCTCGCAGAAGGACCTCATTGCGCCCCAGCACCTGTCGTCGCCGACCATCCTGGATACGACGGTCGGCAGCGAGAGGTCGGGGCCAATCACAGCGACCAGGGCGCAGCGCTCCACGGCCCACGCCGGACACTCCTCCAGCGTGTGCTGCGCCGTGTCCTGGTCACACTCCTCACAATGGTTGTACCTGGTTGTCGGCTCCCTACCGGCTATCTTGCAGAGGTACTCCCCGAAACAGCCGTGTCCGGAGAGCACCTGAGTGAGCCGGTAGGTGAGCGGTCCGCGCCGTCTGTCCGTCCACTGCCTTAGTACTGGACGGACAGCCTCGACGGTCCTCACCCCGTAGCGGGGCTGGGCCAGTCTGTCTTCCCACTTGGCCTCGAGGACCAGTCGAGCCTGGGACCTTCGCGTCTCCACCGCACAATGCGTGGGTTCCTCGCCATGGAGCCGGAGGTCCGCGCGCCAGTAATACACCGACGCCTGGACCTCCGCCTCCAAATCCCAAGGCGGCGATGCCGCCAAAACGCACGCCGCCTCAAAGGAGACGGTGCGGTACGCCCGCGACACCCTGATCGCCATCGCCCTCTGCGGTCTCCTCAGGAGGGCGACGTTGTGGCGATCGAGGGCGTCGGCCCAAATGGGCGCTCCGTATAGGGCAATCGACCGCACCACCCCCAAATAGAGGCGGCGGCAGACGACACTCGGCCCCCCGATATTCGGCAGCAGAGAGCTAAGCGCTCCTGCCGCCGACATCAGCCGGGGGGCCAGGCGGCTAAAATGGACGCGAAAGTTCCAGCGGCCGTCGAGGTGGAGCCCCAAGTATTTCATACTCGGTTCCACCCCGATGCGGACCCCTCCAACGATGATGTGGGCATCTGGTGGCGGCGCCCGCCGAGGCCCATGAAATAATAGGGCCTCGGACTTTTCCAGCGCCACCTCCAGTCCCAACATTCTAATCCTGCCGACAACCAGGGCAACTCCAGCCGTGGCAAGACGGGCAGCTGCCCCGTAATCCTCTCCCCGGGCCGTCACCAGCGTGTCGTCGGCGTAACAAGTTACGCCGACACCCGGGGGCAGGGCGCCCCGCAGCACCCAGTCGTAGCCGATGTTCCACAGGATCGGACCCAGAACCGATCCCTGTGGGACACCGCACGACACCTCCTTCCGGAACGTCTCTCCGTTCCGCCCCACACAAAACACACTCCTCTGGTGCAGGTAGTCCCCGACTATTCGGCGCAGATAGGGAGGCACCCCATGAAATCGGAGCGCCTCCCTGATAGTCGCCCACGGCAGGGTGTTGAACGCGTTGGCGATGTCTAGGGACACCGCCAACACCACCCCGCGCGAGGTGACCGCCTCTTCGGAGAGGGCCTTGACGCGACTAATCGCGTCAATCGTCGATCGGCCCTCCCGGAAACCGAACTGTATTTCGGACAAGTCGGGGCCTACCCGCACCAGGTGCCTGGAGAGGCGGGCGACCACAACACGCTCAAAGAGCTTGCCCACCTCATCCAGCAGCACTATGGGGCGGTACGCGGAGGGAGAGTCCGCGGGGCGGCCCTCCTTTCTCAGGAGGACCAGCTTACCCGTCTTCCACATGGAAGGGAACCGTCCCGACTCCAGACAGGCGCTAAACAGCCTGAGGAGCCGGTCCCCTAGGGCGTCATAGGCCAAAACCCAGGCGCGGCCAGGAATTCCGTCCGGCCCCGGGGCGGTGTTTTTACCCCGGAGCCGCATCATTGCCGCGCCGAGCTCCGCCATTGTTACTTGTGGCGCCCCGGCATCAGCGCCGCCCTCCTCAACTTCGGGCGGCGCCATTTCGGGAGGCGTGTGCTCCGCTCTCGAAGGAAAGAGAGCGGAGACCACCTCCTCTAATTGCCGGGGCTGGAGACTCTCGGTGACCGGTGGGGCCCAGGGGCGCAACTTGCCCCTGACCGCCTTGTACGGACGGCCCCACGGATCTGCCTCGAGAGTCCCCAGGAACTCTTCCCATCTTTGGGCTTTGGCCTCGCTGATGGCGGACTGCAGGGCGTACTTTCGCTGTTTGTACGCATCCCGCAGCCGTGCCTCCACGGTCTGGTCACGGTACCGCCTGCGTCGGCGGTACCTAGTGTACTGGCGACGCGCCGCAATGCACGCGGCGCGTTTATGACTGATGTCATCAGACCACCAGTACACCTGACGCCTCGGAGGTTGAGCACTGGCCCGGGGCATCGACGCGTCGCAGATCAGCGTCATCGCGCCCCGGAACCACTCCGCCTCTTGCTCGACCTCCACAGGCCCTTCGCCCATCGGGGTCCAGGCCTGGACGATGGAGGCTTCCACCAGCACGTCTACGTTTAAACGTTTCAACGCCCATCGTGGGGACGACGGGGTGTGCACTCTCCTCGGGCGATCGTCCGGGATCGCCGGCGAGGCGGAGATGTCGAACCTCACGTAACGGTGGTTGTATAGGGGGGTCTCAGGTATGAATTGGAAAATTAAACTGCTATGTGTTTTCAATCGATGTTATAATGTGGTTGACAGATAGCGAAGTGAAGTAAAGATATAAATGTAATGACATGCAATTTTTAACTAATCTTTACACCGCACACATTGCGGTCAATTTTATAATAGGCGCTTCTTAACATGCCCCCGGGCGTTGGAAGCTTGGCTTCCAACCCTAGACAGAGCCATCATGTACAGGCAGTGGGCAAATCTTGCTGAAGGCTCGCCGCACAATGCCGCTACTGGTCTTGACATCAGCAACCCGGTTGATCCCGTCTGAACCAGGATGAACGGCGACAATACGACCCAAACGCCATTTCAAGGGCGGCAAATTGTCCTCCTTTATGACGACGAGAGAATTTAATTTGAGGGGTTCGTTGCTTGTCCGCCACTTAATCCGTTGCTGCAATTCCACCACATATTCCTTGCTCCAACGTTTCCAAAAGTGTTCACGAAGCTGCTGAATGCGCTGGAATCGTCTGAGATGATTGTATGAGCAGTCATCGTAGCTTCTGTCAGGCAATGCGGTGAGCGGTCTTCCGATCAGAAAGTGGCCGGGGGTGATAGGCGTCAAGTCTTCAGAGTCTGAGGAAATTGGAGTCAGCGGGCGAGAATTTAAGATCGCTTCAATTTGAGCTAAAGCCGTATTAAGTTCCTCATATGTGAGGTGACAATTTCCCAGCACTCGAACTAAATGATATTTTGTTGATTTGACACCTGCCTCCCAGAGTCCTCCGAAATGCGGGGCATAAGCAGGGATAAAATGAAAGTTTATTCCTTCATTAGCCACACCTTCTGCCAGCGAATTGCAAGTTGTTTTTAGAAATTTGGATAAATCATTATACGCGCCTACAAAAGATGTCCCATTATCGGAATAAATATTCTGCGGCTTACCTCGCCGCGAAATGAAACGATGTAACGCAGAAATATAACACTGACTCGTCAAATCACCTACCAGTTCTAGGTGTATTGCCTTTGTAGCAAAACATATAAACACGGCAATATAGACTTTAACGGTTCGAGAGCCACGACCTTGTCTACTAACAGCTACTATAGGCCCTGCGTAGTCTACACCTACATTATGAAAAGGATAACCTGGTTTTAGGCGATCATGGGGTAAGTTGCCCATTTGAGGTGCTATAACTTGCCCCTTCATGCGACTACAACGTATACATTTATGATAACAGGATTTTGCCAAGTTCCGACCCCCTATAGGCCAATATCCTTCACGTATACTGGCTAATAATAATTGAGGACCGGCGTGCATTAACTTTAAATGTTCATAATTAAATAATAATTGGGTAAATCGATGTGTGGACTGTAACAATATAGGGAATTTTTTATCATAATTAAAGTCAGCATTTGACAATCGACCACCAACACGCATAATATTATGTTCATCTAGGAAAATACTGAATTTGAGAAGCGGGCTCTTCTTGGGCAAGGCTTGTTTATTTAATAATAATTTGTATTCGGGGAAGGATTCTTCTTGAGAAATTTGAATAATTTTAGTTAATGCATTTGTTAATTCTATAGCTGTCAAATGGTTTTCGGTTACCGATAACCCTTTGCATCTATTTACAAATCGTAACACATAAGCTACAGAGCGTTTTAAACGCGATAAATTTGAAAAACGATTAAAATCAATTAATGAACCTAGTGTATGGGCAGACACTTTAGTGCTACTACTAGCCTGTAACGCAATATGCCTCATTTCAGGTAATGTTTCCTTGGTTTGTAAATTTACAGGCCAGTGACACTCGCCATGCTTTAAAAATGGTGGTCCTGACCACCATAGATCAAGAGACTGCATTAACCTAAAATCTACTCCACGCGTTAAATGGTCAGCCGGGTTAACATCTGTGGGAACGTGCCTCCACAAACAATGATGTGTTTTTTCTAATATTTCTGAGACTCGATTACGTACAAAAGGTTGTAACTTGTTAGGTAATATTCTTAGCCAACCTAGTACTATGGTTGAATCGGTCCAGAAAACAACATTGTTAATTTTAAGCCTAAGGGAGCTAACCGCTTTTTCATAAAGTCGTACTCCTACTAGTGCTCCACATAGCTCCAATCTTGGAATAGTGGTAGGCTTTATGGGAGCTACGCGACTTTTTGCAAAAAGAAGTCTAACTAAACAATTATTATCGTAGCTGACACTGCGTATGTAAACACAACTACCATAAGCGCGTTCCGAAGCATCAGTAAAAATATGGAGTTCTATTAATTTACTGGCATCACAAACAACATGACGTGGTATTCGGATGGTGTTTAACACCGGTAACTCGCTAATAATACCTGACCAGAGCGCACCAACTTCCGATGACAACGGATCATCCCAAGATATTTTCTCCAACCATAACCTTTGCAAGATGATTTTCATGCGTATGATACACGGTGCTAACAGACCTAAGGGATCAAATATTTGAGCGATCACTGACAGTATGCCGCGCTTGGAATTATCAGCAGTGATAGCATTGCTCATCGGGAAACACAACTGATCTGATGCTGTTAACCAACCGAGACCTAGAGTTTTACTCGGTTCAGCAGAACCTATGTTAAGATCAAACGACGATTGTGTGCACCCGTTTGACAGCTGAGGGTCATTTGACTTCCACTTACGTAGTGGCATTCTGGCAGCCGCAAGAGTGCTAGTTACCTTCTCGCGAATATCTAGCACTTCATTTATATTATTTCCGCCTGTAAGTAAGTCGTCGACATACATATCATTTATAATGATTTCAGCAATTTTAGGGTCTGTACACTCTAAGCCTAGTTGCTTTAGACACCTAGTGGCAAGAAACGGAGCGCTCGCGGTTCCATAGGTTACCGTGTTTAGCTGAAATGCCTTTAATTGGTCGGTAGAATTAAAACGCCATAATATATTTTGGAGATAACGATCATCGGGATGTACAATAATCTGACGATACATTTTCTCCACGTCAGCAGCCAATACGTATCTATGTTGCCTATAACGAATGAGAATGGATAATAAATCACTTTGCGTTTGAGGTCCTACCATCTGAAGATCATTCAAAGAAATGCCTGAGGTGGTTGAACTACTAGCATTGAAAACAGCTCGTAGCTTTGTAGTCGTACTACTTTCACGTAGAATACCATGGTGAGGAATGAAATGGAAATTAATTATATCTAAAACCGCACATTCGGACATATGACCGAGTGAAAGATATTCCTGCATAAATTCTTTATATAATTGATCTAATACGGGTTTAGATTTGTTTCTGCGCTCCAAGGAAAGAAAACAATGCTTGGCGCGTTGATAAGAATCACCTAAGACCTTAGAACTTTCTTTTAATGGTATTCTAACGCAGAAACGTCCGTCTTCTAAACGAACAGTATTTTTAACAAAATGCTCTTCACACAACAGCTCCTCTCTAGAATAATGAGATGATGACTTAGGGCTAACCTCTTCGAGCTGCCAAAACCGTGAAAGTAGGGTTTGAATGTCATCATAATCAGAGATAGCATATGAATCATTATGTAATAAATTACACTTAATACGGGTAGACGGCTCTGACTGATAACTGTTAACAGGGCCGGAAATTAACCATCCTAATTTACTTTCGAACAATATTGGCTTATTTATGCCTAATCGAATTTTTTGTGTACCTAATATATCCCAGAAAACATCTGCGCCAATGAGTATATCGACTTCACCAGGCAAGTAAAACCTAGGGTCCGCTAAAATAATATCTGACGGAATATTAATGTTAGTCAAGTCTAAGTTTCCGCTCGGAACACAATCGGTAATAGTAGGCAAAATAAAACATCGAATGTTGCTTGTATACTGCTCATTCAACGATTTCATACGCAATTTACACATATGATGTACTTGTGTTAAACCATTATTTATGCCTAGAACAGATTCATCTATGCGAATCGCCGGCAAACCTAACCTTTTAATCATTGACTCGGTAATCAGACACGACGTACTACCACTATCCAACACAGCGCGTGCAATATGCTCGCAATTATTAGCATCATATAATTTAATTAACGCCGTTGATAACAGAATATCGCACCGCGCTCTACGGTTGTCAGAAGCGTCTGCGCTGCGATCGAGCTGCGCCCGATCTACACTCGCAGACAACGTCAGGTTGGGTTGAGATGCGCTCGTCGATGCGGTGCTAATATTATTATTATCAGATGGAATGTGAATATCACTTGTTTGTGTCGGCTCGCTGCTACTAACCGAGTTTGGTTTAGATGCCATATTAGAAACGTGAATAATAGTGTTATGTTTTCGGTTGCATACTTTACACCCTTGCCTTTTGCAACGATTCGCGAAGTGTCCACTAGCGAAACAATTAAAGCATACCTTGAATGATGGCATTAACTTATAACGTGACTCATTGTCTAACGATAAAAATTGTGTGCAAGAACCAAGAATATGATCGTGACTTTTACACATAGGACACGTTTTAGCAGTTGGATGTGAATTGTTTTGTGCAGAAACCATAGTTTTATGTTTTGCAGTTTGTTTACTCGGTGAATCGCTGTGCAAATGATTTGAGCTTCGCGATAATTCTATGGTCTCAAGCAAATCAGCACGGTTCCTAAGAAACGAGTTAAAACATTCAAAAGTGATGATTTCGTTTTTATCCAACCGATCCTTATGCTCCTCCCACTTACGAAAGGTTCGTGAGTCTAACTTCTTTGAGATAATATAAATCAAAAGAGTGTCCCAGTGTTTGACAGGTTCTCCTAGGGATTCTAAAGCTAGTAAATTTTTATTAAAGTTGTCAATAAGTCGTTTC
The DNA here is from genome assembly GCA_930367265.1 of Catocala fraxini. NCBI lineage: Eukaryota > Metazoa > Arthropoda > Insecta > Lepidoptera > Erebidae > Catocala > Catocala fraxini. Next base: position 23,490,102 of record OV884027.1, on the reverse strand, counting down.
AAACTAACCGACCATTCTTTAGTTATTGGTTCGATGTTAAACAATGACGAAACGTGGTTATGTATAAGTAACCGCTTGCTATCAAATCTATCGCACAATATTTTCCATGCAGCTTCATAATTATTTGCGCAGAATTGTATAGATTGTATAACTACCGCAGCCGAGCCTTGTAGCGAGGTCCTTAAATAATGGAATTTAGTTATGTCTTCCAATTCAGTGTTGGTATGTATAAGACTGGAAAACGTATCATGAAACTCCAACCAATTCTCATACGATCCGCTAAACGTTGGCAATTTCATGGTAGGTAATTTGACGAGTTTATGAATATTAGGAGCACTACTTAAACTTTTCCTCTCGTTAGCAGCAGAATAATTGTTCACAATGTCTTGCGCCCTAGCAAGCAACTTATAATAGGTTGACTCAAACTCATCTCTTTCGGCAATATGATCTAAATTATCACTTAGGCATTCAATTTTCAACTGTACTTCATCGTACAGCTCAAAGATAGATTTAATCTTACCAATACGAATTTGCAACTCGGAAACATCAGTGGAGGTTAATGAACAAATATCTAACCCGTTAAGAAATGTAGAAAATGCCGTTACACGTCCCTTGTAACTGCCTCGTTTTTTAATTAATTCCTTTTCTTCGGACATTCTGGGAATGCAGGTGCTGTATCAACCTGTAATGTTACAATGCAATGATTTATCACTAATATTCTTAACTTAATTATATCTACCTACTTATTTGCACAATCGGTTAACAATAACTTTATTTGATTACTTATGATAAGTTTTTAACAATTTAAATTAGAAGTTTAAAGTTAGATGAAAGATCGAACTTAACAGTCATATACCTATATCGAACTTAGGTGTCTTTAACGCTTACAACTCAAGGAATTTACTGGTTTGGCGAGTCGATTTAGATTAATTAATCCAACAACAGTAACTAATTAACTAAATGATTACAATATAATCTCGCAAACTACAAATACCTATCACAAAGTATTGCATGAATGTAAGACAAATAATTCACTAAAATAGACACGAAGAAATATACAAAATATACGGTACTGACCTTTGAATAATTTGAGAACACTTATTAGCCTATATATTACCTGAGTGCTGGGTGAAAACAAGGGCAATTAGCACAAATAATAACAATTGTACGTTAACACTCCGGGCGAATGTCCTTCACGTGACCTTACAACGCACAGTGCCGATGTGTAAAAATCCTTATTTTCCACAGTAATCCCCTTTTTGACTCTGGATAACAGCAAATCTTCTTATTTCTTTAATATCCGTTTCGAAGGACCATGTATAGGGGGGTCTCAGGTATGAATTGGAAAATTAAACTGCTATGTGTTTTCAATCGATGTTATAATGTGGTTGACAGATAGCGAAGTGAAGTAAAGATATAAATGTAATGACATGCAATTTTTAACTAATCTTTACACCGCACACATTGCGGTCAATTTTATAATAGGCGCTTCTTAACAGTGGTCCGACAGAGACTCCGCCTCGACCAGCACTTGCCAGTCCCGGACGCGGCGCGCTACGGCAGGGCTTGCAAACGAGATGTCCACAATGGACTCGCCCTGCCAGCGCACGCACGTGGCGACCGAACCCCGGTTCAGAACCACGAGGCCGGTCGCAATCGCCCACTCCTCCAGCGCGTCGCCGCGAGCGTCGGTGACAGGGGATCCCCAAGCCGTTGATTTGGCATTGAAGTCCCCCGCCACCACGACCGGACGCGATGGGTACCGATTAATCACGGCCCCCACCGCGCCCAAAAATCGCTCAAACTCGGCGAGGCGCCGGTTCGGAGAGAAGTACACCCCGATCAGAACGGTTCCCTCCCAATCAACACAAACATAACCCTCGCCCCTGTCTGTCATCACCAGGAGCGAGGGTCCAGACGAAACAATAGCCGCCGAGCCCCCGAGGTCCCCAAACCAATTGTGTCGGCTGGGGACGCAGTAAGGCTCGGCGACCACGGCGATGTCTACTGACCACTCCGCCATATGCTGCAACAAGATATCCTGCGCCCTGGCGGAGTGGTTAATATTCACCTGTAGGAGGCGATGGACCATAATTAATTACGTGTCCATCGCCTCTCTGCTGCTCCCTGTTTGGGAGGGGGCCGGGGCGGCCGGAGTCCTGGCGACCGCCCCTCTGGCCCTACGTCTTTTTGGTGGGGAGCAAGATTTGCTCCCCATCCGGTGCTCCGCCGGCTTTCCTGCAGCCAAACAGATGCTGCAGGAAAGTTTTGCAGCGGAGCAAGCGGCGGCTTTGTGGCCGGGCTGACCGCAGCGAAAACAAAAGTCGCTGCGATCAGCTTCGGCGGTGCATTGCTGCCTCACGTGCCCCGGTTCGAGGCAGCGGTAGCACCGCCTAGGCCTCGGCTCCAGGAGCTTCACCTGAGCCGAGACCATCCCGACCAGCAAACGGCCGGCCGCAACCTTCTTCGCCGCAGCGATGGGACAGCGCACCACCACCGTGCACAGTCCGCTCTCGCTGCGGCGCATCTCCCCCACCCTGACCTGCGCCTGAGGGCAGGCTCCGGCTTGTGCCACCGCAGCGGCGACATCCTCGGAGGAGGCCGAGTCAGCCAGCCCGGTTATCCGCATTTCGGCGGACTTCACCGGGCGGGAGATCTTGACCTCCTCAGGCGAGAACAGGGACCGGATTTTAGCGGCTACCCTGTCCGCCTTGTCGCCGGAGGTGGCACCTGGGACCTCTAAAATTCTGGCCCCAGTGGCGGCAACCTTAAAGCAAACGCCTCCAGCAAGGCCCATCTCGGCGAGATTCATAGCCTGAGTGGCCCGCCGGAGGACGCTTGCGTAGGTGACGCCCTGCCGGAGCCCCTCCTCCGTCAGCTCCACCACAACGGCGGTGGAGCGTGGGGGGCGCAGGTCAGCCGGGCGGAGGCCCTTCTTTTTATGGAGCTGGGGAGCTCGGGAGGCCTTCTTCTTCTTCGTCCTCCTCCTCCTGGTGACCTCCGTCCATGGCTGTTCAGCCGAGGTAGAGGCCACCGGGGCGGGTTGGGGCTGGGGGGCGGGGCGCGGCGGCGCCACAGTGACGGTCGCCTTCCCCTTGCCCTTCCTTTTCCCCTTGGAGGAGGAAGCCGACCGAACCAGCCCTTTGCACACAGGGCGTCCCCCCCGCCACATCCACCTCCGTGTCCGACCCAGCATCGCGGTGCGACGTCTTCCGGCGCTTCGCGGAAGCGCCGGGCGCCGCCCAAAACTTGAGGGTGAGGGAAGCTGAGCTATCTTCCCCCTCCTCCCTCTCCCGTCGAGCCGCCGACGAGCACCGGCTCTGAGGTCGACTGGCCTCCGAGCCCGAGCCCGCCCGCGACTCGACGTCCATGTCGATGCCGGTGCCGGCGCTGAAAACGCTAGACACGGAGTCGCTGCGTGCCAGCGCCGCCACCCGACACCTCGACCGTGTCCTCGGCGCGGCCGGGACACCATCCCCGACCGTCGGCAGGGACATACTTGGTCCAACTTCCCCCTTTTTGGGGCCTTTCGTCCTCACTGAATTCGTCGCAGAGTCCGCGGAAACTTCGGTGCCAGATATTTCGCGCGGCACAGCGCTGTGATGTGGGTTGCCCCCCCCAGAATACGAGGGGCAGACGGAACCAGAAGGCTCCGTGAGGGATTCTCCAGGCGCGGCGCGCCTGGTACCCTCCTGGGGTAGGTAATTACCTTTGACCGACATCATTCATGGTTTTGGAGTTTTTGGGGTGGCCCTAATGACTGGGTTCCCCCCAGCCATACAGCCCCTCGCCGGGCCACCAAAAACTTGGGCTTTGGGTAATTTTTATAGAGGTTTTCTTCCTCGCAGCCCGAAGGCCCCCGGTCCTGTCAGTTCAGGATTACGGGTTGGGCCGGATGGGGGTCCATGCTGGACCGATCCACCCGCCCCAAGACCGCCCGACTGGGCAGGAAACCCACGTTTCCCACCTCGGCCTAACGGCCACACTAGTAATTTTTTAGAGAGGTTGTCTTCCTCTATCGCCCCGTGTTGGGCCGGATGGGGTCCATGCTGGACCGGTCCACCCGCCCCAAGACCGCCCGACTGGGCAGGACGCCTACGCTTCCCACCCCGGCCTAACGGCCCCCACTGGTGATTTTTTAAAGAGGTTTTCTTCCTCTATCCCCCCCGTCCCATCCACGTGTCCTCTGCTAATCAGAGGAACACGTGGAGAGACCCCCATACGCGGCCCTCGCGGGCCGATAATCCCGAGACAAGATGCCTCGGGTTCCCTATGCGTGCCAGAGTATTAGCCACGAGTAATAATGCCCCCGAAAGGACATTATTACCCGAGTTGCCCGGGGTGCACCGGCCCAACGTATGCTGTTCCATCCCACGAGAAGTGTAGAAAGGACCAGCAGCCGTCAGGCACACTGGGAGGTTCTCTGGCCACACACCCCAACATAAACTAACCTTTTTTTTTTTTTTTTTTTGTTACCCAGGAAAAATTCTTCATGCACTGCCCGCCGGCTAGGGGACGGCACCGGCGGGGGAGTGTGGGACTCCCAGCGAGACGCGCTGGTCTACCCACTAAAAAACCTGGGGTGTTCCCTCTCTCATCCAATAGGGGGGGCCAGTTGGGAGCTCTTGAAGGATTCATCCATAGCAGGCCCCCCCATGTGGGTGTGGGCCGGGTCAAACGGACCCGGCCACCTCTCGTCCCCAGGGGAGAGCCTGACCGCTCTCCCCTTTCGACCGTAGAAGGCGCGCGGGAACACCGCGCGCGCCCTCTCGGGGTTCCTAATTTACGGGTGGCAGGGTCCCCTCAGGCCTTGCCACCCGGAACCCTTAAGTGGGGGGCAGGAGAGCGACAAAAGCGCGTCTCCTGCGCCCTCTCCTCCGGCGGCGGACTTCCGGGGCGTAAGGATCATCCTCACGCCCCCGTTCCGCCGCCTCCTTCTGCGAGATGACAGTCTCGCAGAAGGACCTCATTGCGCCCCAGCACCTGTCGTCGCCGACCATCCTGGATACGACGGTCGGCAGCGAGAGGTCGGGGCCAATCACAGCGACCAGGGCGCAGCGCTCCACGGCCCACGCCGGACACTCCTCCAGCGTGTGCTGCGCCGTGTCCCGGTCACACTCCTCACAATGGTTGCACCTGGTTGTCGGCTCCCTACCGGCTATCTTGCAGAGGTACTCCCCGAAACAGCCGTGTCCGGAGAGCACCTGAGCGAGCCGGTAGGTGAGCGGTCCGCGCCGTCTGTCCGTCCACTGTCTTAGTACCGGACGGACAGCCTCGACGGTCCTCACCCCGTAGCGGGGCTGGGCCAGTCTCTCTTCCCACTTCTCCTCGAGGACCAGTCGAGCCTGGGACCTTCGCGTCTCCACCGCACAATGCGTGGGTTCCTCGCCAAACATAAACTAACCTAACCTAGCCTGTAGTACAGATACTGTTAGCTGTCACAAAGAGACTGGTCTCTCATAAAGTAATGAATAAGTACATGCCTAGATTAAGTTTATTTTGTGCAATTTTGTATTATGTAGCTATATGAGAGAGAAAAAATAAAATATTATACTATTAAATGAAATTCATGGCATTGCAAAGCTATAACCTCTTATTCCACACAGAAATTACGAGTAACAGTATGCGAGAGCGAGCTGAAAATGTGGCGTACATTGTTCAACACGGGGGACCTTTTAATAATGACACCATGTCAAAAGCTTTGATAACGTAGGCCAGTCACCGACACAAAGCCACCGCACTATACACGGCTATGATTAAACTAGTTTTTTGCTACGGCTCTCTCTGTACCACCTTTTTGGGATATCTCGCTTTAGTTGTTTGTTTTTCGGTTTTATGGAGAACTTAGTTTATTTTTTATGGCACACCAACGGAACTTTTACTGGAAATTTGTATACAATTATAATTTGTATTTCCATTATCTAAGGTTTCAAATATTAATTACAATAATATATGTAATAAATATATTTAAACATGTTCGTCTGAAATTGAACTGATGTTATGCTACTTCGATAATTGGATTATTTGGCTATATTGGCTAATGGCATGTTGGATATGCATATTCTTTACGCTTTCGGGAATAGGGATGTATATATATTGAAGAAAACATAGTAAAATATTTAGGTTTGATCGTCAAATAGCTTACTCGATGAATAACTCTAACCTATTTCTTAGACGAAATCTGCCAAAATGCCAAATTTATTGTTCTACTAGCTGATCCGCGCAACTTCGTCTGCTTCACATAAGAGATTTTTTCCAATTTAAATATTTTTCATTGATGCTCCGCTCCTATTAGTCGTAGCGTGTTGTTATATAGCCTATAGCCTTCCTCGATAAATAGGCTATCCAACACTAAAATATTTTTTCTGTTCGGACCAGTTGTGCCTGAGATTAGCGCGTTCAACCAACCAAACAGACTCTTTAGCTTTACAATATTAGTATAGATTAGGGCTGCAGGGTGGTATAGCCATTATACGGGTAATTTGGGTGCAAAACAAGACAAAAATTGTGTGATCCACAAACAGTTGTTCCGAGCGTTGGTATACTTTACGTCCGTAGTTTTAATGATTGTGAAGTCTGCTGCAATGCTGGGATTATCTACAGCGTGGATGAAGTCATTATCAATAAAATATGTGTACATGCTAAATAAAAAAAAATATTATTAACCTCAGCATTGGGAAATTGTAGCTGTTTACGTAGCTGATATAAAAAACTAGAATATGACTGTTTTAAGGTAGTATTAATTAGCTGGCTTGCCCTGAGAGTTCCATGTACTCCACTCCTCTCACACGAAACAGGCGAAAGAATAGACAAACTGTTACAATGCTTGGCTTGATGAGTAATAGCGCTAAAGGTACACACACCTTGCTTATTACTTTTTATTCATCAAATAAAATATAATAAAAATTTTAAATTTAGTAATTTTCAAATAACGAGGAACTATATACTTCATTATGTATTGAATGTCACTACGATTTAATTCGATGACTGGGAAGTACTTATATTTAAAAATCTCGAACCAATTATATAAAAATATTAATCCAATGTACAATCTACCAAATCAAATGAAAACAAATATTGATTCGATTTGCGAGGTTAGCTATTTCGTTTCGTTATTTATAGAATACAGCGATATTTTAAACACGGTGGTGGATTAATTTGAGAATCGTGAAGCGAAGCTCATAAATAAAATAAAATCTGAAATCACATTAAAGTTCAGATGCTTTCTCATAGAAAATATACTTGTAATACGAGCTGGTAATGAATGTGACTGCTATCTTGTTAGGTTTGAATTATAAGTCGACTGTACTTATCAATCATTTTCAGTAGCAGCATGAGTTGTGGAACTTAACATTATAGACGGTAATAGGCTCTTTCCCTTAAACCAAAACTGGAAAAATGTGGGTACAATGCACGTTCCACACTTTTTTATTACATACTATATGCTATATAATACATTCTTCGGAGATAATACAGTATTGCTATAATATTAATTAAAATTACAATAACAATACAGAACCCTACTAAATTCGCGTAATAAGAAAGAACTTGAACCCAAAATATAAAGCTACGTGCAAACAATGACCTTAGGAACTACCGTTGTTAAAACACTAGGCTGAAAGGCGACCCGACGCACTTAAGAAGGCGGCTAGCATGATAACGATGGCCGTACTTTAAGATATAAAATAGAAGGAAAACATGAGCTGAAATATGATTACAGGCAAAGGAATGACACCAAAAAATAAACAACCATCAAATTAATAATGGCATCTAAGAAAATTGTAATAGTCTGGCTTAATAATTCTGGCATTGTGTTGGCGGGCCGTTGTTCAACATTCCTGATTATATTTAAGGAAAACATCTTTGTGGGGGATTTCGGTTAGAATTTATTAAACCCCCGACGGGCCGTGTTAGGTTTATTAAATGAATCATTTTGAACGAAGGCTTCAAATACTTTTGTTTGAGTATTAAGTTGCTCAATTTATCGTGTAATTTGATCTTTGAGCTACGTTTGGTGTGCCGCCTTTTTGATTTGTGGTTATTACTTCTTATCGTTTTTATTTTTGCTATACGAGGTTCGGAGGTGATATCAAGATTGAGGCTAAAGTAATGCTGAATAGTAACTCTAGAACTTTATCAGAAACATTATTATGCTGATTATATAATAATAATATAATAATATAATATTCTACCACATACACACAACACCATCTAGCCCAAACTAAGCAGAGCTTGTACTATGGGTTCTAGACAATGGATAAACATACATAAATACTTTTTTTTTTGTAAATACATACATATTATACATAGAAACACCCAGACCAAGACAAACAGCCGTGTTCATGCACACAAATGTTTGACTTGTGCGGGAATCGAACCCGCGACCTCAAGCGTGGCAGTCGGTTACACTAACCACTACGCCATCGAGGCCGACAACACGGATTACGAAATATATACTAATATTATAAAGCTGAAGAGTTTGTGTGCTTGTTTGTTTTGTTGAACGCGCTAATATAAGGAACTACTGGTTCGAACTGAAAAATATTTTAGTGTTGGATAGCCCATTTATCGAGAAAGGCTATAGGCTATCTAATATCACGCTATGACTAATAGGAGAGGAGCATCAATAAAAAAATGTTGCAAAATCGGAGAAATTTCTGTTATGTGAAGCAGACAAATTTGCGCGGGTCAGCTAGTAATAAATATGTTGGGAAATGTAGACTATCGATATTAAATTTCTGTCTTAGTTAGTGATCATAATTAATAACCTATTTTGAATTTCATTTTACTATATATATGCGTTTTATATTTTTATTTTGATATATTGTATAAAATATATATAATTTCGAGGCGTCAATTGTTGGTACGCGGCCCGCGAAGAATATTACCCAGTCTGGGCGGTAGCTCTTCCTTTTGTGTTGGGGCGACTTAAATATATAAGGAGCTTAAATAATCTTATACCATAAAAAATAAATTTTGTTTTGTGACGTCATTCCTTTCTGTACAGTAATCTTTTTTGTTACGACTGTTTCCTTTCCTTTGTTTGTGTTGCTAGAAGTCACTTTTCTTCACCTTCATCATAGTTCAAATACCTTCGAACGACTCTCGAAGGCATTCAAGACGTCATCACTCATGTTATGTTGCTAACAAATAGCTGACTTTCAGTTTCATTATTAGTTACTAGCTTTTGCCCGCAGCTTCGCTCACGAATACTTCTACGACCTTTTTTGTATTTCTGACAAAAATATGCAAAATTTCATGATGATTGGTTTAGTGGTTAAGGCGTTTTAATTTTAGTTAGGACTAGGATAGGTATTTGTAGTCGTTATTTAAGATAACTTACAACTTTGTCTTATTCGTTTCATTATAAAGATGGTAGAAATGTCGTATTCTTGATTTTAATATACAACTTATTATTCTGTGACCTATATTGAGTACATTTTCAGTGTAATAATGTACAAAATCAAACCTTTTCCCAAAGGAATTGGAAGACAGAGACTAGAAATTTCTTCTAGCTACAATTCCAACATTATGAAGAATGTGATGAAAGTAAATGAAATAAGAGACACTTCTTTCAATTTCTCTTAAAGTTCAACATTCTGCACTTACGCTCTTCGGGTACTCATAAAGGCTTTTCTAAAGACTATCTCTGTTATGGCCAAAGAACATTTGGCTAGGTCATAATCATGTATAAATACATCTATACATACTAAAAATGTGCTAAATCGCTGGCTGGTTATCTTTTTTCTTTCCATATTGACGGCTTTCTGAACCAGCAATGAATCATGTAATTCCACGTCATTATACGAAAGTCTAAAGCACTCTGTATCAAATAAAGATATACCATAATCATGGCTTAGCACACGCGGGGGTTGGCCCCTGTACAATCTCGTAATCGCCTTGTACGATACCCATGGGAAGTATTAATGAACCTTCTAAGCCAAAAATTACTCAGTTAATTTGGGTCAAATTACGATTTATGAATTAATTAGAAAGAATCAAGAGATGCCATAAAATTGGATAAGATTTTTTTATTCCACTAAAATTAAAATGCGGAAGATAATATTATTATACACCCTATGTTTTGTAGAGATAGGGAAAGGTATCTTGCGTTGACTTTTGGACAGCTATGTTTAAGCGCCGCGTAATCTGATGCGAATATATTGCCACCTGCTATGGAAGCCTTGTCTATTAACTCTCCCACTGCTGGAACTAGCTTTTTCTTAATGTGGGAAGGGTGAGACCATAGATCACTGATGCTGGCCCACTGCGAGTTCGCCAACTTCACATAATATCTTCGAGAACATTATGAAGAACTCTCAGACATTCAGGTTTCCTCACGATGTTTTCCTTCACCGTTAAGCGAGCGATAATTATTTAATACGCAGATAAATTCGAAAAGTTTGAGGTATGTGCCTTGGCGTCGAGTTCTGCTTGGCAGTCCAACGGTCACCTACAAGGTTATCGCTGCGTGTAACTAGTTAGAAATTCCTAAAAAGTCAGTAGCACATTGAGCTTTGATTAGATTAACAAAAATGGCGTTCGGGCTAATGATTTTGACACTGAACTAAGAAGGAAGTCAAGAAATCTCTCATTTTATTTATAAACATATACAGAGTCTACGTTTCTGAAGCTTATGTACAAGTTCATGTTTGTTAATCAGGAGACGCTAATTGAAAAGTAAATTTTACATAATTATCAAAATTTCTAACTTAAGTTATTGCTTCGGTTTCTTAACTTATTAAGTCGACTTCGGGTTATCATTAGGCGATTATTTCGTTTATTCGAAGTTTCGATAGCTTTAAAACAACTCAACGACACAGTTAGCTTATGAAGTTCAATATAAATTTTATTGAAATGGTGAAAGTTCAATCAGTCTTTAACCTACTTGCTAAGTAAGCTACGACGGTTTTTCAATTGATCTATTTATGAAACGGCCTTGAAGCTTTAATATGTGACGTAAAATAATTATATCACGTGACATTTTACACAAGACAGCATCTTGCAAAGATGTTTGTCAAGTATTGCTGCATTGCAGTCATTAGGATTGATAAACTTGCGGAGCGGCCTTACTAAACGTAGACTGCATGGATGGCATAGGCAAGCGGTACCTTCGCTGCTGTAACCACACTCCATGCCATGGGCTGAAATCCCATACGAAACAATTTTTATGGGTTTTACCAATAATTAAGCTAAAAAGTAGCACTTCGAGTGTTACTTTTATTCATTTGTCGTTGTGTATGTTTTTAAAATACCCTGAGATCAGGGATTGGCCGACTGTTATATTAATTTGATATTTAATAACTTTTAATAAGTACGTCTAATGATTAACAACGGCCGGATGTAATATTTTATTCATTTTATCATTTATTCTTGCGTGACCGTGTATCTCAATTGACCGAGTAACGAACGCAGTGTGCGCCATTTTTTTTAGATTTGCGTATGGGTGTTCTTTGCTAATGCTTGGAGCTGTAAGCATCTCTGATAATAACGTATTTTATAGTGTATGGATACATTGTGTGTCAGTGTGACTAAGATCCCTAATTATTGTTCTCTTTAGAGATTTGGCTTAGATCATGATTGGATACATTTTAAATTATTTATTTCCTTTACAATGGTAACTTAAGTCTATTACAATTTCATACTCACCGAACGTAATTGTTTGACTGCGAAACAACAACAACAACTTAATTCTACTACATACTAAATATAAAATATAAAAGACGACAAAAAGTAACTATAAATATTATTTGCTTCTCTTTCACGGGTATTTCCCTAATACGTTAAGAAAATACCATTATTATTTTATATTATTATATAATTGTGTATATCATAATAATTAAATGCCGTAATACCTTCAAAATTGCATGCAGTACACCAAGACACACTTGGCCAACATGTCAAACTATGACGTAATACTTCTCATTCACCAAACAATGCCGTAGCAATAAATTGTGTCAATTCGGCAGTAGTGCCGTTATTATATGACACGACACTACTTACTTAATGAAAACAAATATTGTGAGTTGTATTTGTACGGAAATTGAAGCAATTTTCCTCAAGACTGCCGTCTGTTAAATCAGTGAAGTAATAAAATTGTTTTTGTCCGAAGGTGAAAATAGCAACAAAGTAAGGTAAACATTATCGGTTAACCTTATTTTCAGGTTTATTACTGCTTCTCAACTAACACGCTTCGAAAAATTTGATTGGTATACTTACTATGGCGAATACTGTTGTTATACTTTTGGTCGATTGGTCTTATGTTTGCAACAGTGTTAGCGGCTGTGTTATACATAGTAAGCTGCTTATATACTTCAATGTATATTTTAATAAGATTGTAGTTTGCATGATGTTGAAGATAAAGGGAGTGTTACCAAAGAAGAAAGCTTGAAAGCTTGTGCCAAAAATGATAAATGCTAGACAACAGTCTGAGATATTGTCACTTCAATATTTTCAAATTATAGATGTCAGTTTAAAATATATGTTTCATTTGAAATATCTTTTTATATTTAAAACCTGCCTGCCAAATTACAGTTTCATTGGTAAAGTAGTTTTGAAGATGCTGTTTTAGTCAGTGAGTAACCTTTCGCTTTCATAAATATAAATAAAAAATATTATGTACTACTTCTTGTGGATAGGATCCCTCCTAACAATCTATCCAAATTTTGTTCAAAAATATATAGATGCGTGCCTTGGAATTCCAAGGCACGCATCTATATATTTTTGAACTCAATTTCAACTTCAATTGAACTCGAGACCTCTGAGTACTGATTGAAGTAGCCGCAGAAAGTTAATTGGTATGTAAGATCAAATGACTCGGGCTAGGTCTACGTTTTGCGATACTATAATATAATATTCTATCACATACACACAACACCATCTAGCCCAAACTAAGCAGAGCTTGTACTATGGGTACTTGACAATGGATAAACATACTTATATACTTTGTTTTTTGTAAATACATACATATTATACATAGAAACACCCAGACCAAGACAAACATCCATGTTCATGCACACAAATGTTTGACTTGTGCGGGAATCGTACCCGCGACCTCGGGCGTGGCAGTCGGTTACACTAACCACTACGCCATCGAGGTCGTCAAAATTCTAGTCTATACAAATTGATTACTACTTCCTTTCATGTCTCTAGCAGAAAACAAACCTCATAGCATGCTGATATATCGATGGCAGTTTTCTTCGAAACCGTTAATAGGATAGGATCTAATCTTAATACACCGAAAAATAATAAAAATAAAAGAAAACAAATATCAAATTAGATTAAACGAACGTACTAATAAATTGTGTCGTGTGTGCATGCAAACTGAAGGTTTATCTTAAATGGACACTGGCAATTGCCCAAGAGATCTTATTGTGCACAAGTATATGTACTAACAAAAGTGCATTCTCTATTCCCTTAATCTCACAGTTTGATGGGATGCCAAATTACTCACACCGCCAACTTCTATATTGTGGACTGTTATTATGAATTTCAAACCGAAACCTTAAGTTAAATCAATCCGGGACTTCAACCCGAAACCTCACACACAGCAGTCGCATTCGCCACCGCTGTAGACAACAATGAATATTACAACTGGTAACTGTATTTCAAACACATGAAGTTATACAAACAAGAGAACCAATTAATTTAACCCTTCAAATGAAAGCTAAAATACCCCCATAGCCACCCACGAGAATTAACACTGAAAACGGCACTAAAAACAAAACAAAACATAGAGCAAATTGACAACGCATAAATAACTAAGTACTACAAAATTAGTGTTTTTCCCCCAAATAAAAGTAGAATGATAGGAACCCAAATAGCAATTCGACGCATGTAAGGGGAGAATAAGAACGGTGAACGTCAACATGGGACAGAGGCACAGTAATTAGATTTCACCGCTGTGTCGAGCAGATAAAACTCGCACGTACTCCGGATATATAGATACGTGTTTAGGTTTTGTGTATGTAAATTCATGGCTGAATGGGAATGTAATAAAAATGCATCGGCGATACGCTCTTGATCTTTTGTTGAACATGTTTCTAAAGCTTTTAGGTATTCGGAGCGTTATTGTGTAACGTAGTAGCTGTGCTGGAGAAGAATCTAATTTCAAGCGGCGTTTGTGAAGCTGAGTGGTACTTATAAGTGCCATATTTTCAATTTTAAGTGACTAAAGTCTTTTAGGAACAGGTACCAAATGCAAGTTTTGGTCACATGGCTAATGAAGAAGAATAGACTTTTTCATTAGCTATAATAGGTAATTAATATCGTATTATCTGCATATTGCCAGAACACTGCAGGAATGAGATCAGCATTACTTGTTGGTAGAACGTATCATAACTCGTTAAAAATAGCAGATTTTAAAACATTTAAAAGGTAAATATAGACTGCCACGATGGCATAATAGTAATAAATGCAACTGCTGTACAACAGGTATTTGGTTCGATTCCTAAATTCTCAGAAGCAGTATAATGTATGTACATGTGCCCGGTGGACAGTGATAAGTGAAGAACCTCTATCGTGTAAGATCTTTAATCATACTTAGCGGCATGTGGAAGAATGACGCCTTTGTTTAACTTTTCAGGGAGTTATAATAGTTATCAGTTTTGTGTTTAGCATATTACTCAACTTTGTATTTAAAACATGAAGCTTATCATGCCTTTTTTGTTCTGATAATAACAAAACTTACTCTCATTCTAAATTGGAGATGGCTGCACTTGACTTCTAAACTCTACTATACTGCACTAGATAGATACTCTCCCTGGCCTAGTCTCTCTAGTAAGTATCGAGCGCATCTGTCAAAACACTACTGACGAATCACCCCGCTGACCTCTTTATATTCCTATAGGGCTACCACGAGTCTTCATACACATAGAGGAAGTAACTGTAGTACTTACGATATTTATTACATCTCAGAATAAATGTATTATACTGCCATCTATTGAGCTGTTATAAGAACTACTACTAGGTAAAAATCTCATAGTTATCACGTTTTTCGCTTGAAGTCAATATCAATATATTAAAAACTACAGAGGCTTGCGGCATTACTAGCTATAAAAGTACTTATTGCAAGATTTTATTTAATCATTTTTCTCAGTTAATTATTAATAAAATATGCACAATTATAATTTACAACATTCGCATTTCAACACTATTTGTCTATTAATTTACTGTAGACATATCCTAGACTTATTAATACATTTCATTGTTCTTATGGAAGGTTTTGCAACGGTTGCTGTAAAGTGTAATAATTAAAGTAAATTATAATTAGAACTTTGACACTACGATTCTTACTCAAAACCGTGATTCTATTTTTAGTTTTCATCAATAAAGATAAATGTTCTTAAAAATGATAGCTCGTCTCAAACCTGAGGAATGAATATTGCCACCGTGCATCTAGGAGACGCTGTAAACCCTATGGGAAGCATACACAACCTACCATTTATCATCAGCCAGAGCGCCACCTTAGCCAATTCATTAAATAAAAAGGTCATTACTTAATATTGTCTTCTGTTTACGCCAATATAATTGAAATTAAACTACTATATAGGGACCATCATCTCCCTGTGACCATGGCTGCTGAAAAGCAACCGAAACGTCGGGGAAAGTGTAAAATTAAATTAAATCTGAATAGTTTTAATAGTTTTAATAATAATTTAATTAGCTTAAAAATCTGTAAAGTTTAATAGTAGTAGTAGTGTAACAGTTTTCAAAATGATGTAATAAAGTGTCAAATAAACAACGCGATAAAATCCGTATATAGTAGTTTAATTTCAAGGTCATTACTATTATAGTTACGTTCATAACGTCACTCGTAGTACGAGAGGAAACCATTCTCCCGTTGTTTACATCAACGCTGTTATCAGAATAAGTCGTCGGTATAAATCAAGTGTAATCTTGTTTGTCACTGGTGATCGAACGACTGTTTTTGCATGTATATAGCCATCGTAAAAGTAAGACTGTCCCGTTTCTAAAGTCGTCATTTGCTACGATTCAAGTTTGTTTTATGGATTCCCGTATTATTGAGTGTATATGTGTGAGTGAAGTCTACAATGTTATGTTTTAAACTTAGAATACAGAAAAGGATTTAAATCAAACTTCTTTATACTAATTTGAAAACAGAACTATTAAATAATTTAAAAAAACCTATTAATTTATTTAAATCTTTAAACTCGTGGTCACGGGAAGATCACGGCTGCTAAAACGTAACCGAAACGGGACAGAAAGTCTGAATTTATATAGTTTAATGAATAAATTTTTATACTATTTAAATTAAATTATAATTTTAATAGTTTAAATATTTTAATAGTTTCATAATTATCTGAAAGTTGTGTTATTAAAAAGTCATCATTTAAATCTGTATAAAATAGTGTTTTCCATATATAAAATTCGCGTAAACGTAAGACAATTTATACAGAATGAGATTTCAAATTTCCTATTGGTCGCCCACTGTTCGACATTCAAACGCATATAATATTGTCTTCTATTTACGCGAATATTATTCATTGAAATTAAACTGCTATATACGGATTTTATCGCGTTGTTTATTTGACACTTTATTACAAAATTTTGAAAATTGTTACACTTCTACTACTATTAAACTTTACTAATTTTTAAGCTAATTAAATTATTATTAAACTATTTAGATTTAATTTATTTTTACACTTTCCCCGACGTTTCGGTTGCTTTTCAGCAGCCATGGTCACGGGGAGACTAAGATGGCAGTTGTCTCAATGTTCCAGTGTAGTTATTTCAAAGTACCCGAACATAATTTAATCATTGGTGTTTCTATTTACGCAGAATGAGCTCAAAGTATCATGAAGTCTAGCTGTGGTTTGCTTCTTCTTGGGTTTGACTATTTTTATTACTGGATCCCAAGCTGGTGGTACATTCCAACCATCTTCTCTATTAAAATTAGGATGTTTTTTGATTTCAATAGCCTCGCGAAGCATCCTTGGTAGGAATCGGTGTTCTTTAGCGAGAATCTGTGGTTTGTCAAATCTCAGGTAGTGGTTGGTCCCCTGTTGCACATGTTCACACACAGCAGACTTCAACGAGCGTTGGTGTTTTACATCAGCTATGTGTTCTTTTATGCGGGTGCCTATGTTTCTCTTGGTTTGACCAATGTATGAGAGTCCGCAGTCACAATCTATTTTATAGACCCCTGCATCTTGTAAAGGTAGTTGGCACTTGACGGATGGTAAAAATTGACTTATCTTCGTTGGCGGCTTGAAGTATGTGTTGATTGAAGCTCGCTTCAAGATGTAGCCAATCTTGTCAGTGACACCCCTTACATAAGGCAGTATAGCAGGCTGGCGCTCGACTGTGGCTGGCTTTTCTCGGGATCTGTGACAGCGGCGCGGTTGTTGGAGCTTGTTGTCTTGCAGTACTTGCTTGACATGTTGAAGCTCGGCGTCCAGGTGTTTCTTGTCACAGATCCCATGGGCTCTCTGAAACAAAGACATTCCCACGGTAGCTAACTGTTTAGGATGGTGGTGAGTTTCACCGTTTAAGTACCTATTTGTATGGGTCTTTTTCCTATATACAGTGTGGCTCAAAGTATGATCAGGATTCCTGATGACAAGTACATCTAAGAAAGCTAATGAATTATTTGCCTCTAATTCCATAGTAAATTGGATGTTATTATTAATGGATGGAATGTGGATGTGTGGATGGAAGTGTATTCCTAGAACATCTTAATTCCATTAATAATAACATCCAATTTACTATGGAATTAGAGGCAAATAATTCATTAGCTTTCTTAGATGTACTTGTCATCAGGAATCCTGATCATACTTTGAGCCACACTGTATATAGGAAAAAGACCCATACAAATAGGTACTTAAACGGTGAATCTCACCACCATCCTAAACAGTTAGCTACCGTGGGAATGTCTTTGTTTCAGAGAGCCCATGGGATCTGTGACAAGAAACACCTGGACGCCGAGCTTCAACATGTCAAGCAAGTACTGCAAGACAACAAGCTCCAACAACCGCGCCGCTGTCACAGATCCCGAGAAAAGCCAGCCACAGTCGAGCGCCAGCCTGCTATACTGCCTTATGTAAGGGGTGTCACTGACAAGATTGGCTACATCTTGAAGCGAGCTTCAATCAACACATACTTCAAGCCGCCAACGAAGATAAGTCAATTTTTATCATCCGTCAAGTGCCAACTACCTTTACAAGATGCAGGGGTCTATAAAATAGATTGTGACTGCGGACTCTCATACATTGGTCAAACCAAGAGAAACATAGGCACCCGCATAAAAGAACACATAGCTGATGTAAAACACCAACGCTCGTTGAAGTCTGCTGTGTGTGAACATGTGCAACAGGGGACCAACCACTACCTGAGATTTGACAAACCACAGATTCTCGCTAAAGAACACCGATTCCTACCAAGGATGCTTCGCGAGGCTATTGAAATCAAAAAACATCCTAATTTTAATAGAGAAGATGGTTGGAATGTACCACCAGCTTGGGATCCAGTAATAAAAATAGTCAAACCCAAGAAGAAGCAAACCACAGCTAGACTTCATGATACTTTGAGCTCATTCTGCGTAAATAGAAACACCAATGATTAAATTATGTTCGGGTACTTTGAAATAACTACACTGGAACATTGAGACAACTGCCATCTTAGTCTCCCCGTGACCATGGCTGCTGAAAAGCTACCGAAACGTCGGGGAAAGTGTAAAAATAAACTAAATCTAAATAGTTTAATAATAATTTAATTAGCTTAAAAATTAGTAAAGTTTAATAGTAGTAGAAGTGTAACAATTTTCAAAATTTTGTAATAAAGTGTCAAATAAACAACGCGATAAAATCCGTATATAGCAGTTTAATTTCAATTCAAACGCATATTTATACTTTGTAACGTATTTTAGTTGCCTGCATTTTCCTGTATAAAGTTTTTAGTGTTATAATATATTGTAAGTACAAGTTATGTATGAAACCAGTGTAAAAGCAGCTTCACGTTTATCCTTTAACGTTATAAAAACAACAAGAGGCATCATTATCTCTCAAAATACAAGCATATTTGTTTTATAAAAAGCATCACGACCCATTCTCACTTCACCGACCTTTAGTATTGTAGTAAAACGAAAATAGTGCGTAAACTTGACGCTGCCAATTTATACAAAATGTTTGTGCGTTTTTACGATGTAAGTACCGCCTTTGTTGTTTATTTCGTTTGACAATGTGACGAAATTAATGTAAAATGTTGAATGTTTACGAAGGCTTTGGAAGGCTAGTGTATTGACGTATCTAGGACTACTCTAGAATATGTTACTAAGCATATTTCATAGGATTGCTTTACGAAATAATCCTATTAACATACGGCATCTTCGAGCTGTGAATTCTTTTCGTATTTAACTTTTTCAACATCTATACATTCTTCCTTGACAATATAAATAAGTTTTACGCGACTGAGCAGATTTATAATTGTCCCTAAAATTATTCATCCCTCTTTTCCTTAATGCATTGTAGGGGAAATGGCGCATAATTAGCGACCACTCTTTTACTTTTTAATTGCTCACGAGAAATTACCTGACGTCCGTACTAATTGGGATTTACAGCTATGTGCCTCGTAGTTTAGTGGGGTATAGTTAGCAAATCGTACATAGCCTATTTCTCTTGCTAATTTTATTTGTTATAGCAACAAGCCATTATATATTCAATCAGTATGCCTTCAGACTATATTCGTTCTTTTAAAAAAAGTGATGACATGAAAGGATAATACACAGAGGGCCTCTTTTTTGGCTTTTGGAAAGATATCTCCAAGCACTAGGAATGGAAAGTGACAGTCACGTGTGTATCTTGCTTTTGTGCGTGTGTTCTTCTCTTGATACAAAATATATAGTAGGTAATAAGTATTGCGCCATTCTTGCCGCAGAGTGACTTGAAACTTTTGTGCTACACCAATCAAAGTGAAACCATGTTCATACGTGAATACATTAAGTAACAGGGTACAATATAAAAAGTGATATAATATGGACTATGTTTTTATGTTGTCATGTTAATTAATTTAATTAGCTGTCGCTAATACAATCAGACAATCAAAGCATCTCTCTTAAAAAGACATATGCCGCACTAGTAAATTCCTGTATCGCTGGGGACCTTACTAGCATTAAAGCACTGTTCCCAGTCAGGGTGTTCCTTGTGTCTGTGCACAAGGAACACCCTGACTGGGAACAGCAATTCGTGGATAACACAAGTTTTTGGTTTGTGTGGGGATCGAACCTATAACACTCGATGCGGTAATAGTGCCAAGGCGCCGACTTTAATTTCTTTCTTTCTTTCGTTTTCCAATTTTTTTTCGTGATCAGCCTTTTAGAAGTTTTTTGTTAGTACTTTCATGCGCCCATGGGCTTATAACAGATTCCGAAAAATACGTTCTATAAAATATATATAATAAAACGTCGACTCCACTCCCTAAATATTTTCCAAACATTAATATCCAAGATAACAAGCTTTAAATATTGCACCGTAATCAGTATAATTCATTTGAAAAATCAACAGTAAGTGCTCTCCTTTCTACCAAACTTTGTTTTAGAAATGTTTCCAACAAAGGTATAAATTTGATGCTTTATCAGTTTGTGGGAAACTTTAGTATCTAAAGGTTTGTTTTATGGTCGCTGGGTGCGTAAATTGAAAAATAAATGTTGCAACGCAGGTAAACGATATAAATATAAAGCTTGTTTGGTGTAATTTTGTGGTGGTCCTCTTTTGGCTCTACATCTCTCATTTTAAATATTGTAAAAATTAAAAAGCGATGTCTGCACATTGAAAATATTTTTAACTACGTCTTATTGGAATTGGCTACTTACTATTTAGACGTGTTTGACACCACGTTAGTGGCGTAGCGACAGCTGGGGATGTCAAAGTAAAATAAGAATGTTTTTAAAAAAAAATATCAGTAGACTGAAGCCGTGAAATGAAATCGCGACCACATGTTTGGCCATGGACATAAGCACACTATTATGCCACAAAACCGACTTCCAGGTCGTCTCGCGCCCTCCGGCGCCCGGCTCTGCGGTTGGGGAGAGGGTTTAAGCGCTCCCTCTCCCACTCCGCCGCCTTCTTGATGGAAATCACTTCCTAACGGAAGGAGGCGACGGCATTCCACGACCTCTCACTCCGGACCATAGACTGAACTACGGCCGGGAGCGAGAGGGCAACCAATCCGACTGCCGTGATCAACTCACGGCGCTGCGATGCCCAGGCAGGGCAATCCGCCAAAGTGTGCAGCGCCGTGTCCTCAACAATGTCGCGGCAGTCACCGCAGTGGTGACAACCGGGCGTCTCTTGCCAGTGTATACGACAAAGGAACTGGCCAAAACTACAGTGGCCAGTCATTACCTGTGTCAGCCGGAAGGCGAGGGCGCCATGCCGCCTCTCCAGCCTCTCCAGCCACTCCTTAAACACGGGATTTACCGCCACGATTGAGGCGTGCCCGGATACCCACCTATTTTTTTTCTTTTTACTTGGGGAATGCATGAGTCATACCCCTCCGCAGGGGCGGGCGGAGGGGTTATGTCGGACTCGCCGGGGTAAAAGAAAGATGTTAAAGATGATAAAGTACCTCCCGGAATACCGACTAAACCTACCACGGTGTTCCTCGACAAAACCATTATCGACGGGGCCGCGCGAATCACTTTCGCATGCGGTCGCGACCCCGCCGAGGTATCGGCCCGCCGTATGAAACGGCAGGCCACTACGCAAAAGACCTACCCAAAGGCACTTCTCACAATTATCCCTACTGTCCCCCCTAGAGGGGAGACGGACTCGACACAGAGGCGCGCGTGGGAACACGCACGCCGCCTCTTGGACCTGGTGCTGAATGGATGGCGGGCAGGCCCACAAAGCCCGCCACCCCCAGGTCAAACCTCAGGGTGGCTAGAGGTCGTCCCGTGCCCTCCGGCGCCCGGCTCTGCGGTTGGGGAGAGGGTTCAAACGCTCCTTCTCCCGCTCCGGCGCCTCCTTGATGGAAATGACTTCCTCACAGAAGGAGGCGACGGCGTTCCACGACCTCTCACTCCGGACCATAGACTGAACTACAGCCGGGAGCGAGAGGGCAACCAATCCGACTGCCGCGATCAACTCACGGCGCTGCGATGCCCAGGCGGGGCAAACCGCCAAAGTGTGCAGCGCCGTGTCCTCAACTACGTCGCGGCAGTCGCCGCAGTGGTGACAACCGGGCGTCTCTTGCCGGCGTATACGACACAGGAACTGGCCAAAACAACCGTGGCCAGTCATAACCTGTGTCAGCTGGAAGGTGAGGGCGCCGTGCCGCCTCTCCAGCCACTCCTCAAACACGGGACTTACCGCCACGATCGTGGCGTGCCCGCAGGGATCTATTATTTTTTTTTTTTTACGTGTGGGAATGCATGACGCATACCCCTCCGCGGGGGCGGGCGGAGGGGTTATGTCGGACTCGCCGGGGTAAAATAAAGCCACTCCTCAAACACGGGACTTACCGCCATGATCGTGGCGTGCCCGGCCCGCAGGGATCTATAGACTAACCGCACCCAACGTTGCTTAACCTCGCTAATCGTTTACCGATCAGTGAGTGCAACTGGCTATAAGCGCCTAATTAATTAATAAAATTTAATTACTGGAATAATCTTATCAATGCCTAGGCTAAGTCTAAGACGCTTAGGCTCATAACGATCATGATTGTGGGGTCACGGGTTCGATATCCGCGTTGAACAGTCTTGTTCATTTCTCAGAAAGTAACTTTAGTTAGCATATTTGCAATATGCTCCGTAAACTATAAAAAGCTATTGCCCTATTTTGTGGCATAAAACTATGGCTAAAACATAGTTAAATGAATCAAAATCCTAACTAATATCCTTACTATTAATTATAATATTCTAAATGCGAAAGTGGCAGTTCCCAAAGGAAACTAGAGGAGTGACGCTGCTAGTAAAAGTTAGTAATATTATATTGCATTAATACATTTTCTTGACCGAGCATCATGAATTTTAACATACACGTTGTCAGAGATTCAGAAAATGAGATAGTTTACTTTTTATTCAGAAAAAAGTACTGTTAAAACGAAGCCGCGGGCAAAAACTAGTTTAGATATAATACTCAATCCTATAGAGATAGCAGGGTGAGTTTAAACAAGATTAAAAAATACATATCTCGTTCATTAAAAATTCACTTCGCAATTCTTCGTAAACAAGAAGCCAAGCTAACTTCATTAAACTTTCCATCTAGATCAGATTTCACGAGTACTAGTGTACCCCGTGTTAATTAAATGCCATCAAATCTTCGCTACACTGGATCGCGGCTTTCCCGGCTTAATCCAATTCTTACGTAATGCCTTGGATTTTAGCAAGGCCACTACGTTTTGATATTTGTCGTATTACATTTGTATTTTTGTATTTGTGCTACTGGCGATTGGGCCTGTAGGAACAAGCATGAGGGAACATTTGCATGGTTTTATTAATAACTATAGTATCCATCGTGCCACAAAATTCATAATTACATACGGTCGTATGTGTATATCTATTTCGGATAAGATGGCCGACGATGATGTTACTGCATTCGGCCGATCCGCTTTGAAAGTGCGTTTGCGTGTCGTACTGCAATTTGTATTTATATCCTAACTAATATTGCTAACGTGTATGTAAGTTGGTTTGTTTGTTACGATGTTTTGCCTTTAGTTCTCGACCGATCATTATGAAATTACGCATACACGTTGTCAGAGGAACTGAAAAGGACAGCGGCTACCTTCCACCCAAAAAAAAAGATGCGATAGCGATCCGCGCGACCCCGCCATAAAGGTGGGAGGAACACCGCGGTGGTTTTAGTCGGTTCAGCCCAAACATATGGCCTGGATCCCAACATATCCCCATCGCCTGCCCCAAAACCGGCGATGGGGAATGTGATTTGCAGATTTCCCCGCGTTAAAAAAAAAAGAAAAAAAAGATCTGTTAACCTAACCTAACTCAAATTTACGCGAGGCAAGCCGCGACCAATATCTAGTAATTTATATATTTTTGCGGGCAATTTGCAGACCTTGCAATAATTAAGTTATTATTCAAGAGATACCTAGAACCTACTACTAAGTTTTCGTTGCTGTCGGCTCAACACCTTCTTACTACGCGTAGAAACTTAAAACAAGGGTAATGTCTTGTTTCATCAGGTTTTCAATCCAGTAAGTTCACTTCAGAAGATCTTTATAGAGATTGTAAGAGTAATTGAGGTTATTTTTAATGCTGTTGGTGGCAGACGAGCTGACAGCACTTAAGGAAAATGGTTGTGGTTTCTTAGTAGTGCATAAGCAGTATCTCTCTGCTCATCACATTTGCGACAGGATCATGGTCAACCTACTGGTGTTATGTACGATAACAATGCCTGCGAGCATCACTTGTGCCTCCTGGAACGAAAATACGGAAGGATGAAAAGAAGGAGAGGTTAAGAAAGGAAAAGAAAGTGATCGGAAGGATAGAGAATATTAATTAATTATGCTTAGTTATCTAATAATAGATAAACAAGTATCATATTTCGCTGCAAATACCTGGCATCATCTATCTTCTTTTAAATTGTAAATCGAATACGAAACGTTAAATTGGAAGTCATTGTGTATCATTCAGTGCTAAAACCTGCTAGGAATTTGTTTGCGCAGTGAAATAGCTATCTTCTAGCCCGATCTAGCAACAACAGTAAATGTACTCAGCCACGATATGTACATGGCGTGTGATTAATAATATTATAATTAGTCGCATTTGCGACTCCTCTGGTGTTGCGGGTGTCCATGGGCGATGGTAATCGCTTACCATCAGGTGATCCATCTGCTCGTTTGCCGCCAATCACAAAAAAAAAATTATTATGAGTTTAGAATATTGACTCACCTTTATATGTCCTTCAGTCGATGGGCTGTAAGTCAAGTTGGGTTAGCACAATTGAACAATAATCGTGCTAACCCAACCCAAAAAAGCGGATCAAAATTAGAGTCAATATGCTTACCCCAACCGAGAACAGCTTCTTGGCAGGCGGGTACCCTCAGCACGCCGGCACGTGTCACACGTGTTCACAAATTCACAATCTTCAACAAGGGTTCACAGCGCACACAAAAGACACGACAATATTCCTCGTATAGTGCGTGATTACACTGATTACAGAACAAAGTCCAATATTCAAATTTCCAAAGATTTACAAAATGAGGCATAATTATCTCAAACGGCCTCGTGCAAGCAACATTTTTATCCAATTTTTTTGCAAGTTAATTGACATTCAAATGAAATTTCTTTGACGTTTCGTTTGACGTCAAAATTACCTCTCGGACGAAACACATTAAAACAATGCAACATCTATTTACAATGCGTCTCTTTAATTATATTCCTGATCCAAAAACCAAAATGAATGTTTCTACAACAAAATCAGTATGTTTTATAAAATTAAATGGAAAATCAAGGAGGTACAATCGAAAAAAAATTTAATTATAAGGCCCATGAAAGATTTTAATAAAATTTTACATCAAAATTTTATCGAATATTTCAATATTTCAGGTTGCGGTAAAAAAATCAAATACCTCGCAGCTATTACGGGAACTCGTCTGTTGTTCGTTTTCAAACTTGGAATGGAGAATTTTACCGGTTTGAATAAAGAATTTTGATTTTTAACGGATAATAATCAGATTCATTAGTGATTCTTAGAATCTTAATTGATTTTATCGTTCTAGAAAGATCGAGTAGATGTTTTTGTATTTTTGCATTGACAGATTTCAAAATATAATAATACAGATGTTTAATATTATTTACAACAATGATAATTGTCTTTTAAAGTCATGTCATAATCTGTTTCTTTGAAATTAACATACATTTTTTATTAGTTTCTTTTTTATAAAATATTATAACTCTCTTTTATAAAATACACGTTAAAATTTAAATATTTGACTTATCTTTAGTGACAAGCCCTTGTTGTTAGAGATTGTCTGCAAATCCTAGGCTTATGTTTGTACCCTGGTTCGAAAATTGATCGTAACAGCACACAGTATACTGTGTACGAGGCATTTGCATGACAAGGAGTCAGGCAAATGCCTCGTACACAGTGCGCTGCAACATGTAGCATCGCTTCCTTTAACGTGAAACCTGAAAACAAAATTCTCTCTGCTTGTTCTCTCAGCACACATGAGTATGTATGTCCAAACATATTTGAATACATTAAGCTAATATACATATATTTTGTAAACAAATAGCCATTTTTTATTTAAAAGTCAACAAGTATGAGGTCTTTGTGACGCGGGACATTTTAAACAAAGGACACAAAGAACACCCAGACTCGTAATAACTATTTGTGGTTCACACAATTATTTGTCTGGTGTGGGTCGTCACGTAAACCCACAACACTCGGAGCTGTGGCAGTCAAGGTGTGACCACTTAAACCACTTCGCCATTTGTACAGTCAAAACAACATCACCAACACAAATTGAACACTGGTAACACCCAAGGCATTCTTATTCCGTATATTGGAACACGAATAAACTTTACAAAACACCACAAAACCGAAACTTGAACAAAAACCCGTTTCTTTCTAATAAGTATAGGTGTGAAAAACGTCTACACACAGAGCCAATAGATTTAGCCAGTTCACAAAATGTCCACAATTTATTTTACCACATTGAATTTTCCCGGTCTTGGATGCCAGAACAAATATTTTGCACTCAACCACACAGAATCGTGGTAGATGCACAGGGGCAATTTACGTGTGTTATAAAAGATGTATGTGTGTGCGTGTGTTTGTGTGTGTGTGTGTGTGTGTGTTTGTGCAACGGTATTGGATGTAACTACGATCTTTATTGGTCCAGTTCTACGGAATAAAATATTCTTTTTGTATTGGATATTGTGTTTGGTTATCCCGTCAATTAAGTGGTATTTTACAGTACTTTATCAGCTCTCTGTAATTGTATTTTTAAGTTGGCAAACAAGCACACAAGCAGATAGAACGTGGTGGTTACTTATGAGCGATGCAATGCCAGAAAAATTAAATAATGCAACAGCTATTCAAAAAAGGAATCGGCACTTTCTTCATTGAAATACTGGACATGCGATGATGAGATATTGGCATTGTAAGAGACAGATTTCTGTTGAACTTTTAACAATATAGCATTGGCATAATTAAGCTAGAAATCTTTTCACTAAAGAAGTAGAATATTAAGATGTTTGACTGATACATTCATAGCTGTGCTGCTTCAGTTTGGGCAAAATCTCTCTAAGGCTATCTCTTAATAAATTGTTGACACAAATAAAATTAATTTGGGTATAAATTCGAAAGATATTATATTTTTCGTAAAAGTAAATTACGTATGTATATACGCCTGTTCCTATGCTTATTTTTCCTTAAAGGATAGGCGTAGGTGTAATTACATCCATATTTTAAAACCGTGGTTTAATACATAATAGGGGGATGGAGGAGTGGGAACGAGCTTATTGTCGTCCATCGACTGCTGGTCCGAGCCTCGTGGTGCTGTTGCTGAGAATTTCTGGACAGAAAAATACCTTGAGCGATCCGGCTATCGAACTTGACATCTCTTTCTTAGCAGTCACATTCACTACTGCTGCGCCATCAATGCAGTTAACACTGCTTTTTAGAGTTCGAAAAATCTCTTATACAACAGCTTTGTCCATCCGTCCATCTATTATATATCTTTCAACTCAAGAACCGTAAGAGCTAGAGACTCGCGGTCAACGCCATTCGACTCAGCATAGTCGATATACCCCGAAATTACTATGACCTTGACCTCTGACCTCAAGTTCACTTGGTATCAAGTGACCTTTCCATATTAGTTTAGTCATTTTTCGAACTCTGAGATTTAAGGCAATTCATTGGCGTTTCTCAAGTGTTCCAAATCATGATTCAAGTATCGGTTATCATTCAAATTGTGACAACGAATGAATCAACACTCGGACCTAAAACCTCTACGAACGCGTACAGTTTTTGAATATTCGAGTTTCTTATTGCTTTGCAAATGCCGAGCCGTTCTTGTTTTACTATTTTTTTGCGCTAATATGCCTAAGAACTATAGCCATATCCGTTGGTTTATGTGACTCCATAATAAGTTTAAATCTTTGCATATTACTTGAACCATTTTTGCGAACTCTAAGATTTACATTGCAATTCATTGCCGATTCTCACTTGTTTTTTTGCTACTCAGCAACAAAATATAAAATATTTCAACGAATTACACATTAAGTCTTCAAGAAAGTTCTTTAGATTAGCACAATTAGCTTCTAATTAACTTGATAATTGAGTGTTCACTGACAGCAATGTAGCTTAATAGTCAATTAGTTGGATTAGATCTAACATTTGTTACGTTTCGTTGAAATAAAATAATGTATTTAGAACTTTATTTCTCAAGGTGTGTTCAAACATCGCGTAGATTTCGTGCGCGGCTGCCGCGTGGCCGCCGCGCTGTGATTAGACGAATGCCGCGCGCGAACGCTTCTGGCTACCTGCCGCGCACGAACATTCTTAGTAAACATTCGTCAGTATTGTATTTGGACGTGTAACGTCACGTCAGATGCCAAACAGAGCCACGCCAACGCCATGCCAAAGCCAAGCCGTGACAGCCATCAGGGTGTGGGAACTGTCAAACATTTATTTACATGAACAATATACTCTTAGACAGTGCTGGTCACTAAAGTAAACGGTACAAAACTCAAGCCCTGTTCTTTCTAGACAATTGACAATTAGACAATAATTGGCTTCTTCATAAATTTCTTATTATTATACGCTATTTCCAAGAAATTCAAAGTAAATAAGCGTAATTCAGAAGGATTTTGTAAGAATTATAAAAGCGCCATCTATTGGCTGTTCTAATGAATAAAAGAATATAATGCCATCTAAAGTAAACGGTACATAATTTTTACTGATTCGAGAGTGGCGTATCTATTATCAGTATATATAGTATCTTATCTATGACAACCATGTCACCTCTTAAAATAATGCAATTAAAACTTTATATGTTTAATAAGTCCGCTATTGACAACATATCCCAAAAATACTGTTTATCTGGTATAATCCAAGCCCAAGTTATAAGGGTTCAAAAAACGACGAAGCGCTTCGAGAAAAGGTAGGTAGTGCCCTTGCGCGTCGCTTGGCTCATCTTGGCGGTAGATAGATAGGTATGTGAATTAGTTCTGATGCCAACTGAATCGCGCGGCATGTGTTAGGTGTGCCGTGCAATACTGCCGCGCAAACATTCGTCGGCTTCGTCCTAACTAGAGCGCGGCAAAAATGTGTCCTGCAAACGCCGCGTGTTGCTGCCGCGCTCTTGCCGTTAATGTTTGGACACACCTAAACTTCGCTTAGAATATGATCAATATTATTACGGGCCTCGGTAATGCCAAGTTAGTGAATACGACTATTTACTTCGGTTTGGATGCCCGGGTCAGGCAAAGTGGTGTTAGAAGTTTCTGTCAAGGAATTGTCAGTAGTAACTTGGAGACTGGAGCTATGTCTGGTAAACGACAAAAGGCTTATGACGCAGGACCTTAAACAGTAGCTGGCAAAATTTGGAAGTAATATTTCCCTGCCAACCCCTTCGTGGATATAGGTGTAGGATTATGCAGCGATAGCTTAGTGGGGAGACCAACAGACTGCAATGCAGAAGGTCTCGGGTTCGAACCACGTCGCGCACCTCTGACTTTCGGAAATAATATGACTTTTCTAAATTATGTGCGTATTGAATAACAATTATCGCCTGCTCCGTGCTTCGGAGAGCACGTTAAGCCGTCGGTCCCGGCTGCCATGAACATCTATGGCAGTCGTTATTGGAAGAGTGTCGACACAAAAGGTCCCACTAAGTCGAAGTATCGCCGGTCTGCACTGACTGGCCCCCACATAAGATAAGATAAGATGTATGTGATTATTATGACGCAGTCAAGATCAAAATAAGTAAGTCATCTTAAGAAAATCAATAGACACATTTAAATAATTCGACAAAACTATGCTTCGTTCCATTTTTCTTTGATTCTTTTTGAAAAATAAAACCTTGCATTAGTTTTAACATGTACCTCCGGAAACTTTACAGACACACGGATAATGAGCACTAAGTACACCTAGATTCAGAACAATAATTTACGGATCACACAAATCATTATTTCATACTAAGGATATTGATAGGGATAAGGATACTCGGCAGCAGTACTGTTTTCTGGATGAAAGGTGTGGGAGGGATGAGGGGATAGGGAGGATCGTATGTCCTTTTTTGTACCCTTGACAACGTGTATGCGACATTTCATCATAGCTATCCGTGCAGACAAATATAAATGGAAAAAAAAAAGGAAATAAAATAAATATACAAAAAAATATTTATAAGTAATACTAAACTTGATGTTTAATATTCTTATATGAATTTCATGTACCACCAAGATATTCCTACAGAATGTTATGTTTCAGTCCCGTAGAAAAATATTACATGTAACTCTTGTAAAATAAAAATACAGCTTCAGAGAAGTCAATTAAAACGGTAGAGTGGACGTTCGGTCGATAGTCATAAAAACAAACAGTAGACTACTTATTTATTATTATGATTATAAATATGTTGAGGCTTTGAGAAATATTAAAGAAAACAGAAAATACGTATACCATCATATTTCGATAAAAGTACAGTAAATAAAGCATTTAATACTTATTATTTTATGTGATTTATAATAAATAATAATAATAATACAAATGTTTATTTTCAGTAACAAAAAGTACAATTTTACAATTTAGGTAATTGGAGTCACCTGTTAAGCAAACAATATGCTTGTGATAGTTGTCTCCGCTCCTCAGAAGAACCGATGACGGGTACTTATATAATTAACAAATTAGAGATTTAACATTTATAAAAGAAAAGCAATTAAAATAAAAAAGGAAATAAAATAAATACACTGTACCAGATGCGTGTACGATGTGAATGTGTGTGCATGCGCGCGCGCGCGTCCGTGCGTGCGTGCGTGCGTGCGTGCGGGCGTGCGTGCGTGCGTGCGTGCGTGCGTGCGTGCGTGCGTGCGTGTGTGTGTGTGTGTGGGTGAGTGTATTAGGCCTACTGTACCACACTTTCACTTGCTCGTAGCTCAGTGTTTTTAGCCAAAGTGTTAATGTTGTCTTACATTCTGCGTATGTCATGGGGTATATTTTAAGTACTTGTTTATCGGGTTATATAGATGTGAAGACTGCCGTGGGTATTGACGTGACGCAAATGTCGATTTGACTACGACTGGGGGAGCTACTACGTAGTTCCTTCTAACATTCGGTCTTGATGAATTATAGGGCAGAGATTTATGCTTTCTTAAAATAAGTTGCAGTATGTATAATTTTCTTACTGACAAGAGATCTGCGGTCAGGTATAGATTATCAGTAGGAAACCTAAAAGGCTTAAAAAACATAAGCTTTAGCATATATATAACTGCTTAAGATTCAAGATATTTTTATGATTATTTTTATGCATAGGGTCTCGGGTTCTAACCCACGTCGCGCACCTCTGACTTTCGGAAGTTATATGACTTTTCGAAATGATGTGCGTATTGATTGACAATTATCGCCTGCTCCGTGCCTCGGAGAGCACGTTAAGCCGTCGGTCCCGGCTGTCATGAACACATATGGCAGTCGTTATTGGGAGAGTGTCGACACAAAAGATCCCACTGGGTCGAAGAGTCGCCAGTCTGCACTGACTGGCCCCCAGATAAGATACATGATTATTTTTATAAAAATAATGTCGTTCTGATCGAAATTCGGTCAAGGCGGCCTAACTTAACGAAGATTAGACCTCAGAAGATATTGAAATGCACAATTGTGTGAGCAAACACAAGCGCACATTTTATTTCCTTACTCTCATAATCCGATAGGACGGCAATGCAACATAACTAGAGATAAATCAGGCGCAGGAACAGCGATCTAACGCACTTTCTAAGGCACGAGGATACCAGCAAGCAGCGTAACTGTAGACTGCTTTTAAGAATTTCTATTTTCTTGTCATAAAATCTCAAATAACATTTTGTTGGTCCGTTGTAAATCAAACCCGAGACCACATACACAACAGTCGCATTCAGTACAGCTGCCACATCGAGGCAGATTATCAAAAGTAAACCGTTATCTTAAAATTATCTTAATATATCATTGAAAACTTTATCTAACCTGCATAAATGCATCGAAAAATTGATAAAGTCTGTTTTTGTATACAGATTATAGATTTTTTATGCATTCATCTAATTTATGTATACGGTAATACCTCTTAACTGTTCGATAGGATAGGGAATTGTGCTTTTAATAATAATTTAATGTCCACACAACCGCCAAATAACATTCTACAATTGATTGTTGCTACATCTTTATATATATAATTCTACTGTACGTGTGTATGTCACTGAACTCCTACTAAACGGCTCGACCGATTTTGATGAATTTATTTGTCTGTGTTCATGTGGATTCGAGGATGGTTTAGATTTGGGTTTTTTTTTTGTGTATATAGGACAACGTCTGTCGGGTCAGCTAGTATTATTATATAATAATATCAGCTCTATATATAAACTGTAACACTGCTCAGCACGGGCCGCTTTTCAGTGTGGGAAACGTTAGGCTATAGTCAACTACGCTGACTCAGTGCAGGTTGGCAGACTTTACAGACCTTCCAGAACATTATGGAGAACTCTCGGACATGCAGGTTTTCTTACAACGTTTTATTGAACAATATATGTATTTCTTAGGTGTGCTTCGAAATGTCACAGGTTCATTGGCTATCGCTACTATATAACATATTATTTAAATAAAATCAGCCACAAAATTTACAAAATACAAACCAAACATTATTTGTCGTAAAATAACAATACAAATTTTACTGTTTTCAAAGCCATTCAAATAATATTTCGCTGCACAAAGGTTTAACTTTCAACGTTGTAGTTTGTTCACATATCTTCGGGCGAGAAAACATCTCTTTTCAGATAAGCAACCTTCATCTTTTGTTAATGATTTAAAACCTTTATACTGCGATACATTATAGTCTCTACGCTTACATAGAAATGTGGTTACATTGTATCCTTTTGAACTACGCCCTTTGAATGTAACAATGGGTTCTGAATGTAGGAACAGTATGGGTTTGCATTTATTCGGGACATTCCCGCTTCGACAATAGCTAAACAAATTGCCGGTTTGTAATTTGTTTGTCTTTGTTTAGTTTAATTTAGTTATTCATAGAAACTAGTTTTGTTACACAAATTTCTGTTTATAAAATACAGTAGCGGTTATTTTATTTTGTTTGTAACTTTACCTCCTTTTGTTGGCATACCATTGTTAGGCTAAAATATATTCGTAACCTAAACTATTATTGTTTAAATATACCTAAATATATCTACATTTCTCTTAAATATTATGATTTACTCTTTTTAATGTGTTCGTACACGACGCAAGTATCTAGCTCAGGATACTCGCACAGGCTACAAGCGCAGTTTAATCATGGTCGTTTGTATGATGTTAATAACCCGGTCTACCACGTGCCTCAACTTACGAATGTTAGACGTCTCATAACTTGTCTAACATCTAGTGGCAACAACTAGAGCTATCATTACAGTTGTTAAAACAGTGACGGGTATTGGATAAATAAATAATTTATAAAATAAAGAATAGAATTGGCGAATATTGCGAAACCCCAGTGGCCCTAATTATCTTGGAAGGAAAGTGATTATTTGGAACCAAGATGATAATAGCATAATATTGGATCCATAATCACAATGAAGTAGTCTCAGCTAATGACAAAAGATGGCGCTATACCCAATTCTATATTACTTCATACAAAACGAAGGCTACTTCGCGCTAACAAATTTTGTACAGTAAGTTTGCATATAGTTATATAAGACCCCGCCTTCAATTGTTAGGCCAAGGCGCATCTGGCACGATTATGACCTGGTCCGAGAATCCTGCTTTTGTTTTGGAACATCACACTTTGTTCCTACATATTGCCAATTATAGTTTTATTTTATTAATTTAGTAGCTTTTGCCCGCGGCTTCGCTTGCGTAAAAGTAGGTGTTAGGTTATGTTAGTAACATTACTTTTATTTAAATAAAATATAACCTATGTTACTCGGTGATAATATTGCTTTCTAATAGCGAAAGAATTTTAAATCGGTTGGGTAGTTTTTGAGTTAAATCCTTACATTGAAATTAAACTAATATATACGGATTTTATCGCGTTGTTTATTTGAACAACAATTATTACATAATTTTGAAAACTGTTACACGACTACTACTATTAAACTTTACTAATTTTTAGGCTAACTAAATTATTATTAAAACTATTAAAACTATTTACATTTAATTTAATTTTACACTTTCCCCGACGTTTCGGTTGCTTTTCAGCAGCCATAGTCACGGGGAGACTAAGATGGTAGTTGTCTCAATGTCCCAGTGTAGTTATTTCAAAGTACCTGAACATAATTTAATCATTGGTGTTTCTATTTACGCAGAATGAGCTCAAAGTATCATGAAGTCTAGCTGTGGTTTGCTTCTTCTTGGGTTTGACTATTTGTATTACTGGATCCAAAGCTGGTGGTCCTAATGGTAATCCTTACAAACAAACACACAAACAAAAAATAAAATCTTGCCTCTTTATAATATTAGTATGGATTATTATTATATTGGTTGTTATTTATATTGTTTAATTTTAAACATGAATAGCAGTTCATCGTTACAGAATCCTTGAAATGAAATAATATAATTATTATTTTGTCTGTTGCTAATTAATTAATTTGTAGCAATCAGATATTTTAAATAATATTTGATGACTTTATTTTGTTATGTTTATTTATGCAATTATCGTTTATTCGTCGGACTCGATGGGGTAGTATTTAGTATAACCGATTGCCACGCCTGAAGTCGCGGGTTCGATTCCAGCACAAGTCAAACATTTGTGTGCATGAACATGTATGTTTGTCTTGGTCTGAGTGTTTCTATGTATAATATGTAAGTATTTACAAAAAAAATGTATATTTATCTATTGTCTAGTACACATAGTACAAGCTCTGCTTAGTTTAGGCTAGATGGTGTTGTGTGTATGTGATAGAATATTATTTTGATTTATAGATTTAGTTTTCTTTATCGTTTTCGTTTACCTACTTTGATTTTGTTATTTATATGAGGCTTTGGTGGATTGGTGCGATTAAAACATGTATGACACGCACTGTAGTTAGTCAGCAGCTATTCGCTTTCAATATGCCATTAAGTGCTTCTAGATTCGAAACACACACCTGAAGAGGCACTTTATTTACGGAGGGCGCTGGGAATGAGATAATACCAAAGTGAAAGTTAAAGTCAAAAATATTTATTTCCATAAAAATGTGCAAACAATTCTTGGACACGTCAATTTACTATTATATTAATAAAAAAATAAAGAGAAATAAATATATATTATTATTAGGAAATAAAAATTTTGCTCTGAAATAAGCTTGTTCGAGGATTAGAGCTTTCATGAGAAACCTGTAAGACGTTTCTGTCCAACAGTAAAGAAATTTAACATCATCGCATTTCCTCTCGATGTTTTCCTTTAAGCGAGCGAGGATTAGAGTTAATCATCGCTCGCTGTATAGTTGTAACGGGAAAGCCGAAAAACAACAGGATAAAAATATGCAAATCTTTTATATCGTATTTATTCTTAATTTTATTAAAGCCTCTTTTGTCTCTCGTATTTTTATGGTTGTCTTTAGGCCTCTGAAATTCCTAGTTCATACAGCTTAAACCTGGGGTTAAAATTCTGTAGTCAATGTTTCGACTACACGGATGGCGTAGTGGTTTAAGTAGTCGTCTTGCCATTGGCACTGCACTGAATGTTGTAGGTTCGATTCCCACACAGGACAAAACTTTATGTGATCCACAAATAATTGTTCCGAGTCTGGGTGCTCTATGTGTCCGTTTTTTGAATGTTTGTAAAGTCCTCCATGACACAGGATTTATTCGTAGTGCTGAAGATGTGGTAAAAAAAAGGTCAAAGTCAAAGTCAAAATCATTTATTCATTTAGGTCACAAAGTAACACTTATGAAAGTATCACAAGGTTAGTGAGTTTACTAAGTTACTGAAGCTACATTTAGGTTAGTTGCTAGGTTCAGGCAAAGGGTTGAGCCTCTGAGAAGAAACCTGCTAGAAACTCACGGCCACTCTTTTAAATCGCCAATTAAATATAATTTCAGTATTTTACAACTCAGATTAACAAGTTGTTGCAGCCATTATGCCATATACTACTGACTATAAAAACTAATAATTAAAAGATAATAACAATAATAACTTAATAATATTATAGAGATGAAATAATTTGGGCTAAGGTATATGTTTTAATATAAATCTAAAATAGACAGTAGGATGGTATGATGGCGCATACACTTACACTTTGTGTCTATGCAGAGTCAGTCCATGACTAAATGCGGTTGTGGATTTACATTCTTCAATAATAATCAAATTAAGGAACAAGATACTTATTAACATCACAAATAATCACGAGCTACCTCTACATTACTAAATTGACTTATAAGTAATACAGATCTTTGAATCCTGTATGCAACAAGCAACTAATTCCATGAGTTTTGTCATTTAAGTAGTCGTTGACTGAATAATAACCCTTCCAAATAAGTTGTATTTTAACGGCGCTTTTAAATTTAAGCAATGATAAATTAATTATATTAATAGCTAGTTAATTACAAAAACGTATACCGAGTCCCGCAAATGTATTGTGAACTTTATGTAAACGATGATATGGCCCTAAGTTTATAGATGGAATTTTAAAATTATTAATTTAAAACTAAAGTACTCTCTTAATAAAGATTGTCACAGGTGTTGCAATTCTCATAGCATAGAAGTTGAACTGAACCATAACTAGGATGAAAACTTCCAACTATTCACAGCTAGTGAAGTTATAAACGCGGAGCTGATGCCTCTAAAGTAATTTGATTTGTTGTTTTACAATCGATACCTAAAAATAGTTACTTTTTTATATTATTTTATTTAGGTATAACTGCACGGATGGCTCAGTGGTTTACGTAGTCTCACCACTGCGGCCGTAATGGGTTCGTACCACACTCAAAAAATCATAATCCACAAATTGTTGTTCGAGCCCGGGTATTCTGTTCAAAAAATTCTTGTCTGAGGTACAGTTATCTTTTGTTTTTACAGCAACGAAATAATACTGATGCCTTCGATATATCGCTTAAAGAACATGAAAAGAGCCCACCAAGTTTCTTAAGCATTATTTTATTAGGCAGTAACACAACACAAGGTTGCCATCTTTTGTAGTGTATGTTTATTTTTTTGGTATAGGTGGCAGACAAACAATGGGTCGCTTGATTGTAAGCGATTACCGCCACCCATGGACACCCGCAACACTAGGCGAATCACAAGTGACGTTGCCAGCCTTTTTAAATTTGGGCCTCCGGTACCACTCACTTGACAAAACACAACGCAAACAACGCAACGAAACGCTATTTTACACCGGTTTTCTGTGAGGCCGTGGTATCACTCCGGTCGAGGTGTATAGGCACTTACCCCGCCAAATTGCTTCAAGTTGAACCAAACTATGGATCTGGCTATATAGTAGTGAAATCTACACTAGAATAAAATAAGCCCCGAACTAAGAGTTAAAATAATTTAAACATTTATAGGTGGAACTGTAGATTCGTCTCAACAGTTAACCAATATAGACGGGTAGCGACACAATACGAACATTTAATGGGAAGCCATTCAAAGCACTTTTAAGCGTTCCATAGTTGGAAATCGGTAATCGATAATACTTATCGGAATAACACGAATCCCTCAATTACAATCTAAGTTTTGTTAGTTCTTCAGTGATTGATCGTCTGCGAAGGTGCTTGGTAATTTGAAATTAAAGTAGTATTTAGTTTATTATATATGAATTGTAATATGTCTCAAAGGTTTTCTTGAGTGGCCACCGCTGTCAATTATTTTCAGACAATGCAAATGCAAGCCAGAAAACCGGCGTAAGAATAATTTTTAATCTTTAAACCACTGCATCATATCGTCCGCTTAACTCTTACCAGTGTTTATGTTCCATTCTTGCACAGCTCAAACATTTGTGTGTTCGATAGGTATATCGATCGATACGAACCTCTGGAACTCCTAATAGTCCAGTTAGAATGCGTTGCAGTAACTATGTGATAAGCCAAATGTTTTCAGTCTTTCATGAAAAAAATGAATGAATGAAAAATATCGCTCATATTCCACCATATCAGATTAACTAAATTAAGAGCAGAATTTTCATTTGGCCTCTACACGAACTTTTTACACGCACAATATTTCATGCGATATTCATACGAAATTTAATCACGTTTCATATCAAAAACAAAGCGTTAATAATAACTTAGTTTCGAAACCAATTGAATTTGCGATATGATATTGTTAATTTATGAGACGAGCCCGCATAAATTAAAATGTGCTTGAAAGGATAATACAAAGCCGAGAATGAGAAAACCTATCATCGGATTAGGTAGGACCCCTGCGTAGAGGGGCTTTGAATACTTACGAATGTGTGTAGAAATAATTTGATGTTAAAATTGGACTTTTTGGTGGCAATTTGCTTTGAATCCCAATTAACGAATGATGTTCACGCAATCTAAAACTCTGAATTTTTTATTATTGTAATTCGTCAGCACCCCGTACCTAATAATTGGGATTTTGCTTATAGATAATACTGCTGTCGGTTTGTATCACCATACTATTGCAGTTATCAAGCATATTTACGTTAAGACTCAAAGGGTTGAATAGCCGTTCCAGCGATAGTTGATTATCAATAAAATTTCAAATTATTGGAATATCCAAACAAAATACCTTTAACGAATAACTTTAAACTTTGTTATTAATTATTTATTTGATAACGTTTAATTAGCCCTACGTTAATACGAATACGATACCGCCGTACGATTATTCACTTGGCATAGAGCTTGACAAAAAAGGTCATCACCGTCATCCGAGACTATACGATTTATCGTCGCCAAACAAAAAAAACTCGATGAGGTTTTTTAGAGTTCGAAAAATCTCTTATACAACAGCTTTGTCCGTCCATCCGTCCGTCAGTCTGTTATACAACTTTCAACTCAAGAGCCGTAAGAGCTAGAGACTCGCGGTCAACGCCATTCGACTCAACATAGTCGATATACCCGAAATGACTATGACCTTTGACCTCTGACTCAGAACTCACGTGGTATCAAGTGACCTTTGCATATTATTTGCCGTTTGCCGTTTATATTGCCGTTTCTGTATCCTACTTCAAACTTATATAAAACCTGTGACGTTCTATCAGTTCGAAAACTTTTCGTACTTAACCTCGTACTCACTACTCACGCACAAACACCCTACGAGCCGTTTAAATTTGCTACTATGAGACGCAAACACACCGTCTGTATACCAGTCGCAACAAACACGACATTAGCTCAACGATGCTATTACTTCCTCAGTAGTTTCATTTATAATAAAATAAATAAAATTTTAAATATTCATCCAATGCGTAAAGAAGAATGTAAAAAAACAGTTATAAAATGGTTACTGGGATTGGATTACTCTGAGATCGAAAATTTAATCCAAGTAATAAAATAGACAATGGGTATATTTTACTCTTGTACCATTCTATCTTACTTACACAAACCCAGATGCATATTTTTCTAAAAACATTATACACACACTCACACACAAATACACATATAAACACACTCCCACACACGCAAAAACGCACACATTCACATACAGATTTAATGTTAAATTTCTCATTTCTTATCAACTAAAATATAAAATCTGTTAATTACTAAAATGTAAAACTAAACTAATGACCGAAGAGAGAGCCTGGAGATCTGTCATACAGGTCTTGAACCTAGTTCAGACTCCAGCTCTCACAAAGTTATCTATATTTAAAGCTGTAATGTTAAGTGTTACCACTGTTACTGTTATACCTTTATGAGAGAAATAAACAATATATTATTATTATTATTATTATTAGTTGAGTCATTTTTTGAACTCTGAGATTTACGGCAATTCATTGCCGTTTCTCGCTTGTTTATGATTCAAATATCAGTTATCATTTAATTTGTGACAACGAATGAATCAACACTCGGAACTAAAACCTCTACGAAAGCGTACAGTTTTTGAATATTCGAGTTTCTTATTGCTTTGCAAATGCCGAGCCGTTCTTGTTTTACTTTTTTTTTGCGCTAGGATGCCTAAGAACTACAGCCACATCCGTTAGCTTATTTGACGCCATAATAAGTTTAAAATCTAACAATGTTATTTGCAAAACCTCTGGATTTTATATGATAAGTGTCCTGGCTATGTTTATTAGTCACATTTTATTATACAACCACATAGATGAATGTAATAAAGAATTTATATTACGCAAGATTTATTTTTCCCCCAAAAGAGTATTAAAATATAATGATCTAACCCTGACCTCATCGCAGCTCACGGTGCGTAGTCAGACATTAATTTTACGCTCCCTGCTCTAATAACATTAGAACTAAGAAAATTTCCCCAAAATATTTTCTCCTTCCTAAAGTTAATTAATATTTAATTAATTCTATCATGCTGAAGTAGAAGGTAATATAAAATAATGGATGTTTAGTAAATAATTGCCTTAAGCGATTTGAAATATTTACATTGGTTTAATTGTTTGTTGTGTAATTATTTTTGGAACAGCTTCGATACAAATTTAGATGTAGAGGCTTACGCTAAAGCGTTACGCTAAGGTATACAACAGTCGCATATTGGGACATATGTTATAGCTCTTACGTATAGGTGAGCAAGGTTATTGTCCTATTTTAGCTAATTACCAGACTCTGTCCTCCTACTAAAAATTTCCTAACAGGAAAACCTAAAATACGGGATAATAAACGTAAGTACATCTAGTACAGCGATAGCCTAGTAGGAGACCGTTTGACTGCCATGCAGAGGTCTTGAGTTCAATATCAAGGCACGCATCTCTGACATTTCAAAGTTATGTAAAATAGTTAATTGTAGCTTGCTTTAACGATAAGGTATTATCATCGTTAGGAAATCTGCATGTCAGAGAGTTGCTCCATAATGTTCTTTAAGATATGTGAAGTCTGCCAACCTGCACTGGGCCAGCGTGGTGGACTATGACGTAACCATTCTCAAGCTGAGAAGAGGCTCGTGCCCAGCAGTGGGACAGTTTAATACAGAGCTGATATTATAAGTAAATCTCGCTCGCGCGCAAACGGTGATAACCCAATGATGACGCACTATTGTACTGCTAGACGTACTTCTAAATTAATAAGTGTCGCGTCTCAACGTAGTAATTATCATTATTCTTTGCCAGATGATTCAAAATGCGTTGTCTCAACATTGCAAAGTAAAGGACGCGTTGCGTTATCTTTACAATACATCAATAACAGACACAAAGAACCCCAGACTTGGACTTGGGACATGGAATTATTACAATTCCATCATTATCAAAGAACGGGGATCTCCCGCCCGTCAGCCATTGAGTCGGAGCG
Organism: Catocala fraxini; assembly: GCA_930367265.1. NCBI lineage: Eukaryota > Metazoa > Arthropoda > Insecta > Lepidoptera > Erebidae > Catocala > Catocala fraxini. Next base: position 23,448,616 of record OV884027.1, on the reverse strand, counting down.
ACGCCCTCTGTTGTGCCGAGGCGTCGTCCAGGAGTCTTTGCCCATAGGCACTACATCTATGCACTAGACGCTGATGTAGTTTCAATTCCAATGATCCACACACCATACCAAGCAGCATAGTCGGTAGGCCTGAAGTCTCGGGAGAGCCTGCTATAACCTTCTCGCCTCCCCTTGTGGTGGGATGGTATGCAGAAAGAGCAATTCCCAACGTTAAAAATTAAAATATGGAGATCGTATTATTTTTTGTCTCGTGAGGTGATTGTACCTTCAACCCTCAGCGCATATGTAATAGCGAGATTACTACTTGAACTGCGTCAGCCATGCAGTAAAAGTATGTTACACTATCACTATAGGGTAAAGTAATGTGTTGTCTTCAAGACATTTCAATTAAGATAAGTAAATTAGTTTCGTTTTAATTAAGTTGAGCTTAGACGAGTAAACTTTATGTTTGCTAGTCAGGTTCAAAGTGTAAGCGTACAAAGTATAGTACGCTGACGCTTTTTTCGACGAAAGAGATTTTATGTGATTTTAACTTAAGTATAAAAAGTTTAATTAATTAATTATATTGAATAAACAACAGCACGAATGTGGCTCGATTACCGTTGTAAAAATCGAATATATTGCATTCGATTATCAAACAATAATTTGATTTAATTTGATAAGTATTTTGGTTAAGTGTGGATGATGCTGTTTGTTAAACGGAATAAACTTGTATATAGCGATAAAATGCCTGGATATCTTGTCTATATTTTTAATACCCTCCGTGACACAGAGATAACTCTAGTACTGGTACTGGAAACAAATGTCGTAATAAAAATAGGAAATAAATGTCGAAATATCGACGATCTGCATAAAAATATTGTTTCAAAAAACACATTTTATCAAATTCTCGTGAGGACTTGTAACAATAATCTTTATTTAAAAAAAACAATTCCCATACTCTAATACAATCTTTTATAGCACTAAAATATACAAACATTGAAACAATGATCACTACAAACGACTCCACTAGGAATAACTATTTGAAGATATCACAATTTTTTATACCGTGTATAGACTAAACTCGAACACTCGGCGCTTTTGCAATTAAAAGGTAACCTTAAAAGCTTTAAATCAAAAATTTACTTTGACTTGAAAGTTACTCTTAATAATTAGAACAAATTGTATTCAAGATACTGTGTTTCATAAGTGATAAACAACAGCCTGTGTAAGTGGCGTGATTGCGGTCTAGACTTTGACACTTTAGGCTTCATTTTGTAACCTGTGATCTTCAAGTGTTCACCTCTTAATTAAATACATATCATTGAAAGGGTTTTAAAAGTAAAAACTTATAACAAAGGGCTTGAAGCTATAATCTAGCAAGAGTTATTAGGTTCTTTTTCTTTAAACAATACTCCCGCACCTGAAAAAATTCGTGTGTTGCGAGAGAAATTACAGACATTCACACGACAAACACACAAAAAATAACTAGTCTCGAAACAATTATTTGTGAATCAAACATTTTTTGTCTTGTATTGGGCAGTAACACTCGGCTCAGTGGCAGTGAAAGAGCGGCCACTTAAACTAGGCCATTTATGTAATCAAAGTTTAACTGTTACAATTCTTGCAACTCACGAAAGCGAGCGGGCTTTATTTGTGGTAAACGCGTAGTTGAACGTGTACATGCACAGTGCGGTAGTATGCGTGTTTGACAGAGCGGTCAGTTGCGAGCGACACTTACACACACACATACATATACGCGTTTACCACAAATAAGGACCGCTCGCCTTTGTGAGTTGCAAGAACTATACGGTATTGCCAGTATTGGTGCCAAGTATGGCAATGTGCCCAATACAAGGTGTCCTTTAATTTTAAATTGTATTAAGCAATTGCTCGCACCATGCTTTAAATTAGTCAAGAAAAATAATATATTGGATAAACAGATACAGAACGTGAAAGAAAAAGAGCGTCTAAGAGGAAGCGGAAAAATAAACCAGAAAGATATAAAACACTCCTTTTCAAAAGAACTTATATAAGTTAATCTATTATACCAAAGCTTACATACACGCATATTCCCAAGCAGCTAAAATAAAATAAAAGTTGAAACTACATCCAACTTGAGGAGTAATTTATTTTTCCGGTGTAAGTAATTTTACAAAGTTGCATTCAAGGAAGACAGTGAGAAACTAACATTAAAATATTCACTTCATTGTATACTTACGTTGCCCTACAAAGGCTTTATTTGGACATTTACAGCGCGGAACGACTAGGAGTAAAATTGTCGTAACTTTTTGTTACTGGCTGCGCTGTCAATTATGACGCATTTATAAATGGAATGCTTTAGCATGCCATTTTAAAAACAGAACTTTGTTGATTAATTACATACATACATACTCTGTAGGATAAGTTTGTACTTATGCTTATATCTTTTCGTGAGGCTTTTATTCCGTGAATTAGGTGAAGTGTTTGTAAATGTTGCTATTGTTGCAATCTTAGCAGTATGGAGTCCGGCAATTACCTGGCAGATTCGAAATATTCGCTATTATTTTCAAAATACATATGTCGCACTTCTTTCGGTCTTTGTATGTATATATGAATATAAAATACTACGTCTTCTCTTATAAGAATTCACTGACTGCTTACCATATTGACCTGAAATTGATATAACATTTGATATATGTACCAGAGCATACATCCGCTGATAACTTTAAAGGACTCTGCCCACTACCCCGTCTCATACCATGACCGTACTAGGAAGGTGTCAGGCAAAAAAAAATTTTTGTAAGGAAATGTATAAGACTATGCCCACTAGTCCGTTCTGTCACCGACCAGCAGTTCCTTTAGCAGGGCGTATCGTATTGCTTTTCGTGTCTGATACGTTCCTAGCACGGTCATGGTATGAGACGGTGTAGTCGGCAGACTCCTTTATACGCCTTAGGGCTTGTCCTTTAGGATAACTTTTACTTGTAAGTTGTAGGACTGGTCATTAAACTTGTTACGATATATTGTTACTTTATAAGATCGATTTATAATTATAATATAACCCTAAATATTTTAGTCTCCTTATTAAGGAAACTTATCAAATTGTTATCCATTCTTAAACTAAGGTTTAAGAGTGAATGACAATTTGCCAAGTTTCCTGATCTCTGAGTTTGCCTCATATTTCTATGCGTATATTTCTCTAACAAGAGAATGTTGTTGTTTATAAACAAGATGAATAAAAATCTCAATCTTTTGATAAAAAGTCAAAAGAAAAATATATAGGAAAGATCTAATTACCAAATTAAGGCCATAAATCTAGTTCAAACATTTGCTTAACGACTGCAAATCAAACAAACAAAAAGTCCACAGCTCTGATCTATCCTAATATTGCCGTTCGCTGTCATTACACAAATCATTTGCACACACATCCGAAATCGGAACAAATATTTGACCGGGTGGTAATCCGTGACCTTTACCCAGAAATCTGTCGCTTGTATTTGACGCATGTGAATAAATAGTCCTTCTTTCAACTTTAAAACATTTCACTCTACCTCAAATGGAAATGCCTGCAGTTCCGTCCCAAAAGCAATTTGGAAGACAGAAAATTCGGGAGCGCGGTAGAAAACTTTTTACAATAATGTAACTATGAGTAATGCTTTTGTCGACCATACATGCCAGCTACATGTTAAAACTAGCTCGTTAAAAATAACGGTAACGTTAAAATCACGTTATTTTAACGTTACCGTTACAATTGTTACACAAGTTGCGAACAAGACTTAACTTACAAAACGTGTACCTGATATTAAAAATTCTTGAATATTTTTCCCCTTGGACTGAGTTTTGCGAATAAATTTAAAATTTTGCCGATATTCATGCGGATGGTACTGTTGATTTGAAAATGGAAAACTTAGTTGTTTATAGTCTTGCGCAAGTTTGAATCGATTAAGTAACAGGGTGTTTTAGATTTTATGCAAATGGAAGGGACAAAGAAATAGAGAGGGTTTTACAGACCAAGCATTTCTATTTAGGTACTAATATCATTGTTGATACACGAAAGGATATAGGGATATCACGAAAGGGTAGGCAGAGCTTCGACACTCCAATTTTGCCATTTATAGACCTAAGTGCTTTACTGGTACGCGCTTACAATCTGGCTTGCAATTTTTTTTTATTTATAACCTCGGTCAACATTAATAATAATCAATCTAATTCAACTGATTCTGATATGGAATCCTTAGATTTATAAGATTTATAAGATTTTACTGTTCACACTGCAGATATAGTATAACAAAATTGGTAACAGCTCAAAAGCTGACTTAATATACCAGATGCCTCGATAAGTCTCGTAGATTGAAAAGTTAGATTAAGGTGACAATTTGCTAACCCGTCGCTTCTTTGACACAAAAATACTTATACAAGACTTTAAAAAATTATGCAATATGATAAGAACGGATTATGCGTCTACATTTTTTACACTCAAATTATTATTTTAATAAAGTGCATAAAATATTTCCGTAAAATATAATTAAAATCATATTTTATTCCCTTGTCTACCTGAAAAGGGTCATTCTAATTCAATTGTCTTTGTCCAAGTTTTCTTTAGAAATTAAAAATTCAGTTCGTCACCGTCGTTACAAGAATTTGCATAATTTTGGAGAATGGCGACCTTCTGCTAAGTTTGACCTACAAACATGTTTGGATGAGAATAGAAATTGTGCGTTTAATTGTTTTAGATGCCTTTGTCTGAAACTTTGTACCTGATGTTGCTTTTATTTTTATTACCAATTACAAACCTTGGCGTAAAGCGGCCAAGGTTCTCGCATACGCTAATACGGCGCATATTGTATGCGAGAGTGGATTGAATTTTTGGGTGAGACAAAATGCTATTTTTATGTTGTCAGGAAATTAACTGGCAGTAAAAACACACTTTGGAAATACTAGTTAACAATGCATCCATGCGTCGTAAAGCACTTCAATTATTCGATTCCCACTGTCAATAAATAAGCTCAAAAGATCTACGGTGTAAATATCTATGAGTCTTTATAAGTAGGTATGCTTTATTGTTCTTCGCTTAGGAAAACTCATAAGCGGAATTAATATTTCAAGCTTCTACTATGTGTATATTTCAGATTAAATTGGTAGCCAGTTCCAAAACAGTTTAACTTTTCTTGGGATTCCACGAACGTCAATACTCGACTATGTCTTTAAGTTTGGTCTTGTGAGCAAAATTAAAACTCTTTTAAGAGATTGGTTACCGCACATCTGAAAGAAATTGCACTTTTATATGTTTAAATTCCACCATTTTATATTTGGCCTCGAAAATAGCGTTAAAGTATCAAACTTTTTAGGGATATGGGCAGACGGAATTTATGATATTTCTGTGATCATCCACCATACTGTGTGCAAGATTCATTCCATGGTATAGCTAACATAAAAAATACTTTTGGTCTATACAGTAGTATAGAACAAAAGTACTTGCATTTGTTGTACCAATTTTCAATCTGTTTTTTCGACACAAGCCCTATCGAGGCAGCGGAATCCGTGTAGTAGCGGCAAAATGTAGTCCAGTGAGTGGATTTCATGGTTCAGTAAAAGCGCAGTTAGGTTAATCTGTGACAACAATAGCTTAGAGTTTGGCAACTTTGAAACTGTAAACTGAATTTTAAGCCAACAAATATAATTTAAATTGCTCTCTTTTATACGAAAATATATGTACCTATATAACTATATTTTTGCTCACGTAAATGTAAGTTAGGTTAGTAATAGTACTTTTTTCTGGATTAAAGGTACTATACGTCTTTTTCTGTAGCCCCTAATAACGTGTATGCGATAATTGCATGATAATCGGTCTAGTGATTAAAGCGTAAAAGCGTAAAAAGGAACTCACATTCCCATTTATAATATTAGTTAGGATTAGGATAAGATCACTCATTCATGAAAATATTCAAAATGTTAACCGCATGTAATTATATTGACCGTAATTTACGAGAAGACTTCCAATGAAAATGTTCACAACAGCTTTTAATAATAATTCAAGCTCTAATGAAGTTTAAAATGAACACCTTGTGCGACGTGCCGGTGTGCTTTTGTTCTCAAAGTGTGGGGAATTGGGTATTTTGTGTCATATTATACACGGTATAACCGCAAGATGTGGTCGTATTTATTTAAGTCGTCGTGTTGTGGGTTGTATAAAGAAGATTATGGATAAAGGAAATTTGAAATTAACTTTGTTTTCGTTTGATCTCATGGTGCAGTCCACTGCCATCACGCTGAGTGTTGTGGGTTTGAATCTCACATTTTTTGCTTTTTGTATATATAGTACTTTTAAATGTTTGTGTATTAAATAATGTAAACGGGCAATAATTATTATATAAAACAAATATTACTAGTAAAATAACTTACGTTTGTTTTAAATGTATTAACAGACTCATATTACCAATATAAAAAAATTAGAAGTAAAGACGTAATATCAACACTCTCTAATAGATTTTTTCGCATCGCCATCGGCTGATAGTGTACCTAGAAGACTGGCGGTATTACTACGTTAAATGGTGATACTTATTCTTTCCGCAAAAGACAAGCCCTCTAGTCACGGGACGTCAATCTTTTATATATTCTGGCTTGTGAAGTGTTCCGTGCCACAGGTTTTAATTTCTATAGCGTGGGATGTCACAAAATTAATGTCCGAATATACACAAACCATAAAATAAATTTCAATATATACTTGTTTATATTAGTAATATGAGCTGGCCATTACTCATACTTATAATCCATTGATATTAAAAGTAAACTACCGTCCAGTTGAGCCACTGAATGCCCCTATAACTCTCTGGGTTAAATATTGACGACGCAGGAAATGCGAGAAAATAATTGGATATTGTGACTGAAATGCGACGCGACTATTCATTACCAACTATAAACAATGCATTTACATAAAATATTCAGTCGACGAATGAGTGGCGTTTTATTTTTAAACGAGATCCATATTATAATGAGTAAGCCGTTCTTTCAATATGTGTATACAATTATAGAGATAAAGCTACATACATAAAAACACGTTTACTCACGCATTGGTTTATTTTTAAAGTGGTTGACAGAGATAAGATACCGATATTTCGCCAACTATGGTTTTGGTCCCACATAATAGATGGGGAAAATCATAATATGTAGGTACTGCCTCAAGAGCAATAATTTTTCCTGGAATAAAAGGATTGCCTAGGTTCTTTTTAATATCCCTCACAGTGTGTATGCGAAATTTCATGATAATCGGTCTGTATGGTGAAGCCATACATTACTACGTGTATGTAGTTTAAGCAACTAAGCATTTGTGTGTTTGGTCGTTAACATCAACCTACATTAATATTACTTATAATAAATCAGTGATTATACAGCACTCATCGCGGAACGTTTTATTTATCATCTCCGTCTCTATCATTAACTCATCATACAATAATTATCATTTTTATCATAAATTTAAGACCCGCAGTCTAAATTTTTTTGTGTATGTGTAGTGAACCCGTACACGGTCTAATGGGTCAAGTAGTTAAGGAGTAAAAGGGTAACAAACAAGCAAACAAACTCTCATTCGCATTCGCATTTTATTACGAATCAGAATTTCCTAGACTTGCAGAAGCTTTTAGATAATACCATCAACATAGAACAACAAACGTAGTTCACGAACGTGAAGATTCCTTTAAACAAAGGCACAATCGATTTTGACAATCAAAATGAAATTTCTATTCAAGTTAGATATTGCTAAAGCTAAACTTGTATACATACAGCTGCATAAACTCGAAATTTCGAATAACATTCAAGACTTCAACTAGACTATTTCAATACTGATGCCTTATATTTCCAATATCCTTACACAGGCACAAGAATTGGTAGATATTCCTTACTGCTCCTTCGAATGGTTCCAGTCTTAGACAATATTTGGTATCTATCGGTGGCATTCTTAAGTAGCACTTGGCAACATTTGCTGGAGTTAATATGAAATTTATATATCTATCACGGCAATTACATAAGTTTGTTAGAACTGCTGTTAGTTCCAGATAGTAGCCAGATCAGCGTGAGGCTACACCTCACACTGATCTGGCTTTATATTGCAAGGTAACAAGCAGTAGAGCCTCGCTGATTTCAGCATGAATGGGCCGACTCGACCGGGAAGGACTACCCTCTCACAGAATATCGATGTGCAATACCAGTATTCCAGTGTTTCGTTCGGAGAGTGAGAGTGCCGGAGGCTTAATTACCCCCTTTCCCCCATTCCAGCTCATTCTCCTTCCCACTTCCTTTCCTAAAGAGTCGGCAACGCGCAAGTGATACCTTTGGTGTTGCAGGCGTCCATAGGCTACGGTGACCACTTACCATCAGGTGGGCCCGTATGCTTGTTTGCCACGTTACAGATAGCAATAATAGGAGAGATGACATAGGACACCGATATTGGGACTGGCATACAGTGTATGGCGTCGGTAACACGAGAATTCGGGAGAATTCGCATACTAGTATAATTCGGGAATCATCTATATAGACTAGATTGGTTACAATCAAAAAATCTCTTTGACAACTGCTGAAACTGATAGTTACACAGCAGAATCACAGTTTATAAACAGGACTATTATTATTATTACTACTAATTGAGTAGAAGACTGCTTCTACTCAATAAGTAAAATACGAGACGTCATACACAGCAGTGTAGTACACTGGTACTACACTGCTGTGTATGACGTCTCGTATTCTTCTTCCAAAATAAAAAGCAGACCCTAACGCAGGAATTGGCGGTGTTTAAAATGCAATCGCTATACCATCTTTAAAAAGCAAGCTCATGAAGTATCTATTGCGGTTGCTCCTGTGTTTGATCTATCTCTACTCGTGATCGTGATGAGATTTAGGAAATATCCCTGTCTATTCCCTGTACACTACATCATCACCTGTGCAGATGGCTGACCTCTATTTTGATTGGCCGCCATGACCGTAATTCAGTCTGAAAATCATTACTGTAAAGCAGCAAAATGTACACGAGGTCTGTATTATGCGTATTCAAAGTTGCATTCCGTGACATTCAACGCATCACTGGCCTTTCAGCCCACGGTGTTAAGCGGAGCGTATCAAAATAAAATATGAAGTACAACACACAGTCTATTTGCAGATATTGAGCGACAAAGAAGTTTGAAACGTTGCGACAACAAAGACATGCCAAACGCAGAACGGTATATGTTGAAAAAAAATTACTCCTTAAGGTTACTGTAGTGAAATGTACAAAGAAAAATGGTTACTAAATTGTTTGTATTTAAATACGTTATTGCTGTAAATGTGGTTGACAATGTTTTTTGACTTTGAAATTATTTATTTATTTACAAGCTTCTGTTCGCGACTTTGCCACAGTAATGCATATCGTGAAAAAAATCCTTTGTGTTAATTTAGAACAAGATCTACTTGTGCGTCAAGTTTTATCTGAATCCGTACAAGTTTACACGTGATTCAACAAGCATCCAAATACTCGTCCTATACTTCACGTTTAATAATATATGAATATAATAATTTACAAATTTTACTTATACCTCTTGTTAAACGAGTAAAATGTTAGATAATAATTGTTCATCTAAGATTTTGAAATAATGGATGTTGTAATTTTAAAACGTTTGTGTATACAAACTGCAATAAATGTTATTTACGAAAAGAAAAACGAAGTTACAATAGCTTGCTAGCTTTTTTTAATGGCTCATGTTCTTGGCTTTATAGTGTTAGAAACTGTGGCTTAACAAATGTAACTTTGATATTCACAAGTTCAACACTTTGACCTAAATATAATAAAATTTCTTTGAAATTTAATCAATCTCAAATAAAATATAGTTTTCCTTCTACATCACGATCAGTCAGAAGGATTTTCGTTTCCTAAAAATACGTCCTACTTTCCGTATTTGTTTCCAAAAGTACCAAGGTTAGGCAAAGCCAAAGAGGTCCTTCGTGGAATTCGGTACTTGATATATTCTTGAAAGGCTATACGAAACATCCTAACTAATATTATAAATGCGAATATGAGATTATTTGTTACGCTTTCACGCCTTAACTACTCGACCGATCATCACAAAATTTCGCATACACGTTGTCAGGCTTGCAGAAAAGGAACAAACCTTTCATCCAGAAAAGAGTACTGTTCCCAAGGGATAGAAATTTATTGATAAAATCTATACGCGAGCAAACATTATTTTTGTCTTTCGTTAAGATGAATAAGGTCATTAAGAATCGGTAATAAAATAGATTGCTTAAAATTATGGACCGTATCATCGTTTATTTATGTACTTTTATAGATCACAATCGATTTACAGGACAGGGTATATGATTTTATAATAAACTACCAATTGATATTATAAAACCGAAACTTAAATACAAAAATGCTGTTAAAAGGCAGCTTATATGGAAGGGTTATTAATAATATTAATACACAAATTGTCTAAGTGTGTGCGGCCTCATGTCATGCAACTGTCCATTAAGGGGATTCCGCGAAAATTATCGTTTAGAATAGCTCCGCCCATATCCGCCCCAATGACACTCATTGTGTATCAATCCTTAAATAGCGGTCATAAGGTCTAAAATTGCGATGCGCCCGCAATGATCGAGAACGCTTAGAAATTGTTAAAAAAACTTAAAATATTATTTAATAATGATTGGTTTTAGTTATGGTAATAATGAGCTAGCAAATCACTAATATTGATGTTACGAATATATTTGAGTAATTCCTAAGCATAATGATAGTGTAACTTCCTTGTAATTTAAAAAATAATAATTTTTCAGAGGTATTTTCGAAAATAATTATGATCGAGCAAAAATCACAATATCGTGTTTTTGAGCTAGGAAATTCTAGTTAAAGACATCAATTTACCTATATCAAAATTCTAGATTAATTGGTCTTCTCATAGTCCTATACTATTCGATGAAAGTTAGTGCATTTTTTCAGTGTGTCCTCTTAAAAACACAGTTATAAATTACTACGAATGTATAAGACTACAAACCTGAAATTATTTATTAATATTTTGTTATACCTGTTAACATTTTTATATTAATGTAATTTTTTTTATTTATATTTTCAGTAATATACGGCATAATGGCTGCAACACCTTGTACATAGGTATTGTAATACTGAAATTATAATTTAAACCATGTTTTACAAGAATGGCCGTAAATTTCTTACAGATATCTTCTCATAGTCTCAACCTTTTTACTGAACCTAAAAACTAACTGTAGCTTCAGCATTTTTGTAAACTCACTAGCCGATGACCTTTGATATTCGTTAGTGTTACCTGATGACCAATTTTTGTGATATAATTTGTTTTTGCCGGTATCACCAAAGCTGAAGGCAAAGTTCTTTAACACCCATATTTTGCCAGTTATGGTTTTAAGTCCTGCGAGAATGAATATTGCCAAAGAATGAATATTATTACAGACGCAGAGAGTGTCTACGTACAAACTATGCCTTTTACGTACCGGACATCAATGTCTCACCATGCCCGGGATGTGTCATTGCTATATCTAGTAAAATGTTAATAAAAAATCAGCAAATAAAACCGTAACTTATTGCTATATAGTTTATAACTCTAATCTGCTACTCAGAATTAATTGGTAGATATCCAAACCCGAGACTGCATGTACAGCAATCACATTCACTATCGCTTTTAATTAAAGGCTTTCGACATAACGTACAAATTTTTCGTCAAGCTATATAAGCATCAAAGACAGATAATATATGATATACTCGATCGAGCTACCAAAACGCCGTAATATTTCAAACATGGCTGAACTTACTGAATCGGTGCAATCGCTTTTGCGACAGTCTTGTTGGCGACAAAGTTGAGTTTTAGAACTGAGATCTTATATTATACATAAATGCTATAGAGCTTGCCTTTCAAGTAGGAACTGTGAGTAGCTTAGCGCAGACATTGTAAGCACTGTAAATGTATATTTATTCAAAATCGACCATGCCCGCAGTAGGTATAATTCATGGCTCGCAGGCGTCTTTACATACATTCGAACAAAGGACACAAAGAACACCCAGGCTCAGAACAACTCTTTGTTGATCCCATTTAGCAACAGTCACAGCGAGTCTTGAAAGGCAAACAAAATGTCGGCAGATGTTTAAAATACGTGATGTAGAGATGATTTATTTTTAATCGGAATTACCATTTAAATCTACGTCTAATGATAGCTACTTTATCTATTTACAAATAAATAGAGAAGGAGCTTATCATGGTGCAGTTTAATTATATTATTTAAGTCAAATAGTTACACTACCCAAACATTAAATATGATACGAATTTTGAAATCTACTCCAAAATAAATAAGATGAAAGAATCCAAACTTTGACGTAACCGCTTTGTCAATGCATCTGTCTGAGGGCGATAGCCAAATGTACCCAATATAGCCCCATTTTTACTTATATCTAACTTAAAAATAATAATTACTTCCTTATTTTCCTACCAATTTTAATACGGTTTGCTAATGTGTATACAATAATGTGCAAAGTCAAACATAGCTACCCTATTACTTTTCAATCCGTGAAAAGTAACAAAATGGCTCTCGTTTGGTGCAATAGTCCAAGAGTGATGTGCGCGCTTCGTATTAACGTTTACTTTAAAACCGAGACCGATCTTCTCGATTCTCAATTTCAACTTTTCAACATCGATTACAAATAGCTGTCATTCGATTGAAAATATAGCGAGCATGCGTAGCTTTATGATAGTTGGGCGATGTTTCGAGTGATGCTAAGTAAAAAGCAGTTGATAGTTAGGACATACACAGTGTCATTCTTATATCCTTAATAAGGTAAGCATGATTGTATTACACCTGTTTTGTTCTGTTGCTTTGACCTTTTTGAATTAAAAAGTCAGTATCCCTGCCCGACTTGTAAGCTGACTGCACGGATGGCGCAGTGGTTTAAGCGGTCATCTCTCCGTTGATACTGTGCCGAATGTTGTGGGTTCGAACTCCACAAGGGACAAGAATTTGTGTGATCCGTAAATAGTTGTGCCGAGTCTGGGTGTTCTTTGTGTCCGTTGTTTTAATGTTTGTGAAGTCCCCTGCGACACAAAATTTATTCCTAATGTGTGAGTTATCTAATAGAGTTATCTTTAAAGAAGATTATAAAATATTTAACCTGAGCCATTCACATTCAATTGCGCCAACGAGGCAGTCACCATTTTATATTAATTCTTTTTTAATTTATTTATATAATTTACAAACACAACTATCATTACAGTAATATTATATTGTAGTTCATCGCAAATAATATAAATAATATAATATGGGATTTGGAACTTGAACAAACTGTACTGCGTAATATTATTTACAAAGCTAGCTGAGAGAAGAAAACAAAGTTTATACGCTGTGTATTTCCGCGGGTATTACTAAAATCCCTGTGTGGCCGGAAAGTCGTGCGAACCTGAAATGTCGTCAGTCGTCGATCACGGCTCCGGGGCATTATTCACGCCAGAGATAAGTCCGAAACGTACCTGAGAGTCGACACCTCTGAATAGATACCACGGTTAGCCCGGTGTATGGCAAGAGTGAAGGCGAGTTAGAAAATATTTAGGATTTTGCATTTTTCAAATTTTAACCCATAATATTTGGGATTTTGAAGGACCGGCTAGTGTGTTGAGCAATATAGTTGGTGCCAGACAGGTTCCTTTTTGTATGTAGTTATACAACGATCAATGATAATGAGTGGTCATATTTCAAAATCATAAGTGAAATTGTGGCTAATATAAAACTCTCAAAATTTTATAAAATTCTTCTTTTTATGTTCAGAAAAAACAGTTAATTATGTGAATGCTTGAGCTAAATAAATGTCCTGGCGTCCTGTCAGTTTACGATAGCTACAGACATGCAATATGAAAGATGACAACTTAAACAATAATTACACGATTAGGCACAAGAGTACGCAAATCATATCGATGTGTTATCGTATAATGAATCAATCGAACCATTAATCGATTAAAAAACCGTAACAACAATTTTTTACCGTTTAACCTCAATTTGAATCCTATAAAACCGATATTCGAATGCGGTATTAATCAAATTTCGAATCATTTCATATTTTCACATTCTTGCATCGCTAACATATACCCCGATTTGTACGGACGGCCGCTTTGGCTTTATGACTTGAGTCATCAATAAGAAATATCTAAGGGTGAATCGAGAAGCGACTGTAAGTGCGAGATTGGAGTATAAATCTGCTTTCGAGCTTCATTTTATATGTCATGACCGTATTATAATTACTTAAAGTGTACTTCTGAATACTTCATTTGATTAGCCGACTGTCTAGACAGTCTTGTAGCGTAAGTTTCTGCTTATTACGAAGCTTTGAGTCCGATTTCTGCGTTTACTGTTCAAAGATTTACCGGTAGCACGGAGTCAAGTCACAGTCAGATATCATTTATTGATTTCGGTCACAAAGCAACGATTTTGAACGTCAAAGTTCGGTGGTTAGTAAGTTTACTGAGAGTCTAGAGCTGAAACGTGATTGGTAGATGCTATTAGGCTCGCTTACTACTACGTGAGATCGAAAACACAGCTAGCTCAATATGGGTATCATACTCCTCTGTCTAAAGTTTCTGGACGTGACTACGCAAAAATGTTCTTTTTTAAAGTGGTATTGCATTTAGTTGTTATAGTGATTTGATTGCTCAGTGGTTGAAGTGTACGCTTAATATAGGTTCCAAGCGGTCCCTTTTATAAATGTTTCTAAATTCCTATATAGCTTGTGCGGAAATCGCATAGAAAGTAAATTTGCTAAATAAAATTCTTAAGTACATACATCTCACAAAGAAAATAAATAGCTCTATCTAAAGGTCTTTCAAATGGACACGACGTCGTGCCAACTCTTGTATTTAAGTAACAGAGATTGCTTGCCGGTCCCCTTGGATTCCACGTAGTACGATCTCGCTAAAGCTAAAATTGAATGCAATACAAATACAAGGGTATTTGCATATCCACAGTCATGTCCGCTTCCATACAAAGATTGGAAAAATTGGCTTGTTGTTTGCTATAAATCTGCGTTTGACTTTACGTTGGTTTAGCGGATGAACTAGAGTGCTTTGTTGGTCTTGTGGTATAAGAGTTCGCATGTTTAGAGTGCGATTGTGTGATTCTGGGTTTGATTGCTTGGTTGGAGCAAAGTGCATCGACTGCGCAGATGGCTGGTCCTAAAATTAGCGTACACTGTATTTAAAAAAGCTCTCTTTTCCCTCAGTTTCAGGGAATGACCAGGCTTTATAAGTATATAAAAGGATGATAAATACCCAATAATTTTTCTTTCTAAATCTAGAAACTTTTTATTGTTCGAACCGGGTTCTCATGATCAGTAGACATATGTATAATCAGAAATACGAAGTAACTTAATGGTTAGTAGCAATCGTGAATAATGGAAATTGGTAAGGTCTGGAGTATTATTACCATAACCCACGGATACTTATAAAGTATACATGATCAGCGTACCAGGTTGATGTTGATAAAGACAAATGATCTTCAAACCACTAGTACATCGTTGCTGTATCGATTCCTCACTGCTATGTTATAAACGGTTTTAAATCAGCTTCGCAAGGAGCTGACAGTTTAAGTAGCAGTGGGCCTATCAATTAACATTAGAATTAATTGAATCTTCAAGCAAACCAAAATTTTACTAACTTTGCCAGATATATTTCAATGCGTAAAGCTTTGATATTGATTGATTATTTAATTACGCTCAAAGCAGATACAAATCTCAATACAACAATTTGTTTATGCACGCGTTAAGTCCATGTCATTATCAAAACTTCGAATATTCGATTATGATATGATGGTGACAACGAATCCATAAACATTCGAACGCATTTCATAATTTCATACAATTTTCGAATATTTGAATTTTTACTTACTTGGTACTGGTAAGATTTTCTCTTTTATTCAAACAAATTGACACGGATACAACATAATTTATTAATATCTGTCGTAAGTACTAAACGTCGGGAACAAGCTTGCATTTGAACGATACGTTGCCTGATATAAGCGATGTTCGACAATAAAGCACACTTACCAAATGTTCACTTAAGCCTTTAAAACTGCCTTTTTATACCTAACAGAAAATATAGATGCCGGCGGAGACTGGTATGCGACAAGGCAACGTATTGTTGCCTACCGGACTCAGTTTGAGACTTCGTATTGCTACTGAAAATTTCTTGACAGAAAAACCCACTAGCAATATGCTCGGCCTGAGAAAGCATGCATGAATGAGCATACTACGCACACGCTCACACTACCGCTGCGATACCAATAGTAATTAATAATAGCGATAGTATCGTGGATATTGTTATTATTGTAGTCAAGGGACCGTTTGGTCTCTTGACTACAATAATATCAGCCATGTATTAAAACTGTTCCACTGCTTGGTACACACCTTATCTCAGTGTGCATAATAGGAAAATCTCAAATATGCAGCATGCCTTCATTTACCGTTAAAGCTTATAATTATTGAATACGCACATAGTTTCGTGACGATGTGTCCCTTAGGATCGAACTTGAGACCTCTGCGCGGCTGCCTATCAATCTTTCAATACGCCCTCGGTGCTATAATTACATGCACATTTACCTTTAAATTATATCCGTGTTAAATTGTAATAGTTTGCGTGTTGGCGAAAGAAACCTGCATGTCAAAAACCTTTTACGATGTTGTTGTAAGTAAAGTAAGTGTTAAAAGTCTTGCAACTCAAGCTAGGCCATCATGGCTATAATTCTTCTTTAAACAGTCGAAAAACAGAGATGGAATAGTTAAACTAAAATATGAGTAATGTTATTATCATTTGGATACGTTAATAGTACGCTCGAATGAACGTACTATTAACATATCCACATGTGTTTTTGTTTAAACATACGAATCTATGTTTAAACAAAAACACGAACCGATGTAAAAGACTCTCGTAATTAAAAGCTACATATATAGATATAAAATTGCACAGTACACAGCCAACCCCAACGTTCCCAACTTAGCCTTTATTATTTCAAAACATTCAGTCTCAGTTTAATCTTTCACCACATAAATAGGGCTTTATCTTTGCCCACACGAAATGTCACAATACAAGCAAATGTTTTTCAAATAGTCACCGAGCAAAATTATTCTTATTTCCACTCTTTTAAAATGTAAATCCGCATTTGAAATACGGGAACTGGGGTCACAATGGTTGGTGCCGAAACGTAGGAAGGAAAATTAAAAATATTTTCGGCCTCCCACTAACGAGGAAGGTTGTTCTAGCCTGTCTGCATTTTTGTACCAACAAAATTGGATTTACTTTGGAACGTGTTTTTTTCGAATCATCCCTTTTTGGAGTAGCAGTGACAGATTTCTGGCACTTTTCACCTTTTAGTTTATATTGTATTTTTTTCGTGCGGATGTGATGTGAGGGAAATGATTTTTATGGAACATCGGAAGAATTAATACAGAAGGAGTGGTTGTTTTTTTCGATTAAATCACTATCAGCCGTTCACTAAGGTATGTACAGACACCATCTCGTTAGCAAAGTTTTACTGTATCAATATGGTAGGAGCGCGAGTACGTGTAAGTGAATAAAATATTTTAGTAATTATACATTACGTTTTTTGACTCAATAACAATCAATGGCTGACTTTACTACGTAAGAATGCACACAATTTGTCATTAATCTGACACTATCGTATTTAGAAATGTCCGCTTTTCGGCTAATTACAATTACTGGTTTAGAAGGCGCCGTCTGTAAATCAGTATAAGTTAATCACATCTTTTGTCATCCAGTATGAAAGCAGCTTGTTTAAGATCAGGTAAGGAGGAATCTTTAAAAGAGGCCAGTAATTTTAGGACATTGGGCTGACAGAAAATAGTGTAAAATTAAATAAAATGAAAAAAAACGAATAGTAAAGATTTTTATTTTTGTACCATTATGACATGCATCATCAATTAATATTAAAATGTGGGTACAACAAAAAATAAATTAAGTAATTATAAATATGAAAGAAACTTTAAAAACAATTAAATTGTTGTTTATGTGCAGATGCACGTTCCACCACACGGCACAAAAACAACGGTGATGCGCTCAGAATAATGCTGTGGCACTTGCATTCTTGCGTTGCTGCAAGCACTACACAGCGCTGATTTTCAGCGAACACGGCAATAAAATTATTGACGTTTAGTTCGCCAATAGTGCACTCAAAATAAAGAAATAAATAATACATAAGCATTAAATAAATAGATAGCCATGAAAGAAAATGTGGCATTATAAATACTATTTTATTAAAAGAATACATTGAAAAAGTAATAGGTAAGTATAAAGTAAATAAATATTCGTAATAAATATGTATGTAATTGTGTAACAAAAATAAAACGACGCTCATGACCTAATGAGCGTCATAAGATGGCCTCATGTCTGTAAAGATGTTTCTGGCACTATATATTTATTTGTCTAATATGCAGATACATCATACATATAATTATGATTAAGAGATCTGTGAAGTGTGTACTGTGAACGTTGTGTGAGATTACTTGATTTGTGCATGGTGATAAAAGTGATAAGAGCTCGTAAGGTTCCCTGCTAATGCTATTTACAAGCATTTGATAAATGCTTATCCTGAGAAGAATTCCTAAGAAAAGGCGCAGAAAAGGTATGAAATGCAATAAACTTCTCATATCTTGAATAGGTAACCTAAAACCAACCAAGTCACAACCTTAGATAATCTATTAAATAATCATAAATCAATAGGTAAGTACATCTGTACGCTTTCATGCGTGAGTGCCACCCATATACGCGTGCGTTTTCAGATCAAAATGGCGGAATACAGTTAGCCATTCATCTATAGAAAGCCAATTTATGGCTATCGAGGTATGTATATAATTCTGCCATTTCTTAATATAACCACAACCGAAATAACTACATATATACTATTTGAAGCTCATACATCATTATTGCGTTTTCATTATATAATAGTGTTACAATCAAGATACTCCCATGTGCAGTTATGTCTTTTGACAATAGGCGGTGATATTTGCGGCCATGCGTGTGGTGTGCGGCCCACAAATCAGCCCTATTGTTATACGTGTTAACCGCTATTGCGTCAACGGATTGGGTCCAGTGTTAAACTAGTTTATATCGCAGAAGTTTAGTGCTTAAGTATTGTGGGGCAAAATAACCATTGTGTGGATACAATAGGCAGGGCTGAACCTAGCTTTATAGGAATACGGTAGTGATTTGTGAGTGTGTGTGACTAGGTTTAATAATGAAAGTAGCTCTTTTAACCCTTAAAGCTCGCCTAGCTCTTTGGTTTTGTAAAGGTATGCATGTAAGGCTCTATCGGACGTCAATATTAATTTTAATTATGTAGTCTGTGATTTTTTAACGTCCGACGGTGGAATGTTAATGCCTGTTGTCCACGATACGAGTAACATGTTCGATTCTGCAGAGCCTGTGGTGAGCGGGACGAGTCCATATTACACCTACTGTGTGAATGTGACGCGTTGGCTGGACTAAGAATGGGTCTGATGGGGTTGGCATATCCGAGCCCTGAAGACTTCAGGCTTCTCTGAAGTGTACGCTGCGATTGATGCAGTACATTCATAGGGAGATAGCTCAAGTATAGATCTCGGAGCCGACACAAAAGATCCCACTGGGTCGAAGTGTCGCCGGTCTACACTGACTGGCCCCCGTAACAAGATAAGATAAGATAAGATAAGATAAGATAAACATGTTCGATTTGCATCACTGGCGCGGGCTGTATGATTGCGCAAGTAATCTGTATGATGAATTTGTGCATAAAGCATGATTAGCTTGCGCATGTATCCTGCGCCAGCTTCCCACGTGGTGTAGAAGCTCCATAAGATCCTTCGCTACTTACTTGACTTATATAGTACTTTAATCCTATAAATACCTTATATCTGATGATTGAAAAATCAGGCCTAGGAATGATAAATAAACGTCTGATGTTGGCGGCGGACTATATTTTACAATGAGCGTCAAAAAGATTTTTTACAACTAGTATCTTATTTTTTAATGCGTATAGTGCATATCTAGTCGTACACATTAATAATAGTGTCATTGCAAAATATCACACAGCTGATCGGTCTGTATACAAGTAGGTACAAAAGAACGCATAGTATCATAAAGATGATTTATTAATTAACAATTGTTGTTTACAGATCTGTTGTCATATCAATTCTACAAAACAAAGGAAGACATAATAAATCTACTAGTAATGTAATACAACTTTCGATTCCCAAGTCAGGCAAAGTATTATTATGAGGTGTCATACATACTTATTTTATATTCTACTGTAATTTAATATTACAATGGTGATGACATTAAATGCCTTTGAATTATTTCTTTACAGCAGGGGCAGCTCCTACAAGGTGGACTGACGACCTGATAAAGGTCGCGGGAATCGGTTGGATGCACGTGGCCCAAGACCGGTCTGTGTGGAAGACCTTGGGGGAGGCCTATGCAGTGGACGTTTTTCGGCTGAGATGATGATAATATTTTATCAATTATGTACAATTCTAATTTAGGCCTAATAAAAAATTGGCAATACGAAGCTTGCACTTTCTTTTCTCAAAAGAAAGGAAAGGACAAGCTCCGAGTTGCCTTTTAATACGATCTTCACTTTATATTTTACTTGCTTTATTAATTCGCATCACATTTTCAATTAATACTCCTTGTGTAAAAATAATGTACATGACACGGTTAATTTGGTTTATTATCAATAATAATAGTATACAAAGCTAAATATTTATTCTTGGTATATTTGCCACCAATTCTTGTATCTCGCCGATAAACCAAACAACATTAATTTATCTATATGTTGCTTTACTCAAATTTAATCGAGCCGTTTTAATTTATAGATACATCTAGTACATAAATTTAAATTCAACCTGCTACGATAAGATCATATTCAATACAAGATAGTTTACATTGTATTATTAATACAATATAAGTTCTATACGAGTTGGGGCAAAATTGTACTAGCCTATTTAGATTAGCCACGAGAAAGATGGAATTATGCCCCAAGTCTAAGCAATTTTTGACTGTGTAAAGAAATACGGTGACAATACAAATACATCAAAAAAATCAAAAGAACTTTTCGAGTACAGTATAACGTTACTTCGTTACATAATTACCAAAATTATCTCAACTATTCAAAATTCAACTAGGTCACTAAACAGGATCAAATTAAAGCATTCAAAAAGCTATGTACTAGACGGCAAAAATGCAATGTTTCGTCTTAGCTTTACAGTTCCTGCATTATACAGGGTAGTACGATAAGATCAAACAGATTTTCATTTGCATAATGTATTATGTGAATAATTAATTATGCGAAAGAAAACCGCAAAATATTTTTTTATTTCAAATGATTATGAGTTTTATATTAAATTAAAATCATAAATATATTTTGTTCATTAACAAAGGTTACTCTTTAAATAACCAACTCTTGCCCACGGCGTCACTCAATTGGAAACAGTACTTTTTTTTGGATGAAAGGCTAACAAGCAACCAAACCTATATAACGATAATAGCTTGGGGATATTTTGAGCAAATTAATAAAAATGTGCCCCAATTCTACGTACCTCTATTCATTTATTAGTCTCTATTTAGTTAAGTTACTTCCTATACTAGCGCAGATACGATCTACAGCAAGGAACAACCTAAAAGAGCCCGTAAACGGAATCCATTTACTAGTCTCACCGATAGTCACTACCAGTGCCGCCCCTAGTCATTCGCCCCGGTATTTTGGTCCATAGGTTATCCGGTTTGGGACAGGGGGCCCGCCCAGTTCCACTTTCATTTTACGGCCTCTGAGCTGCGTTTCGTAGCACAGTATAGAAATTGCAACTTAACCGGTTAGTTCCTGCATATACTTTCAAATATATTGAATTTTAAAACCTTGATATACAGACTTGTTGTGCTACATTTTTGGTTCTCTAAAAGCTTAAAAGCATATAAACCTTTAGTACGAAGGCTTTGAAGGAGCACTGTGACTCACGCCTATGTTTACTTAAAGAGGTAGGCAAAGGTGTTTTGTATACCCACTACTGGCCAGCTATGTTTTAGGTTCCAAATAACAGAAGCAAGTCTGTTTACACCTTCCAGGCCTATTACCATACTCTGTGTTGCTGCTAAGAATTTTCTAACAATTACTCAATAAAAGTATCTATCTACAGAGAAAGCAATCGCCTCGCCAATGCGATACACTGTGTATTGTGGATTGAAATCCTACACGCAAAAATTATTTATGTGATCCACACATGAGTTTGCAATATGATGAAGTCCCGCTCGAATCAGGACTCAATATGTGGTGCAGGAGTTGGCGCAAAATGAAATACAAATTAATATTTGACCCAAGAATATAAGCCGGCACTTGACAATTGCGACAAATCAGCGCAAAGTTATGCTTCAAGACTAACGATAATCGTTGTATAAAGCAATACCTACAATATAGTTGGCAAAATACGGTTATAATACACTGTTATAAATCTGCCCCATCCCGTGATATACGCCTTTTTTTACGTGGGTGAATGCTTTGACGCATTCCTCTTTGCGGGGCGACGGTAAGGTTATTTCGGGTTCACCGAGGGAAAGATACCCCGGTAATACCGACTAAACCTACCACGGTGGTCCTCGACATAACCATAAATAGCGGGGCCGCGCAAATCGCTTTCACATGCAATCGCAACCCCGCCGAGGTTTTGGCCCGCCGTATGAAACGGCAGGCCACTACATAAAAAAGACCCTCTACTGTCCCCTTGTGGGGGGACAAAAACACGACTCAGAGGCGCGCGTAGGAACACGGACACTACCTCTCAGACCTAGTACTGATCGAGTGGCGAGCAGGCCCACGCAGCCCACCACCCCCAGGTCAAACTTCAGGGTAGCTGGAGGTCATCTCGCGCCCTCCGGCGCCCAGTTCTGCGGTCGGGGAGAGAATTTAAGCACTCCCTCTCCCGCTACGCCGCCTCCTTGATGGACATGACTTCCTCACAGAAGGAGGCGACGGCGTACCACGACCTATCGCTCCGGACCATAGATTGAACCACGGCCGGGAGCGAGAGGGCAACCATACCAACTGCTGCGATCAACTCACAGCGCTGCGATGCCCAGGCGGGGCAATCCACCAAAGTGTGCAGCGCCGTATCCACAACAACATCGTGGCAGTCGCCGCAGTGATGATATCCGGGCGTCTCCTGCTGGTCTATGCGACACAGGAACTGGCCAAAACAACCGTAGCCAGTCATTACCTGTGTTAGCCGGCAGGTGAGGGCGCCATGCCGCCTCTCCAGCCACTCTTCAAGAACGGGACTTACCGCCACGATCGTGGCGTACTCAGGACTCAGGTACACAAGTCGTTCCATATCCGAGTGAGTCTGTATTAACTTCAGAGTAGGGGCGGCAATGTGTTATTTAGTTGTTACGTGAACGACGTCCTCAAACAAGTGAAACTTTTGAATTCTGCACTTTTTCTGTTTCACCGCTGCTCCTTTATGCGACGATAATTCTATCCTGTTCCACTGGACTACTGTATTTGTATTATTCAAAGTATTGTTTCTCGTATACACATTCCTGTTTGCCTTCCAAGTTGTCTCTCCTGTGTGTAACATGATAGCTGTTTACGTTCGTGCAAAGGACCCGTACAGAGCTGAATAAGATAGTATTGTTTTAGGGTAGAAAAGCTTAGTGCTTTTTTAAATTGTTTATTAGTTTTTGCAGTTCGTACAAGAGAATGCAGCAATGCATTTTTCCTTAAAGATATTTTTATGCATTCGGCAGAAATACGATAGTCAGGTACCAGCGTTATTAATGAAAAATCTGAGGTCTACCAATTTCACCATCCTATTTTATAAGAATTAATGGTGGTTCGGATCACAAACGACTAGTATTCTTGTAAGTCTCATCAGCTAAGCTAATATTCTTGTGTTAGTCATGGGATTACGTTGGTAGTGCAATGTGTGAAATTCAAAGTCACAACTATAATATAATCTCGAATGCATTGAGTTATCTATTGGGCTACCGACGCTGCCCTTCACTAAATACGGATTTGAATTTGATGATGACATGAATAAACTAACCACTATTATATAATAATTGATAAACGCAAACTTCTCTGACACATGGCCTGAATATAAAACACATTATTTCTAACAATGCCCCAAACATGTGGTAAAGAATTCACCCACCATCTTTACTATAATCAGATAGGAAATTCAAATGTATAATAGGACAAGATTGTTATCGACTTTGTCGCAAACACCGATCTATTAAAAAGGTGAAGGGACAGAAAAATAAGCGGTAACATATTACTGTGTGTGTACGGTAACCTAGTCTTGTATTTAAGCACTGGGTATTTTATCTAGTTTATTCATTATTTATATTATAACAGCTGGGCATGAAATCTCAGATATAAAAAACAATCTGTGACCATTCACTAATCGTTTCATGATACGTCTGTGAAGGAACGAGATATGATGTTTCTCCGACACAAATGGATGACCAGCGTGGTAGCGATGTTAGTGACTGTAATTCCCTGGTCGATGGTGGCTTGTCCATTGATGACGGGAACTAGTAATTACAAGTCAATTACAATACAACCGACAACTTGCCGCAAACAGTTGATTAATATAATTATACTAAACCTCTGTGCAAACGTCGTTAGCGCGATTCAGTCACTGGGATACTTCGTTTCATATCAATCTAAATTGTATTAGCTCAGAATACTGTTTTAAGATTTTTGTATTATCAGTTTATCTAATCTGCATGTTACAGGGCACGCAAAGAATGATAGGGTATCCCATCATTGGCGTAACTTTATTAGGTTAGGTTCGTCGATATACATGGTCAACAGCGAGAGGAAGTGGGTAGCGGCGGCATCCTTCCGCGAGCACGGCATCTCGCAGAAGGAGGCGGCAGCACGGCTCCGCGAGGCAAGTATCCTTGCAGATCCAAGCCGCTGCCGGCGCACTGGGCGGCGCAGGCGCGCAAATGTGCGCCTTATGAGGCCAGACCGACCGACTCAATGGCTGGCGGGCAGGAGATTCCCGTTCTCCTGCCTACGTCCTTCACGGGGATCTCCAGCCCGCCAGCCAGTGAGTCGGAGCGACGCGACGCCCTCTGTTGTGCCGGGGCGACGTCAAGAAGTCGTCGCCCGCAGATTTCTTCTTGTCTGCATTGGGCACTCCTGGGTGGGTCGCTGATGTAGTTTCAGTTCCGGCGATCCACCCACCATACAAAGCAGCGAGGTGGCACACCGTGGTGGTTTTAGTCAGTAAGCCTGAAGCTCGGGAGAGCCCGACATAACCCTCTCGCCTTACCTTTGTGGCGGGTAGGTATGCATCACGAGCATGTCCCACGAAAAATTAAAAAATAAAAGTATCGTCGGTATTTCCTCACCCAAGTAGACTGTCCTTGATTGGGGCAACTTAGATCGTGAATCTGTTGAAGGAGTTTCAGATCAGTCAAGTCATCTCTTGGCCAGATATCCAGAGCGCGCATGTATTCTGTTGGTGGAACGAAAAGGAAGAGCAGTAAAGCCACAGTTTACGTCACAGCTCGAGTCTAGTTTGCTTGTTCGCTAATAAGACAGTAGATTAATACCACTACATCTACAAGGTACTATCCATTTGGATGAAGTAGTTAATAATATCCGTATTCCAATTCTTGGAGTGACATAAATTGAATTTCCTTTTTCATTACTCTGCTTCATAAAGTAGCTATTGCCCCTTGAATTTTCCTACAACACTAGCACCGTGATGATGCTATTTTTCTATTTTACCTACCTCTACCCGGGATTATTATTTTAGATAAATAATTTGAAACGTGCTTCAGCTACAAAGGCGAATGGAAATAACCTATCATGTTAACAGGAATATGAAAGTTATTGGAATTTGCAAATTTCATTTCAGTGTGCAAGAAAGTGTGTATTTAGAATAAGCAATTAGTGAGTAGATCGTTGGGCTACCACGAAGGGATCTCGAGCTTAAATTTATAGTACGAACCATTGTTTTATCGAAGTGGTCTTAAAATTTGTTAGTTATTATTTGCTTTAATATTGCGAGACAACAAGCAATTTCTCGATATTGTTCTCAAAAGCATGTGTATATGTATATCTTGCTCTACCATAAGACTTTTAACCCCCCCTTTTAGGTGAAAAATCTAATATTCATAAAAATGTACGAATGCTTCTTGGAACACCAATAAATACAAATTAATATTATATTATTGTAATAATATAAAAAATATTTATTAAATGAGCACTAAGTGCAGTAGAATCAGTTGTCTAGCTCGTTGGCACAGTGATAGTGTAAGATTTGATTCCCGGCAGATGTTTTATTGGGTTCGTCTATCAAATCATTATCGCTAGCAGCTCGGAGTATACAACTGTGCAAGGTAAAGGGTAACAGGCTCGAAACGTGGATATTATAAACGTCTGCCACCCTTTCGGGACTAGAAAAGGTAGACTATGCAAAATATATTATAAGTATAACAAAAATTTACTTAGATACAGTATCATCGAGTCTATATCCCAAAATAATAAATATTTTAATTTTGTCCGAATTTTTCAGGCGCTGCAACTGTTTCGAACTACATCGCCTTAATAAATAACATTGCATCAGTACGATAACAGACGGGTGAGCTCTCATAGCGCCATCTTGCCGGTTTATTTTTCAATCTAACAAAGTTATCGTGTTACTACAAAATTGGAGAACCGTGTTGTGAAATACGAGTTATGTAGAGCATACTGTATAAATTATATTGTTTACTTTAGGCAAAGATTTCTTTTGGCTTCATGATGCACGATAGCATGATATTATAGAATAGCTTTTTTATTGTTGTTGGTCTACTACCAACAACAATCTACCGGATGATAAAGGGTAATCGCTGCTCAAAGACATAACATTATGTCTGTGTTTATTGAGCACTAGCTTTTGACCGCCGCTTCGCTCGCTCGGAAACAGTACCTGGATAACAGGTACTCCCCTAAGTCCTTTTTTATACCCCTGACAACGTGTATGGGAAATTTTTGATACTCAGTCGAGTATTAAGGCGTGATAAGGTAACAAAAAAAAACACACTCACATTCGCATTTATAATATTAGTTAGGATTGAGATCACAGAAGCATTTCTGAGGAAACTCAATGAAACCACTGGCTACTGTATACCACATAGGTGCCAAAAAGGACACAGTCTGCCTAAGGTAGTACCGTAATCTATATGAACATTCCCGTAGGAGAAGAAAGGGACCAAAGTTTGGTTAATTCTCATTCATGGACGCTTGCTTTATCACGAGTAATCGTAAAGTAAGGATTTGATATATGTCTCGGCTTCCTTAACAAGCTTTTATAAAATCTGTATATATTCATAGACTGTCACGATCATGTAGTCTCTGGTTAAATTCAGGCATGGGTCTCTACCCATGCCTGAATTTAACCAGAGACTACATGTGTTATTAACGTTTTTTGCTTGGAAATCTTCCGTAGACGGCAGTATGCTCGCTCTTATTGCGCAAAACCTTCAATGATAGCTGGCTACATGTGGGTGTAATACACCTCTTTACCCTAATACACCAGGGATATATGCATGAGTGAAAGAATCTATATATTATTGAAGGGCAGCGATAGCTCAGTGGGGAGGCCAACAGGCTGCAATGAAGAGGGTCTCGGGTTCGAATCCACGTCGCGCACCTCTGACTTTCGGAAGTTATGTGAATTTTAGAAATTATGTGCGTATTGATTGATAATTATCTCCTGCTCCGTGCCTCGGAGAGCACGTTAAGCTGTCGGACCCGGCTGCCATTAACATCTATGGCAGTCGTTATTGGGAGAGTGTCGACACAAAAGATCCCACTGGGTCGAAGTGTCGCCGGTCTGCACTGACTGGCCCCCACATAAGATAAGATATATATATATTCATTGCGGACTAAATGTATGCACGACATTGAATACGGGTTTTAGGCTGCCTGTTCATTGAAAAGGGGCGAGGCTGCAGGGCGAAGAAACGGATTAATATTAACCAATAGGATTGCATACTGTAGCGGAGCGGAGATTTTATGCAATCCTATTGTTGGTTAATACTTCTCCGTTTCTTCGCTCCGGAGCCTCGCTCTACTTCATTGGACAGGCAGCCTTACAGTCGTATTGCTGGCGGTCTTACTTTAAATCTAGCGCATGTTACATTTTTATATGCTGCCCAGACATTAGAAACAAGAATTAAGAAAGAAAATTATACATAGATGCATAGATTACTACCCACTTTCAAATGCCACGAGTTGCTGACAAAAGTTATTATTAAATACTAGATTTTGCTCGCCTTTTCGCTCGCGTAAATGTATGTTTGAAAAGGCTAGGTTTGTTACATTACCTTTTTCTGGATGAAAGTTATCCTATGTCCTTTTCTGTATTCCTGACAATGTGTATGCAAAATATCATGTTAATCGGTAGATTAGTTAAGACGTGAAAGCGTAACAAACTCACATTTGTATTTATAATATTAGTAAGGATAAAGACCATAGCTAATCTGTTACGTCCAGCTACAGTGATAGGCGATATTTTGCGATGTCAGGATTATTAGACAGTCTTTTTCGGTGGTGCAGCGGTGAATGCGAATTTACTGTGAATTACGTGATAGTCACGATTTCGATTCCCGAGCCTATGTTTGGGACTCGAATAGGTTACTGAGTTTACTAAGTTACTGAAGCTATATTTAGGTTAGTTGCTAGGTTCAGGTAAAAGTAGGTTAGGTTATATTAGTAACAGTACTTGTATTTTTTAAATAAAAAATAACCTATGTTACTTGCTGATAATATAGCTTTCTAATTGTGAAATATTTTTTCAAATCGATTGACTAGGTTTTGAGTAACACCCTCACAAACAAACAAATAAAATATCAAATGTTTCTTCTGTATAATATTAGTATAGACTAGATAAAGTTTAATCAAGAATTTGGAGAAAGAGGGAGAGAAAGAGGTAGAGAGACATAGATTAAAGAACTCCAGTGACGTATTATTGTTTTACAATTTTACAGTTGTCTGGAAGTGTCAGTAGTATATAGTGAGTAAATGGGTGACTGATAATGTTGAGTTATTAGATATCCACAGTATCAGCCAAATTCGAAGTCCATATTATACATACAAATACTCACTCTTTCTAAAAAGGATAAGCAGGTGTGTAATCTATACTAATATTATAAAGCTGAAGAGGTTTTTTGTTTATTTGTTTGTTTGTATGTATATGTAGAACGCGCTAATCTCGGAAACTACTGGTTCGGATTGAAAAAATATTTTAGTGTTGTATAGCCTATTTATCGAGGAAGGCTATATAACATCACGCTACGAACAAGAAAAGCGGAGCTTCAATGAAAAATGTTGCAGAAACGGGGAAAATTCTCTTATGTGATGCAGACGAAGTTGCGTGGGTCAGCTAGTATATGGCAATGGTTTTAGGTACAGTCGAAGACGTAAGTTGTTAAACATTTGTGAGATTATAAATTGATTTATCTTACTCAGTAATGATAAGTTCCTAATCTTTAACAGCAGCAATAGTTGAATGTTTGTTATTTCAATAACATTACATTATTATAATTATATAGAACAATAATTAGACATTTTTGTTTATAAAATACTGTCACAAATTTATTTAATACTTATGTTGTTGACTACATTCATCAAAATAAGTAGCTATACATTAAATCAATTGGTACACCATTTATGATAGTAGGCGAGAAATCGAAATATGTGAGGTCAGTCAAATCGCACGGGCTAACGTGCGGATAGTGTACTATCGCCTAACCCTTCTCACACTGAGAAGAGGCCTGTGCAATGAGACAGTTTATATACAGGGCTAATATTACGTAGAACATTAAACACTTTTAAGTAAGAACAGAACGATTTGATTATACCCCATTCTGCCTATTGTGGCTGCAGTGGCCGACCGAGATATCGAAGTTGTTCCAAGTAAATAATATTAAGTAAACCACACACACTTAGAAGTCTAGCAACTATTTAACCCTTATGTACTATTAAACTAACAATAGCTTGCCACACAGGCTTTATTATAACTGAGGTTAACCTAACAAGTAGAGGTTTCCTAATTAATATAATGCTATAGAGTGTGAGAATTAAGGCTAAGAACATTTATGATAGTATAATTAGGAATATCGGTGGCACGGTGGTATAAGTGGCCGCCTTGCCGCTGACGACGCGCAATGTTGTGGATTCGAGTACCAGATGGGAGAAAAATTATAATCCACAAATAATTGTTCTAGGTCCAGATGTACTTTGGGATATTATTTCTATGTAAAGTTATTGTAAAAATCCTGTGACACAAGATTTAAATCCAACTTCAACCTAAAGCTTAAAGGTGAGGTGTAATTATTAAATAATGAAGTTAGTTCATCTCAAATTTTCCTCTTCTGTTTTTATTATTATTAATAAATAGGCAGGCAGTTAAAGTAACTGATATGTTCCTGTATCCTGCTAAATACCCACTATAATGAAACTCACTAGTCTAAAATAATGTGTCTATATTACCAAATTCACAGCAATTACTCGGACTGTTGAGCACGTCTTACTCGGTTAAATGCTAGTTCCTCACTACTGAGCGATCTTTCGCCGAGAGCCTAGTTACTTTTTTCCTTCCACAATAACCCCACTATTTAAAAATGACGGTTGGCTGTGTTGCCGGTTGGGTAAATAAAAACTCCCGAACAGAATTATTAACAAAAATAAGAAATCATGACACCACTAAGTAGTCTTTTGTTTCGTTGAAGGTATTTATCGAGTTTATTTTTAAATACGTTTGTATTTTGAGCTGAGACTACATACATACAGTCTGCTAGCAGTTTGTTCCACACTCTTACAACCCGATTGCTTAGATAGTGTGTGTGGGGATTATTATTTGAGTAGCGGGTGCATAATTTAAGGCGGTGACCTCGTCGGTGGACTTTAGTATTACGTGTTGAAATGTTTTTTTATTATTTGACTATAAAATACACGTTTCTTTGTCTTGATACCGTCGTTACCTATACTGAGCAGCGATAGCTCAGTGGGGAGACCAATAGACTGCAATGCAGAGGGGCTCGGCTTCGAACCCACGTCGCGCACCTCTGACTTTCGGAAGTTATATGACTTTTCGAAATCATGTGCGTATTGATTGACAATTATCGCCTGCTCCGTGCCTCGGAGAGCACGTTAAGCCGTCGATCCCGGCTGCCATGAACATCTATGGCAGTCTTTATTAGGAGAGTATGGACACCACAAAATATCCCACTGGGTCGAAGTGTCGCCGGTTTGCACTGACTGGCCCCCACTTAAGATACATATGTATATACTTATAAATAGTCTCACAGCTACTCTCAGTATAGGAATGTGACAATGTGTGTATTACACTGATATTGCACCAGCTACAGATGTGTAACCACGCGATAGGATGCGAACCTATTCATCTGCAAGTCGTACCAAGGTCCTCATGCTCACCTCACAACAACTGCTTCACTGAGGCACCGCATAATGAATGCGTTAATACAAACCGAATATGATTGTTCTGCATTAAAATATTATGTATTTAGTTTAGAGTTTACATAAGTAATTTATAAAAAACAAAATTTGAGTTACGCAATACCAGGTGCTATTTTAAGCTTTCCACAGACTACGGATAGCGGCAAACGGAACTATTCGACTGGTATTTTCGAACATATGGTGTATACGAATGAGAAGGCTAAAAAGTCGTTTGGTGAAGAAATCACGACAGCGGGCAACCGCGGATCACGATCAGAGCCAGTCTTGTCATTGTAAGATAGACACCGTCGTTTGCGGATCGTTTAAGAGATTAAACAAGTGAATTATTTTTAATATCTTATTTATTGTCGGCTTCGGTGGCGTAGTGGTTAGTGTAACCGACTGCCACGCCTGAGGTTGCGGGTTCGATTCCCGCACAAGTCAAACATTTATGTGCATGAACATGGATGTTTGTCTTGGTCTGGGTGTTTCTATGTATAATATGTATGTATTTACAAAAAAAAAAGTATATATGTATGTTTATCCGTTCTGCTTAGTTTGGGCTAGTTGGTATTGTGTGTATGTGGTAGAATATTATTATTATTATTATTATTAAATAAGCTTGGAAGAATAATATCTATCCAAATAGGAATATAATATGATTCGGATGATATGATGAAGACCACGGTGTGCCTATTCGCTGCCGTGAATGGCGGGTGGGTTGCTGGAACTGAAACTACACCAGCGACCCACCCAGCAATGCCTAACGCAGGCAAAAAATGCATCCGGGTTACGACTCCTTGGTGACGCCCCGGCACGTCAGAGAGCGTCGTACCGACTCAATGATCATATGTTGTCCAACGCAACACAACAACCAGCCGTAACCCAATAGATACTAAAGCCAGGCACGTGCAAGTTATAAGCGTACGTTAACCCCGGCAACCACACTAGCAAAATATGGACTTTATATTCATAGTTATCGTCCTAAAACCAATAATGACTGGATAAAAGCCACCACAACTGTTCGCCGAAGAGTTATAGCAGCAGTGTCTGCAGCTAATGGCAATTTATTGACTATAAAACTTTTACACGGCCAGGTATGTTTGACAAACTGTTATGATACCGCCGCGGTTTGTTACTTTTTATGTTATTGTTGTTTTGTGTTAATGATGGTATATCTGTGCGTGTTTTTGGTGTACCTCTACAAGCTCGTTATGAATAGAACTAACTTTTGCCCGCGGCTTCACTCGCTCTGGAACAGTAACTTTTTTCTGGAGGAAAGCTACCCCGTGCCCTTTTGCTTACCCCTAACAAAGTTTATGCAATTTTTATGATGATCGGTTGAGTAGTTAAGGCGTGAAAGCGTATCAAACAAACTGACATTCGCGTTTATAATATACGTTAGGATTTATTGGTATGACAATGGTGACATTTTTGATGGCATAAAGTTGCCATGGTAACTGTTTATCATCAGGCAAAGTGCAATCCTTGGTTTCTTAGGCTATGTATGACCCAATAATTTGCAAGGCACGAAATAACTAGGGGTATCATTTGACAGCAATCGATTCCACTGGGACTGGGTCAGATAAGTAAAGTTGGTATGTAAGTAAACAAATTGGAGAGATAGGTATACCGTATATGAGCCGACGGGCCCCTTAGTTACTGCGTTAAACGTAGTAACTGTTTGTTTTTTTACGCCGGTTTCTTAAAAGAGGATGGTATTTCACTGTGCTGACAGTGTTCTATGACCACCAAGTAATAGATAATAATTGTGGTTTGTTCCATTCATTATTTCTCTTTGGTTATATATGACCTTAATTATATATTAGACAACTCCATCCGCTCAGATTTTCTCAGTAGTAGGTAAATTGATACACACGTACACACAAATACATATACTGCCACTTGAAAATTTCTATTAGAAAATCCTAATAATTACTTGCCCGAGTTCACATACATTTCTTATGCGTCACTCAGGCATTCCCATTCACCACGTTAACAAACTTGTATGTCCATTTTTCTTGCTCCTCTTATTGGATAGGCAAACTATTCAATATAAAGTCGGTCAGTTACTTCTTTCAGACTATATTCGTTCTTAAATATTTTAAAAAGAGATGATAGAATAAAAGATAATTAATACATAAAGATGGGCCCTTATGTATTGTCTCCAGCTGCCAGTACGCCATATTTGTTTACTAAATAAGAATATAAATAGAGTAGTGGAGCCTCGCTGATTTTAGCTGTGTTTCGTTCAGTAAATTAGAGTGCCGGAGACCCAATCACCCTCTTTCCCCCTTCGAGCTCCTTCTCCTTCCCACTTCCTTTCCTAAAGGGTCGGCAACACGCAAATGATGCCTCAGGCGTTGCAGGCGTCCATAAGCTACGGTGACCATTTACCATCAGGTGGGCCGTAAGTGTGTTTGCCAACTCAGGCGAATAAAAAAAAGTATGAGAAATCGACTAATGTATTTATTATTATTATTATATTCTTACTTTCTAACTAATATTATGAATGAGAATGTGAGATTGTTTGTCTGATACACTAAGCGAAATTTAATTTCATACACTTAGTTAGGAATACAAAATCCCACAGCGCTGCACACTTTGGCGGATTGCCCCGCCTGGGCATCGCAACGCCATGAGTTGATCGCAGCAGTCGGTATGGTTACCCTCTCGCGCCCGGCCGTAATTCAATCTATGGTCCGGAGCGAAAGATCGTGGAACGCCGTCGCCTCCTTCTGTGAGGAAGTCATGTCCATCAAGGAGACGGTAGAGCGTGAGAGGGAGCGCTTAAACCCTCTTCCCAAAACCGCAGAACCAGGCGCTGGAGGGCGCGAGATGACCTCCAGCCACCCTGAGGTTTGATCTGAGGGTGGTGGGCTTCGTGGGCCTGCCACCACCCGATCAGCAGGTCCGAGAGGCGGCGTGCGTGTTCCCACGCGCACCTCCGTGTCGTGTTTGTCCCCCCCCCACAATTGGGGACAGTAGGGCTTGAATCTAGTGGTTACTAAAGCCTAGTCTTGTTGTGTAGTGGCCTGCCGTTTCATACGGCGGGCCGAAACCTCGGCGGGGCCGCGACCGCATGTGAAAGTGATTCGCGCGGCCCCGTCGATAGCGGTTTTGTCGAGGAACACCGTGGTAGGTTTAGTCGGTATTTCGAAAGGTCCATTATTATCTTCATTACCATTTTTCTCTTTTACCCCGGTGAGTCCGACATAATTCCTCCGCCCGCCCCCGCGGAGGGGAATGCGTCAAAGCATTCCACCGAGTAAAAAAATAAAAGGAATACAAAATCCCGAACGAAGCCGTGGGCTAATGCTAATATCTTATATTAGAAAAGTTTTATAACTCAGTTTCAATATTCTACCTGACGTACATGTACAATATAGCTTCTATCAAAATAAACGTTTGACCTGCAATTTGATTGTCCACAAAAAAAATGTCTGACAAATATTAACCAAATGAAAACAATTAGCTAACGAGCTTTGGATCCTTTTTCTCCATATTTTTGATACGCCACCATACTTTTTTGTTCACGAGATAAATTCTGTTTGGTTTAGTACTCTTAATAATTTTAATACACTTTTTATTCAAAAGGACCACGAATATATTTTTTATGCGTATTTTCTAATTGCTTTGCGATATCGCTGGTTAATCTAAACGAACAATTAAAATGTATAAAATAAACCATCTAAATTCTCGATACATTTTAGGTTAGTGAGTTTTAATAAAGTTTTTGTTATTGATTATATTTTTTCGCGAATTTTCATTATTTGTATTTCTTATTGAAATTAAACTGCTATATACGGATTTTATCGCGTTGTTTATTTGACACTTTATTACAAAATTTTGTAAATTTTTTTTTTTTTTACACTACTAAGTACTACTATTAAACTTTACTAATTTTTAAGCTAATTAAATTATTATTAAACTATTTCGATTTAATTTATTTTTACACTTTCCCCGACGTTTCGGTTGCTTTTCAGCAGCCATGGTCACGGGGAGACTAAGATGGCAGTTGTCTCAATGTTCCAGTGTAGTTATTTCAAAGTACCCGAACATAATTTAATCATTGGTGTTTCTATTTACGCAGAAATTTAATTTCAATGAATAATATTCACGTAAATAGAAGACAATATTTGTATTTCTTATTTTTGGTATTAATCAAATGTATTTTAAACTAGTTTATTTAAGATTAATACAAGCCATTATTCTATTAAGTTATAAGGCTGCATTAATTGGAAAGCTCAAGTTACGTATACGTGATGTTTTATTAAATATTCTGCACGAAATTATTTATTAAACTTTGTTTTCCACAACGTTCAAACAATACCCATATAAGGCATATTTATATTTCGAAATCTTTAGTCATATTTTTTTGTCCATCTTTAGCACGTTTTTTGATTAACCAGGCGTCATTCCATTACTAAGCACGAGTATTTAGCTATTGTTTTTAAAACTAAACATGTTAAATTCATATGCCACGTCTGGTAATGACCTTCTGTAAAAAAAAAACGACTACAAAAAATATTAAACATATTTGACATTATTAAGAGAAAACAGATATTAAAATCCTGATTAAACGTAGACGTACATATATTTGCATGTAATTATTTCATAATACGGCAATTTTTTGCCTTAAATATTTTATTTAGATGCCTTTAATGTTTATTAAATTTATTTGTAATCAGCATTCCAATCATCTGCAAATCCCTTACAAAACATCCTAGCTATGATATCATTAATTCCAATGAACTAACACAAACAATATTTTCTTTCATTTAAATCCAACTGTATACAAACAGTAACTAGAGATGCAAAGAAATCTTTTTTCCTATTCAATTCTAATTAAAAGTGGGAATAAACGCGAGTTGTGGGGCAGCTCTGCGTACGATCCGGTCATCTCTGGAACAGACTAGATTACTGGAAGAGTTTTATAGAAAATGTCGTCACCGCGAGCGAGTTGAAGTATTGGAAGCTCTCCACTTTAATTAATTATTTCTTGTTCATGCTAGTGGGTGGTGTTTGCGTTTGTTTGAATGTTGAGTTTAATCAGATTCAGTTTCGAATGGATGAGTAAGAATTGTCATTGCGGGTTTGGTTTTAATTAACTTTTTGTTGTATGTCTACGTTTGATTTAGGTAAACACAAAATTCTTTGAATGCTATCTTGAAATGTTGATTATGCTTACTTACCATTACTATACCTCTTGTCAATGACAATTTAAGTTAAATTGAATGGTTTGCAAGAAGTGGAATTGCATAGTGTATGCCTAATCTACTTAACAGAAAATAGGCTTATTGAAGAATGAGATATGTTATATTAAGTAAGTGTATGAATTTAAAATATTTTTAGGCATTGAAATTAAACTGCTAGATACGGATGCATCCATGGTCAGCCATGGTCATCCGTGGTGCAGCCATGGTCACGGGGAGAGGTCTCCCCGTGACCATGGCTGCTGAAAAGCAACCGAAACGTCGGGGAAAATGTAAAAATAAATTAAATCTAAATAGTTTAATAATAATTTAATTAGCTTAAAAATTAGTAAAGTTTAATAGTAGTAGTAGTGTAACAATTTTCAAAATTTTGTAATAAAGTGTCAAATAAACAACGCGATAAAATCCGTATATGGCAGTTTAATTTCAATGAATAATATTCGCGTAAATAGAAGACAATATTATATTTTTAGGCAATTTACAAAAATTTAAGCAGGATACAAGAATCACTCAAACATGGCATATAATAGTATATAACTATAACTAGTCCAAAAACCTTATTATCCTTTTTCAACAATTTTGATGTCAAATTGCATACAACTTACTTAATTGTTAGCGGCTAAAGTAGTGTAAGTATTACATATATTAAATATAAGGGAAAGTCGCGACACGTGTATCACTAGTAGTTTTAAAGAGACATCTATACTACGACAGTTATGAAGAATTACAACGATAGTATTTTGATTTAAAATAGAAAAGCCATTAATGTGCATTCATAAAAACCGCATGCATATTTTTACATAAGTATACAAATGTTGACTCCACTAGCAACCCCCAAACGACTGACAAGTTTTAAATCTCATGTAAAAAAGGACAGCTTAACTGGCGTCAGCCTGACACATATGAAGACTCCGTGGTACTACTAAGACTTTCGGAATAGTAAAACCCAACAGCACTTCGCCGACGCGGGAAACAACATTCAAACTTACGGCATTTATAATATTGTCTTACGTTTACGTGAATATGCTATACGTTGAAATAAAATAATTAACTTTTATTTATATAAAACTGTAAACTTAAATATGTATAAATATGTAGTTTTTAATAATTAAAACAGCTTCAATAGTAATGAAGTTTAATTATTATTAAACTTCATTATGTAATAAAAGTGTTTTAAAATAAACAAAGTGACAAAAGTCGTACATATAAAATAGTTATGGTATATAATTAAGTAAATATTTTAATATAGCCATATAATACTTAACATATTAGTAAGTAACTGTGTGTGAACATGTGCAACAGGGGACCAACCACTACCTGAGATTTGACAAACCACAGATTCTCGCTAAAAAACACCGATTCCTACCAAGGATGCTTCGCGAGGCTATTGAAATCAAAAAACATCCTAATTTCAATAGAGAAGATGGTTGGAATGTACCACCAGCTTGGGATCCAGTCATTCAAATAGTCAAACTCAAGAAGAAGCAAACCACAGCTAGACTTCATGATACTCTGAGCTCATTCTGCGTAAATAGAAACACCAATGATTAAAT
Source organism: Catocala fraxini (assembly GCA_930367265.1). Taxonomy (NCBI): domain Eukaryota; kingdom Metazoa; phylum Arthropoda; class Insecta; order Lepidoptera; family Erebidae; genus Catocala; species Catocala fraxini. The sequence continues at coordinate 23,410,365 of OV884027.1, read as the reverse complement.
TATGTTCGGGTACTTTGAAATAACGATACTGGAACATTGAGACAACTACCATCTTAGTCTCCCCGTGACTATGGCTGCTGAAAAGCAACCGAAACGTCGGGGAAAGTGTAAACTTAAATATAAATAGTTTTAATAGCTTTAATAATTTAATTAGCTTAAAATTAGTAAAGTTTAATAGTATCTAGTAGTAGTGTTAAAGTTTCAAAATTTTGTAATAAAGTGTAAAATAAATAACGCGATAAAATCCGTATATAGTAGTTTAATTTCAATGTTATACTGTTTATCAACTTTCTCCTTGCTATGAAGTGATAGGCTATAGTCCAGCACACCGGTCCAGTACCTACGCATTTGCAGATTTTACACATCTAGGCCATAATAAAGATTTTTTAGACATTGTTTTCTTTGTCAAAAATGAATTTCGTCATTCATCAATCTTCAAACATTAGTAATTTATATAATAAAATGTACAAAACGAGTGATTCTTCTTCTTTTTCTTTTTCGTGTGGTTAGTGCCCAATGACAACTTGTTGTCAAGAGTTGTTCAAACCGCCCGTAGGCCTCTGACATGGCTTAACGACTGCTGTCAATTTGACAACAACCGGGACCAACTTTTTACGTGCCCTCCAAAGCATGGAAACGCTCAGATGAAATACCACTAAGCGGTCACCCATCTATTGACTGACCGCACCCAACGTTGCTTAACCTCGCTAATCGTTTACTGATCAGTGAGTGGAACTGGCTATGAGCGCCTCATACTGCCAAAACTAGTGATGATGTGCTAACTGCATCATATTGTGCACAAGTATTAAAAAATACTTCACGCAGAAGCTTATAGCGTTCTATAATACTGACCTGGAAACTCGTCAGCATATATGTTACAAACTAGAACAGACTGCGAATATCGCTAGACTCTAATCCAACTAAATAGCTTGCCGAGCAATAAATGCTATCATAAACTTTTAACAACTTCGACTTTCCTAAATTGTTACTCGAACTGTTCTTTACAAATGGTTATTTGATTAAACTGTATTGATTCAGCTCTGGAGCTAAATTGTTTACACGGGCAAATGTTAGGAGTTTGTAAATAAGAACTAGTTTTGATCGTATGCGAAAGTTTGATCATATCTCAGTGACGCTAGAATAAGCTACCAGGCAGTTGTAGAACAAGCTACTAGCGGGCTTTAGAGTGAGTTAATGTATTTTAGTTTGTTAGTTAATATAGTTGGTATATCTTATATGCATACGTAGTGTCACGCTCATACCCTTGGAGGCTTGATAAAGATGTATTGACAGCTATGATTTGACGTCCCACGTATCACCTCATATTATAAAACAAAGTCTCCCACCGCGTCTGATAAACTCAAAAACTACTGAACGGATTTTCATGCGGTTGTCACCAATAGACAGAGTGATTCATGAAGAAGTATAATTTGTTAAGGTTTTGCTCTACCTATGCGAAACTAGGGCGGGTCGCTGGTCGGTGACGTAATAAAAGGCAGACCTATTGCCGTCTGCCAGACAAAGTTCCAGATTCCTTGCTGTATTTCTTGCCAGATAAACCTAAGTACAGCAATCGTTTTTACTGCCGCTGCGGTATCGAAGCTTATCTTGCTTATTCATATTGTTTTTAAAACTCCAGTACAATAGATTACATAATTCATATAGCGCGACAAACTCAATAAATATTTAAACAATGGCCACACAAAACGCTAACATAAAATTCCGAACACATTTTGGCCTAGTTGCGTAGTTTTGGTGTAAGTACATTCTTGTTGGATTTGTTTTATCCCATACGGCAATCAATTCCGTTATAAAGACCGATGAACCTGGACAAACTTATTATCAAATCAAGTTTTGAATATTTAATTATAATTCAAATTACAAACAATGACGGCAAAATTCGAATGCACGGTCACATAATTTTTAAATATTTGAATTCGTTCTTCGTTGTAATCGCCCATCGCTAATGCAGATTCTTCTCATACCAATAGCACTGTACGGTGAATGGATTTTATGAGACGAGCTAAGTAAATTTATTTATTATCCTAACTAAGATTCTCGCTAAGTGTTAACTCGCGAAGAATGCACCATTTGACACGTTAACTAAATAGCACTTCCAGCTTCTCAAAAGGATTCCTTCTGTTTACCGAGTGAACAGACACTATTATATGTGTTTACATTACATATTATATTACAGAGTTTATCTCTACGTTTCGGAAACGCTTACTTATTTTAATTAGTAACATTCCCAGGTTGTTTAAAATACTACCTACTTCAAAAAAGAATATTTTATCGAAATAATATGTGTTCAACATTTAATAAGTTATAACAAAAAATAATATCTAAGGATCTTCTATTTAAACTCAGTAGACTTTTTGATATGAACTCATTTGGTTCTGTAGATAGCTCTATACTAGATACAATGAATCATTATTTTTTTAATAAATTAAGCGTTAAGAAATATCTCAGGCTATCTGTTTATAAAATGTTATCAATTTTTTTTAAATATTACCAAATTGCTGTACCATTAGATTAAAATTGTGAAGAGTTTGCGCAAAACCTTGTGCACCATAATATTTCCTGCGCAAACCAGTTCTTAAAGATTGGCTTCCATGATCGGCATACTTGACATACACTCTGAAAGTCATTATTTGTCATAGAGATTTATATCACTAGGTAACATTTGCAACATGCATGTGCTTCTATTGTAAATTTTTATCCATATTTTGTCGATATATTTACGCAGTCCCTCCACTTCATGTACTACTTTATTATCATCCCAGCTTACCGAAATTAATATCGAATACTCAGTAAGCTAACAGTAAATGTCAAGACAAATGATCGTCGAACCACTAATCCGCGTCACTAGGGTAGAGCCTAAATAATGACAGACAATGTGAAAAGGTGACGCTTTTTAGGTTTCATCGTTAAATTAAGCGTGTCTATCACATTTAATTACTGGCTATCTAATGACTGGTATTAATAAAATAGAATTTGTTATTTCTCGACGAAAGCCATTTACTAGCATTAAGAAGAAGATATTTCTGTACTATAAGCAATCTCAGGTCTAACAAATTAATGATTTTTTGGATTCGAAACTATGGTTTTGTCATGTAGCTCGAAAACTGAAAGACTCATAAAGAAAAACCATATCTTTCATTCTTAATTTTCTTACAAAACCTTCTAAACCAATTTTTAGCCTATTGAGTCGCAGCGGTACTCCGGCGGCTGGATACAAAAGTTTTTCGAGTAATCTCAGTCAATGCATCTAATTCTGTTTAGTAGAAACAGAATTATGATGCATAGTGTGATTGGCACATATGACGTTATGGACGAACTGTAGTTCATAAAATCTCATAGAGGTCTTCTATAAGCTTTTATGAACCAATAATAATTCTGTGACGTCACATTTAAAAAGGCATGACTGGCACTGTCCATTGACCTATATGTTGATATGACATGTTCGGTATCTTATCTTATCTTATGTGGGAGTCAGTGCAGACCGGCGACACTTCGACCCAGTGGGATCTTTTGTGTCGACACTCTCCCAATAACGACTGACATAGATGTTCATGGCAGCCGGGACCGACGGCTTAACGTGCTCTCCGAGGCACGGAGCACGCGATAATTGTCAATCAATAACATAATTTCGAAAAGTTTAACTTCCGAAAGTCGGAGGTGTGCGACGTGGGTTCGAACCTCTCCATTGCAGTCTGTTGGTCTCCCCACTTTGTTGAGCTGTTATATATACATGTTCAGTAACAAATTTATATCAATACCAAAAACAGCACACAAAAAGACCGTTTACTAACAAAAAGCCACATATAATGACTCAAATTATGAATTTGTTTCGCCATGGAATGTTATAAAATTAACTATCTGCTGGGTATCTTCGGATCGCTTGGAATTCGACCCTTTTGCCGCGAACGCGCACACCTCCGCGCATTCTTCAATTTGCTACGTGATGCCATGTAGTTCCGATCAAGTTGCCGATCTTAACTATCTTCGGAGGGGAGCTTTGTATGCCAGAGAGTTTTTTAATTTTCTATTACGACGGGCAAGAGGGATGGTATTGCAGAGGTAAGTGTACGAGATGGGAACTAGTTTTAGCGTAGTGTTAAATAACACCTGACGTTATAGTTTAAAAACTAAACTACTAATAGTGTCACGACATATATATACGACTAGCTTTTGCCCGCGGCTTCGCTCGCGTAAAAGAAGGTTAGTTAGTAACTGTATTTGTAAAATAAGTAACATTTAGGTGATAATTAGCTTTCTATGGTGAAACAATTTTTAAAATCGGTTGATTAGTGTTTGAGTTAAATCCTTACAACCAAACAAACAAAAGATCATTATGTTGAAATAGTAAACTAATACTACCTGTTACCCGCGACTTCGTCCGCGTGGAATTTAGCATTTCAGTTAGCAGAGTTTACGAAAACTTAATAATTCTGTATTCCTCGTAAAGATATACCTATGCTAAAATTAACATCATTCTTTTATTTTGTGAGTCGATGTTATTTATAATATTATTATATAAGTGTTTCTATTGGATGTATAAATATGATTATTATTATATATACTTCACTCCTATTTGAATCGAATATTGTTCACTATGTTATCGGTTTGAATTTTTTCGCAGAAGCCTATATTTTTTCTAAAATAAAAGTGTCTTAAGTTACTCCTTATAACATCAGCTAGTCTAGTCAGTCCCGTCAAAATCGGTTCAGCCGTTTCAGATATTCGCCGGAACAAACAGACAGACAGACAGGCCGACAGACAGAAGTACAATAATTTTAAAAATATTTATTTTTATATACCGGACCTTATATACTTTCATATACATTAAGTAAAAAGCTGTTATTTTGACATTACAAACAGACACTTCAATTTTATTTATTTGTATAGATGTAAACATTAATCGGATATTGTTCACTATTTCATTGGTTTTAATATATCTGCGCGGAACCCTATTTTTTCTAAAATCAAAGTAGCCTAAGTTACTCCTTATACCATCAGCTATCTGCCAGTGAATGTCCTGTCAAAATCAGTTCAGCCGTTTTGGAGATTAGCCGGAACAGACAGACAGGCAGACGGACAAACATTTTAAAAATAGATGTTTTGGTATAGGTACCTTATATACTTTTATATGCATTAGGTAAAAAGCTGTTATTTAGACATTACAAACGGACACTTCAATTTTATTTATTTGTATGTATGTATTGTATGTATTGTATAGATAATTAGGCATTGAAGTAAGGCTATCATTTTTGTGCTTACCAGTCGACGCCATTAACGAAGAAGGTCCTGTCAATCTTGTCACAGCTGCTGTCAAAAGCCGTATTTATTGTCGGCTTCTATGGTTATTGTTAAAGTGGCTATAGAGGTTGAAGTCTAGACATCTTACGATCCACTAGCACCTCTAGTGGTGAATTTAAGCGTAATACGAGCAAAAACTCTGTATCTATATTCGAGAAACGAGTCATTTTACTGATGGATTGTTAGTTTTTGATACGTATTCAATGAAAAGTATGTTTAACTGGTCGTAGTTAAAACTAGTTGTTTCTAGAATATAAGAATCGGGCCTAAAACAAGTTTTTTTACGGACTAACTCAATTCAGACAGTTATATTTATGGAAAAAAATAATTCCTTTTTTCTTAACTCTTTTAAATTATGTAATATGTTGAAATTAAACTACTATATACGGATTTTATCGCGTTGTTTATTTTACACTTTATTAGATAAATTTAGAAACTGTTACACTACTACTACTAGATACTATTAAACTTTGCTAATTTTTAAGCTAATTAAATTATTAAAACTATTGAAACTATTTATATTTATGTTTACACTTTCCCATACAAATAGGTACTTAAACGTGAATCTCACCACCATCCTAAACAGTTAGCTACCGTGGGAATGTCTTTGTTTTAGAGAGCCCACGGGATCTGTGACAAGAAACACCTGGACGCCGAGCTTCAATATGTCAAGCAAGTACTGCAAGACAACAAGCTCCAACAGCCGCGCCGCTGTCACAGATCCCGAGAAAAGCCAGCCATAGTTGAGCGCCAGCCTGCTATACTGCCTTATGTAAGGGGTGTCACTGACAAGATTGGCTACATCTTGAAGCGAGCTTCAATCAACACATACTTCAAGCCGCCAACGAAGATAAGTTAATTTTTACCATCCGTCAAGTGCCAACTACCTTTAAGAGATGCAGGGGTCTATAAAATAGATTGTGACTGCGGACTCTCATACATTGGTCAAACCAAGAGAAGCATAGGCACCCGCGTGAAAAAACACATAGCTGATGTAAAACACCAACGCTCGTTGAAGTCTGCTGTGTGTGAACATGTGCAACAGGGGAGCAACCACTACCTGAGATTTGACAAACCACAGATTCTCGCTAAAGAACACCGATTTCTACCAAGGATGCTTCGCGAGGCTATTAAAATCAAAAAACATCCTAATTTCAATAGAGAAGATGGTTGGAATGTACCACCAGCTTGGGATCCAGTAATACAAATAGTCAAACCCAAGAAGAAGCAAACCACAGCTAGACTTCATGATACTCTGAGCTCATTCTGCGTAAATAGAAACACCAATGATTAAATTATGTTCAGGTACTTTGAAATAACTACACTGAAATATTGAGACAGCTACCATCTTAGTCTCCCCGTGACCATGGCTGCTGAAAAGCAACCAAAACGTCAGGTAAAGGGTAAACTTAAATATAAATAGTTTTATTAATTTAATTAGCTTAAAAATTAGTAAAGTTTAATAGTAACTAGTAGTAGTAGTTTAACAGTTTCTAAATTTTGTAATAAAGTGTCAAATAAACAACATGATAAAATCCGTATATAGTAGTTTAATTTCAATGAATAACATTCGCGTAAACAGAAGACAATATTATATGTAATATGTGTCAAAAAATAACTGTCCCTAGGAAAAAGACTCGTTTCTTAACTATAAGCACCAGCGATCAATGTGTCACGGGCCTTTTTGTGGCAAAATGAATCTTTAACAAAATAATAACTCTTTGTTGCCTGAGAGTTAGTTCTTTAAAGTTCTATATTCTAATCAATAAACGATTGACAATGTCTGAAGTTCTATCCACTTCTAAGATTGAATATTCTCCCGTTGATAATGCAGATATTGCAATGGCGGCCAGAGACTTGCGTAATATTTTTTTATCCATACTCGCTCCCAGTTTCTCACTCGCACCAAGTAATAACCATATTTTGAACATGCCGCAGTGCATCTGCTTGAGTTCATCTAACTTATTATATCCCGCTGTTGGCCACTGTTTGCATCGTAAATTACGCCAATAAAGAGCTTCTACGTATAATTTTGGTTTAGATATCATTCCGTCTAATGAGAGATATTTCCATACAAATTTGGTAATTCTGGATGTGTTTTATGAGTAGTGTCATATATTAACGTGACTGTATTTCTCTTTTGATTTATTTAGCGGAGGTAATAAATAACAAATTCATTTTCTAATGTTACCTATTTTGAAAAGTCTAGGTAGTGCTGGTGCAACAGTAGTAAATGCAATTGCTGTGCATGAGGTCTCGGGTTCGATTTCTGGGTCAGGCAAAGTGGTATTGGGGTTTTTCTGTAAAGCTGTTTTGAGAAACCACAGGGAGTTTGGCACAATTTTTTATAGACGACAATTAGCTGTTATATGTAGGTATTAAAATTAATTGGCGACCTGATGGTCTAAACAGTTACTATTATTTTCATAAATGGTTACATATTTGCAATCTAATCTAGGCAATGTTGCTTAACCCTGTCAATCTACCAATCGATCTGCAACATCACCACGCCGCTCTTTTATTTAAAATACATATGTACCGCTTTTTATTCTTACTGTATCATTTCCATTTGTTAAACGAAATAAAGAAAGAGCAGCTTAATTGTACTACAGATTATTAAGAATGGATTCTTGGAATATCTCAAAGTTTCTTTATTAAGTAATCGACTAAAGAAAGCGATAGCTTTCGATGCTTCTTAATAAAGACAGGCTTCTTTGTTTTGTATCTTGTATTTGTTTATTTGACGCCATGAAATATACTCTTTGTAATCAACTTAGTGTTAAAATAAAGAAAGTGGTTTGATATAAATACTAGTTGCCAAAGTGCGTGTTGCAGGCGTCCATAGGCTACGGTGACCACTTACCATTAGGTGGGCCGTATGCTTGTTTGCGTTTATACGTTTTTACGTTTCTGTTTGTGTGTAGTGTTATAAATTTGTGGCCAGCCGTGACATTTGAAGTTCCATTATTAAATTAGGGTCGCAAGAAGAGTGATGAGAGTAATTCAAGTATTAAAGATATGTTAGACCGAAGTACAAATACGTCATTTCTGCTCACCCCTCTAAGAAACTGGCTCGTGTCAATGTATATACATAATTATGTATATAATACTGAGGTCTTTGTAAATATTGATTAATAATTATAATAGATCCTCCCGCTATAATTATAATATGTGATTACTGTCGTATAAAAATCTTTACCTTATCTAACAATAGCGAGATTAAATGCAATAAAAAAATATAAAATATTATGCAATATAACTAAATATAAATAATTTTCATCACAATAATATTTCGAATAGATTTAAAGAAATTAGTTGACTATTTTAATTGTGTTTTAAAATACTCAGAATATTTTAAACAGTGTTACCATAAATTCATTTTTACGCAAAATGCGAGTTGAATAAAAATACATCCCAATATTTAAGCTAACATTAATACTTTAATTTTTTTCAAAATGAATTATTTGTACGGGTATATTGTCAAAGAGGCTTCTAAGCGGCCAATAGATTTTACTGCAATATGTTTTAAGGCTATGTCCAGCAGTGGACTATTATAGCCTGATGATGATGTTTTAACTAAAGCCTGGCCAGCTCGAAAACTTTTGAGAGTATCGCCCATTGCCAACATAATTCTTTAGATAGTTTTATACAAAATATTATAATATGACCTTTACTGCTGGGCAGTATATTGCAGACACACATTACAGTAAAAATAATGTTCACTTAGAAGCCCTAAAACTATAGGCAATTATAAACTGCGAATTATATTAGGTTAATATTATATAAGTATGTATGATATTTCGACGTTAATCCTGACACAAGTCAACATACCTATCTAGTTTAAATTTTCATTACTAATGTTGATTTTACACGTATACACATGTCTGCTATATAAAATATACCTCAGTCTTATAAATATCGACACACAAACATACTCGAATAAAGTTAAATGAAACCGATTTAGCGTAAAGCTGATTCCGTCAAACATAATTTATACCTTTCCGTGAAATCTATTTCGAGCACCCAAAAAGAAATGTTCCATTCGAAATTTAATAAAATGGAGGCAGCTTCCTTATATTTGAACGCATACTGACATCCACTAAATCAAGACAAAGCTCAACAGAACAATGTCCAGAAATTAAGGTCCCTTGAAACATATTAATTTTACAAGTTGTGCGATGGAAGGCAATTAAAACTTGAAACGGAGAACGTAGGAAGTTGAAATTCTTAATTCTTTTCCATTTAATTTCATCTTCGAGTTCAGATAAAGTGGGACGAGTAGACGTACGTAGTTGCAATTATTGAAAGAAGACGTTGAAAGTATTGCTTGTTTACTGAACCGGTATAAGGGAGGAGAAGTTTTAACAATCTGTGGATTATCTTCGATTAAGTTTCGATTCCAAATATAAATCAAACAGAACCCCCGAAAATCGATATTTAACCTCGATTTATTGCGCTGATATTTGAATGTTCGCCTTTTAGTTGGTTATTATAATATCGCGTTACACGTGCAGTCAGTTATGAATCTTATAGTACAGACTTTCATAGAATTATATAAATATCTTATTTATGAACGTGGCAGGTAAGTATAAATATAAATTCATGTTATAGTTTCAGTTAGAGTAAACCTGACGTTATAAGTGTTAATTTGTGGCCTTAATGAATAAATATATTTTGATTTTGATTAGATTTTTAACATATAGTTTGAGGTGGCTATGCTGTGGTGTTTTGAGAGATTGTATATATGGTTTGATCATTGTCACTGTCAGCGATGGTGGTATACCTATGGTAAACAGGTAAATCTCACTTTTTTTTTTATTTATTTGGAGGCTTTTATTAGAAAGTAATATGTTAGCCCCATCGTGGCTTATTCTAAGATACTAACTAACTATTTCATAATAGGCAACAGAGGAAGTCGTTGTTGTACATATATCTCAAATAGGTCTAACGCCGCATTCAAAGTAGAGTCACTTAGGATATTTAAATCTCACATGTATTTTGAAATTAAACAATTTTATATGGATTTTATCCTATTGCTTATTGTTATAAAACACTATCACTACTAATATTATAAATACAAAAGTAACTCTGTCTGTCATTCTGTTACGCTTTCACGCCTAAGCCACTGAACCGATTTTGATGAAATTTGATTTAAACATAGACTAGATCTTGGGAAAGGACAAAGGGTACCATTTGTTGTAAAAAATATAGGGGTTGAAATAAGGGATGAAATTTTGTATGGGAATTCGTCATTATCGATGATAATATTATGAGATTTCGTATTAAGGTATCTGATAAGAAGTAAGTAAACATTTTTTCTAGCAATTTTGAAATTTCGGCTTACATGGGGATGAAATACGAACTTTCGTCTCCTAGACGAAAGTTCGTATGGAAGCCCAAACAAATCTGTCTATGTTTATAACAATATCAGTCCTGTATTAAACTGTGCCACTGCTGGGCAACAGGCCTCTTCTCATTGTGTAAAGGGTTAGGCCATAGTCCACCACGCTGGCCCAGTGCGGATTCGCACCACTTCACTCTTCTTCACATATCTTTCGAGTACATCTCTCTCAGATAAGCAGATTTCCTCACGGTGTTTTACTTCACCGTTAAAGTAAGCGATAATTAACTATTTATACGCACATAATTTCGAAACCGAGATGGGTGCCTTGGGATTAGTAAAAATGCCGTCGACCGGGGAAGGACTACTCTCTCACAGAATATCGACGTGAAATAGCAGTATTCCTACTGTTGTGTTTCGTTCGGTGAGTAACAGTTCCGGAGGCCCAATCATTCCCGTTCCCCCATTCCCGCTCCTTCTCCTTCCCACTTCCTTTCCTAAAGGATCGGCAACGCGCAAGTGATGCCTCTGGTGTTGCAGGCGTCTATAGGCTACGGTGACCACTTACCATCAGGTGGGCCGTATGCTTGTTTGCCAGCTTAGTTGTATAAAATAAAAAATAAATTAATGTAATTACTAGCTTTCGGCTTCGGCTTCGCTCGCGTTAATATAAATTTTGTCAATAATTCAGGTTATCGGTAGACACAGGTAGTATGCTAATAAAAACAACCTATTCAGGATGTTAAACAATAGTTTAATAAGTCAATACAGATAAAGAAAATAAAAAAATATACGATTTAAATCAGAATTAAGTGTAGGAGTAGAAAATAATTAGAGGAGTCTGGGTCAGAAAAGTCATAAGTTAAGTCTTGTGTCGAATGTAACATCCGTTTCCATCTTACATTTTCCAAGTGGTCTACCTGCAATATGTAAAGGGTAAAGGGTAACTCTTTAGGAAAGGAAGTGGGATGGAGGAAAGAAGGTGATTGGGCCTCCGGCACTCTCACTCACCGAACGAAACACAACAGTAGGAATACTGCTATTTCACGTCGATATTCTGTGAGAGGGTAGTCCTTCCCCGGTCAAGCCGGCCCATTTATGCTGAAATCAGCGAGGCTCTACTACTCAAGAAATATAATTAAATTACATAATTATTGAAATTAAACTACTATATACGGATTTTATCGCGTTGTTTATTTGACACTTTATTACATAATTTTGAAAATTGTTATACTACTACTACTATTAAACTTTACTAATTTTTTAAGCTTACTAAATTATTATTAATACTATTTAGATTTAATTTTATTTTACACTTTCCCCGACGTTTCGGTTGCTTTTCAGCAGCCATGGTCACGGGGAGACTAAGATGGTAGTTACATAATTATTTTGGAACCTTAAACTAATATTGTTAAACACTTTTACTAGTTACTGTTTAGGCCTAGGCGCTCATAGCCAGTTGCACTCACTGATCCGTAAACGATTAGCGAGGTTAAGCAACGTTGGGTGCGGTCAGTCTATATATGGGTGACCGCTTAGTGGTATTTCATCTGAGCGTCTCTGTGCTTCGGAGGGCACGTAAAAAGTCGGTCCCAGTTGTTGCCAAATTGACAGCAGTCGTTAAACCATGTCAGAGGCCTACGGGCGGCTTGAACAACACTTAACAACAGGTTGGCCACTAACCATACGAAAAGAAAAGCAGAAAAGGAGAACTTATATTTAAGATATTTAAATTATAAAACTATTTAGATTTAATTTTACACTTTCCCCTACGTTTCGGTTGTTTTTAAGCAGCCATGGTCACAGGGAGACTACGACGTATAAAGCTGCTTAATTTCAATTCGCGTAAATGTAAGAAAATAACATGTATTTTGTAACATTGCTTTAATTTTCTTTAACATCCGCGGCTATCGTTGCTTACCACAGAGCCTGTGTTTACCGATACGCCCCTACGAGGGCTCGTGCGTGATAATACGCAAAAAACGGACCATGGCAAGATACATAGGTAAGTTAATTATTTATTCTGAATAATTATTGTAATTATGTGTTAGACATTCGGAAAAAAATCACTATAGAATTTGACTGAAACATGCGCTCATTAGGGGAAGGCTATCTCCAGCAGTGGACTATTATAGCCTGATAATGATGATAATTATGTAGAATTGGGCAGGATGTTGATCGCGTTACATGTTATAATAATTATATTATACTTAAATATAATGCCATATTAAAAATTAGTAGTTACTGTAACAATAATAAAACTATTATACATATACAGATGATTTCTATGTATAATATGTATGTATTTACAAAAAAAAAGTATATATGTATGTTTATCCATTGTCTAGTACCCATAGTACAAGCTCTGCTTAGTTTGGGCTAGATGGTGTTGTGTGTATGTGATAAAATATTATTATTATATTATTATATATAACAGATGCGCCATTTATCACTTTTATATGGAACTAGTTTTTGCCCGTGGCTTCACTCGCTTTAATATAGATTTTGATAATAAATTTCTGTCCCCCGAGAACAATCTTTTTTTCTGGATGAAAGATGTACTCTATGACCTTTTCTGTACCCAAATATTATGATGATCGGTCGAGTAGTTGAGGCGTAAAAGCGTAACATAATAATAATAATAATAATAGCGTTTATTGGCATTAAAAGATACAGTCATTTGAACACATAAAAGTAAACAAATAATTTTACAGTCCACTTGTTAAACATTGGTACCCAAGCTAAGATTGAACTTGTGGTATGGGTACCAGGGCTCTCGTACTTAATACATTTTATTTTATTTATCAATATAGTGTATCTTATATTGGCAACATGGATAGATGACAGCTGTAGGTCATTGTGTGTGTGCATGTGTTGTGTGTGTGTGTGTGTGTGTGTGTGTATGTGTGTGTGTGTGTGTGTGTGTGTGTGGATATAGAAATACGTGCGTTTAAAATTAATAATAGATTATACAATATAGATTACAAAATAGATTATACAGCATATAAAAAGAAAAAAGATTGTAACAAACAAATTCACATTCGGATTTATAAGATTAGTTAGGATATAGTGAACAAAGTATGATTTTACAAGTGATATCTCGGTGACTAGACTTAAAAATAATTATCATTCGATAAGTTTTAACGACAACTTTGGATTCCGATTAAATTTTCTTGGTCGTTTCTCCGAATCAATTACTTTTATATAAAGTTCTTTAAAGTCGGTAAAATCTGCACATTGTTGAATATTGAAATCAATTATTTCTTATCAGATCATGTCAACTAATAATATACATTTATTGAGTGAGGATAGAAACTACCTTTGTGATATCGAGTCCGATGTTTTTTATGTATAGAGGTTTATGTCCGGCGCTCAACACTCATTAATCACACTACATTTAAAAAAAATATTCTCCGGCAGAGCATCTTTTATGATACATTTGAAATAATAGTTACTTTAAATTACAAATTAGATTTACATTCAAATTATACCTTTATACGGCTTTTAGATTTTGTTTCAAGTATTACCTTGAAAGTCTTTTCTTGTAATTCATTTTGTATTGAGATATCTTATTTACGATACTTCAAAGGTAATTTGATTTGAGAAGTTCAAATATCCAAATTAAGTGCAAATGGAGTATTTAATGTCTTGTTTTAATGCATTATTGTAGTTTTATAAATAAGGTATTTTGTTTCGTAATATTAGTCAAAATACGCATTGAAATTATAGTCTGAATTTTCATAACAAGATTTTAATTTTGGCTTTGCTCCCAAGATTTTACTTTCTCAGAATAAAAAGTCTATACTCATCGGCCCATCTTTACGTAAAAATATTGTAACTAATTACTTCATGCAAATGAATGAGGCAAACTAAAAACATGATTTCGCATTTATAATGTTACTAGCTTTGCCCTTTAGCCTTTGGTTACGCATTCTTGGTGGTATAATAATAATAATAATAATAAAAACATGTTTATTTTCTCACCACAATATTTCAGGTATATATATGCATTATTATATTATATATAATTATATATATTATTATATTATGCTTAGTAAGTAATATAGTTTCTCAAGACAATATTGTGGAGGACCGGTGTCTACGCTAGGTAGAAACCTGTGTTATAGGTCACCAGGTATCCGCTCTGAATTACAGTTGTGGCTAATAATTACGTACTAAAGCTAGATCAATACAATAATAAGAATTTTGTGGTAAGTGTATTATAAAAGTTGAATAAGTGCTTGTGCCTGTGTGCGGTTGTGTGTGTGTGTGTGTGTGTGTGTGTGTGTGTGTGTGTGTGTGTGTGTGTGAGTGTGTGTATATATGCGTGACGTGTGTTTGTGTGTATATACATACATATATTTTTATAAAACTATCAATGAGTATGCAAATTAAACCACCAAAATCTAAAATCAAAAGCAAAATAATAAAATCATATTGGTTCGTTGTTCTATAATAATTCTCGAAGGTAGAAGAAGGTATGACTCCACATCACAGACTCACAGACCGTCTCCCAGGCACATTACAAACTCCTTGCTGCTTCGGAGAGTTTTATTTATTTCTAATTAGCTTTACCCGTGGCTTCGCTCACGTTAACTAAAAAAATAGCCTATATCACTCGGTGATAATATAGCTTTATAATAGAAAAGAATTTTTAAAATCGGTTGAGTAGTTTTCGAGTTAAATACTTACAAACAAAAAGAAATCTATTGAAATTAAACTGCTATATACGGATTTTATCGCGTTGTTTATTTGACACTTTATTACAAAATTTTGAAAATTTTTACACTACTAAGTACTACTATTAAACTTTACTAATTTTTAAGCTAATTAAATTATTATTAAACTATTTAGATTTAATTTATTTTTACACTTTCCCCGACGTTTCGAGTCTCCCCGTGACCATGGCTGCTGAAAAGCAACCGAAACGTCGGGGAAAGTGTAAAAATAAATTAAATCTAAATAGTTTAATAATAATTTAATTAGCTTAAAAATTAGTAAAGTTTAATAGTAGTACTTAGTAGTGTAAAAATTTTCAAAATTTTGTAATAAAGTGTCAAATAAACAACGCGATAAAATCCGTATATAGCAGTTTAATTTCAATGAATAATATTCGCGTAAATAGAAGACAATATTATATAAAAAGAAATCTAATCTTTGTTCTTTATAATCTTATTATAGCTTGAGACCAAATAGTTTTCGGCAATATAAACGTAAACTTTTGACGTGCGGTAAACCAGGCATAAATACAAGACACACTTATAAGTTAATAATTAAAACAATGTAATCAAAATATAGCTTCATTAGTCCCATTATGAAATGTTTACTAGACTAATATCTTGCGTCCCTTCATCAGCAAACATAAGTGACATAAAGCCCTGAAATCCAGCAGAAGAGTTCCGAATACTGTCATCATAGACGCGTTATTTTTATTTTATAGCATTTGGCTATTCCCCTTTGATTTATGATCTCGTTTCGACGCAGGGTCTTTCTGAAGATTCGCAAAACTGCTTTAGGAGTGGTCATTTATAGTCTTTTAAGTGCGTTACTTTCCCGAAGGTTTTTGACTGCGGTGGTATTGTTTCATTGGTAGGCATTAAGAATTATTTATGAATAAAATGCAGGCACAGACACACACACACAGCTAATCGCTACGGCTTGGCATCCTAACTACTATACTAAAAGTGAGTATGTTTGTTTGTCATGACACACTTTAACTACTTGACCTATAATTTCCATTTATCTTGATTTTGTCGATAAATTTCTATCCCTCGGCAACAGTACTATTTTCCTCGATGAAAGGTATATACTTTTCTGTACCCCTGACAACGTATAAGCGAAATTTCATGATGATCGGTTGAGTAGTTTAGGTGTGAAAGCGAAAGAAACAAACAAAATAACATTCGCATTTATAATATTAGCAAGGATATTAATAAGAAGTCAGGGAAGTAGCAATGATTTCACGCTTTGGATAATAATCATACAGTTATATTTAAATACCAGTATCGGTGCAAAGACTTTTCTAAAATAACAAGTCTTAATATTGTCTTCTATTTACGCGAATATTATTCATTGAAATTAAACTACTATATACGGATTTTATCGCGTTGTTTATTTGACACTTGATTACAAAATTTTGAAAATTGTTACACTACTACTACTATTAAACTTTACTAATTTTTAAGCTAATTAAATTATTATTAAAACTATTAAGATTTAATTTATTTTTACACTTTCCCCGACGTTTCGGTTGCTTTTCAGCAGCCATGGTCACGAGGAGACTCTTGTGTCTCAAGTGTCAAATAAACAACGCGATAAAATCCGTATATAGTAGTTTAATTTCAATAACAAGTCTTGCACTGGATTTAATTTTTGTATCGCTTAGAAATCATGCAATAGCAATATTTGAAAGAACTATTTGCGAATCTCACAAATTTATGTCCCAAATGGGACACTCCAGTGCCTATGACACTCAAGTGGTTTGGTTAGCTGAGTGAAGTGATCACATTAACACACTCAATACCATGCCAGTCACAGAGAACCGCAAGCAATACATTTTCTTTTGTGTCTGCTATATGGCATTAAATGTGTCAAACAATTACGGCATCCATGCTAGGTAAAGCAGATTTTTGAGTCTGGTGCGATGTTAGTTAAAATTTCTGTTGGAAAATATTGAAGTATCTTGGAAAATAAGAATATTTAAGGAGTTTTATCACGATTGAAGGCAACTTATACAATATCACCCTAAAACAAGAAAACAAAACCAAACTCAAGAACCGTAAGAGCTAGAGACTCGCAGTCAACGCTATTCGACTCAGCATAGTCGATATATCCAAAATTACTATGACCTTTGACCTCTGACCCCGATCACCCGGTCACGTGATACCATTTTTTCGAACTCTAAGATTTACGGCAAGTTATGGCCGTTTCTCACTTGTTATATTCTGACAGCTTTATGCCAGCTGTCTCTAATCTGTTTGACCTAGGCTCAATATTGGTCAGTACACGCACATTGTGCGTCCTGGTCGAAGAAATGGCTTTACTTTAAGGCTACTTTGATTAAATATTATGATGAACTCTCTTATTGCTTAAAACGAATTTGTCTCTATACTAAGGTATGCCACATTTTGAATACTTGACTGATCTGTCCACATCCGTGACTGTTGGTAAAATCAAAATCAAACATATATGTTGAGTCATGTAGGTCACAAAGGTTACTTTGTGACCTACATGACTCCTAGATTCTATTTTTAATGTTCATAAGTGTTAACTTATGAACTTAAAAAATAGAATCTAGGAGACCACTGACATAATTATGTAGGTAGTTCCTCCCGCCATCCATAGCTTTATGCAGTGACATAGTGACGTCCTTAAATGTACTAGTGCATAGCCTTGGAGTCAGCGGCCGAGGAATTCGCTTACTAGCTCCGCTGTATGAATTGTTCAAAATTGATGGATCTACTTATTTCGGAGTGGAGTCGAGTGCAGCACTGTATTCGACACTATGCATAAGTAAGTGCACTGCATTCTGAACCATGTGAAAGTATATATAAGGCATCAATGAATGCATAGGCATTTCTAAATTTAAGGCACACTGTGATATAGATATTAGTTGGTAGAAGACTAGCAGAGTTGACAAAACAATCCCTGGGATGAAAGCATCCATATATAGTACGCTTAATCTGCTCTTTAATAAGCGTACTATATATCGCCACGCAAAAAGGTAGTACCTTATCCGTAATTCGAAGCATTTGTTCGACATACCAAGCAAACACAGTCAATGAAAGGTTTTTATTTACCTATTTATAATCAGATAGTAAAAGATCCCAGTAGAAGAAGATTAATACATTCCGAAAGTTACGTAATATATGATGTTGATAGGATGTTGTTTAAGTTCCCTTACATAATTAAGTAACAAACGACCTCTCCTAGATTACTAATAGATCGCACGCAATACCCTGTATCAGATTAAGGACAGATTAGTAAACGTCTAGTATCTGATGAAGATGCATTGCAAGGAATCGACAGGTGGCCACCGTTACATGATTGATGCCAACCGTCGCCGTGTTTGTGACAATCGGATGTCATAGATCAATGTGAATATGTGACAACTTATGTAGACGGCGGACATGTTTGATGGTTCCGTGAGGGTTGGCGAGTATTGAAATTATCCTGTTTATAATAGCTTCCGTCCGTTGCATTTTTATTGCAAGATAGTGTTGTTTCATTTAGTCAAATTATTTCGAAATTGATTCAAGTTTTGAGATAATATCATTACTTAGCAACTCTTGCAAATCTAAAGATTTATTAACTTAGTAGCGCAGCGCGAAGGCTGGGTATAATGTCTCAGTTTCCAATCCTAGGCCAAGCAAAGTATTATTGGATTTAGTGTATATATGCCAGGAACAGCACGAAGTCTCTAATCGTAAGAAGACAATAGATTAGGTACGTGGGAATCATAGGTGGTGAAATATATACACCTCTAACTTCCCTTTGGGCATATAGAGATAAGAAAAGTAAGCCTAAACCTTTACAAGTATACATCTAATAGTTGCCGTAGTAGGTTTTGTTAGTGCTTAGACATTCTATATAAGTACATTATCTTTCGAGACCATTCCCACGTCGTTGTTTACTATAGCCCTGCTTTAGTTTTTAGTGAATATTCCTTATGTACATATGTTTATATCATAATCATTATACAAGCAACATCTTACAGGATATTACAAACAAATAATCATGTGATTAATTATTGTAAATTAGTTCACTATACAAAATTATACATAGCTTACCAATCAGGAGTGGCTTCACGTTATTTGTAGCATTCATAAGTGTTACTGGTGAACTAAATAAAGAAAACAAGATATTTAGTAGGTGCAAAGGGATCTTATCTTACCTTTACCATCTCCATTATTATCCATCTAAGATTAAATTTGAGATCCCATTTCGTAGTGTGTGTGCACCTATACTTGCTGATTTGATATATAGAATTGAAATAGGGACAGCCGCGTCTTGGGATTTGGAAGTAACCAACTTGCAGTATTCCGCCTCGAACATAAAATATGTGTTAACACGTGTTTCGTCTAAACGCTGGTCATTCTCAGGACAGTTTGGCAATGAATGAGCCTCCTTCGTTGCAAAACGAGATAGATAACGCCTAGATCCCATGACATGGCTATCCGTTATCAAAGGATCTCAATATAATAAACCTT
The DNA here is from genome assembly GCA_930367265.1 of Catocala fraxini. Taxonomy (NCBI): domain Eukaryota; kingdom Metazoa; phylum Arthropoda; class Insecta; order Lepidoptera; family Erebidae; genus Catocala; species Catocala fraxini. The sequence goes on along the minus strand of OV884027.1, from coordinate 23,390,496 downwards.
TTTCTGTTTACGTGGCTTATTCCTCTCTTCCCAATTATTGTATTACAATGAATTTCCGTCAAGTCCAATTCAAATTTTAAATGACTGCACGGATGGCGTAGCGGTTCAAGTGGTTGCCTGGCCGCTGCCACAGCGCCGAGTGTTATGGGTTCGAATCCCACATGGGACAAAAACTTGTGGTTCCACAAATGGTTGTTTCGAGTCTGGTTGTTTTTGTATCCGTTGTTGGAATATTGATGAAGTTTCCCACGACACTAAAATTATATTTGGTGCGGGAGTTGTTTAAAAATATAATTCTAAAATTAAAACTGGATCTTTAATATCGTAAGCAGTACGTCACTAGTCGAGCAATTTAGGTATTAAAGTTTACTTATCTAAGTCAGTTCTACATCGTTTCAATATTAGTCTTTGTCTTTCCATTGTAAACAGCGCGATGGTTTGTATCAATTACGGATTATCCTACAGTGATACTAACTTTATAGATCTAATCTTGGTTTAGTGTTTCGATCAAGCACTGATTAAGATACTCAAGCGAAGTGGAGTATATGTTGTTAATAGACTCACGTTTGTTTCATAAGCAGAGAGAGTTTTGATAGACTCGCTTGGAAGTGATTATAGTTTGCTGCGCCATTGCTGCGTTAATCTTCGAGGATGCACTTGCATGAATACTTCTATATACGAGTATAATACTAGCGAACCCTAATGTCGATGTCCAGCCCGAAAGAATGTAAACCATCTAGGGTACCAAACGGTCACATAAGCGCTTAACAAAATAAGCCAAACCAATTAGGAGGCGTTTAGTGATACACGTACATACATTATAATTATAGCGATAGCTCAGTGGGGAGACCAACAAACTGCAATGCAGAGGGTCTCGAGTTCGAACCCACGTCGTGCACCTAAGACTTTCGAAAGTTATATGACTTTTCGTTATTATGTGCGTATTAATTGACAAATATCGCCTGCTCCGTGCCTCGGAGAGCACGTTAAGCCGTCGGTCCCGGCTGCCATGAAAATCAATGGCAGTCGTTATTGGAAGAGTGTCGACACAAGAGATCCCACTGGGTCGAAGTGTCGCCGGTCTGCACTGACTGGCCACCACATAAGATACATGTATAAAGATAATAAACTGTTTGTTGTGTTGGTTTCTTTTTTCTTTAATCTACCAGTCCGATAAAAATTCCTTGAATTTTTATAGTCCAATTCTTAACGAAGGTTATAGGCTAATACTTTAGCATGATGTTACATATAACATCGCGCTACGAGCTATGGGAGTTGAGCAGTTATCATAAAAGAGGGTAACCCGCAGGGGACAGCTAATCAAATGAATTTAAGAAAAAGATAGATCTGGCGTTAGCTGCTTAAAGACTCCTTTCGGAATACACAAACATGATGTTAGTATCGCTCACTAAAACGAAAGAATTACTACAATATACCCACATACTACCCTTGTAACAGTAAATAGAGTCTCGACTTTAGTCTGATCTTCAATAATTCACATGTACATGACAGCACTTCAATACAAAACATCCAGTAATTTGCCATTAGCTAGCTAGGTACGAACATTATATTGAAACCGCATCGCATCGGGAATATAAAGGAGCAATTTGAACGGTAATGTCCAATTGTGGAATTGAGTCAGGCAGCCTCCTATCCCGAGGGAATATTTACAATATCGTCTGTACTGTTTTATTTGTGTTTTACTTTATTTTAATATGTGCTTATCGCTGTATCGGATTTCATTGATTCTGTGTGTCATGTAGATAGTAGGTACTGTTTTTTTATACGCTTTCACGTCTTGTCTACTTGACCGAAGAATATGAAATTTCGCATAGACTTTGTCAGGTGTGCAGAAAAGGATATTATATCTCTATAATATCCTTTTCTTTCTTTCCTTCATTTTTCTTATGTGTGTATATTGTTGTTATAGTGTGATTAGAGAAAGATGCGGCATGAAAGTGGATATAGTGACAAGAATAGAAAACGGTATGTTAAGCTGGTTTGGGCATGTAGAAAGAATGGACGAGGAAAGACTGACTAAGAAAGTTTATAAGGCTAGTGTGAATGGAACAGTCGCAAGAGGAAGACCTAGGCGAACGTTTCTCGATCAGATTGGAGGCGTTCTGGACAAAGGCAGGTTAAGAGCACTTTAAACCGACGAGCGTGTATGAGGAATGTGATGAAAGTGAATGAAGCCAGAGAAGTGTGTCAGGATTGTAGCAAATGGAAATCCGTAGTCTCTGCCTACCCCTCTGGGAAACAGGCGTGCATCTATGTATGTATTTACTGTCTTGTTTTGCAACCAATTTTGATAGTGTTTTCAGAAGAAATATCTTTTGATTGCTATTTGCTCTTGTGTGTAAAATAATATAAAAATCGAACATAGGCAATTACCCTATTTGAATGAATCCTATTCTTTTCTGCATGAAACCTTCTCAGGTTTCATGCAGGAAAAAGTATTGTTGCCGAGGGACAGCTTATTAGATAATAAAAATGAAATAGATTGTTTTGTGGTCTGTTCAAAATAATTATTACAATTATGAGAACATAAGAGTAATTGTAAGCATTTCGTTAGCTAATGGTATCTGAGCATAACGCAAGCTCCATGCATCGTGTAGCCTGTGCGAGTAGCTTGCGCATATAGCGTATCTGAGCTACTTACGTGGTGGTGCATGTAGCCTATGCAAGTAGCTTCCGCATGTAATGCACTAGCTAGTTGTATCGCGTAGCATTCTTGGCTACCTTAATCATAATGTTTATTTTGAACTTCGATTAAAAATCCGACTTGTCATAATATTTTTGATAATAAAGCATACTGTGATATCAAGTGGTATAATGATTGAACAGCAACGACAGTTTTAAACTGGTCCTCACAACAGTTTCCATTCAATAAACGGTAGACAGAGGTATGCAAGTTTTTACCTTTGTACCAACGTTCCCAATAATAAGTAAGCCCGTGGGGTTCCTGTTGATTATTTTTAATATACAAACAAAATATTTGTATTGTTATATTATCTTAAGCCTTTTCAGTTGAGAAGATAATTGGATGCAGCAGATACCAAGTTACAAAGGGTTAACAAGAAAATGGCTAAATTAGAAAATTCCACTTAATTAGCGTTTCAAATTTAATCCTCTAATTTGAGGGTAAGACTAATTATTATTTTGTACCCAGAAACCTAATAGAATTTGTAATTATTATCACAGTTCTTGTTATAAGGATTATGAGTTTTTTAGCCTTTTACTATATTTCTTTAGTCGATCTAGTGAACGATTCATAGAAATTAAAACGCGTAAATATTTTACTCGCTATATCGCTCAGGTTCAATGTGAGAAATATCGTGAAATGTGTTTTCGTTTTGAGAAAAACAGATATTAGAACTGGACTATGTACGGATCTATAAATTTCTCCTCCTGTTATGTTGAATTCATATGTAGCTAGCAAAATGTGTGGACTTTTGTAATTCTACCTAAAAGAGTAAAAGAAAAATTTATCTGTAAAATTAATCTTTACAAATATTTTTGCATGTATGACAATGAATTGAATGAAAAGTGAGCGACACTCCTGCCCGAATACAAAACTTTTTAGAATCAGTTATTTTTTAATGTAGGCTGTCGTTAGTGAATAGCAACAAATTTTTCCAATTTTGTGATAGTCTCAAGCATTTTCGTATAGCATGTTGCCATTTGTCATAAACTTAATTTGGTGTAGGATTGACCGCTAAATCCAAACGCACCTCAAACCGATGTCAATATACGTACACTAGTCAAAAATAGTTTTGCGGCACCTATGGGAAATGTTATTTCTTATTTTAAGTTCATTGTTTTCAGAGATTAAAATGTTAAATAAATACCTACCATTTGTTTTTTCTAAAGTTAGTTTTGTTCTAGGCCACCAATTAGTCTATGTAACATTGCATTTACATTGTAAAATTAAGGTGATTTTGACAAGCAAGCTAAAAAAAATTCCAATGGAACATATAACAGCTGATAATTAACACAAAAATATGGTTTTAATAAATACATGATCACGCCTCCACGAACTTTTAAATGATTGAATCCCTCTTGAGGAAGGTTGTTGTGGTTCGCACACTTCGATGGCCTTATAAGGTCATCTATTGTTGTGGTTTCACTGATTCTTATTTTTACACCCCAAAACATGACCGAACCACCATGCAGTTGAGGCACACTATGCTGGAGCATCGATAACATTCCCAAGGGCTGCTATGAATCAAGCAACAATTGAATCATGCTCTGGTTCTCGTGAATTATTTTGTTTACCTTCCATTCATATTACAAGTGGAGCAATTTTTTTTTTTATTAATATGGAATCTCCACACTGTTAATGTGTTTGCCCACCCATCGTTTTGCCCTCTCATTAAGTACTCAGATGGCTCGTATACCAAGATAGATCGAAAAGATCAGGCTTGTGTTATATTACCTTCTTTTATATGACACGAGGCATACTGTAGCATAAGGGTCATTGATACTAGTAACTTCAATGAATCTCGTTCCCTAGAATCAGATCTGTGCCTGATTACCCAAACAAGGCTGACTAAACTTATCTGAAGTGAAACTTCAAATAGGTTTTGTTCAAATCGGTTCATTGGGTAAGAAGCTTTACGTTTTATATACCTGTGGATTACACCCCGACAAGTGCTTTATTTTTTACGGTTTGCTAGCCTTTTATTACTACCTATGTACTCATTCATGAGAGTCACTAACCAGATTTTACAAAAGATTTCACGTTTAGATAATATATATTATGGGTGAGTTTTTGAAAATATATTATTAGGTTTGTGGTGATACTCGTTATCAAGGCAATTGCTGTTTGTGTTCTTCACCTACTTTCGTGGTTTTGTACAAATTAATGTAATAGGTATTTAAAAAAATCTCTATCTTCTACAGGTATTCTTTATTTTTTATATTTTGACAATAGTGTTTATATAATATCGATATCAATAACTTTTTATACAATTGTATTTAATGTTATATCGCTTAGAGTCCGAGCTGTATTCGTTGTTTCGATTTGCCATAATTACATGATGGTTGATATTTTTGATAATTTAAGATAAACCATAGTGGTCTAAAATCTAAATACAAGCAACTATACATGGTGAAAGAAATATAGATTTGGAATGGGCCATTAAAAAAATGTTGACAAAATAGTTAGTATGAAATCAACAATGCTACCGATGATCTTCATATAAAGCGGCTAATTTATATTAAAACTAGTATGTCAGAATTTGCATCGGCCGACTGCTTTGCACGCGTGAATATAAAACCGGGATAAAAAGTACCCTATGTTTTAATTGAGGACATGGTCTATCTATGTGAATAGACTAAGTTTAAACTTCTCTCGTAGTGTTGCTAGTCTCGTAAAATTGCCAAGTTTATGTTTAAATGATGTGTGATATATTTGTCCACTGACAAACACACTAGTCTACTCGTGTTTTAAGTCGGTCCTAACGTGAAAATAGGTATTTATCATCTCGAAATGTTGTCGCATACGTGGGTAGCAACATTTCATAACTATCTTAATTAATATTATAAACACGATGGTGGGTTTTTATTTATTTGTTTGTTACGCTTTCACACCTTAGCTTCTCGGCTGATCGTTATGAAATTTCCCATACACGTTGTCAGGGGAACAGGAAAGGGCATACTAATTTCAGAATGAAAGGTACCCCCGGTTTCATACCGAAAAAAGTACTGTTACTAATCTAACTTAACCTAACCAACAACTACGGGTTAAAGACACGGGTTAAATCTAATTCAAAATAATTCTCATACAAAACATATTAGGATCGCAAGTATAAAATGTTGCCCTTTCTAGTGCTAGACACACAACCTCGGCGGCCATCACTGTGTACTGATGAATAAAGAGACAATTTACAACTATTCTGTTAAAACGGTCTCAAAATGTATGTTTCTGAGATACCAGATTTAATTAACAGCCAGAGTGAGCCAGAGAGTAATTAAAATTTTTACTCTTTACAGGTTGTCATCACGAATACGCTTTCACCTGAATTTCGTAACTGTCTTTTATTACATACAGACAATTAATTTAGAAATTAAAAATAATAGATAGGTCTTTGTAATTTTTCTTTGCGTATTTCTTTTAGCGCCATCTACTCTGTGTTACACTACATATTATAAAACAAAGTCCCCCGCCGCATCTGACTGTCTATCTATTCGCGATAAACTCAAAAACTACTGAACGGATTTTTGTACAGTTTTCGGAAGGTTTAGGTGTATAATTTGTTAAGGTTTTGTATTATCCGTGCGAATGGAGCGGCTAGTATTAAATAAATACATCTAACAGATCTAATAGGATTAAAGAGATTATAAGATTTTAGAAACAGTTTTGTATAGTCATCTATCACCACTTAGTTAGGTCCTAGTGTAATATGTATGTATTTTTATTTGTAACTGGTACCCGTCAACTGTACATATCGATACTAGTTAAATACGACCACGCTTTGTTGTAGCTCAGTCTGATATATTTGATGAGTGCCCGTTCTCAGAAGAACTTCAGGATAAAAATATATTAGTGCTATAGAAAAATGCAACATGCTGAAAAAATTCTAATTATACCAACTATATTTCGAGTAATGCGTACACTATAACATAGGGAAGCTGAATTTAATTCTCACAACAAAAAAAAAATTTGTTTGCCCGTAAAAGACCTCATAATAAGAAAATTACATATCTTGTCGACGTCACATGCATATAAAAAAAATTGTTTACTATACAGAGAAGAAAATATCGTTGATAAGCTTCGAAGGCTGTATATTGTTTAGCCTATCCACTGACCTATAGCTAAAGAGCATAAGTATAGCTTATCTTCTCTAATGTTATCTTATCTTATGTGGGGGCCAGTCAGGGCAGACCGGCGACACTTCGACCCAGTGGGATCCTTTGTGTCAGCCTCAAAATTTATCCCTTAGCTATCTCCTTATGAATGTATTGCATCAGCCGCATGGTACACTTCAGAAGGAGAAGCCTGAAGTCTTCAGGGTTTGGATATGCCAATCCCATCAGACCCATCCTCGTTCCATTCTCTAATGTTAGAAAAATATCTGAAAGTGAGATTATTTATATTAAGTCTATATATTCTCATTTTTCTAACATGAACCCAAATAATGCATTTATCAGAGATAGTTCTTGCCTTTATTGTACCATGTAATTATAATTTGCTCTTACTTGGATTAGGACTATTATTAAATATGAAAAGTCATCAATTTATGGAGTAGAGTGCTTAATGGTCTGGTAAAACTAAAACTTTTGATTAAAATCGTCGATATTTATAAATTATTGATGTTATGGTAAGCATGATAAAAAAACTACGTAAACCTAGTAAAACATTCAAAAATATTGGACAATAATATTGATATAGCAATAAAACCGATGTCTTCAGATTTAGATTATTTATACGCTTTCCTTTAAAAAACATTATTTTATGTACGCAAGGCCCGACTCGCAATTGACCGGCTTTACTGTTCATGCCAAAAAATATTATTTAAGTGACGTACAGTCGCGCCTAATTAAAAAAAAAACTATCAATATTATAAAACAATATGGAGGTTATATTTCTTGCGAGATTTGTTTATTCGGTTTAAGAATAATTAACTTATTCCTTTAGTAGATACAAATACAGTAATACATATTATAAATGAGGAAAAATTTAAACCATAAGTCAGGACTTTCTACCTGGTGGTATGAATTTTTCCTCTTTTATAATTTTCAGTACCGTATTGCAAACAAAATGCGCAAAGCAATTTTGTACCTTCTTAGTACCCATTAGATGAAAACTATAAAATAAACTACAAAACACAGAACACAAAGCCGACGTTTTCAATTTCATGTGTGAACTTAAAATATGTAGCTGTTATGAGCATATTGAATATTAACATCCAATTTAAACAGCGCTTTAGTTTAACGATACGACTGTGGAAAATTAAAATGATAATACTGGTGTTTTGATTCAGCTGTTGTTTAGTATCTTTTATATTTGTCCGGTTTATATTGCACTAGGGAAAGGCTCGTTATACTTTAAATGCAGGTTTTTCCCTAATAAATAACAGTTTTTTTAGAGTACATGAGCAACGTGGATTGCACGTTCTTGTTAATCCTTGCAATCAAGCTAAGCTGCTTTCTTTAAGAGCGAGTTCTGGACGATATTGCAATGGATTGGATTGTCCAATTTTTCATTGTCTTTCTGATGACTTAGCTGACCGAGCTTTTGCTATTTTGCGATATAGACAAGTATTTACAACAGACATGTTCAAAGAAGATTGTGTAGTAGTACTGGGGAAATATATGTACATCAAAATGTTCAATTTATGGATTTTTAATCTTATGATACTTTGGTAGTATAGTTTGCAGTTCTATATGTATTCCTGGTTAATAATATATAAGCGTAGGTATAAAATTCACGTATGTGAAAACAATGTGGCCGTTTTTTCCATGTTTAAGTTATATATAGTTTCGATATTTTTCCAAATAATTCGATAGTTTTCCAAGGCGTGAAACGAATTATGGTATAAGTTTAACGCATATTGTCTGTGTATCGTGGTTTCGTAGCTCTAAAATGGATGAACCAATTTCAATGCGGTATTCTTAATCGAAAGCTGATTTATTCAGGATGGTTTGTAGCTATATTGAATTATAATCTGTCCAGCTTTTTAGAAGTTATGACTTTTAATTGGACTTGGCTATTATAAATGTCAATTTTTCTTTAATATTTAATATGCTTTCTTCTTTACGTTGGAATTTTCAAACGTTTATTCACTCTAACTTATCATAACTGTCCTGATCCCTTCTCATATTTAAGTAAGTGTGGTTGGCAGAACCGCTAGCAATGTCTCGCCAAAATTTTAGTATACACAGCGGTAGTAAAAACTTGACTAATGCATAATTTCGTGCTATTATCATGTAAGTGCGTCATAAAATCTTTACCTCAGTTAGCTTTTACTACCGATGTGGGAAGAACAACAGCTGACACTTCTTGTGTAGCTATTTTAGTGGTAGTTATTTTAATTTTGCCTCGGTATTGAAGCTCTGGCAATGAAACTAATCAGTAAATTCAGTAAATTATAAGATGATGTATCTTATGTGGGGGCCAGTCAGTGCAGACCGGCGACACTTCGACCCAGTGGGATCTTTTGTGTCGACACTTTCCCAATAACGACTGACATAGATGTTCATGGCAGCCGGGACCGACGGCTTAACGTGCTCTCCGAGGCACGGAGCACGCGATAATTGTCAATCAATACGCACATAATTTCGAAAAGTCATATAACTTCCGATAGTCAGAGGTGCGCGACGTGGGTTCGAACCCGAGACCCTCTGCATTGCAGTCTATTGGTCTCCCCACTGGGCTATCGTAAATTATACGATACTAGATTCTGCTTACGGCTTTGCCTGCGTTTATCTAGATTTCGTCAATAATTTTCTTTTCCTCGGGAACAGCCCTCTTTGTCTAAATAAATGTATATTTTTCGGTTCCTTCTTTTCTGAAAAAAATCATAATGATCGGTCATGTAGTTAAGCCGTGAAAGCATAACAAACAAACTCACATTCTCATTTATAATATTAGTCACGTTTTTTTTTTAGTAAGCATAAGTCAGTAATACAGCATATAGCGTGAGTCCTTCCGCATACCAGGCATATTTCAAACAAGGAGATGGTACTATTAATTTCTTGATAGAAAAATTCAATATTTCTTTGCCGGTAATCAAATCCGACGTTGCATTCACTCCCGCTGCGTCATTGAGGCAGTCATACATAGATAGTAATAAAAATATTTTCAAATGTGTACGTAAGCTAAATATATGTACATAGTTTCGTTATTGTTGTCATACATAAATCCTGAATAGCCTATTGTTGGTATAAAATGTGGATTCGAATAGTTTGTTCAGTTTTGTTTGTTTAAAGTGACCAGGAAAATGGTAATGTGTACAGTTCGGGTTGAATTTTCAGTATTTCATAACCGTATCGCCAATGAAGCTTATTAAGTTAAATAGTTTAATAAATTAAGTTAGTAGGTATGTGGTTAGATAGTTTAATTACTGTAATAGTTGTAAGTTTCACTAAGGAACAATAGGAAAGTCGATTTATTTATTCGATCTTTTTTATGACAAACTTATGGAACATAAAAATGTTGAAAATGTAGAACAACAAGTCTCAAAACTAAGGTGAACATTGTGACGATAATCGCCTAGATGCCCGGCGAACGCGGGCGCACGTCACTAGCCACCTCTCGCGACCGGTGGTGCGAGTCTATATAAGGAACGGACGGCGTCAGTCGCGGCTCCTTGCGGCCAGGCTTCACACTCCCAGCTAAGTGTCCTGATTATACAAGGACCACGAAGCAAGTCTTTAGCGAACCATGCCCTGACTATAGTTATATAAGTAAAGATTGTCTCTTTTATTTGTATCTTAATACATTAAAAGTGTATTTGTTATACCTTCTCTCATTGTACTTCCTAATTATAACTACATTTCTCTTAAAGTAAACCCTAAAGGTTACAATGGCGCCCATCGTGGGGCCTTCGATTCGCACGAATGCGTCCATATTCACAATAGCTTTTCCACCAGTAAGCTTATTACAATTACAACATTTCTTTTTATTGCTTTGTGTCTACTATATTACCTACATGAATTGTACAGAAAGGCCAATTCACTATATTAAACCAAAATCTATTAAAAAATTATGTTTGCACCGTTTCATTCCAATCAGTCATACGTGTGATTGAGTGACATTCCAACATTCAAATATCAGACATATTTTCACATTTGTAATTTTAGTAGGGTTATTTTTGTGAAAGGGTTACGTATCTTACTATCATTAATAAAGAGGCATTTTTAATTAATTTCAAATAGTTTTAATACATCCAATAAGTTAAAAGCCATAAAAAGCCGTAATTGAGTAATAGTCAAATGACAGTAAAAGTATCAACGACACAAATTGTGACGTAACCGCTACTCGGTTGCAAACATGCGAGGGAGAAAGCGGGGTGTTCTCACAATGCCTCCGATTTTCCTCATACACAAATTTAAAATATTTATTATTGCCTCATTTTACAGCCAATTTTGTTTCCATAAAAATATTCATTGAGATTGCTTCTCTCCTACTTATTTGGCTGGATGTAGAGAATTCTTTGCGTTTTATACTTTGACAAAACGTAACTTTTCAAAACGAATATTTAAAAAAATAGTCGTTTTGGATATCTGCGGTTGATCGTCAGGTTCCTAGTAAATGTGGATATAATAAACCATTTAAACCATACATTTTGTTTCACATACCTACAGTTAAAAGCGGCAAAAAGATATAAAACATAACCAATATGTGTTACAAGGGATCCAGCTCAGTATACTAGGTCATAACCGCACACAGCTGATTTTCAGCTAGCCCCTGCTTGTATAGACCTCTATCTTCCCTTATCGACCCGTCTAGAATATACAGGAGCGATTCTATGCTTATATATAGATATAATTCTTTCCATCTACGTATATAGTATGCTAGATATTGTAGTAGATTATGTCAATAAATTTATTTCCTCCAGAAACAGTATTTTTTTCTGGATGTCAGGAACCCTATGTTTTGTACCCTGACAACGTGTATGCATAATTTCATGTTGATCGAGTTGTTAAGACGTCAAAGCGTAGCAAATAAATAAACTCACATTCGTATTTATAATATTAGTTAGGATTGAATAATGAATTGTATTCATAATGATGACATTCAATATGATCGCCACAATGTTCGAGCCATCGATGGCCAAATTTACAAGTGTGTGTGTGTGTATAAACATGTGCAACAGGGGACCAACCACTACCTGAGATTTGACAAACCACAGATTCTCGCTAAAGAACACCGATTCCTACCAAGGATGCTTCGCGAGGCTATTGAAATCAAAAAACATCCTAATTTTAATAGAGAAGACGGTTGGAATGTACTACCAGCTTGGGATCCAGTAATAAAAATAGTCAAACTCAAGAAGAAGCAAACCACAGCTAGACTTCATGATACTTTGAGCTCATTCTGCGTAAATAGAAACACCAATGATTAAATTATGTTCGGGTACTTTGAAATAACTACACTGAAACATTGAGACAGCTACCATCTTAGTCTGCCCGTGACCATTTTTTTTTTTTTTTTTTTACGTGGGGGAATGCATGACGCGTACCCCTCCGCGGGGGCGGGCGGAGGGGTTATGTCGGACTCGCCGGGGTAAAAGAAAGATGGAATAAAAATAATGTACCTCCCGGAATACCGACTAAACCTACCACGGTGTTCCTCGATAAAACCACTATCGACGGGGCCGCGCGAATCACTTTCGCATGCGGTCGCGACCCCGCCGAGGTTTCGGCCCGCCGTATGAAACGGCAGGCCACTACACGAAAGACCTACCCTAAAGGCACTTCTACCACTCCCTACTGTCCCCCCTAGAGGGGAGACGTACTCAACACAGAGGCGCGCGTGGGAACACGCACGCCGCCTCTCGGACCTGGTGCTGAACGGATGGCGGGCAGGCCCACAAAGCCCGCCACCCCCAGGTCAAACCTCAGGGTGGCTGGAGGTCGTCCCGCGCCCTCCGGCGCCCGGCTCTGCGGTTGGGGAGAGGGTTCAAACGCTCCCTCTCCCGCTCCGCCGCCTCCTTGATGGAAATGACTTCCTCACAAAAGGAGGCGACGGCGTTCCACGACCTCTCACTCCGGACCATAGACTGAACTACGGCCGGGAGCGAGAGGGCAACCAATCCGACTGCCGCGATCAATTCACGGCGCTGCGATGCCCAGGCGGGGCAAACCGCCAAAGTGTGCAGCGCCGTGTCCTCAACTACGTCGCGGCAGTCGCCGCAGTGGTGACAACCGGGCGTCTCTTGCCGGCGTATACGACACAGGAACTGGCCAAAACAACCGTGGCCAGTCATTACCTGTGTCAGCCGGAAGGTGAGGGCGCCATGGCGCCTCTCCGGCCACTCCTCAAACACGGGACTTACCGCCACGATCGTGGCGTGCCCGAGTCTCCCCGTGACCATGGCGGCTGAAAAGCAACCGAAACGTCGGGGAAAGTGTAAAATTAAAATAAATCTAAATAGTCTTAATAATAATTCAATTAGCATAAAATTAGTAAAGTTTAATAGTTGTAGTTGTGTAACAGATTTCAAAATTATGTAATAAAGTGTCAAATAAACAAAGCGATAAAATCCGTATATAGTAGTTTAATTTCTTTAAAAAATCACTTAGTAAGTTTGCATAGGAATTTGCATATCCCACTTATAAACGAAAAAGAAAATGTATTCATCCGTTCTTGCTTTAAGTGCTGAAATAAAACACACAAGGTATTTAGAATTTAAATAAAAATACAATTTAGCTAAAAGCTTTCTCAAGCCGTACAGTTTATCGTATTACATGACTCAGGTACATATACATGTCTTAAGTTAACTTACTGTCTATATTAGTTTAAAGTTTTAGCTATAAGGAAGAAAATCCTTGTGATGCATACTAGCGATTGATAGGCGATGAGCAATTGCTACGGAGATAATTATTCGATTATTCGATAGTTGTTTGATGCCATGGTGGGGCAGCGGTAGTGAATGCGACTATTGTGCGAGGACTCGAGTCCGATTCCCGGGTCGGGCAAAGTGTTATTGAATATTTCTAATCAAACAATTTTTGTAGTTTGAGAGACGGCCTCGATGGCGTAGTGGTTGGTGTAACCGACTGCCACGCCTGAGGTCGCGGGTTCGATTCCCGCACAAGTCAAACATTTGTGTGCATGAACATGGATGTTTGTCTTGGTCAGGGTGTTTCTATGTATAATATGTATGTATTTACAAAAAAAAAGAGCATATAATAATATGTATGTTTATCCATTGTCTAGAACCCATAGTACAAGCTCTGCTTAGTTTGGGCTAGATGGTGTTGTGTGTACGTGGTAGAATATTATTATTATTATTATTATTATAGTTTGTCCAGTAGACGGCATTTGAGTACTAAAGCCTCGATGATTTCAGCATGAATGGGCCGGCTCGACCGGGGTAGGACACAAAATCGACGTGAAATAGCAGTATTCTAACTGTTGTGTTTCGTTCGGTAAGTGAGAGTGCCGGAGGCCCAATCAACTTCTTACCCCCTTCCCACTCCTTCTCCTTCCCACTTCCTTTCCTAAAGGGTCAGCAACGAGCAAGTGATGCCTCTGGTGTTGCAGGCGTGTATTAGCTACGTCGCTTACCATCAGGTGGGCCGTATGCCTGTTTGCCTACTAAGTTGTAAAAAAAATAGATCTAACAGATCTAATAGGATTAAAGAGATTATTAGATTTTAGAGACTCGCCCTATGTTACGCGGTATCTTAAAACATTAATATATTCTATTCTTTGGGGATCTAGGTATAAAACTATGCATATCATTATTAGATATATAATATTTTAAATCGAATGCATTAGTTGATAATCCCTATTCTAATCCTTATCAAATATTTAACGTCATATCATGTTTTGAAATACGCTAATGATTGACATTGATGCATTGTGGCCAATTACGCTCAAGATTTTCATAATAAGGTAAAAGTGTTTAACAATATTAGTTTAAGGTTCCAAAATAATTATGTAACTACCATCATAGTCTCCCCGTGACCATGGCTGCTGAAAAGCAACCGAAACGTCGGGGAAAGTGTAAAATAAAATTAAATCTAAATAGTTTTAATAATAATTTAATAAGCTTAAAAAATGAGTAAAGTTTAATAGTAGTAGTAGTATAACAATTTTCAAAAATATGTAAAAGTGTCAAATAATCATCGCGATAAAATCCGTATATAGTAGTTTAATTTCAATAATTATGTAATTTAATTATATTTCTTGAGTAGTAGAGCCTCGCTGATTTCAGCATGAATGGGCCGGCTCGAGCAGGTAAAGACTACCCTCTCACAGAATATCGACATGCAATAGCAGTATTCCTACTGTTGTGTTTCGTTCGGTGAGTGAGAGTACCAGAGACCCAAACACCCTCTATCCCCCTTCCCGCTCCTTCTCCTTCCCACTTCCTTTCCTAAAAGGTAGGCAACGCGTAAGTGATGCCTCTGGTGTTGTATGCGTCCATAGGCTACGGTGACCACTTTCCATTAGGTGGGCCATATGCTTGTTTGCCAACTTAATAGTAAAAAACATACACAGATTTTATGGCGTCGTTAATTAACATATTTATTACATAATTTTGAAAATATTATACTACTACTGAACTTTTAACTATTATTAAAGATTTTTCAAATTATTAAGACTATTATATTTAAATTCACACTTGCCTCGACGTTTCGTGATAGAATCCGTATGGTAATTTTTTGTGTTACGCACTTAGGTCGTCTATTTACTCATGTATGCATATTGTTAATAAATAATCAATTAATATCATTGTCGGCTTCGGTGGCGTAGTGGTTAGTGTAACCGACTGCCACGCATGAGGTCGCGGGTTCGATTCCCGCACAAGTCGAACATTTGTGTGCATGAACATGGATGTTTGTCTTGGTCTGGGTGTTTCTATGTATAATATGTATGAATTTACAAAAAAATATGTATATATGTATGTTTATCCATTGTCTAGTACCCATAGTACAAGCTCTGCTTAGTTTGGGCTAGATGGTGTTGTGTGTATGTGATAGAATATTATTATATTATCATCAAATATATATACATTGCAATAACTATCACGGGTTATTAAAATAGACAATCTACGATTAAAATGTTTCGAGATTTTATTGATAATCAATACCAAAAATATACTGTCGTAAGTACGTTAGCGTACTTACGACGGTATATTTGTGCTCTTTATTACATTCAGCTCAGGATTGAGGTTTAATTTATAGCATAAATAATCATGATAATTATTCATCTTTATATAAACTCACGCCTATATAACCCCGAAATGGTAATAATTATATTTTAGTCCTATATTTTTCCAGCTTCACCTTAGATCCCAGCAAATTCCTATTCGCTAGAACCTAAAACAAAGCCACGCTATTGCTGTATATACCAAATATAATACTTCAACATATACATTACATAGATACATACATACGATTACCAATTATATATATACTTACATATATACATAATCAAACATCGTAAGACCATGTTATGTTATAACAAATATCCTGTACCCTTGTAGCTAAATAAGTATTAATACATTTGTTTCAATAGAGCACCCACAAATCCACATCCACATAAAACAACTTCCATCATTAAACAAACAATTACAGACGAAAATACGAAACCGAAAACAAAAGCAATACGAGGTATACGTCATTATTCGTCGTTCCTGCAGGATATCAAATAACTGAGCTAATTAACTCGATGATTTATTACCGTAACATGTATTTATCTTGCAGTGTCCATCCGTTGTTTCCACCATTAAAATGAGCACGACAATTATCGAAAACACAAAACGATTAACCCAGATAAAAGGCTTACTATTGATTCCGTACTGGCCGCAAACCAAAAAACCAAGGTCTCACCACTATCACTTCAAATTAAAATGGCAATCTACCGCTTCGAATTCCATTGCAAGCCATCTATAGTTACATGATTATAGTTTGTAAAACTTACACAGCAATGGATAACTAAATTTGGGTGATCAACTTAATGTGTAACGATTGCGTTGTAAGGTCATGGGTACCGTTAATTCTTTTTGAATACCTCATATGGCTCGGTAATTGAATGAAATTAATCAATTGCAGTAAGTATATCAAATTTAATGATGGTCACAGGATTTGATGAACTTAATTGCATGATAAAACTATACAAACATAGTTCATATGGGCAGTTATTATGAATTTTCAATATGTACGACTTTGGCACATCACTCTAGGTGAGTTCACAAAATTATTCATGTATACCTGACATCAGAGAGAGCTGTGCACTTTTTAAAAATAAATGGTCTGATGGTGGATCGTTATCTAATCTTCTTGCATGACACATTGCTCTTTTATTACGCTAAACCTCATTCTGTTTCTTGAAGACAATACATTTTAATTTTTTTTTGATTACTACTACATTTATTCTACTGTCTTGTCTTTTCTGCCAAGATCACGGTATATCACGATATTGTGAAAGACATGATGACACTCGGTCTCATGCTTATTTCGCTGAAGTGGTAAGCAGAGGTGTATTACATCAAGAGAAAGAAACGAGCCTATTGCCATCTACCAGATCCAATTTCTAGCAATTTGGTTTTCAAATTACTAGTATTCTTATTAACCTCTCCAGCTAAGCTAGAATGCTTGTTAGGAGTGGATTCACGTCAGTACTGCAATGGGTGATCGCAAGTCCAATACTTTATCTATTGAGCTACCGGGATTTCTTATCTGAGAACTGCTTTGCCTGACCTAGTTATCGAACACAAAACCTCATATACAGCTGCCGTATTCACTACCGCTGCGCCACCGGCAGTAATACTGCCGGTGCCCACACGTAGTAATATTTATATATACTTGTATAAAAATATCCAAATAACGTAATAAGTAGGTATATCTTATTATTTAAATACTCAATAGCCTCACCCAAAAGTCTTATATATTTTTTTTATTGCCTTCATCGTTGGCAGGCGAGCCAGTGGCCCACCTGAAAGTAAGCGAGAACCGTGGCTCATACACATGGCTGTGTTTTCTTAGCATTATAGAAGCAATGTCAAAAAAACATAACCAAGACACTGCCTACCGGAAGAAAATGGGAAATGGAGCAGGATGGGGTTTGGGAAGGGAAGGGTGATTGGCCCTTTGGCTTTCTCACTCACCGAACGAAACATAACAGATACTATTATTTACGTCGATTTTCTGTGAGAGGGTACTTCCCCGGTCGAGCCGGCTCATTCCTGCTGTAACCAGCGTGGCCCTACCAATATCGAAAAAAATTACAAATATTTGTTAAAACATTGTACATTAATATCTAACAGAGATTGTAGAATCAATAACATAATGCTAGGGTTCATTATTATTTCCACTTCAACAACAATCCATTTAAATTAACACGAAAGCCTATTGTAAAATATCATACCCATAACTAAACAAGTAAGCTAGCTAACCCAAAAGTTTTATAATCAACTGCGCAGTAATTATAACTTTACAGACGGCAATCGGTTTCGGTCTGTGATAAATAGATGGACGGATGATAAATAGCAGGCGATACGAGAGATGAACGACGCCATCCCACACGTCACACGTGAAACGTATGTTGTATGTCCATAGACTTACACAATAACCTTGCGATGAGCAATTGCAAGGAAAAAGAAATTCGAATTACCGAAATGTATACGACTGCGAATTATAATTATGAAGAATTCTCTTTTTTTTTCTTATAGTAAGATAGCTTCTGTACTAGGAATAATTCTTGTATCGCGTGGGGCTTTAAAACATTTACTAGTACCACATTATAAATACGCCTTTACTTTGCAGTTGCACTGATGAGTCACTATTTTCTTAACGCGAAGGTTGGAAATGGTCATTTTAAAATACAAATGGAAAAATAGACATGTGGTGTCAAAGGGTAAGCCTGGGATGTATTACACGAATATTTTGCTTGATTGCGTCTTACGTCTGACATTGTAAGAAGCACCCTTATTATCAATGTTTATTGATAGTCTCGTAAACAATGGATGCAAAGAACATCTATACTTGGAGCATCCATTTGTTGGTCAAATATTTTTTTACCCCGTATGGCTTTCAAACCTACAACGCTTGGCGCAGTGGTAGTAGCGAGGCGACCACTTAAACCACTATATCATCCGTGTACAATCGAATCATGATATGACGATTGATTCTGTTTCGTTGAATTTCGACGATGTTTAGTATAGACTTGAGATATCCTCATATTGCAGGGCCGTATGCCCTAAGTCACGTGAATAATCGAGTCGTGGTATTGCATTCGAATTGGCGTAAATACATAAACACGTAATAAATTAATATCAAAGTATAATACGAATGTTTTACAATACATTAAATTACTTTATCGCGGTTTATATCTGAAAAGAAAACACTGCTTGTAAATGTTTATGATTATTTATATTAACACATTTCCCGACGATTAATTTAAATTTTATATAATTCTGTCTGTTATGTTAACATGTTAAGCGAATGTTATACAGAGTATCCAAATTTAACAAAACAGCATATATACTTACACATATTTTCTAATATATATCCTTATTGGTCTGTATTTAGGATTAAGCCGTGTGATGTAGGAATACAAATAACGTATACGAAAATTTAACACATATTTTTGTAGAGTACACAAATAATTGTCTCGTGTGGGATTCGAAACCACAGCACTCGTGCAGCGGCGAGGCGACCGCTTGTACGCATCCGTGCAGATATTGAAATTAAACTACTTTCTGGTTTCTGTAAATTATTTCAATAACTTAATATGTGAGCTCTATCACAATTAACGCCTTCTACATTATTTATGTGGTAAGCAGAAGACATTTATGCAGATTTTGTAAGATAAGTCTTATATAGCACTCCAGACTTCCAGACCGAATTTCGGTCACGGCGGCCAATCTTAACGGAGACTGGCCATCTGCGCAAGAGATATTATAGTGCCCAAGTGTGTGCGCAAACACAAGTGCACTCTCTGTTCCCTAACTCTCGTGATCTGATGGGACGGTAATCTGACATGACCGGAGAGAGATCAGGCGTAGGACTAACGGCTTTACGTGCTTTCCGACACGGGAGTGTCTAACACCGCCAACATCTTAACTCCGGGCTGCTATTCAGATTTTTAACAGAAAAACCCAGTAACATTTTTGTTGGCCCGACCCGGGATACGAACCCGAGACCTCATGCACAGCAGTCGTATTCAGTACCGTTGCGCCACGGAGGCAATTAAATAATCCCAATAACGATGTATCCAATTCGTAAATTTAACCTGACAGCTCGCTATCAACAATATGCATTTAGAAATATAAACAGGTGAGTGGTAAGTATCACGCTTTTACAGGAAGTAGAGAGAGAGAGGAGGTGGATAGGGGTAGAGAGAGAACAGTAAACTGCAATAATCCTCCGTATAACATGGGACCTAAAACCTCATCTGGCTAAATGTGGGTCTGCATAAGGCTTCAGGGTTATAGGAGTGAGACTGTGTATGGATGTATGTACAACGTCTTATTTTGATATAGGTGATTCAATCGATTCAAACGAATGTGATCCATGACCATCTTCGTTTGTTTCAGCATTAACTACTTGACCGAACATCATGAAATTTCGCTTACTCGTTGTCAGGGGTATAGAAAATAGCTTTTACCTTTTATTCAGAAAAGTACTGTCCCCGAGGAATAGAAAATTTACATAGCCTGAATTTATGCGAGTGAAGCTGCGGGCAAAATCTAGTAGTAGTATTTTTTTATTTTTTATTTATACTCTAATAGGCTTGCATTTAACCGCGATCTCACCTGATCTTAAGTGAAGATGCAGTCGACGATGGAGCACGCTTGCCTAGAACATACCTATTCACTTGCGACTTGAAGACACCCAGATTGTACTCATCGGGAAACACAGACTTAAGTAGCGAATTCCACTCCTTAGTGTTACGCATTATAAAATTGGCAGCAAATCGCTTCGTGCGTAAATGTGGTATATCCACCATGTACCTGTGTCGCTGGCCTGATTGTCTGGTCGTCCGTTGGTAGAATGAGGAAGGAGGAATCAAATTATGCAGTTCCTCTGCACACTCTCTGAAATCCGGTACAAAAAGCTCGCCATTTATCTATTACTTGGGCTTTGAAAATAACTAGTGAAATATGTTTCATAAACCTCTGCTTACCCTTTTGATGCTTGCACACTTTAGTATGATCTGTAACTAAATGTAAATTATTTTTCTCGCAACTGAAACCGTAGCTATCAGCTTCACGTATATTTTATATACTATCAAAATATAATTCCATAAAATAAAAAACGAATACTCTTTTAAAAATCGAATTAAACTTTCATCGAATCATTAGTTGTATGGCACTCCATAAGTGAACATTCGGTTTGCCAATGTATGTGAGTACCGTTTGCTTGTACTTGCATTAATTGCTACATCCATTCGTGTTCATCATATCGAATACCTTAATACTAGCAGCCGACCAGTGATTGAGATTCGTATATAGTTTTTGTGACGAATATGTATACTACAAACCGTTGTATACCAACATATTGCATATGTATGTTCTTGTAGTTTATTGTCGTTCTAAAGTGCACAGTAATCTGAGTAGGTCTGTCATACAGTCAATTTCAAAAATCATTTATCGATACAGGTCACAAATAGCACTTACGAACGTCTTAGACTTTGTCCATATGTAATCTAATCTAATCCAATAATAATACTATCTTTAATAATAATATTGCTAGACATACGACCAATTTGAGCCAGTGTGTTTATTCTCTCATCACATTGAACATTTGTATCAGTTCTGTGCTACTGGTAGACAGCACGTATATGGCACAGGAACACAAAAAATAGAGACACTTGTTTGTTACATATTTATTGTAAATGTGTTTGCAAAAAATGAAGTGTTAAATTTTTACTTGTAGAGTCAAAGAACTCTAAAATGTCATGTGATGAAATAACAGTTCATCTAATGACTTTAGCGTAGCGATGTTGTTGAAGATTAGCTGACAAATGATCGTTGATAGCAAGCAACGTTTATTCCCATAACTCAATTAATCAAATTACAATAGTCATTTCTCATACATGGACAGAAAATTATATTTTAATTTCATAGTATGCAGCCGTATATGTATAGGCATAAATTTTAAAATAATTAAATTTTGTAGCAGTAAATTGTGTAGGCCACGCTTCTATTAAAGCTATAGACTTAAAATATTTTCACTACATTCTAACTCTATGATACAGGTCACAAATAAAAATATAATAATTGTTCCGAGTAAAGAACGGCGCCAAGAACAACTAACATTATCAATTCGACAATAAGTATGAAAGAAAGAAAGAAATCATTCTTTATTGCCACAAAGAAATATGACTACATATTTTTCTTACAAAATATCGACAAAATAATAAAAAGACAATTAAATAAATAGGTCGTAAGCAAAAAATAGATACATATTATGATATTGTGGCAACAAATAGTCTCCATTCAGCATTGATGTTGCGATAAAACTGACGTGATATCGCAACGCTGATTTTCAATGGAGACCACCGTTACGCATGGACGTCAAGCCAGCTGCATACAATTCATAAATAACAAAAAAATTGTTAAAATAAACTATTACTTAACTTATTATTATCAATAACAAATAAATGACAAAAAATAATATGTAATGTAATAAATGACAATAATGACGATAAAACT
Organism: Catocala fraxini; assembly: GCA_930367265.1. Taxonomy (NCBI): domain Eukaryota; kingdom Metazoa; phylum Arthropoda; class Insecta; order Lepidoptera; family Erebidae; genus Catocala; species Catocala fraxini. The sequence continues at coordinate 23,368,153 of OV884027.1, read as the reverse complement.
GAAGTGATATCGCAACGCTGATTTTCAATGGAGGCCACCGTTACGTATGGTCGTCAAGCCATTTGCATACAATTTATAAATAACAAAATATGAGATAAAATAAACTATTACTTAACTTATTATAGTAAATAACAAATAAATGACAAAAAATAATATGTAATGTAATAAATGACAATAATAAAAATAAAAACCTATACAGTATGCATGTATTGACTCATGCGGATATCCAACCCACAACACTCCCACCGGCAGAGGCGGGGCACACACAAACGTGCCATCCGTGCCGTCAGGTCAAGAATAATAATATATAATATATAATAATATATAAGTACGTATTTGTATCCAGTAGCGATAAGATAATAAAACAAGCCCAATATGGTTTTTAAACAGTCAATTAGCTAAATTCCAATTCGTTCCTAATTTTACCTGCAAGTCTTGGATTAGCTTCCCTATAAAAACTATCCATCAATATACTATATTTATCTCTTATGAGTTAGATGGCATATTAACAACAGATATTCGTGGTCTCACGCTTATGTATATCTCTGGTGCGGTACGCAAACTATTTATGTATTTCATTCGGATTATGGTTTTACATCCCCACAATCGTGAGCGTATCACCAAATTTCAGACTTCGTGCTGCTCCTTAGAATTTCTTAACAGAAATAACCAAAAACACTTTGCCTGACATGAATATCACACACCATCGCTGCGTCAAATAATAGCTTTTAAGCTAGGAACCACCACGGTCTATTTAGCCTATGTGGCTATCACCTACACGCTGCAATAGTATAGCATGACAAGTGTCTTTAGTTGGAAGCGTGTGCCGTACTCTGTGCCAAAAACACTTTATTCGACTGGAAAGCGTCGACCGGTTCCGATAAACCACAAAAGTCACGGTGTAAACCTAACCAGTCGAAGGACTGAAGAACTTATTACTTAAAGAATCAAAAGGCAAATTTTCCCTAATAAAATTATGTTAACTTCAAACATGTTTACTCAACATACTTTTTATGGCTACATAACCAGTTAGCTACCATATTACGAAATAAAACATGAAATCGTAAAAGAAAAGCTTCGTACACAAAAGCCGATTAAGGAAAATCTATTCATAAGCAAACATAGCAACCTGTCTTGAAATGTTTCATGAATATTAAACTACCAAATGTATTGGCAATCGTCACGGAAACAGAAGAAAATGTTCTTTTATTTCGACAATACAAGTAATCCTATAAGTCTCTTGGGTCATTCTGCGGAGTACTAGAATGTCATTGTTCGGCGTAGAAAAAGGACGACGTTATGGCCAACGTAGAGTTGCATCCTTGTCTAACAAGGAAATTATTATTGCTATACCACTTGTATGCGGTTCTTGGATTGGATGATAGGTAAATATAGGAAAATTAGCAGAAATATAAGCAGTAGAATAATATAGGACAAGTAATTAACTTGTTTTTATTATGAGTAGCATTCTAGTTTCTTGTTACCTTTGTTGCATAAAAATGGACTAACGCAAACGTATAGGTCTGATCGTGATGTCTTAGGATCGACACCCGGCTGAGGTAAAGTGTTTTCAGATTTGCATTTGACCAGCGTGGTAAATCGAGACTTCAGACTCAGTCCCAGTGGTGGGATAGTTTATTAAAAGTGCTGACATTATATCCTAAGCTACAAAACAGCTAAACATTTATCGATAGATTGACATACAAATTGATGTAGTGTTAGTAGTTTCTAAATGATTCGCTATTCCAAATCTACGCTGAATTTTTCTGTTCTCAGCCACCACTCGAGACCCTTTTTCCCAAAGGCTACCTAGACCCATTACTACCTAGACCTGCTGACATGGCTACTACCAGAGCTATGTTTAATCTATAAATATATGTAGGTACTTATTTGCTTTGTTGTGAGGTTCATTCAACGCATTATTTGTAAAGGATCTTTATTTAATTTGATTTGGTTTGCCAAAAGTAAAGCCTGTCTAATATTATAAATGCGAATGGACTTTGTTTGTTTATTAGCTTGTTTGTTTGTTACGCTTGCACGCCTTAACTACTTGACTGATCATCATGTAATTTTGCATACACGTTGTCAAGAAAACAGAAAGGGACGTAGGGTATATTTTATCTAGAAAAAGGAACAGTTACTAACTTTTTTTTACGTGGGGAGATGCTCCCCTTGTCGCCTCTCCAGCCACTCCGCAAACATAGGACTTACCGCCACGATCATGGCGTGCCCGAAGTTTAATTAACCAACCAGAACTTATATATACTAATATGACAAGACATCGTATAATTAGTAATATTTAATGGAAATCATCAATAAAAAAAATAAAAATATCAATATATCAATATATCAATAAAATAAAACCAAATAAAAAATAATTAGAAAAATATTTTAAAGTTTGTTATATCTAACAGAGTCATAAAACATGTATTTGTCTTGAAGCATTTTATAAGACTACAGTTTTTGTGCTTGTTTATTTTTATATTATGCCGAATGGTTGTGAGGTCTCGAGTTCAAATCTGATTCGGGCGATTTACAACAGTATATCTTCAAAGAGTTGAGTCTCACGTAGAAATCTTTAATGCTCACTTAAACGTCTAGTTTAATTACAAAAATATTTCATCGTAAACTAAATAAATACAAATAACCTCTGTAATTTTTCAAATGTTGTTTTGTTTGCTCTCGCTTTTTTTTTCTGGGTGAAAGGTTATGAATGTACCTATATTATTTGTACCCTTGACAAAGTGTATGCGGAATTTCATGATGATTAGTCGAGAAGTTAAGGCGTTATAATGAGAGCAGCGATAGCTCAGTGGGGAGACCAACAGACTGTAATGCAGAGGGTCTCGGGTTCGAACCCAAATCGTGCACCTCTAAGTTTCGGAAGTTATATGACTTTTCGAAATTATGTGCGTATTGATTGACAATTATCGCCTGCTCCGTGTCTCGGAAGAACACGTTAAGCCGTCGGTCCCGGCTGCCATAAACATCTATGTCAGTCGTTATTGGGAGAGTGTCGACACAAAAGATCCCACTGGGTCGAAGTGTCGCCGGTCTGCACTGACTGGCCTCCACATAAGATAAGATAAGATAAGGCGTTATAGAGTAATAACAAACAAACAAACTCGCTTTCACATTTATAATATTAGTTAGGACTAAACTTAGGGACTTTTCCAGCGGCTTTGCTCGCGTTAATGTAGATTTTGTTAATATTTTTAATCCCTCAGGAACTGCATCTTTTCTACATACCCTATGTCTCTTTCTGTACTCCTGACAACGTGTATGCGAAATTTCATGAATCTCTGTTGAAAAGTTAAGGTGTGAAAACATCACAAACAAACTCACATTCGCATTTATAATATTAGTTAGGATTCAAATATTACTATATTTTGTAGCAAACAAGCACATTTTTACTCAAAACTATTCAATATTAGATATCTCAACGGGACGTAATCCGAAATCGAATTGGTCTCACCTTATCTGGGAGTATGAACTGCTACCGTCAGCAAGTCGGACGTCCAATCAAATTGTGCTTACGACCCGGCCGCAAATCACATTGGATCGGTCTTGCGCTGAATCGGCCTAAATAAATCCTTCATGTGTATTCCCTGTTAGATCTCCGGTGTTACGAGTCAAATGTTACACGAAATTAGTTTGACATGTTTAGTTACAGCTAAATGTAAGTTTAGTTTGATGTCGCAATTTTTTAATATACTAACTTTATAATTGTTAAGATTTTGAAGTAATAATAATCAATTCATCATTTTCACATGGATCTCCCGCAAGAATGTCGTAGCGGTGTTAAGTGATCGCCTCGCTATTTTCAATACGCCAAGTGTAGTTGGTTCGATCCCCATATGGGACAAAAGATTACAAGATTCACAAATAATTGTGCCCAGTCTGAGAGTGTTCTTTACGTCTATGGTTTAAATTTGTGTAAAGCCACGCGATATATGAATTATTTCAAGTGTTATCTTTTAAAAAAAGAAGAAACTAACTTATTACGCTTATCACTACCATATAATATTATGATCACTTGTACCCAGAATTCGTATTTTCTAGTTTGGAGAATACTGAAGTAGATTCGATAAACGAATTCTTTGTTTAAGCGACCGGCTTGGTGTCAAACAGTTTTATATGCGACTGTTGTCCATGAGGTTCCGAACTCAATTCTCGTATTGATCAAAGGTTTATCGTGTTTTTCAGTCCAATCTCAGTAGCATCAAGAAACCCGGAAGACGGCTATAGGGTCTCTCCATTTTACGTGGGATCATAAGCTGGTGTTATATGGCTGTGATTATATATCTCAGTCTGTCCTACAGAGATAAAGACGTGAGGCTACATACGTTCAAGTGTCTGCATCTAACAGAAAATGAGATTTCTAGAAGTATAGATTGCAAAACCATTCCTTGTTCTATATAACTTGTTTTGATTCCAAAACTAGGCTTGCAACAACAACTTTGATGTTTTGAAGTTGATATGATGAAGTTTGAAATGCGAAACTAAATGGATATCTGTTACAATGTTGGTGTAAATGGTTACTCGGCGCTTGCCTTTAATTAACGATGGAAGAGTTGGAAACCCACTATTATTGGGTAAGTTATACTTCTATATTTACATGTGGTTTTTTAGAAGCTAACTGTGTTTGGGTACGTTTTATTCTTATTTTTACATGTGGTTTAGTAGGGTTAGGCAAGATACAAGAATATGGTCTTTATACATTTAGTTTTTATTATTTGACTTGAATATGCTCATGGCTTCAAATGCGATTTTTTTAAATTAGGCTTGTTTTGCATTAAATAAGGTTAGGTGAGGCTATGTTATCAAGGTGCTTTCCGGGCACGGATGCTTCGGAAAGTATTTGCACCAGATCGCGAGACGGGAGGCGACCCCGGCCTGCCACGAGTGTGGGGCGCTGGAAGACACAGCGCTCCACACGCTGGAGGCGTGTGCCGCGTGGGGGCCGCAGCGGCACACGCTTTCGGCCATAATAGGCGGAGATCTCTCCCTGCCGAGCGTGATCAACGCCATGCTCGGCGGCGAGAGGTCGTGGCAGGCAATGGTCTCCTTCTGCGAAGCTGTCATGACGCAGAAGGAGACCGCGGAGAGGGTCAGGGAGAACAACCTCCTCGCTGACCCTCTCCGGCGCAGACGGACTGGAGCGAGAAGGAGGCGATTTGCCCGCCTTCTCGCTCCTGTATAGTGGGGTCACTGGTACAGAGTCGGGGGACTCTCTACCGGCTTGCACGACCCCACACGTCTGGGGGATGGCCTTGGTGAGCAAGGCTGTCCCTCCACAGGTGCTGAGGCCCGGTCACCAACAGCCGGGCCAACCGCCGGGGCGGGATGGTGATTGCTAACGCGACCCCATCCCGCCCCACTCCGTCGGCGGAGGGACTGCTCACCCCAGGTTTTTAGTGAGTATACCGACCCCCTGCAGGGGCGGAGAGTCTCACATAACCACCCTTCCCCCCCCCGGGGGAGGGGGTATCCATAAAGGATTTTCCTGGGTCAAAAAAAAAAAAAAAAAAAAAGGCTATGTTATCAACAGTACTTATTTCTGGATGTAAGGTACCCTTTGTTTATGTCTGTTCCCCTGAAAAGGTGTATGCGAAATTTCATGATGATCGGTTAAGTATTTAAGCCGTGTAAGCATAAAAAACAAACAAACGAACAAACTCACATTCACATATATAATACTAGTAGTTTTCCCGCGGTCTCACCCGCGTAAGTCCCGTTCCCGTGTGAATATCGGGTTTCACCCCTTTCATCCCCTTCAGGGTGGAATTTCCAAAAATCCTCTCTTAGTGCTCCTCTACACTCTCCAAGGAACATTCATGCCAAATTCAGTAGTTTCGGCTGTGCGTTGTCTGTCAGTCAAAGAGTTTTATATATATAGATTAGTTAGGATGTGTTTAGTATCCTTAGGCATACATGCAGACATATCCGTATACACTATAATATAGTCTTTATATATTTAGTTTTTATTTTTTTTATAGCGGTAGCCTAGTAGGATCCCGTTAGACTTGAGGTTTCAAGTTTTATCCAATAGGATGCAACACTGGCCTTTCAAAAGTTTTGCGTATTAAAAAGTAAATTATCGCTCGTTTTAACAGTGAAGGAAAATGTCGTGAGACAACGCATGTGTGATAGTTCACTATAACGTTTTTAATAATAAGTGAAGTTTGCCAATCCGCACTTGGTGAACTAAGGCCTAACACTTCTCACACTGAGAAGAGGCCCGTATCCATCAGAGGATCTGTTTATGTACAAGGCTAAAAATATTACTAGGTACATATTATGTATTTATGAGTGTGAGATATATATAACACAAATTCACACCAGCCTTTAAAAGGCTCTAAAAATAAAAAATATAAAGTACTTCGATTTTGACTAATATACTTCTCCAATCAAGCTAAAGATCTTGGCTAACAGAAGGTAGTTACGCAGGCCTATACAGCTGGAACATATTCCGGCAGCGTAGGCCTTGCCTGGTTCAGTATAGATTCAAATGTTCATATTTTACTCATGTTTACCTATAAGTAATTGTTACACAATGCTATTTTCCATAAGTTTGTATCAAGTGTAAGTGATTGTGTATACAATTGTTGGTTAACCAAATAAATAAAATAAAATAAAAATAAAACATATTTTGTTCGGTTTTTTTTTCTTGCAACGTACCTTTCTCCCGGACTAGAAATTATTCCTATGTCGCGGGATTTTATGCCTGTGTGGGAGTCGAACCCACAACGCTCGGTGCAATGGCAGTGGCAAAGCAACAACTTAGACCATTACGCCATCCGTATTACTATACTTATTTTATATACCACCGACGATCTACGTCTGTTTGTGTTTGCTTAACTAAGTGTAGCGCCAGGAATAAACCTGTTTGTACAGCTCGCAGCTTTAAATTCGGATAATACTTGCGATTCGCGATTATCGATTAAATATTCGAATATCGTCACCGGTATGCATAATTCGTTTATCTTGAAATGTAAAAGTTTGTGAATATGCTTCGATGTTTTTCAGCAATCACGATGCTGAAAAACGTTAATCAGATTTGGATAAAACTTGGCACATAGATATACATAGATACGATTTCATGGATGGCGTAGTGGTTTAAACTATTGCCTCACTACTGCCGCTGCGCCGAGTGCTGTGGGTTCGATTCCCACACGGGACAAAAATTTGTGTGATCCACAAATGGTTGTTCCGTGTCTGAATGTTCTTTGTGGCCGTTGTTGTTGACAAACACAGCGACACAGGAATTATTCTTTCTTTAGAAACAAAACCAAAACGAGGAAGTCATATCCATACAAATAAATGAAATTAAAGTGTCTGTTTGTAATAGCAAAATAACAGCTTATACTAAATGCATATGAAAGTACCTATATACGGTACTTATAAAAAAAAAACAATATTTAATTTTTTGTCTGTCTGTCTGTTTGTTCTGGCTAATCTCTGAAAGGGCTAGACTAACTTAGGCCAATTTTATTTTAGTAGTATTTTAGCTAGTAATATATATTTATAGAGACAAATTACACGAAATCAATCACATTCACAAAATCTATTCAGGAACAACCGTCCATTGTTAGTAACTACTTACTTTCGAATAAGTTTTAAATAAATCTCTCGAACACTTTAAATGTAAGACAAGTCACAAGAGATATTCATTGATTCTAAACTGCACAATCTAATTTCAGTACGTAATGTACACGGAATTAAGATAAGCATCAGTACTAGAAACGAATACAAATGTTTAGAGTTTGCTGTAATTGCATTTTGTAACTTGGAAGGATTAACGGAGTTATATGTTACTGGAATTGCTTAGCAGTGTAGCGTTTTAACATTAACGCGAATTTATTGGATTTCGTAAAGGATTAAAATTTAACACGTAATATTTTTATTAGTTCTTCGTAGATGTACAGATTAACATTGCAGCTTATTATAGATTTTCAGCTGTATAATGGTTGTGCATGAAACCGAATTAGTTTTGAACGTAACAGTGGTAAATTATTTGTTACAGGTGCGCGCCAGGCTTTGTGCTGGCTCCTGTCTTTTTTTATGGTATAGGAGGCAAACGAGCATACGGGTCGCTTGATGGTGAGCGATTACCGCTGCCCATGGACACCCGCAACCCGTGACCCGCACGAGTCACAAGTACGTTGCCAGCCTTTTAAAATTGACACCCGCCCAGGAGGGGGACGCCGGAGGTTGGACCTCCGGTATCCTCACTCACTTGACGAAACAACGCAAGCGCTATTTCGCGCCGGTTTTCTGTGAGTCCGTGGTATCACTCCGGTCGAGCCGGCCCATTCGTGCCGAAGCATGGCTCTCCCACGGTAAATGTAAACTGTCTTATTACGTAAACACGAAATACATTATTTTATTTTATTTTCTTTTACGTTGTATATCATTTATATACCAAATATATATAGTACAGATATTTAAACTCGTACTTATTTTACACTTTATAAGAACAAGTTTAGTTTGTAAACTTTGATTAGTGTGACTTTGCGTGTTTACAGTTTAAAACCAGCGCAAGCCCTAACGGTCGTGCAAATTCTGAAGTAGTCACCTTTTGTAACAGCCACACAAATAAATTTCCTTGATTTGTATTTTTAGCTTAGGTTAATTGATAGGCCCCAGTTGTATATTCTGTTTGTTGGTTCTATTGGGGCTCTCCGTAGCAATAAATATTTCTTTATTTTTTGTTTCTTATGTATTTTTTAGGAAAAATCATAGAAGTCTTCAAGACCTGCTTCTAAATCAATAAGGTTTAGCTTGATCGATCTGATGGTTTTGTACACGCAGGCAACATATGCATACCAAGGCCCTTGCGCAGGTTACTTATACGGATTTCTTGCGTTGGTGGTATCGGTACCTTATATGTTGCATACAACCCGCATAACCACCACAACTCGCGCTCGTACTGCTGCGGCTTGTATAGTAAACGACATAAGTAGCTGAACAGTAAATAAATTTGTGACAATATTTTCAAAAAGATCTTGTCGTTCGGTTGACTTATTGTTCGGTAGAAATAAATTTTAATGGAAATAACAACCTTTTAACTTTTACTGCAGTAAAAGATTATATATTATTATTGTGTATGGTAAAGCAATTTAAAATCTTACAAATGTTTAATTACTTATGTCGCTGACTGCAAAAGAGCTATCACCGACATTTGAAGTATATGATATAGATATATTATGATTGTTGTCCATATAAGCTACTTATAATGTTAAAAATAAATAGTACATAATATTTTACGCAACGAACGCTAATTAAAAGTATCATAGTCTTGTAAAATTGGGAATTATCTGACTTATTTGATAAGTAAGCTCAAGTTTTAATGTAGCTGTCTTTCGGTTTCATCCAGTTTTTGTAATTACTGCTTCTTTCACATGGATTCTAGTGTGATGTTATAATTATAGCCTTTGTTGTTTCTGGACAGAATACCTTACTAATAAAGAATTACTAAAATTGTTCAGTAGTTTCAGAGTTTATCGATTACAAACAAACAATTTTTACCTCCTTATAATATTAGTGTAGACGACTTATATTACACTACTGCCTCGTTGCTACGCACGCGTTAATGCCGCAGACTGCATGCTGGGATATAAGAATATCCTTTAGGTTAATTCGAGATGTGCTCCATCTGTGTCATGTGATTGAGTAACAAACATCAAAACAATACACACTTCACCTTTATATATTACTTGTAGTTTTCTTGCGGTTTCACCCGCGTAAGTCCCGTTCCCGTGTGAATATCGGGTTTCACCCCTTTCACCCCTTTTGGAGTGGAATTTCCAAAAATTCTCTCTTAGTGCTCCCCTACATTCTCCAAGGAACATACATGTCAAATTTCAGCTTCTTGCGTTCAGTAGTTTTGGCTGTGCGTTGTCTGTCAGTCACTCAGTAACGGAAGAGTTTTATATATATAGATATAATGGGTACAACCAAAATCATAGACATGATTATCAGAAATAAAAAATCAAACAACAATTACTTAGCAACATACCAGACATAATCAAACCACAACGATATCAAACAGCCACGATCTTACACAATCACAACAAAGACATAAGCATGCAAATGCTTCACAGCAATAACGGGTCGTACAAAACGCCGAATAGCGCGGTATGTATGTAATTGAATCCAAAAGGAAATTGCATTCTGCACGTAAAGTTCCGATCTGCAACTCCGTACTATGTTTGCAACTTGTGGGACAATTTTACTGGCGGCTGGTACTTATTGACAGATAGTGGATTGACTTCATATGGAAATTGTTTGATATAAAATTATGTAATACCCTCCAGATATCGTATTTCAAACATTGAAAAGATGTTGGTTATGAGGGTAGGGACGTTCAATTGTCGCTGAATTTGAGAGTTTTTGTGATTCATGGCTATAAATTTGGAGTATTATGGTACAGAAGAAGATTGGAGACAGGTTTTCATCTTTTTCGATTTTGAGAGGTATTTATCGCAGATCTTTTTGCAAAGTCATAGTTTTCAATAATCTATTGTTACTAAATTGCTTTTGCATATATCTTCTTCCAAAGTAAAGAATCAGAAGAATCTTGTACTTTGTTGCAGCTTGTTTGACTTCTCTCTGTTTAAGAATAATACTAGCTTTCGCCTGCGACTCCTTTGGCAATGAATTCATGGCAAATTATTTATGTTCAGAAGCTGTAGTTAAAATTTTATAATACCAGGCCACACGGCTTTAGCTGTGCTTTAATGTTGAAGAAGCTTTTGGGTTTTTCTGTCAAGATATATTCAGTAGCAGCTTGGAATTTGGAACTGTGCCTGGTAGACGACAGCAGACCTTCCCCCTATTACGTGGGATCTAAAACCATAGTAAACAAATTGTAAGTGTGTAATTCATTTTCAGCTACGCCTTCGAAAATATTGGAAAGAGTCTATCATGTTTAGATTTATGTATTGGAGCTTTTTTTAACTCCTACCTTAGTGAAACATTTATCTTTCCAATTTTTTTTCCAAATATCTACCGAGTAAAGTGCTCTTTACGTTGAAAGTATTCGCCCGTTGCTTTGTCTTAGTTAAGTCAGTCAATAAACTCTTTACTGTTATCGCTTTTAAGTCTCTACAAGTAGATCGTAAGCTTTAATTATCTTGCGGAGGAAAAAGTGCATATAGGATTTAATGGCATCTTAACTAACAAAAACTCATTTCAAAAACTAAAATAATAGCGTAATAGTTTAAGTATTATAAACTTTTTATTGTTAATAAAACACACATTTTTACCTGCATCATAATTTGAATAAATAATTGTTTTCCAAAACTGTAAGATTTTAATCCATTAGCGAACTATTTATTCATACAAATTAATTGTCAGCAGTAAATAAAAATGATTATAGGCTGCAGGGATGACTTAGAGGCTTAAGTAGTCACCTCGCCACTGCCACTTTGCTGGGTACTGTGGGTGCGAGCCTCATGCGACTGAGTGTTCTTTGTGACCTTTGTTTCAATGTTTGTAAATTCCCTGGTGACACAAGATTTAATCTAAGAGTATACCACCCTTCTTATCTTATCTTATGTTCGGGCCAGTCAGTGCAGATCGGCGACACTTCGACCCAGTGGGATCTTTTGTGTCGACACTCTCCCAATAACGACTGCCATAGATGTTAATGGCAGCCGGGTCCGACGGCTTAACGTGCTCTCCGAGGCACGAAGCAGCCAATAATTTTAAAACAATACGCACATAATTTCAAAAAGTCATATAACTTTCGAAAGTCAGAGGTGCGCGGCGTGGGTTTGAACCCGAGACCCTCCGCATTCCAGTCTGTTGGTCTCCCCACTGAGCTATCGCTGCTCTGCATACCACCCTTAGATTAATGTTATTAAAAAATCTTTTCAACTCATCAAAACTTCTTCATCGATAATGCAGTTTTAAAATAATGCCTTGTAAAAATGTATTAAGATATTTGAAAACATGTTTTGGTGAAATAAATATATTATTATTATTAAAATATATTATTATATTATATATTATAATGTAAAATGGTTTTTACCAAAATTAGTAGCAAGTATGTAGTACAAATTGGTAAACGTAGTTTGCGTATTGTATTCTTGAAGCATGAGATATATGTATCACCGTAAGAGATTAACATAGCTCATATGTTAATCTCTACGTGACAATATTACTTTTACTTTTTGCCCGCCAAGAGTTGTGGAGGCATACATAGCTCTCACATATTATTTTCTGTTACGTTGACAGTTTCACGTAGGATCAGCACCGTGCTAGTAATATCTCAAGTATTGTAAGCGATCGTACTTCCAAGCGACAAGCTTATAAGCTGGTTCACGACGCTTTTGTAAAATAAAATTGGCTCAGCCTTTGCATTGTGAAGTCTTTTGTTTTCCCTATACGGTGCGAGTCTTATATGAATTTATAGTTGTAGCCGTAGTTCCTTACACAGAAATAGGAACGTCGGATTGTTCATCTACAGGAAGCGACCGTCTCATACCGAAACTAGAACTCAGTATATTGCAAAATTATTTGCATATGCCACACACGTCTAAGCAAATACATCACCGTCACACGAGCTAACACAAACTCATATCACAAAGGGGAAACAAATAAATTTTACATATAAGAAATGAATGTTCACAATACACATACCTGTTACAACTATTTTCCTTATTTGTCGGAATAATTCTCCCTATGTATGTGAAGGGGTCGGAATAAAATGTAAGCAACAATACCCAGTTGGAGCTGAATATGCTACACTACAATTCACGGGAAATTAATGGCTGCTACAGTAGATGTCGGCGTTGCAAGTAAATTTCTTTCACGTCTCCCCAAGGGGATGGTATGCTTTTTTTTGTTGTTTAGTGAGATTGCAAACTTAATTGGAATTAGGTGATTATTTAATTAATTGTGGCAGTCTCGGTGTTTTGTGCTGTATGTTTGCAGGTAATCGTAAAGCCCCGTGTTCGAGATATATGAATAAGTTTTATTGTTATAATATTTTCAACAGTAACTCACCACCCACACCACCCACCCTGCGGGTGCGCTGTTGTGAATTCTTCGATAAACGGCAATAGGTTCTAGGCTTTCTTTTTGCATGGAGACTTAGAACATGTTGGCGAAATATGTATATTTTGTCAACACTTTCGGAGATATTAGATTACGTAGGTATAACTATCAAATCTCGCTTTTCAATACAGTATAACTATGTATAGGGTCTCGTTTCTAAATACAATTTTATGATAATATTTTAGATCAATAATCAGTAATGTCCCATAAGAATAATGATAGTTGCGTGCGCTATGTTATCAGACATTACGCACTTTTGTATGTCTAGAATTGTTTCTTGGGTTGTGGTTATTCAAAAGCTTTTAATATAGCTTAAAAATTAATCAAGTTAATATTTCATTGTGACAAATACACACGGCCCGTCGGTGACACTCATTCTATGTGTTATGGCTTATGACCACAGGGAATCATTCCACGCTGTATATTCTAGAAAAAAAGGTATTAATGATGGCATATCGTATTAAATATGTATAGATATAATCTATATATATATAACTCTTCCGTTACTGAGTGACTGACAGACAACGCACAGCCGAAACTACTGAACGCAAGAAGCTGAAATTTGGCATGTATGTTCCTTGGAGAGTGTAGGGGAGCACTAAGAGAGGATTTTTGGAAATTCTACCCCGAAGGGGGTGAATGGGGTGAAACCCGATATTCACACGGGAACGGGACTTACGCGGGTGAAACCGCGGGAAAACTACTAGTTATATTATAAAAGGCAAAATAATAATCATTTATTAAATTAAAATATCAAAACGCAACCAGATTACGGATACCGTTATTTTAATAATGAATCTACATACTCAATTTTATTATTTCATTGTTGTTACTTGATTTTTAATTCACACAATGGACTGCTGCGTTGACTGTTTTATTGTTTCGTGAAAAATTATTATCATAAATGTTATTATTCATTGTAGTATAATATCAGTACAATAAAATTTGAGCGAAAAGTCAACTCCAATTCCAGGTAATCTTTAATTCATGGAAAACAAAAAAGTCAAAGTAAATCACTTTACCCTTGCTTAACATTAGCTCGGCGTTGCCTGAGCAACGGCCTATTAGTGTATGTCGATTACATTACCAAGGTCTATAAGGTAGTTCATATTTACCATCAAGCGAGGTGCTAGCTCGTCTGTCACTAAAAGCAAAAATCAACTAATCATATTAATATCAACCTAACGAAACCTACAATCCTACACACACATTGGCTTAAAATAAAAAAGTCCTAATCGTAGCGCCGCCTACCGCTTGTAATTGTAAATGTAAGCCGTCCTAGATCCCATTTATACACACGAAGAATAATTTGATGACGTACATAATTTTTCTAACTAATATTATAAATGCGGATGTGTTTATAATTGAGTTTGTTTGATTGTAACGCATTCACGGCGTAATTATTGGACCGATTGTCATGAAATTTGGCATACAATTTGTCAGAGGTACAAAAAAGAACGTAGAGTACCTTTCATCCAGGAAAATAGTATTGCTCACGAAGGATAAAAATTTATTGACAATATGTACATTAATGCAAGCAAAGCCGCGGACAAAATCTAGATGTTTATAAAATCATGCCTGTCTAAATATTGCTAAAGTTGTATATGTGTTGTATGTATATTTATAGTGTGCAATACACACAAGTAAATCGAATACTTCTAAAAAGTTTCATCAAAACTTAGTTGACGTAAAGCGTGACTCACATCAATGGAAGCGGTCGTTACATCGCAGCCGTGACGTCACGTATCCGCCTCGTTGATCAACTGAGGATTATGTCCGCAGGAGTAGGTTGCGGTTTTAGTAGCCAACTTGATGTGGAGATGAAAAATGTTGGTTAAATTTGAAACGTTAGAAGTTTAGTAGGAGTGGTTGATCCCTTCAGTATGAGTAGACGGTGTATTGTCAAATACATAATTGTAATGCTTGGTTTTCCAACACTGATATATGGATTTAATACTTTAAGGAGAAGAAACAATTAAATGTAGTGTTGGAAAGAAGATAAGAAAGTTATATAAATGTACAACGAACAAGATTTTTTTAACAGATGCATCTTCGTCTCTGCTGGGAGACATCCACTGCTAATAAGCCAAGGCTTTCCACGCAGACCAATATTGGGCCGCCTGCATCCAACCGCTTCTTGCGATTTTTACCGGGTTCTGGATCCTACCCCTGCTGCGTCTTCCGGTGCATGACCGTCACTGCAGAACCTTTCTGTTCCATCTGCCATCAGTTTTGCGAGCCACGTGCCCTTCACACTATAAATTACATACATTTTTCTTTTTATAAAAGATGAGAATTACAAAAGATTGTATTTATTTAACATTATTTGCTTATCACTGGACAGGTCTTACTTGTTTGCCATCTCGTTTGTATAAAAAGGTCTATCTTTTGGGCGATTGCATCAGGCCTATCGGTCATTGATGACCATCAATCACTTCACGTGACCACGTAATTGTATTATAGTGTCATCAAACAAGCCAAATGCTAGGTTGCTCCCTCAGTCGTTAAATAATAATTATTAACCAATAAATAAACCGGCTTTAATGACATTGAAAAGCAAACATTTTAAATTATGTACAAACGTACCAACAGTGGTCTAAATTTCTTTTCATAATACTTTTCCAGCTAATATACTGTTTACTATTGAGGAGTTCTAATCATTATCTTCCAATCCATCATTAGATCTTGATCATAAGAAAATCCTGAATAAGCGCATGTCCTACCCAAAAATAGTTCTTTAAATTGGTTAGTTAATTGCCAAGGAATTGAAAATAACCGCCTCTTTCTTCGAAGTCAGCTAAAATATCATACTCATCTTCGTCAGCTTTATTACAGAACCGAGTCACAGTGTTCTCCGAAATACAGTACTCAAGACACATCAATAGCAAGCAACCAAAACAGTTGTCCAAGAACGTCCATCGCACGTGTGCCAAGCTTCAAACATATGTAAACCTACTTAACATCCAAATCGCTGTCCGCTGCGCTTATTCGAAGCACGTGCCCCTACTGTCAGGAGCCACGTGCAAATAACGACAACAGTTCTGCGGGCCTGTACATAATCATTAATTTAATAGGAGCCCAAGGGCTGGATAGTTCGGCCACTCGAGATCGTGACCAGCTTAACTTGTTATTTGGTTGGATATTGAATAGGAGCATGCGGTTCTTGGTTTGAGAGATCGATATGGCTGGTTCAGTTTGATTAACTTTTGAAATATTTTCGTCTTGATAAAGAGATGGTTATTGCTCATGAGTTGATGAAAAAACGTATCTTACATATGAAATTATCGCAATATTAATTTGTTTTACATAGTATTTTGTCTGATATGTATGTCACTAACGGTGTACATGATATTGGCTGGATATAAGTTAGGTGTTTACATTTTTAAAACTTAATAAAAAAAATTAACTGACTTCAAATAAGGAGGACGTTCTCAATTCGACTGTATTTTTTAATTTATCTTATCTTTTGAAGTAGCTACGATTACGTACATACATAGTCTCACGCTTATAATAGGTATATTCGAAAGGTTGGGCACGAAGTATTACATCCAAATCTCTTGCTAGTTAAGGCTTTAGGTCACAAGTAATAGCGAAAATCCTTTTGTCGGCTACTGAGCACATTTCCAGGTTTGGCGCTACTACTGAAAATGTCTCGAAAAAATACCTAAAACACTTTTCACGACCCGAATCAAGCTTGAGAATGACTGTCTGTAGTTGATTTAAGAGTTCAGAAAAGTATTGCACAATTGCATTCATTACAGCTACGCCACCAAGGTAGTCCGAATATTCAATTCATTAAAATGTATTTAACTATTTAAAGATGTACAATTTAAAAACTAAATAAATCTATCTATACTTATATTATAAAGCTGAAGAGTTTGTTTGTTTGGTTGAACACGTTAATCTCAGGAATTATTGGTCCGAGTTAAAAAGTTATTTTAGTGTTGGATAGCCCATTTATCGAGGAAGGCTATAGGCTATATAACATCACGCTACGACCAATAGGAGAGGAGCATCAAAGGAAAATGTTGCAAAAGCGGGAAAAATCTCTAATGTGAAGCAGACGAAGTTGCGCGCGTCAGCTAGTATAAGATAAATCCAGCATATTCCGTATACTCATCAGCCCTAAGGCTATTAGAATGAGGTTAATTGTATTGAACACCTACATTATCGGTCAGCGATGTCCACTCTCAAGAATAATTAGTATAGACCCACACGTGTAACGCAAAGAGACTACACGATAAGTCAGTAGTGAAGAAGACACACGCCCACACATTGTATATTTTACTGAATCATTTTGTAACAGTCCTACTTCTCAGTAAAAAGTAGTAAATTACATTGTATTACGTTTTTACAAAAGTTACACATTTAAATAAAGCTATTTTAAACGGAGAGACTATCGCATTGTGACTGCGTCTGCTAAAAAGCAGTTGAAGTACCGGGAAAACTGTAAAATAAAATTTATATAAAATTATTTTATTTCAAAGTAGAAAGTTATTTATTCAAAAGGCTATTTTACGTAAAAAACTGTTCTGATCAGGTGTTAAATCAACGTCAATTGTGAACTGAAATGCAATTTAGTTTATTTATATTTAGAAAAATAACATTGTGATACGAGTATATATGTTACTGAAACTAGATTAGAACTCTGTTTTAGAACAGTTTTTATTACGAAAAATGGCCGTCTGGTAATAGAAATACTAACATTTTAAATAAATACATCTTAAGACACAAAAAATATTTGAGAATATTTTTATTTTTATTTTACTATAGATAGCTGTCGTTTGAGAATAGCTGCTAGGTTTGAGAATATTGTAATGGAAGGAACGACTTGTGTACCCCAGTGCCGAGTACGCCATGATCATGGCGGTAAGTGCCGTTTTTGAGGAGTGGCTTGATAGACGGCATGGCAACCTCACCTTCCGGCTGACACAGGTAATGATAGGCAGGCCACGGTTGCTTTGGCCAGTTCGTGTGTCGCATAGGCCGGCAAAAGACGCCACCGTGGCGACTGCCGCGACGTTATTAAGGACACGGTGCTGCACACTTTAACGGATTGCTCTGCCTGGGCATCGCAGTGCCGTGAGTTGATTGCGGCAGTTGGTATGATTGCCTTCTCGCTCTCGGCCCTGGTTCAATCTATGGTCCGGAGCGAGAGGTCGTGGAACGCCGTCGCCTCCTTCGGTGAGGAAGTAATTTCCGCGACGGAGCGGGAGCGGGAACGCTTAAACCCTCTCCCCAACCGCAGAACCAAGCGCCGGTCATATCATCATTACCATCTTTCTTTGCCCCGGTGAGTCCGAAATACGTCAATGCATTCTCCCACGTAAAAAAAAGAGATGAGAACATCCTCCTTTTTTAAATTCGGTTAAAAAGAAAACACAATCAAGTCAGCATCCATAAAATTTCATGACATGACGTCATTTCCTCTTCCTTTGTACCACCGCACCTCACTAGATGTAGCTATAACACACTATAATGGCACATACATTCCTTACACTATAATCCACGGTTCAGCGAGCGTCACATAAAACTGAACAGGCTTTTGAACATTCTGGAACTTTCAGCCCTCAGCGTGTCTTGTACTAAGTAAAAACAAATTGTTATGGTTATTCGCACTTTGGACAAACTTGCAATATATTCTCATAGGCATGTCAAATAACGAAACTTTTTGGCTATTTTCAGTGCTATCTCGAGTTGAGTAAAAAGTAAATATAATGTGTTTGTAATATTGTCTTCTGTTTACGCAAATGTTATTCATTGAAATTAACTACTGTATACGGATTTTATCGCGTTATTTATTTTACACTTTATTACAAAACTTTGAAACTGTTATACTACTACTAGATACTATTAAACTTTACTAACTTTTAAGCTAATTAAATTATTAAAACTATTAAAACTATTTATATTTAAGTTTACACTTTCTCCGACGTTTCGGTTGCTTTTCAGCAGCCATGGTCACGGGGAGACTAAGATGGTAGTTGTCTCAATGTTCCAGTGTCGTTATTTCAAAGTACCCGAACATAATTTAATCGTTGGTGTTTCTATTCACGCAGAATGAGTTCAGAGTATCATGAAGTCTAGCTGTGGTTTGCTTCTTCTTGGGTTTTACTATTTGAATTACTGGATCCCATTTGTATTTCGTGTTTGTATTTCTAAAACTTTTGTGTCGTATTATTTCTTATTTTCGTATATAGTATAAATTGTAACATTGTAGTTTTAGAAGCCTAAACGATTGTATTATTTCGTTTTGTTATTGAAAAGCCTTGTGAAAACATATAAACTGCCACGCAAAAGTCTCCAGCTCGATGTCAAGACACGCACCTCTGACTTTTAAAATGATTTGCGTATTAAATAGTTGATTATCGCTCGCTTATTAACGGTGACGGAAAACATCGTAAGGAAACCCACATGTCGGTGAGTTCTAATCAAATCAAATCAAATCAAATCTTTATTGCAATCATGAGTATATAGGATGTTACATTAATTATAGGCTCATACATGATACCCTGTTAGGGCGCAGCAACATAATATTATTATTTTATTAATTATAAAATTAAAATTACTTATATTATTTAGTTAATTGTTATAAATATCATTGTTAATATTGTATTCATATTTTATATTAGGTTGCAGTTCTGTCCTCGAAAAACTCTTTTAGACTATAAAAGCATTTTTGAGACAAGTATTTTTTAAATTTATTTTTAAATATATTGATACTTGCTGTGTCTTTTAATTGTTTTGGTATTTTGTTATATATTTTGACGCACATTACATACGTAATGTGCGTCAAAATATATAACAAAATACCAATACCATATTTTGTTATATACCATATGGTCCAGAATGAAATATGGATAGGTTTGATTTCGGTAGAGCAAGTGTGTTTTTATTTCTTAGATTACGAGGTTGTGTGTAATGATCCTTCTTCAGGGAAAATAGGTGGATTTGTTTTTTGACAAAGATACAGATTTCAAAGATGTACATAGATGTTAAAGTTAGTATGTTAAGTTCAGTGAAATGTGGCCTGCAGCTATCTATTCCATCGATGTTTGCCAGAATTCGTATACATTTCTTTTGTAATTTGAACAAAACACCTGCGTCTGTACTATTACCCCATAGTATAATTCCATACATAAGCCAAGAGTGTGCATATGCATAGTAGGCAGCAGTTGCTGATTTTAGGTCTGTTGTTTTTTTTAATTGTAGTAGTGCATATGTGAACCTAGATAATTTTCCGCTTATGTTATGGATGTGGGATTTCCAGTTTAAGTTGGTTAGTTTTTTGGTAGTTAGTTAGTTTAAGTGTTATGAAAGATGTGTAATGTTTACCAACGTAAGTAAGTAATTAAGTGTGTGTGATTTCCAGTCTTAGTATTCATATACAAAACTGCAGTATAACACTGAACCGCTTTAGCTTCATCGAATCAAATCAGCCTCATCAAATAATTACGAAGCGTTGTCGCAAATGCGACTCGACGTCGCAATGCGCGTTTGTGTATAAGCCTTAATTAAAGTGTTAATTTTAAGTTTAATGATTCAATAACGCTATGGTATTTAATGCGACTACTGTGATTATGGGTTCGATTCCCGGGACAGACAAAGTTTTATTTGGGATTTCCGTGTAGAAATGTCTAGTAGTTGGATATTGTTTGTAAGTGTGTCTGGTAGACGTTAATAGGCTCGCTCCTTGTTACGTAGAATTTAAAACCATAGCTGATGAATCGTGGGTATTAAATATAGTAGTATAGTATAGTATATATTAAAACCCACGATTCATCCTGCCCTTTCAGGGATATCAATACATATTATACAAAGTTTCATCACGCCTATACAAGAGTGACACTATGTATGTATGCAATTATTATTCAATTCAAACCAGTAAATTTTATAATTTTGCCTGACAACGGCAATTTTAGGTTGAGCGCCCGAACACACATTACTGAAACGTAGATGGCCAGCTATTGTTATCAAGTCAATAAAATTGAATGTCCATAATTAAGCCGATTTGGTTTATTTTCCATTTGTTTTGTTTGTTTACACTTCCATAATGGCATTATTATTATTATATTATTATTAAAGCCTTACGCACAGCGCATCGTCGATAAATCAAATTACGTTCCTCTAGTATTCACTTAGCTACAACATGCTACACTAGTGCGTTCTACGCTGTGAAAGCTGTGAGTCGGAGCTACTTAATGGTTGGCAAACTGACATTTTTTTTTTCTTTTTATACAACTAAGGTGGCAAAAAAGCATACGGCCCACCTGATGGTAATTGGTCACCGTAGCCTATGGACGCCTGCAACACCAGATCACTTGCTTGTTGCCGACCCTTTAAGAAAGGAATTGGGAAGGAGAAGGAGCGGGAATGGGGGAAAAGGGGTGATTAGGCCTTCGGTAAAAAATTTCCTTTTAATTTATATTTCTCTATATATATTTATATTTGCCAAAATACATTATATGTATTCTATCAATCTACATAATACTCAATTTTACATTTGTATATACTTTTAAACTTTCAGACAACTTTCAACTATAACAACTTTCAAATATTCTCAAATATACATGGTTATTTGAAAAATAGTAATAAGGTTCTCTATTGTGTTCCCTTACTTTTTTATCCATAATCTAAAGTGCAATAATTTTTATTTCCTCATCATCATTTTTCCGAATGATAACTTGCCAGAACTTAATGTCACATACTATCCACATGCCATAAAATTGAAATCCCTAAACACCATATGCCCTAAATTTGTTGGTCATAAATATTACAATCAATAATATACAAAAGACTTAAAACCGTTTTCAATAAAATTAATAATATAAGTCCTAAATTCAAATTATTATTTAATGTTTATTTATCCTAATAATTTTTTAAAACAAATTTGTATTACAAAGTATTTTACCAAATCCAACTGATACAATACATAAATAGTAAAGATCCAAAAGCAATATAGCTTTTGTCACGGCTCCGGCGCTGCGGGTCTCCGGCGGTCCCACGCGTGCTAATCGTCGCAGACGGCTTTCGCGCACCATCTTCGGCTTTTTAAGTCTCAGCCGCGGCGGCTCGCTCGCAGCCTCCTGCTTCTCAACCCGCGGGCCACCTCGCTCCTACGCGCCTACGCAATCCTTTATTACACTCTAGGGTTGGGCCGACAAGACTGAGTGGAGTCGGATTTACAGCGTTCTGTTTCTGACACTAAAACCAAATTTTTAGCAAATGTTTTAGTACTAAACATTTTATTATAAATAAACATTCGGAATAATACACATTATATAATACAATACTTAGGACAAATAATAATAATAATGGATGTGGATTCGGCGATCATTGTGCCGATAGTCATATCTGTCAATGGTCTAATTGCCAAGAGCCTCGATCACCATCTAAAGAGGCTCGCGTTAGGTGCTTGGATCAGAGGTTTGATGCAGAAGGCAGTGCTACTAGATACAGCACGCATTGTAAGGAGGTTCACGTCTTTGGAATCCTAACCACCCGCAGCTTGGACCCTGTTCCCGATGCCGGTGGGGTACCATACATTTTATATTTTTAAATGTATTTTTATATATGTATATTTAAAAATTAAAATAGTATTGCACAGATTGAAATAAAGAGTATAATAATAAAAGTTATTTATTTTCTCACCACAATACATACATTTTACAAAATATGAATTTTTCGATATTTAGTTGCTTATTATACTGTGGGCGACTGGTGCCTAAACTAGGCTCAAGGCCTGTATTTCAGGACGCCAGATCTCCTCCTTCGGTGTTTACATTTTTATCTTAGTTATTATAACTTATTAGGTAAGTACCCAGATTCAGACCACAATAAAATGTTAATATAGCGCCACACCTATAATGCAATATTCAACGGATGCATTGATGTGGACATTTTTTCAAATGTAATGAAATGTAGTAAAATAATAACTTTATTTAAAATTGGATGCAAAATTCACTCTATTAATTTTAGGCTAATTTCAATTTTACATGCTATTAGTAAAATATTTGAGAATACTATATTACAGCAATTAGAGAGCCACTTTAATGTAAACAATTTATTTCATGCAGATCAATATGGTTTTAGGACGGGCCGTTCTACGATAGATGCGGGTGTAACGCTTTTAAGATATACATATATTCAGTGCCTGGGCAAATTCGCAAGATGTCATTGGCGTATTCTGTGATCTATCTAAAGCCTTTGACTGCGTTGACCATCATACGCTGTTGCGAATACTCAGGCATTATGGACCTTCTCAGGCCGTCAATATAGAGACCTCAACATCGCCTCGGCTGCTATGAGGACGATGTGGAGGCCACTGCTCTTAGACCACACGACTGCTTACCATCAGGCGGAGTGTGGTCATTTTGACGAGCAAAAAAAAAAAAAAAGAACTAAAAGAAATCAGAGATACTGCACTTGACTTAGTTGGTTCCTACCTAAGAAATAGACTACAACACGTTGATTTCAACGCAAGTAGATCTTCTGGATTACCAGTCACAATGGGCGTGCCACAGGGCTCAATTTTAGGACCCTTTCTGTACGTATATGATTTGCCGTTCTTCGTGCAGGATTTGTGTGACATTGTTTCATTTGCAGATGACACATTCCTTATTTTTAAAGTAGACAGAAGAGCAACAAATTTAAATACTGTTAATGATTTGCTTGCGCACATCCTGGACTGGTTTACGTCTAATAATTTACTAATTAACTCTAAAAAAACTAAATGTATCAAGTTTACATTGCCAAATGAGTCCTAACATAAATATAAATTTAAATAATGTAATTATAACTTTCGTACAATCGACAGTTTTCCTAGGTTTGTCTTTAGATCACAAAGTTCAGTGGGGCGCTCATATATTGTGTCTTGCAGGGAAACTTAGGTCAGCCGCATACATACGCAATTCGGAAAGTAAGACAGCTTACTGATGTAGATACTGCGAGACTAGTATACTTCAGTTACTTTCACAGTGTCATGTCCTACGGTATATTATTGTGGTGCAAGGCAGCTGATATTGAGACAATTTTTATTCTCCAAAAGCGTGCAGTACGTAGTATTTATAATTTAGCTAAACGAGTTTCCCTGAAAGATCGATTTAAGAAAATAGGCATACTTACTGTTGCGTCGCAATATATATTTGCTAACATTATGTTTATTAATACATAATATTCACTTATATAATAAGAATAGTGATATTCATAAAAAAAAAACACTAGAAATAAACATAAGTTAGTAGGCCCATATCATCGTTTGCATAAAGTTCACAATACATTTGCGGCACTCAGTATACGTTTTTTTAATAAACTACCTATTAATATAATTAATTTACCATTGCTAAAATTTAAAAGTGCCATTAAAATACAATGTATTCGGAAGGGTTATTATTCAGACAATGGTTATTTAAATGACAAAAAATGGAACTAGTTGCTTGTTGCATATAGGATTCAAAGATCTGTATTACTTATAAGTCAATTTAGTAATGTTATTTAGTAGTCACAAAGTGTAAGTGTATGCGCCATCATACCATCCTACTGTCTATTTAAGGTTTATATTAAAAAAATATACCTTATCTCAAATTATTTCATCTCTATAATATTATTAAGTTATTATTGTTATTATCTTTAGTTTTTTTATAGTCAGTAGTATATGGCAAAATGGCTGCAACACCTTGTTGATACGAGTTGTAAAATACTGAAATTATATTTAATTGGCGATGTAAAAGAGAGGCCGTGAGTTTCATGCCGGTTTCTTCTCATAGGCCGTACCCTTTGCCTGGACCTAGCAACTAACCTAAATGTAGCTTCAGTAACTTAGTAAACTCACTAACCTACATATTTTGACGTTCATAAGTGTTACTTTGTGACCTAAATAAATAAATGATTTTTGACTTTGACTTTGATAATATATGGTCTAACGTTTTATTGCATGCAATATAATATAAATAAAAAATTTGTTTATTGCATGCGTCATAAGAAGATTTAATAATTATAGTACTCTATATTTTGACAGAATAGTTTTAGAAGTAAAGATAATTATGAACCTAAAATAAAATTTAGATTTTTTGAACGTTATGGTTACTGAAGTTTATGGATAATGATTTTCTGACAAACAAATTAGGAGAAGAAAGGGAAGAAAGTACCATTTTATTTATTTAATACAAAAATGCAAATATTGAAACAAGTTGTCTTAATAGCAAAAGAAAGAAGCAGCGTATCCAAACAACACACTGTGGAGAAGTAGACATCGTCAGGGCAGCGGGTTGCATGATAATATCTTAAACTTGTTCAAGCCCCAATTCACAAACAGTTATGAACGCCTAAACTTTGTTGATGAGTATAAATGCTTTAGTGAATACCGTTTGTATCACCCCAGCACGTTGATCTCAGTCGTTCTGAAGGCTGTCTCGACGACGAGCCCGTAACTACGTGCTCATCGTCGAGACAGCCTTCTGACCAACTGCGTAAGCGATTATATTGCATTTAGGAGAATACCACATGCCACTGCTGCTACACCGAGTGCAGTGAGTGCGATCGCCACACGTTTTAAAAATTTGTGTGATCCACAAACAGTTGTCCTGAGTTTGGGTGGTCATTGCGTCTGTTGTTTGAATGTTTAAAAAGTCCTCCCTGACCCAGGAATTGCTTCTAGTGTGCAAGCTGTCTTTAAACAAGAAAGAAGATTCTTACTAATATTCTAAATGCAAATATGAGTTTGCTTATTTGTTACTCTGTCACGCCATAACTACTTGACCGTTAATCACGAAATTTAGCGAACACGTTGTCAGTTGTACAGAAAGGCCAAAATAAAGTACAGTTCCCGATCGAAGTGCGTGCAAATGCTTAATAAAGATTTATTTTTGACAGCCACAAAGAAGAGTGTTTAAAATGGCGATGAGGCGGAAGGATGGTTAAGGTAGGCACAGAGCACAATATTAGAGATAAGTTACTTATGTCAGTCTCGTCTACGAGGGTGATACTTCTACAGCAAATCGGCTCATGCATATCGTCCCCAAATAATGGTCGGCTCTTTAACTTATAAATTATCAACGGGAGGTAAAGTATTATTGATATAGCGTATAAATTGAGCTAAATGTAAAGTAAAATACAAACCCTGTCTTACGTGTATTGCTCAGAACTGGTAGAAAGAAGTGTATTACATCCCCATTTCAAAATTTAAATCAATCGTAATAGGTGCCGAGCCTATTAACGTCTAACGGGCATATACCCAGACACCGTACAGCTAAGCAGAATTTTTTGACATAAAAAACAACTATTTTATCTGACACCTCCCCCCTCCCCCTCCCTGCGCATAGACGCGGTCCGGTAAAGTTAAATAAATAGATACATACAGCTGTCACTTTATCGGCTTCATTGATGGTATAAACTTTAGCTTGTGCTTGAGGCCTCTTCGATTCACGGGACGAGATAGCACTACTGAACTTTTTATAAGAGACTAGATTTTGCCCGCGGCTTCGCTCGCGTAAATGTAGGTGATGTTGGTAACAGTACTTTTTTCTGGATAAAGGGTTCCCTATGTCCTTTTTTGTTCCCCTGACAACGTGTATGTAAAAATTCATGATGATCGGTCAAGTAGTTAAGACAAACAACCTCACATTCGCATTTTTAATAATAGTTAGGATTTTTCAGCAGCAGCAGCACAAAGTCTAGCGTCTATGTAACTAAAACACATCGCTGACGAAATATCTATATATTAGTACGTGAAGCAAAAGCTTTGTACCCCTTTTTACGAAAATTGCGCGGACGGAGGAGAATGGAATTTGGCACAGTTAAAGTTTATATGGAAAAGGAGGGGCGAATCCTAATATTTATATAAAATATGCATTAGAAATAAATTATATTAATGAAAAAACACTACACGCACACAACCAAGCGCGTAACTATGGTTACATACATCAATATAAAATGACATATATCAGTAATATCTTACAGGCAAACTTTTGTCGAATTTCGAGCACTCAGCGACCGCTAGTATATACATAGGTAACCGGCGTACTTTTGTAGCTGCTTCCAGTCCGTTTTAAAAATTCTAAATAGTTGTATAATTTAAATAGCTTAAATTGAAGTAACAGTAACTAGTAAAAGTGTTTATCAATAGTAGTTTCAAGTTTCAAAATTATGAAATAATATAAGTGTTATAAAATAATATAAATAAAAATATAATAATAATAAAAATAATAGTGTTTTATAAAAAATAAACAACACGCTAAACTCCGTATAAATTTTGTTTAATTTCATTCGCGTAAACATAAGACAATATTATGTAAATCAGTACGGACTGGTAACAGCTACAAAAATACGCTGGCTTAAATATATTATAGGTAAGTTTACATCTATGTATACATACACGCTAGCAATGTGCTTGGGGATATACAACATATGTATATAATATATAATGTGTAACAAATACATTCTCGCAGTAATACAATCTACAACAAAACTGTATTGCAAATAATTTAACAGTATTTGCCAAATGCGAGCAGACAATGTATGATATATGCATAGTGTGTTATCCTATTTCAGCGCCGATTTGCTTCGTATTCACCAATTCACAATTCAACGCACATACAATATGTGTTGAGTTGTCCGTGGCTATACTTTGTTGCTTTCCGTTTCCTACTCAATATATCTAATACTACCCGCACAATTATAAACTTTAATTCAAGACTATAAGGATGAAACTTCACTGTATACATCTAGCTTGGATACGCAGTTCTTGAAAAGAAAATAATATGGAAATTAGTTTTTATTAGAGTTCGAAAAAAACTCTTATACAACAGCTTTGTTCGTCCGTCCGTCCGTTCATCAATCTGTTTTAAAACTATCAACTCAAGAACTGTAAGAGCTAGAGACTCGCGGTCAACGCTATTCGACTCAGCATAGTCGATATACCCCGAAATGACTATGACCTTTGATCTCTGATCTCCTTTGCATATATTGTTATTAGAACTCTAAGATTTACGGCAATTCATTGCCATTTCTCACTTGTTTTATAAATATCATTTTCATGACATGAATTAATGAAGAGATTTTTTGTATTGAATGTTGTAATCATGTTTTAGTCTTTGAACATTCTTGGTGATTACTTAATAATATTAAATTTTCTGTTTACTTATTTATAAGTTTGTATCATAAAGTGAAGTGTTGAGCATTAGGCTACCGAGAATAAGCAATGAACTGCTATTTTAGGTTCAAGATTTAAATAAATGATTTGTTTCCAAGAAAACAGTCATGTCCATGAGCAATTACCGCTTACTATTAAATGGCCCGCTGCGCGTTAGCTCGTCGGCCATCAACAGTAAAATAAACAAGATTGCTAGTTTAAAAAAATTCTAGTTTCGAATTAGTTTTAGATTATTATTTTTCTGTTTTCGTATCGTTGAAGCAGTTCTTTTTCCCTTTAAAACGATATTTTTTGTTATCGTCGTACGTTATAGTATATATATATATATACATATATATGTCGGAGCGTCAAGAAAATAATCATTGGAATGTAATTTATTTCTGTAATTGGAGTTGAATATAGCGCCATCTATTGGTTTGTTTCGAAACGTCAAGCGTAAGCTTGAGTGAGGTCGCCATAGAGCCGATGTGTCAGTTGGAGTGACAGTTATAACTGTCAGTGTCATATTGACGGTATTTAAACGCCGGAGACTCGTGCGCGGACACATTCGGGTGACGAACTCACTGCGTTACGGATCAAATCAGAGATAATCACAGTCAACCTTTATTGTTTTATTTCTCTTGTATTTGCCTATCATTAGTATACGTACGAAGTATAATACCACCCCTATATTTTGTTACTCCAAGATATATATATATATATATTAGTTACATATTGCAATTAAACTACTAAATATAAAAAAGTGATTTACGATTAAATTGTCGTATCTAATCACAATAAACCGTGGGAATTCTATATGCCGTAATATGCGTACAATGCAAAAGCATTGAGTGGACATTTCAGCCAAACATAATTCAATTTGAACCGCTATTGTTGATTTGTTATTCAAATAACTTAAAATTAAACTACTATTTACTTTAAATTAAGCACTGGTTGCAAAACGAATTATTTATTAATTTTCTGTACAAAAAGCCAAACCTTTCAGCAGATCGGCAATCAATCGTATATTTAATCATAAGTCAGGATTATATTTTATACTTGACTAGATTTTTCCCGCGGTTTTGCTTACAGATTAGTATCAGTACATTTTTTGGTTGAAAGGTACTCTAAGTACTTTTCTGTACCCCTGATAAAGTGTATGCAAAATTTCATGATGATCAGTCGAGTAGTTAAGGTGTAAAAGCGTAACGAAGAAACAAACAAATAACTGAGATTCACATTTAAAATATTGGTTACGATTACATATACGTCAGGTTGTTAAAGGAATGTAAAAAATAGTTTAATACACGCAATATTTTTCGAAGTACTTTTTGTCGATAAAGGAATTCATATAGGAAGACCTTCTTATGCGACATAAAAGACGGTTTATGGATATCACGTGCAATTTACCCTGTGTCACGTATGGGACAAATCGGGTCTTTGATTACCTAGCAAAATTTTACTATTATTATTGAGCCGTAGTACCTATATAGTGTCTTCGATGTGTACCACCATATACTTGTTCTATGCTACGGTAGAACACGGAGTATTGCATAGTGTCCACTAGCGATCAAATAATGTAAATTAAACATTATTTATTTACGTATGCCACAAACTTACACTAATCAACTTCATAGTTCATTAGTTTACACTAATGTCTGTGAAATACATGAATATATGTATAGTGAATTGAATATAAAACATAATATAAACTCCAAGCTTAATGTAACGAAATAAAGGTACAGAAGTAAATTTAAGTTTAGTTGTTAGGCTCAGGCAAAATAGCCTATGATACATATGCAAGAAACTCAATTCTACAACATTTTTTAATTCAATGTGGTGATTATGATTAAGACTGAGGCGAGCGTAAGATAGATAATGACAGAGCTCGTGCGGCGCATATTCAAATCGGTGCGCGGCCGCTATAGTAAAATTGTATGGAGGATTTAAAGTGCTTTTTTGATAAATATGTATCTTTATTGTCAATCAATAACTTAAATATTTGGGACGGACAAATTGTAATATAACTATTAATGTTTCGTTTAAGCTGTAAAATAGGATAGATTTCTACTGTTACAATCTAAAAATCAAGCAAATTTACGTAAATTCGTAGGCGAAAATATTAATTATTTTAAGTTTTTTACACGGAGTAATTGTAAACACGTTCATTGTTATGGTAAATGTATATTTTATATTTGTATTAAACAAAAAGTGTTGATTTCATTTACTTAACTGTGACCGTCTGTTTTGGCACATTTCGCTCGGTGCAGTCTTAACGTACGGTGCCAAATGCAGGTAGGACCGTCTCATCATCAATATAAGCATCATATTTACAGGCCATATTAAGTGGTTCGTCTCTAGTGAAACTCCAGTGTCAGTAGTGTGTGCTCTCTGCATATTACGTTTTGCAGCGGTAGCTAATACCGCGCCCAAAAAAACAAAAACTTATTCGATTTTAAGTCAACCTATTAGCATGTGTGGTGTTGTAGACACCCGTAGTCGTGCGTCTGATCTCCCTTCGGTTATGTCGGTTGTCCCATCGGACTTAAGACATAGGGTAACTTTCATCCAGAAGTAATGACTGTTACTAATCTAACCTAATCTTACCTATATTTACACAAGAAAAGCCAAAATCTATTATTAAATAAATTTAACTTTTGACTGACTACAAATCGTTTGCTAAAGACAGCGAGCATTGAAAGAAAAATAAAACATTCTCAGATCTTTTACGCCACAAACACACACAAATATACATTCTTCAAACTTAAAATACCCCTTTACATCAAGGGTTAAACAGGAACAAAATTACCATTTAAATAGATGCAGCCGGCCGAACGTCTCCCTGTGCCTCAGTAATCATATTCGTAGCAACATTTATGCGTCGTGTGGTTAGTCCCCCGACATTCGACCGCATCCACTTATCAAGCTGTTGGCTTCGCACGTCATAACTAGTCCTACGTTCACGACGTAACATCAAGGGACTGTCGTTTTGACAAGTGGTTACTGTCTACTACTCGGTTTGCTGAAGTCAGGGACCAACGCTTAGTGTAAACATCATTAATCAGACGTACTAGGTTAGGCTTAGGGTGACCTAAACACACTTGTTAAATGGACTGCAATTAATTGGGTTCTAAGGAACTCCTTTTCATCGTCACTGCTAAGCACAGTTGAACACTGCTCTGTTGTGAATATATACCTACTTATAGTTTAGCTAGCTGTTTTAGTCCCGTGGTTCTTAGAAAAGTAACTATCCCTCAAGAAACATGCTTCTTTAGAGATAAACAAAAATGTGTCGATTATTTGAGCCTTTGCTGCGATAAAAGACAAACTATATATATATAACTATAATAAACACATTTTAGAACCCTAACTATCCTAACTTAGTGTTATAAATGCGAATGTGAGTTTATTTGTTACTAGATTTTTCCCGTGGCTCGCGAAAATATAGGAAATGCACCCGCGTAAGTCCCGATGCCGTGGAAATATCGGGATAAACAGTAGCTTAAATGTTAATCCAAGTCTCCAGCTATCTACATACGAAGTTTCATCATAATCGGTCTAGTAGTTTTTGCGTGAAAGAGTAGCAACATCCATATAAACAAACTTTCGAGTTTATAATATTAGTGAGGATGATTTCATGCCCAACAACACCGATAAAAATAAAATATCGAAATTCAATATTTCTGTATTGTAGTATGTCAAACGATAGTCGTTGTCTGCGGTACAGAAAAGGACATACTTTTATCCAGAAAAATAGTACTAATCTCGAGGTATAGAAATTTATTGACAATATCATTTTTTTTTTTTGACCCAGGACAATCCTTTATGGATACCCCCTCCCCCGGGGAGGGGGGGGGAGGGTGGTTATGTGAGACTCTCCGCCCCTGAAGGGGGTCGGTATACACACTAAAAACCTGGGGTGAGCAGTCCCTCCGCCGACGGAGTGGGGCGGGATGGGGTCGCGTTAGCAATCACCATCCCGCCCCGGCGGTTGGCCCGGCTGATGGTGACCGGGCTTCAGCACCTATGGAGGGAAGGCCTTGCTCACCAAGGCCATCCCCCAGACGTGTGGGGCCGTGCAAGGTGGTAGAGATTCCCCCGACTCTGTACCAGTGACCCCACTATACAGGAGCGAAAAGGCGTGCAAATCGCCTCCTTCTCGCTCCCCTCCGTCTGCGCCGGAGAGGGTCAGCGAGGAGGTTGTTCTCCCTGACCCTTTCCGCGGTCTCCTTCTGCGCCATGACAGCTTCGCAGAAGGAGACCACTGCCTGCCACGACCTCTCGCTGCCGAGCATGGCGTTGATCACGCTCGGCAGGGAGAGATCTCCGCCTATTATGGCCGAAAGCGTGTGCCGCTGCGGCCCCCACGCGGCACACGCCTCCAGCGTGTGGAGCGCCGTGTCTTACGGCGCCCCACACTCGTGGCAGGCCGGGGTCGCCTCCCGTCTCGCGATCTGGTGCAAATAATTTCCGAAGCATCCGTGCCCGGCAAGCACCTGCACCAGTCGGAAGGTCAGCGACCCGAATCGCCGCCCTATCCATCCCCGGAGAACCGGGCGAATGGCCTCCACCGTCCACTGGCCCGGGGCCGGTGGAGCCAGGTCCTCCGTCCACCGCCTTAATAGAGCGGCCCGTATTGACAATATCTACATTAACGCGAGCGAAGCCACTGAGAAAATCTAGTTTTTAATTTTACTTATTACTATGAACGAGATAATGTGTTTATTGATTCGCCTTTTAGAGTTCCACAAAACTCTTATACAACAGCTTTGTCTGGCCGTCCGTCTGTCCGTCCGTCCGTCTGTCTGTTATACAACTTTCAAGTTAAGAACCGTAAGAGCTAGAGACTCGCGGTCAACGCCAGTCGACTCACCATATATACATGTCGATACACCTCTTAAATGACTATGACCCTTGATCTCTGACCTCAAGGTCACGTGGTATCACGTGACCTTTGCATATTACTTGAACCATTTTTTCGAACTCTAAGATTTACGGCAATTCATTGCCGTTTCTCACTTGTTTCTATAATTGTACACTGAGACGAAGCCCGTGCCCAGCATTGTGACAGTTTTTATATAGGACTAATATTATTACTTGGATAATGACTGTATATCCCAGGAGCGATAGGCAGATCTGTATTACGCCTAAATATATTGAGCTAGTAGTATACGAGGTCGTAGGGAGACGGCAAGCCTATTGCTGTGTACCAAATACATATTATACATATTATACCAGACTGCTACTGAAACAATTGCCAAATTGTCTTATGCATGCCGTTCGGAGAAACACGTGTTAATGCATGTTTTGTGCTCAAAGCGAAATACTGCAACTTGGAATACGCTCGGATCGCGTCTAACGACGTCAACAGTGGAGCTCGTTATCATAAACCTTTTTCTATTGCAATAGTTAGGCGGGTAAGCCGTGGGTGCATGTTTTATATGTCTTTTCGCAATTATTATATGATAATTTTCAAATACAAGCAAACCACGTAAAGGTTTGTTATATCTGGGAATTAAGTTTAAACCTTATCGATAGTACTACCATCGGCTTCAACCAAAATGTATGCTACGGAATAAACTGAGTAATGGCGCGGGTGTTATGAGCAAATTGCAGCACTTGTTCGGATTGTGTACATCATGTAAGCGATCGATACCACTGCGAAAGTCACCTTTATTAACTTGCGCATGTAGCCTGTGTAATTGCCACTGTGTTGAGTGTTGGGTTCGATCCCCATATAGGACAAAAATTGTGTGTTACACTAATAGTTTTTCAGTTTAGTTATTCTTTATTTTGAGTGTTCGCTTTGTCTTTTGTGATTGTTTGTCCGTTGTTTAATTGCTTGTAAAGATCACCGAGACACGAGGTTTATTCCTAGCAAGGGCATTGCTTTATACAAAAAGAAAAAAAAATTGGCAAAATATTTTTACTTCAAAGATTTAACTGCACTGCACTTTCAAGCTTGCGAACCGAATGTATATACTCGTCATTAAATGAAAGGTTTAATACACTAAAGGGCTGTCAAATAAAAAATCGTTGACTGGCGCTCGTAAGCCCTTGATCCCCGTTATATTCTCAGTCAAACGGCATTTTGGCACCGACCCCTGTCACTTACGACAGGCGAAAACGTCTTCATTGTGCTTTGAAGTATAATTGAAATTTCAACGAGTTTTTATCCATTGCAAGATAGAAATAGGGTTACTTTATTTAGATACGATAGCATTTATGTGCAGTTTTGGGAGTTTCTAAGACAACACAATTGGCAAACTATAATAATGTCCTTCAAACATGGTTTTATTCAGGTGATAGTTAGTTGAGGTTGATACTAGCGTCCATCATTGACATTAAGAAACTGGTACATTTATTATAAATCTGGTAATCATTTGATGGTATAATATAATATAATATAATATTTTAATATACATATTTACACTCGCGTATAGAACTATAGTTTCATTTGAAAATATGCTTGCGTCATATTGTTTGCCTATTTTTTTAACAAAACTTATTAAGGCGAAAAGCAACATAATAAAATTACATACTAATAATCTCACAAATAATTATTGCTCACAGGTCAACTTAAAGCCTATGTTCTGGGTGGCTTCGACCTATGTTCTGGCATAAAATGGAGCCTAAGTCTATGCAAAACAATATGTCGATCCGTTGCTCAATAGCTACGAAAACACGTACATTTATGATATCATCGTCATCATCATCAGGCTATAATAGTCCACTGCTGGACATAGCCTTCCCCTAATGAGCGCCATAGCCCTGTCTTCAGCTTGCCGCTATAGCGCTATTTATGATATCAGTATGGTTAAACTAGTAGAGAACGATCTTATTTAATTATAAACTAGCTTCAATACGAGGTTTCACTCGTAATGACATATCCTTACTAATATCATCCTAACTTCCTAATCCTAACTAATATAAATGCGAATGTGAGTTTGTTTGTTTGTTTGTAACGCTTTCATGCCTTAACTTCTTGACCATTTATCATGAAATCTCGCATGCACGTTATCAGGGGAACAGAAAAGAACATTGGGTACCTTTTACCCAGAAAAAGATGATCGGTGATATAGCTTTCTAAAATACCATTCGAAAGCTATACCACCGAGTAACTTAAGCTATATTGTGTTTAAAAAAAGTACGGTTAGTTACATATATTTTTATGCGAGTGAAGCCGCGGGCTAAAGCTAGTAATAGGTAGTATATAGAGGTATTTGATCATTACTATACTACCGATACTAATATTAGTACCTTTTAGCATAGTGGCTTACTATGTGCACTGAATTTTAGTGTCAGTCGTCTAGAATTTAGGCTGTTTAGCTCACTGAATTTTCAACAAACAGCATACACGAGTAGCAATGACATTGGAATTACAATGGAATTTAGGTTTAATTAATTAATATATTATGTGACTACACATATGTATATGAGTGCACGGATGGCGTCGTGGCTTAAGTGGTCGTCTCGCTACTGCCTTTATACCGAGTGTTGTGCGTTCGAATCCCATACGTAGCAAAAGTTTCTGTGATCCACAAAAAGTTGTTCCGAGTCTCGGTGTTCTTTTTGTCCGTTGTTTGAATGTTGGTAAAGTCTCCCGAGATACAGGATTTATTCATAGTGCGGGAGTTATCTTTTTAAAGATATAAAAGAAAGAT
This sequence comes from Catocala fraxini, assembly GCA_930367265.1. NCBI lineage: Eukaryota > Metazoa > Arthropoda > Insecta > Lepidoptera > Erebidae > Catocala > Catocala fraxini. The sequence goes on along the minus strand of OV884027.1, from coordinate 23,332,297 downwards.
TAAAGATTAGGTATAAGTACCTAGTGTATTCAATGGCGTGCCATTACTAAACTTCACCACATCAACACATTCTCTGATTCGGTTATCGAACCAAGGACATTATGCACATTAGCTATATTGACTATCGCTGCTTCACCAGAATCTCGAGAATCGAATCCAGGACCTTATACATACCAGTCATTTTTACTACCGCTGCGTCACCGAGGCAATCGTTCGTTATTCGCCAAAAAGATATATCTCTCCACTCGTGTTTTTTACCCGGAAGAGGTTAAATCGTTTACGTGCAAATTTTCCTGCAAGAAATTCTAATTATAATTTGCTATACCAGGCTATAACGGAGCAGTGACCGGGAGTATAATACTTGTTGGCTTAAGACTAATATATTTCCTTTATACTTAAAAGGGATTTATGGGTTGTTTTTAATAAGAATATATTACTATCATTATGTTTTACGCATTGCGTAGAATTCTATTTTAATGGGATATGGGACGTAAGTCTGTGTATCTCTAAAGGGATAAGCAGCAGTGTAGTACACTTACTATTCGTTAGGTCTGTTTAAGTCGTACGTAGCATATTGCTGTTTACCGGTTTATAGATACCGTGATACTATTAAAAATTATTTAACAGAATATTGAATAATATTTTGACCCGGGAAGGTATCCCTTGAGCTTAGGATCCATAAGAACAAAATTTAAAACGGGTGCACCGCAACAGTCAAATAAAAAAAAGATTAACTATCTTCTAGCGGACTTGTCAGAAATTGTCAAACTTGAATGAAAACCAAATTTACCAGCCTGACAGCGCCACCGTCTAGAGACTTATTCAAACGTGCAAAAAACAGGAGGATTTCAATGACATATATACAATTACACATAATAAATAATTGTATACATACATACATAGATTCACGCCTGTTTCCCAGAGGGGTAGGCAGAGACTACGGATTTCCATTTGTTACGATACGATAGACGAAATAATTGTATATATGATACTACTTACAGATGACAATTCCCAGATTTATTAATGCAAAATTTGTTCGATAGATGAACAAATTTTATCAGAAAAATAAGTTAATAACAATGATCGCTAAACATCGATAGTCCTGTTAACGTAGAACCTAAAGAGAACTGACAAAATGTGGGTGTTTTGCTGCTCTGTCTATTGCTTTGAGATGATACAAATTACTTTATTGTTAGTTCTGACATGATATGGGATCGTCCACGACGTCTGCTGTCTATCTCAGTAAGTCTGTATAATTCATAGCTTGGGTATTAATAACGATGTTTAATGTATTTGGTATGACAGATGATATTGTCTAGGCAGGTTATGAAGGTGAAATGGCAGTTAGCAACTTAATAATGTATATAATTCACTTGTACCTGCTTAGAATTCATTCTAATACATCTATAGTAATACAAAAACGTGTATGCTGGTATAAACAAGCTCGCGACGGACCTAAGATGCAACTAGGGGCCTGAGTTGCAACTAGGGGCCCATGATGCAATAAGGGTTACGTAATGAAACTAAGCATGCGTGACACGATTAGGGACTCCGTAACGCTAGTAGTGACACGTGATGCAAGTAGGGGTTGGTGACTCAAATACAGATTCATGTCGGAATTAGGGGCCTATAATATCACTAGGGGCCTGTGAGAGTGGCTAGAGTTTTTTGAAGCAACTGGGCGTCCGTGATGAAGCGAGGGGCCCATGATATAATTAGGGGCCCGTAATGCGACTAGGAGCCTGTCATGCGACTAGGGTTTTGGCGATACTAAACGTCTTAGATGCAACAAAGGCCCCGTGCAGATCGATTTTAAGTAGGTATGTCAGGCAATCTTATAGATGGGTGACTGTTTACAAAATATCCCGTTTTTTGTGGCACGGAGAATGTTATGTACGTTCAGTAATTGTATCAGGGTAACAGACCACATTGATACATGAACACGTATGCAGAAAATCGATGAAGATGTCGAAATTGTCTTAACGGAAAAATCGTTAACATTTTCCCTATCCCTAGCATTAACACTGAGACTTAATATTATGATCTAATTATGACCTTAGACAAATATGACATTCAGCACAACATAATTGCCACGGATCCAACAAGAGTGTCAATGTCATGAAATAGACATTTATTTGACAGAAAAATTCAAAACACTGTCCAACTTGGGTATCAAATTTTGAAACAAATTCAATATTTAGATAGGTTTGTTGAATAATTTTTATTCGATCCCAAAAACTTTATCGCTTCGAATAACATTGATTATTCGATGCGAAATTAATAACGTAATCTTTAAATTGAATAAAAACTTGACTTATCCGGTCGAATAGACGTGCCCAAAAAAGTTTGCTTGTTAAAAGCCTTCATTAGCAAACCTTCGAGGGTTTTCGATAGGTCCTTTGGTTATCGACTTAATTACAAGTATCTTGTACTTTGGAGCTTAGTCACATTCGCTTTTGAATCTTGTTCAGCCTAACTTGAAATTAATGCTGAATGAGCACTGGATCGTTTTTGTGTGCTGAGAGAAAATTTATTTATAAAAATCTTTACTAACTGTGACTACGCAGATGACGGCAATTAAAAGACATATGCAGGCCATGGACTTTAATTTAAAAAAATTATATATGGTATTCGTCGACCTTGAGAAGGCATAATATGACCGAGTACCGCGTGAAGTCTTACGGTGGGCCCTTAAGAAGAAAGGAGTGCATGAAAAGTACCTGAAGTTGATTCGAGCCATGTACGCTGAATGCCGTATGCAAGTCCGGTCCGCAGCTGGTATCACAGCCAGATTTGATGCAGCTATAGACTTGCACCAAGGGTCGGCTCTTAGCCCATACCTCTTCCTGTTAATTATGGATACTATAACATCGAACATACAGGAAGAGGCACCCTGGTGCATACTATTTGCCGATGACATTGTTTTGGTAGCAGAGAGTGGACAAGAAGTGCAGAGCAAGCTGGAGGAGTGGTGGCAGATACTGGAGAATGTAGGCCTTAGAATAAACAGAACCAAAACGAAATACATTGTCTGTGATTTTGGCGGTCTCTCCAGTCCTATACCGGTTACACTCGCCTGTATACCTCTACCAGTATGGTCCATCTTTCGCTATCTCAGTTCACTCCTGCAAGATGATGGCGAAATTGATCGGCATGCTAGACAACGAATTAACACAGGATGGATGAAATGGCGACAGATCTCAGGCACAATATACGATCCTAAACTGCCTTTGAAATTAAAGGGTCACATGTATAAGGCGGTTATAAGAACTGTTGTTGTTGTACTATATGGATTTGAGTATTGGGCTACAAAGAAGATGGACGAAATGATTGCATGTAGCAGAGATGAGAATGTTACGATGGATGTGTGGAGTGACGAGAATGGACATAATTAGTAATGAATACGTAAGAGGTAGTCTGAAAGTGGTGCCCATAGACGAGAAGGTGAAAGGAAATCGTTTTTTTTTATAATATAGAAGGCAAACTAGTAGATGGATCGCCTGATGGTAAGCGATTACCACCACCCATGGACACCCACAACACCGAAAGAGTCGCAAGTGCATTGCCGGCTTTTTAAAATTCGTTTGGCTTAGCATGTTATGCGAAAAGATGATACGTATGTAGGTAAGCAAGTGATGAATGACTGAAAAACAACTGAATGAATATGAAAAGGGAGAGGAAGGCCAAGGGAAAGATGAATGAATTGTGTGAGGATGAATATGAAAGGGAAAGGGGTAAATGATCAGATGACGGGTGACAGAGAAGTATGGAAGCGAAGGACATACTGCGCTGACCCCAAATAAATTGGGGCCAGGGTAAGAGTATGACGATGCAGGCTTTAGAATAAACTATTGCTGCCACGTGACTCTTTCTGTACTAATATTATACAGAAAAAAGCTTCATGATTTTGAAAGTTTGTATTTTTGTATGTGACGAATAAACTCAAAAACTATGAGACCAATTTTTCTTTCAACATCAGAAAGTTGTTTTATCACACTACGAGCTACGAGCAGTAATAATAAAAAGTGTTTCTATAAAAGAATTTTAAAGAAGGTACTATTTCATGGTAGGTTATGTCTTAGCGGTATGTGTCCCTAAAATTGTGAAAGTCCATAAGCAATAGTTAATACTTACCGTCAGATGTATTACAAGCTTGTGTAATGCTGGAGGAAATAAATTAAAGTCTAGATGGGATATGCTTATACGTGCCTTGGGATTAAACTCGAAACTTCTGCCAAATATATAAGTCTCTGCATCACTCCCTTGATGCTTCTATCAATCTAGAAATTAATTCTTCGACAATTAATTTCAAATTAAAATTTATTATTATTTAAAGTATTATAACACTGTACATAAAAAAACCTGTACTTATTTTTTACGGCTGGTAGTTAAATATGCAAGCGTAAAAGTATTTAATTTAAATACTTTTTACATCCAAAACTGTACTGAAGAATATTTTAATAATTTTATTACTACCTCGTTGGTGCTGCGGCATAAGTTGAGTTTATGTTTTCTTACCATAGTTTGGTCTCAGATTCAATTCAGGGATCGGGTAAAGTGTAAAGGCGTTTTTTGTTAAAAATCCAATAGCAATATAGAATCTGGCAATATACTCGGTAGACGGTAACGCGTCAGTGATACTCTTCTCATTGCTAGCGATCATAGACTGCAGTAACCGTTTCTTCTTGACTTAATTCAAATTTGTTTTTAAAATCTTGTAATGATACTTGTACACACACTTACATACACAACTATATCGTGTGCACGAACACATGCAAGCACACATGTCTGAATCCACCTGTTAATACTCATTTTATATTAAGATTTATTGTGCGAAGCGATGCAAAGTTTTACATAAAATTATGAGTATATTCTCCTTTTGCGCGATGCTAAACCAGACAAACTGTTCTAAAATGCAAAATTATCTGTTAGAGAAAAATAATATAAAATACTTTAATAATATATGCATAATAAAGGCTACATATATATGCAACATAGATTTTACAGCGGATCGGCGAAACGGTAAATTTTACGGTTTAGACGGATTTTATTGTTAGCACTGAATCTTAGATGTTTTTGTGCAGGATAAGAATAAGAACTACAGATGCCATACACCTAATATATGTAATAAAGACATTGAATAAATCAGTGGACTTCTTCTTGTCGTTTCAACGGTACATTCTTATAATAATTGAGCCCAGTGCGTGGCCACTTCTACCGCGGTGTCGGTGGCGTCTATCAATTTTTGATCTGAGCACTTGTATGGACATTCAGGGCACTCCAGCAGGTGGGACATGGTCTGATCACTCGCACTGGGGATTTTTGCAGAAATATAATGATTTCGAAAGTAATATTAATCGTGCATTCATAAGAATATAGATAAATAAAATATTAATTACCTACCTTCACAAAAATATGCTTCATTTCTTTGCACGACGAATAAGAGTAAAAAAACAATACGCCTTCACAATCATATTACTCTTCACTCATATTAGCCGTAGTAGCTTGGGTCTACTTCTTGTTGGCTTAGCAATGACCCACATAATATTCAGCAAATTTCATGAGCAATGGTTAGCATCCACCATCAGGCACCGCCATCATCACCCAGCTCCTCTGCTACTGTAAACTCATCATCATCAATCAACCCACTTTTCATTAGTATATTTTAACAAGACACGTTTCCAGACTCCGAGCTGGCCACTGATAATTTCATCACAGAAAATAGCAAAACATACTTTGCTAAACTCGGAACATCGTGTGCAAGCAAACATAAGCACTACTAGAATGGTGGCGGTTGAAAATCCAATAGTAATCTCACAAAGCAATAACATGCAAAGCGTAACGTACGTAGACCTTCTTCTTACTAATATTATAAAGAGGAAAGATTTAATTGTTTGCTTGTTTGTAAGGGTCTGTAACTCAAAAACTGCTCTACCGATTTTATAAACTCTTTCAACGTTAGAAATCTATATTATCACTGAGTAATTATATATATTGATTATTTAAATGAATCTGTTACTAAAATATTTTTTTATTTTTACGTTGGGTATGCTTTGTCGCATACCTCTCCACGGGGCGACGGAGAGGATATGTCGGGCTCACCGGGGAAAAGATACCCTGGTAATACCGACTAAACCTACCACGGTGTTCCTCGACATTACCATAGACGGCGAGGCCGCGCGAATTGCTTTCACATGCAATCGCGACCCCGCCGTGGTTTCGGCCCGCCGTGTAAAACGGCAGGCCACTGCACAAAGAATATTTCCTCCACCATCCTCCTGAGCGGGGGGGACAAAGACACGATACGGAGGCGCACGTGGGAACACGCACGCCGCCTCTCGGACCTGGTGCTGATTGGGTGGCGAGCAGGACCACACAGCTCACTACCCCCAGGTCAAACCTCAGGGTGGCTGGAGGTCATCTCGCGCCCTCCGGCGCCCGGTTCTGCGGTTGGGGAGAGGGTTTAAGCGCTCCCTCTCCCGCTCCGCCGCCTCCTTGATGGAAATTACTTCCTCACAGAAGGAGGCGACGGCGTTCCACGATCTCTCACTCCGGACCATAGACTAAACCACGGCCGCAAATGAGAGGGCAACCAGTCCGACTGCCGCGATTAACTCACGGCGCTGCAATGCCCAGGCGGGGCAATCCACCAAAATGTGTAGCGCCGTGTCCACAACAACATCGCGGCAGTCGCCGCAGTGATGACAACCGGGCGTCGCCTGCCAGCCTATACGACACAGGAACTGGCAAAAACAACCGTGGCTAGTCATTACCTGTGTCAGCCGGAAGGTAAGGGGGCCATGACGCCTCTCCAGCCACTCCTCAAAAACGGGACTTACCACCACGATCGTGGCGTGCCCGGCACTGGGGTGCACAAGTCGATTTCTCCATTCTTGCACCAAGACCTGGCGGAATTCGGACCGCGCCGTCTCTAAAGCGGGAAGACTTGGTCCTTTACCCCGAGCTAGTGCTTCCTGGCGCCAACGATAGAGTGACGCCAGAAGCGCCGCTTCCAGGTCCCAGGGCATCGATCCGGCTAGGAGACTCGCTGCCTCGAACGAGATCGTGCGGTAGCCTCTAATTAATCTGACGGCCATTGCACGCTGTGGCGCGCGAAGTGCCGAAATATTACGGGCCGTCAGGTTATCTCCCCAAACTGGTGCCCCATAAAGGGCCATGGACCGCACGACCCCTTCGTAGAGCCTCCGGCAGGAGGTGCCTGGCCCCCTTAGGTTGGGCAGCAGACGTGCGAGCGCACCTGCAGCGCCCAGAAGCCTGGGGGACAGACAACGAAAATGGGCTACAAAGTCCCATCGGCTGTGGAGCAAGAGACCCAGATACTTAAGGGTTGGCTCGACAGCGATGCGGACCCCTCCTACCATGATGTGGGCCCCTGGAGGTGGCCGGTTCCGAGGACCGTGAAAACAGACGGCCTCGGATTTGGACAGGGCCACCTCAAGGCCCAATCGCCGGATACGTCTCACGACTTGTGCAACCCCAGCGGTCGCCAATATGGCCGCCGCCCGGTGCGTCTTACCCCTAGCCATGACAAGAGTGTCGTCGGCGTAACAAATGACGCCGACACCACGGAGGAGCGCACCTCGCAGCACCCAGTCGTAACCGATGTTCCACAAGAGCGGGCCCAGAACCAATCCCTGTGGAACACCGCACGACATCTCTCGCCGACTCCAACCGTAGTGACCCGGCAAATATGCCCCGACAATGCAATGGAGGTAGGTCGGCACTCGATGGAAAATAAGTGCCTCCCTAATACTACTCTAGGGCAAGGTGTTGAACGCATTCGCGATGTCTGTTACTAACATAACCTTTTTTTTTTTTTTTTTGATGGGGTAAATGCGCCTTATGCATACCGCCCCACTTGGGGTTGTGGGACGGTTATGTCGGGCTCACCGGCCTACAACACGGCCGGCATACCGACTAAAACCCCCCTGTGCACCGTCAATTCGCCTTGACGGGTGGGCCGTTGGAACCTGATACAACATCAGCGGCCCACCCAGCGACTGCCCGCGCCTCGCGGGCACCAACACTGGCGGCGGCGTCTGGGTGCACCAGAGACGTCGCCTCTACGTGGAAGAGTGCGGGTGGGAGAATAAAAACCCCAATCTCCCACCCTCCGCTTTGTTAGGGGGGCATCAGGCGCGCATCGGCGCGCCGTCGCCGCCCAGTTCGCCGGCGACGGATCGGGTCAGCGAGGAGACTTTCCTCCCTGGCCCGCTCCGCCGCCTCCTTCTGCGAGATGATATCCTCGCAGAAGGATGCGACCGCACACCAGTTTCTGTCGCTATCGGCCATGGAGCGGATTATGGCCGATAGCGAGAGAACCGCACCGATGGTCTCGACGAGGGCACGACGCTGCTGCGCCCACGCCGGGCAGAACTCCAGCGTATGCTGCGCCGTGTCCTCATCACAATCACAGTGGTGACAGACGGGACTCGATTCCCTCCTCGCGACCTTGTGCAGGTAGTATCCGAAACACCCATGCCCGGATAACACCTGCACCAGCCGGAAGGAAAGGGTCCCGTGCTGTCGCCACACCCACAACGAAAGGACCGGCCGGAGCGCCTCCACCGTGCGAAAACCCGCACGTGGAGCCTCCAGCCGGGCTGACCATCGGGCCACGATGGCTCGGCGAGCGGCCTCGCGCCACTCGCGCACCTGCTCGGGCGGAGGGCAACCGCCTCCACCTGCCCGAAATTCGGCCGTTCGCCGATATACGTCGGCGAGCACTTCCGCCTCCAAATCCCACGGGGGAGTACCGGCCAGCGCACATGCCGTGACTGCGGACACGGTGCGGTACCCGCGTATTGCCCTGACCGCCATAGTGCGCTGCGGTCGGCATAGCCGCGCGCGGTTCTGAGCGGTCAGGGACCCCGCCCACACCGGTGCGCCGTACAGTGCCATCGACCGTACTACCCCCGTGTAGAGCTTCCGGCACGCCAAACTGGGTCCGCCTAGGTTGGGCAATAATCGGCCCAGGGCGGACGCCGCGCCGTCCAGCTTGGGATCAAGCTGGTGGAAGTGCTCGTCGAAGAGCCATCGTCCATCCAACACCAGGCCCAGATGTCTCATCTGGGCCTGAACCGGTACGAGGACCGAGCCGACGGTGATCGAGGCGCGGGCAGGCGGCCCGCGACGGGGCCCGTGAAACAACAGGGCCTCCGTCTTGTTGAGGGCCACCTTAAGCCCCAGCGCCTCGATTCGCCCGACCACCTGAGAGACACCCGTGGCGGCCAGGCGAACAGCCTCCTCAAAGTTGCGTCCCCGGGCTGCTACTAACGTGTCGTCAGCGTAGCAGAATACGCTCAGCCCGGGGGATAAGACTCCGCGCAGGGCCCAGTCATAGCCGATGTTCCACAGAAGGGGGCCAAGGACGGACCCCTGTGGAACACCGCGAGATATCGCCCTGCGCACGACGTCGCCTGCTCGGTCCTCGCACAACACAAACCTCCGCTCCAAATAGTCTGCCACCAGCAGCCTCAGGTATGCGGGCACCCCATGGAATCGGAGTGCCTCCCTGATGCTGCCGAATGGCAGAGTATTAAATGCGTTGGCGATGTCTAAGGACACCGCCATCAGCACGCCGCCTCCTCTGACGGCTTCCTCGGTCGCGGCCCTCAGGGCCAAAATGGCGTCGATCGTCGAACGCCCGGCGCGGAAACCAAACTGGGCGTCCGACAGATCGGGCCCCACCTCCTCGAGGTGCCGGACGATGCGGTCAGCGAGAATCCTCTCCAGCAACTTCCCCGCCTCGTCCAGCAGTACGATAGGCCTGTAGGCCGCAACCGAGTCCAGGGCTCTCCCCGGTTTGGGCAGGAGCACCAGCTTCCCCACCTTCCAGCACTCAGGGAACCTCCTCGACGACAGACAAGCGTCAAACAGTTCCCTGAGGCGGTCGCCCATGTGGTCAAGGGCAAGGGCCAACACTCGGGCCGGAATTCCGTCCGGCCCGGGGGCGGTCCGCTTCGAGCGAATGCGCAGAACGGCCGCCCCCATCTCCGCCTCCGCGACAGGCGGGACCACCACCTCTTCGGCCTCCCGGTCTTCGGCCTCTGCGGCCATCGCCGGGGGCGTGTGTTCCGCCTGTGGCGGGAATAGGCCCTCGACCACTTCGGTGAGGAAGCTAGGCTGAAGGGACTCGGTAAGGGGGGGCCCGTCGCGCGGAGCTTGCTCAGCGCCGCGCGGTATGGGCGACCCCAGGGGTCACGATCAAGTCCCTCCAGCATCTCCTGCCGCGACTGCTCTTTGGCGCGACAGATGGCCAGCTTCAGAGCGTCACGCGCTGCTCGGTACGCTTCGTACAGCTGGCCCTCCCCATTATCATCGCGGCGTCGCCGCGGGCTGCGGGTGTAGGACCTCCGGGCACGAATGCAGGCCTCGCGGAGGTCCTCCAACTCCCGGGATCACCAGTAGACCTCCTTCCTAGGAGGCCGACGTCGGACGCGCGGCATGGCCGCATCGCAAGCCTGCGTAAACGAAACACGAATGCGGCTCGCCGCAGCATCAACCCCCTCGTCAGGAGGCACTGGAGGCAGCCACGACTGCACTATGGCTGCCTCCTCTAGTAGGTCCCGGTTCAAGCGACCCACAGCCCACCGCGGAAATCGGGGAGCTCTGTCCGCCGTGTGACCCCTAACTGGGTCCTGGGGATTCCGGGAGATCTCTGCTCGGATATAGCGATGATCCGAGAGAGTCTCGACCTCCCCTAGGACTCGCCAGTTCCTTACGTTGTTTGCGACAGCAGGGCTAGCGAACGAGAGGTCCACTATCGACCCGCCCTGCTGCCGAACACAAGTCTCGGTGGTGCCTCTGTTGAGCAGGCAGAGGCCCACCGAATTCGCCCACTCTTCCACCGCTCTACCGCGGGCGTCCGTTCTGGGGGACCCCCACGCGTCGGATTTTGCGTTGAAGTCCCCCATCACCAAGACGCGGCCTGATGCCAAACGCCGTATCGAGGTCTCCAAAGATGTGAGGAAGACCTCGAAATCGGCCAGACTCCGGTTAGGGGAGAAGTACACCCCGAAAACGAGTAATCCCCCCCATTCGGCTGCCACAAATCCCGAGCCCCTGTCCTTGAGCGAGAAGGGCGGGGAACGCGGGGCCGTGGAGCTGACGATTGGCACGGAGCCGTCCCAGTCACCCACCCAGTTTGGGCGGGGAGGAACATAATAGGGCTCCGCGGCTACGGCCACACCAATCGACGACTGCGCCATGGATTGCAGGAAGAGATCCTGCGCACCGGCGCAGTGGTTAAGGTTCGCCTGGAGGAGGTGGGTGCAGTCGTGGTCCATTATTGGGCTGACGTACCTGCAACCACATCCTCCTCCATTCGCGACGGTGGAAGAGCGGCGACGACGACGACTGGGGTAGCCTGGGCCGATTGGCTATCCCCGACGTTCTTAGGCTTGGAGGCCCGGGGAGGGTTGCATCCCCTTCGCCCCATAATATGATTGGCGGGCAATTTACCCGCCGCACACGCGGGGCAATGGGGGACGGCGGAACAATCCGTCGCCTTGTGCCCCGGCTGGCCGCAGCGGAAGCATAGTCCGCTGCAGTCGAAGCCACTTCTGCATGTGGCACGCACGTGCCCCTCGGCCATGCATTTATGGCACCTCGCAGGCCTGGCCGCCAACAAAGAGACCTTGGCGGAACTCCAGCCCACGAGGAGCCTTCCTGCAGCAACCAAAGTGTTGGCCGCTGCGACGGGGCACTGCGCTACCACGGCTCCGACACCGCCGGGACCGGGGCGGATGGCGCCAACCTTGACGTTGTCCAGGCTGCATCCAGTTTTGGCTTGGATGGCCTGCCGGACATCGTCGGGCGTGACTGAATCGTCCAGGCCGGTTACACGAAATTCCGTGCACTTCACGGGCCTGGCGATCTTGACGCCTTCCTCCACCCCGAACAACCCTCGCAGCCTTTCCGCGATTGTGTCCGCCGTCTTTGCGCCCTCCGCACCGGGGAACTCAAGGATGCGAGCCCCCGTTTGGGCGAGGCGGTTCCTGACGCCGGTGGGGCCCAAGTCCGCCACACCGACGCTCTCCCGTGCCTTCTTAAAGACGGCGGCGTAGGAAAGGCCGCGCTCCGCCGCCTCCGGCGACACCGTTATAACGACGGCGGCCGATCTTGGCGGCCGGAGCTTCCCGGGCCTCTTCTTCTTCGCCTTCTTGCTCTTGACCTCTTCTTTCTTCCGCTCGGCAGCCGCGGCCCTCGCAGCGCTCCTGCGCTCGCGCCTCTTCCGACGCCGCATCTCTTTCTTCTCCCCAGCCGTCTGCCAGCCCTCATTAGAAGACGGACCAGGGACAGAAACTTGTCGTGGCGCACCCGTGGTTGATGGTGGTGCACGTTCCTTCGGCGCCGGGGCACGTGTTAAGACCGCAGGTGTCGACCTCAAGGGCGGGAAGTCCCTCTGGGACTGGGAAGGGGCTTTGGAGGTCCCCTTCTTCCCGGCTGCAGGTCTCGACCCTGCGGGGACGCTGACCGACGCTGACGCCGCCGTCGCATAGGACCGCTGGCCCGACGTGGGCATTGGGTCTCTAGCAGCGGACGCATGGTTGTCCGCTGCGAGTGGTGGACGACGACGCGGTTCTGGAGGCAGTCTTGCCTCCAGGCTCCCCAGCCGCACGTTGATCATTGTCCCAACGGACGACATGACCTGGCGCAGCTGCGCGTCGGTCAGCAGGGAGCGCTGCTCCTCTGCTTGCCGAGGAACGGCGTTCGGCTGCCGTATGGTCTCTCTGAGTTGGCTGAGCTCAGCACGAAGCTCAGCCATCTCCTCTGCCAGGCGGTCGTTTGCCGCCCGCAACCGCCTCGTCTAGGTGGTGCGCTCCGCGAGCGTTTGCACCACCTCCTGGAGGTGAGAGGCCGCCTTCTTGAGGGCATTAACAAAAGTGCCCTTCAAATTCTGACTTTTTGTGGCCACCGTGATTATGGCGGCCACAGAGTCTGCGGCGGACTGGACGAGGTCTACCTCTGAGCTTGAGGTCCGGGTCTCGTCCAGGAGCTGCGCAACAAATTGCTCAGCTGCGCGCTCCCCCTCTTGTCGGGTGCGGGCGACCGATTCCCGCCTATGGAACGGGGACGGGGTTGCCGATCTCGACCTATGCGCCGGCGGCGAACCGGGGGCAGGCACCTTGGTCGCTGGTGCGCTGCGCTCCGCTTCTGGCGATCTGCTCCTGCTGCGCTTTCGAGTCCTAGAGACCCGCCCGCTGGGGTCACGGGAGTCCAGGTCCTCGGACTCTGACTCGACGCCAAGGCTTACGGAGCTCCTCCGGCTTCCATCAGGCGTTGACGTTGTGGGCGTGCATGCCCCTATTCCTCCGCCATCGCTGGCGCGAGGTCGTAAAGGGCGCTTAAAGCGACCTTTGGAGTCGCGCATTGGGACTCCTTGCTCCTCCGCCTTCTTCTCCTTCTCATCAAGATTTTGAGTGTTTAAAAATTTTTCCATGTTATTCCCACGATTAGAGACGATCTAAAGTCGACCCCCGGGTGACGCTCATTCCGGGGGAAGGCCTACATACTGCTGGGGGACGGCAGGTACCCAGAGGTTTTTACAACTTCGCTGTTGGGTGGTCTGAGTTTTCCTTCTCGCGGGCCGGCCAACTAAGGCAAGCCCCTCGGTCCCGTTGAGCCGCTAGACGTGATCAACGACACTCAACGGGGTAACGATGTGTAGACGGAGGCAGGGTTAGGTTTCCCCTCCCCTATGTGCCCCCGCCTAATGCCAGGGCTATAGGCAGCCCTCAGCCCTACGCACAACCCGCCCCGGCCTTACGGCCCCCACTGGTGATTTTTTAGAGAGGTTTTCTTCCTCTATCCCCCCCCAGTCTCAAATCCACGTGTCCTCTGCTAATCAGAGGAACACGTGGAGAGACCCCCAAACGCGGCCCTCGCGGGCCGATATCCCCGAGACAAGTTGCCTCGGGTTCCCTACGCGCGTGCCAGAGTATTAGCCACGAGTAATAATGCCCCCGAAAGGACATTATTACCCGAGTTGCCCGGGGTGCACCGGCCCAACGTATGCTGTTCCATCCCACGAGAAGTGTAGAAGGGACCAGCAGCCGTCAGGCACACTGGGAGGTTCTCTGGCCACACACCCCTGTTACTAACATAACCTTAACTTAACCTAATTTTACGCAAACGAAGCTGCGGGAAAAAGTTAGTCCATGAATATAATGGTGCGCATTATATTCAAAGAACAAGATCACATACATAGGCTCTCCGCATATCACAATAATCTGCCAGTCAAAAATAAATAAATAAATTGTTTTCTTATCCAAATTTCTAAGATTCTAAGGTAGCTAATATACAGAGATAAATCTGGGAAATTGGATGCGTCTATCTCACTGGTGTTTAGCTCTACGTAGTTAGACCGCATCCGCGTTTATGACTCAAAAATCCTTCCATTTGCAGATTTAGTTGCTTTTAATCTATATTAAACCTAGTGTGGATTTAAACAACCCACTCTACTTTAGACGGGATTAACATTGCTCAAATCTGCATTTAAACGTACTTAAATGCTACTAGCTTCTGCTCGTGGCTTTGCTTTTGTAAATTCCACAGGAGCGCCCGTCAGAAGAAAAGCTGATTCATATGAGTTATCCAAGACATGATCTATCTGTATGCAAGTGGCATCTAAATATGCGCCTGCAATGTTTTCAACAAGTCCTACTAACTTAGAAATAATCTGCAATCAGCAATCTTGAATGAATCTGCCATTTAAAACATAATTCTTTGAATAACCTTCAACAATATGTTTACTATATGTATTCTTCTTGTATACTTTTATATGGTTGACATCGCCAGCCATATTGCAGTAAAACAACACCCGTTTAGAAGCCCCTTAACACATGATCTTTAAAGTACTATTAATGGCCTTTAGTATTCAAGATTTTCATTTCTTTATCATAAATATTGGCTTATATAAATAACTAGTTTTAGCCCGCAGCTCCGAATGCGTGGTATTTGGAAGAAGGTATCTGTAGCTTATGTCTTTTTCTCCGACTCGCTAATAATTTTTTTTGTTTTTACGGCTCTTAAGCTCTTACTTATCAAGACGAAATGATTTTAATGTAGACCTTCAGCAATACAATTGTAAAAAAGGTGTCCAATATTTTGTAATATGTTTTTCGTGATGCGCGTATAAACATACAGACAGAGAGACAAAAATTCTACATATAATTGTTTTGGCTTCTATGGCTCCTTACCCCTTAGAAATTGCCTATGTACAGACATTATTAGGTTACAATTTAATTATATGTAAAGATATTCAAAAGAATAGTTGTAACCTACATCTAATGACGATTCACTGTTTAAAGCACAACATCAACCAATGCAGAATTTCATTTATTTTGACTAAGCAAATATAGTAATCAAATAATGTTCTAGAAACTGCTTTTGTTTAGGACCATACTGCGTCTACGTAATACTCGCGCTAGCTTGTAGTCACGTTCAGTATTAACTTGTTAGCTCCTAAGATTGCACCGTAGGAAAATAAAGTGGATATTTTATTATAAACTTTGTAATTACATCTTGCTTTTTAATTTTATTTTATATTACCACCGGCGTAAGAAGATAATGAACATACCACAGTGATTACATAAATAGTTTATTGAGTTAGGATGATAGTGATAATTATGTCTTGATCGTATAGCCTCCTTCTTCTAATGACTACTCCGCTCTAAGAATTTTAAATGACGTATCACGGAAAACTATTATTCCAATGGTAATTTCATTTTTTAATACTTTATTATATTTCTAAAGCAGCGATAGCTCAGTTGGGAGACCAACAGACTGGAATGCAGAGGATCTCGGTTTCGAACGCACGCCGCGCACCTCTGACTTTTAGAAGGTATATGACTTTTTGAAATTATGTGCGTATTGATTGACAATTATCGCCTGCTCCGTGCCTCGGAGAGAGCTTTAAGCCGTCGGTCCCGGCTGCCATGAACATCTATGGCAGTCGTTATTGGGAAAGTCAGTACCCTCTAATATCCTGACACTGGTCTAGCCTTAAGGTATCGTTAGCCTACGGGTTGCGGAGGTCAGGTGGCAGCCGCTCCGTGTAAAAACTGATATCCAGTCAAATCCGGTTAGACTAGAAAAGCCGACGCCAAATGACTTGGGAATAATAGAGGCTAGGGAGAAGAAGATTATATTTCTAAATAATTTAGCGTAAGTGATTATTAATCTTTATTAAATTATTAATATTTGTAATTGCCGTAAGGAAGTAACCTTGCTTCAGATAATAGTTATGTAAATGTATGTGTTTATTTTATTAATGTGCCTTACCTATAAATAATAATAATAATAATAAAATAGTTTATTACAGTTAAAAGTTTTACAAATTTCTCTTAAGCTAGGTACACAAAAATAAAATCATAAACAATTTATACATTAATAAGAGGTCATCGTTGACGACCGTACTAGTATGAACTGTATCACAGTCGCCAGACCCGTGACTGATTGGTACGCACAACGATCTAGAAGAGGCGAGACGACCACCTAAGCCCATACGTCATCCGTGCAGTGGATCTATAGTCATCGCATGATCTTCTATTGAAAGTATTTCTTTAATCAGGTTGCTACAGTTTGAAAGTATACCCTACTATAATCACATCAAAAAAACAAGTTCCTCAGTCTGTTCACTGTTGCTGACGTAACGTTTGTTATACAAATAGATTGAAAACACGTCGGGTTGTAGATGATTTATTTTGGCAATAAGTGTCGTGTTAAGCTTCGCCATTATCGGAGCCACCCGACGGTGGACGGAACATGGCGGGGCTTAAGAAGTGAACCGAGAGAGATTGGTTTTGTTTTCAATTGAATTTGCCGGTGACTTCGAATGTGTGAATTATTTTAGCATAAAAATTGCTGCATTTCATCAGTATTTTCTCGATATAGAAGCCTGCATTGCCGTTTATATGGGATAGTTCTAGACGCCGCTTTGTACGGTTACGGAACTTGTATTTTATTAAATTACCGTGCTAGGACAACACTTGTGTTGACGGGGACTTTACAAATATTCAAGTAACGGAGACAAAGAACACCCAGACTCGGGACAACCAATAATTATAGATCATACTATTTTTTGCCCCGTGTGAAGGTACACAATACTCGGCGCACTAGTAGTAGCGCATTTACCATGAGGTTGGCCACTAGGCCGTCCAAAA
The DNA here is from genome assembly GCA_930367265.1 of Catocala fraxini. Classification (NCBI taxonomy): domain Eukaryota; kingdom Metazoa; phylum Arthropoda; class Insecta; order Lepidoptera; family Erebidae; genus Catocala; species Catocala fraxini. Next base: position 23,315,108 of record OV884027.1, on the reverse strand, counting down.
CGAGTCCAAATATATTTCTACGATATTAATATTGTTGAAATATGTATATTTATCCTTGCTATAAGATTTTTCTACATGTTATCAAATGACAAGTCTCTAAAAGCTTATAACAAAAACCGTATCCAAAATAGAAGTCAAGAGAAACAATGTTTATAGCATTTATTAAACAAGCAGTCATGATTGACGTCTGTTTAATAAAAGCCAAAAAGATGTCGTGGCTTTCAAACTTGTTTTTGTTTACGCCGATTCCTTTGGGTGGGTCCCGGTCGATGTTTTTATTTATATAATCCCAGAACAACTAATGGTACTTCTTTATTGTTTGTAGATAGACGAAGTTTTTACGTACGGTGAGATGTTTGATTTCATTGATAGTTTACTATGCTGGGGTACTGAAACTTTGTAAAGGGTTGTGACCTTCCAGTTAATGTACTGCTAACAATAATTGACTAAGGGTTAATTGTTTAATGACCAGATAAACTTTATTTATTAATTTATTTACTTTATTGGGACACAAAACAGTTACACATTAAATGTAATGCAAACATTTTATAAACGTAAAGAAAAGAGTTAATGTGTAACCCACACCAATGTCCGCGAAATCATATTAAAAAAAAAAATACAATAAAATAAAGACGCGCGATAATTGAGATAGGGCAAATCTAGCAATAATTATTTTAACAATTCAACAGCTTGTTTACGAAATGTTGAATACAGGAGTGCAAATATATCTAAGTCTATACATACATACATAGATTCACGCCTGTTTTCCAGAGGGGTTGACAGAGACTACGGATTTCCATTTGCTACGTCTCTGGCTTCATTCACTTTCATCACATTCCTCATACACGCCCGTCGGTTCAAGGTGCTCTTAACCTGGCCTTTGTCCAGAACGACTCCAATCTGATCAAGAAACGTTCGCCTAGGTCTTCCTCTTGCGACTGTTCCATTCACACTAGTCTTATAAACTTTCTTAGTCAGTCTTACCTCGTCCATTCTTTCTTTATGCCCAAACCAGCTTAACATACCCTTTTCTATTCTTGTCACTATATCCAGTTTCATGCCGCATCTCTCTCTAATCACACTATTCTTTATTCTATCTTTCAGAGTCACACCACATATATTTCTCAGCGCTCTCATTTCTACAGCATTTATTCTGCTCTCATGCTTCTTTTGCCATAAGTCTATAAGATGTGTGTTATACGTCTCAACAAGGTGACGAAGACTTACTTCGAAATTTAGGAACAAATTGGCAAATTGACAGTTTTTGTATGGGAAATTTTATCAAATCCATTAATTATAAAAGTCTGATGAATAAAAATTGGAGGTAGTAAATATTGCCGTCAATCATGTTTATGTACTTATTTCAGTTGAAAATATTTACATCATTTATCATTCATCATTATCTACATTCTTGTATCATCTGTTTTGTTTCTATGAACCTCATAAACTTTTAGAATGTTTACTAAGTTTCGATTGACTTTAAAACTCAAACGGTTAAATTTTTTATTTGTCAGTCACATTTCACAATAATTGTTATTAACTACTAACGTACTATTCAGTACAAGGGCTGGTATTCATTCTAGAGCATTATTTTATTTGTCATATTTAGCAAACGCATAAACTTATTACAAATCATACAGTTAATGCTTTAAAATAGTTTTATTTCCATTCTGTAATAAATAGAGAACACAACAAAAGGAAGACTATACACAGATATTGGCTCTCTATGTATTTTTTAGCTTCTAGTATGCCATATTTCTTTACTAAATAAAACAGGATATAAATCAACTACACATAAATAATCCACGAAATAATTTCAAACACCATCGATTGTTACTGCGGTGTATTCGAATAACCATTATTTGAACAATTCGATTAATATTTTAAAACAGAACCTTTACAAGGTCGTTGCCCTCTCCTACAAAACTTATACACGTGAGCGCACGACAATAGCATTCGCAACTAGATGTTCAACTTACTAATCCAATAATCATTAGTAAACAAGGGCTCAATTATCTCAGTAGAAACTTTGAAGTAAAATTCATTAAATTTCAAACATCAATTGTTATTGCGATGTATTCGAATAAAAGTCACATTCGAATCATTCGAAAAATTCAATTACTGTTTGACAAAAACATGTTCAATTGTTTATATTTTAAAACCGCAACTATACAAGGTAGTTGCCCTCTCCTACAAAACGGATACACGTGAGCACACGACAATAGCTTTTGCAACTAGATCTTTAACTTACTAATCCAATAATTATAAGTAAACAAGATAGAGCACAATTACATATCTTAGTAGAAGCTTTTAAATGAAATTCATTCAATTTCATATATCAATTGTTACTGCGATGTATTCGAATAAATGGCACATTTGAATCATTCGCAAAATTCAATTACTGTTTGACAACAACATACCAATTCAATTATTGTTCGTATTTTAAAACCAGAACTTCATAAGGTTGTTGACCTCACCTACAAAACCCATACACGTGAACACACGACAATAGCAGTCTCAACTAGATATTCAACTTACTAATCCAAAAATCATTAGTAAACAAGATATGGCTCGATTATCTCAGTAGGAGCTTTGAAGTGAAATTCATTAACTGTTATTTACAATCCCATCAGTTTCTATAGTAAATACTTGAATACGGTAAATACTTGTTACGTTGTTCTCGTAATTCTAAAATTAAATACCAAATTTTCAATACAATTTTGTACAGCTATATTTTTCTCGTTTGAGGTTCTTAATTAATTTGCAGTTTGTTCAATAAGTTGGACGGGATTACGGATTCTAGTGAGTTGAGGCATTGGTGGTAAATATACTAGTAATTAAATTGATTTTGCTTTTATTTTATGTTTGTTGGTTATGTAATGAAAACGTGTAACACTTAAGGTCGGTTTTAGTGTATCTCGGGCACGCCAGGATCGTGGCGGTAAGTCCTGTGTTTTAAGGAGTGGCTGGAGAGGCGTGGCCTTCCAGCTGACACAGGTAATGACTGGCCACGTTTGTTTTGGCCAGTTCCTGTGTCGCATAGGCCCGCAGGAGAAGCCCGGATGTCATCACTGTGGCGACTGCCACGATGTTGTTGTGGACACGGCGCTGCACACGCCTGGGCATCGCTACGCCGTGAGTTGATCGCGGCAGTCGGACTGGTTGCCCGCTCACTCCCGGCCGTGGTTCAGTCTATGGTCCGCAGTGAAAGATCGTGGAACGCCGTCGCCTCCTTTTGTGAGGAAGTAATTTCCATCAAGGAGGCGGCGGAGCGGGAGAGGGACTGCCTTAATCCTCTCCCCTACCGCAGAACCGGGCGCCGGAGGGTGCGTGATGATCTCCAGCCACCCTGAGGTTTGACCTGGGGGTAGTGAGCTGTGTGGTCCTGCTCGCCACCCAATCAGCACCAGGTCCGAGAGGCGGCGTGCGCGTTTTTACGTGCGCCTCTGTGTCGTGTCTTTGTCCCTTCCAGGGGGACGGTGGAGGAAGTATTTTGGTGTAGTGGCCTGCCGTTTCATATGGCGGGCCGAAACCACGTCGAGGTCGCGATTGCAAGTGAAAGTGATTCGCGCGGCCGCACCGTCTATGGTTATGCTGAGGAACACCGTGGTAGGTTTAGTCGGTATTACGGGGATATCTTTTCATTGGTGAGCCCAACATAACCTCTCCGTTGCCCCGCGGAGACGTTAGCAATAGCCACCAAAAAAAAAGTTTTAGTGTAACTCGAGTGATTAAATAAAGAAGCTTTGTGGATGGCACTGATTACTCAGTTTCTTAATGTAACAAAATAAAATAATGATGCCTAAAAAAACTACACATTCTGTACAAAACATAATTCTTGTGTCATATATTTCTACAACAGGCTGGTTTTAGAATATTATTCACATGCAGTTAAGCTTATCCTAAGTTTACTTGTGGTAATAAACTCACAAACCCGATCATACTAACCGTGAGGTGACCAATAAGACTTATGCATCTACAAAAACTAAGCCCAAAGACATATTATACCCAGGTATGATGCAACATGGGCTAGATACGTTTTGTTCCAGTACGCAATCCGTGTCGACTCCCGCAGGCGATACCGCAAGTAAGCGTTTATTTTCTTTTACATTTATCCATATATTTAAATATCACCATAAACTGTCAAATTTCTATTACTAGCGGGAAGAACAATTATCAAACTGATCTCTAAATCATATTTAATACGACGGTTCACGCATTCACACACAAGCAAAACAACCCAACAACGAAATCATCTTTCATCCAACATTTAACAATAAAGTTACCAACATTGTATTGTATATCTTATACATAATTATGTATATCAAGCAATTACATACGATACAGTGCTCCGAGCAGGTATTCGGTAATTAAGTCAATTATTTCATAGTACAATGCTCATGGAATAATCTTCGTCCAGAGGGATATTAACGAGTTCACGTTTACGTTTAAGTAAATACGTGAATTGAGCTAACAAGCTTAATGTAAATACCATGTGTCTGTGTGTGTTTTTGTATTTATATTTGTGTGATTTCGTGGAACAAGCGTCTATATAAAGTGTTATTGTGTGTGTGTTTGGGATAAAAACAAATAACAATGTGGGAATAATAAATTAATGTTTGTGTAAATTATTGTATTTAATGTCTGCTGTCTGTTCATAGAGTATAATGACAAATATATGTGTATTAGCGATCTGCTCCGGCTTCACACGGGTAGTACAGAACCTTAACAAATTCTACACCTAAACTTTCCTTATAAATATTACTGTCTTTTCGTAAAAACTGTATTATCAAAATGTTTTTGAGATTATCGCGAACAAGCACATAGACAGACGCGGCGGGGGACTTTGTTTAATAATATTTAGTTATACAAAGACTCACGCCTGTATATGGCGAGGTAGGCGTAATTAAAATAAATTTGACCAAGTATATTTAAAGTCCCACGGGATAGAGGCCATATTATTGCTGTCTACCGTACATTGCCCCACTCTGTACTACCACTAAGACGTCCTTACAGTAGAATACAATAACACTGCTTGATCTTGGTCTTTGGGATATCGGTAAACTAGTACCATGAGAGCAATGACGCAATATTTGATAATATTTATACAAAAACTATTGAAAATATTATTGAAGTCCGTGTTTCAATCAAATAATTTCCTAAGCTTATTGAAATTAAACTACTATATACGGATTTTATCGCATTGTTTATTTTAAACTTTATTACATAATTTTGAAAACTGTTACACTACTTTTACTTTTAAACTTTACTAATTTTTAAGCTAATTAAATTACTATTAAAACTATTTAGATTTAATTTAATTTTACACTTTCCCCGACGTTTCGGTTGCTTTTAAGCAGCCATGGTCATGGGGAGACCATGGCTGCTGAAAAGTAGTTTAATTTCAATGAATAATATTCGCGTAATCAGAAGACAATATTTCCTAAGTTTATTTAGTTAACAAAGTTGAAAAATAAGCTTATGACCCGCTTGATGGTAAGCGGATATCGTTGTCTATTATTCCTTGCAATACTAATAATAATAATAATAATATTCTATCACATACACACAACACCATCTAGCCCAAACTAAGCAGAGCTTGTACTATGGGTACTAGACAATGGATAAACATACATATATACTTTTTTTTTTGTAAATATATACATATTATACATAGAAACACCCAGACCAAGACAAACATCCATGTTCATGCACACAAATGTTTGACTTGTGCGGGAATCGAACCCACGACCTCAGGCGTGGCAGTCGGTTACACTAACCACTACGCCATCGAGTCGTCAAATAATAAAAATACTATCATGTAAGACAACGCCTGCACTTGGTTTAATCCCTATGCTGCAGTAGACTTTACAAATACTCAAACAACAGTCACAAAGAACACTCAGACTTCCAAGTCTGTGTGTTTCTTCTGTCTGTTGTTGTATCTTGTGGAGAATACAAATTTTTATTCGGTATTTGACTCTATAATACTCGGCGCGGTAACCACGGCGATGCAACTACTTAAACCAATACACCATCTATGCAACACAAGTTGTAATGACAGGACATGGAAGGTGTGTTTTCAAGCCCCCAGCACTGTCATTTGCCGAGAGACATGCTGTAATAAAATGACTACTATTACACCGGTTTCCTGTAAGATGGTGGTATTCAACCGGGTATGCCAGTGCATTTGTACTGTCTCAAAATAATTTTAACGAGCCACTATGTCACTCATAATCTCCTCTAATATACCGGTCCACTTAAAATGTCCAGGACGCTTAAAATGTACGTGGCTGTTTTCTCATCATTAACATTTTTATTTTAACCTTACGACATTCATTTCAAGGAAATATTTAGATAAGATATATTTGTAACAAAGCAATGTCAGCAAATTATAGAAGATTTGAATTGCTATATCTACACCCATCAATAAAACTAGTTTCAAGTAAATTTATTCCTAACTCGATAAAATTACATAAAACGACAAATCCAGAACTACTTACATCCGATTTTTATGAACCGCTCGACACTCGAACCGTAAGATTCTACTTGAGCAGATAATAAAATTGGAATCGAAGAGCAATGAGAAATAGCGTCGTTTTATCAACAATGTGCTAATGTGCGTAAAGCACATAGCGTAGTTCCACTGATTACACTTCTCACTCCATTGACGCGTCAAGCTTCATTTGCCTCCACCTTCCAATATAACGAGACCCCTCAACAACCTTTGACAACTTCTCAATCGTCCAATTTAAGTCATCTAAGAGGGGTGTGCGAGGTCATGACACGCTGGTCCCTCATTCGAGCCTTTTCGAATTAATTCAATGTCCTACTTTTTTGATGCTGACTCATGAATCGAGTTTGGAATGAAATTGGGTTTTGTTTCAGAACATATAATTAGAATTTCCGATGTTCGTGTCCTTGCCAATCGATATGGTAGTCCGATGGCCGATGTGAGGTTTCGGGGGTTAGTATGTCAAACATACGATTACGCTCAATAGAGTAATTTATTTATTGGTCGTAAATGGATATTGCATAGCAGTTCTAAACGCTAATACGTGTTCCTAAAATGAATCTAAACATAAATAAACTTTTAAAGTAATATGAAACTATAACATTTTGCACTGATTCATAGCTAGAAAAGTGCAATGGTATTTACGGCTTAGTAGCCAAATCTTAACGACTACCCTACAAGTCGCTTAAGCCTACAAGTTCTTCATAGGTACCTATCTATGAAGAACATATATATAATGTGGAGAATAGACCTACGTGTCCCTAGACACCCATAGAATGAATTCGTAGACACACGTAGCTCGAATTAGTAGCCCACGTAGCTCGAAGTCGTAGACACACGTAGCATGAAATCGTAGACACACGTAGCACGAGCTCGTAGTCGTGGTAGACATAATTATATTCATTGTAAAAACATCCTGCTTGCATATTGTATACATTTCGCATGTGTCAGTGACAATAACACAGGTGATGCAAACATGATATACATATATTTAATTTAACAGAATTGCTTACTGCTCGTCACGCGATCTTATTCTGTGGTAGGCACGGTATACTTTCACCATAAAATCTACCCTGAATTGAATTTATATTGTACTCATATATTCGAAGTGTTTGCATTCCTTTAGCATAATCTATTATGCTAAAGGAGAAATTCAATTGAAAAATTCCGCTTTGTCAAGCAGACTACGTAAATTAATATTCGTTTTTAAAATACTGCGCTATATAGCAGACAATAATCTTATTATACAGATCTACAAGGCACTGTGCCAATCCATTATTCAATACTCTATTACCTCATGGAGAGGCATCGCAAAATCGGTTATTCCTCCAATATATATTAAATAAAAAACGCAGAACTTGTTTGAATTAATGCATAAGGGCTATCCTGAAATTCGATCTGCGAAATACACTATCCGACGAATAACAGTAAATATTTTCATTTTTGATATCTATTTAAATTCAGCTGGATTCAAATGAAAGGAAATGGAATAAATTCAGTACCTCCATGCAGTTTCTGATGGAAATTTTAAAAATATATTCCGTTGCTCATACATGTCTTCGTTTGCGATTGGCCGAATTTCTCGCTGGCATTTGAGCATTTTGTGCATCCGTGTGCGTTTTATTTGCTTCCATACTTCTATTATAAATGTGAGAATAATTTCTTGTTTGTTTCATTTTCACGGGAAACCGCTACGACAATTATTCTAATATAATTTTTATGGAGATATATTTTATATGAAGATACATAGTGTCACGACTATGTCCTCTAAGGGCAAGGCAGACAACGACATTTTGTCAACTATTCAGGTCTAATTGAATAAACAACAAACCTATTATCAATTACCACTCTTCTGGATTACCTGCTGCTACAGATAATTTTTTGACAGAAAATCTCAATAATATAATGTTCCTGAATTGTGAGTCCTGATTCAAACCCGAGACCTCAACAAGTACAGCAGTCATATTTACTACAGCTGCACCGTAAAAGCATTAATATATAAAGATAGCTTGATAAAACAACCTTGATATATATACCTGTCTTTAGTAAGTATTCTGGACTACATATGAAGGAGCTGTGCTGGTAGCAGAGGATCACTGACATTTGTTCCACTATTCTAAAGAGTTGACAACGTGCGATTTGCTATTCTGATATAGCATGTGTTCTAAACGTGTCATAAGCTACGGGTAACCAATTAAATAATCATTGGAATAGTTGTATGCTTGTTTGTCACCCAATGATAACAGCAAATACGCAAATTAGGTACACGCAAGACTTGAATTATCTTTTAGCCTTAAGGCAAAATGGATTGAACAGTATCCCTTGCCAAACAATTAAAGAGCAACTGATCGAATGATAGCTATCTCTTTCACGTGAGATCTTGCCATAACTATTGCGCTGCTTATAAGTTCACATTTTCAACACAGGTGCAGTTATTACTAATAACATAGTCTGATCACCAGATATTCGACGTCCATTTCTAAATAAGTAACGAATCTAGATTCATACATCGTTGTTGCCACGTTCATTGTTTGACTTAAAGATCGTAAAGGAATTTAGCTTACATTGAATTTTAGTTCCCCTTTCAAGTATGTGTGTATGTAGGGTGTGAAGGAAAAGGTGGTGTGGTAAAGAAAAACATAAATAAAAGTAAATATTTAATCGAACTCAGTATTCCATAGTCTTATTTATTTATTAAAGATATCTTACAAAATATTTATTTATTTTGCACATACAGAAAATGCATAGAAAAGAAATGAACAATAGTAGTAAACGTCAATAAAAAAGCGCTTTCCACTTATGGAAATAATTATATGCTCTTAAGCCGACACCTGAACTTTAGGTAAATATGCATTGAATTTCCGATCTCTGATTATTATAACAGAGGAAAAATATAATACATGAAGTAGGACTTGAACCTCGACGAACCGTGTCGTCACTTTATCATGAACTAGTGACCCGCCCAGGCTTCACACGGGTAGTACAAAACCTTAGCAAATTATACACCTAAACATTCCTCATGTATCACTGTATGTATTGGTGAAAACCGCATGAAAATCCGTTCAGTAGTTTTTCAGTTTATCGCAAACAGACAGATAGACAGACAGACGCCGCGGGGGACATTGTTTTTTATAATATGTAACGATAGAAAAGTTTAGTTGCTAAAGTTATGACGCGACTTACCGAAGTCGCAGGCTCAAACTTGTTTCATGGATTGTTTTTTCTTCTGTTATAATTAGCATTCTACCTAAGCATAGGCAATGCTTAGAAAATAAATCTCAATATACTTGAATGTCTGTCCATCCCTTTGATTACATACAAGCGCAATATAAAAATACTCCTGTTGTTACCCTAGTTAGTTTTAAAATGTTATAATTAAACAAGACCTTTATAATGCTACTCCCCTCGAACGCATGACCTTTGGCATTAAATGCTTACTGAATGTGAACACATGCGCGAAACGTTCATAATATATTTATAGCGAACGTGTTTGCAAAAATAATATGTAGACGTGATTAGAAAGAGTTACATAATAATACCAGATTTTCCCCGCGGTTTTGCTCGCGTAAATGATATGTTATGATTTTGTCAATTTTCAATCCCATGGCAACTGTGCTTTCTGCTGGAGGAAAGGACATAGAGTACTATGTCTTTTTCTGTAACCCCTGACAAAGGGTTCATGATGATTCGTCGAGTAGTTAACGCGTGAGAGCGTAATAAATTAACTCACATTCGCATTTATAATACTAGTTAGGACTAGAAAGTTAGAATATACAGATTCACGACTATTTAATAACTGAAATGGTAAGCAGAGAGTATACTCAAATCCCATTTGATATATTACGTAATTGGGGTTAAGCGTATTGTCGTATATGTCGTCTGACCATCTGTAAGCATAAGTGCAAGTGCAACGATATGGTCACATTAATAATATATCAGCTCATTGAACCTAGATAATAATAATAATAATAATAATATTCTACCACATATACACAACACCATCTAGCCCAAACTAAGCAGAGCTTGTACTATGGGTGCTAGACAATGGATAAACATACTTATATACTTTTTTTTGTAAATACATACATATTATACATAGAAACACCCAGACCAAGACAAACATCCATGTTCATGCACACAAATGTTTGACTTGTGCGGGAATCGAACCCGCGACCTCAGGCGTGGCAGTCGGGTACACTAACCACTACGCCATCGAGGCCGACAATAAATAATAATTGAAGTTTGGTATAGCAGTAATCTAAACAGACGTGTATTAGAAAATTACATAAAATAATACCGAAATTCGGTCTGGAGGACTTGTCAAAAAATGGTACCCGGGATTTGAAACCGTAAACTACCGCTGAGTCACGTAGGTAGTCATAAGCACACAACAAACTGAATATCAATGTATAACGTAAAACAATTTAGAGTTTTGAAAGCGAACATATTATTATGATGTGAATAATAAATCCTGTAATTGTTTGCGTGCTGCTATGGATTACTTACTAGCTAAAGCAAAAAAAGGCAACACTATTTGCAAAAGCATCTAAAGGAATTACCACTGCTTGGTCAACAAATACTGCTGATAGCGGCCATATTCATTTACTTGAAAACAACATACGCTATATGACTGCAAAATTAATATGAATCAAATTCATCCATTTATAAAATCCAGTAATTTAGACTACAGAATGTGTCAAAAAAATGTATACAGTTGAAAAAAATAATGCCTTTATTCTGATGCAGTTGCATTAAGGTACAAAAACAATTACCAATTTTATTGTATTACGTCACAGTATCTCTAAAGCAGCTTTACATATAAAATACAATATTAAAAGTATAATGATACAAAAAAAACTTTAGTTACACAAAGAAAACTTTGTTCAAATAAGTACATCTACAAGTTAAATACGAATACAAGAACATTTACCACCGAACTAACGAGTTCTTCACTTGTTTCAAATTTTCAGATAAACACCGCATTCAAGTTTCAATTAGGCCAGCTATCAGACCGTCGTGTGTAGAGAGGCGGCCGGAGATTGCTGTTCTAATTATGCAAGATGCTTCGAAGCAGCAACGGTGTAATTTGTCTCTGATAACACTGGAGTGACGGGGTAATCGGGGAAGAATATTTACAAGTTAATTGGATAGGCTGCTTGATTTTTAAAATGCGTGCGTTTTAGACTTTGCACGTTAGATGGAGTTTTTATTTAAAGAACAAAATGGTTTTAGAAGTTTTGTGCATTCGATATTAGTTTAATAAGCGATGACTTTTCAGGAAACTCAGTATTTTAGATCTGTACTTGACTTGTATGGGTTTTAATCAGTTAAGTAATTCCAAATATTAGTCTACACAGATAAATAAAAAAAACGAGATACATTTTTTAGTGACATCGGATCCCACATATCTTATTCGTTGCTTATGTGACACTATGGAGATGTGTTTTAAGTTTTTGTTTACACAAAAGTTCCTTAATGCCTGCCCTACGTGCAATATCAATATAATCGTGATAACCGTGCCCCATACAACATAATCATCAATAAAAATAGTAAGTGCCGACTATCTTTATATTATTTTATAATTGCGTAATAGTTTCATGGTTAGATTGTATACTTCTTCTAATATTACCATTTATAAACATAAGACAGGGGACTTGCATTATCAAAACGAATCTAAAGATAAACCCCCTATATTCATGCAAATGGAATACGTTGCGATGTTACGACTTAGTGGTAGTTTACACAACCCTACCATGTGTTACAATAGTAAAACAAATAATATATTTTGAAAAGTGATAGCCTAAGGAAGAGACCGTCGGCCAAGCAAAGGTTTCGCGTTCAATCCTACATTAAATAAGGTATCAACTTTGGTTATGTGCGTATTAAAAAGGATATTATTGGTCGCATGAACTATGAAGCGGAAACATATTACATGCCCAGAGTTTAGGATAGGCTGGTAATCTGTCATACAGGTGTATCCTAGTACAGATACCAGTCTCTCACGCAGATTTTCACGTTATAAGAAATGTTAATCTTAGCCTAAGTTATATATTGTTTTTTCTGTAACTTTCTGTGTGAGAGAGGAAATAAATGCTTTATTATTATTATTATTATATTAAAAAACATTCACGTTTCTACTACAAGCATCGCATCGCAAGCAACATGCGCTGCTGTTCAGACTAGAAATGCTCCTATACTTAGGAATAGAAACGATAGGTTCACATATACATACTTAATTTATTAAAAATATATGTGTAAGAATGATGTATTCACTTAGATATACTTTTATGTTGGGGCTACATTAGCGGGCTACGGCCAATATTCGTGTTAACGCAACGAGTGTGGCCGGCTTGATCGTTGCAACGCGTTGTATTCGGGCGAAGACTATATTATCGGGGCACTGTCGGTAAACGGGCGCGCATCAAAGGGATATGGCGCGCCAATATTCGCTTGGGTAGCTACATCTACGTCACTTCAGTGGCGTCCAGCGGGACGGACGTACTTATGATATTTTTGTCAACGCGACAGGAATTCTCCCGCTTAATGTAGACAAGAACATCGCGTATGTCCGTACACGATGTTTTTAGCGCGCCAACGCGACACGAATCTTAGCCCGCTAATGCTGGATTAATATGTAGACGAGAACATTTACCAGGTCCAAATATTAGGTACTATTATCATTCCTCTTTACTATATTCTGTATACATATATAAACCCATCAAAACGTTTTGTTACCTACATGAGTTCACACAAACATAAATTTATGCAATCATTTTTAAAGCACATTTATGTTTTTTTCTGTCCCATCTATACTTATTATTATCCGAGTACCCAAATCGACAAGTGTGCATTGAGAACGTATTGTGAGTCGATTAAGTAAGAGAAATGTACTATGACAGACTAAGACTAGTGATGTGCATAATTTTTTTCGTATTCTATTAAAATATATAATCATTACTATACATAAGTGCATTCGCGTTCCTGTGTATGTTAAGTAGGTATTATATTGTGCTTACTCTTAGCCTTTATTATTCCCAAGTCACTTGGGGTCGGCTTTTCTGGTCTAACCGGATTTGACTGGATATCAGTTTTTATACGGAGCGGCTGCCACCTGACCTCCGCAACCCGAAGGCTAACGATACCCTAAGGCTAGATCCCAATAACGACTGCCATAGATGTTCATGGCAGCCGGGACCAACGGCTTAACGTGCTCTCCGAGGCACGGAGCAGGCGATAATTGTCAATCAATACGCATATAATTTCGAAAAGTCATATAACTTCCGAAAGTCAGAGGTGCGCGACGTGGGTTCGAACCCGAGACCCTCTGCATTGCAGTCTGTTGGTCTCCCCACTGAGCTATCGCTGCTTACATTGTTTTTTGTTCTAACTATCTATAAAAAAAACGGAAGTTTTTTATTTATATTTCTAGGAATCAATCATGTGTCACGGAGACCTTACAAACATGAAACAACGGATACAAAGGATAACCAGACTTAGAACAACCATTTGTGGATCACACAAAGTTTTGTCTCATGTGGGATTCGAACCCACAACACTCGCCGCAGGGGCAGTAGCGAGGCGACCAATTAAAAAAATTTTTAACCACAAAAATTGGTTTATTAGTAGAGGCCGCTCACAGCCAGTTGCACTCACTGATCGGTAAATGATTAGTGAGGTTAAGCAACGTTGGATGCGGTCAGTCTATAGATGGGTGACCGCTTAGTGGTATTTCATCTGAGCGTCTCCGTGCTTCGGAGGGCACGTAAAAAGTCGGTCCCGGTTGTTGCCAAATTGACAGCAGTCGTTAAGCCATGTCAGAGGCCTACGGGCGACTTGAACAACTCTTGACAACAGGTTGGCCACTAACCACACGAAAAGAAGAAAGAAGGTTGATTAGTTATGTTTGAATGTAATACAATGGTCTCTCTATTTTTGATTCAGTATCAAGTATAATTCACTAAATAATATTCATGCATGTATGCTTATTTTGTAGCTTAGGCACTAACTAAAACACCAAACTAATTTCGTCTTATTCTAAATCAAAATAACAAAATATATGTAGGTCACAAAGTAACACTTACGATCGTCAAAGTTACACTTAGTAATGTGAATTTACATTTACATTGACCTGTTAAAACGTTCAGCAAAGCAAGGGCGTAGAACCAATAAGAAGATCTGGGAAGAAACTCACTCACTTTATTCACTGGAACTGGAAATAAAATGCAGTGTGTATGCAGTAACGTAAAAATCTACTTAAATTATGATTCAGCCTAACAATATTTAGCTCACAGGCAAAACCGCTGATGAAAGCTAGTTCATAATAACATCTACATATATATATAAAACTCTTCCGTTACTGAGTGACTGACAGACAACGCACAGCCGAAACTACTGAACGCAAGAAGCTGAAATTTGGCATGTATGTTCCTTGGAGAGTGTAGGGGAGCACTAAGAGAGGATTTTTGGCAATTCCAGCCCAAAGGCGATGAAAGGGGTGTTGTACTATTCCACGCGGACGAAGTCCGGGCAAAAGCTAGTCTTTTATAAAAATCAGTCACACCTTATGCTCTATAATTGAACTATGGCCAGCAAACTATTACCACTATAGAATCATCACCAAAAACCATCGTAAGTACGTAACGTATAAGGTATATGACGAAATATAAATTAATTATTCATTGCTGCAAATAAAACGAGACTGTATCTTTGTTATAACACAAAGTAGCAATGGAAAACGTCTTCTTTGTGGTATCAAGCTCGTCTCTCCAATAGTCTACGTTAATAGCAGCCGTTTTTTATATCCTTTGTGTTCTACTGTAGCATGGAATGAAACTTTGTATTATTATTTTTTTAAAGAAACGCGCTAATTATGAGGGCAAGGTATTTACTTCTTTAATTATCTTGATATAAAAGTTTATTAAATTCATAGTACTTGATTATGTCCGCATGCAAAAACATTTAATCCGTGACGTCATAATGTGGAACGGTGTTAGATATAACGTAGCTTAGATGTCAATTAAACTCCTAACAGGCAAACCATAAAATGTGCGTCAAAAACTAAGAACCAATTCTGATAGTAAAAACGTATCAAAATGAAGTTCCTAACTAGGCAGTATGAGAAACGTTAAATGTGAACTGAAACGCAATTTATGACATTTAATTTAATTAAAATGTATGATTTTTATGACACTGAGATTAGATTGTAAGTTTAATTTGAGCAGTTATATTGCAAGAACTGATCTTCTTTTCAGTGGTTTCTACGTGAAGCAAATGGGATTAGTAATGGCACGTAGACAAAACATGTCCTGGATCAACAAATAGGTTATCTTTTACCCAGGTATGCGTTCTCATTGACGAGCAAAGCAGCGGCCCGAAACTAGTATAGCAGTACTAAACATATTTCTGTTTACTCGTGTAGTTATCGATGCACTGTACTGAGAATTATCAAATAACACTATCTGTCTTGAGAACCGAATCCAGATCTTTATGATCGTCAGTTATACTGAGGATTTACTTATATAAAAAAACTAAAGAGGCTGTACGACACCTCTTTTGAGTTACAGCAGCACACCGTTGGCGAAACATAATAGGTTTTCAATTATGTCTGGCTGTCTTCTAAGACTTGATACGTAATTGAAGATAGTGTGAAGTCTTACAAGAATAAAATATGTATAATGCTTGCATACAACGCAAGTAGCTGACGCAAGTTACAAATGTAAGATATTAGTGCGAATGGCATGCGCAAGCTATACGCCAGCACTACATGCGCGAGTTAATCATACGGAATACTTGTACGAGAAGCTCGTATCCTTCCTCTAAACGTAGCGTAATACCCGCGTACATAACCCAAGTTGCGTAATATGTTTCCCGTATCGTGAACAAGAGCTATAGCTAAGTGTACTACGACCACATTTTACCAAATGTTTCTCACGTAGTAAAGGTGCAGCTTATTGCTGTTTATCGGGCATTTTTCACAAACTTCGTGCTGCTACTGAAAATTTTCAGGCAGGAAATTTAACAACACATTGCTTTTGTGTTTCAATGTAATTCTACTAACTAATACTAGAAATAAAAGTTAAAACTACACTAAACAGACGAACGTGCATAAAGATTTTTCTTGGCTTCGCTCGCGTAAATGTAGAGTTTGTCAATTTTCTATCCCTTGGTAAAAAACACACCTTTCGACCTGTTTGTACTTCTCGCACGTCTATGCGGAATTTCACCATGATCGGTCGAGTACTTACGGTGTGAAAGTGTAACAAACAACCAATTAAACGCACATTAGCATTTATAAAATTATTTAGGATGACGCAAGAGAGATATTTCAGTATCGTAGCAAGTGGAAATTTGTAGTATGTGTGTCTATGCATGTTAACAGAAGTTTAAATGTTACTCTATCGCGGTAAATCCACTAAACGGATTTAGATGAAATTTGGTAAGCGATTACAATATTTAAGATGCTTTTTTATTCCAGTGTAGATTTGCCCGCGGTTTCGTTCAAGAATAGTAATTTATTCTGGATGAAAGTTATTTATGTCCTGTTTTGTGCTCTTGACGGGTATGCGAAATTTCATGATGATCGGTCGAATAATTAAGGCGTGAAAGTCAAACAAACAAAGTCACATTCACATTTATTAATTTAGTTCGGAATATCATCTGGCATTAGTTGCAAAAATAGATTAAATGTTACTTATAATCATTACTGTTTTGATGGCGCAGCGGCGTTGAATGAAATTGCTGTGCTGGTCTCGCAATTTTCGGATCGGGCGTAGTATTATTGGATTTTCAGCCAAGAAATTCTAGTAGCAGCACGAAGTCTGGATCTGTCCCCGTTAGAGGGCAATTTACTTGCTCCCTATTACGTGGGATCTAAATCCAAAGCTGGAAAAAATATGGGTGTAATACATCTCTGCTTATCGCTTCGGGAATGAGAGACAATGTTACCCCGTATGAGTCAATTAATTCTTCTTCTTCTTTCGTTAACCAAATTCACTCGGGTGGAATTCGAAACAAATACTAGTAAAGCATAAACGTTTAAGTTCATGTTGTCATTATGTTAGAAGGACACGTACACAATGCACGCTTACAATCGTACACGTGCTGTTCCGGCGACCAGAATACCGATAAAGGACATTGTTGAAAACATTTTCGAGACAAAGAAATACACGATGTACAACGAACGCATGGAAAAGATTTTTCTTTACAAAATTGTATAGAATACTAAAGTATTATTTTTCATAGAAAGTGGATTTTCCACTGCGGTATTGTCTATTCTTTTCATGTATACTAAGTTGCATTTATAGAATTACATATAACTGGAATATTATAAAATGCTTTCATTGGTCCTTTATTCCAGTTGTGTACGCTTTTGCTGATAAACACGGTCACGGTATAGTTTCTCTGATCGAGCAATATGTATGAGAGCTATAGCGATTTCCTTGATAAACGGTAGAAAGCTCCTGCTCAATGAAGTGACAAAGCTGGAAATGTGGATGATATCCGACTGTTTAGATCTTCGGCGATCTAAACCCTTTGTCAAACCGTGGTAATTAGTAACAGCTCTATTTGTAAATTTCCTCACTACTGTGCATGGGCCTCCTCTCAGTGAGAGACAAATTAAGTCATATTCCACCACACTGGCCCAGAATAATTGAAAGACTTTACCTATTTTTGATAACATTATACAGAACTCCCAGGCATCCCGGTTTCCTTGAAACCTTTTCCATCGCTGATAAATCATGACGCGTGGCGATTAAATTAACTCTTCGTGGATATCGAATAGTTTTCACACTTAGCTATCGCTGGTATTTATAATACCTGGATCAGTAGAAACAAGAAGTCGATGTGGTTAAATATCTGAATGGAAATCTTGAATATATATCCTTTCAAGATTTGGAGGTCAAATGGCAATCGCTTCATAACATTAAAGTAGAATGAGCCACTAGTTTCTTCCCACGGCTTCAACCGCGGGAATTCCGTAGAAAAAGTATCCGATGAGTCAATCTAGCACATGGTTTTTCTGTGTGCCAAGTTTCATCCAAATCTGCTTAACGGTTTACACGTGTCAAAGTAACATCCAAATATATGTACAACTACATATGTATAATATTTGCAGAATCCTAACTTCCTAGCTAGCGTCTGATGGACACAGACGGCAATAAAAAAAAAGCTAATATTATAAATGCGAATGTGAGTTTGTTTATTTGTTACGCTTTCACGCCTTAACTACTGAACCGATCATCATGTAATTTTGCATACACATTGTCAGGGGTATAGAATAGGACATAGGGTACCTTTAATCCCAAAAAAATACTGTTACTAACATAACCTATATATAAGCGAGCGAAGCCGCGAGCAAAATGTAGTAGTATTATAAATGCGAATGTAAGTTTGTTTGTTAAGCTTTCACACCTTAACTACTTGACCCATTAACATGAAATTTGTCATACAAGGAGTGTCAGGGGTACTAAAAAGAACATGGTATATGGATATGGTACCTTTCATTAAAAAAAAAAACTGTTTCCGAGGGAGATTTTTTTCTGTGGACGATTTAAATTAAAACGGATTAGGCCGCAAGCATAATTCAGTTGCGTATTATATTTGCAGTATATCCTAATAGGTTAGTCAATTAACCTCAATTCACTTGCGAATAATAAGCCGCAGTTAATTCTAATACCATATTACCAGTTAAATTACTAAGCAACAAAACTTTCCCGACATAATCTTTGCATGACAACAATTGAAAGTTTCTAGAACAGTAAGCTCCCACGTGGCTACTTACAAGTATAACTTGCGTACTAAGGAGCTACTTGCAAGCTGCAAAATTCTCTCTTTTATTACGGATATTAGCATGAAAATGAGTGCAAGACAGTTTTATGAAAATCTTGGGTTAATAACCGTTATACACCAATTTCTAGTAAAGTTTCATTCGCTAGGATATGTATATTATTTTTATAATTAGTGACCTAGATTTAGAATTGTCTATCATAGAAATAGGTTACTATTCTTAATATTATACATACATACGTCATAATCGAACGCCTGTAAACGCCTAAAATTATGTAGGCTACTAATTGTCAGAGGTTTGGTGTATTACACCCACATTCTAGGTACATAAACTCAGTAGATTATGAGGGGGCTTAGATTATTTATATTTTCATCACTTATAAGTAAGCTTAGATTCCCATTATTAGATATATCCTATGTATATTTCATAAACATTGTATATGTCAACTAATATTTAAATACAAAATTATATAAATCTTTATATATATGTATAAATCTTCTGTGCGTGTGTTTGTAATTAAACTCCACCTTAACGGCTGGACCGATTTTGATGACATTTTGTGTGTGTGTTCAAGTGGATTCGAGAATGGTTTAGATTATTTTCTTTCTTTTCGTTTGTATAGTACAACGTCTGTCGGGACAGCTAGGAAGTATATTATTTTCATTGTAATAGGTAGTAACTTATTATAGAACAATCTATATTAGTTAAATATTGTTAAGAATGCTTTTTCCATTACACTATAATAGCATATAATTATCGCCTATGATACAGGTATAACGTAGTGCAGGCGTCCAAAGTATTGTATCCTATTTTAAGTATTTTTAAGACCTATTGTTATTCATATTTGTGCCAACTTAAACTTATTAAACAATTATTATTATTTAGACAGCTTTTTATTTTATATCACTCGTGACAACGCCAACCTATTCATCATAAGGGAAAACGATGCATCTAAAATTATTTTTCGACATTATGTTTTTAACTATTTGGAATCAGTAAAAAATGAAGCATCTGCCAGTACATTTATTGAAATTAAATTTCTTTTTTTGTAGTTACGTCTGTTTTCCTCATGACGGTAATATTTCTGTCTACTGTGTAACCTTGCTTAAGTTTAAATACAAACAAGGGTGGTGGTTACTGTAAAAATATCCTAACAGAAAAATCGAATTACACTGCCTCACTCACAAATCGAATCCATGACCTTTCAGTTGAGGCAGTCTTTAAAGTGGTTTTTTGGGCATTTATAAATCGAATTTCGAATATCACATGCTATTATCCACATACATAAAAGGCATTAGCTAAAATTATATAAAAAAATGGCATCCGAGTGGTATCAAATAAAGCTGAAAGAATGCCAAGAAAGCGAACAAGTAAGTGGGCTCTAAGTGGCATGCTCCCTTTGTGGCTTTGCGTTTCACTACTTCAATGACCTCCTTAATAGCCACAGTTTTATGCCCAGTATGGTGCGTGCCCTGTTTTCAGTTTGATGTGAGGTTAGCTGTTATTTTGTGAATCCATATTTTAACAAATCATTAGCTTTAGTTTTGACTAATATTAATATGAGAGACTGTTAATTTTCTGCGTTTTGGAGTGGAGGGTTATTGCTGGAACCAATGTAACTCTTTGAAAAATTCTTTCACTTTTCTCCAGGAAAAAGACTTTATGTTATGTTCAATCTGTGAAAAGATGAGGCGGGCCGCTTAAATTAATTAAAAGTAAGTAATTTCTGCACTCGACTTCGGTCTTTTCCGTGATGAGAACCTATTATTTTCACAACTGATCAACGAACACTAAAATGTCATCCATGATAAACCAGGTGATCATAGTGGAATAGACAAATCTCTATAAATTCGACGGGCAAGAATATCGGAAGAAATAATATTATACGTATGTATATAATGACATGGCCTACTTATGTGTCAAGTTTCATGCCAATACGTTTATCAATTTACGAGTAAATGAGGAACAAACATCTTAACATCTTTACAAACCTGAACTAACAGCTTTTGGATTGCCTCGTTGTCCCCGTGGCGTAATCCGGTATATCAAGGTAATTCCCTAATAATAATTCAAATTCACGGTATGAAAATTAGTGTGATCCATAAATAGTTATCTGTGTCTGGGTGTTCTTTGTGTCCGTTGTTTCAATGTTTGTAAAGTCCCCCGCGATATAGGAATTATTCCTAGTGCGGGACTGTGACATTCTCAGGGGAAAATTTGTTCTCGAATAATTTCTGTCAACGTCTACTATTACACTGGGGCTATGGTGTCGCCGTTTCGCCCCAGCCAGTGCATCGAGTTTAGCGGATTCGATCCATGAGGCAAAGATTTGAAAACTTGTTAGACATCCAGTGACATAAAAATAAAACCTTTTTAAATTAAAAAATAATCAAAACATGCGTACGGAAATAAGTTTGTTGTGACAAATTTTTCTTGTGTTTTTAAGAAGCTGTGTTTAAATTGTTTTTCCCTTTCATTCTTATAACATCATGACGGTCATAAGTCATAAGACATTCTCGCAACTTCAATATGTTCCTTGAATTTTATATTCTTATTATTGTAGGACACCCTCCGGCCTGATGGACCGATGACCTGAAAAAGGTGGCTGGAGGTGACTGGATGGCGAAAACGGGAGATCGGGCCTTGTGGCGCACCCTGGGGGAGGCTTATGTCCAGCAATGGACTGCAATAGGCTGGAATGATGATGATGATGATGATTATTGATGAGAAATGTTTTATTATACTATAATTGTATACGAATAAATCTTCTATATATATTATAATATCGTATTATATATTATATATGTTTACGCGAATTTTACACATTGAATTAATTTAACGTATACGGATTTTATCGAGGTTAATTTTCAGAATACTACATTTAGATATTTGTAAAACTATTAAGTTATTTAAATTTATATTTTACCCGACGTTTTGATAAGATAACAATCGTCTCATTGTCTTAAAGTTACTTCAAAGTAGTTGAACATAATTTAATTCTTGGTGTTCCTTTTTACGTAGAATTAGCTCAAAGTATCACAAAGTTGTTGTGTGTTTTGCTTCTTCCCAGATACTTATATTAAATATATATCAGTTTGTAAAGATGGTTGTGACACTTACATTATTGCAAGAACAACAACAGATTTGCAAGAGACCAAGTCTCATAACATACATTTTATACCGGTATGCGTTCTCGTAAGATTCACGGACAAAGTCGCAAAAGGAAGCTAGTAAAGTATAAACAGAATAACTATTAGTCGGCAAAATTCAATTCCAATTCGGCTCGATGAGAAATTAGCCGGGTCAGACCACAACGCCAGCAGTCGATCCTTGGATATAAGATAATTTATGTTAGATAAACGTAAATTTGGCTTCAATTTAGGTTGTTGGTGTATACCAAATTTCGTAAAGTATACAGTATTATAAGAAAATCCTGCTTTAAGCAAAAAATTTTCTTGCACATTCTAAAAAATATATTCGTAAAAAAGTATCCTAAGTGATGATTGAAACACAATATGGCTGCTGAATAGTTTTTTTTTTTTATTGAATTGTATTGGGTTTTAGAATTCTTGTAAACTTTTTTAGTTAAACGTTTGTTTATATCGTTGCTTGATCGGAAGCAAGCCTAAATCTTTTACCTACTACTTTCACTTCCTAATTGCCACTGCACTATACGGTTTCTCGATTATCCCCTAAATATATGGTTAATTTTGGCTTGCATAAGTGATTCAGTTTATAGTTTCATATATAAAAGCCGACCCCAAGTGACTTGGGAATAATAAAGGCTAAGAGAGAAGATAAGTGGTTTAAAAAGTGCATTCTATATTCCATTTGAAATAAGAATATCCAATATAAGCACCAAATATATAACGCGGCATAGATCCAACCACAAACTACGCTATGGAAGCAAATAATTTGAACCCAAAAATCCGCTAACCCTTAAATCATCACCAAATCAGTACAACACAAACATAGATCCGATACAGAAGCAGCTATTTGGTAAAAAGAACGAAACAAAATATTCGCTTTTATAGGAAAATCGTATTGCGTGTAGTTTCAGCGGCGCGGGGCAAGATAGCTTATCTGATTCCACTGTTCGGACCGTATTGAATGGCGCTGGCTGTCTCTCAAATGAACGTACAACGTACACGACTTTGTTCGAATAATGTATTACGGAATGGGCTGACGCCTCGTGTGGCGTGTGGTCACCTTAAAAAGTTCTGCTATGTAGCTTTTGTTTCCGACCGTGCCTTAATTGACAGTTGCTAAATCATTGTAGATATTATTATAGTATTTCCCTTAAAATAAATGTAGAGTTGATATTTTATTTTAAAAATCACTGATTTCCTACTCTTGACCGTGCTGCTTAAAAGCAACCAAAATGTCGAAATGTGAAATGAATAATAGAGTAAAAGCTGTGCTTTCTACCTCGCGATAAAATTCGTATTAAGAAGTTTAATTTCAATGTATAATATTCGCGTAAACGTAAGAACACATTAAATATTTGCATTTCCAATTGCTACACTGCCGAATGGCATGCTATGAGACAAGTGTCATTCTAAAACTAATGCTATATTAAATCTCACTATAATGACTAAGTGTAATTTTGAAAGCCGCAGGTGAAGCTTTAACCATCTCAGTGATATTTTATTACCTTCCAATTAAATAATTGCAGAATTAAAGCGTTTGCTTTAATTCTGCAATTATTTTTATTAGTCGAAAAAAGCATAGATTATATTCAATCAATCAACCAGCCCACCGCAGTCCACTGCTGGACATAGGCCTCTCTCATTTTACGCCACAACATCCGGTCCAGCGCCTTCTTCATCCAGTCTGACCCAGCTAACTTTTTCAGGTCATCGGTCCATCTGATCTGGCCAGGGGGCGTCCTACCTTACGTTAACCAAGTCGCGGTCTCCACTCTAGGACTCGCTTACTCCAACGGCCATCGATCCTTCTACAGAGAGAGAGATATATATATTTCTAAAATCTCTATACTAATATAATATCATCAGCCCTGTGTATAAACTGTCTCATTACTAGGTAGATGCCTCTTCTCTATGTAAAAAGGATTAGGCCTTAGTTCACTACGTTGGCCTAGTGCGAGCAGAACATTATGGCAAACTCTTAGACATACAGATTTCCTCAACATATTTGCCTTCGCCGTTTAAGCGTCGTCATAATAGCATCGTTTAACTAGAAAGCATTCGAAAAAATCAAAGTCTCAAGATATCTGCGTGATAGTCCAACGGTCTCCCAATAAGTTATCACTGCAATCTTTAATTAATGCAAATACGTTAATACTTTACTTGAGTTAAAGCAAAATAATTACTCGATCCAAAAAGTAAAATATCTCTGCTTATGCTTAAATTACGACACTTATATCTCGTCTCCATAGTCTACGGTACCTCGATAAAGCAGACCATTGTTTACCACGCTAAAAGCATAAAAATGTAAGCACATTTTTTAAACATAGTATCCGAATTTCGTTAAGCGTATCAACGTTTATAAGAGAAATATCATTTTATTGAATAAAGAAAGACGTAACTCCACCCCAATCGATGAACTAAACCTTTGCAATTGTGCTGATGCAATTTATATCATGTTTTACTTTTCTAGGATAAGACTGGATTCGACTCACTTATCTGTTTTCGTGGAGTGCATTACGGCCCGTTGCCTCCGTCTCGATTCTCGCTCCGCCCATCGGCTTACCTTCAATTTCATTACTACAGGTTCGTATTGAGAAATTCGAAGAATTTGTTTGGTTTTACTTGCGATTTATATTATATATGCCTTTTAAATTGAGGCAAATCTGTCAAATTTAAAAGACATTGGTTAATTTTGTTGGCAGACTGTTTCAGGTTGATTTCTAGACGGTAGAAAAGAAAAAAGAAAGAAAAGTTGTAGACTTTGGTTCACTTCGAAAAATACACAGTAAAAACATCGAAACATATATGTACATATCAGAATAAGAAACAAGCAAATAAAACAAATGATAATAATAACCTAAGCAAAAGTCTCACAACGTGATTAAAATAGGACCTGGTTCAGCATATATTAGATGGTTGCCTGACGCTGTTTCCGACTCTTTGCATAGACTTCAAATTTCTATTTGCTTTACTTAATCCTGAAATATCTTTTTTGTCTCTATAATTTTCATGCAGATTAAAGTAGCTTTGACATGACTTTTCTCCAGGATGTCTCCTTCAAAGAACACATTTTCCTACTAACTAACCCGCGCTATATACTTTCTTAGTCATTGATTCATCCATTCTTTTAACTAGCCAAAAAATACAATTCTTAAAAACAATGCAACCAGTTTCTAAAATATCGGTGTATATGCTATACTAAAAGATCGATCGTAATATCCAAACCTAACTGTTGGACTATTTATTTAAGTAGAAATGATAACAAGTCATTATTAGCTCAAAATATTTGCAGTTTAGTAATTTGGAGAATCTACAAGAGTAAATATTAAACAAAAATATTTTTTCGCCTTGAGTTAAGAACAAGAAAGGATAGGACAATGGTCAAATTTGTTTTGAAAACAATAGTAGGGGAATTCAGGTTAAGTTTAAACCACTTGTTTTATCGTCCAGGCTTCGGCGTCGCGAAGCTTTCAAAGAATTAGCCAGGTTTAATTGTGGAGGAGTCCATGTCCGCAGCATACAGCCCTACCCGCTAACAGCCGCGCTGCTACGATTGTTTTCTAAATTGTTACCTCACTTTTAGTTTGTTCTGACGATTCTACGGCTTTTCTCGTTCTATTGCCTCCGTTTGTCGCGCGAGGCTCTAGATTTGGAGTTGAAAAACGTGTCTTTTATTACGCTCCTGTGACGTTAACGGCTTTGTATGAAGCATGGGAGTTTGTATTGTTTTTGAAATTTTATTTCACCTTGTCCTGACGTGCTTTTTATATTGTGCCACTTTCTTATTTTATATGGACAGGCTTAATTTTGTGAAATGGTGTCACCGTTTTTCAATGGCTGTCCTTTTTCTTTAGTTTTGTTTGCTGGCTTCGATAAGTTTTTATTTTTAGGGCGGAGATTAAATAATTTTTGGATCCAGATAAAGAAATTTGGAAAGTAACCTTTCACCTCACTATCGGTATTATGCTATATACACTCATATTTACACTACGAAATAATTTTTTTATAAATATCTCTCCTAGTGTAACCATGACGCTTATAAACTGAGATGTTCGTTATTGTCAGCCTTTTTTACTGTCTCGTTTGCCTTATGGAATAAGTTTGCATTTATGTACACATGCGATCCTGAAGTCTTGGGCTCTAAGGACGGGCAGTGTTATTTAATTTTTCTGTAAGGTTATTCTTAGCAGTAATACAAAATTTGGCTTCGTTCTCAATAGACGGTAATAGCTTCACCCCCTATTACGCTACTACTGACTAGTCAAAATGTGGGTGTATTATACCTTTGCCTATCCTTTTGGATATATACCTACTTCACTTCTTCGAACCTTTGTTGCTTTCATAATTGAATTAATTATCATGCACTAAAGTTTGCACTTATAATAATAATAATTTTAGTTTTGCTTGCATGCGATAGTGAGATGATCGGTTTGATACCCATCACGGAAACAGTGTTAATGGTGTCATCTGTTACTTAGAAAATGCTCAAAAGCAGCTCAGCGTCTGCCATTGTCCACTGTAGATGGTAGTAATATCGCTCGCTATTACATGAAACCAGAGCAAAAAATGTGGATATGTTATTCACCTATGCCTATCTTTTCGGAGATATGCAATGCGTCTACGTGCTTATGTTTTTTACCACAGTCAGTAGGAAGGAGTAACAGGTATTTCTTCACAATTTTTAATATATTTTATTCGAGAGTACCTCTCCTCCACTTAGGTACTACTTCAGCACTGTAACGCTTAATTCAGTTCATTATATAAGCTCAAATCTGCCATTCCCTACTTAAGTGTACGGTACATAATTAATATTAAACATATACATTATTAGTCAGTAATCTGTGTATGAACGTTTAACGCAACGTTTATTAACAATTTCTAAATGACTGTACTCCGTTGTAACAAGTTTTCAGTCAGTAGTTAATTAACGCCAGCCGCAAACCCTCTGTGTTGTCTAGTTTAGGGTTTCGACTAAAATATACAAGAGATAGCGATTTTAGTATGTGCTGGATGTGGCTTTGATACTACACTTTATGAATTTACAATTTATTTATTACTTCATTAGATTCTCAATTGAATAAACTTAAAGAGCCTTTTAAGCATTTATTTGTTTACATACATAAATAGACTGACGTCTGTTCCTGGAGGGGTAGGTAAATATGAAGAGTTCTACTTGCTTCGATTCTAGCATAACACTCTTGTTCAATTCACTTACATCACATTCTTCATGTGCACTCGTCAGAATGGATAGTTTTAACCTGACTTTTCTACAGTATCTGATCTATGATATCTATTTGATTCGGTAGTGATTATTTCTTTGTTTGAACGTATAACGAGTATAAAGAGTTTTAAAGTTTTCATTTTATTTTTAGTAGCACTAAGACAACAAACGAGAATGCGACCCATCAGATGTTAGGTAGCTACTGTGCGCTAGATACATCGTGCAGGCAATGCCGACCCTTAAAAAGGGTTCCTCTGCTGACAAGGCAAGTCTCTTTAAGGAACTCTCAAAATCCTACTCACCATAAGATACTATACTAAGATAAAAAAATATCATTGTGATAACATCTTATTGCCTTATTGCTCTTGCAAATACCCATATTACTTATAAGCGAGAATAATTAATAAATGCGGTGAATTTTACAAAGCATAAATTGGCTTAGACAACAGTTCAGTACGTTTTTCTCCTTTGTTTGAATGTAGAAGAAAGATAGGAAAAATATATTTTAGGAAAGTATAAATTCATATGATATAATATTGTCTTCTGTTTACTCGAATATTATTCATTGAAATTAAACTACTATATATTGGTCAAACCAAGAGAAACATAGGCACCCGCATAAAAGAACACATAGCTGATGTAAAACACCAACGCTCGTTGAAGTCTGCTGTGTGTGAACATGTGCAACAGGGGACCAACCACTACCTGAGATTTGACAAACCACAGATTCTCGCTAAAGAACACCGATTCCTACCAAGGATGCTACGCGAGGCTATTGAAATCATATCATATACCACCAGCTTGGGATCCAGTCATTCAAATAGTCAAACCCAAGAAGAAGCAAACCACAGCTAGACTTCATGATACTCTGAGCTCATTCTGCGTAAATAGAAACACCAATGAGTAAATTATGTTCCGGTACTTTGAAATAACAACACTGGAACATTGAGACAACTACCATCTTAGTCTCCCCGTGACCATGGCTGCTGAAAAGCAACCGAAACGTCGGGGAAAGTGTAAACTTAAATATAAATAGTTTTAATAATTTAATTAGCTTAAAAATTAGTAAAGTTTAATAGTATCTAGTAATAGTGTGACAGTTTCAAAATTATATAATAAAGTGTAAAATAAATAACGCGATAAAATCCGTATATAGTAGTTTAATTTCATTGAATAACATTCGCCTAAACAGAAGACAATATTATATTATTAATAAGTTTGTTTGGAGGGAGCCTTTACTAACATTGAAACAACGGTCATACATAATTGACTAGTAACTACTATTTGTGTCCCACACATATGTATGTTTCCCGTCCCGTATGACTTCAAATACGAGTATGTAGTCTGTAAATTCTGCTATCCGTGCAATCAGAATTATAACTAATTGGCTGTCACTATGCGTCTAGTTCCAGTTTTTCTATATTTATAATTCACTAGATAAGGTTATGTTAGTAAAAGTACTTTTTTAAATAAAATATGACCTATGTTACTCGGTGATAATATACCTTACTAAAAGGAAAATAGGTTTTCAAATCGGTCGAGTAGTTTTTGAGTTAAATTCTTAGAAACAAACAAACAAAAAATCAAAACCATCCTCTTTATAATATTAGTATAGATATATTACGACAATTCAGTCAATTTTGCAAAGATTTAACACAATTGCGATGATTGACAAGCTAAGGCCGAATGATTCTTCTTCTGAATAAATATTCTACAACGGATTTTCTTACAGCACATTATTCAATTCATTATTTACTAAGTAATCATACGATACTACAAATACCTACGTAGAATTTCATGAAAATAAAGCGAAAATTAAAGACGACCGCTAGAAATTAAGGCACAAAATTATCATCAACATATTTTGCTTGGTGACACCGCTCCCCTCGTAAATTACACCAACCAAAAGCAATGAGCATTCGCGTGGGAGCACACTACGGCTCACAAACAACTCACCAAGCAAAGGGTACTTACAACTTATTGCTGCATACATTAACGTCTCTATTACTGAAGTCATAAGATCCATTATTTATTAACATAACAACAAACAACATTGCGATAATAATGACTCGAATATGTCGAGATCGAGTGATAACCTCGTGTTGATTGTGGTGAACTTGAAAATTGTGTTTGTGTTCAACTAAGATTTATTATTTTGCTTTCTGCGTTTGTTTATACGGCATCCTAAATTATCTATTTGTTCGCAGTGTTATTTCCTGATTAATGAGGTTAGCTTTGGATAAACGAGAACAATCTTTTAAGTAACGAAATATTAGTCTGTTTTGCGCTTGCCAACTCTGTTACATAGATTCGTTATTTCTTCGCATATATTAGGGTTACAACCGCAACAAATACGACGTATGGAGGTTGGATATTTTGCAGATTAATTTATCAATACTGCATTATCACCAATAAAACATTTAAAGGGCAATTTGGTAGGGAGACGTCCTTGCCCATGGTGAAGGGAAAACAGAATACACGAAAACCAGGTGTGTTAATGCAAGTTTTCTCGTGAAGTTAGTATGTGCAGTGGAGCTTTGAAATTAATATAATAATTATGTCGTAACACAGATGTATCTCCATGTTTTGTCTGAAAGTTCCAAATAATTGCTGTTCATTGTAGTTTATTCTAAAAACTAAATAGTTTTGAGTATATATTTTAAATAAAATAGAACAGTAATATAAATAAGGATTTTATATTAAAAAGCTATTTGTGTCTACTTCTTCTCAGACATTTGTAGCACATTTGACAGCGCGCGGCTACATAATTATGTAGATAGCGGGCACGGGTGCTGGTTGTGGGTGGTGGTTTAGTTTATATAATAAGTAATGCTTCTAGGCTTCTAACGAAGACATAGGTCTATAGCAGTGTCACACCAACTGGAAAAATCGAAGCCACGACCTCTAAATCCCAAGTCAGTAATGCCTTATCCATTCGGCTACCAACGCTACAAATTCAATTAAAACGTTGTAAACGCTTGAAACGAGCCAACCGCACCAGCTACCTGCGTCGTATATCGCCCTATACTCAATATTGTGTATACGTTTTCGAAGCAATATGTTCAATAAGTCATCGTGGTAGAAATTTTCTATTTCAGTGACTCCTAAATAAATTGTTTTCTCAGATATTTGGTTTTACCTAAAGGCAATGAATAAAATATTTAACTTATTTTCAAAAAATTACGGTTAGTTGGTTTGTTTTATCTTTAAGACAAGGTTATATTGGATAAAAAAAATATCTTCTTACTAGTACAATTATATTACTTGAGCATATACCGAAGTGTATTTAGACGATAATATCATTTGGAAGGCAAAAGTGCATTATACCTACATGACACGCAGCCTAAACTTTTTTAAATCTACGTAATGAAGATTGAGCCTATTCTCACTCACTAGACTCATTTCAAGGTTCAGTACTGGCACTGACAATCAAATCCGAGACCTTACGATAAGCTTCAGATCAAGCAACGAAAACTGTCTCATAGCTAACGTAACTTATATAGCTATGTCCTGCGGTTTCACCCACATTTATAATTGACTCATCTGTGACTAGTAGTGAGATGTTATATCCTTTATTTTGCCATAATAAACGGCGTACCTAAAGCAAAAACAATATTTCATATCGGTATGGTAGTGCCTAAGATAAGCGCTATCAAAGAAACAAACTCTTAAGCTTTATAATATTAGTGTAGAATCTTCGGTAAATGTCAAAACAAAACATTGCTCTCTGCAGCAAAATTCGAAAGGAATCAATATTGTGTAGGTCAAGGACTTCGCCAGCTTTTGGTCTTGAGTAGGGTCAATGATAGAGGCGATTCAATATTTCCTTGCTCTAAAAAGTTCCTGGCTTGAGCTTTGTTATGTGGCCAATAAAGCTACCGTCACAAATGCGTGAGACAACTGGTTGAAATGCTTCGTCTTAATTAAGCACTCGAGTGTATTAGACAGCACTTTAGCTAAAAAGTATTTACTGACCTGCTAATCAGTAGTCATCTTTATTTTGTTGCAGCTGTAGGATTGCAAATACGCTTTTAATACAACAGACGGCCATCAAACAAAGGCCTGACTTGACAGTGCAGGAAGCGAGACTGGTTTTCTAGTTCTCGTATAGTAATTACTTAAGGATCTTGCAAATTTTTATCTTCTTCTGACTTACCGCAGGAATCCAGTATATGATTGTATAGCTGCGATCTTTTGTTAAACATCTATGATGTGATACTTCGGTAGCTTAAAACTGATCGACAGTAGCCGTCTGAAAATGTACACATTTCCAGACGGCTACACGTAATTTCTTACAATTCCACGTAATTTACACTTAATTTCATAAGCCAATTGTACATTACCATAGATAGCAGGCGGCAATTGGTTTGCTTTCTAAAATGTGGAACCTAAATACTTAACGAAATGTGGATTTAATAAGCCACGTATCCCTTTGTAGTACACATAAATAATACTGTATATAAATACAAATAAAACCCCACTAGGTCATATTGGAATAAAACTCGAGTTTATTAAATTTCACTATCTAGATTTATTACTTGTTCTATTCATGTTTAGATAATTTAGTAGTCAGACCAATAAAGTACGCATTCTAAACAAAATGTTTAGTTTCAAATATTGTTTCATAAGTATTGTGTTTTATAACTTTAACATTAATATAAAGGTTGTAAAATTCTAACAATATATTTTATTTTATTTTACAGCCGTTACCGAGAGAAAATTTATCGCTGCGGTTTAGACCCGAATTTAAAAATATAAGCTGGACTATGGCCTTTAAATGTGAGGTTTTATTTCTATTTTTAGTTATGTCACTGGCTGTAACTTGGTGGACAATGGACATGGTCATATCCTTAGGGGGATAAGCGTCGGATTAAGTCAAATGGCCCGTTTAGTAATGCAAACATACATATTATACCTGCTTGTGTATAGTTACGGGGTAGGCAGAGATGTTTTTCACCAATATGTAGCTAATGATAAATTTAACTTTAAGGAGCAAGCAAGATTTAAAGAGGCAGTTCCTTTAGCAGGTAACCTGTACAATGTATCACATGTGAACATAACAATATATCTTCTACTGCGTCTATCAAGAGAGAGCGAAACTTTTTTTTATCCTTGCTCTAATCCAGTAGAATAGGTTAGCGTTTATGTTTTTGACTGAATGCGAGGTACCGATCGCGATTCCCCAGTTCGTCAATTATTACTGGATTTTCAAATAAGCAATTCTAGGTAATAACAAATAGTGCAGGAATTTTTCTGTTAGCCGCTTACCTGGAACCTAAAAAAGACTAGGAAAATATAATTGAAATTCACATACATTCTATCTACCCTATCCGAAATATTTAGACGTGAGTCTATACGCTTATAAAATAAGAGAGAAAAATATTGCATGTCTTGTCAACAGCGGATTATTTGGAAGATTATTTATTTTACCCTCTAAGTAATCAAGTGCTTTTATATGAACCTACATAAATTACGTGGGCCATAATGAGCCAGGTGGATGTGAGGTAACATTTTAAATATTTATAGGTAAGTACACAAAAGTGGTCATCTGGATTTAGTTGACGTATCCTTCGTGGTGTAAATCTTATTCAAGGTCATAAGACCTAGATTACTAGTATTTTTCCGTAGCTTTGCTCGCGTAAGTTTCATCGAAGCATATACATTGATAAAAGATATCCTATGTTTTAATCAAGACATGGTGTATTAAGTTGTATGCAACTTCATTCATATACGACAACAAACTTAAAAAGCCTTATAATATTCCTCCGCATCGTCGTCAATCGGCAACGAGCCCAAAAGACTAGCAGCATTGCTACGTTGAATGGCAATGCTTATTCTTTGTGCAAAGAAAATACCAGCCCTCTGGTCATACGAAGCGTCGATCAGCCAGTTAGCTAGGTCTCTATAAACAGACCCCATTGCCCCAGCGTTTCGACATCAAACGGCTCAAATATGTAATCACCAATGAGGTTTTGATATTTGCACCAGTTGAGCGTCGCCGATTTTTAATAAATTTTTAATCAAACAACTAGACGATATGTCCATTTGTATTTGCGTTCGGCTAACAATTAATCAATATCAAGGATTAATTCATTCGAATAATTTTATTACTAACGTTTCGAATGATTCGATTTATCAATAAGCGCCAATTACAACTATAATGTATAGTGTACTAGATTTTGTCCGCGGTTTCACTTGCGTAAATTTACATTAGGTTAGGTTAGGTTAGATTAGTAAAAGACGGGTAAGCTGGTCCTCCTGAGAAAGGAGGGCCGCCCCGCGGACTCTCCCTCCGCGTACCACCCCATAGTGCTGCTGGATGAGGTGGGCAAGCTCTTTGAGCGTGTTGTGGTCGCCCGCCTCTCCAGGCACCTGGTGGGGGTAGGCCCCGACTTGTCCGAACTCCAGTTCGGTTTCCGGGAGGGCCGATCGACGATTGACGCGATTAGTCGCGTCAAGGCCCTCTCGGAAGAGGCGGTCGCCTCGCGCGGGGTGGTGTTGGCGGTGTCCTTAGACATCGCCAACGCGTTCAACACCCTGCCGTGGGCGACTATCAGGGAGGCTCTCCGATTTCATGGGGTGCCTCCCTATCTGCGCCGAATAGTCGGGGACTACCTGCACCAGAGGAGTGTGTTTTGTGTGGGGCGGAACGGAGAGACGTTTCGGAGGGAGGTGTCGTGCGGTGCTCCACAGGGATCGGTTCTGGGTCCGATCCTGTGGAACATCGGCTACGACTGGGTGCTGCGGGGCGCCCTGCCCCCGGGAGTCGGCGTAACTTGTTACGCCGACGACACGCTGGTGACGGCTCGGGGAGAGGATTACGGGGCAGCTGCCCGTCTTGCCACGGCTGGAGTTGCCCTGGTTGTCGGCAGGATTAGGATGTTGGGACTGGAGGTGGCGCTGGAAAAGTCCGAGGCCCTATTATTTCATGGGCCTCGGCGGGCGCCGCCACCAGATGCCCACATCATCGTTGGAGGGGTCCGCATCGGGGTGGAGCCGAGTATGAAATACTTGGGGCTCCACCTCGACGGCCGCTGGAACTTTCGCGTCCATTTTAGCCGCCTGGCCCCCCGGCTGATGTCGGCGGTAGGAGCGCTTAGCTCTCTGCTGCCGAATATCGGGGGGCCGAGTGTCGTCTGCCGCCGCCTCTATTTGGGGGTGGTGCGGTCGATTGTCCTATACGGAGCGCCCATTTGGGCCGACGCCCTCGATCGCCACAACGTCGCCCTCCTGAGGAGACCGCAGAGGGCGATGGCGATCAGGGTGTCGCGGGCGTACCGCACCGTCTCCTTTGAGGCGGCGTGCGTTTTGGCGGCATCGCGGCCTTGGGATTTGGAGGCGGAGGTCCAGGCGTCGGTGTATTACTGGCGCGCGGACCTCCGGCTCCATGGCGAGGAACCCATGCATTGTGCGGTGGAGACGCGAAGGTCCCAGGCTCGACTGGTCAAAGTCAAAGTCAAAGTCAAAATTTTTTATTTCAAATAGGCCTGAGTAACAAGCACTTTTAAAACGTCAAAAGCTAGGTGTCAGTTCCAAAAGTGAATTAAATTAAATGTAATAAATTTCCTACACCAGGGCCAACATCGTGCTCACACCTTTACAAACATTTTATTATTTTAATATGAAGTATATAATCTTAATTATACAACATGAAATTGATATATTATTTGTCAGTAGGCCGAGGAAATGCAAGTATTTAAAAGGACATAGTTGAGAATAACATAAATGAACATACAAAAAAATCATTGCCGTATGCAGGGGGGGACCGAAGACCAAGCATTTTTATCGTCCATATATTGTTTCGTGCTATAGTATGCTTTGGAGAGTAGAGTGGCCTCCTCGAGGCCAAGTGGGAAGACAGACTGGCCCAGCCCCGCTACGGGGTGAGGACCGTCGAGGCTGTCCGTCCAGTACTAAGGCAGTGGACGGACAGACGGCGCGGACCGCTCACCTACCGGCTCACTCAGGTGCTCTCCGGACACGGCTGTTTCGGGGAGTACCTCTGCAAGATAGCCGGTAGGGAGCCGACAACCAGGTGCAACCATTGTGAGGAGTGTGACCAGGACACGGCGCAGCACACGCTGGAGGAGTGTCCGGCGTGGGCCGCGGAGCGCTGCGCCCTGGTCGCTGTGATTGGCCCCGACCTCTCGTTGCCGACCATCGTATCTAGGATGGTCTGCGACGACAGGTGCTGGGGCGCAATGAGGTCCTTCTGCGAGACTGTCATCTCGCAGAAGGAGGCGGCGGAACGGGGGCGTGAGGATGATCCTTACGCCCCGGAAGTCCGCCGCCGGAGGAGAGGGCGTAGGAGACGCGCTTTTGTCGCTCTCCTGCCCCCCACTTAAGGGTTCCGGGTGGCAAGGCCTCAGGGGACCCTGCCACCCGTAAATTAGGAACCCCGAGAGGGCGCGCGCGGTGTTCCCGCGCGCCTTCTACCGTCGAAAGGGGAGAGCGGTGCGGCTCTCCCCTGGGGACGAGAGGTGGCCGGGTCCGTTTGACCCGGCCCACACCCACATGGGGGGGCCTGCTATGGATGAATCCTCCTAGAGCTCCCAACTGGCCCCCCCTATTGGATGAGAGAGGGAACACCCCAGGTTTTTTAGTGGGTAGACCAGCGCGTCTTGCTGGGAGTCCCACACTCCCCCGCCGGTGCCGTCCCTTAGCCGGCGGGCAGTGCATGAAGCATTTTTCCTGGGAAACAAAAAAAAAAAAGGTTAGATTAGTAACATCACTATTTTCTGGATGAATGTCCTATTCTGTATCTCTGATGACACGTATGTGAAATTTCATGATGATCGGTCGAGTAATTAAGGTGTAACAGACAAAGAAACTCACATTCTCATTTATTATATTATAGTTAGAATTAGGACATGTTAAGATGTAATTTTGGACAATTTTTATCTTATTATATTAGTTATTACTGGTGACATTTTTGGTAACATGATTGCTTTTCAATAAACTCCATTGCCTCTGCGTAAGACTCTGGGGAGTTGTAAACTCCCCAAAATACAGGTCTTTCCTAGTAAGACAAAATAATCCCCTATCCATTGTAAACGTTGTAATTTAAGTACCCTACCCTTCGTTGCGCAATCTGGACTGGCGTTTGGCCGGTTTTATTTTATGTTACTTATATTGTTATACTTCGCTCTAATTCATATTAAATACATACTTAATCTGTTCATTGTTGGAATGCCAGTCATAATTGAGAACCTATTGGGTCTGGCTGCCGGTATACCGCTGCAACTCAATAAGATAAGAGTAAAACTGTTTAATAGTAAATAGGAAAATCAAACAATGTTTTAAAAAAATACAATGTTTTATACATATTGTGTCGCCTCTTAATCGAATATAACACAACATTCATGAAGCTATTAAATTATTTAACCATTTAAATTTACATATTCCCGACGTTTCGGTTGCCTTTCAGCAGCCATGGCGAGACTAAGATAGTGGTTATCTTATTGTCTTGATGTGTAAGTATTTTATAGTATCCGAACATAATTTAATTATTAGTGTTTCTGTTTACGCAGAATAAGCTCGAAGTAAGCTAAGTGTTTTGCTTCTTCTGCACGACCTAACGTGTGGCATAGTGGCTTAAGTATTCGCCTTGCCACTGCCTCTGCGACAAATTTTTGACAATAAATTGTGTGATCCATAAGTAGTTTCGTCGAGCCTCAGTGTTCTTTATCCGTTTTTATGTTTGTAAAGTCACCCGAGACACTTGTGACACAGGTTAGGACTAGTGCGGTAATTGCCTTTTATAAATAAATTAAAGAAATGTGTGCTTTCCATACTATTAGTTAACGGGCATAGCGTGGATCAGTTTTACTAGTATTACGCCAATTAATAGTAAGACGGTGAGAGCTAGCAACTTCATTCGAGATAGATCGAATCAAGAACCAACCAATAATAGCATATTATTTTTGGAATTTTCCTTACAGGATCAGTCCACTCACATGAACCTTAAATATATGTTTATGTTTCCACGTTTATGTAACATTTTGTACATAATATCGCAAAAATATTAGGTACCAAAATAAGAGGAAGTTTATCGGTGCGACATTCGATTATTCCCAAGCGAATAACCCGCGTATGTCGTTGTTACTGTTCCCACAACTAAGTCGGCGTAGACAAATTGTTTGAGAATTATTTTAGCGGACTACAGAATTGATAACATCTGCGGTTAAAAGGAAATTATGACTTTGTTTTCATGTTTGTATTGGTGACTCGCCTTAGGACAATCAGGTAACCTTTAGAAATGCAGTCAAGGTAGGCTTATTTATGAAACTGGGCGTAAGTGATTGGGGAAGTTATACTGTAACGTGAATCAGTTAAAGAACTAAAGTAACTGACATACTCACCGAATAAATAAGCACAAGTGGCAATAGGTTGGCCATATTTGCCGAAGGACCGATGGCCATTGGAGAAAACGAGTCTTAGAGTGAAGACCTGGAATCGGTATACATGCAAAACAGGAAGCTTCTCAGCCAGGTAGATCGATGACTTGAAGAATGTGGCTGGTAGACTGCATGTGGAACTCTTCACTGGTACTGCGCTGAGTGTTATGGGTTCGATCCCCACACGTGACAAAATATTGTATCATCGACAAATACTTGTTTCGAGCCTGGGTGGTCTTTGTGTCCGTTGCTTGAATATTAGTACATTTTGCCACACCACAGAAACTGTTCCGTGTACTAGG
Organism: Catocala fraxini; assembly: GCA_930367265.1. Taxonomy (NCBI): domain Eukaryota; kingdom Metazoa; phylum Arthropoda; class Insecta; order Lepidoptera; family Erebidae; genus Catocala; species Catocala fraxini. The sequence goes on along the minus strand of OV884027.1, from coordinate 23,276,738 downwards.
CACTAGCAAGTGCCAATTATTATTCTTTTGTTTATTTTCATAAGAAGACTCCATTATTATACAAACAAGAAAAATGCACTGATAGGCTCTTTTCAATATATACAGCCTTATAACCTTATATTGTGCAATAAGTGGCGGTTGTAAGGCATTTTTAGGATGCGCTGTTTATTAGCATGGGGACCAATAATTAATCTATAAGCATGAAAATAATGATTATTTCTAATCTTCGATTCCATAAAGTGTAATTAAAAAAATGAAAATATTATATTATTATAAAGCGCATTTTTGATTTAATACCAAAAATGCGCTTTATAATATTTATAAATCAAACTTGTTTAAATAGATTTTATTACAGTTTTCTTTTTTAACATTTAAGTTGGAAGTAAATATTTTATAGCAGACATTTGTGCCAATAAGTTCGTTAATAATTTTCATATTAATTTTATTCACTGAAATTCTACGTATATTAACCAGTCTTTTACAAAATAACCAGAATTATATTCATAATATTTTATTTGGTGAATTTTGTGAATTTAATTGCGGGATTTTAAAGATGTCAGATATGAATAGCGGTAATAATTTTCATACATTCTCCTGAAATCATTTTCTCTTCGCAGCCTTTATTCATTACATTGTCGTGGTTCTGAGAAACTTTGAATATAGTTAAATTATTTTTTACATAACATTGTTGTGGGTTTACGAACAACATTGCATACCTGTAAAAGAAGTATCCAGCGACCTCAATAATAATATTATAAATCTTTATATATATAAATCTTCTGTGCGTGTGTAATTAAATTTCTCCTAAACGGCTAGACCGATTTTGATGAAATTTTCAACTTCTGTGAGATCTTTTGTTACCTGTATAACGCAAATAAAAACATTTGAGTTGACTAGTGTCACATCCTGTATCAATGAATCTGAACCTAATCACAAATTATATCATCATCATCATAAATCACCAATTTAGTTTTTTTTTATTGTCTCTCTAACTGTTTTTCTGGCATTACTCAAACTGTACTAAATGGATTCCGTTTTGTCAAAACAGACATTTAGGCCATTGTCATCTACGTAAATGACGTCCAGGTGAACGGTACACTACCATAAGGAATTGGGGCAAAATCCAATATCAAATAATACAATAAAACACCAAATTTGGGACTTCGTCATTCGTAATGTTTTTAATTTTGAAATATTACTACTAACCTTATTATATGGTCCGCCATTAAACAGTCCTTTCGTCACCAAAGCTATCCAAACTGCTGACTACAACATTTACTAAAGCTAGTTTTGTAACACAAACCTTACTCCCCGTGCTTAAGTAGAAATGCGGCAATGTATTTACGTAGGTATACTGTTAGGCCTCAGCAAATAGTTGCTGAAAGAGTATAAAAAGAGCTTATACAAAACGTCACGCGTTACAACACAAAGAAAAGGTTCCAATAAGCATCTACATATATGTAAGGGGCTCGATACAAAAAGGGTTTTAAGGTACAATTCCAATAAAGTAGCGCGAATGTTGAGTGAATAAACGGAATACGTTTTGGAGTGCGCCTCACGGCTTTCTAGACGAATTTACGTAAATTTCTATTTTGTGACATGAACAAATTGGTATGGACCTTTTAATACATTGAAGGCTGCGGACCTAATGGTAGATCGTATGTAACACCCATTTTTCCAGTTTTCTTATTTATACAACCAAGATAGTAAATAAATATACCTCCTTACAATAAGTGATAGCCGAAGGTTACCAATGCCTTGTAGTAGGAAAACAGCAGCTTCGCGATCCCAGCAGGCAACGGCCTGCAAGCAATCCAAAAGGAATTCCGCGGCCCTGAAATATTATGGGCAAGAGAAGGAACACTGATGTGGTTTAGTAAGCAGAAATCTGTCATAACCGTGGAATACCTAATAACAATACCAATAATCATTATTTATTTACCAAACAAATATTATTTCACATTTCCTTAAAAACTATTGCACATCACTACTAGCTAGATAATTACCTGGGATAATAATATAATCATGTCCGACCTTTAATAAACGGTTATGCAATGCCAGGGTTATCGCATTATGTATGTATACTGTTTTTATACTACTAAAGAGGTAAACAAGTATAATGTGGTCCAGCTTTGTGTTATTATTGGGTTCTATTGTAAGAAAATTGTCTGTAGCCACGGTGTTAGGCAGACGGGCATGTTTTATACCCTTATCTCTATCATTAATTTGGCCTAAGTGCTTAATTTTAAAAACGACTAGAGAACTACCTTACGATTCTGCTACCTCAATAAAGGTCCCTGACCTCGGCTTATAGTTCAGCGCCTTTCTACAAACCCTGGAAATCTTACACATTGTTGAAAAACAACACAAAGTCGTCCGGGCTACTTTAGTTTGATCGAAAGAACACCAATACTAATACTCACAAAATTATATTTTATTTATGTGATACTAGTTCACATGAAATAGGTTGAAAATTAATATATTACAATTCCTGGGGATATCAAGACCTACCTCTCAATCAGTTCCATCGTAATAATAATAACGAACAAGTATTTTCTTAGCTCCCCACAAAGATATTGATATTATCTGAAAACCTTAGGGGCTATTTCTAATAGATGATATTTATCACCACTTAAGATATTCTTTAAACCTAACTAACATACAGCCTGTGCGAACCGAAGAATATAAATACGTCCTAATTCCCTAAACTTTGGAGGAAGAGAAGTAAGCGAAGGTATTAATATTCACATTTCACCAGCTATGTTTGTAGGTCCTACGGAAATGTATTATATATAAATGTAGCTAGTGCTTAAAATTCGATCAAAGTTTGTCTGTAAGATATTGCTGATAAATGCTATTATAGATTGATATATGTAACCATAGTTACGCGCTTCAACTGCGTATGTCAAATGAATGGATAGGTGCGTGTTGTGCTTTTTCATTAATTTAATGTATTTCTAATGCATATTTATTAAAAATATTAGGATTCGTCCCTCCTTCTTCATATAAACTTTAACTGTGCCAAATTTCATACTCCTCCATCTACGCAATTTTCCTAAAAAGGTGTATGTATGTATGTATCTTATGTGGGGGCCAGTCAGTACAGACCGGCAACATTTCGACCCAGTGGGATCTTTTTTGCCGACACTCTCCCAATAACGACTGCGATAGATGTTCATGGCAGCCGGGATCGACGGCTTAACGTGCTCTCCGAGGCACGGAGCAGGCGATAATTGTCAATCAATACGCACATAATTTTGAAAAGTCATATAACTTCCAAAAGTCAGAGGTGCGCGACGTGGGTTCGAACCCGAGACCCTCTGCATTGCAGTCTGTTGGTCTCCCCACTGAGCTATCGCTGCTCTCAAAAAAAGTTTGTTAGTTTGTATATCAATCTATAATGGCATTTATCAGCAATATCTTACAGACAAACTCTCTCTCTGCTAAAAAGGTGTACAAAGAATTTGCTTCAGGTATTAATATATTGATAATAATTATACGTACTACGCGCACCCTTAAATATAAATATATGTATTATATTTAAGGGTATTAATTACAAGTATAAGATATGACAGCAATGTAAAGCACAATATATAAACATTTATAGTAAATTAATTTACGTTTACATATAATATATTAAAGAGTTAAAAAGTTTCATTAAAAAACAATTACCAATCTTTTCATTTTACTTCGTGCAAATCCATCTTAAAATAAATGTTGTTCCAAAAAGTAATAAGTTACACAACTCTACATGTATATAAGTTTTACAACTCTTTATTGAAATTCCCCGTAAGCTTAGAGCTTTAAGTTACAAACTAATCCTAATTGTAAAAGTTATTGGCGTATTAACTAGCGTTGTGAACTTAAGCAATCAATACTTGGCAACCGAAGATTTTAATTCGTTCATTAATCGATTCCATAAAATACCATGAAGCTTTTCAATGACATCCAGAAATTAGCGATAAATTGAAAAAAAGTTAAAGTTAATCAACTTTTGAACTTTTACTATTTGTACATCTTCTTTCGCTCTTAATCGTGTTGGTAATCATTTAAAGGTTTTAAATACCTTTAACTAATTACCAATGCTATTGAGACCTTTTGTCTTATATTGTGTTAAGATAAATATATATAATATATAATATTCATAAACAATTAAGTAGGCATACAATTATACGGTCCGCCGGATGGTAAGATTATCACAGCCCATGAAACCTTGTCAAATGTATTACTAGCTAATTATTATCTATCATTGGAAAAATATCTAAGGCGCGATAAAAGGCAAGGAATGATAGAGGTATCTCCTATAATTTTAGTTAAGGTGTATAAGAACTCTGCTAACTGCAAACATTCGTACTGAAACTTTTAGAGGAGACTCGTGTCTGACAAATGCATAGTTTGTAAATACAGGTTGATTATTATTCTGTTCCAAATATTCACACGTAGCATTAATTACCATTAATTAATATCGACATGTGAACTAGACACTATTGTGTGAACTAGTATTGATTTATTAAAATTTAATTAAGCCTACGAGATGCCTTTGTACTGAACTGAAATTAATTTCAGTAGTTAGGTAAACCAAAACTCTTCTATAGACGTAAACATCAGATATTATGACTTTAATTTACTCAAATATAAATTCATTGAAGGTCTTCGTAAATAAATATTTTTAGGGTATAATAATAATGTCAAGGTCTAAAATCAATCATTCATTGAGGTCACAAAGTAACACTTAGGAATGACACAGTTCATAAGTTAGGGCGTTGAGTGAAGTTACTACATTTTCATTTAGGTTTGTTGCTAGTATCAGGGTAAGGGTTCAGGCATGGGTTCATTATGAAAAGATAGCTGCAAGGAACTCCACACTTTATTACGAAAAGATCTACTACTAGTACGGAAGCACAGGGCTAATAACCGTAGGGCTAAGCTCATTCAGTAGAATAACGACGATATAAGTAAGTGGCAACAGGTAAATGTGAATTCGTATGATTGAGTAAGTGTTACTTTGTGACCTAGATAATTAAAAATATTTTGATTTGATTTGATTTGATTTAAGCAACGTGTAAGTAACTATTGTTCGCGCGCTAGTGATGACAACCAAATGACGCCTGCATTGTAGTACTGCCAGTTATACTGCTGCATAAGTGAGTGTCACATATTTATATAGTAATAGTTATTATTCCTTGCCCTGCACGTCCACTCTACAAACGATCATAGCCTAACAACTCTATTTTATGTTTCTGCTAGGAATTAAGTTTCCAGGTCAATTGAGAAGACAATGTGTTAGAAGCGGCGCAGGGTGAACTTTGTCCCTTGCGCTGGGAACACAGTAATTCTCTTTTATAAGACTGGCAACACGCAAGTGAGACCTTTGGTGTTGCAAGCATTCATAGGCCAGGACAACCGCCGTCTTGGTAATTATTCACCACGTTTCCAGTGTAAAAAGTTAATTTTTAGAAAAAAAACAGAAACCGACTTCAAAAATATATCTACGCGTAAAAACTTAAACTAAAAATCCGATAAGCACTAAAAACTTAAAAATAATACTAAATCTAATAAATCAAAAATGTTAAATAATTAACCTATATAAACTAAACTATCTTTAACCTATAATAAAATTTTACAATTTTTGAAGTCGGTTAAAAATAATAAGAACGACCTCACACTGACATCGAACTGATCCCATCAGTACCGAGAAACGGAATCACAAAATGCTATTTATGAAATAATATGTACCAGGGAAAAATATCCGTGAAAGGCAATATGTTTTATCGATATTCTGTTACGTACCAACGCGTACTCATTGGGAAGGAAACGGATGGGACATTATTCAAATATATACATATATTATATTTACCGTACCAATCCCACGTGGTGGTTCCTATAAATTTGTAAGGCACTTAACACGATATATTGACGTCTTAGATCCTAAGGTTTCGTGTAACGGCGTACAAATTGCTCGTAGTTCACTGTTACTTACGTGAGGTGCTTTTTAAATGTGTATAGGAGAGAATCGATGAAATGTAATAGAAAAGTATAAGATTTGTAACCTTTAAATCTTTAGTTTGTTATATATAAGTTATTGGTTAGTTTAGTTTAGTAGTTAGTTTTGTTATATATTATATATAAGTTGGTAATTATAATAATAAATAGAGTAAGTTATTGCAGTCTAAATATTCTTTATTAAGCAAATCAATTAATTAATAATTATTGTACAGTAGTATCAATTTAAAAAGCCTTAAAATTCATATTATCGTTGAATCGTATCTCAAGATTGAGTCGTATAGCTACAAAAGGACGTAACGTGGACGTAATTGCCCAACACTTTTCCCACTTGACAGAAATTACCGTATAAGAAAATTGTATACAGTCGTTGTATACAGTCTGAAAACTCGAATTTTGGTTAAATGTGGTGGAAAGGGTAATTGTCATAAGATGATAAATAAAAAAAGGAAGTATGATGCTTTTGATTCAAGTGGCCACTATTTAAATGTAGGTGTGCTGGGGAAATAGCGAGATAGCTACACCTTCACTTTACGCATACATCTATTTAAAATAGTTGTATATTCTGCAACCGATTTTAATGCTATTTTTTGTTGCGTACATAATAACATTCAAAATCAAATAAAAGCACCTACCCTATTTTTCCAAGTTACAATTTGCTTAAGACCATTTTAATCAACATATTATGATAGCAACCGCCGGCACTAATGCGTCTCCAATTACTTTGAACATTTTCGTAAAAGAAACCTTTCGTGACTACTTTCAACAAATATTGCGTATACAACTTTACTTTTAGAAATATAAGAAAAGCAGTTTGGCTGTATAACGGCAACAGAATCCTTCAATAATGCGTGTTCGACACGCACTTGGTCAATTTTTATTTTTTTATATCCCTTACAATAGACACCGAAATGAGAAGCCTTTGGGCGTTATAAATAGCTCGCAGTGAATGTGTTTGATAGTACTTTTGTGTATTCTAGTAGATAGTGTTCTGTTATCCTGCTAATATAATAAAAGAGAGACCTCGTAAAGGTTTGGTTATGTGTTACGATTGACACACACATCACAACATCACACATCCAAAAATCTTCACACGTAAACCGTGGAACAGATGCGGTTGAAACTTGTCATACAGACTATATTATCCTGGATAAATCGAGAGGATACTTTTTAATGCAAGTGGCGTGGGTTAAGCCGCGTATAGATATGTATATTTTTTTATATCCTGAATGCTGTAGCCAAGTGATAGGCCATACCAAGTGTAATATACGGCAAACATCCTTTTAAGTAACCTAAGAGGTATAACATATTCTTCTAAGTCACTGTGACTGAGGTAGTAACACCGCTTTCCAGAATATTGAAGCGAATAATCCTGTGTTTTGATCCTGCAACGATTTGTTTTATTGAAAGGCCGGCGACCAAGTTACCTTGAGAGTCCATGGACTAGGCAAAAAGAAACAGATATAAAACGTGTTTTTTTCGTTTAGAGCTTTGCAGGCACTTTGCATTGCATTCTTGTTTTAGGAATGTGTTGATCTAGGCGTTGCTATATTTGAAGATGTACTACGACTATATGGTGACGGCCACTTGGTCGATGGTCATAGTGGATCCTAGCTCGGACCAATATTTAAAAATGTATATATAATACACATATATATATATATATATATATATATATATATATATATATATATATATCATGCAACGTGAAAGTTTAAGAGTTATTATCTAAGCCCGATTTGCACGTAGTATACGCGTACTTAACAGCGTCTTACAAAATGGACAATTGATTAACATATTCACGTATACATTGGCAGAATTCCAGGTGACACTACTCATTTGTCTACTGTATATGACTTCTTTGTCGTATTTGGTTAGCCTGTAATGCCTAATGTAAGTTTTGAATTTATGAATAAATAAATAATTGTTATGTAAAATGATTTCACCACTTTTAGTTGATATAAAACTTTCAATGGGTGTGGCGGGCTCTCTTTGGCCCCGTTTTATTCGTTGTCTGCCTAAGGCTGACTGATTTGTTTCTTGTTTGTTGGGAAAAGTCATTAAATTGTCTTATAGTAATTTCCTTACTTGTTGACAAACTGCCCCCTGGCTAACGTCATTTGCAGTACCCTTTCCAAGCAGGGTTTTCAGTTAAGCTATTTATAACAAGAAAAATAATGATTTCTTGTTAAAATGGTTTTTGAAACTGCTGCGTGTTTTATCCAGCTCATTTATATTACCAAATTATTGGCTCATCCGCTTGCGACACACCGCACACAATCTCTAGCTAGTAAAAACTAGCAACACTTTCACTCTATTCAGTATCGAGATTCTCACATTGGATCCATTACGACATTGGAGCAATGCATTCTCTTTTATAGCTTTATTTTACTACCGCAGAGCACACGCTATCCTTGGCACCGTTACCCATTTACTGTCCAACTTAAATCCTAGTTTTTAATGAGTTACCACCGTAATTCTGAAACCACAATTTTATATACTTTTTAAGCCTTACTAGATTTTTTAAGTCTCGTATTATATCTGAATATAAGAGGCAAGTATAAATAAAGACAGACTAATAAAACACCAAGTTTATTTAACAAGTTCGCCGGTTCTGCATTTAGCTGAAGACCCCGAAATCTCAGGTCAAAGTCCAAAAAGCAGTGGAATGATATTTTATAGGACTGTAAAATTCTGGCATTGAAGTTTTATGTGTCGTCAAGAGTATACGCATAAAAGAGTTTTAAGAAATTTTTATATAAGGTCGTCGCTATTGTTACTTAAAAATGCTTTTTATAGGGTGGTATAACCAGATATAGGATGGAACGTGATTTGCCGTTTAGTCAAATTTTGACTATATATTTTTGCTGTGTGATCGAAATGAGAATAAAGAAGGCTGTATGAATTAGCTTTAACAATCTGTCAACATTCGTTGTCAGACTACGTCGGTACCGGATTATTAGACGCTTAGTCGGTACTTAATTAACTTGTCAGACCCAAAAGATCTTAAACGATCGCTATAGTGCGAACGTTGGCAGGCTATTAACATAACCTTAAACTGTACTGTGACATTAGTTACAGAGACAAGCCAAACATTAATCTATTCTTAAACCAGGAATAGTTCAACAAGAGAAATACCTTTAGGGTACAGCTCTTTTCCAAATATTAAAATTGCGTTGTTCTTGGTAAAGACTCTCTTTACCAACAGCTCCATAAAATCGTATTCTCTCTCTCTCTCGATTTACGAGTAATATAACAGGTGCCGCAAGCATTCATATAAATATATATATCTTCTTCTCCCTTAGCCTTTATTATTCCCAAGTTACTTAGGGTCGGCTTTTCTAGTCTAACTGGATTTGACTGGATATCAGTTTTTACACGGAGCGGCTGCCACCTGACCTCCGTAACTCAAAGGCTAACAATACCCTAAGGCTAGACCAGTGTCATACCTAATCCTAATCTAATATACACATATTAGAGGGTACTGTCTTTCCCAATAACGACTGCCATAGGTGTTCATGGCAGCCGGGACCGACGGCTTAACGTGCTCTCCGAGGCACGGAGCAGGCGATAATTGTCAATCAATACGCACATACTCGTAATTTCGAAAAGTCATATAACTTCCGAAAATCAGAGGTGCGCGACGTGGGTTCGAACCCGAGACCCTCTGCATTGCAGTCTGTTGGTCTCCCCACTGAGTTATCGCTGCATAACGGTTGGCGCAGTGGTTGAAGTGGTCGCCTCCTGCCATTGCTCCGAAGGCTGTACGTTACGATCCCTACACGGGACAAAAATTTTGCGATCTTCCAATGGTTGTTCTGAGTCAGGGTTTTTTTTGTATTCGTTGTTGGAGTGTTCGTTAAGTTCCCCGTGACACAAGATCTATTGCTATTGTTAAGACGCTAATTTAAAAAAAATCTGGATGAAAGGTACCCTATGTACTTTTCTGTACTTCTGACAACGTGTATACAAATTTTTCTGATTATCGATCGAGTATTCAAATCTTGAAAGCGTTATAAACAACCTTAAAATTCACATTCGTAGGTATTTATTATATTAGCTAGAATTAACCTTTTACTGGTCCCTTAAAACAAGCATATAATCTTTACGTACCTATTTCCATTTTCAATAGTAAATACACACTTGAACTAAATATGTGGGAGCTAATTGTAATCGTGTAGGTAGAAGACACTTTTATGAGTAGTAGAGCCTCCCTTGTTGACCGGGGAAAAACTACCCTCTCACAGAATTTCGACATGATCGAGCAGTATTCCTACTGTTGTGTTTCGTTCGGTGAGTGAGAGTGCCGAAGGCCCAATCACCCTCTTTCCTCCTCGTTTCTTATAAACAAGCTTATGTCCGTGGCTTCGCTTGCGTAAATACGACTATGTGTTTATCTAAAGTAAGGTCTATTCATTTCTATGCAACGGTTCACGTGATTGAGATATAAAAGTTCCAACCAAAGTCTTATACTTAGAATAGCAGTAATAATAATAATAATTTATTCAATAATAATAATTTACATTTCATTGGATACATTTATAGCTGAATAATATTACACTATGATATTTTATAATCTAATAAATAGTAAGTACTTAACATATAGCTAAACGAGCCAGTATAGGTTCATTTTACTTTACGATCTAGGTTTTACAAATTAATTGCCTGAACTAGGTTTGCACCTGTGTTTCAGGCTATTTTTCTACTCAATAAATATGTATTGCGTCAGTAGAGTAAATGTGCATACGCTTAAAATAAATATTGGTGCAATAATAAAATAACATTGAGGCCACTTGATAGTAATTATTTCATGACTATAAGCAAATTTTCCGTATCGGAGTAGGTCAATGTTTGCAAGTGCCTAGTAACGATTATATTACATTGTTTATAACTTAATTTATATATATCTAATAACTTATTTAATTTATTGTATAAAAAAGGGCCTATGAATAGGAAAAATCTATTTATAAAGGCGTTTTTACCATGAAACTTAGTACAGACTAAATCTTTTCTTCTCTTGTCCGGAGGGAGTGGTTTGAATGGAACTAATGCATGTTGTTTTAGTATGGTGTGCAGAATGAACAATTGACGTACAGTTAGGACATTAGTTGACTGATATAATTCGCAGGTAGGAAACATGTAAGGTCGAAACGTCGCCACTTTTAGAACAGCTCTTTGAGCGCGTTCTAGTGGCAATAAAACCGTTTTTGATGCTCCTCCCCACGAAGTAATGCAGTAGGATATGATAGACTGACACAAAGACAGATAGATTTGTTTTATTAACTTAAAATTAGCAGCGCTACGCATAGTTTTAAAAATAAATATTAATTTACGTACTCTTTTACATAATAAGTCTATGTGATTGCGAAAATTAAGATTAACGTCAAGTGTTATTCCAAGGTACTTGATAAATTGTGTAGAATCTAGAGTAGGGCAGGCGCATGCAGTGTCCGCATGTGAACGACATTTATTATAGTGAACGAATAGTTTGTTGTTAGGTGATTCATTAATGTTATTGTTACGTATTGAGAAGCGGATATATTTTGTTTTTAGCGTGTTAAGGGTTAGTATATTGTTAAAAAGCCAATTATTAACAGTATCGAAACCACGTTGAGCATGTGTATATACCTCAGCACGAGTGTTTCCTGTGAACAACAGGACCGTATCGTCCGCATAAGACACAATGACACCATTGTGAAGACTTAGGTTACATAGATCATTTATATAGATTAAAAACAATGATACTCCTAGAATACTCCCCTGTGGCACCCCAAAGGGAGCGTTAGGGATGTCCTCGCTGAAGGTTTTACCGAGTTTTACACATTGTGATCTGTTGCTAAGATAGTCGGCAAGTAGTTTCAATTGTGTACCTCTTATTCCCACATATTCAAGCTTTTTTAATAGAACGGGGACCGAAACAGAGTCAAAAGCTTTGGCAAGGTCTAAAAAAATCCCAATGGTATGCATCCCTTTATCCAGGTTAGACACTATGTGATCAGTTACCACATGAACGGCCTGGTTCGTTGATTTTTGGGCTCTAAAACCAAACTGTCTGTCTGAAAGTATATTGTTCGATTCCAGGTATTTTACTAACCGATTGTTTATTAGTTTTTCTAAAACTTTAGACAATGCTGGCAAGAAATGGGCCTGTAGTTGTTTACACAACTTTTATCGCCAGTTTTGTGTATTGGGATAACTATAGCCTTTTTCAAAGAGTTCGGAAATATACCGTCAGACAAACATATTTTAAAAATATGGGTTAGTGGGGCTGCAAGAAAGTGCTTAAATCTTTTGATTATACTGGTGGAGATGTTATCCCACCCTACCGCAGAAGTGTCCCTCAGACCTGTTATTATTTGAACCACTTCGTCAACATCAGTGTCTAATAAAACAAAAGATTTAAGCTTGGAATTTAATGATATGTTAGATGTGTGGTGCGATGAAAAGTTGCTTTGGTGCAAGATTCTTTCAGTAAAAGAAAACTATTGAATCCGGGATAAGAAATCAAAATAAATCAATTTCAAATGCACGGTTAAATGGTCACGCAGTAGGTTAAATGGTCACCGAGTCGAGTGTTATCGGTTCAAATCCCACATGAAAAAATGATTTGTGTAATCCACATATAATTTGAGTTTGGGTCTACATTGTGTCAATTTTAATAATTTGCATACAAAGTGAAGGACTTTAATACTGACGATTCAGAGTTTGATCCCTAAATCAAACGTTGCTTTCAATGTAATTATCTAATCATACTTATTTTTAATCGTGATATTTTCTTAAAAAGTCGACAGACTCGGTACAACCATTTGTGGACCACACATATCTTTGTCCGGTACGGTGATCGAACTTATAATAGTCGGCGTAGTGGCAATGACAATGCGAAGCTTACACCAAAGTCACCAAAGCAATCAATAAGAAAATGAATATAAGATATATAATTTCAGTATCTTTAACTGGTTCTCTCACCCCACAAGATAGAACAACGCAAAGACAATGGTGAGCCACTTACATCTTTTACGATGACGTCATTTACCTTTTACTGACAGTAATTTGGTAAAAAGTAAGGTAAAAATACAAAAATATTTTTGTATGAAACGGATATTACTTTGAGATTACTGTTTATAGCTATGTGAAAAGTGGCACGACAATTCTGTAAAGATTTCGAATTTTCTTTGATGTTAAAGTATTTTAGCATAAGTTGATATGTAAAGTATGTATCGATTTTAGAATGAAATTATGTTTTTTAATTATTGTCTTAAAGTTTTTATAATGGAAAAAATAATTATAATATTTAGCGGGCACAAGGATGTTACCATTATATTCTAAAGCATTGGTTATTGTGTACATAAGAGCGAGACAGCACATTATTGATTCAGATATCTTTGTCTTATTTTTAGGTATGCAATAACAGTAGAAGGTTCTTGCATCAGGAATGCTAACTTTGAAGTGTCATATACTAACCATGAGTATCCAAACCTCCATCTTTGTGAATTAATATATCATGTAAAATTAATAACGTCTGGTTTTTGCCGTAAAGGCTTAATTTGAAAGTTCGCATAAAAGCTCATCCAAATGTTACCGCTGACGAATTAAGTCAGCATTTGCTAGGCTTCAGTATACAAACATAAAATACTAGGTTTCTTCATCGCCTCGCTACTACTACCGCACCGACTGTTATGAGTTCGGACTCCACAAGGAACAATAACTTGTGTGATCCATAAATAGTTGTTCCGAGTCTGGATGTTCTTTGGGTTTGTTGTTTGAATGTTTTTAATGCCGTCCGCAAAATATAAAATATCGAGTAAATAATCTTCTTCTCTTTTAGCCTTTATTATTCCCAAGTCACTTGGGGTCGGCTTTTCTGGTCTAACCAGATTTGACTGGTATCAGTTTTTACACGGAGCGGCTGCCACCTGACCTCCGAAACCCGAAGGCTAACGATACCCTAAGGCTAGACCAGTGTCAGGATATTAGAGGGTACTGACTTTCCCAATAAGGACTGCCATAGATGTTCATGGCAGCCGGGACCAACGGCTTAACGTGCTCTCCGAAGCACGGAGCAGGCGATAATTGTCAATCAATACGCACATAATTTCAAAAAGTCATATAATTTCCGAAAGTCAGAGGTGCGCGACGTGGGTTCGAACCCGTGACCCTCTGCATTGCAGTCTGTTGGTCTCCCCACTCTGGGTCTCCCCACTGAGCTATCGCTGCTACATATATCGAGAAAATAATATAGTTGTATATTACACCCACACTGCAGCTATGATCTTAGGTCCCACATATTACTAAGCATTCCTAACAAAAGGAGATTAACATCAATTAATCGACAAGCACTAGAAAAATTATGTACTCATGGACTCTGTTACGAAACTAGGAATAACCAACCATGCGGATTGAGTACCTTTAAATAATAAAAGAGGATATACAATTATTGTTCTTCAAATTACTTAAAACTTGCATATTACTCTAAACCCAACAAAAAACAAACTATGCAAACCTTCACACATCGTACAAAGAACACAACCTGGTAAACTCTAATACACAAGATAGGAGAAAATTCGCTTATTACATGGCAATTAGGGCTTCTATGCAGAACCTGAAGTGATTTAAAATGTAATAACATTTTCTACGAATAATGAAACTAGAAAAAACGCACCGTGTATCCTAAATGCAGCTTTGCGTGACTTGAAATTGCTTGTACTTTTATTAGACTTGCAATGGCATTTGCAGAGTTATAAGGATATCAAATTATTATGCAATTTTATATTAAAAACTGGGTGAAATTAGATAGGAATGTTTTATGGATTGTATTGGCTAAGCTTAGTTATTTCTTTAGTGGTTATATAAACTAGCAATGTGTCATTGGAATTAAACTACTATATACAGATTTTATCGCGTTATTTATTTTACACTTTATTTCAAAATTTTGAAACTGTTACACTACTACTAGATACTATTAAACTTGACTAATTTTTAAGCTAATTAAATTATTAAAACTATTAAAACTATTTATATTTAAGTTTACACTTTCCCCGACGTTTCGGTTGCTTTTAGCAGCCATGGTCACGGGGAGACTAAGATGGTAGTTGTCTCAATGTTCCAGTGTCGTTATTTCAATGTACCCAAACATAATTTAATCATTGGTGTTTCTATTTACGCAGAATGAGCTTAGAATATCATAAAGTCTAGCTGTGGTTTGCTTCTTCTTGGGTTTGACTATTTGAATGACTTGATCCCAAGCTGGTGGTACATTCCAACCATCTTCTCTTTTGAAATTAGGATGTTTTTTGATTTCAATAGCCTCGCGAAGCATCCTTGGTAGGAATCTGTGTTCTCAATGTGTGTGAGCAATGTGTCGTTACTAAAAAGTAATTCCATTATTATATGATTCAAAATGTTGATCAAATTGTAGTTAATGATTATAATTTGAATCGTAATCAAATATTCAAAGCTTAATGTATGATACGATTGATAAAGTCATGGTCGAATGTATCGACAATGACCTGTGACTGTACGCGGCGGACAACGATAACAAAAAAGTTTCGTGGGTTTCTGCCCAATATTTCTATACTTCTATGATTGCTCATTCACACTTGTATTTCTGTATGGCTTATACGTACTTAAATAATCAATAAAATTGCATATTCGAATAATTCCAATTTATAATCGCTAAGCGCACATAGTTAATACAAACTAAATAGTGCGACTTGACTCTTTGGTATAGCGTAGTAAATGCGATCATAATCGAATATTGATAAGTTGTGGCTGTAAAGAACATTGTTACAAGTAAATGCGTTTCTTTCTATTATATAAGCATTTATACTTCACTATTTAACGTAGTTTAGAAAAAAATATAAAGCTTTTAATAGAAAATATAACATCAATTTATGAATGGCACAATTAATAGTCCCGAGTGAGAATCGAACCTATAATACTTAGCGCGGCGGCCCTAGCGCAGCCACGGCATGCTCGCTATCCACACAAAATCCACCAAACACTCAAAGAGAATACAAAATAAATACACTGTTCGATCGGTAAAATTACATCAAGCTGAATTCCCTAATATGCTTAACAAAGAAAAAGTACACTATTTTCTATAAAAAACAAAAGGCAACGTTTACGCACGTAGCGCTACGAGTCCTCTACGAATCCGTAGCAATCAACTACAAAGTAATGGTCGGATGCCATGTCAAAGGAATTCCATAAAATGTGCGGTAGAAATACAGATTTTTAGTTAAGGGCTCCAAAAACAGCGAGTGTTGACGCACAGCTGCAAAATTTTCAAACGATCTTTTTTGCTTTAACTATAAATATTTTAAAAGCATATTATAACAAAGTTTGGTAGACTGTCATTGCTTCACGTGTGTTGCAGTAGCGTTTTCTTCCATTGCGGTAAATGTATCGCCGTTTCTGTGGCTCCAGCGTTTGCCGAACGTAACGAATGTTGAAGAAATCTTAAGCGATGCTTCGCGTGATCGTATACGTGGTCAATGGGAATTCGGCCAACAAACAAATTGTAACTTTGACTTCAAATTACGTTGTGTAAATATTAAACATTGTGTTTTTTGTTCTTTTTGCATTTGCTATGGAAGTTTGTCGTCTTTTTTAATATCTTCATGGTTTTCAGACAAATGTTTGTTTAAAGTTGATGATATTTTGTTTATCTTTAATTGATTGTTGTTAGACATAATCACGTCTGTTTCCTACGAGGGGTACGTAGACTACAGCGTTTCACATGTTAACATACTTTATATGTATTTAGCTTTCTTGCTTCGTTTATTATCATTGTTTTTACAGTATATATACACATAAATTCGCACGCTTATATGCCTACCATTAATCCGGACTTCGTGCTGCTAACATCTTTGTTGATTCATGACATCAGTCTTGATAATTTTACCAAATAACACTCCTTTATCTCATTATTTTAAAGACAGCTCCCGCACTTGTTTTGTTCCGGTGTGGGTTTTGAACCCACATTACTTAGCGTTATGGCTACCACTCCACCATGCCAGCAGTCAAATAGCCACCCAATCTAGAAATTGACCCCGAGATCTCATAAATATACATCACATTCACTATCGCTGCGGCACCAGGGTAGTGCTTAGAACAATCTTCATATAATAATCTTTATTAAAAAACAATTAACTCTTCCAATCCTTTACATTGTTCGCAAACATTTTTAAATACAATTAATTACGCTCCTCATTGATATAATCTGATTATCTTACAATTGTAATATGTTAATTTTACCGCTGCATGTTTTACATAAAGTAACAAAAGTCTATCGAACACAACAAAGGCGGATTATCGGAGCTCAAACGTTGGAAACGTTTGATCCTTCAATTAGCTTGAATGGGCACACCTTTATGCGTTTGACGTTGGCAATGAAATATTGAAATTATTGACAGGTACTACGAAATAAATGCGCGTTTTCTTTACCTTAAGGATTTTTGTAAGGCTCTTATCTTATCTTATCTTATGTGGGGGCCAGTCAGTGCAGACCGGCGACACTTCGACCCAGTGGGATCTTTTGTGTCGACACTCTCCCAATAACGACTGCCACAAATGTTCATGGCAGCCGGGACCGACGGCTTAACGTGCTCTCCGAGGCACGGAGCAGGCGATAATTGTCAATCAATACGCACATAATTTCGAACAATCATATAACTTCCGAAAGTAAGAGGTGCGCGACGTGGGTTCGAACCCGAGACCCTCTGCATTGCAGTCTGTTGGTCTCCCCACTGAGCTATCGCTGCTCTTTGTAAGGTTCTTACTATGGCCTAACAAAATTGGCGTTTCAATTTGGAGCAGTTCAACTATCTCTATTGTTTTCAATAGAATTTTTCTTATCAAGATAAAACTAACTAGGAAAGGCCACTCGACTAATTTAGAATTTTGTCATGTTTCTGCGTTGTGTTATATCCTTAAATATATCTACCGTTGTCGTTTAACATCAGGTGGAATTAAACTCAAATGCAGATGCAGATTGTAGTGTGCCGTCAGCATATGATCCATCGCATCCTCTAAGAAGTACAGGGGCTGATAGAAACAGGGGCTTCTTTTGCAGCAAGAGTTAGTCTTGTGCATGAGTTCTTCAGTTCGGTTCAACCCGGGAATCAAAGTGTTATAGCTAACAATAAACTGTAGTAACATGTATTCTGCAATAAGCTCGATCCCTGTTACGTAGGACCGAACCATAGTTGGCGGAATGTAGATATAATAGCTACACTTCTTAGGAACATCATCATCATCTTAGGGAATAAAGGAATGGCCTAAGTATCCAAATAAAGTCTTACTTATCATGTTCCAAAAAACCCATACACTATTGTAACTGCATGCAATACGGTAGACTGCTTTAGTTTTAATTTATAGCTATATAAACAGAATAAGATAGATCGTAAATTAAGAAATAAATACAATAAATAAATAAGGACCCTTTGAGAAATGTAGGGCAGAACTATTCCAACAATGAGACAGTATAGGTTAAGACAAAAAATATTGTTTCTTAGATAACTAATTATATCTTTTTTTTTTTATTTTTTACATGGTGTAATGCTTTACGCATACCCCTCCGCGGGGGCGGGCGGAGGGGTTATGTCGGACTCGCCGGGGTAAAAGAAAGATGGTAAAGATGATAAAGTACCTCCCGGAATACCGACTAAACATACGACGGTGTTCTTCGACAAAACCACTATCGACGGGGCCGCGCGAATCACTTTCGCATGCGATCGCGACCCCGCCGAGGTTTCGACCCGCCGTATGAAACGGCAGGCCACTACACGAAAGACCTACCCTATAGGCACATCTAAAAACTCCCTACTGTCCCCCCTAGAGGGGAGACGGACTCGACACAGAGGCGCGCGTGGGAACACGCACGCCGCCTCTCGGACCTGGTGCTGAACGGATGGCGGGCAGGCCCACAAAGCCCGCCACCCCCAGGTCAATCCTCAGGGTGGCTGGAGGTCGTCTCGCGCCCTCTGGCGCCCGGCTCTGCGATTGGGGAGAGGGTTTAAACGCTCCCTCTCCCGCTCCGCCGCCTCCTTGATGGAAATGACTTCCTCGCAAAAGGAGGCGACGGCGTTCCACGACCTCTCACTCCGGACCATAGACTGAACTACGGCTGGGAGAACTAATTATATCTGTCACCACTTTCAGAATTACTAGATTTACAATTATGATTAAAAAGCAGGAAAATTTAAATGCCATATCATTCCCATCACCTACATTAATTTATATCTATAATCATAATCCATTTCCCTAGAGACAGAAAGATACAATCACTAAAAGATAAAAAGAGCGATAAAATGGGAAAAGAAGGAAAAAATGCCGCCTGAAAATGTTATTTATTACTATAATTAGTACTTCAAAGCGTTCTGTAGGTACCGCAGTTCATTGCCCTCTTAGAATAACTGAAGGCACGCAAGCACCCAATGTAATGGTTAAAGGAATAAAAAATATGTATTAAAGCATATTTTATGCAAGTTTAAGTCTTTAGTTTTGGAGTTATTGAGGCTCAAACTGTTGTGTAATTATTGTTATGTTGTGTTTTATAGATAGTTTGGAGTGAACGATGAAGCAGTTACTCGGTATGATGAGGCGTATAATACGTTTATGTCTGTAATCTAGTTCTCTATGTATAAAGAGAAAATGTAAAATATTAATGTAAAAGAGTTTTTACTCAATCACAGTCGAAATTCGAAAATGACTTTTGAGACTAAAATAAATTCTGTATATTAATCGAGGTCATGACCTATTTTTTATTTCTTTATTTTTTTATTACTTTAACATCAATTTTATTTCTTGCTTAAATTACGTAAAGTTTAATAATGTAAGTAGGTTTATATAATACTCTTATTGTCACCAGTAGATTTTTACTTAGGTTAACTGTGAAACTAGAGGGTTGCTGGTACTTATAGCACAGGATATATGCTATTTTAAGTACCAGCAGAACATTATAATTAAGAATTCTGTACCTAGATTAAGTTTTCTACTACTATGTACTTACTTGTATTTCTGTGTCAATAAAGAAGTTTTATTAAAAAAAAAAAAGAGTAGACAACTTTTGTTTTACGAATAAACTCTGTATCGTCAGAGCCTTAAAAACATTATAAGAACAGACACAAAGAACACATAGACAACAAATTGTCAAACAAACAAACGCAGATTTTTTTCATCTCGTGTATTATTAACCAATTAATTTAGCCTTACTGTAGCACAAAACTATTTTCTAAGTCTTGTAAGGTGTATTATTAGTTGTAATTTAACAACAAGAATGTTACTAACGTGGAAGCCACAAAAAAGAAATAAAGAATATATTTGTTGGATGTCTTTATTGCTATCGTGTACACGGTAGGAATGTTGGTAATTGCTTACGTCACAGACTACCTTGTGTGGGTGATAAAAATTGGTAGTTGTAATTAATAGGTATGGTATAGGAGATGGCAGGCCAATCATCTAGTTTTTCCTGAACTTATTAGGGAGACGTGGTATTGTCTGTATAGGGTCTATTAAACAGGCTTTTGTTTGCTCTAAGTAAAATTAAGTTAGGTATTGACTTCCTCGGTGGCGCAGCAGTAGTAAATACGATTGCTGTGTATGAGAGCTGAGGTTTGATTATCGGATAGGATTAGGTGTTTCTAGATTTTCTATCAAGAAATTTTAAGTGGCAGACCGAATTTTGAAACTATGTCTGGGGATTGGCTGGCCTTCTATGATATGAGAATTAATTACCTATCAAGCATATGACTCATTTCGTTGTAAGCAATTTTTTTGTGTATGATCGCTTGGTATTCGCATGTTGCTAACCCTTAAAAAACGTAAATATTGAATAAAAACTAATAAATGTATGGGTTCTAGATCTCTTATTCATCAGTGATCTTTCAATGTATTATAAGTACATTAATAATATCACGCTTCAATCCCTGAAGGAATAGGCAGAGAGTTTTAAGTTCTAAGTAATAGAGGGTAAGTAGACACTAGCATCGAACTTGAGACTAGATTAGTTAACATAATTATCATATCTGTGAATTAATAGCAAAGCAAACCTTGATTTAACTTTTATTCAAACCTGAACTCTCCTGAAGCAAAGCATATTCGAAAACATGTTCATCTGTCTCTAGATAAAGATTTATAAGAGTCATGTATCAAATCTGTTATGGCCCTTATGCCTGTCATAATAAGGAAGTTCTTTTGCAGTTTTATGCAATGTATATTATTAGGCTGGCGATACATGAACGTTTTGTTAAGCTAATTAAATAGCAAGCCTAACTTATATTATAAATGCGAAAGTGAGTTTGTTTATATTGTTTGATTGTTACGTTTTCACACCTTAACTACTTGGCCGAACATCATGAAATTTCGCATACAAATTGTCAGGCATACAGAAAAGGATTGTCAGGGTTACACAAAAGGAAAAAGGATCCTTTCATCTAGAAAAAATATCTCGAGGTTTAGAAATTTGTTGTCAAAACCTACATTTACGCCAACGCCGCGGGCATATATCATGTTGATCCCGTGACATAAAAAGTACTAACGTTTGCGGTCGAATAGCAGCGATAGCTTAGTAGGGAGTCCAACAGACTGCAATGCAGAGGGTCTCGGGTTCAAACCCACGTCGCGCACCTCCGACTTTCGGAAGTTATATGACTTTTCGAAATTATGTGCGTATCAATTGACAATTATCGCCTGCTCCGTGCCTTGGAGAGCACGTTAAGCCGTCGGTCCCGGCTGCCATGAACATCTATGGCAGTCGTTATTGGGAGAGTGTCGACACAAAAGATCCCACTGGGTCGAAGTGCCGCTGGTCTGCACTGACTGGCCTCTACGTAAGATACATCTGATTGATACTGCAATCTCAATGCATGTCGAGTTTGCCTTTAATTGGATTTGTATTATGTTTAAGAATATATTATTTTATCTATGTTAATTCATAAGTTTAAAATGTAAAATCTGTTGGCGAACCTTACAATAAAATAAAATAAAAATGATCAGTCCAATAGCTAAGGTGTGAAAGAGTAACAATAAAAGAAACTCACATTCGCATTTAAATTATTAGTTAGGATTTATTTTTCTTAAAAGGCCAATATTCAACATTTATTTATTTGCCAAAGTATGTATGTATTTCGAATAAACTTTTACGAATATACGTCCTGTGATATGAAAAAGTAAGAGCGTATTAATGTCACACAATGTAACCAATCTTCTAATAACGTACTTTAGTATATTAGTTAGAAACACGTTCTATCAACGTCGCGTTTTAATGACGTTGTATACTAAACATTTCGCGTAACAGACTAAACTTTTTCAAAGCTTATAGTACCCGTGTAGCAATGGACATGATTTTATGTACTTTGAACGCTATAATTATACTGCCTGTTATTATTTACCACATATCGCTGTTGCTATTTAGTTTATAGAGTAATCATTGTGTTCTTTGCAAAGATAGCAATCGTTTTTAAACTATTTCACAGCCAGATACGGTCCCATTTTGTTGCCCTAATCTGGTTTGAAATAAATTTAAAAACATTATACAGGTATCCTTACAATGTTTTGCTTCACTTTTAAAGCGAAAGATAATTAACTATTAATAAGCACATACCTTCGAAAAGTCAGAAGTGCGTGCAGTGCAAGCTAGCTCGTGACTTTTGAGTAGCAGTCCATGATCTCGCTAGTAGACTAAGGCCGCTCAGTTCGGTAGTTATTTACAACATACATTGTATAAACAATATGACGTAGGAACTAAATGGAGTCAAGTATTTTTTTAAGAAACTAACTAGTAATGCGTGATTTTTCATTCGATTGATATTCGAATAAAGTGGACATAGTGCGATGACTACTGTAACTTGATGAGGTCGCAACGCATACACATTTAGTTAGTTAGTTAGGCGCGTATTATTTGCATTTAACCCCACAATTGGGTCATTGTGCGTAAGTGACCAACGCGAAAAGTTGTTCGGTTACTCATACCATTTCAGCTCCGTCTATACACCTTCATAATATTTAGATTGTTCTCATACATGTGTATCGTCAATATGTATATTCGAATACAACTGAGCGCATCACTACTTTAAACTATTATCTTAGAAGCGGTTATTGGACGGTTATGGTGGATGCTTACAAGGCCTGTCGTATTACGTGCCTGACCTTCTAACAAGAAGTCACTATGCCACGAGCGCATGGAGCAATTATTACTGACCTTCTACTGATAATGAATCGCTTTATGGCACCTAAAACTCTACTGCAGAATACAATTCATACTAAATCAATATAATAATTAAAAATAAATGAATATGCAACATAAATCGATATTGCTGTTGCAAAGAAACGTACTCGGATTACACCCGAGAAAATTAACAATACAATGAGTACCGACCAATCGTGCGTATGCAGCAATCCTTAATCAAATTATTCAAATAGAAGACTCCGCTCGCCCCCGAGGCGCCCGCGGAGCTTTCGACAAATATGAACATTTACTACGATGAGAGCTCTGTTAAGCGTTGCAATCTGTTGTTTATGTTTGGTACATTTCTTTTGATTTTATTCCTCGTATTTGCCTCATTGGCTTGCAGTGTGCAAATAGGTTTATGATGTAAATATGTAATGCATACTTTGTAGGATTACTTTTTGTTTGGTAGTAATCGTTTCGATATTTATTGTTAAAAGAGTATTTAGTAATAGAAAACATAATTTTTATAGAACTAAAGTGACACACATGTGTGACTGCTTATGAATGCAATCATTTCTTAACTATGTGTGTTTAGCAATCAATACTCACTGATATAAATACACTGCTATGAACATCACTGTATTTATCATATTTTCATTCAAATGGTTACGTTCAAAATCTGAGTTGCAGATAGTTGCCTTAAAGAAATAATACAAGTATCGTCGCTTGCGATTTTGGATAAATGTAATTATCCAGTTTTACTTCTTCAGTTCCGTGAAGTCATTCTGCCATGCTCCAACGATAAGCTATTCGAAAATTGTACGCTGCCGCACTCGAAATTGGAATACGTAACGTGCAATTTACGAAACGCCAGTTGCATTAATTTATACGTTGTTTCTGATTTACAAGATTCCAGAATCTTTGTTTATTTTAGCAGCATTGAGATTTTTACATATAATGTGGTAAATGAAAGACGCGCCTTACTATAATACGATTGAGTATGGTCATTTTTCTAGACGATAAGTGGTAATCTGATACCTAAACAATGTCAATAATCAAAGTCATCTGAATTATATAATTATCACGCTCACTCATATTTAACTTTATACTATCGTTCTCTATCTAATGTGTGTGCTCATTCTTCTTAGTACGTACCCTTTTTTGTGCAATCTAATTACGGTTGGAGCACTTTATGTTTTAAAGTTTTGGGTAAACAAGATAACTATGCTTGTTCGGTAGTCCGAAAGGTGGCCATTATGTCTCTAACGAAATAACATTCATTCTACAAAAATCAAAAACCATTTTTATTATATATACGCACAGTATTTTGTGCTTTGAGTAGCCATTAGATACACTATATATAGCAAATAACAGATTTAAGTTTATGTGAAAACTAAACCTCTACATTGTAAACGATATATCCATTTCAAAGTAAGAGGATTGGATGTCCTTTGGACGCAGAGGCGTGTAGTATAAACAGGGCATCAAAACGGATGTCAGTAATTACAGTGTCCGTGAGTGCCGCCAGTCTAGTTTGCACGTCTAGCGTGGGATGAAAACATACAAACTGAGGAAAATATATCTTTGAAGCAGCTTTTGACCCAAAAGTATTTTAGAAGACTATATTGTAGCAGCGATAGCCTTAAAGGAAACTGTTGCCACGCATATGAAGATCTCTGACTTTTCTAAATTATGCGCGTACCTACTAACCTTAAATTAGCTTTAGTAACTCAGTAAACTCACTAACCTATATATTTTGACACCCATAAGTGTTGCTTTGAGACCTAAATGAATAAAAGATTATATAGTTTTGCTTTGACTTTGAAAATTATCGCTAGATTTAACGGCAAAGGAACATATCGTGAAGAAACCTACATAGCTAAATCAATGTTCTCAAAGACATGTGAAATCTGTTAACCCGCACTGGAGCGAGCGTGGAGGATAGCGTGGCTCTTTTTATACTGAGAAGAGACCCGCGCTTAGCTGTGGGTCAGTGTATATATGGCTGCTTTGCATACTATTACATTCTAGAATTTCGCGTAAATGCAGGTTTGTTTTGGTTAGGTTAGTAACAGTACTTGTTTCTGGATGAATAGCCTATGACCTATTTTGTACCCCGTGTATTTCATTATGATCGGTCGATCGGTTAAGGCGTGAAAGCATAACAAACAAAGTCACATTTGCATTTATAATATTAGTTAGGATATCTTTGATTTGAAACATTTGCCGAGGTCAAATGTAGGCGCCTACTGCTTTGCGTGACACAAAGGTGATGAGCTCACGGATTGTTTGATAGCAATCATTTATCGTCTGTACGAGACTTAGGGGTTTCCACATTTGTATATTGCCGATTCTGGAAAAGAGATGACACTACGCTACGACAGTAAGGGACAAAGAAAACTGGTCCCTGCTGACAGCTTGGTGTTATCTTAATTCTTTGAATTCGTTATGCACTAACAGTAGTGCATAAATCAATTATCATTGTCGAGAAACTCTGCACTGTATTGGAGGAATTAAGGTCCGTCTTTATTCCTACTTGTGACTCACCTCTGACTTTCGGAAGTAATATGACTTTTCATAATTATGTGCGTATTGATTGTCAATTATCCCCTGCTCCGTGCCTCGGAGAGCACGTTAAGCCGTTGGTCCCGGCTGCCATGAACATCTATGGCAGTCGTTATTGGGTAAGTCAGTATCCTCTAATATCCTGACACTGGTCTAGCCTTAGGGTATCGTTAGCCTTCGGGTTGCGGAGGTCAGGTGGCAACCGCTCCGTTTATAAACTGATATCCAGTCAAATCCGGCTAGACTAGAAAAGCCGACCCCAAGTGACTTGGGAATAACAAAGGCTAGGGAGAAGATTTAACTTCCTGTTTTTCTTTACAGAATATATTTCGTGATAATAAATATTTATGTGATGGCACAATAATCGAGACGATGAATACAACAAACTTGTAAAGTCTACACAAATTTAATTTGATTGTCCTGTTTGGTAATTAAATCTACAGGATTTAATTACCTAACAGGACAATCAAATTTGCATTTCGCATTGGCTGTGTTGAGGTAACTACTTTAATCACTACAGTACCCGAAGACCCAATGGCGTTTAAAAGTATCGTTGGTATACTTATACATACACACATACATCGATTCACGCCTGTTTCCCAGAGGGGTAGGCAGAGACTACGGATTTCCATTTGCTACGATCCTGACACACTTCTCTGGCTTCATTCACTTGCATCACATTCCTCATACACGCCAGTCGGTTCAAGGTGCTATTAACCTGGCCTTTATCCAGAACGCCTCCGATCTGATCAAGAAACGTACGCCTAGGTCTTCCTCTAGCGACTGTTCCATTCACACTAGCCATATGTAATTATTATAGTATACTTATAATAATTACATAAAGACAAAAATACAAGAAAACTAGTCACGTATAAATTGCCATATCCATGAAAATAACTGCTAAAAAATGACGTCATAAGCCTTATATTTTCACGGATCTGGTGATCAAAGAATTCATAATATCTAACTATCAATATTTACCAATAACTTCTGTATATTTTGAAATGAAATCAGTACAGATAATAAGGCTCCAACACTAATAGGCTTATTAAATTAAAAAATTAAATTTAGAGGCTCATCGCTTTGATAGAGGTCTTGTAATGATTCGACGGAGAATCAAATGAAATAATTTCTTTCCGACACGCGATGAACGGTAGTGAATGTTGGTGAAATATGTGTTGTATGTACTATGGGGAGCTTATACCTGTTTCGTTGTGTTAATGGAGGGTGAATCGGCTGTTATGTGGGGTAATTGTATGAGATATTGCGCGTTTTATTAGCCTGGTTTTTGACCACGTGTAATAAGGACGGCTATTTGTAATCACGGTCTAATATGAGGCACGGGCTTATATGAGTATAAACATACAAACATGTGAAAAAAAAAGTGAAATATTATGGAAAATAAGGTAGCTCAAACATGCAGTATTGATGGAGGTTTTCGACCTCATAATATATAGCAGCAATACAATGTCAGAAATGTTGTCTTCTAGAGGTGAATTGAGTCTAAAGAGGTTCTAAGGAGTGGTCTCCCTTAGCACCTCTTTAGACTGTATTGTCGGTAGGCTAATGATTATACATGGTATCCTTTACCTAGAAAGCTGGTTCAACTAAGTCGCATGAGCATACTGTGTCCCATTACTTCAGGCTATTAAGTATATTGAGGATCTTTTAAAAGTCTTCGGACTGCCAGCGTGAAGCGTAAAGACTGCTAACAGGACAGTGCCCCTTTAGGGGAAGATCACTAATCACTCTGAGACATTCATTTACTGCGATCAGTAGGATTTCACCTCAAAAAACCTATATAGGATGTGTTGTTATTTTTTCTTTGTTTACTGCAGTCTTCTATAGAATTTAGGCACTTAGTAGAGGTCTTCAAGTTGGATCAAACTCACAAGTTTAAGTTGGATCCTGCTTGACCGTACATCGTTACCAAAACTCATCTAAGTAGTGTAATAAACAAATAAAACTAAGGAAAATGCTTTGAAAATACGGTTAATTTCTTACTAGTATTTGCTGATAGTTTTACCGATTTCGCATATCTATTATGTGCGCAATAATTTGACTTTTGTATCATAAGTGGCAATATACCTATTTAGATGGTAACTACTTTCCATGAAGTAAATGTTAGAATGATATTGAGTACCAAATAGAATCACCACCCTATTTTTCTGTTCACTCAGTCACATAAAAATACTTAAATTCCCTCGTGTGTTGTAACAGTTCATGTAAATGTTTGTATCACTTAACGAGCTCAGTACCAAATCCCATACGAAATAAAAATAATTTATAAGATTGACAGCCGTTTTATTTTTGAGGTTTAGTATAGATTGCTTCCATTACTTCGGTCCAGTGTTATTAGTGCTAATTGAGGGATGCTTCAATAGAGGGATGCTTCAATAGTGGAATATGTAATTGACTATTAACCTCTCAAGTTTTAGAATACCAGATATAATTAAGAACCTATTCTGCTAGGCCGCCGGTGTGGCGCTAGTATTCAATAGGTTCAAATAATAAGAACATTCCCACTTACAGCACGGAGTGTGAACAATGCTCAGTAAATAATAATTGGGTTGCCTATTATTATGCGAGAACATGTCAATTCAGGAAGTCTGCTAAGATTTTATGATTAAAATTAAAGGATAGCCATGGGCCGTTCCTCGTCCTAGGAAACCGGTCCAAGATCCAAGACAGCGCGTTGTGTTCCCTCGCATTCTAGTTGTTTGCCAGCACTCTAGTGAAGCATGCCAATGTATGTGGCGGGGCCGTTGCCTGCTGGAGTCGCGGTCTAATCCGAAAAGAAATCGCGTGGCCTCGGAATCGGGCAAGAGACGGAACACGAATGTGGTTTTAGTAAATAGAACTCTGACAAACGCATTCGCCTTTAAAGAAATTTACGCAATAAGTTAATAACAACCTCATCTATAAATGACGTCATAAGCTGCTATGTCGTCATATGAAACGGATTTTATGTAGGTAAGCACCACCGTGAATGTTTTAACTAACACAAATGCGTTTAATACCATGAAACAAAGATGAAATACATAAAATTTTATAAGCCGATATAAAATACACTTAAGTTAATGGAACGTCAGTGTTTCAAATGGGTTCGTTCAATTTGTGTCACAATTGCCATTTGTTATTTCTAGTGTTTTATGATGTTAAGAGTAAAAAACTGTTTTTACATTTAATTTTGTTCTGTCATTAGCGTGCTTCTTTTTAACAGTTTCTTTGTTTTATTATTGATGTATGAACGGCAAAAGTGCATAAATAACCCAGTATTAGTGGTACGCGATTTATTTAAATATATACATACATACATAGATTCACGCCTGTTTCCCAGAGGGGTAGGCAGAGACTACGGATTTCCATTTGCTACGATCCTGACACACTTCTCTGGCTTCATTCACTTTCATCACATTCCTCATAGAAGCCCGTCGGTTCAAGGTGCTCTTAACCTGGCCTTTGTCCAGAACGCCTCCGATCTGATCAAGAAACGTTCGCCTAGGTCTTCCTCTTGCGACTGTTCCATTCACAATTATAATTTAATATATATATATATATATATATATATTGAAACTGTCAACAATAATTTAATGTATCCGAATAATTGTTCATATTTCAATGCTTGAAACTTGATTATTTATTATTATACAATTTATTGGAAATATTTTAACCGTCAAAAGTTACTATATGCATCTGAATTATTAATTATATTTGAAATATTTGAATAAAATTTTCGCTTTGCATAATACTATTTTATCTATATGAAATTATTAAAACTATTTAGATTTTAATTTCCACTTTCCTCGACGTTTTGGTTACTTTTTCGCCAGCCATATTCACGGGGTTCTCCCCGTATATATAAAATAGTATTTGAGATTCAGTAGTAGTGTAATATTTTCAAAATTATGTAATATAAGTGGTAATAATCATCGCATAGATCCCTTTTTCTGTACTCCAGGCGTAACGTTGTAATTCATTCACATCAGTAGACCGAGTAGCTATTATTTATAGCGGACGACCGTGTAATAGTTATTTTTTGTATCCCTCGGGAACAGTAGCTATTTTCTTGATCAAAGGTACCCTATGTCCTTTGCTGTACCCCCGACAAAGTGTATGCGAAATTTGATGATGATCAGTCCAGTGGTTAAGGTGTGAAAGCGTAACAAACAATCAAATACGCATTCACATTTATAACATTATTAGTTAGGATATTGAACTATCCTTGTGTTTTATTAATTTTAGAATTATTATTGGTGTACTTTATAAATACGCTTAAATAATAATATTTTTGTAACTATTCGATTTTTTTGCTAGTGTCTCCGGTGCCTTGCTTATCGCTTTGCTTAACGCGGATTGAGGACAAAATGTGCTAATTGGACTGTTTTCAAATCTTCACAACGTGCGCGGTAGTAACAATTACAATTCTATTTTATTAAATAATAGGGGTTAAAGTATGAAGTTGCTGTTGTACAGTAAAATATACATAGAATTGACATAAAACCTTCATGGTGTGAGATTTTCGAGTGAAACTTTTTTTACATGATACCTATTCTATATTTTCTATATTCTATATTTCTTCTTTTAAAAATGTGCAACATTCGATTTTCGACTTACAATTGATTTCTTTTAATTCAGCTTAGATGAGAAAGATGGATACTTCAAAAATCTGAGTCATTTTTGAATACGAGTTCCGACGCGGAACTAACGCGGCAGAAACGGCCAGGAATATCAACGCTGCGTTTGGAGAGGGGACTGCTAATGAACGCACCGTGCGTTTTAGGTCAAACTACCCAGGAATTGGCGGCATGTTTAAGCGTTACTCTACCTACAATATTAGCTCATTTGCATCAAATTGATAAGATAAAAAATATGAAAAATGGGTGCCTCATGATTTGACTGATCTGCAGAAAGAAATGCGTGTTGATGTTGTTGCCTTGTTGAATCGGTACAGAAATGAAGGAATATTGTATTGAATTGTGACATGTGACGAAAAGTGGATTCTTTGCGATAACCGTAAACGAAAAATACAATGGCTGACCCCAGGTCCCAGGTCTTCGAATAATGATGGCGAAACTGTCAGTGAAACAGCCCCGACTCGTGAATTGGTCTTCACCATTATTGCTCCATGATAACGCAAGACCTCACACTGCACAAGAAACCGTTGTAACTCTACAGAAGCTGCAGTTAGAAACCATACGTCATCATCCGTACTAACCAGACCTTGCTCCCATGGATTACCATTTTTCCGTGATTTGGACAATTTACTACATAATAAAAAAAATCTTCCCGGGAGGCAGTACAAAATGCTTTCACACAGATTGTCGAATCTAGATCCCGGAGTTCTACCGTAAAGGCATAAATGAACTTCCGTTAAGATGACAGCAATGTATAGATAATGAAGGTAAATATTTCGATTAAATAAATATCTTAGAAAAATGAGTTTCAATTTTTTCTTTTCAGTACAAATCGGCAATTTTATACTTTAACCCCTAATATTATATCATTGGACGCTACTAATTACATAATAATGTAATTCTTTAATTTTTTTATATTTAGTGACACGATGCCGTATAAGACGTATGAAATGATGCGGATGAATATTATAACGCATTTTAATTTTATTGTTTTCTTTCTCTTTGATTTAAATTCCTTGTAAATAATTTGTTTGTAAATATTATGTTAATTATGTAATTATTATTTGTAGTAAGAAAGGTTTATATGAATTAATTGTCTCTACTCAAGCTGTAATTAGATGTGTCATGATACGATATAGAAGTGACATAATATTAATACAGGTTAGTCCTGCAGACCGAATTTCGGCCACGGCGGCCAGTCTTAACGGAGACTGACAATTTGCGTCTGTGAACAAACACAATTAGTGCACTCTCTGTTCCCTGACTCTCATGATCTGATCAGATGGTAATTCGACACGACCGGAGACAGATCGGGCGCAGGATCAACGACTTTACATGCTTTCCGAGGTACGGGGGTGTCTAACACAGCCAATTTCCTAACTCCGGGCAGCTATTGAGATTTCTTAACAGAAAAACCCAATAACTTTTTGCTTGCTCGACCCGGGATTCGAATCCAAGCAAGCTGTGCATGAGCACAGCAGCCGCATTCACTCACTGCGCCACGTAAACTAATCGCAGACTCAGCGTTGTAAATTGCAATTAGCCCGCCATCACTATAGCTACGTCTTGCGGTTGCGACGGAGAGAGAATGGCAAGTGATACGAAGTGTATCCTTCTATCTCAGGGGTATCACGTCGATGCATCGTCAAGTACTGCAATTTCGTTGATTAGATTTAGTATCATTGTATTGCTTTTATGTATTAGTGCGTCTCTTTACTCTAGTTGTATATTGGACCATTCTGTATCCCAGATCAGAGCAACGGAAAATTCTCTTTTTCCATGCTATTAATGTATTTTACCACAACCATAGCGGTAATAAGCATATTATAGATTTGCTTCTGGGTAAGAGAGTATCGTAACCTATAAGCGATTACAATACCGGGGGATTACTGGCACATTGCTGTTTCTAGTAAAAAGGCATTAAAGATTGCTTAAAAGGGAAAGATGACAAAGGTGAGTATGTGACCATCCAGACTGTGTAGCAAATAAATAGACGGTTTGCTAGATGGTAAATGGTTACCTTAGCTTATACGTATGAAACACTGAGGGCGATCATGTGTTTTCAGTTAAAGAGCCTTTAAAATAGAAGACTCTGCATTGACAAGGGACATAGAACACATTAATCCTCGGCTTCCAGCGCAAAGCATCCATGAAGAGACTATAAAAGCAACCAAAATAAGCGAAACAAACATATATTATTATAGCGATTAGTCACCGAAAAAAATACATGCTACTTTGGCCTCGATATACCATCAGATAGAGGTATTTCCTTATTTAAACTTTAGGCCTAGTTTAAGCGGAATCTCAGTTTTAGGCGGACTTTTGTTGTATTATATCCCTCTTTTGATTGATTACACGATTAAGTGTGCCCACTTGTGCTGCCTTATTGTCACTTGGGTCTGTGCGTTTATTTTTAATTTATGTTTTCTTAAATAGGCATCCGGCCAATGGTAAGCAATAATTGCTGCTCATAGACTTACCTGTCTTTTCTTTGTATTGCAGCAGCAATGTCAAGGCAACCCCATAGATGGGGAACTAGTATACGGCCTGTCTGATGGTAAACAGCTAGTTTATTGCTATTGTAGTGTTTTGTACTATTTACGCTTGCAATACCGCGGGCGTCACTCATGCGTTGTCATTTAAGATCAAGAGGAGGAGAAAAGGAGGTGTAGATAAAAAGAGACCGAAGAGATGCTCGAGCCTACGGCACTGTCCTCATTATAATTATTACTAATGTCTAAAATTAGTAAAATAATGACGTCACACCTTTTTATACGCATTGAACTTCAGAGTATCTAATGAGGCAAAGCCATTATCAGCGGGGCTCATTAGATTTTACGTGGCTTAATCCACCCGAGCTGTTCTGACAAACGCTGCAAACGATTCTGGCCTTTATGCAAATGTAATTATGAATGCCGAGCGACTATTGTCAGGGAGCGGACTGAGGTAATCGGTTTACCCATCGAATGAAAAATTCTTCAGTGAAAACTGTTTCGTACCTGCCTTTAAACGGAACGAGGGAACGACGTGTGGGGGATTTGAACTCGGGAATTGATACGACAGACATGGACGGACAGATGAGAGGACACATTCAATAAAGAGACTTGGTTCGTCTGTACGGAAAGTGCGAGCACACATTGCTCTCAGTTTATTGTAGATATGTTTCACGGATAAAATCGATATCGTCGACTACATTTTATTTTTTATTGAGTTCGAATTGTAACTGAGTCAAGGCAAGGCAAGGCAAGGCTTAATTTATATTTTGTATCCTTCGCTTTTCAGGGTCTAATCGATACAACAATTCGAGTTGAGTAAAAGAATTTATTGTTGTCAATTATTGTGTAGATATAGTATAAAAATTGCGCCAGCTTATATGGCAACTGATATTCTTTAATAGGTACCCATCGTAGGATTAGCAATTCTGTTACCACAATTCGCCTGGTTCACCTGTTTCCCTTTACCTTTCCTTGCTTTCATCGGTTGGTAATGCGCGAGTGATAATCCCGATAATGCAAGCACGTAGCTGACAGACAAATAAAAAAAAACAAATTTCAGTTGTACTGCTGTCCCATAAGACTATGACAGCGAGGCAAATTATAGTTAACGTCACCCACGTAGGTTAAGCATATAATAATATAATTAACACTCAATCTAGAGGGTATTATTATTACAGAACCTTAAATCTTCTTCATTTCAACTACTGTTATTCTGATTCATAATAAATTACTTATATGTTATAGAAAATACAATAGCTACTAAGATTGCAAAATAAAATGATGCAAACACTGCGGAAAGCTCTTCCATATCCGCTTCTAATTATTCACAGAATCGCTGGTTTATTGTGAAAAATATAACTGTATACTGTATTAAAAAAGAAACGGTCCGACGTCCCTAATTATGAAAATAGTGTAGGAAGTTATTTTTACGTTTCGTTTCACATGCATACTGTAAGTAGGCGATTGTGAGTGTACAAACACATAATACTTTATACAATTAAACATTTTCTCTTTGCTTTATCTGCTACATTTTTCATTATGATGTCGTTGTATTATTTACTTCATAATGACGTAAGTCTTCATGTTTAGTTAAACACGAAGACTTACGTCATTATGAAGTATATATATATATATATATATATATATATACGTAAGATATGAAAAATACATATCTGCTTATCCCATGGAAGTCCATGGGATAAGCAGATATGTATTTTTCATATCTGTGGCCAACAAGCATGCGGTCGACTTAAGGTAAGCAATTACCATAACCTAGTACGGTCGCAATAACAACGATATCATTTGTACGTTGCTGATACGAATAGGAGAGGTATATAAATCTCCAAAACTCTTACCAACCAGGCAATCAAATACCTACCGGTATAGAAAATTGCTTGACAAACTATCTGAGTAATACTTTCGGTGATCTTTAACTGGTCGCAAATATAGTCGCAATCATAAGCCACGGGGTCAAGAGACAAGTACTCTTCGAAATAAATTCTGATTTCTTCTAGGCATTTCTTCCAGGCTTAATCATTGTATAACAAAATAAAAAATATATAAATATGAAAATTTAAATTGTTTGAAAAATGAAAATATCAGAAAGTATTTGGTTGAATAAAACCACATCTGTCTGCCTATTCGAGGATATACGTCCGTGAATCTACATAACAACAAACTATCAGACAACAATTATTCTAAAAACATTGTTTTGAATTTAAGCCTCTCTAAATAGTCGATTCCAATTAGTTAAGTTACAGTTTTAAAAAAGATAGATTAAAAAGTTATTAAACGAAATAAAATAATAAAATGCGGTTTTCGTGGTATAATTTAAATACAGTTTTGTTGCATATTAAATAAAAAGTCGATAACCTTTCCGCACCAACGGTTTTCAGTATTATTATTGGAGCCGTCAAATTGTTCATTTGCTGTTGATTGTCTCTATGAAAAGCGTTCATATTACCAATTCAAATGTTTATTTTCAATAAACGATCGATCACTATTTCCGTGGGTTCAATCGCCCTGTCATATTAATTATTCATACCAATAGCTAAGCTTTAGTGTATATATTTTGATAACAAATGACTGAACATTCAGAATGAATAATCGAACCTTAAAATAACTTGAGTATTTATAGAGTTGTTTTATTGATTACTAAACGCTTA
This sequence comes from Catocala fraxini, assembly GCA_930367265.1. NCBI lineage: Eukaryota > Metazoa > Arthropoda > Insecta > Lepidoptera > Erebidae > Catocala > Catocala fraxini. The sequence continues at coordinate 23,241,202 of OV884027.1, read as the reverse complement.
AAAAGTTAGTTATGTATTGATCCTAATTAGTTAATTTTAAATTTAATTGGATGAACAGGTTGAGTTTTGAAACAAACAAACGTGGTGTTTTAACAAAAATAAATAAGCTAAATATATCATTGTAATTACATTTGTAAGAAGTTTAACCTGTTGTATGCCAGAATACCAGACATAATAGAAAAAGCATTGTGTCTCGCGCAGATCCACGTTCCGGCATACCAGAGGTTAAATCTTTTAAGGTAAAAATATGTCTTTACTTACTTATATAAAATTTTATACCTGGAACTGCATGGATGGCGTAGTGGTTTAAATGGATTCGATTGTTGTAGGTTCAAATCCCACATGCGACAAAAAATTGTGTGATCCACGAATGGTTGTTCCGAGTCTGTGTGTTCTTTGTGTCCGTTGTTTGAATATTTGTATTATATTATGATCATGAAATAATTCTGGTTGTTGCCTTTTTTAAAACAAACAAGTTTTATATCTTTACAAATGCCAAGTAAAAAGTATCTTGTACTAACGAGTAAAGACTATATAATTATGCGAGTGATAGAAACAAGAGTTATAAAATAGTAAAATCGTAACAGGTAGTAAGCATAAACTATATATTTGCCTGCCTATCCGTGTAACGGATCTGAGTCGATATAAGTCCCCTTCGAAAAAATTACAATTCAGCTTTCCAAGAATGTTATAGAAACCGCTTTATCGATCAATTTCAGGAGACAAATACTCTGTCAGCAATAAAAGGGTTTCGCTAACAGTCACACAAGTCTACAATGACAAAGAAATCGCGACTGTTAAAGGGCCCATTCACAATGTAACGTCGTGATATCCTCCGGAAATTATTGTAAAATTGGGGTCTCGAGAGCTTTTCGGATAAGTACGTTTTCTTATGAGGCTAGATCTTGATTGCCTGGCCCTGAGTGCCTAGTTACCGAATTTCCAATCTTAGTATCTACTTCACGATAAGTAATGAAATGGTTTTCAAAGTAATGTTAAGTTACTTTCAGTTTGTTTGAGACTTATGCTTGTTATCTTATATACATACACACATACATATACGAAGGAAAAGGAATTTTTTAAACGTATTGTTCAATACTTCAGTAATCTTCTTTGTTTATAACGTCCGGAAGAAAAGAATGCAATGTAAAGATATGCTTAATTTTGTAAAATTCTATTTGAATAGATAGATGAGAATTGACATCAGTACGTATACACTTAAGTGCATGACTTGCGTCTATGACAATGCAAGTAACATAATTATTCAAATGTGTATAGCTATATTTGAATCTCATACCAATCATCCAATTATACGCACCACTAATAAGATGATAGCAGAAAACGATTGGGCAGCAAAAAGTCACTATGGTACCATTACAACGGTTCTCCGTTGTAATAGAAGTTTAAAGTTCTTTTTAGTCAAGAAAATCAAAAATAACTGGGAGTGCTCAGTGATAACCTCCGACTCTAAGACAAATTTTCTCTTAAAAGTAGTATTTAGTTCTAGAAAATGTACTAACAAAAACGTTTTCGTTTTAATCTCATTCCGTTCTTCATAAATCTTCCAACACTGTAACTATAAAACTCAAAACAATACAAGAAACGAGGAAAAAGCTAAACTCATTTCACCAATTCTGTTATGCAAACAACATTAATTCATTTAAAAGATTGTAATAAATATTTAATGGGCACTCTAAAAAATCACAAACCAGTAAAACTGGGAGGAATTTTGCCGTTCTATACATTGTGCGGGTATTCAAATTATATGTAAATACGGTACTCTCTATGTGGAAACATCAGCTGGTATTATGGTAATACAGTAACGTTGACTGCGAGCGGTTAATCAAGCCATGCCCGTATTGAGACTTCACAAAGCTTCCTGTTTCGGTGCGTGTCTCGTGTCTGGTAGGAAACAATTGTTGCTCGACGTCTTTTGGTACGAATGTACATTTGTGGAAGCTTGCGGTATATTCCTTTAACGTAAAAGGCTCGGTGATTTTATCTTGTAGGCCGCGATCAGACAATTATTATCGGGTAGTTGTATATATATGTACTAATCGCTAAACAAGTATTAGTAACGTGGTTTAGGGTGAAGTGACGTCATCGTTTAGTTCCGCTATCGTCCACATTGTCGCCAGTTGTCGCTGTAAGTAACGTCGCGTATAAAGAAATCCCATCAAATTCATTAAAATTAAAAAAATGCAGGTTCACAACGCAGTCCTTCCACCGAAAAGGTTTGAGATTTCAAGAAAAATAAATCTGTTATTTTAATAAGCATCTATGAAACCTTGCTATGCATGCTATACTGCTATACATCCTATACTGCTATGCATATTATGCTGCTAATAATTTTGTAGTGGTAGATCTTTTTTTCACTATAATAATATAGAGTGCATAAATATATACCTATATATAGCCTTCAATAAAGTATCCCACCCAATACTGTTAAATAAATTATACCGCATCGGTTATTCTGGTCCCCTACTTTCGTGGCTGGAATGATATTTAAGCGATCGCAATTTCTACGTCGTAATAAATGGCCATAGATCAAGGACATGTAGTATTACTTCAGGTGTACCTCAGGGGTCGCATCTAGGTCCTATTTTGTTTAACATTTTTATCAATGACTTAGCCTGCTAGTGTTTCACCTTTTCGATCCCGTAGATGTATGCCGATGACTTGAAAATTGCCAAAGAAATAAGTAATTTTGACGATGTTAGCAAATTGCAAGAGAATCTTAACTAGCTTTTAATATGGTGTACCCAGAACTGTATGCAATTAAATCACCAGAAGTGTCATTTGTTGCGTTTTAATAGAAAACTTAACCCTATTGCTTCATCTTATAGCATACATAATAAAAGGCCGTCTGAGGTTGAGACGGTAAGGGACCTGGGTGTGATCCTTGAAAATAAGTTAACACTTGTGCCCCACATAGAAATAACAGTTAAGAAAGCTTCCAAGATACTAGGCTTTGTTATTCGTAATGGCAAAGCCTTCAAAAAATCTGCCACCAAAATATTACTGTACAATAGCTTAGTCAGAAGCGTACTGGAATTCTGTAGCCAGATATGGAGACCACATTACGCCATACACCCTCTTCGGCTAGAAAGGGTTCAGAAAAGATTCTTATGGCATCTGTGTTGATGTGAAGGATTGTCAATTACATTAAAATCCTACGAAGATAGGCTCCGATATTTTAAGATTCTGTCCTTAGCTAAAAGGCGAGACATATTAGACTTGGTGTTCTTATTCAAAATTGTGAGAGGATTTATAGACTGCCAGAAGTTATTAAGCAGAATAAATATAAATGTGCCCTCTAGACTCCCTTGAAATCCAATTGCACCGCTCGCGGCACCATTTAGGAAAACTGAGTTTGGTAGATGCTCTGTGATCCCGCGTATGTGCCGACTACTGAATGGATGCAGCGCGTCAACGGACATTCACTTTGACTCGCTCTCCACCTTCCGAAAGGGAGTTAGCTAGTAGGTACTTACCTACTTTTTTTTTTTTTTTTACGTGGGGTAATGCATGACGCATACCCCTCCGCGGGGGCGGGCGGAGGGGTTATGTCGGACTCGCCGGGGTAAAAGAAGATGGTAAAGATGATAACGTACCTCCCGGAATACCGACTAAACCTACCACGGTGTTCCTCGACAAAACCACTATCGACGGGGCCGCGCGAATCACTTTCGCATGCGGTCGCGACCCCGCCGAGGTTTCAGCCCACCGTATGAAACGGCAGGCCACTACACGAAAAACCTACCCAAAGGCACTCCTCACAAATTATCCCTACTGTCCCCCCTAGAGGGAGATGGACTCGAAACAGAGCCGCGCGTGGGAACACGCACGCCGCCTCTCGGACCTGGTGCTGAACGGATGGCGGGCAGGCCCACAAAGCCCGCCACCCCCAGGTCAACGGTACTTACCTACTTTTTTTTTTTTTTTTTTACGTGGGGGAATGCTTGATGCATACCCCTCCGCGGGGGCGGGCGGAGGGGTTATGTCGGACTCGCCGGGGTAAAAGAAGATGTTAAGAAGAAAATGTACCTCCCGGAATACCGACTAAACCTACCACGGTGTTCCTCGACAAAACCACTATCGACGGGGCCGCGCGAATCACTTTCGCATGCGGTCGCGACCCAGGTCAATGGTACTTACCTACTTAACTTAATATAATTTAATCTAATTTTATTTACCACTTTTTAATTTATGAATGTTTTTATTGACAGCCGTGTTTGATTATTTAATTATTTATTTTTGTTATTTTAATCTTTAATTTGGCATTATAATTGTGTGTGTTGAATTTAAATTGTTAATTATTATTATTATAATTTATTGAATTATTTCATCTTGATATGTCATGTATTTAATTTAATTTGATGTAATTTTTGATTTGGTATTTTATAATTTATTGTTCTTAATGTATTTATTTAAATATTGTATCACTTTTACTATGATATCTTTAAAGTTGGTCTAAATAACCTTTCTGACATACACACCGCATACTTATTTCTTTTTACTTTTCTTTCTAAGCTCATCTAATTGTGTATGCAGGGGCTGCCTTAAAAGGTTACGCAGTCAACTAAAACCTGTTATTGTATATTTTTATTGTATAGTTGTTGTAATCACTAGTGGTCCTAAATAAATAAATATGTAATAATAATATCAGCCCTGTATATAAACTGTTGCACTTTTGGGCACGTCTTCTCAGTGTGACAAGGGCTAGGCTATAGTTCACCACGCTGGCCCAGTGAGATTTGGCAGAGTTCACATATCTTTGAGAACGTTTAGAGATCTCTCAGACATCCAGGATTCCTCAAGATGTTTTCCTTTACAGTTTAAGCAAGCGATAATTCAATATTTGGGTTGGACCCTGGGTTTGAAGTCAAGACCTCTGCATGACAGTCTAATGATCTTTCACTGGGCTATCGCTGTCACAAAAATACTGTATAATTCATCTAATTAAGATAAAAAAGGGCTGAAATGATGAAGAATGTACAACAATTACTTCGCTGTCAATTCGAAACCTTCTAATTCCTCGTTCCTTTGGTTCTAATTTATGTGGATATGTTTATTTCAGCGAAACCAACCCATAGGAGGGTTGGGCTATAGAAACGTCAAAAGGATAATCGTTGCGTTTCATGATCGTTATTTAAATTAAACCGTTTTAACTCCTTGTGCAATTTGGGTTTGGTAAACGGTAAATAAATTAAAAGGCTTTTGAATAAGTCCCTATGCTTTTATACATTAACTTAACCGAAGATTGATGTCATGAATTTGGGTAATATAGCTCAGCTGTAGTTCAATGGTTAAGGTTGAGAAGAAGAAGACTTGCCATCGAGAGATCGAGATTTGAGACCCACCCATTGTTTCACTACCTATGTGAACCTACGCCTAGAACAAGCGTTAGGATTTTGTTCTGTATACATACATACATACATAGATTCACGCCTGTTTCCCAGAGGGGTAGGCAGAGACTACGGATTGTTGTTCAGTATACACTAAACTAAACTATTATTAGAGGCTAATTTTGAAATATTACCTATTGCTTGAGTGCTTTAAATTTTTTAACCTTTGTCTTCAAAACGGTGTGTTCCCAGATAGCCTTAAAAAGGCGATTGTACATCCCATCCACAAGAGCAGGGACAGAAGCTGTATTATTATAGGCCAATATCAGTCTTATCCTCAATGTCCAAAGTCCTAGAACCAGGAGTTTCCACTGAGGATGCAATACTGGACTTGACAGAATTTGTGGCTAAGAACTTGGACAACAGAGTAAAGAGTTTAAGCATTTTCTTGGACCTATCTTAGGCTTAGGACACAGTTTCTGTCCCTAGGCTTGTTAAGAAAATGGAACATTTTGGAGTACGGGGTATGGCTTTAAATCTGTTCAAGGACTATCTGAATAACCGTAGGCAACGCATTAAGATTGATACATACCTGAGTGATGAACAATATATAGCATACAGAATCCCTCAAGGAAGCATTTTAGGACCGACACTCTTCCAAATATATGTTAATGAACTTTGCCAATTACCTCTTCGCGGCAGTAACATCTTTGCTATGTAATTATGCTGACGACACTGCGATTCTCATTTGCGGACCAACTTGGCAGGACATAAAAATAAAGGCGGAATCAGCTCTGAAAGACGTCATAACATGGTTAAATATAATATATTTTATATATTTAATATATTTTTATATTATATTTAATATTATATATTTATAATATTTTTTATTTATTTCCTAAATCAATAGTTACAAATATTGTGTAAAGGTATACATATTTAAATTATAAGTACAAAATGATTAAATTAGTAGAAAGGTCACCCATCCCTGTAACTAGTGTTAAGAACTGTATCACAGGTGACGGGGCCTTCCATTACAACAAATTCAGTAAACTAACGCAAGCAACAGATAGATATATTCAAGTATAGTACTATTTTATATATATTTACATAGGTAAAAACTTAAATACTAAATTAAATTAAATACATCGCCGAAATAACACGTAAACAAAGTATAGGTAAGAAACTAGGTTATTATCTAATTCATTATTAAAAACATAGGTATATATTGTTCGTGTTGTAATAATAGTTGTAGGTGTGCATTTTTGTGTGTTAGCGACATAAAACCGCGCATCAGCAAATCGCAACACTGGCTCATATCATCGGATACTGCATCACTGTATGGGGCGGTGCTAATAAGACACTTTTTCTTGGAGTGGAGAGAGCGCAGCGAGCCTTGCTGAGGGTAATGACTAGGAAGCCGTTCAGGTACTCAACTTCTCAGCTCTATGCTGATTGTAAAGTACTTACCGTTCGGCAACTATTTGTGCTACGATGTGCCAGATAAAAACAAAAGAAGGAACTTACCGTTGGCACACAACATAGGATTACTTTTACAAAGCACCACTATTACGTATTAAGTACGCACATTTACAAAAAAATACACAAAGTACTCAATATACTCGAAATAAACAGACACACTTTTTTAAAGCTCGTCCTTACTGAATGATTACTAAAACTAGATTACATCCGTACATAATCATTGCTAACTTACATCGCATAAAACTACAAATTAAATACACATACTTTCACTCACGAACAGACCCACATACACACATACACATACACAAACACACACACACACACACACACATACACACACGCACGCACACACAGGCGCATACACACACACTTAATAGTACATTTTTATTATTATAATTGTTTCTCTTATCACAGGTATTTTCTAACATATTATATTAGAAAATACCTGGTCCTTTGGGAGGCTTACGTGAAGACATGAGTCCAACGTAAAGAGGCCCTTCGAGAGTTTTAATCAAAGGTGGGATGGAACTATTGCTACGTATGGATTCTAATATATGGGCTATAGGTATGGGTGTTTGGTGGACCGGTATATTGCTAACTATGGATGAAAAACGGCATCTGCTCTGAATACTCTCGCTAACTCACTAGATGGGCCCCCTGAATAGCCACCATAGGCATACAATATAATAATAATAATATACATATTATTATTATTTTTTAGTTTATTCATAAAAAAGTAATTTAGTAACAATAATACACAAAGCAGCAACAAATCCACTTGCACTAGGTACTTTCTTATATTGTATTTAATGTATGGCCGAACACTGTCTTTTAAGATACAGGTCTCACTTAGTTAAAAAGGCAGGGTTTTCCACTATTTGAGCATAGATATGTAAATCTTACCAACGACTAAATTTGTCCTGTAATTATCGTGTTTATTTGTAAAAATCTATGTATTTTTTTTTTTGAGAAATAAACTTTATTATTTTATTATTATAAATGGTTTCCTTAAAAATACCATGATAAGTTTGAGTATGCCAACCAAACCATGCCAACCTGCCAATTCTTGGAATGCCAGACATAGTTGAAAACCCGTCGTGTCTGGATACCGGCGTGCCGCTGCTCAAATAGGTTAAGATTCATTTTTAAGTATTTCACATGCTTAGGCAGAAAGTCAATTATAAATGAGGCATTTGTGAAGGGGTACATTTTCAAGGTGGCAGGTTCGAGTACTGCTTAATGAATTGTCTTTTTCCTCATTTATAATAAAATTAGCATGATAAGAGGTTTGTATTAATTGTAGATATGACGACTACGACAACACGCGTTATTTTCAAGATATTTTTCCTTTTGCTTTTATATATGGAAGTTATATCAATAAGGTGGCAAAGAAGTAAACTATGATAAGACTCTGGCGGTAAGCTGTTGCCATAAACTATTTGCTCGAGTGATGCACTGGTGTAAACTGTCTTCTCGCTACTGCCGAAGCGCTGAGTAGTTTCGATTTCCATATGGGACAATCATATATTATATCCACAAATGTTCTAAGGGTAGGTTACCATTGTTTTCATGTCTGTAAAGAGCTGTATAGTCCACCACGTTGTGTTTTCTACACTAGAATTGATTTATGAGTAGATTTTATAAAATTTTATAATATGTACATTTAGGTTAAGGTAAATCTATATGCAGCCTGAAAATAAATCATTATTATTATTGTTATAAATTAATTAAAAGTTAAAAGTCGTCGATATTACATATCTGTACTTATAAATTAAACTGAAGTGTAATTCTAAGATCTGGATATTGCACGGACCTAAATGTGACCTTATTACATTAGGTTATCTTCTAATAATAGTTAATCCACCAATTTATCTTTCTATCTGTTTTCTTTGGAACATCTTAACCGATCGTAATGAAACTGCGAACACAGAATAGATAAAAACAAACAACATTATTGATGACGAATAATTTTGAATTTTTGAGTTTATGACTCATCTATCTTTTTTCAAAAGGTAATGCAACCAAAGTCCCTTGGAATAGCTAGCTTAAAAGGCATTTCCTAGTTTAAAATATACATAACATAATTCCACTTATGACTCTACTTGTATATTAATACAGAATACTCTAAATATTGTTTAAAAACTACATACAAACAAACATTTATTATTAACTTAAATTTCTTTCCACAGAATATTTTTGTACGTGTTGAAATTTTACCTGCGTCGGAAGGTCACGCACAGAAGACGAACATTATCAAGCATGACACATAAAACAAAGTAATTCCAAACAAGACAGAAAGAAGACTCGAAAAAACACACTTAAATATTTTATTATTCCACGACTTCAGCCTAATTAAAGAAAAAGAAGCAAAAACAATATAAAGGTCTTGTTCCCTAGGTAGAGCCTTTACGTGACCGGAATATATATAGATGTAAAAGTAAATAATAAGGAAGAAAGGCCATAATCATAGAGGGACACAATCCTTTTCAGTACGGGTTTCCTGTTCGAACGTACACCGGACTGATTTTGGACGATGATCACAGGGTATCGAAATCCTGCTATAAGGTGTAAGTATTCACGTGAGATGCTACTATGGATAAAATAAATTTTAAAGATAAATGTATATTTAAGATTTCTTTTTTAGTAAGATAAATGGCTGGAATGTACGAATTGCGTATTTTTTTTTTCTGAGCGTTCTCATTTCTATCTTTTTAGTTTTGTAGATGTTTCTATTTTTTAAATTGTGTTGTAAGTCTTACATCAAATGAGGATACTCGTCTTGTGGGTTAAGGAAATTTGAGTAATCTAGCTGGACAATAATATATATAACATATAACAGCGACCGATCTTACGAAAACTAACCATTTACACAGGAGATATTATATAGTATAATAAAGCCCGTTAGACACACAATTGTATATTTTCTCTTTCAAATTAATTTATTGAACCACAAGTTAGTTGATAAGCTACTTGTTCCATAATTTTCGCTTTGGTTTTGTTTATTCTATAGTGTCAGACAACTTAGTAATTAATGTTTTCTTTCTTTCTTTTACAATTAGTGTGTTCGCTAACAAAAGTTCACTGCAAATTCCCTCATTCTTATATAGAGACAGTAATTCAACATGACTGGAGAGCGATAAGGCACCAGGCTTGCTTGTCCTGGGCCTTATCGCTCTCTATGCCTTCGTATTTTATTCCTATGCCTTGGGCAGAACGTAACGCTATTTTACGTACTTGCAGGCACGAGGAGAAAACATCGCCAACTTCTTAACTCCTGGTTAAAAACCGTTTATTATTGTGCCAAACTATAAATAGAATAATGTCTACGTCGATTAAAATTAGGCGAAAAGTCATTCTAATAATACCATGCCTGCCCCGTATAATTTGCAAGTTATGATTTTTTGGAAATACAACAATTTACATGATACAACAATAAATTTGCATTTCAGCGTAATACTTATCAATCCCAACTAATATTATAAATGCAGATATGAGTTTGTTTGCTTGTTTATTTGTTACGCTTTCAACCCTTAACCACTCGACCGATTATCATAGAAATTTGCATACACGTTGTCAGGGGTACAAGATAGAGCATAGATTCATATACAGAAAAAAATACTGTTCCCGAAGGAATATAAATTTATAGATTAATGCAAACAAACCGCGGGCAAACGTAGTATATTATATAATGCACACTACACCAAAAGGGATGGCATATACCACTATTAAACGAAATCTACTATTTTGATCAAACCGGATAGAATCACAACGTTCCTCTTCTTCTTCTCCCTAGCCTTTATTATTCCCAAGTCATTTGGGATCGGATGTTTCTGGTCTAACCTGATTTGACTGGATATCAGTTTTTACACGGAGCGGCTGCCACCTGATCTCCGTAACCCGAAGGCTAACGATACTCTAAGGCTAGACCAGTGTCAGGGTATTATAGGGCACTGACTTTCCAATAACGACTGCCATAGATGTTTATGGCAATCGGGACCGATGGCTTAACGTGCTCTCCGAGGCACGGAGCTGGCGATAATTGTCAATCAACAAATCACAACGTACCTGTGACCACCTTAATACAGAAACCCTTATACGTTGGCCTGTTATGGATATAAGGGTCAAGGTATATCGGTTTTTATAGGTACTGTGGTAATTTATTTAGCTAATGATTGTCGTTACTCTCCATATCTAATGTCTAATATTATGATGCTAAATTAGCAGATGAGATTGGCCAGATGAAAGGTTTTCTTACGTAAGATTTTCGAAGGTAGAGATTAATATAGGTAATACAAATAATGTTGGTTATAATTTTGTATAATTGAAAGGTATCATACGTACGCAGGTATATAAGATAGGTGTGTATAGGCATAGGTATTATATACGTAAACTCACTTATGTATGTTACAAACGACGTAGGTGGTAGTATATTAAACCCACATTTAGCGAGCCATGTGATTAGGTAGCCTACCACGTAATAGATGGCGTATGATTTCGCTTATATTTGCTCGTGATTGTGAGGTTTCAGGTTCCTGAATCGGGCAATTTTATTGAATTCTTCTCAAGATATCCCCGATAGCATTATGAAGTCTGGAACTCAGCCCGTTATGCGACAAGCGACTCATCCTCTATTACGTAGCATCTAATACCACAACTCAAAACAGAGGTATAACACATACAGGTAGTTCAGGCAAATCTATAAGTGTACTTTATATGTAATTGCTGACATATCATTGTATTATTTTATTATATTGACATATTATATATGGACAATTTATAGAAAATTTAAAATATTTCGAATGGGATTAAAGATGAATGAGTTACTTGTCAAATGTCTTCTTTATGTCGACGACCAAGTAATACTTGCGTCATCGGCGGAAAAGTTGCAGGCGATGGTAGCTACTATGCATGGTGCTTTTAAGAGTAAAGGAATGAAAATGAATGTAAGCAAGACGATACTAATGCTATTTGAAAAGGAGGAGTGCATGACGATGTGTAGTATCATGATTGATAGAAAACAAGTGGAGCAAGTGACAGAGTTTGTATAGTTGGGTACTTTGTTTATAAGGAATGGTAAACATGAGAGAGATATTGAAAGGAGAACGATTGCTGGCAATAAAGTGAATGGCGCTCTACACGCTTTAATGAACAGTCGAAATGTAACCGAAAAGGCACGTTTGGTTGTTCATAGAGGACTATTAGTGCCAACACTTATGCATGGCAATAAAAGTTGGGTATAGCAAAAGAAGCATGAGAGCAGAATAAATGCTGTAAAAATGAGAGCGCTGAGAGACATATGTGGTGTGACTCTGAAAGATAAAATAAGGAATAGTGTGATTAGAGAGAGATACGGCATAAAAGTGGATATAGTGACAAGAATAGAAAAGGGTATGTTAAGCTGGTTTGGACACGTAAAAAGAATGGACGAGAAAAGACTGACTAAGAAAGTTTACAAGGCTACTGTGAATGGATCAATCGTAAGAGGCAGACCTAGGCGAACGTTTCTTGACCAGATTGCAGACGCTATGGACAAAGGCCAGGTTAAGAGCACCTTAAACCAGCTGAATGGTTGAAATGAATGTGATGAAAGTGAAATGAAGCCAAGAAAGTGTATCAGGATCGTAGCAAATGGAAATCCGTAGTCTCTGCCTACCCCTCTGGAAAAAAGGTGTAAATCTATGTATGTATTATTGTAAAACTAAGGATTTTTTTACTAAATAAATAATAATTTATTACCATTATTATAGCGGGCGAAACATTTTGCAAGTCACAACGTCTGTAACCATATCCAGCTATTCTTTCGGAGGTATAACTGTAAAGCTTTTATTTAATGCAGGTTGGAATTTGGTCACGGTGGCTAACCTGAACAGCATTCTGCGCAGAAAGCAGCTTAAGTGTGCAAACACACGAGCACTGTCTATCCCCTGCATCACAAAGACAAGGGCATGCTAATTTTAAAAAATGTAGTCATCTAAACTAGCTCTAAACGGTGGCCAGTAATATGCGCAGAATATTATTATAGTGCATAACTGAGGAAACACACACACACACACACACATATTCCGATGGCAATATAAAACGACTGCATAATATCATTACTTTCTCCGTTTCTGGCAAAATATCACCTTAATGCCCTTCAGGCATATAGATTTAAGATTTTGTTGAATTGTGTATACCATTTATATAAAAGTTCCAAAATAAAAGAGTTTGTCGTAAGCCATCCAGGTATCGATTGCACGAGGGGTGCTTAATCACGTAGCCCTTGAACCTTATTGCTATACGTGATTTGATCGTTATCGAAACGATCCGCGTTGAAAATAGCAACCTGCTTTACGCTTTATTCATGTTGAAATTCAAAATATTATTCATGTTAAACTGACATGATCACAATAAAGCTATGCAACTATATATACATATTAATACTTCTACGAAACTTAATATTAATATATTTTTTGGAAAGATTTTCTAATTCAAATTACACCCGTAACAAACGTGCTTATGTGAATGTTGCGTATGCACATTGTTGACGCGCAATATAATTTTCTCATACGCGGATAGAATCGACAATATTTTGCCAATGGCCAACCAGCTACTTACACCACAACATCTACAGTTCAAGGATGGCTTGTTTTTATTAAAGCCTGTTGTCTATACTACTAATTCCTCATTAGTCTCGTGACTATTGTTTGTGCACGATCCAGAGGACCCAGGTTCGACTCAGGCAATATATCACTGACGATAATTAGGACATATTTAATGGCAACTCGTTGTTTGAAAGTATACGCGGTAGATGAAAATTCAAAGCTCAACGACTATTACGTAATATCTAAAAATATATCTCATCTTGCTCCCGTCGGTGGCGTACAGGCTTAAGTATATAATGTTATCTAATACTAATCTTAAGTCACGGATATTTTTCTTTAAAGGTACCTCATATAATAAAATACACAAGGCGGCAACGTACGCAACGCACCAACTAGACTTGAAAGTAATAAAAATGTTCGTACCGAGTGATGAACTGCGCCGAGCGCATCCAGCACTATCAATTCGATATTATAAATCCTATATTTGTATCACCTATGTAGTTGTTACTGACATATTTCAATTACAAAGATTTCAATCACAGATGTACGCCAACATTATTAGTGTCCGCACTATGAAGAGTGAGCTCACACATTACATAGAGAACGATAGTGTACATTTTTAATATGTGTGGACGTGATAATACTATACTTATAATCTAGATGCCATATTGGCATTGAGTGGTAATAACTCAACGTCCGGAAAAGTTACCGTATTAAAACGTTTTATCTATGATTTAAATAATTATAAATAAGAGTATTGAAGTCAAAGTGAAAGTCAAAGTCAAAAATCTTTGTTTCCATAAAAATATATAAACAATTCTTGAACACGTCAATTAACTGATATACCTATTTATTAATTAAAATATAACAATATAAATAAATAATAGGCAATAAAAAATTAACATTGAAAAATGCCTGTTCGCGGAGTAAAGCTTTCATCAGAAGAAACAGGCAAGAAACTCATGATCACCGCCGATCGCCGTATATTTATAAAACCGAAATATACCCTCGGTTACTGAATTGAGATTGATTACACGTTACTTGATTACACGTTAGGACGTATAGTTTTGTTTCTTGTTTAGCGTACTTTGTAGTTTGTCTAGAAAACAGGAATAACCACAGAAAGAAATTATTCAACATCTTCTAATCTCAAAAAAAAACTTAAGGAATATCCATTCATTGATATATCACGAATTATTTCAGACATGATGAACGTTATTTCTATGTTTACAAAATCCCTGTGACTTACTACTAAAGAAGAGGCTAAAAAATCTGGTCAAGTACCAGTACAAATGCGGCAGAATTTAGTCATAGTGAGGCGAATCTATTATTTCAATTTTTGTTGGATTGTATAGAACATGACAAGGAGCGTCAGTATTAGAAAGCTTGCGTGTTCTGTGCACTGTCATAATATAGGTTACTTTCAAAAACAGAACGTAATAAAAGTGTTGGCGGTATCTCACTACAAAACTAACCTTTTTTCTAAATTAAGCTGTCGATTTATTTGCTATACCAGATGGATTGCTTGTCGGTTACCCAATTGTCAAACGTAAGTTGAACCTCTTCTACCCTCAACGCTTCCGTTGTAATACCACGAGTGTAGCAGCCGAGGAGAGGTGGGTAGATCATCTTATACTGGGGTAGATACAGCACGTCAGTTTTGGCGAATCGCAGTCGGAAGACCGAGGTCACGTGACGCTCCCGGCGTATATCCGGTTACAAGTTGTGGGGTGCGATTGGTAAAGGGTGGGAATCATCTGGAATTACTTGAATTTTCGGTTTTCGGTGTAATATTTTGATATCTCTTATTTATATTATTATGGTATCTTGAGGGTAGATTTGGCTGCGGGGTATAAATTATTGTGTTTATTTTGCGCGGTTGTTTTAGGTTTGTTATTACAAACATGGTGAAAATATTTTTTGTTTGTGTATGAAACGCCTAGCGAATGCTATAAAATCCAGATTTATTTATTTTAGATTAGATTTAGCTCGCAGTTTCGCTCGCTTTAATTAAGCTTTTGGCGATAAATTCCTATCCCTCGAGAACGCAACTTTTTTTTCTGGGTGAAAGGTACCCTATGTCCTATTCTATACCCCTGACAACGTGCATGCAAAAATTCATGATGATCGGTTGAGTCGTTAAGGCTGAAAGCGAAATAATCAAACTCACATTCACATTTATAATATTAGTTAAAAGTTTGTTGTTAAAATCAGTTTTTGCCACTTATATACTTTGCCACTATACCAAATATATTATTTTTGGTAAGTGTAATGTCAGGCAATTAAGATAAAAATACAAATAATTATTAAATATTATACTTAATTAAACATTTGATCGTTCAACCGATAATAAAGTATGTAGTATCCCTAGCAAGTTAAACGTGTACATACATAGTCATGCTAGTTTTCCAGAGGGATAGGTAGAGACTACGAGTTGCCACTTTCTGTCCTATCATTTCTCTACGATACAGTCTAAATTAATATGAGACTAGCCTATTGTCGTTTATCGAGCACACTGCAGCTTAATTTTATTAAATTTTCTAGAAAATTAACCTGATAAAACTTCAACCAAATGGGAAATTAAATCAAGTAGACGCACAGGCCAATTCCACAGCACTAATAAGGATGCAAGCTCATTTTGCGAGGAAATTTGAAATTATTCTGAGAAGAAACATGAAGATATATCATCAAGTCTGTATCCTCGAAGGGTTAAGCAGAGACGTATTACACTTACATTTAGTCAGCTATATTTTTGTTACACGTAACAGAGGGCAAACTTGTGGCCTTCAACCATAGTTCCAGACTATGTCCAGCTGCTAAAAATTTATAGCCAAGAATCCAATAACACTTTGAGGAGCTCAAGAATTAAGCCCGAGACTTCATGCAAAGTAGTCACATTTACTACCACTACGCTACGGCGACAGTCAGTTTTAATTTAAACCGTCTACAAAAAATCACACCCTGTATTTGTATGTTTGCTACCCTCTCCCCAAACTGAAATGTATAGGGCTTTATCAGCGCTGACGTAAGTACAGTGTGCTTCCCGACGCGTAGACACACAACACAATATACTGGCAATATACAACGAAGAATATTATCCTTTTTTATTGGTGCCAACTTGGTCGGCTAGCTTGGCGACCATGATCAAAGATGGCGCCTGTTTTTATTTATTTACGTATGTAAATGAAGTCTTACGAGAATATAGACGTAATATGTGTGTATATACATCCAGCTGTCATGCATTGCACACTTATTGCCAGCTGTGATTTTACATCGTATGTAATACCACAGCTGGCAAAATGTGTATGGAGTCGAATTTCTTAGCCCCTACCTGGCACAGTTCTACTTTCCATGTTACTATTAAGAATCTAGTCTAGCTAAACTTGCATATTCGGCATATGAGGAAAAACAATTTAATATAAATAATAATAATAATATTCTATCACATACACACAACACCATCTAGCCCAAACTAAGCAGAGCATGTACTATGGATACTAGACAATGGATAAACATACATATTATATATATAAATATATATATTTTGTAAATACAGACATATTATACATAAATGCTAACGCTAAAATAAATGCGTGTTTAACCTAATTCTAACTTAATATTATAAATGTGAAAGTGCGTTTATTTGCTTGTTTGTTACGCTTTCACGCTATAACCACTGGACCGAGCATTATGAAATTTCGCATACACGTCAGGGGAAGGACGCACAGAACAAGGCATATTTATTCATTAGACTATAATATATTACTTACGATATATTATGTTCTATCTATTATATATTTTGTACTATGTACTAATATACTATGTATTTTGTACTATGTATAATGATATGATATGTAGAACTATGTATGATGTTATAGCTTACTCTGTTATAACTCTTATCTGTATTTAGGTAAATATATTGACTTTTATAAATTCTACCAACAATAAAAAGTGTGTGTGTAATGTGTACTTAAATTGTATTAAAAAGTAAAATACATAATAGAAAATCATATGTACTAATTTAATGTATGTATATCTAATGTACCGCTAGCATAAAATGTTTATTTCAGCATAAATTGTGAGAAGGCACTGACTTCTGTAACACATGTAGTTCATACCTACCTTAGAAGTCAGAGACTTCAAATATTCTGTGTAATTATGCAAATTTTATGCAAATAAACGTTATTTATTATTTATTGTTAAATATGTATCTTTCATCCAGAAAAAGCACTGTTACATACCTAATCTAACCTCACCTGCATTTACGTGACCAAATCCGCGGGCAAAATCTACTGTAAATATAAAGAACAATTACATATATGTTTAAGTAGACTTACTTCTTCGGTGGCAGGCAGAGAAGTGTAAAAACGCTGCAAATGATTTGCAATAAGCATAGGTACAAACATAAGCCACGTGATCACTGTGGTCGTAGAAAAATGGATCTATGCATACCCCTTTAAGATTTGAAAATATATTAACAGACATAACCAAAACTTCAGCTCGATTCGAGAATTGAAACCGAAAGAGACCTTTGATCGGACGTAAGCATAAATATGCAAATATTTTAAGTAAGTACAGTGAGCTGCAAAAATGCATATCCATGTCAAAACTAAAATGGTATCCGGTACTTTTTTTTTTTTTTTTTACGTGGGGGAATGCATGACGCATACCCCTCCGCGGGGGCGGGCGGAGGGGTTATGTCGGACTCGCCGGGGTAAAATAAAGATGTTGAAAAGATGAAGTACCTCCCGGAATACCGACTAAACCTACCACGGTGTTCCTCGACAAAACCACTATCGACGGGGCCGCGCGAATCACTTTCGCATGCGGTCGCGACCCCGCCGAGGTTTCGGCCCGCCGTATGAAACGGCAGGCCACTACACGAAAGATCTACCCAAGGGCACTTCTAACACTCCCTACTGTCCCCCCTAGAGGGGAGACGGACTCGAAACAACAGAGGCGCGCGTGGGAACACGCACGCCGCCTCTCGGACCTGGTGCTGAACGGATGGCGGGCAGGCCCACAAAGCCCGCCACCCCCAGGTCAATCCTCAGGGTGGCTGGAGGTCGTCCCGCGCCCTCCGGCGCCCGGCTCTGCGGTTGGGGAGAGGGTTCAAACGCTCCCTCTCCCGCTCCGCCGCCTCCTTGATGGAAATTACTTCCTCACAGAAGGAGGCGACGGCGTTCCACGACCTCTCACTCCGGACCATAGACTGAACTACGGCTGGGAGCGAGAGGGCAACCAATCCGACTGACGCGATCAACCCACGGCGCTGCGATGGGTCCGGTCCTTTTTTTTTTTTTTTTTTTTTTTAACGCGGGGAAATGTGCTTGTCACATTCCCCATCGCCGGTTTTGGGGCGGGCGATGGGGATATGTCGGGATCCAGCCCATATGTTTGGGCTGAACCGACTAAAACCACCGCGGTGTTCCTCACACCTTTATGGCGGGGTCGCGCGGATCGCTCTCGCATTCGAATCGCGACCCCGCCAAAGGTTTGACCCGCCGATGGACGTGGCGGGTCCCACAAAACTTTATACACATAATTGGGGGACCTGGTCCCCGACAACATAGCGGGGGGACCTAGTCCCCTTTCCGACATCGAGAGGCGTGCGTGGAACACGAACGCCGCCTTCTCGGACCTGCGCTGATCGGGCGGTGGACGGCCCCAATAGGTCCACCGCCCGCAGGCTTCTACTCAGGGTGGCTGGAGGTCGTCTCGCGCCCTCCTGCGCCCGGCTCTGCGGTTAGGGAGAGGGATTGAGCGTTCCCTCTCCCTCTCCGCCGCCTCCTTCACTGACATCACCTCCTCACAGAAGGAGGCGACGGCATTCCAAGACTTCTCGCTCGAGATCATGGACAGAACCATAGCCTCGAGCGAGAGGACGACTCTACCAACTGCCACGTGCATGACACGGCGTTGCGTGGCCCAAGCAGGGCAAGCCACCAATGTGTGCAACGCCGTGTCCTCAACAACGACGCGGCAGTCGCCGCAGTGATGACAACCGGGCGTCTCCTGTTTGCCTATTCGACACAGATACCGACCGAAACAACCGTGGTTGGTCAGCACCTGCGTCAGGCGAAACGTGAGGGCGCCATGACGCCTCTCCAGCCACTCTCTAAGTACGGGTCTTACCGCCACGATTGTGGCGTGCCCGGCGCTGGGATTGACAAGTCGTTCCTCCCATTCTGCCACTAGGACCTCGCGGAGCTCGCGCCGCCGCACCTCGATATCGCGATGCGACGGCACCTCACCCCGAACCAGCGATGCGTCCGGTCCTACGCCATCTAACGTCAATCGATATAAGAACTGTTAACTAGTTTAGTTATATTGTAATAGACGGAGGTACACTATTATTAAATAAAAAGTGGATTGCCTAATAACTAATTTTTTTAAATATAAAAAATTTATACCTCTATTCACAAAAGTTTATTTTTGAAAAAGATACATTTCTTCGGTCTCCCCGTGACCATGGCTGCTGAAAAGCAACCGAAACGTCGGGGAAAGTGTAAAAATAAATTAAATCTAAATAGTTTAATAATAATTTAATTAGCTTAAAAATTAGTAAAGTTTAATAGTAGTAGTAGTGTAACAATTTTCAAAATTTTGTAATAAAGTGTCAAATAAACAACGCGATAAAATCCGTATATAGCAGTTTAATTTCAATGAATAATATTCGCGTAAATAGAAGACAATATTAAGATACATTTCGTACATGAATGAAAACTTGATCGTCGATACCTTATATAGCAGTAATTTATAAAACAACGGCATCTAGTACATTCATATTCATACTAATTCGAGTGTTCACAGGATTTTAGACCTTAAGGTATTAATGGAATATTACAGGTATGATTAAATTCAAACGGCTACAAAAATAATCATAGATGTACTTAGATTGCACAAAATAGTGTTCATAGTTAGAACTACGAGCTCACAATTTACATTTAATACGTACAATTTTCAATTTGGGTGAGCGTGACAATAAATAATTCCGAGTATATACTCGTAATTATTCATAACTAGCGACCCGCCCCGGCTTCGTATAGGTAGTACAAAACCTTAACAAATTATGTTTATTTATTTTGGAAGAAGGTTTACAGACTAATAACATTTTTAAATATTCATAATTTTCACAATGTTGCTAATGACAAGCCTCCACAATTAGCTATCCAATTGGATCATTTAGTACACAAATACATAAAATAATAAAAAGCACCTAAACCTTTCTCGTGAATTACTCTATCGATTGATGAAAACTGCATGAAAACCCTTTATGTAGTTTTTGAGTTTATCGCAAACAGACAGACAGACAGACGCGGCGGGGAACTTTTTATTTATAATTCAGATGTCAGAAGCTATTTGACACATAAAATGGCTTCTTAATGTCCAGAAAGGGGACAACATTTAAACGCAGTAAGGCGCATCTATGATTTAAAACTAAAATAAATAAGTGTATATTATTTTATAAAATTATATAATACCGCCATATAGTTTTGTTACTTCTTCTTCTTAGCGTATCGTTGGCAAACACTTTTGCAATTTCAAATTATATATTTGCCGCGCAGAAAGCAGCTACGTTAGCTGCGTTGTCAGAGGCAGCCATCAGATCCTGCTGCGTGCAAGTTGTCGGGCACGCAGGGCACGATGTAAGGTGGGACATCGTTTTTCTTGCACCGCACGCGCAATCCAGATCGGAACCGTCTGAGAGTATCCACCTAAACATGTTTTCTTTGCACCGACCAACCTGGGTTCAGTGTCTATTTAGCGACTTCCAGACCGACCATGGCAATTGATGTCCAGTTGGAAGGCTCTCAGCAGGTGACACGAAAGGAGTAGGGAGAGATATATTTTCTCGCCACATGTTAAATCTCCTGTTTTGTTACTCTCTTACGTATTTTGTAGTTCATCTACAAAATAGGCATAGTTACTTATGGTAATTAATTAACTTCGAAAAACGAAGGAAAAGAAAATCCATTAAGACCTATTTTATCTAGAATAAAATTTGATATATGACCATTTCTTTCAGGCATGATGAACGTTCTTTTGTATGACTACAAAAGCACTGACTTACTACTAACAAAAAGCAAAAAATCCGGTCAAGTACATATTGTTTCTGTATAATCGATGTTCCGTAGTATTGTAGAGGAGAATTTATATTCGTGACGTAGGGCTATGAATAGCTTAATAGCTAAAGCGGCGACACGGTTTGCCGGGGACGATAATGGTAATCATGCTTAATTTTATTTATAATTGTACCATGGTTTTGGTTTTAGCTCAATTATAATTTATTTAATATCGAACAATATATTTTTGAAATTGTACTATAAATTGTGCCTCGGTAAGGCAGCGTTGTGCTCGACTGCTACAAGTTTGGTGGTGTCAGGTTTGAACCAAGCTAAGTATTTCTGACATGGACTTACTTAACAGAAAATACTTGTAAAATATACAATACTGTAAACTTGACGATTGAAAACAGTGGCCGTGAGTTTCTTGCCACTGCTTTGCTGAACATGGCAAGAGGTAAATGTAAATTCACATTAATAAATGTAACTTTGACGTTTATAAATGTTACTTTGTGCCTTACATGAATAAACAAAATTTTTATTTTGATTTGATTTGATTCGAATTGTCTGTGACCGGTATATATCAATAGGTTTTCCCATTATTATATGTAATCTTAAATTATAAATATGGGTATAATTACATACAAGAAGGATTTCTCTTTACCCAGCCAGAGATATAGCCGCGAGTCTAAATATTATTCATATATATCAGCTATTAAAAGATTTCATGAATTTTTTAACATGTCAATTGCTGGGTTGCCATTCATAATTCTATTCCTAGTGTGTCTGACCGCCAGGGTGCCACTGCGACTCAATACGAAACAAACATCCAGTTTTAGCGCCACAAAAGAAAGTTAAGTTATGAAATGGTATGGCGTAGCGGTTAGTGTAACTGACTGCCACGCTCAGGCGTGGCAGTCAGTTACACTAATCGCTACGCCATTGTGCGACTTGTGCGGGAATCGAACCCGTGACCTCAGGGTCACGGGTTCGATTCCCGCACAAGTCAAACATTTGTGTGCATGAACATTGATGTTTGTCTTGGTCTGGGTGTTTCTATGTATAATATGTATGAATTTATAAAAAAAAGTATAAATGTATGTTTATCCATTATCTAGTACAAGCTCTGCTTAGTTTGCGCTAGATGGTGTTGTGTGTATGTGATAGTATATTATTATTATTTATGTAGATAACCATATTAATATTACCAAATATGCTAAATTTTACTAGTCTACTTGAAATAATTTATTTATTTATTTTTATTAAGAAAACCAACAGCGATACAGTTTGTTTAACAAGTCGAGTATAGTACAATTTTATATGGCCGATAACAGGTTTCCCTAAATAACTTAATTTATACAAATTCAGTGTATAAATAGGTCACTACTTACAACCTCTTATGTAAACATGGAATATTATACAAACTTAGTGAGTTTACAAATATAAAAATGAACACATGGGTTATACATATATGTAAGAAGAGCAAGAGATTAAGTTGCCTATCTTTCAATATATTTATTACTTGTGATTTGAATGATTTCTTAGAACAGCAGAAGAGATATATCTCTTGGAATATAGTATTCTAGGTGCGAGCAAAGCGGGTGAGCAAATAGTTACCAGTGCGGTTGATTGAATGTCGGGGAACATGTAACAATGGTGTTTGACGGGTACGACGTATTGGAGCATTAAATGTAACCTGTGAGACCAATTCAGGACAGTTCAGATGTCCATTTAGTATATCATATACGACACACATATCTATTAGTTTACGCCTATCATTTAAAGTAAGAAAATCGTACCTCTCACAATTGTGTTGATATAACAAGGCAGGATTACGGAATTGATAATTAAGATAATTAAGAAACTTTTTTGTATGGGCTCAAGTTGATTAATGTATATGAAGTAAAATACATACATACATACATAGATTCACGCCTGTTTCCTAGAGGGGTAGGCAGAGACTACGGATTTCCATTTGCTACGATCCTGACACACTTCTCTGGCTTCATTCACTTTCATCACATTCCTCATACACGCCCGTCGGTTCGTTATATGAAGTAAAAAGGAGACCAAATTGGAGAATCATAATCAAGTGCGGTGCGTACATATGAAAAATATACGGTTTTTAGTGCTGCTATACTATTAAACATTTGGCAAGATCTCAGGACAAATCCAAGATTTTTAAAAGCTTTAGCCCCGATGTAGTCATTGTGTTCCCCGAAGAATAATTTGTTATCAAATAATACACCGAGATCACATACCGCATTTACTTTTTTAATTGGGATGTCATTAAAATTGTATAAATAATTAATAGGTTGTTTTTTTAGTGTATTCCTAACCATTTGACATTTATTAATGTTGTTGTAAGTAAATTATTGAGAACTGTTTGAAGCTCTATACAATCATCAAGGCAGCTAATCTTACGGAATATTTTTTTGTCATCGGCGTACATTAGATGTTTTGAGAATTTTATGGAGTCTGCGAGGTCGAACAAGTACGCATTGTAAAAGAGGGGCCCTAAGTGAGATCCTTGCGGAACTCCGCTTGGTGTATAATATCTGGAAAATACGCTTGTGCTATCACAAAAGAGCTGTAATATCGTCTCGGTATCTGTGTCTATATACAGATACTGAGGCGATATTACAGTTGTTTTATTTTATATTGTTAGCAAGGGAATACTGAAAAAGGACCTGAACAACAACTTTCCACAGCGTCGCCGCTAATGGTTTTCTTAAACAAACAATTAGCGATTTGTCATAATTTATGTACTGCCGTAGTCTATAGGTATCCTCTATAAATTATTACTGAATACCAGATGTCTAACGATACAAACATCTTTTACTACAAGTATTTTCTAATATTTGCTTTTTCATGAGGTTATTTTGACTATATAGGTATACAGCCTCGATGGCGTAGTGGTTAGTGTAACCGACTGCCACGCCTGGGGTCACGGGTTTGATTCCCGCACAAGTCAAACATTTGTGTGCATGGACATCGATGTTTGACTTAGTCTGGGTGTTTCTATGTATAATATGTAGTATTTACAAAAAAAGTATACATGTATGTTTATCCATTGTCTAGTAGGTATCCATAGTACAAGCTCTGCTTAGTTTGGGCTAGATGGTGTTGTGTATATGTGATAGAATATTATTATATTATTAGAATATCTATATCGACATGCATGGACCTACGCTTGTATATTCAAAAGGTGGGCAGAGGTCTATTACATGACTGTCAAATGTATTAAATATCCTAACTTATTTATTGTGTGAATGTGATTTTGTTTGTTTGTTCCGCTCACAAGACTAACTACTCGACCTATCACCATGAAATTTTGCATATACGTTGTCAGGAGGGACAAAAAAGAACATAGGAAAATTCATCCAAAAACATACTTTATTTGTTTGTTTGGTTTTATTAGTGACCAACCTGTTGTCAAGAGTTGTTCAAGCCACCCGTAGGCCTCTGACATGGCTTAACGACTGCTGTCAATTTGACAACAACCAGGACCGACTTTTTACGTGCCCTCCAAAGCACGGAAACGTTCAGATAAAATACCACTAAGCGGTCACCCATCTATAGATTGACCGCACCCACGCTAATCGTTTACCAATTAGTGAGTGCAACTGGCTAAAAGCATACTGTTCTCGAGGGATATAAATTAATCGACAAAATCTACGTTACCGCGAGCGAAGCAGGAGACAGAATTGGGTAATGTATAATTAAACGTATTTTATCTATGCCATATGACAAGCAACGATAGCCTAGTGGGTAACCGTGGGACTGTCACACAAAGGTCTCAAGTTCGATCCCAAGGCACGCATCTATAGTTTTTCGAAGTTATGAGCATATTAAAATAGTTAATTATATCTTGTTTTAACGGTGAAGGAAAACATCGTACGGAAACCTGCATATCTGAGAGTTTTACATAATGTTCTCGAAGATATGTGAAGTCTGCCAATCCGCACTGGGCCAGCGTGGTGGACTATGGCCTTACCCTTCTCACACTGAGAAGACGCCCGTTACCAACAGTAGGATAGTTTAATACAGGGCTGATTTTATTATATTATACATATCTATGTATATATGTACACACATTTCACGAGCAATAAATATATATTATCTTAATATTAAATCTAAAAAGGGGGAATGTAAAAAAGGTCTTAAATTAATTACGTGCATTGCTTCTTCTAAAAATGTTGTGTCTGTGATTGTAATCAGCTGTGCCTATTACTGTCATTAAATTGAAGGATTTTATGGTACCATTTATATACTACTTTTTAATAGGTTGTTAATTAGTCAGTCGTTGTTTATTTGGTGACGGTATAAATGAGCCGATTTGCCCGAAGAAGTACCAACCTCCTACAAATAATTTGTGTAAGTAAGTTAGTATTGTTGCTATGTTTCATCCCGTGAGTAAGACTTCTGAAGGCTCTCACATCTCGTCCCTATGCTTTTGTCCTATCTTTAGTTACTTTTTATTAGGGCTATTAATTGTAGGTTACTGTCAGACGGGTTTCAAATATTTGTTTTGTACAAGAGGGATATTTTTATTTGCTTCATTTGCTGTAAGCAATTATACTACCAGGCTACGGACTACGACTACGGAGAGGGCCATTGACCGCTAGCTATATCGGAAAATTGAAGTATTAGGCGCTACTCTGTCTAAGTCCAATGGAAAAGCACCGCGTCCTTAAAACCATAGTATTCTCTATCTTTTTACTTCAAAGACTAACTGTAAAAATTATAGAAGGTCAGTTCTCCGTCACAAAATACATATATGAATATATTCGTTGATATCTCCAAGATAATAAGATTTTTATATATAAAAACAATGAAACTGACCAATATATTCTACGATTCAAATATAATATAACGTATCCTAAGCTATCCTAATACATTTCAAAAATAAAACTAGACTTACAACATTGGAATCTAACTACGATTTACATTCTAAAAACAATAAAGTCTGTACGTGAGGCAAAAATACTACTGACTAGAGCGACACTAAAATCGACTGCCGTTTATCGCCTCTAAACTATAAACTTTACTCTGGAATCAAATCTAAGATTATGTCCTGATGTGTCCTCGTAAAATTACAAACAGAGGGTCGAGACGTCACAAGAATTGTTATTGCCGAGATATGCAATATCGTGACTCGGTCTTTCACAAAAATATAGGGGTATGACCCATGAATAAGTTTTTGGTGTGCACCCTCGTTTTAAGTTTAAACATTGTTGAATAAATGTATTGTTTTTATGTTGATTGGATTAGGAATTAGTGGAGCGTGTAATGGGGTGGGGAGAGTACGGAGTGACACGACGCGTGTCCTTTACCCCGTGAAAAACAGTGTTCGAATTTTTGGGGTAAAACGGTTAAGGTAGTGACTAATTGTAATTGGAAATGTTGGGTGCTGTTTCCATCTGGTGTTGTGTTACCAATTTGTATGTGTAATAGGTAGCTGGTATTTTCTGCATAATTGTTGTAATTATAGAGTACTAGTTTTTGCGCGCCGCTTCGTTTGCTAAAATGTAGGGTTAGCTTATTAATAAAAAAAATATTTTTATTTCAGACATGAATACGTAGATGAACAGTCCATAGGTTGTTTAGTGACAGGTTAGTAACAGAATGTACGGTCTATTTTAGTATTGTTAGTAAGCCTGCCCTCGAGGCACCATGTGGTAGCGCTAAAGACATCATCATACACACATCTACGCCCAATAACAGAATTTTTTTCTGGATTAAAGGTACATTATGTCCTTTTCTGTTCCCCTGACAACGAGTATGCAAAATTTCATGATGATCGGTCGAGTAACTACTAAAGTGTAACAAAAAATCTCATATTCGCATTTACAATATTAGTTAGGATTCGTAAATGTAGAGCGCGCCTATAACTCACAAATTATTGTACAGTCAGTCTCAAAAAGATGTGTAGACGACTCGATGGCGAAGTAGTTAGTGTAACCGACTGCCACGCCTGAGGTTGTGGGTTCGATTCCCGCACAAGTCAAACATTTGTGAACATGAACATGGATGTTTGTCTTGGTCTGGGTGTTTCTATGTATAATATGTACATATTTACAAAAAAAAAGTATATAAGTATGTTTATCCATTGTCTAAAACCCATAGTACAAGCTGTGCTTAGTTTGGACTAGACGGTGTTGTGTGTATGTGATAGAATATTATTATTATTATGTATACGATATGAAGGTCCATTAGAATGTGTATATCCAATCATTTACTACATTACTAAACAATACTTGTATACAATGTTTTTAATTATTAGGGCCATACAAACTTATAAGCATCTAAGCTTACAAGATGTCAAAACTATTGTTTAATTAGAATTGACAAGTTACAGTACAAGAATAATGTAAAAAAAAAAAAGTATAATGTTTCGTCCACAAAAGAATACACTACTATGAATACAATATTTTGGGAATATATATAGATTTAATAAATCTTTATTCCGTATATATTATATTGCGAGTGACTGTATTCCGCACAAGCAACTTTTGCTACTTTTCAGACACAAAAAGCAATTTTTCTTTTGTTCTAATTACCTATAAATTAATCTATAATATTAAAGATATATTACGTTAATTATGGTTTATACATGTCAAGTTTAGTTACAAAACTTAACATAGAATAAAAAATGTAAATAGAAAAAATCCATTTAAGCGATATTATAATGATTTTTAATAATTGGTGATACTTTACCAGTCATCATGCTCGATGGTCATCGTCATTACGTCACAGAGATTTATTTATTATTTAGAAGGTCTACTAGGGCACTTCTTTTTCTTTCTCGTTCCCTCAATTCTGAGGATCGCGACCACAAATGATGTCCCTCCAATAAGAGCGGCTGAGTCCTGCGTGGACTGCTTGCTGCAAGGTGCCACCTAATGCGTAATAACTAAGGCACTAAAGTATGTAATTACTTAAAGTGATTTTGGAACTAAACAGCTTATATCAGGCAGGCCGTGTTTTTGTTTGCTCTGTATATAGAGGACTTACGATTATGATTATGATTTACAATCAGGTAGTGGTTTGGTTTTGTTACCATTGCCTTTGTAGTTCACCAATAAAATAACTATGTCCATGAGCGGCGATTACCACTTACCATCGGGTGGGCCGTTGGCTTGCCTTTCATAAGCAGCAATAAAAACTAAAACAGAAGACTGGAGATACACTGACGCGCGTAAAAATCCGTGGGCGAGCCACGCTTCAGCACAAATGGGCCGGCTCGATCGGAGTGATACCACGGCCTCACAGAAAACCGGCGTAAAATAGCGCTAGCGTTGTGTTTCATCAAGTGAGTGAGGGTACCGGAGGTCCAACTTCCCTCCCCCCTCTGGGGAGGAGGGGGAAATTTAAAATACTAGCAACGCACTTGCGACTCCTCTCTTGTTGTGGGTGTCCAAGCGCAGTGGTAATCGCTTACCATCAGGCGATCCATCTGCTAGTTTGTCGCCTATATCATAAAAAAATAACAACGTTTTCATTCCCCCTCAAAACAAAACATCACATAAGTCACTCCAGTAATACATTTTCTAAGGGGTATAAATAATACCAATTGCTTAGGGAATCAGACACATCGCAACTTGTCGTAAAACAATAAATTCGACTGCAATTATGTAAATCGCTTGTACGTACAAACTTCAACAAATAAAAAATAACTTTTGCCCGTTTCTCCCCTTAATATAAAATTGCTATATAAGAAGTAAGGGGATACTTCCTTATTACGAGCTTATTCCAACCATTCATGGTGTTTTTCATAGGATAATCTCCCCTTCGTTTTCCTCTTGCTATTGATGTATTTTCACACTATCCGAGTGATGCGTAACCGCTGCCGAGGGACCGGTCTCATTACAATCTATCCAAGCGATCCGTTCTTTTCTTTTTTTCGGCAAGAGACATCTACCTATAAATCGCACTAGTAATAAATCCTGCGTCGCGAGGGACTTTACAAACACTCAAAAAAAATATACAAAGAACACCCAGACCCAAAATAACAATTTGTGGATCACACAAATTTTTGTTATTTGTGGGGAACAAACCCACACACCTGACATAATATGGCAATCGACACAAAAGATCCCACTGGGTCGAAGTGTCGCCGGTCTACACTGACTGGCCCCCGTAACAAGATAAGATAATATGGCAATGGCGAGGTGATCATAAACCACTACCGCTCGCGCGGTTGAAAGAATAGACCGTTAATTTCATGCCTGCTAGAATTCTGTCTAATTAAAAATTATCTACAATAAATTGCGAGCAATTATTTAGTAGGTAATTTTGTATTAAGTTTGCATATTTCCTTGTACCTGAGCGAGGTACAGCGAAATATGCATGCATACCAACTCTACGTGCTACAAATTTACATTACAGAAGAATTGAATCTGAAACCTACCCAGCCCTGTATTAAACTGTCCCACTGCTGGGCACGGGCCTCTTCTTAGCGTGAGAAGGGTTAGGCCATAGTCCACCATGCTGGCCCAGTGCGGGTTGGCAGACTTCACATATCTTTAAGAACATTATGGATAACTTTCAGATATGCAGGTTTCCTCACGGTGTTTTTCTTCACCGTTAAAGCGAGCGATAATTAATCATTTAATACACACATAACTTCGAAAAGTCAGAGATGCGCGCCTTGGGATCGAACTCGAGACCTCTGCTCAGTCGGTCATCTAACAGTTGAATCGAGTAAAAACACCCTAAAAAAGTCGAATATATTTTGCTGAGTACTTCAACTGCGTATATTTGATGTGCAAAGGGAGAAAAGATTGATTATTATTAAAGTGTCTGTTATTTTTGAAATCCGAATATAATTTCAGTTGTATTTGTATTCAGGCTGTCAGAGGATCAACGTTGCATTTGCAATTCAAAATGGCAGTTTTGCATTTTGGTTTCGTGTTGATGTTTATTTTATTTGACGGTAAGCTGTCGGAGGTGAAATAAAAGTCAACAATTCTTAAATGTTTACCCTGTATCGCATGTGACAGGTATGTATGTTTGTCATGATCATGATTGGCTGACGTTTGTCGCGCAGCGTTTCTCGTATTACTATGAAGACACACCGCAATAAAAAATATGTAATATGAGTGTAAGTCCAGGACATACCTAATCCGTGTGTCCAAAGGACATTCGAATGCTTTGAATGTACTTATATAATGAAAAATAAAATTTGTGATATATTGAGTTGTTCAAAGTATCGGTAGCCTTTTTATATTGCCATTTATTTTCCCTTTTTTCTGTGCTAGTGCTAAGTGCTACTGCATTAATGATGCCGTTGTATAAGTAGCCATCTCGCAACTATCAATGTATGACGGCGCATCTCTCAAATCTCAAATTTACCTTTTAGTTCTATAAAACTGAAGAAAACTCACGATAAAACGGATAATATACCCTTCAAGGCCACTAAACGTTCATTAGCTTCATGTCATCATCATCATCATCGGGCTATAATAGTCCACTGCTGGACATAGCCCTCCCCTAATGAGCGCCATAGCGCCCTGTCTACGGCTTGCCGCATCCAGCATCTGCCTGCAGTCTTTCGCAGATCGTCATCCCATCTGGTCGGAGGGCGTCCTACACTACGTTTGCCGAGTCGCGGTTTCCACTCAAGAACACGTTTACCCCAGCGGTTGTCGGTTCTTCGCGCGATATGTACCAAGACCTGAAGTTCAAATTACGTCACCAAATCGTTCTCCTATTTGCGAGTGAGGTAATATCAGCCCCGATCTACCAAAAACTGTCTCCGAACATTTAAAACACACAAAAACCTTCCAATCAAGATAAAACCCAAACAATGACACCTCAACTTAAAAGGGCTCAAAACTTGAAGCAATCAATGTGGGCTTAATACCCAGTTGTTAGAAATTGCCCGATAGAAAGTTCCTGTAATCTCTTGTGGATCAACTCGGTACTACGTGAGGGGTGATTGGGCTAAGGGATGGTGTTCTACGCGATTTAGTTAATCACTGTGCGGTAATCAAACGTGGAGGTAATATAGCCAATTGTTTCAATACTTGAGCTTCTAATAGAGCTTAATTTCAATTTGTAACCGTTTGAAGGTAACGGAAATAGAATAGCTTTGATTCCTAATTCAAATTATAAATATAGATAGAATGGCATCTTGCAAATAATTCCAACATTTCATGTTGTTGTTTTTGTCTTCTAAAACAAATTACGAAATTCACATTCTGAAAATAAATATTAGAGCTGTTATTCAAAATCGGAACTCAAAAATGATTATGGACGTTGTTTTTGTTTTGAAATTGGAAGAGATCAAAAGAAAATATTTACACTGACGTGACATGACGTACATAATGGTTCCTCTTCTAAGTTGGCGTAATCCCGAGTGGATTAATTTGCCACTACGTGAGGGCTGATTGGACCAAGGGTGTACTATGGAATTTAGTTAATCGTTGCGGCTATCAAAGGTGGAGTCGATTACTATCGTAACAATAGAATGAATGCTGCCTTGAATTAATCGAAGAAGGTTCGAGAACATTTTATTGATTCTAATGGGTATGGGTTAATTATTTTGGTATAAGTGACTAGGCCGTATATTCTGGAAAATCGTTTACTATTATAAATGTAAAATTTTCGACCGTGACCTAGATAAGTTTCTGATCGTTGTAATAAAAAATATAATAATATCATAGTAGAAATAAATTGACGAAGAACATAGTGGAAAACAGGAGAAGTCAGTAGACGGCTCTATATGACTATTTGAGGTAAAAAGAATATTCTAACACAAAATCCAAATAATGTTTTGTTTGACAATCAGTTTTGGATACTTAAAACAATAAAATTGCTTTACAGTTTAACTTAAAAGTAGCCACTTTAATTGTTAGTAATGTATCCATGTTAAAGAATATCCGAAGGAAATTAATAAGAAAAATATTTCTCGTCTAAACAAAATGGATGCTATAAAAAATTGCAGCATTGTAACATAAGAAAAATGGGTAAAGCAGCAAAAACGGGTCAATTAAAAAATATGCTGCCAACAATTACAAAAATACGATTTTCCTTATTCCTTCCGCTATATTAATTTCCATGTTAATTTTCCTTGGAACTTCACGAAGTATGGTTACAATACTCTGTCGTGCTTCAAACTCCGCATAATTAAGGTCTAAGTTACATCCTCGCTAGGCTGACATTTTGTCACAAACCCTTAGCTGTATTAGATACCAACCCTCGTTTGCGCTCTTCTTAGCATCTGAGCCGTGTTATCCTTTCAAGTCTTAGAATGCAAGACATAATTAAACTCTATTGTACCTAACCGCCGGTGTGCCACTGCGACTCAATAGGTAAAGGCCATCATTTGAAAACTAAAAGTGATCGTAATGGTACGAGTTCCATTTTATTCATTGTAGGCGGTAGTAGTTACATAATACCCAAATTTAGGGAAATCCAAGTCTACTTTCCTTATTCTGGGGTTTACAATATGCAAGTAAAAACCTCATGTAGGTATTGCAAAAAGTCATAGGTTACACTAACGTAACTGCTTACGGTCAGGCAACCAACAAGCATGTTTTCCACAATTGTTATTTAAAAACATTTATATTTACGCTCATTATTTTTCCAAAACGTGCCAAGAACGTAATATCCAAACTTGTTTGTTCCGAAAACATCGAACTGTGAAATATTCCAATGAATTGCATTATTTTACAAACTTACGTGACGCTTTGAAAAATGTGCCAATGACTTTGAAATTCAATCGGTGCTGTGTTGCTGCCATTTCCAATATCTGTAATTTTTGGTAACAAGTTATACTCTGCACAACTAACTAACCAGTGACGGGAGTTTGTATTTGTTATGCCAGTATACAGTTTTAAGTACCATCACGAGTCTGGCAATGTTTAGTTTAAGACAGCATTAAATTCGACGAATATTACGTTAAAAAAAATTACTGGTAAAATTTTGAACACAATAATAAGAATAAATCAATGAAACCAAAGCCTTGAAAATTAGCATTAGGCTTTTTCCTAACATACATATTCGAGCTCCTATTTTCCCCAGACTTGTTACAATTTAATTTTTGTGCACATGTGGGATCGAATTTGCCACATTCGGAACAACGTAATATAGCGAGATGACTACTTAAAACCCGCACGCCATTTTTGCACCCAGATAATTGGTTCGTGGCACGAGTCTACCTACTATTTGAAAGTTAACAGGCGTAACTACGCCCAATGGAAACACAGCCTTCGTCACAGACCTTACACAATAAACGCAATGGGAGTTTGGTTTTAAACTAATTGTTGTTCAGCCATCCTCGTGACTGTTACAATTTCATGCTCTTTTAATTATGTAGCCCTTATTTTCATAAAATTACCCAACAGTTTTGACTGGGGTTGAAGTTCAGGTCACAGTATTGTTATTTTGTAACGGTATTAAGTTTGATGAAGTTATATGTATTGGGACGGTCGTGTTGAACCTGTTATAGTTTGTGGTTTTAATTTCAACCGATTGTAAAGTGTATTCCATTTTCTGACCAGGCAAAGAGTCACAATCACAGTACCTACAAGGCTTCTTGAAATATAAAGTGGGAAATTTTGATAACAGAGAGATGATGGAAACACTTTCTTTTGGATTCAAAAACCCTTGAATAGTTTATCTTAGTTAGCTCTTGTTAACTTCCAAGTTTTGAAGTAATATATGTTAACCAGAATATAATAAACTGTCATAAAATTGTCTCAAATATCTCTAAGTATCTCAAAAAGGAACTATTAAGTTTCTT
This sequence comes from Catocala fraxini, assembly GCA_930367265.1. Classification (NCBI taxonomy): domain Eukaryota; kingdom Metazoa; phylum Arthropoda; class Insecta; order Lepidoptera; family Erebidae; genus Catocala; species Catocala fraxini. The sequence goes on along the minus strand of OV884027.1, from coordinate 23,206,971 downwards.
GTCTCTCTTAATAGCGCCTAAGAACCAGAAACGACGTTAATTATTAATTGTCCTAAGTGCTTTTTAGAAACCTGGATTCATTAAGACGTTTTAACTTGAAATTTATGTCTAAACTTATTTGATGTCTTATTTCAAGTGGCAAGCTGTATGAAATTACCCGAATTTTAGACTTTTATTGCGATACCAGATTTTCATGGATTTAAAAATAAGTTTTAGCCGTAGACGTATTATGGGATTTTCTAGAATAAGTGCAGTCAATTGCCAGATCCAAAATAGCTCAACCTAATCCATTCTAATTACCATACACTGCGCTGCTATTGAGATTTTCCTAAAAGAGAAATACAGTGACGATTGGCCTGACTTCAGAATCGAACCTTGGCTGCAATCATTACAAGCAAAGCACGAAATTGATTTTACGAGTGCAAGGATGCGGACATCAGCTATATAAAGTACGTAAAAGTACAAAGATAAAATTTTAGAAGCAGCAATAAGCAAGGATTTGGACCCAGGACCCAGATATATCTCAACCCTTGGAACTCACTGAGGTTTGAAAGTTACGTACATGCTAAGCATTTAATAATTGGTGGTGAAGAGATTTTATTCAACATCAATTATTAAATGTGTCAATTAAATCAAGTATTTGCATTTCGCAATCGCGAGGAAACCTTAACCTTCGTCTCAGTTCTACTTAAGTATATGCTAATGCTTACTGCCCATCTTAACGTCCCGTATTCGATTTACGAGTTGCACAAAATGTTTGAGCAAAGTTACTTAGGTTTCCTGTTAGGCATGTTGAATGAAATTTGTCGGGCAGATGACTAAAAGATCAACTTTTAAGCTTTATCTGACTCTGCTTTTTCCTTGTAGAATATAAAACCTAATATACTTTGTTATATACATAAACTTATCTATAAAAATATATATACCCTAACATGCAGGCAATCTCAATAAGAGTATCAAATTTTCCGCCTGTTTACTCACACGTATAAATATTTGCATGATTTATCCTTGACTCGCCATTTCACTTAATTTATCACCTTATGACGTCACACGGTACAAAAACTGGCATCCTACGTGAAGGAAAAAGTTCTCCGCACCTACTCTACGTCTAGATAATTAAAATCTTCGAACATTAGTCTTAGTTAGGCTTTTTTACACGTGCAACTTTTTGGATGATATATTTTCTTTTAGTTTTGAGTTCGGATAAGAACTTAAAAGATGAAATGAATCAATTTTCTTTATGACAAGTTGTTAAATTTAAAGTAAGATATATTATTTAAGAGACCACACTTAATAATTCTGCGATAGCGATAGCTCAGTGGGGAGACCAACAGACTGCAATGCAGAGGGTCTCGGGTTCGAACCCACGTCGCGCACCTCTTGACTTTCGGAAGTTAAATGACTTTTCGAAATGATGTGCGTATTGACATTGACATTGACAATTATCGCCTGCTCCGTGCCTCGGAGAGCACGTTAAGCCGTTGGTTTCGGCTGCCATAAACATCTATGGCAATCGTTATTGGGAAAGTCAGTACCCTCTAATATCCTGACACTGGTCTAGCCTTAGGGTATCGTTAGCCTTCGGGTTGCAGTGGTCAGGTGGCAGCCGCTCCGTGTAAAAACTGATAATCAGTCAAATCTGGTTAGACCAGAAAAGCCGACCCCAAGTGACTTGGGAATAATAAAGGCTAAGAGAGAAGAAGACTTAATAATACTGCGTGATTGGTTTAAGGAAAGAGATATTTAAGATAATGACGAACCTTTTTTTTTTTTTTTTTTTTTTTTTTTTTACGTGGGGGAATGCTTTGACGCATACCTCTCCGCGGGGCGACGGAGAGGTTATGTCGGGCTCACTGGGGAGAGATACCCCGGTAATACCGACTAAACCTACCACGGTGTTCCTCGACATAACCATAGACGGCGGGGTCGCGCGAATCGCTTTCACATGCAATCGCGACCCCGCCGAGGTTTCGGCCCGCCGTGTGAAACGGCAGGCCACTTCTTAAAAGACCCTCTACTGTCCCCTTGTAGGGGGACAAAAACACGACTCAGAGGCGCGCGTGGGAACACGCACGCCGCCTCTCGGACCTGGTGCTGATCGGGTGGCAGGCAGGCCCACGCAGCCCACCACCCCCAGGTCAAGTCTCAGGGTGGCTGGAGGTCATCTCGCGCCCTCCGGCGCCCGGTTCTGCGGTTGGGGAGAGGATTTAAGCGCTCCCTCTCCCGCTCCGCCGCCTCCTTGATGGACATGACTTCCTCACAGAAGGAGGCGACGGCGTTCCACGACCTCTCGCTCCGGACCATAGATTGAACCACGGCCTGGAACGAGAGGGCAACCATACCGACTGCCGCGATCAACTCACGGCGCTGCGATGCCCAAGCGGGGCAATCCGCCAAGGTGTGCAGCGCCGTATCCACAACAACATCGCGGCAGTCGCCGCAGTGATGACAGCCGGGCGTCTCCTGTCGGCCTATGCGACACAGGAACTGGCCAAAACAACCATGGCCAGTCATTACCTGTGTCAGCCGGAAGGTGAGGGCGCCATGCCGCCTCTCCAGCCACTCTTCAAGAACGGGACTTATCGCCACGATCGTGGCGTGCCCAGCACTGGGGTGCACAAGTCGTTCCTTCCATTCGTCTACCAGGACCTGGCGGAGCTCGGACCGTACCGCCTCTAGAATGGGTAGAGCAGGTCCTTCGCCCCGAGCTATCGCTTCCTGGCGCCAACGGTAGAGCGACGCCAGAAGCGCTGCATCCAGGTCCCATGGCATTGATCCGGCGAGGAGGCTCGCAGCCTCAAACGAGATCGTGCGGTATCCTCTAATTAACCTGACGGCCATGGCGCGCTGTGGAGCACGAAGCGCATGACGAACCTTACTCTCATGTAACCAATATTATATTTACTATTTCTTAAAAAAGAACAACTCGACTCGACTTGACTTTACAAACACTCAAACAACGGACACAAAGAACACCTAGAGTCGGACTATTTACGGATCACACAATTTTTGATTATAGGTATTCGAAAATCGGACCCACAACACTCGGCGCAAGGCGACCACTTAAGCCACTACAAAATGAAATACTATGTATATAATAAAATCTCTTATGATTCATAAAGAAAACTTTAATGTAAATATTGCAATAAGACGCCTAAAGTGCGGCTTCCCTGTCCCAAGCGCGCGTCCATACTGCTCGAGAATCGAGCGGCAATACGTATAACCTCCTTGATAAAACAGCGAGGCCAAAAATGGGTATGAACCGTTTTCCCTTTCATCCTTCAATCAACTAAAGTAATTTATTGGATAATTAAGTCAAATATTAAAGTCCAACTTGTTGTACATAATTGGAACAAGATACGATTATTCAATATTTCCCTCGGTTAACCAATTAAATGCTATACACGTGTCATCCGTTAGAATAGTAACAGTATCACTTACGCTGGTTTCCTTTAAAATTTAAGCCCTTTTTTAGCCGGCTAAGCTCATAAGTGTCACGTAGATGGGGACTAGTATATTGCAAGAAGCTTCGGGGCGAGCTGTCTGAAATGCTCGTCGAAGTGCCACCTTCCGTCCAGCACCAAGCGCAGATATATTCATGTTGGCCTGGACGGGAACGCGCGTCGAGCCCACTAATATCGAGGCGCCGCGGGGTGGACTGCGACAGGGCCCATGAAAGACCTGGGCCTCCGTCTTGCTAATAGCCACTCGCAAACCCAGCGCCTCAATACGCTCGACCACCTGGGAAACCCCCACGGTGGCCAAATGGGCCGCCTCCTCGTAGGTACCCCCCATGGGCTGTGACGAGGGTGTCGTCAGCCTAAGTGATGACACTCAGCCCGGGGGGTAGGACAGCACGTAGGGCCCAGTCGTACCCCATGTTCCACAGGAGCGGAACAAGAACCGATCCCTGCGGGCCACCGCACGAAATGGGCCACCGCCAAACCTCGCCTCGAACCTCGAGGAGGACACTCCTGCCTCTCAGATAGTCTGCCACTAGCCGCTCGAGGTAAAAAGGTACTCCGTGATATCAGAACGCCCCCTGAACACAGCTGTATGTGACTGTTAAACGCGTTGGCGATATCTAGAGACAGCGCACGCAGCTTGTTCAACGCCACGCGATATGGGCGCCCCCAGGGGTCATGGTCTAGACCCTCCAACTACTCACTTTTCGCCCGTTCCTTGGCGCGGCAGATGGCCGACTGCAGAGACACTTTCGATTCGCGATACGCGTCATACAGTGGGCCCTTCTCTTGCTCATCGTGGTGGTGACGGCCTTGGCTGCATGTGTATAACCTCCAGGCACGAATGTAGGCTGCACAGAGGTCCGCCAGCTCCTGGGACCACCAGTAGATCCCCGTCGGGGTCCAGTGTCGCACTCAGGGCATGGCCGCGTCGCAAACAGCTTGGATGCTGTCGCGAAAGCGGACAGCCCGGCGTCTACCTCCCCAAAAGGGGGTGGAGGAGACAGCCAAGCGTAAACTATGGCAGCCTCTTCCAGTAGGTCCCGGTTCAGCCTCCTCACAGCCCACCGCGAAAAGCGAGGAGCTCTGCCCTCAAACAGGCGATGACTCCTGATGGTCCCGGAGGAGGGAGACATCCAGATGAATATACAAATAGTCCGAGAGAGTCTCTACCTCCTCCAGGACACGCCATCCCCTTATGCGTGCGGCGAGGGCAGGAGTAGCAAACGAGAGGTCCACTATCGCCCCCTGCCGTCGCATACACGTGTTGGCGGCGCCCCTGTTCAGCAAACAGGTGTCAAGTAATCAACAAATTATTTTGCACTATATTGATAGTGCAAAATGAACATGCAGCAGTTTGATTTGCTTTATTTGATTATGTTTTAAGCTTTGCATGTAGCTTCTTATTTATTTAATATTTTGTGCACGTCAAACTATATTTAATACAGGGCTAATATTATTATTATTTTATTATAAACTATATTTGCTATTCTATAGGTATGAACAAGCTAAAAATTAATGCTGAGCAATATTTCTTACTTTTTGATGTTATGTCATCAATTTAATTTTTTCTTAAGAAGCACACGCGATACTTATGATGCCCGAAGAGAGGGTCTCGAGGAACTTTACAATCATACAATTAACGGTTACAAAAAATATGCATACTGAGGAGTCCACTTCAGTTTGGGTATTTTCTGTATTTAACAATAAAACAATTAAAGATTACAAAGAATACCTACCCAAATAATAATTATTTGTGGTTCACATAAATACTCGTTCTGTGTGGAATTCGATCCCACGAAAATCGGCGTAGCCGCAGCAGCCAGTTGTCGCTGCCCGCTACGTCACTTTGCAGTCAATATTGTTTTCGTTATTTCTTAATATTATTAATTATCCTTCTTAATGTATAAATATGCATGGGCTTAAATATTTAGAAAATTGCATTTACACGTCAGTCTCTACAACAATCCTTTCTAATTGAGACACACTGTTCGTTAGTTTATGCTATTCCCCACGTGAATCATACTTCTACTCATAAATAGGTTTATTGCGAAAATTTAATTATCCACGTATTGCGTGTTAGTTAAGTTTTATAACTCATAATTTGTTAGTAATAGGAGAACTTCAGAACTGGGTAATAAAAAGGAAAAGTTATTGATATCTTGCATAGCGAGAAGTAAAACTAGAAACGATCCGTAGAAAAATAATATTGGAAATCAAAGCGGATGTTTTTCAGAGCTCTTAAGTTATTATTAAGTTTTATTAGTATTTTAATCCTGAAAGATATTTTTTGTTTTGGTAAGTAGACTTAGAAAATAGCCAACAAATACCAACTATTCTAATCCCAACTAATATCATACAAACAATTGTGAGTTACGGTTTCACGCTCACAACTACTAACTAGACCGACCATCATGAAATTTCGTATAATTCGTTAGGTATGTATAAAAACCTACCTAACCTGTACCTTTCATCCAGAAAAAAGATATTTATCATCATAAAACTATTAAAATATCATTTTATCTCTCTGAGTATACGTATCTAGTTAAAGTTATTAATCCAAATTTTGTTAATGTATTTATGGAGATACAAAATATATAATCTCATGCTTATACTTACTCTTCTTTTTTGTTTTTTGATATTTTGTTTTTAATTGAGTTGTATGTATGTATGTTACTGCCTACATGCACCGAAATCATTCAGGGTCTGCGAGAATACCAGCGTTGTGGATATACTGCAACATTGCTGACGCAGGACCTTATTTGTTCTATATGTACTTTTGGTTGTGTTTTCTGTTACCTTATATTGTGAGCGAGGAACAAATAAAATTATTTTCTTTCTTTCTTTCTTATATCTTCGAAGGCTTGGTAACGGTATATTGCACATGTTTTGCTTGCCATGATTTTAAGTCCCACATAATAGAGGGCCAGTCATTTGTCGTCTACCGGGCCCAGTACCTACTAATCTCCTTGCTGTTGCATAGTTCCTAGAAAAAAAAAGACAATAACCCTTCCCGGCATGGGAATCATACACGAGAATTGATGCATAGCAGCTGCATTAAAATGTATGTATTTACAAAACAAAAAGTATATAATATGTATGTTTATCCATTGTCTAGTACCAATAGTATAAGCTCTGCTTAGTTTGGGCTGGACGGTGTTGAGTGTATGTCGTAGAATATTGTTATTATATGGGGTTTGTTTTAATACTCGGCTAAACTTACTTACTAAACTTACTTGGCTAGCCGCCATCTAAAATATAATAAGAGCGTTTTGTTCTTTGTGTTGCGGTTCAGTCTCATCACTCTGCATAAACTTTCGTACTACTTATTCTACATGTGTTTAATATAGCTGCTTTTTGAATATTAATATAGGTATTTGGTGTTAGGTCGAGCAATTTTAGTCTGTCGTGTAAATATTTTGGGATTCCCCGGTGGTGGATATAACAATCGGCACAATGTAAACATTGTTGACTTTCCAAATTTTTGTTATTTTTTCTTTTTCTTTAAATTCAGTGTATTTGTAAAATTTTCCCGTAATTGTTTTAAAATTTAAGAGTATTCGGTACTGATATGTCAATTATGTGTGCTGTGTTTTGTGATTTGTTGTGTATTGTGATATCTAGTCTATTAAAATGGATAGTATTGTCGGTGAGGATGGTGCGGTAGTAGTATATTTTGTGGCTGTTGTTCTCTAATACGGAATTTGGCGTTATATTTATAGTAGGGTGTATGTGTATCTTGTATAAGCTTATATTTAATGGCAATTTTTTAATGGATAATATTTACTATTTGGTTGTGACAATGTGTATAAGCTTAGGCTGTCTGTGGTATTTACGATATCAGTCATCTGTTAAATTAGTATCTTTAATAATGTGTTTTCTGTAATTTTTAGTATTAAACTACTTGATCCTGAATCGCTATGATAAAATCCTCGGTTGCCGTGAATAGATAGCCACTTATTATTATTATTATTATTATTATACATCGCTGCTCCACAAATTCATTTCATACTACAACAAAATAAGAAAATAATGTCCAGCCAAATCACAGTTTCATTATAATGAGGCTAACATAAATAATAAAAGAAATATCTACATTAAATCTCGTAAATAGCTCAACATACAAGTCGATCAAATATGTTTAACTTAATTAACTTTTAATGACTCCAATTATATTCGGTGCCGTATCCCACAGGCAATTTTTTATAATTAAAGAGCCATCGATATTAAATTATAATGAGTTAAAACTTGTTCAGTTGACGTAAGTCTATATTGTAATGAGAAACTCTAGAAAACTGTTCGTAGCAGCGTAATTTTACTTTTAAATACTGCAGAATAAACATAAAATAATCTCAGTGTCATATAGTACTCTCTACTGAGGAGTTTCATATACAAAAATTATAAAATTTTATAATACAATTACCATCATCATCATCACAGCCGAATTATGTTATCTGATGGACATTTATGTCACCAATAGAAAAAAAACTTATCACCACGTGGACACATCAAAACCATAGTTTCTAGTTCGTGGTCTCAAACGACAAGAATTACTTTTAAACCTGGTGATGAAACTAACAGTACCTGACTGCTAAAGTGCATTTTTGTGCTGGCGATTTAAGAATTTGATTTCTTCTGTTTAGTTTCTATCCATCTTAAGCTACATACTGTTTCTATCATGCAGCTTCCACGTCCATAAGGTGTCCAATATAGCTGGGACATAAATGCTTTAAGCATACACATATTTAGTTAGCAATAGTTAAGTATCGGTTTCAATTTTCAAAGCGAACGAAGTTACTAGAGATGCCACCAAAGAAATTTAAACACTATCACGAGAACAGGTGCAACACATAATACAAGAGATCAAAATATATTTAGCAATATGCTATTTTTTAGGCTCTAGACCTTATGATTTTCTATTTTCTAAAATCACCATCCTAAAAAAAGCTATCTATCGCAAAAAGTTCAAACAAAATCAAATTCTAAACTTAAAAAGCAAAGAAACTATATCTGAACCTGAATATTTAAAGAACTGAAACTTATTAAGTCTAGTACTCGTGGAGAAAAAAGATCGAAGTTTCTAGAAAATGGCATGACGTAAAAAATATGAAAAACGTCTCAGAGCCTATAACCGTGGGGGCGATCAGAGAATTTTAAAACTAACAACTTACCGACCGGGGATATTATCGGTTTGTGTTATTAGTTTGACCTCGAACCGTTTACTTATAGTAAGGGTACAATGAGAAGGCTTTTTAATAAGGTACAATAGGGTTGGCATGTCTATGTAGACAAAAACCCTTATAAAACAATAAAGATTTAAAAAATAATTTAAAAAAAGGCTTTTTATTCAACACCGTGCATATAAATGCTCTGTTTTCTACAGAGATATTATTGTAATTGTAGTATCATGATGCTTTATTGTTTCATCATTAGATCCGTATAAATGGATATATTTATAATATAATGTCAACCCTGTATTACATTTTCTTACTGCTAGGCACGGGCCTCTTCTGATTATGAGAAGGATTAGGCTATAGTCCATCACGCTGGCTCAATGCAAGTTGGTAGACTTCACATATCTTCGAAAACATTATGGAGAACTCAGAGATATGCAGGTTTCCTTACGAGGCTTTCCTTCACCGTTAAAGCAAGGAATAATAATTAACTATTTAACTCTGTATACTTTGTGGTAAATCTAGACAGACATCTCTCAGTGTGTCACAACCGAAACCGTCTACTAGCAAGTCACGCTGTCCAATTTCATGAAACGCCGCTCGTAGGTATAAGGAAACCACCGAACCGAGAGATCATTATATCAATAGAATTTGCACTGATCATAAAAACGTATGAGCGTTTAAGATGGAAACATAAACGGTTTAAGGAAAATCGTGAAAAGTGTTTATTAAATTATTATTCCCATATTGTGAGAGAAAGTTTCAGGTTCCTACCAATCAGTAGATATAATTTTATCTCAAATTTTCTCAACTAGATGAGAAAGTATAAACATACACGTACATATACTTGAATTCGCCCACGGCTTTGTAGATGTAGATTAGGTTAGGTAAGTAATAGTACTTTTTTCTGGATAAAAGGTACCCTACGTCCTTTTCTTTCAAATGAAATTTGAAATTTCATGATAATCAGTCGAGTAGTTGAGGTGTGAAAGCGTAACAAACAAACAAACTCACATTCGCATGTATAATATTAGTTAGGATTATAACAAAAACGTGTTTATTTATATGAAGTGCACGGATAGTATATCCGTTTATTTATATAAGTGGTATAAGTGGTGGCCTCGCCTCTGCCGCTGCGCTGACTGTTGTGGGGTCGATCCTTACATGGGACAAAAATGCATAAGCCGGTGCTTATTTTATTTGGTCACATATGTACATACAGAGGTGTAAAACATTTCGTGGCTGTGACTTTATGCCATTTTATAGTTCTAAACTCCATAAGGCTACTAAAAAATTGTTTGGCAAAATAGCCCAGAGACACTTTGTCCAGAAATCGTACCCAAAAACTCACGCGGATACACCTATACTACACTAGATCGTTCTATTTTAAAGAAATAATGTGAATAAACACTGTATTGTAATGGTTTATACCTTCGCCAGGTGTAAATAGTCAATACTAGTAAACGAGGAAATGGTACTCGGTACTGTTTGATGTCGCACACAGTTTGTTTAGCCAGCTAGCAACTATGCACTTTGTGTGAACTTGTTTAAGCTCTCAGTACACAGCGGCGATGATGGGTAATCAACTGTAGGGCTTCGCAGACACTTAGACTGTATCTATAGGAGAAAATAGTTCTAGCTTATTTGTAGCTATTTGATTTTCTTTATAGGTGTAAATAATATTTAGAAAGAAAGAAAAATAATTTTATTTGCTCCACGCTCACAAGGTAACAGTAAACACAACCAATAAGTTTATGAACAAATAAGGTCCTGCGTCAGCAATGTTGCAGTATATTCACGACGCCGGTATTCTCGCAGAACCTGCATGATTTCAGTTCATGTAGGTAGTAACATACACACATAACTCAATCAAAAACAATAACAAAAAACAAAACAACAATTTCAACAAATTAGGCAGAAGGTGGTCCTAGATGGCATAAGTAATTTTATACTAAATAATAATAATATTGGTATTTATATAATACTTCTATGTATACATATTTATAGAATCAAAAGTATGACGGCGCCTTTAATATTTCTAGAGTGGCAACACTGCTACGTCACTTCCACTCTGACGCAACACCGCATGCTGGTGCAAAAATTTTCGGTGGATGGCGGCCATCAAGTTGGAATCCGTCGTGATCGAAGATGTGTGCCACGTGTTCGGTGGAGTGTCGTGTTAAATTGACTAATCGAATTATCTTGGACGTAATAGAGATTGTATTTCAATTGTTAATGTAATATTTGTAACGAACTGAGATTATATTATGTTGATCAAGTAGAAAGTGCATTAATTCTATTCGCCCGATCACTCACGCTTATTGATCGTTTATCCTACTCTATGATGAAGCCTGCGTGTAATGATTCTGTAGATCCTTCAAATATATTGAAAATAACAAAAAACAACAAAAGAAAATAATAATAAAGACGTTATATTATAATGTTTGAGTGCAGCATATTAATGTTGTTTCTGAACATCTCCCGGCTCTTATCAACAAACATGACACTGATTGTCATCAATGTCATATTTGATATTTCTAATATCAATTGCATTATAAGCATCCATCAGCGACTGCGCAAATGCGGAATAGAAGCTAGGATGACTTTTTATGATTGGTAATATTTAAACTTATCATGTATCAACATAAATTTTCACATCATAGACGACTATGTAGTGCAATCTACGTATAATTATTGTTTATGGGGTGATACCTCTACTGAGATATAAGCTAGTGGATTGTGTTTATATGCGCGTAATTCAGCTTACCAGTAAAGTAATTTACTCGAATCATAATAGGTGATTACTTGTTCACGTTTAGTTATTGTTGCAATATTATAAAAAATATACCTGTGGAAAAGAAAGAAGAAAGATAATACCTACATTCATTTTGACAGAAAACACACAACACATACTGCAGACTGAGTAGACGTAGTATAATATAGTTATACAGAAAAAACAATGGAGACACTGGGGGAAATCAATTAATGGCATAATTAATTATAATAATTATTGCATTATACGAACATAAAATAACTGAAAACAAAAAAAACAGAAATAGGAAATTTAAAAAAACACAAATTTTCAAGTTCCTCGTCCTAGGCGCTCATAGCCAGTTGCACTCAGTGATCGGTAAACAATTTAAGTTTTGGTGCGTTGTTAAGGTTAAGCAGCGTTGGGTGCAGTCAGTCTATAGATGGGTGACCGCTTAGTGGTATTTCATCTGAACGTCTCCGTGCTTTGGAGGTCACGTAAAATGTCGGTGTCGGTTGTTGTCAAATTGACAGCAGTCGTTAAGCCATGTCAGAGGCCTACAGGCGGCTTGAACAACTCTTGACAACAGGTTGACCGCTAACCACACGAAAGGAAAAGAAAGAAGTAAGTTCCTCCTTTCTTCTCTTCTATCTATTTTGCCGAGCCCGACATGGTAACACAATATTAAATTTGGTCTTTTATATTATTCTTTCGTAACAACATGTAATACACATGGAGAGCAATAAAGGATTGAAAATGCAATTAGGTGCTAATGTTTCTGGTATCTGAACAGAATTTTACGAAATACAGCGTAGAATTAAATATAACTATATGTTACGAATTTGTTCTCTTATGAAAATCCATTCAGTGATTTTTGTGATGCTGTAACAAACAGAGATACGGCAGAAATTAAAATAAAAATGTTTTAGGTTCAAAAGCTTCTAAATAATTTATCCCAATAAATATATACACGCGGGCTCGCAACCGTTTAATTTACAGCTATTCAATTTACTTTACAGGTGTAAATATACTAACTATTCATAAGATGTTATTTATACTGATGTATTAGCTATTAGATTCGTATGCGTCTAATTCAGCTCACCGCAGTGAAGTATTTATACCGTAGAAGTACCTTATCCTACAGAAGAACAACATCATGTCGGCCATTATTAACAAACAGAAAAAGATCACAATGGTCCGCATAACGACAGCAAACATGTTTATCAAAAGCTTGGAAACTATATTGATCGCAGGAACACAACTACGAATTAAAAGAACAGTATCCATAACCATAAACCATTTTAAATAACATCATATATTTTGGATTTTACAACAAAAAATATTTTTCAGGCATTCGTAGAATGCACCTTTCTTTTTTCTATAATAAAGTGTAATATAATAATATAATACTATAATACTAATAATAAAGTGGAACAGAAGTATTGTAAAAACAATAATATTATCCTTTGGCAATCGACTAAAATACTTTACAATACTGATAGTCCTATAAGTATTATACGTTTGTACCAAATATACATAATTATACTTAATCGTATTTTCAGCCTGCCTCAAGGAAAATTCATTGCTACAGCAATTCACCTAACGCTTAGGAGTATAATTTTAAACGTCTAGCTTACGAAGGAACTTGTAATAAAGTGAGCTTTTGTTTTACGCAATGAACGGAGATAATTGAGTCGAATGTTTAAATACTTCATTTACCTGTGTAATGTAACGAAGTAGTAGACACAGTTTTATTAAATTACAGATAAAAGGTTAAATGATAGACGAGGCATGCTTTAAAGCCCATTAACAGGGCAATCAAGAATACAATTTTTCCCGCTGGAATAATACCTTCAATTGATAGAAGATTGTGCAAAAAACTGTGTGTTGTGTTTGTCATCTGCAATGAGTGGGCTTACAGGCTCCTAAAGAAGTTTGCTGTTTTAATGAGGTAGCAATGTGAATGCTGCCGCTTATCCTGACATCAAAGTGACTAGATTTGAAACAAGCTTTATAAGTCACGGGTCCAGGTGGACCCAGGTGCTTTTTAAGACGTAAGAATGCCTTTATAAATAGCCTTAGTTGGTTAGAGGTGTAATATATTCATAATATGTCAGCTATATTTAGTTGTCTACCAACTGCCGACCCAGACTTCATACCTGCTGCTGAATATTGCTTACTTGAAAATCCAGAACCTATGTCGAACAAAACCCTTTACCATTCGGCATTCGACAGCAGCTTATACTTACCCTACTAAATAAACGAAAGGCATAATTAGTATTATTACTCTGCTATCAGTATATTAGGCAACCTCCCCCGAGTCTTTAAATTACTAGTTATCTAAGAACAATCATGTAACGAATTTGGCACGTTCTATTTTCGAGCCTTTTTTTAAGAAACACTTAGTAGGATCACGAAGTTACGGGCGAATAGATAACTGAATGGTCATGTAAAAGGCCCGTCTGCGTTCCGATTCAGGGTGATACATGTATGATTAATTTCTAAACGTATTCTTTTAATTTTACAGTTTAATGTAAGTTTATAATGCATTTATTTATTCATTATCCGTTAAAAATGTACCGCGTATGTCTTATGGCTTATATCATTGTACATAGTTGGCACCAACAGTGAAATAACTTATAAACGAAACCTATTGAAATATTCCTACACGTGATGCAAGGTCATGAATAGCTTATTTGACAAAGAAACCGCTGTAGAGTTTGCGGTTTCAAAGTTCTAATGTAATTAGCAAAAAATATATTCGAAGTATTAATGAAAAAGCGCAGACTATAATTAACGAACTTACAAAGGAGTACAGAGAAATAGAACTCCATATATGTGGAGCCTGGAGTAGGTGCTCGTGTCAAGAACCTTTCAGAGTAAATAATAGGGGTTGTTGTGAAGTTAATTTGTTCTTTGTATTTGACGATGTCCCTAAGATTCATTGAGCTCTAGCCAATGTTATCGCACTTTTAGACAGTGCTCTGCCGTAAAAGCAACTCAAACTATTTAGAGAATTCGACGTTGAAATTTTGATGTCAAAATGAACTGACAGCAGTTTAGATGCGCATTTTAAGTTATTATTACAGTCATTATATTTCAATTACTGACGCAGCATATTAAGGATTAGCTTCTGCCAACGGCTTTGCTCGCGTAAAATTAGGCTAGGTTATAAATACTTAGAAACGGTAATTTTATTTTTAATTAAAGTATAGTTTTTGAGTTAACTCCTTACACAAAAATCAAAATAATCCTCTTTATAATACCTACTTATTATTATAGATGAAAGCAAAGACCAATATGTATAAGTATCTATAGAGAACTGTTATTTTACAGGATAAATATCTGTGATATTGAGATTTGTGTTAGAGAACAAGGATGAATGTATGTAATACAAGCGTTATTGTAAATGATTATATTTGTGTATTTTAAATATAGGTATAAAATATTAAAGAGTAAGTTCCGTATCATTGAATATCATACCACACGTTGAAATTTGACTAACCACCCGCGCTGATTGCTTTCCTCGATCAATGCTCAATCCAAAAACCTATAGATTAGAATAATTAATTTTATTAATTATTGCTTTAGTTAGCATTAAAATGTTGCAAAATGTTGAATATTAATAATATTCTGTTTATTTAAGTATTTTACGAGTAAGATCCATATGGTTAAGTTTCGAACATCACAACATTTTGAGATTTAATTTGTCTCGCTTTAGTTTTTATTTTTGGCCATTCGTGCCTACTGCAGTCTAGAAGGCATTTAAAAAAAATTGCGCTGGAATAATAAATTAATAACAGCGAAGAATTTCAACGTAAATATAAATACTGTCTCAAACTTATATATAAATCTAAATTTCACATCAGACATCTTAATTGCGTAGCAGACAAAGGTATTGAACGATTCCTAAGATTTGTTTTCCTAAACCACATAATATGCACTATTTACACACAATTCTAGTCTTAATAAAACGTGACCGAACATTATTGACTATATGATATTACGCACTAATCAAACTCGACCCTTAGCTTGATCGACGCGCCTCACACTACAACTTTGTAATGATTACAGTATAATATATGAAAATTCTCCATACCGCTTTCACGACCGTTATTCGGCTATAATGTAGAAAAAGTATTAAGAAAATTGGAAAACCTTGATATGCTTATTCTAAGCATTTTATACTCCATATGTTACATATACCTACGTTTTATAATTGATATTAGTTTTATCATACTATTTCGAGTAGATTATAGGATAAAAGTAGTTGAAATATAGGGCATCCAGATCACAGTGTGATCTGGATGCCCTATATTTCACTATTCAAAACGATACTTCTAATCAAAATCATTCTACATTTCACTATTCGAAACGATACTTCTAATCAAAATCATTCTACATTTCACTATTCGAAACGATACTTCCAATCAAAATAATTCTACATTTCACTATTCGAAACGATACTTCTAAATCAAAATCTAGTCCAATTTTAGTTCTCAAGAACGATTTTTTTCGTTTCTCGGGAACTGATAATTGATAAAACTCTTAACTGTTTATCTTTTTAACTGGTAGATAAATAGGAACCGGCTTATGAATAGTCTAACCACAACAGCTCAAGCTGTTTAACTGGTAGACCGGTTTATGAACAGCCTAATCGAAAACAGCTAATTAAGCTGTCGTGCGTAGCCTGTCCCTATATATTAGCTTTCTTCTATTAAATCTATCAGGTTGTTGTAGATTCTAAATATTCGAGCCCATTGCACAAGCACTTTAAACCGAATTTTAGAGCGTTTCTTGTTTTCTTTATAGCAAGGTATTAAGATTGCATTGTACTGCTCATGATTTATTATTTTTACAACATGCAGCCCGCACAATTGCTTTTCTACTATCAATACCTGTACTCGATCTCCTATACTCAATGTCATGGTAACTGATGCAATTATTGTATTTTCAAACACAATTATTTATATAATACAAAAAATTTGGTTTTTTTCTGGTGCTCTAAATTATTAGCGAGGTATGGTACAGGTACTTATGAAATAAAACAAAATAATATATCATATTAATTTATATTTTATTATGAAAAATGCAATTGTCCTGACACCACTTATACAAACATGATACATTTTTTAACGCACATATTTTCTTATGAAAAATACAACAAAATATATTAGGAGTTTTATAATACTCTTCTTGAAGCTTTGTTAAACTTGAACAATTATAATCTTCTAAGTTATATACATTGTTTATGCCAAACATTTTCTTCAACCAAATCACTTTTTCACATCCTTTTGTAAAAATATTCTTTTTTTTTAAAAATTCTAATACAATATGCTTATAATTAGGGTATGGTACAAATCCTTCGTTCCATAATATTCCTCTATTTCTCTCTATCCAACTTACTTGTATGCGTTCTTTTGGAGTCAAAGTATAGAATGGATGCGGAGGCTTAATCAAAAATACGAATATAGACTTTTCACATTGAATCGCTATTTCTTTTGGAATAAACTCATTGCTTTCACTCTTAAAACCTTGTGCATCTATGATGACGTTCATGATAATTTTCGAATAATGTTGCTTAATGGTCTATATTCGATAAGACGGTCGTTTATGATGAGGCAATAAGCTGTTGTATTAGCAGGAATATCTTCTGCACATTCTATTTCTAAGCGAACATCAACTGGTCCAGATTTCAACGAATCATTTTGTCTGGAGCAGTCTATTACGAATAATGGAGCTTTTTCTTTGAATGTCAACAGATCAAGCAGGGGATCTTTACTAGAGTTGTAATATGACTGGCGGAAATTGCAATACATTTCATATAATATACTATATTTACCTTTATCAAAATTTAAGTTGAGTGAGTCATAAGGAAAGTATTGTGAATTTAAAAATAATTTAATGTCTGTTACTTGACAATTATCAAATGTAGATGAGCTTTTAGTTACATTATTTTGTCTATTAGTTTGTAAACCAAGTATCACAAATCTCGGCTTTTCTAATTGTGAAGTTGTTTTAATGGACCATGAATGTTTTGTTGTTTTAGGTAATACTGGATATTCATATAAATCCCAGTTTCTGAATGCTAGCTGAATCGCTCGATCCTTTTCTAGGTGTTTGAGTAGAGATAGCCTGTCACGATCAGAAACTTTGACATGTGGGACACGCCATTGTATTTTTTGAATATCTAATTCTACATTATCATTTTTTTCTGTAATAACACAGTTTGAAATAGATCGACTTCTTTGTAATATAAGTTCATGTCTGCAATTAACAATAATTTTATTATAGTCTTCTGCAAAGCCTAATATTTTGTTTAATGGAAGAATGGCACTAAAATGTCCATCTCCTTTCTCGGTACCATTCAAGTTCCAACCCCACACTGCAGCGACTTTGCTTTCTCCTTCATTCATAGAAATGTAAGATTTTATAGAAGTTGTAATGCCAACATTTTTAATACGATCTATTTCCACACCATTCAGTTCATATCTAATATCTTGAAATAAAAATGAAAATGGATTATTTATAAACTGTACACTTTTCTTTAAAATTTTGCCTGATACATCTTTAGAAAATACATTTACATATCCCTCGATGTAAATGGAACTTTCAGATGGTAAGACATATACGTCTTGTTGTTGAATAGGTATTCTGATTTCATCGTTCTCCTTAAAACTGTTGTTATAAGGACTATAGCTATGGATCTCGTAACTTTCAATGGAATTATCATGATGTGGTAAGTCTGTGATCTGTATCATTTTATACTTTAAATCCAAGAGCTTGAAGGAATAATTTATTACTTTTAGTAATTTTTTTTGATGCACTGAACCGTCTGTCTTCTTTCGTTATTCGAGTTGCAATATTGGTTTTCCTTGTGGTGAAAGGGTTTTTATTGAAAACAAGCATATTGTGTAATGTCAAAAAAAAATAAAGTCTAATGCTATATAAACTGCGAGCTAGATATGATGCAATAGAATGAATGTCTTAATAAAAATAAAGCCCTTTTATACATAAATGTTATGTCGTTTCCAAAAGGACTTCAGGAATTTCAAACATAAATGACCACAATTGTATAGATGATTTCCTTGATAATTATTGTAGTTGTAATACAAGTTGCGTCCTAAATACTTTATACATTCTTTCGGAGGTTTCAGATTACCGTAACTGTCAAAATATTCAATATAATTATTAATTTTTCCATAGGCTACCCAATGCGTACCAGAGTTATCAGAAGAATCCAGATTAATAATTCCACATTCTAAAGATGATGGTTTTCCTGATAATTCATCTCTCATAAATACACCTCGAAAAAAAGGAATATTTTTCGAGTACTTTATTATATCAATATTAGTTAAAGGTCTTTTAGGTAGCCGGATATTCAGTTTTTTTTCTTCGATATATAAATACCTAAACCTTTTTTATAGGGTTTAACATGCAATCCTCTACCTATGCACAAGGCTTCTATTTCTCTATTATGTCTTTCTAATTCAGCCAGTCGTTTTTTCGATGTTTTGTATTCATTTATCGCTTTTGTAATTCCAGCAACGCCACCAGTTAAGCTACCGACCGCAGATAATCCCGCAAATATAGGCACTAGTGGGAGAAATCCACCAGTTTTGGGTACGGGTATAACTCTTGGTAATTTTATTGGTAAATCGGCAGTTACCTCTTTAGCAGCTGCAAATGCTAAATCTATTAGTGCCTTTTTACATTTAGGTTTTATTTTCTTTATATGTCTTTTTGTATGTGAAACAATATTTTTAAAAGTCTTTTTTAAACCTTTGCTGGATTTCTTTGAATTCATGATGTTTTTATTTAGATTGTTCATTAAGTCTTGTTGTCTCACTTAAATCTTTGAATGTAAATATTATTTCTAAAGTGCTTACTGTGTTGAGAACCGAAGAGTAATGAATTAAAATACGTCAAGTTACTCATTTATAAAGGTTCTTTCTCCAATCAAGGAGAAATCAACTTACTTTTTTTGTCAAGTACTCCAAAAGTATTAATGACTTACACAACATTTTTCTTATCTATCCAACAATTTTCATTAGCTGGAAGGCCTAACCATTTCACGTACATTTTATTACCTTTCTTTTTTAAAATTTTTTCTATGAGATAAATGTTTGGATGATTGGTTTTTTGAAGTTCTTGAGCATAAAATGATCCTAAAATTGGCTGTTTTTTGGCATCTTCTAGTAAGTAAGTCGTTGGACGAGTATTTTGCACTTGTATGATTTTAAAAATTTCAGTTGACCAATTTGGAGTGAAACCCTTCTCAAAACATCCTTTATATTTACTGATTCTCACAAAATGACCAACTCTAAATCTTTTGCATTTTAAATTATTTTTAGCTTTAAAGATATTAACGTAACATTGTGACACGTCTTCTTTATTTGTTTTATTTATTGAAGCAGGTGTCTGTTTTATAGTTCTATGAAAACTATTATTGTACTCATAAATTTTACTATCTAGCGTGCCGTCTGTCCACTTATAGTTTCCTTTTAAACTAAAATCTTTATACAGTTTATTTTTTAATGTTCTTATGAATCTTTCTACAATTGAAGCTTTTTTAGAGGAATATGTAGAATAATGATTAATATTATACTTCTTGCAAACGTTTTTAAAATAATCATTATAAAATTCTTTCCCTAAATCAGTTTGCAAATTTTTAGGTATGCGTATATTCAATATAGTTTTAAACGCTTCAGACACAGTTCTTTTATTTTTGTTTTTTAATGGAATAGCCCAAGCATATTTAGAAAAACAATCTATAATCGCTAGTATGTACTTAAAGCCACGGTTTATTTTCGCCATGACTTGCATGTCTATTAAATCTGCTTGCCAAAGATCATCAATATCTCTAAGTATTACATTACGCCGAGGGAAGTTAACTCTCACATTTTTATGAATTTCATTAACAACGTCTACTTTGCTCATAATGTTTGTTCAACTGCCCTGCAATCTGCTTCAGTTCAATATTTTTTTCAATTGTCCTTATTCGATTGGTTAAATTTTTAATAAGTTGGAGAATATATTTTATTTTCTCTAAAAAAATACTGTACATATGATCGAAGTAACTTTTAACACTACTGATACGCTCAATATCTTTTTCAGATCTTTTAGTCTCATTTACTTCACTGTTCATATCAGGGTCAATGAAATGAACATTCATGTTTGATGAACTTTTAATAACTAACCAGTTCATTATAAATCCTATTCTTTTATAATTCCAGATTCTTTCAGTTCTTCAATAATTGAAACTATTTCGTTATCATGACCGGTATTACCAGCATTTTGTGATGCAATCAATAATTTTAGTCTTTCGATCAACTCATTCGGATCATCCCAATAAACATAATCTGTATTATACTTAAATTTCTTATATTTTGGAATATAACCACCAGTCTTAACTTTTTCTAATGCTTCAATATTGTATTTTGCTGCAGGTAATTCGGAAAATAATGGTTTAATGATATTACGATATTTTACTCCTTTATCACCTTTTAGTTGTCCGTTTGGGTCAAAGTTTCGTTTATGTGCATTTGTATTGTAGAGTATATCTTTATAGACAAGCTTATCTTGTTCAGTAACTAACGTTAGATTGGGCTTACTACGAGCCAAAAGTTCTTTTAAGCCAGGAGTAAAATTATAGTGTTTATTACCTATCGAGATAATATACGGATTTTCTGTATTCGAAGCGTTTTTTGACATAGAAAACTTCACATCAGAGTTGCCCATCATAATTTTTTTATTTTCATTGCGAATACCAAATGGTATGTTTATATTATCATAAATATCAATAAAATCATCTTTCTCTAGCGACTTTATCGTTTGGATACTGCTACTACTTGAAGGGTTTTTATCTTCTTCACTGTAGTATTCAGAATCATCATTCGAATCTGAAGAAAATTGATTTTTAGAGGGAAAGTATAAAGAAGATTTGATTTGATTGATCTCATCATGTTTGTTCATATTTTCAATTAATTTTGAAGTTGGATTGTCTTTCTCGTTTACTTTTATTAATGTCTGGATAGGATCTATTATAGGTTTGAATACTTTTTGATATTTGATATAAGCAGCATCTTCTTCATTTTTAATCTGTTTTATTTTATTTTTTATACTGTTTACTGATTTTATCAATTGTTCTTTGATGTCGGAATCGGTTTCCATTTTACTTAAGTGCTAAATAGGGAACTGATATTCACTAAGGCTTCACAACAAATGATATATTGGTAACAGTGTTAAATAATATATGAACTTTCTAAAAGAGAATGAATACGTCAAAACCTTTTCTGTATCTTCCCTTGTTAAGAGCACAGTCTTTGTTTATTAATAAGAAATTGAAATTATCTTCCCATATAGAAGAACAAAGCTTTTTAAATTGAAGCCAGTCTATATCAGTATTAACGTGTTCATTATATATATGCTTTAGATTAGTGTCATCTTGTTTAAAAATCATCAATAGGTTAACATTATCTCGCAATAATTGCTTGGGTATTTTAGAATACGTCTGGGATAGATAAAAACAATCAATTTGTCTATGTCTCCCCATCGCAAAGTAATTGCGAATATTTATTTGATTTTCACAAGCAACATCATCAAATATCATAACTGAATTTTTTAAAGCATCATTTGGATGAACAACCTCGTTGTTGTCATTAAATATAAATAATTTTGCTGTAGGAATTTGTTTCATCACTTCATTTAAGAAACAATACTTAGGTTGAAAAGCTGTTTTTGAATACAAATAAATATGTTTGAATTTAAGTCCATTTTCATGCAACAATAAATTTAACATTATATTAGTTTTACCACAGTTTGATGGACCACATATGATGCATCGGATTGTGTTCGGTAAAAGGGTACTATGTTTAACTTTACGAGATTCATTGGTAAACTTTAAATGTTGCACTTCTAATGTGTGAGGCTGCTTAACGAACTTCATTGTGTTGTCTATTCAAAATCTAATGTTCATCTGTATCATAATAAAATTGTCTAGTATTTATATTTACACTAACAAATCTTATTTTTCTTAAATTATAATTTTAAAATAAAGGTGGTTAAATGATAATTTAAATAATACAACTAATCAATGCGGGTATACATTTATTATATTACTTAATTCATAAACTTAATCTAGTATTTTATATGACATTTGTATACAAGTACAGCGTAATAGAATAGAGTAATTAGTAATTATTTTATACATTTAATTTATGCACATAAAACAGTATACAATGCTATTAGAAATTATAGTATTACATGTCACTGGAATAATCTAAAAACATTGAATCACAGTGACCCCAGGGTAATGTATGAATTTGATCTTGTAATACTTGAACTTTGTCATCGTTTCTTTCTAATACTTGTTTATCTACTTGTTGAGTATATAAAACATGTTTAATTGATTTTATCATATTCATTTTATGTCTGTATGCTTTATTGTTTGAAAGAACATTAATGTAATCATCTAATTTCAGGTCACAAGTAATGGATTTGGAAATACCTTTAGCTTTTTTAATTTGAGTCTTGGCACTGCTTATAAAATATAGTTTAGCTCTTAAACCGATAAATTCTGTAATTAAATCGTCACCCATCTCAAGTTTCCATAATCCAGGAATTTTAGCATTATATTGTGGTATGTGATAAGGATTAGTTACTGTAAAATTACTGGTATCAAACTTAGTAAGATCTTCATGCATATCATGATAAAAATCATCCGTATAAATTAAATACAATAAACTATCGGTATCAGTATAGCACAGCTCAGCATTGTTTCCATATTTACTTTTTATAAAATCATAATGAAATCTATATAAATGTTGTTTAGAATATTCCAGCACTGTGAACCCAATATAAATAGGTCTATCTAAGACAACTTTTTCTCGATATAATTCCACAGCTATGAAATTTTCTGAAAAAATTGATATACTTTTTAAATTTGGTTTAGCTATTAATTTTTCAGCGCTTAGATATTTATTCGTTTTGTTTCTGGTATCTCTCCATTTCGTTAATAATTTAACATCAGCTTGCTTACGTTTATTTTCAATAGTTTTTCCGAAAATGGCATTATTTAATAATTTAAAAAAGTCCTTCTCGAACGCTGTTTTGGAATTTTGACGAAGATTTGTGTTCAGATCAATGTATTTTTTGAGAAAGCTTTCTTGTTTAAAGCTTAGTATGCGATGAATCTTTTTTAAAATTAAACCATTTTTCAAACATTCTTTCAAGTGAACATAATGAATTACATAATTAAGCTTGTCATAAAAATTCGCAACCAATTTTGCTGACTTCCCGTAAGGAGGTATTAATTTTTCAACTGCAAAAGGTAAGTCTTTATGCTTATTATGTAAATAATTTGGATATAACAAGTCTACTTCCAAAATATAACCGTAATCATTATCATCTGACACATTATTTACTACAAAGTTATCAATTTCTTTTGGAGTCAAAAACTTAAATTCTGAAGTAGGAAGCTTTTTCATCATAGCGTAGCCGTATAAATTATTACAATCAAGATATATTAAATAACTAGTTGGTTCTAACTCATTAAAATGTGGTAAGTATTTATTGTTCGCTACAGCATGACGGAGAGAACACTGTGCTAACCCACCACGTATTCCTTTTTCTAATAATTCATACATTTGTAGATCACTTATCAACTCAAGTTCAGTGTCAGTATATAAAAGCATTGCATCCCAACTTAAACTCGGTGACGTTACATAATAAGCTGGATCCAATTTATAGTAACGTAAGCTTATGTTTCTAAATTTTTCAAATATATCACATAGTAAAAGCACATCACATTTTATGTATAAATCTGTATATTCACCAAGGGATTTAACTTCGAAAACATTCCAAACCCTTTGAGCATGTAAATATTCCTCATCAGTTATATGTTTCTCACTTAAGCTGTTATAAAAATAAGACTTTGAGGGAAGTCTAGTCTCATCAAATTTGGACCAAGAATCTATATAGTCATATGGGTAGATACCTTTTTTTCGCATTAAATCAAATTTTCTTTTATCGGTAAACTCTCGAGATAAGTTAATAAAATCGTTTTCTGATAAAATTTTACTCAATGCATCAAGACTAGAACTGAGAAACTGAAAAGAGTCAATGAATTTTATTTGTATGGGATGATTATATTTTTCTGTCTTTATTACTTTCGTTATCGAAAGGTATTTTTCCTTAGTTTTCGGTATGATATTAATAGAGCCTTCATAATTCGCTAACTCTTCAATGAATAAATGTGAGTCATATCCAGACAAATTATGAAAGACAACAGGAATGAATGAACAAACTCTATACATTAAATTACAATGGGAGTGTGCTGCCCCGCGGTACTTAGATGTAATATGATCATGATCTCGAACTTTATCATTAAATAATAATTGTTTACATATGTGACATAGAGTTGAATTTCGATAATCCCTCTCTTCCTCTACAGATAAAGGAGTCATTGGCTTTTTACTATTTAAAATTGTATGTATACGTTTGATGTCCTTTATCAAACATCTAACAAATATTTTGACACAATCGGCACCTCGGTATGTAACATACTTGTTTAATTGATTGTCATGTGCGCAACAAATATAATACGCGAAACATGACGGCTGATGTAATTTTAGTTTCTGAGTATTCAAAGAGTCACTTTCATTACAGTTAATTAACAAACATTCAAAATCAGCGTAAATTATAAAATTAATTTTTTGCTGTCTCTCATAATGTTTAAATTTTAGTTTTGAATTCTTTTCGGGTAATATAGACAAAATCTTGGAGCAGTTATGTGACTTATATCTTTTTTCGTTACTAAATAGTTGTAAACATGTATCGCATAAATAAACTTTACCTTTGTAATGAGTGACTTGACGTCGTACCAGACGTATCAGATCTTTAATTAAACAATAATGTCCAACGGTTTTGTTTTCAATATAAAGTAAATTAATATGATTTTGTCTTCTATTTTTCGATACATAAAGAGGTCCAGTCACAATATCATTTTGTATACCATATATATTTAAACTAATGTTCGTATTGTTTTTCTCAAACATTTTAATATCATTTATCGTAGGAGGAAATGCCATTCCTTCAATATTTAAGACAGAGGAATAATGAGGATATGAACTTGTTCTGCATACATTAATTTTTGTTGGGTATAATCCAGCAACTATACTCCATAGAAAACAACAATTATCTTTATTTTTTATATTTATACAACTTTTGGAATATTTGATAGCTAACGGTAGTTCTATATATGATCCACCTCTCATGGGAGAGTATTTGTTAATATTAATTTCGAGATGGTTCATAGAAATAAATGTCCAACCAGATTGACAGTGCTGAAACTCTGTTAATTTATTATTTAGTGTATTCATTACTTTCGTTAATAATTCATTCAAATCAGTGTTCTTATAAACAATATCATACTTGGTATTAAACGATTTTAATTGTTTTTCGTCTGATTTTGGTAGCATAAAATAGGCAAACAATTCAAAATTCAATTTTATACAACTGTGTTTATTCAGTGACATATTTATCAATTCTATTATATTTATTCGATGATCACACAGGAACGCCTCTAGACTGAGGTACTCGTCTTCCTGAGTGACATTCAATCTGTATGTCATTAATCTGTTTTTAAACGCTGTTGCAATAATATGGATATCTCTGAATTTGGTATCTAATAAACAATTTGCTTTATGTATATTAGTTCTCATATGATAGGAATATTTATTTCTCGGTATTAAAATTTTACATTTCTGACAGTTTATTGACTTTCTAGATCTTGATAAATTACTGCTGAGGTGTGTAACTGTGAAAAAAAAAAAAATAAACAAATATGACGATATTATTTATTAATAATCATAAATAGATTACACAAGTAAGTACAAAATATTATCATAAGTGGGTACAATTATTATTCTTATTATAAATAAAGATACAATTATTAATAATTAATAGTTATACAACAGTCAAAATTAAAACAATTGTCAATCATAGGCTCCCAAGTGAGTGATTGAGCAGTTTTTAAAATCTTTATGAGTTGACTTTACGAATTCTTTTATATGTTGCCAAGACTCCTTATTTTCATCCAATTTAGTTTTTATGGTAGTTATAGCAGAGCGCCATCTATTTATGGGTGTTATATTTTTAATTTCATCTGTATAGTATATTTTCACCTCCACGTAGTATTTTCCTTCTTTGGTCTCGCTTATCTGTCGAGAATAGCCCTTAGCCATTCTTCTCGTAAAATAAGAATAAAGAGGCGGTATATTACCGGTTTTGCTGGCGCTTGGTGTTTGGATGACATTTCCTTCACTATCGCTGCCTTCGCCAAATAATTCAGCGGCTGTAATTCGAGCTGGAGGTGTGACCGGAGGGATTGTGGGTTTCGACTTCTTTGCACTAGACCCTTCATACGACTTGCCAGATCTTTCCCGCTTCGTTTTTTTGTCCATTAACTTTCCTCTCGCCTTCACCTCTACTTCGGAGTCGTCACTAGAGAGGGAGAGGTCATTGGCGAGTAGCTTTGACCTGGGAACAAAATAATAAAATAATTAGAGCTTGCAATCAATAAATCTCAAAATAATTGTAAGATGAATTTATTTATTATTGAAAAGATTTATTTATTTAAAGAAAAAGGCTAGGAAATGTTTTCTCTATAATTTATTTTACACACGTTACCACACACTAGAATAAATCATATATTTATATCATGAATGCATTTGCCTACACAAATATCACATGCGCAAACACCTACCTACATCTCAACACAACTATCATATTATATTACGTATTCAGTACAGAAAATCGATTGTTCACCTACTGGACTAAACAGAATGATAATTAATATTTTAATAGTATTAATCATTAACAAATATTTGAGCCGTCCAGGAATCGAACCCACGACACGCAGCATCTACAGAGGGTAACAATAGCACATCATTGTATCTGAGCTGAACGTGTTAACTAATCAATAGGTATTACATAAACATACATACACTCAAGCCTGTATCCCCGAAGGGGCAGGCGGAGAAGTGTGTTACACATCTGTATGTACATACGTGTACACCCACATTTCGCCAACTATGTTTTTCAGTCCCACGTAATAGGTTGCGAGCCTATCGTCGTCTATCGGACACGTTTTGCCAGACTCCGTGCTGCTACTGAGAATTTCTTCACAGAAAAACCCAATAACACTGCCTGACCTGAGAATCGAACCCGGGGTCTCATACATAGCAGTCGTATTCACTACCGCTGAACCATCGAGGCAGTCTAATCAATATTAATGAACTCTTTACTACTGGAATACATATTATTCAAATGAATAATTGTTCTATAACACTAATTTAATAGTAGAATTTAATTATGAGTACTTACATTGTTGAAGAATAGATAGTAGCTTGGTGAATTTCAACTCGAGATTGTCGATTCGTTGTTGATTCCTTCCAGAGAGGATTTGTGCCGGAGACTAATGTGTGAGCTGATTTTATAGGGCTAAAATCACGTCATTACATCCTAATTTGTAAAATTGCTTTCTTGCAAAAATTGACAATAATAATTATTTAGGCACACGAGCGTGCAAAACGCTGCGTTTTTGTTTTAGCGATTTTAACAGACAAACGTTAACCGATTTTGAATCTAATTTACATAAATAATAAATATGAAACTACAAATTTAATAGGCATCAATGAAAAGTTTATTTTCAGATTAAAGGTAGCCAATAAAATAAACGCCACGATTTGCACGCTCGCATGCAACTCATAGCCATGTGTACGTAAGACGAGTCTACCTCCTCATATTTCTGTGTAATAATAACAGAAGTTTCAATTAATCTTATTATTTTGAACCTTAATAAGAAAATATATTAAATGTGAACAGGTATAAAACCAGTACAACCGAAAAAAAAAATCATTCTGTTAAGATTTTTTCATCTATAATGTCGGTAAGTAAATCAGAACCTTTTTTTAAAAAAAATATTTTATTTTTCATATTTATAGAATTGAAATCTCTATGATTATTAATATGTAATTTATTAATATGTAAAAGGTTAGATAATCAATCATAATTTTATATAAATAGGTACTTATCTTATTTATTTTGTTTTAGGAATCCGGCGATCTTTTCATCTCCCCTCCATCATACGCACTAAATCCGACAGCACAAACATTACGTCAAAATGTAAAGAACTATTTGGAGAGAGAAATACCGTTCTCCTCATACTCTCCGATGTCACCACCTTTGTCTGTCCCACTACAGAGGGAAAGACCTTCCGAATTCGAAGTTAGAACCAATAGCAGCGTTAGCAACATCAATAACAAAAGACGGGGAAGCGAAATTACGTATTCGTATGTTAAAAAGTTTGTAAAGGGTCCATATTATGGTAAAATAATACGCATTCAAATCTTTGATGCTGGAAAATTCAATGAACCTAAATATTGTGAGTGTAACTGTAATGCTGATGTATGTGCTCAACATATTGTTGAAAATGTATTTGATGATGATGTATACATGTGTGCTAAAGATATGGTAAATAAAATGTTAAAGAAAATAGTATAGTTAATGTTCTTTATAGTTTACATACATATAACTATGTATTTTAGGCATTTTGTTTATAAGCAAATTTATTGATAAAGGAAATGTTATTAATATTACATTGACAATAAACAGTTTCAATTAATATTTGTCTTTTAATTAACATCTTAATCACAAATTATCTATCAGAGATAGCTATTATTTTAAGTAAGTAGGTACCTACTTACCTTTAAAATCATTCAATGTCATACATTATTTGCCTTAAAGTTGGTATAGTTACCTATTGAGTGAGCATGTATCAATTAATATTTTATAAACACAATACGTGATTGAATCACATTCGATGGTAGCGAGTCTCATATAAACATAAGTAGGTATATCTGCATAGTTACAGAGGCACATGATGGGTTCAGAGTGCGAACTTAGGATGGAATGCGTTCCGTTTCCTTAATAGGAATATTGTAAACAATCTAGCACCTCTAACAGCTTAATAGGTATGAACATTAATAAAATATAGTCATTCGTATCATATATGTACCTATGTTGAAAATATATTTGTCTAAATATGTGTTTTTTTTTCAAAATGAATGTATTGTAAGTACATCAGTCTCGTTATTTCGAAATTTGATTAGAAGTCTCGTTTCGAGGATTTTGTAACGAGATACCTTATAATATAAAACGTACCTACATAATATGGATCTCCGTTTACTTATACTATCTACTACTTATACTCTCTTTACACCTATGATAGATTTCGAGTCAATGAATATAAAAAAATAAGGCCTTATTCATACCTATTAATGATTGTGATTAGAAGTATCGTTTCGAATAGTGAAGATTAGAATATTTTTGAATAGAGGTATCATTTCGAATAGTGAAATGTAGAATGATTTTGATTAGAGGTATCATTTCGAATAGTGAAATGTAGAATGATTTTGATTAGAGGTATCATTTCGAATAGTGAAATGTAGAATGATTTTAATTAGAAGTATCGTTTCGAATAGTGAAATGTAGAATGATTTTGATTAGAAGTATCGTTTTGAATAGTGAAATATAGGGCATCCAGATCACACTGTGATCTGGATGCCCTATATTTCAACTACTGATAAACAGCCTAGGAGCTCAGTTATATACAAAGAAAATTGATCCTGTTTTTTGTAAATTCTTTTTATTTACAATTTTGCAAACACAGCTTGCTAAAAACGATTAGAAAAGTGACACACTTTTTGACAATCTTTAAAAATTATGTTTACAATAGTAGCAAGATCCTCGTTTAAACCAGCGATTACATCATTTCATCATTATCATTATACTATAAGTAATAATAATAATAATAATATATTTATTTTCCAAAATACAGACAGATATAATAGGTACATAAAAACATAATTGAGTATGAATTATGGAAACAATAGTACATTGTGCTGGGACTATGTTGCTAAAATCTGTACAAAATTATAAACCCTATCTCTTAAACTAGGTATTCCTGTATTTTAAGAGATAGTGTTAGGCTATTAATTTACACTAATAAATGTATACAACAGGTTGGAAAGCAGTGTTGATCCTTCAATTAATTTAAAATAAACAAACAAGCAAAATTTCTTATTATAATTAATGTTAAATATAATAACGTTAAATATCTAATAATGTGAATGTATTTTATGGTAAACATATATATGTGTGTGCGCGTGTGTGTGTGTGTGTGTGTGTGTGTGTGTGTGTGTGTGTGTGTGTTTGCGTGTGTGTGTGTGTGTGTATGCGTGGTCATGAGAGGTACTTTAAAAGGGACTCTGTTTGGAAATAGTCTTGATTTTGTAGCCACTCAGTCACTTTAGATTTAACTTTATATATGTTAAGATCTCTAATGCCCAGTTTTTTATGAATTTGCTTGTATAAATGAGTGCTTTGCGTAAAGAACTGATGTCTAGCAAATGTGGTATTGTGTGGGGTACCTGAGGGAAGGTTTATTCTCTTTGTAGGGTCCGCAGGGGGGAGCCTCGAATGTTTCCTAAGGGTAGATTTCAGCACATAGAGCTGCCGCACTGTTAGTACTCTACATTCTGAGTATAATTTTGTGGTTGGATATCTTCTGGGCTTTTTGGTCATAACCTTAAGTATAGCTCTTTGTGCTCGTTCTACTCTGAGAAATTTGGTTTTATTTGCTCCTCCCCAAACAGCGATACAGTATCCTATAATTGATTTGCATAAGGAATTATATACCAAATTTAATGTAGCACTGTTCGCAGACTCCCTGAGTCTCTTAAAAATGTGAATGAGACGCATTACGCGAGTGGTTAGTGTATCCAGTTGTTTGTCCCATTTTAGTGCATCGTCTATAAGTATGCCTAGGTATTTAACGCTATCAGTCCTGCTGAGTGTGGGGCAAGAACAAGACGCGGATTGGTCTGTGCATGAATGAGCAGTTATTAAAAAAGAAGAAGGCGGTGAAGTGTTACGTCGGATGGTAAAGGGGATAAAAACAGTTTTGTTTAGGTTTAGGGTTAACAAGTTAGAGTTTAACCAGTTCATTATTTTAGCGAGAGTAGTTTCTGCCTCTGTTTTAATGATATCCCAAGTAGGTCCATAAACGATTATTGCCGTGTCGTCGGCATAAGCATATAGCTTAGAGTTTGGAAAGTCCATCCTGCAGAGGTCATTGACATAAATTTGGAAGAGGGTGGGCCCAAGTATACTTCCCTGCGGGATACCGTAAGTTAAAGAGTCTTCATCACTTAGGTACATATCAATTTTAACACGCTGAGTGCGATTATTCAGGTAGTCTTTGAATATGTCTAGAACAATCCCTCTTACACCCAGGCGTTCCATCTTCGAAAGAAGTTTAGGAACAGAAACTGTGTCAAATGCTTTGGAAAGATCCAAGAATATCCCCATACACTTAATACCAGTATCAAGTTTCCTAGCGACCAGCTGTGTCAGTTCCAGTACAGCATCTTCTGTCGATATGCCTGTTCGGAAGCCGTACTGGTTGTCAGCTATTATTTTGTATTTCTCTAGAAAAGTTCTTAACCGGTTGTTAAGAATCTTCTCCAAAACTTTAGAGAGCGTAGGCAGAATAGATATGGGTCTATAATTGTTGACACAGTTTCTGTCCCCTCCTTTGTGGATTGGATGTATTATCGCCTTTTTAAGTGAGTCTGGGAATATACCTGTTTGCAAGCAAAGATTGCAGAGATGGGTTATAATTGGAACCAATACCGGGCGACTGTTCTTTAATAACAAAGCTGATATCCCATCCCATCCAACAGCACAATCACTGCGTAATTGTAAGATCAAGGACTCTACTTCGACCTCGTCAACCTCGATTACACCAAGTGAATTTACAGGAGTGTGTGACGCACTGTATGACTTTCGGTGCAAAGTATTATTCACGGATGAATGGGAGTTATAACCCCGTAACATGATTTCTTCGGCCATATTTTTGCCTACCCCACCAAAGAATTTACAGACCTCATTAATAGATGAAACGGGATTCTCATGCAATTGTAATAGTTCAACTGGACTATCGTAATTTTTTTGAGTGTTCGTTATTGTTTTAATCGTTCTCCATAGTGCTTTTGGGTTATTGCTAGATTTTTCAAGTTCATTCTTTTCGTAACATATTTTTAGTTTTCGCAGAAGTGAATTACAAAAATTTCGATAGCGCGTGTAGGTTACTTTTAATATTAGGTTGTCTGGTGCTTTTTTTGACTGTGTATGTAATTTATCCCGATGTCGAGTACATTTAAGTAGGCCAGGTGTCATCCACGGTTTTAATGTTCTGTTACGTCTTGATATTTTAATTTGTTTGGTATGTTTAGATATAACAGCTTTTATTATACTTATGAATTGATACATAGCTAAATTTGCATCTGTCATTGTATAAATTGTTGTAAAGTCTGTGGTTTCTAATTCTAATTTGATTGCCTCATAATCTATTCGAGCATATACATGAATTCTCTTACGAGTGGGCTTAACGTCAGCTATAGATAATAACATTGGTTTATGGTCAGTGATGTATGAGTTTATGACAAGAGTTGTAGCGTTAAGATTGGTCTTTAAAAGTATATGATCGATACTATTTTCTAATCGTGTGGCAAATAAATGAGCTGGCAAGAGTCCATGCGAGGCGTTTAAAATAAGGTAATCCAGGCTCCGATCGCTTAAGTTGTTTTGCCTTATATCTATATTTAGATCACCAACTAAGGCAATATTTGGGTTAGGGATGCTGTCGTAAACGCTATTTAAACTAGTCAGAAAACTATCAAAATGTTCTCTTGAGTTGTATGACGGGGAACGGTATACTGCTACCAATGCCAGCTTGTTGTCAACTTGACATACTAGACAGTTCCCACCTTTAAAATTTGGTTCCCATAACGTAATTTGCAACCCTAGTCTCGAATAAATTATGATGCCATCATTTTGGTTGCAGTTTGTTAGAGTAGCGTGTGCCTGAAAATCTGTTATTATAGGTATATTATTAACTTTACTGAGCCAACATTCCGTAAGGATAATTATGTCAATGTGAATATTAATTGAGTGGAGTAGTACTTGTAGCTGTTCGATGTTTTTATTTACACTGCGTATGTTAAGGTGTAGTAATTTTATATCGTTTACAGTCTGATTGACATAATTTAAACATTCCTCTGGGTTACAATTATATGAATTACCTACAATTATTTGCTCAAGTTCACTGTTAATATAGCTTAAATTAGCCATTTATAATAAAATAAATATATTACAATAACATATTACTATTGAAATACAATACAATAACCTTGTGTAGCGAAAAGCGCTAAATAAATTTCGTAAATGCATGACAATGACACTGCAACTTATAAGAATTATGGTAGAACGATTTAAATATGCACTGTTTGTATCATTAATATACATATTCAGTGTAGATATATATTTACTGATTTGAGAGAGATGTATTAGAGTGAACGTATGTGTTGTGAGTGTGTGTGAATTTAATTTACCTAGAAAATATAATATAGAATTTAAATAACATTTTATGCAAACAGTATAACAGTGCAGAAAAGTGAGTTTACATAGTCAGATATTTATGTTACCTATGTCATGGAGACTTTTATCAGAATTTATGAGTATTTGTTTATCACCCTCGCATTTTCGCAAGAAGATATTTCCATTTGAAATCCAACAATAATTGTAAGCATTTTTCTTAGCGAATTCGCGAGCCTGATAAAATAGCTTCTTGGTGCTGCCCGGCAGTTGCTCGGCAACATAGACCGGCTGGCTTTTCCCTGGTATGCCGATGTCTGAGCTGTTTATTTTCTCTTGTTTTGGCTTCCCTGTATTATAAGACCTCACAGCAGATATAAGAGCTTGCTTTTTCTGTACTGAAGTAAATTCAACAATTATAGGACGTGGAGTGACAGGGTTAGGGGACTTACCCGGTAACCGATATATGTCACGGATCTCGCAGTCTGCAACACGTACTCCAACAACTTCGCCTATTTTACATACCGTCTTCGTCAGGGTAGTGTTACATTCCGCATTATCTTGTGGGATATTTCTAAGTTCAATACCTGACGAGCGTGACTTATGCTGTAGATCTATTATCTTACGTTCTAGATTTTCTATGTATCTTTGTTGATCCTGGCGCTCCTTCCTAAGATCTTCAACTTCTTTTTTCAAGTCTTCGAATTGTTTGTTAATAAATGACATCGAGATTCTCAGTTCTTCATTTGACTTGCGAATTTCATCATTGGACGCCTTTATGTGAGAATTCTGAGTTTTAATTTCAACGATATCAGCCAACATTGTGGATAATTTGCTATCTTGTTCGTCTCGCCAACTTGATAATGTGTCTTGAAGATTTTGGATGTCCAAGGTTGACCCACCTTGAGGTGAGTTAGCCGATCTTGGGCGTTTATTTCTGGTGGTATTCACGAAGTCGCTCATCAATACGGCGGAGCCGATGTCCGATTCAGATGATGTATGAATTTGACGCGGATTCTCCGTTTGTTTTTTATTTGGTGGGGTACGTTTTACAGTTGACATTTTCGAGCGTGGAAGAGCAAAGAAAAGTGAAAGAAGAATGGGAGAATAAGTCTCTAAATGACACAATCCCGGAGCAGTACAGAGCCTGCATAAATGTCCTACGACGCGTGTCCGTGGTTGTAGGCACGTGTGTTGCCGTTATTATTCGTGCAGGCGTTTTTGTGGTGGCTGTTAACGATGAAGCGCGTGTAGCGGATCACTATTTTGCCGGCCGCTGTTACCTGCTCGGTGGCGCGTTGAGCGAGCGCTCGGGCTTCCTGCCCAAGCGTCGAGGCGGTGCCGGTTCCGATCCCACTAATCACAATCACTTTTTCTAATTTACTTAGAGTGTTAATGTACAAATTTATATTTGTCCTCTTCTAGGACCGCCCAGTGGGCGTATATCACAGGTAAAAATACTTAAGGAGTAACAGAGAATTTAAAAAATCAAATCCGACCAATAGATGAATTTAGAGTTTGGTATTTAACGAAACAATCAACACGCGTCCACACCGTTGTACGTTTACTGGTCGAGTTAAATATCCCGGCTGCAAAAGTGCCTTTACCACATCAACGATCGCAGTCAAAAATTCGAACTGATCTTCTGTGAAGGGCAGGATATTCTGGCTCCATAAGGCATTATGCCATAGCAGATTTTATGTCTAGCTCACGCTAGCAGTATTATTCAGAAAAATCTTATGTATTACATATCGGCTTAGGTGTTCTTATTGAAATTAAACTATATTATACGGATATCGCGTCGTTTATTTTCACAACAAGATTATTACATATTTTTGAAACTCTTAAACCCAGTTTTGCTGTTAACATGGCTACTGAAAAGCAATCGAAACGTCGGAAAAAATTTAAATCTAAATAGCTTTTTTAATTTAAATTGCTGAAATAGAAGTAACCAGTAACTACTAAGTGCTTAGCAGAAATCGTTAAAGAGTTTCATAATTGTGCGTTTTAAAAACAAACAACGTGATAAAATCTGTGTAAAGTCGTTTAATTTCAATGTATAACATTCGCGTAAATGTAAGACAATAATAATATTGTCTTACGTTTACGCGACACAAATTAAGTATTATTAAATAGCAAGCACGTATATTATAATAATATAATTAATTCAATCTAAGTAGTATTCCATAGTCTTCTTCTTCTCTCTTAGCCTTTATTATTCCCAAGTCACTTGGGGTCGGCTTTTCTGGTCTAACCGGATTTGACTGGATATCAGTTTTTACACGGAGCGGCTGCCACCTGACCTCCGCAACCCGAAGGCTAACGATACCCTAAGGCTAGACCAGTGTCAGAATATTAGAGGGTACTGACACTGTAAGTAGTATTCCATAGTGGTTACATTAAATCAGAGAAAGATAATTGGCAATATGTGCGCAATGCCAGTATGAACTCACTCGTAAATATAATTATAGTTTAATATAGCCACCATAATTAGAATTCCAAAATATTGTGCTGTGTCTCTGACATGTAAAGGCAAAGTTTTATGAGCGGGGTTAGGGAGCAGTTATTAGACCTCTCTATAAACGACAATTTGCGTCATGTATCCCGTCGAGTAATCTACATACATACTTACATATATGTGTATATTACTCACGACTCTCACTCGCTAAAGTGTCATACACAGCTGCTCTTGCCAGTAGCTGACGTTTGTGATAACCATATTTTTTTATATCTTTTAATTATTTTGTGTCAGTACGAATGAGTGGGCTTGCAATGGGAAGTAGCACTCATTATATAAAGTTAGCGAGTAGTGACACGGAGATTTACATGGCTACCTTTATCGTTCCAATACTTTCATCGTATCTTTAGTTTTCTTTCCGTAGAGTCGGCAACACGTAAACGATACTTCTGGTATTACACGCTGTCAAAAGCTACAGTAACCGCTTACGACCAGACGATCTGTTTGCTTGTTTGACACTCAGGCTGTACAAAACATAAATAAACAGTCATTGTAAAGACCTCAGACAGATCAGACAGAGCAGCGATATCTCAGTGGGGAGACCAACAGACTGCAATGCAGAGGGTCTCGGATTCGAACCCACGTCGCGCACTTATGACTTTCGGAAGTTATATGACTTTTTGAAATTATGTGCATATTGATTGATAATTATTGCCTGCTCCGTGCTTCGAACAGCACGTTAAGCCGTCGGTCCCGGCTGCCATGAACATCTATGGCAGTCGTTATTGGGAAAGTCAGTATCCTCTAATATCCTGACACTGGTCTAGCCTTAGCTTAGGTATCGTTAGCCTTTGGGTTGCGGAGGTCAGGTGGCAGCCGCTCCATGTAAAAACTGATATCCAGTCAAATCTGGTTAGACTAGAAAAGCCGATCCCAAGTGACTTGGGAATAGTAAAGACTAAGGGAGAAGTAAAGACCTCAGACCATGAAAGTAAATCACGATCGCCTTGCACAGCGTAATGTAGTTTCAGGCTTCGTGGTCCACGGACCACCTAATTTACTACAATTTTTAAACTAGTTCGAAAGTGGATGCTTAATTTCGTAGCTCTATTACTGGAACAATTTTATTTGAACTGTTTTTGTATTTTATTGTTTAATGTAGTAGTATCCAAAAAATATTGTAATATTTAGTTAGGTAAAGTGGTAAAAGCTGTTTTGTTTTTCGTTTTTGGGGAATGTTCTATTGAGTTTTCTGTTAAGAAAATCTTAGTAGCAGTATAAGGTCTGGCAATGTGCCTGGCAAACAAGAACAGGACTATCGAAATCGCGTGTAATTTTAAAACATATTTAGTAAAATATTGATGGCATAACTAACTACCAAGATTTGTGTGTGTGCATACAATGTACCATTTATCCCGATTACCTAAATTATATTATTATTCCCCTTCCCTATTTGTACATGTTGTTAGTTGCTGTTGTTTTGTAATACTTCTGTACCTATCATTTCTTACTAGTTTTTGTTTAAATATTCACTCTTTTCAAAAATCTTGAATACCTACAAAGAAACAATGTTCTAATTTGTATCCATCCATGCAGGAAGACGCTGGCGACTGTGACACAGTTTACACTAGTACAGTCGTCAACGCATTTCTCTAAGATTAAAAACATCATTATTATGTGTATATATGTAAATGTAGATTAAGAGAAAATTGTAACTATTGATTTGATAAAATAAACTATTATATTCTATTCTATTCTATTTAAATTAGGTAAGGCATCAAATTAGTTATGTATATATATATATGTGTATAAACTGTTCCAATCTTTTTACTTTAAACAAGAATAAGGAAGACTTTTGTATCCTTATTTAACGATAGCAGGCTCATAATTTATGATGATAATGTTGTTCTATAATAAATATAATTGGATATAATATTACCCAATTAATGCTGATATAATTTAGCTAATCTTAACATGTTCGACAATGCAACATTCTGTGACTGCTCTTAGTCAGCTTACCTGGTAGAGCTCGCGCATTCCACTATTAAATTTAGGTGTATTAAATTGTTGTAATTGTATTAATATTTCACATTCCTATCCTATCGTAGTATAGTTGCTTTTCTACAAGCTTATAGATATTTGCTTACTGCCATTGTTGTTACTCGAAATAAATTGAAATCACTTTTTAATGATTGCTTTTTGCATTTTGGGCTATGTCTCCATGCAATAAGCCAAAAAGTGTGGCAAAGTTCCGTTAATGAAGAAAAGGTATGATATAGTCGTTTCTGCTGCAGCTTCGCTTGATTAAATCGTCAAGGTCTGTCTGTGTTCCAAGTTTCATTCAAAGCAGTTCACGCGTGATTGATTAACAAATATTTGGATATTTTGTCCTTCACAAATTTTTACATTTAAAATATTAGTAGGATCAGATTTGTAACCCCAGGACTTTGTTTACGTTTCTTGAAAAGTCTATGTTTTCGCTGCTTCAAAACTATCTACATATCCCAAATTAGTTTAACATTTTAGCCGTGGATATGAAAATACCAGAGAGAGTACTTTTTCATTTTAATATTACAAGTAGCAGTCTAGCTAAATTTTACACTTTGATGTATTGAGGAGTATTGAGGATATATGAAAATAAAGTATTCAAATCCATCACAGAAAAAAAGAACGCCTTATTTCGTTATTTCAACAAAAACATCGAACCGCAAACGAATGACAAATGAAGGAAAGAGATAGATGTCTGATTCTTGCATCCATCTGCAAAAAGGCCGGCGTGGCATGTAAATAAGTCTTTACGAATTAGGAGAGACATCTTTCATCTCTGTTCGGAACGATTAGGTATTCATAAGACGCTCGCTCTTCCCTTGTTTTGCCATCCCAGCAAACAGTTTCTGGCCATAATTTATTTTTGTATGTAAACAAAAAAGTTTAGTGCTGTAATATGAATGTATAATGTCTTACTGCCAAGGTCACCTTTTAAGAATGACTTCGTAGATTTGAATTGATGATTATTTATCGTGAACATTTTTATAATTCCTCAGTTATAAGCAATAGTTTATATTGTACCTAATAGATTGTTCAGCGGTTTTGAGAGAGATACAAACGTAAGACAATCGGTTTTAGTAGACATTTTCATAATAGTATAAATAAGTCTACAGCTTTAAGGGGACACCGCGAAAATTATCGTTTAGAATAGCTCCGCCCATATCCACCCCAATGACACTCATTGTGTATCAATCCTTAAATAGCGGTCATAAGGTCTAAAATTGCGATGCTCCCGCAATGATCGAGAACGCTTAGAATTGTTAAAAAAACTTAAGATATTATTTAAAAATGATTGATTTTAGTTATGGAAATAATGAGCTAGCAAATCACTAATATTGATGTTACGAATATATTTGAGTAATTCCTAAGCATAAGGATAGTGTAACTTCCTTGTAATTTCAAAAATAGTAATTTCTCAGAGGTGTTTTCGAAAATAATTATGATCGAGCCAAAATCACAATATCGTGTTTTTGAGCTAGGAAATTATAGTTAAAGACATCAATTTACCTATATTAAAATTCTAGATTAATTGGTCTTCTCATAGTCCTATACTATTCGATGAAAGTTAGTGCATTTTTTCAGTGTGTCCTCTTAAACCAAGCCTAAGCTTAATCTACATTTCGAACTTTCTAGCCATAAAAACCACACTTTTCCGTAATTTTGAATATGACCTGTCTTTATTTGCTTAGAAGCTACAGATCAAATTTCGTCAAAACTGCGCCCACAGTTTGGCTGCAAAATCATACTTTCACAATTATGGATTGAAACATACGAGTAATTTTTTAACATTGAACGCCACGGCGTTTATAAAAAAATTCAGTCATAAAATTTTCTGTAACTTAACTGGATCTTGATTATTCCATAACGTATTTACGTAATATTTGATTATTCACGCGGTATGGAAAAGGGGTTAGCATATTAGGTGGCAGACTAAAAATAGGCCATCATTACCCGGCCATATATACGAAATAGTGGTCGACATTGATTAATCGACCACGTCTGGTTTATCAATCGCGTCATTATCAAATCAAGTTTCGAATATTCGATTATGATTCGAATTATAACCAGTCAAAACGAACTCATCAACATGCGGCGGCGGTATCATACAATTTGCAAATATTCTAATTTCTCTTTTCATACCTATTACAAGTCGCTAATTTATATAAAAAAATACCTTGTTTGCCAACTACACTAATGTTCTTGTCATGTAAGAAATATCTTTCACTAGTTAAATTAAAATCTGTGTTTGTGCTCGTACTCCTCCGAAACAGCTCGACCGATTCTTGTCTATTTTTTATGAATATTTGGTGGGTATGAGAATAGGTCATGAAGTATATTTCATACTGCTAAGTGATTAGGGGATTAGGGTGTTAACCTAACATACATTTATGCGAGCGAAGCCGCGGTCAAAAGCTAGTATTTTATAAAATTTAACACTAATCAGTAAAATTATCAATATTCGAGCCTGTTCACGGAGATGTAGGTTGGTACGGATTTTTACTTCTTACGATCCTAGCAATATCTCTTTTGCTTGATTAATCCTCGTTATCACCTGAAACATATGCCTAGTTTAGGCTAAGTTCTTTGTATATAATTAGACCGATACTTAGAAGTATGTACTTGGAATTTGTTATTTCATCTTGTCGAGAGATTTTGAATAAATTATTTGACTGATTATCCATATATGTTATCTGATATCGGCCAAGAAAACGCAATTACTTTTTTTAAAACTTTATTGTTTCTTTATAATATTTATTACACATGTAATTATATATTATGCGGCGCATTGCACCGTCAGGTATCATTATACATACAACAAGTCATTTAATACTATTGTTACTTGTATACAATAATAAACTTTTGACATAATAATAACTGGTTATATTTATCGAGATCTGTCAATATCCTAATCCAAGAAAAACATTTCAATTATTTTTTTTTTCGTTATTTTACACCGAGACAGCTGAATTCAGCAGAGTTAAAACTGGACAGCTTTTATGTACATATATGTGAAATGAAAATTGTATTTTTTTTAACGACAGTATCTGTCACGAAAGCACTTGATATTTTAATATAGTAACGCGTTTTAAAAAACTTATCGGGACGGGGATTAAGACTACGTTAGGTATTTCTTTTTACATTATCAAAGAAAACACTAATTGTGACACTTCAATTTAAAACACAAGCAACATAATATAAGAAGTTCGAAGATTTTTACGTATTTTATTTCGTTATATTTATAGAAATATATCGGTCACAGGAAGAATATTAAAGTACACAAACAATTTTGAATTTCAAATCAGAATTGTTTTCTAACTAATATGTAAAATATTTCCTCCTAATATACGCTTACATCTATCTACTCTATTTTTTTAATATAATATCTATTATACAATATTATTTACTTTTTGCAAAGGGGTCTCAGTAATAGATTTGCGTTTTCAAAGAGAGTTTTTGTGTTTCGATATGCAACTATAAATTTATATGTTTTGTCAGCAATATCTGATAGATCGATTTTATTCATGCTTGATTGTTGTACTTGTTCAAACCATATTGTTTCAGAGTTCTTGTTATTTAATGTATTATCTTTGTAAGACCTCTTTGCAAAAATATGCTTAAGATTACTATTTACAATATTGTTTAAATCCACAAATTTTACTAAAAACTTACTTACAATTTACATCACTTAACACAGATATATTAAAGGCTAGATAGAGTGATTCGTATAACCTCAACTATTTACATTTTCATCTCTAAACATTTTGTGTTTAACGTAGTATTGTCAGCTGTTTTTACATTCCTGTGTTCACTATCTTTATGTCCTCTCGGTGGATTAATATTTTTGTCATCATTTTTCTAATACACATCTATTATAAACCAGAATATTAAGTTTGAATCTTACCCGCCAATAAAGGTAATACAAATTACTCGATACATTTCTGATACGGTTACTTAAAATTTTACCTTCAAATGTAATCATAAAATGACGAGGGATTTTATATGATGGAAATAATTTCTAATTTGTTAGTACATAAATTAATTAATACGATTAACACGCTTTATATTACACTATGTACAACACTATATGGAACAAGCAATATCTACTTGCTCATGGATTTAATTTATATTGTACATAACACAACCCACACTATAAAATAGCAAATGTTCGGCCAGTTATATGGACAGTCGTGGATAAAGCTACCACCGTCGATATGGCACTGCTGTCGATATGACTGACTGAAGTCGATAAAATTTTCGTATTTACATTTAGTAGTCGATTCGTATGTGTCAAGAGAGTGTGAGGAAGAGGCAAGCTGCCAAGACGAGGCAGTGTGCGGGTGACGTCGGTGCGAAAGCCTGCCCTCCTCGCTGCATCGCCGCGGGATACTCACCTGATAAAGGAAAAATCGAATTTGCTTCTTTGGCAAAAATTAAAACTGTTCTCAACAATATTGTTAGTTAGAAAACTAATATAGAAGAGAATCAGATTAATGTATAAAACTACTACAGTGACCAAAAAGATGGCAAATACTAAATTTGATTCGTTCGTAAGTGTTCCTAATAAATTTTACCAAGAAAATTACTTGAATTGAATACCACGTCATAGTATCAAGTGGCGCAACTTGGATAGCAAATCTTAAATTAATAGATGCCGGGCTAGAGATTGAATAGAACTTAACTTCTTGCGAATATGAGTACTTAATGAAGATTGGACAAGAGAATGAGATATCGATTACTTATAATTAAACTATATACGCTATCTCGTAAAAAAATTTCACTTAAATAAATATAGTTATATATATTAATAATTTCAGTTACTAGTAGCAATATAAAGATTAATGTATGGTTACATATTATAATCATATTGATGTAAAATATTTTTGCGTAAATCGTAAGGTCGTTTTTATGTATCATTTGAAACCACAGTTATCATATAATTAAATAAGAAACATAAAATAACGTTGATTCATTGCTTTAATGATAATGTCGTAACCTTAATTTTTATTCGTAGCAAGATTTAAAATTGTATTTTCTTTCCTTATCTCACAGAGGTCGTTTATCAAGTAGATTGGGATGCTCTTTACGAATCGCCGTCAAGATTTAAAGATTAAGGATTTTATAAATTATGATATGAATTGAACAGATTCATGATCAAGGATTCATTAATGCGACATCTTGTTAAACATTATTTTTAACTCTGTCAACGTTAATTATATTTTATATTAATTGGAATACTTTTACCAGTTTTTCTTTTTAACAGATTTTATCTGACGTATGATTTTCATACCAAATTGTGTTGTTCAATAAGTTTATTTTTAAATCCAATTATCTATGTATATAACTGAAACATTTTTTATCTTTTATTAAGAAACAATATTCTTCAAATCTGTTTTTATATCAGCTTCTATGCCAAATTTTATAGTATCATGTTTAATACTCACAGATGCAGAAGTACGAAGTCAAACTATAAAACGCCATACTCACCATTGAGCACATGCACCACAACGCTCTTCGACTGCGCGTTGCTCGGGTTACACTGGTACGTCCCAGAATCTGATGGTCTCGCCTGCTGGATTAACAGGAACGATGTTGTCGTCTCTCCTTTCTCCGTCACCACTGACACGCCCCCGCGCGGCGAGTCGTAGCTTATTATCTGTACACATTTTATTCACTCCATGTTTTATGGAAATGGGATTGATGCTATTTTCTAGATTGGATACGTTTTCCTGTTTTTCATGTTATAAAAATGTTGATATGTTATGGTAATCCAGATTATACAAACTGACAAACAAGATTACATCTTGTTGGTTAGACTTGATATCTATGCTGAAAGATTTGTTGGATAATAAATAATGCTTTGCAAAAGGACGTTGAAACTTATGGTCATCATTTATATTCATCAATCTATTTATCGATTGCTGATATATTTTGAGATTGCTAATAAGACTGCATATCTGTATTATATTTTTCTTTTGTGATAAAATATGGGATTTGCTTAGGTGTCATAAAATTTGATGTTTCTTCTTTAATGTTGTACAAACAATACATAAACAGGAAGAATATTTCCTTTATTATAATTTGATAGCTTTCACATTACAATAAAAATGTATTTTGTCTCGTTTATGTAAATACTTTTTTATAGTTGTTTCTATTGTTAGACTTACCGCGTCATTATGATTCC
This sequence comes from Catocala fraxini, assembly GCA_930367265.1. Classification (NCBI taxonomy): domain Eukaryota; kingdom Metazoa; phylum Arthropoda; class Insecta; order Lepidoptera; family Erebidae; genus Catocala; species Catocala fraxini. The sequence goes on along the minus strand of OV884027.1, from coordinate 23,162,393 downwards.
AAAATATATAAGCCGGTGGTTCCGGCGAGTATAGCACTACGCAAGTAAGGTTGATGGTGCTGCCTCGGTCTATGTAGAGGTCCGGTCCACCAATTATTTCTGTGGTAGGTTCTGTAACAAAATATATAACGTAATTAAAAAGATTAAGACACAAAGTTTTTTTATGTACTACTAATCTTACCGCCAGTCGCTAGTAGCATAGATGACCGTATTTCAGCTGTATGCTGTTATCTCTTATATCAGTCTCGACTGATAAAAAGATGTATCAAATTCTCAACAAAAATTTAAATGAATTATCATAATCATAGTTCAGGTTTGATATGCACACCTATAACACATACACATACTATACAGTCATTCGTTAAATTGTAAGTAATGTTACAAGTAGTTACTATAAGTTTATCAAAGATCTGATTGATAACATTATATAGATGTATTCATTACAAGCAAACTAACTTTTGACGAATTTCGTCTAAATATTGTTACTATGAGGACGTTTTCCAGTAACGACACCTGCACAATTTTCGGAAACATTATAAAGTAAATAACATATTCATTCTGTGTCTTTGTCTTTTCGCATATATTTCTAGTCAGTTACAATTTAAAGTAAGTTACTACAGTAACTTACTATAATTATGTGCAAAATTAAGGTTATGCCCAACGTCATATTCGTGGCGTTAGTAAACATTTTAAAGGCACTTTACTTATATTTTTGCAAATAATAGATTCAAAATATTGCCCGTCCTCTAATGGAGTTATACTTAATCTAAATTTCAAAATATCTGATATCACTAAAAAGCAAGACTGATGTGACACTTTTAGTTATAAAAATATCAATACATACATTCTTAATGCAAGATTTACATTGATTTATTTATTCTTTAGGGCTTACGATAGCTAATTTATAAAGACTGTTCTTTGTGATATATGATAGTGAATATTGGGACATGTTAATTATATTCAACATATGCGCTGGATTCTAAAGGCTTTTAAATCATTGTGATACGAGGTTATCGCCTCTAAGTGTAAATATTATTGCCAGCCCCAATTATTCTATAGAAAATACTATAATAACAGCAGCTATCAAATCTAACCTTCTTATTAACGTGAGGTCGTCGGCGAGTTTTGTTTTTCTTATAGCCACCGTAAGTTGCGTGCGTGCCCATAATACGCCGCACTTAATTAACCAACTTGGCCAAACATGACTAACATAAACATTTTGAACTAAGTTCACCAACTTACTGACGCAAAATGTCGTTTTGTATAACACAAACAGCTATGATAAACGTTAAATTAAAAGTTGATATTTCTGTTTATTTAGGTACGTTACTGATATTAGAAGCAATTAAGTGAGCTTGGCCTTTACGTAATGTAGGGTCTGTGCACACTTTGAGTATTTCACTCGGAAGCTATTATTTTTGAAAGCTTTTAACCGATTTTGGGTAAATGCTCTTTTTTAAGATTCAACATTGAAGTGGTTTATTCGAGAGATTTTTTCGATGAAGGAAATAAAATTGCCCTTTTGTAAGTTGTTCCTCGATAGCCGCCATTATTATTAGTAATTTTACCTATTTTTTTTATAAATAATCCTTAAGGTCTTCAACTAGAGTCAAAGTCAAAATCAAACCCCATAGCCCAGATTGATTACGTATTCTCTCCTGCACCTTCTTTGCCTCAGTAGTTGTTCCATCCCACTCTAGATCAAACCCTTGAAGGGATTCTACACGTTGGACAAATGTAAACCACCCAATAGACTGGCAATTTATCTAACATACTAGGGAAATACCCGTGACAGTAGCCATAAACAAATTACATAAGTAGATTATCATTACTTCAATTTACATCTTCATGGTTTTATGAATCGGTTTGCTGATACAGTTTTGGCGAATGTATAACATCCGAGCGTTTACACATACATATGTATATGTAATAACCGAATGTAAAATATTTTTATCTTTAACAAGCTTGGCAAGCTATAGTACCAAATGATTCCTAAAAAAGTAAATATACCGTTTTCTAAGTTTTTTTCTGCAGATAGTACATCATCTTATTACAAAGGAAATTATAGTTCGCAGTGATTAATGATTAAATACGGGTAATCAACTCAGGAGCAATGATACAACTTATTAACAATGAAATTTGGAAGACCAAGCTCAAAGGCTATATCGCGGTACATATTAAATTTACTGAATTAATTGGGATATTTAACGAGCACAACATAAACTAAAGTTGTGTTTGAAACTGTAATTGTGTAGAAGTATCTTTATGGGGTTCACAAATTTCTGAATTAATTTTGAGGTTATAAGCTTGAATTAATTGAAAAAGTTCAATGGTTCTCACTTAGACTTTGTTATCTTTAACACATCAAGAGATATAAGCTTTATTTAATGCACAAGCGGATTTCTTTTTCAATGGTGTTATATATTATAGAAATCTACGCCAAAAATTCGGCCTGATTTAACTTAGCTTTATGCAATAAAAGGAGGAAATAATATATCTAGGGAAAAAATAACTAAGTAAAGGGAATGTTGGACTAATACGCAAAAGCCTTTAGTGTGATACAACTTCAGTAATCTCAAACTTTTGAATCAATTAAGATATTCAATTATTATCGCTGATTTTAACGGAGACGGGCAACCTACACGTGTGAGTGGTCTCCAAAATGTTCTCGAAGCCGTTAGAAGTTTGCCAATCTGGACTAAGTCAGCCTAGTGAACTATTGCTTAACCCTCATTATTTTACTACTGGACTTATATAGTACTTTACTTATATACTAAGAGACCTGTGCCCAGTAGTGAAATAGCTAAAATTATAATATTATATATAATTATTTTAGTTTTATGCTATAAACGTAATCACAATCGTTAATTATACAGATTAAGCAAATTTTCTTACTGCAGTATAACATTTTTAGTCTTAACACATACCATTTTGTGTAAGCCTATAACTCAATACTCACCAACAACGTTGAGATGTATAAAATGACTCATGTGTGGAGTCGTTGATATTTGACACTCGTAAATCCCCGAGTCCCTGTGCTGCGGGTATTTGATCTGCAACAAGAATAATAAATAAATATTGTAACTCAAATATATCAACAGTACTGCCCCAAAAGCCTCTTTGATTATGTAGCATATGTTTACGCTTGTGTTTGTGGCTGATCATGATTGTTGGGCAAAGTGTTATGTAGTTCTTCTGGTGTAAAAATGTCACTAGGAGTATACATTTTGGAATTATGACAGATAGATCGCTATAGCTAGCGGAATGCAGGTACAATATCTTTGTATTTATTATACCTATGCAATACATACTTATTATAAAGTAAAGTAAAGTAAAGTAAACATTTATTTTTCTAAATATATGTAGGTACACGATACACAAATATTAGAATACAGAAAACAAAACAAAAAAAAGTACATATATCACGAAAAATGAGGTTACCACTCAGGTTTATTGTTGGTTTGCGGTTGATACCTCAAACCAACCCTGATATTATTTGGTAACCCCAAGTGACGCCCGGACGTACATCAGCTATTATTTTTGCTTTCTTATTAGCTTATATAATTTCAAATGATTTGGTGGCACATATTTTGTTCATTGAAATTAAACTGCTATATACGGATTTTATCGCGTTGTTTATTTGACACTTTATTACAAAATTTTGAAAATTGTTACACTTCTACTACTATTGAACTTTACTAATTTTTAAGCTAATTAAATTATTATTAAACTATTTAGATTTAATTTATTTTTACACTTTCCCCGACGTTCTGGTTGCTTTTCAGCAGCCATGGTCACGGGGAGACTAAGATGGCAGTTGTCTCAATGTTCCAGTGTAGTTATTTCAAAGTACCCGAACATAATTTAATCATTGGTGTTTCTATTTACGCAGAATGAGCTCAAAGTATCATGAAGTCTAGCTGTGGTTTGCTTCTTCTTGGGTTTGACTATTTTTATTACTGGATCCCAAGCTGGTAGTACATTCCAACCATCTTCTCTATTAAAATTAGGATGTTTTTTGATTTCAATAGCCTCGCGAAGCATCCTTGGTAGGAATCGGTGTTCTTTAGCGAGAATCTGTGGTTTGTCAAATCTCAGATAGTGGTTGGTCCCCTGTTGCACATGTTCACACACAGCAGACTTCAACGAGCGTTGGTGTTTTACATCAGCTATGTGTTCTTTTATGCGGGTGCCTATGTTTCTCTTGGTTTGACCAATGTATGAGAGTCCGCAGTCACAATCTATTTTATAGACCCCTGCATCTTGTAAAGGTAGTTGGCACTTGACGGATGGTAAAAATTGACTTATCTTCGTTGGCGGCTTGAAGTATGTGTTGATTGAAGCTCGCTTCAAGATGTAGCCAATCTTGTCAGTGACACCCCTTACATAAGGCAGTATAGCAGGCTGGCGCTCGACTGTGGCTGGCTTTTCTCGGGATCTGTGACAGCGGCGCGGCTGTTGGAGCTTGTTGTCTTGCAGTACTTGCTTGACATGTTGAAGCTCGGCGTCCAGGTGTTTCTTGTCACAGATCCCATGGGCTCTCTGAAACAAAGACATTCCCACGGTAGCTAACTGTTTAGGATGGTGGTGAGATTCACCGTTTAAGTACCTATTTGTATGGGTCTTTTTCCTATATACAGTGTGGCTCAAAGTATGATCAGGATTCCTGATGACAAGTACATCTAAGAAAGCTAATGAATTATTTGCCTCTAATTCCATAGTAAATTGGATGTTATTATTAATGGAATTAAGATGTTCTAGGAATACACTTGCACTATCTGTTGGTAATATTGTAAAAGTATCATCTACAAACCTCTTATAAATCCTGGGTGTGATGGGGGCAGTATGTAAAGCTCGAGCCTCGAAGTCCTCCATATATATGTCAGCAACGACAGGCGATACTGGGGAGCCCATTGCGACACCATCGAGTTGTATGTAGAATTTATTGTCCCACAACAGATAGCCAGTTGTTAAGCAATGCTTAAGTAGTTCTGCATATTCCTCAGGCATATTGTACTGTATTAGCTTCCTTTTAGTTATTTCAATACAGTCATGTGCAGGTAAGCATGTAAATAATGACTGTACATCAAAACTAACCATTGTTTCATTGTTAGTGAGACGTAGGTGTTTAATTTCACTCACAAAATGGTATGAACCCTTTACATGTGCTCTCGAGTTGCCTCTGAGTGGTGAGAGTATCTTCGCTACGTGCTGAGCCAGTCTGTAAGTTGGTGTGTCGATCTGACTCACAATAGGACGTAGGGGAGCGTTTTCCTTGTGTATTTTTGGTAACCCATACAGCTTTGGAGGTTTTACGCAAGCTGGTATTAGTTGTTTAACGTCTAGATCTAGTTTTTCGGAGTATTTATGAATGATATCTTTGGTTTTATTCAATATTTTGTTTGTAGGGTCTGTTTTAACCTGTTTATATGTTGTTTCATCCGAAAGTAAATTTTCAATTTTATGTTTATAATCTGACGTATCCATTATGACCGTAGCGTTTCCTTTATCTGCACGGAGTACTGTAATATCTATACATATTTTGTTGTTACGCGTAAATCTCATGGTTTAGGAATCGATTCCAAGATCGGACATAGTATTATATTCTATTAAGAAATACATTGAAGTCGCACGGAGTCTGAGACTATACTCGGTAGATGTCAATAAGGTCATCCCTATTGACGTCTTGGCAGCTATGCTATATTTTCAGCTATGGTTTTTGTGTCCTACGCAACAAAACATGAGTTTTGTTGCACACCAAATCCTTAGCTAGCGAAATGTGAGTGTTATACAACCTTGCCCGCCACTTCGGATATAATCGCCATATTATAGCGGCCTTTCATAAAATAATACCGCTCAGTAGTTAAGTGAATTGGATCTTAATATGAATTATTAAATATTTGTCGAATGTCAAATTATATGTACATACATCACTAGCAATAACACGTCAATGAATAGATTAATTATTTACAACAAATTCTTTAACTACGACACTATTGATGTCACGAACTATAATTAGACTGTTTACGAATATGCCAGAATAAACTTATTTAATAATAAAATTGGATTGCTGTTTAATTAAAAACGGAATAGAATTTAATAATAAAATGCATAACTTAATTTTTCAGTATGGTGGGTATAAAATCCAAATTTTGGCGTCAGGACGTGACGACCTCACCGACTACTAGTGGAACATCTCCTCCACAGTTACAGTACAGCTAGTCAACCGTTAGATGGCGGTCAAATAGTCAAAAGGAAATACAAATTTGGACCATCCCACAAGGTGGACCGACAACCAGGTAAGGGTTGTGGGAAGCGGTTGGTTGCGGGTGGCCTTAGACTGGTCTGCGTGGAAATCTTTGGAGGAGGCTTATGTCCAGCAGTGGACGTCTTTCAGCTGAGATGATGATAAGTATAAAATAAACAAACTGTTGTAAATCTCGCGAATTCCGTGGGCGACTGTTTAGTTGGAAGAAGTTAGTAATAATATGGAACCCAGAATGGCTAGTAGGTATATAGGCACTACGCTCGCCTGTTACCAAAAGTTACATTCCGAATGTTGACCAAATTCGTTATAAGTCACAATTTATAATTGCAATCATAATTGAATATTCGGCACTTATAATTTGATACTCGTATATTCGTGTAGGTCAGAGTCGATCCGATCATTTCCTATGTCCTCAAACGATAGTCGTCACGATTTTTTATCGTTTTATATATAATTTTTCTCTGCCGTCCACGGCTGAAAATATTTTCTATGTACTCTGAGGTTTAGGCTTTTAAAAAAGAAGACGATAAAATATAAAGTATATAATTCAACAAAATTTATACAAGAAGTACTTGTACTTGTACACAAATACTTGTGTACATATATTCATATGAATACCCAAATATAAGAACAGCGTATTTTAGCCAGCCATTACAATTCATTACGCACTTTTTACGACCCATAAATACGTCCACAGCTTTCTATTCTATTTACATTTGAATAATTTACAAAGCAATTTACTGTTAACATTGGCAGAGGTCAGACGACAATTATAGTTGACATCATCTAATTATTCATGACTTGATAGGCGGATGGAAGATCGTATTAATAATTCAATAAATTAATAAAGTATGTTAATACTTTAGTGATGTCAATAATATTATTGCTTTTAACGTTCACGTTTAATCATCATCATTATTAAATTTATTCTTTGTGTCCATTGTTAGTATTTTATGACGGGCCTTTACCGACACAAACATTATTCCTAGTGTGGGAGTCGACGTTTTTAAGTAAATTAAATTACACAGTATTTTAACCTGTCTTAATACTATGGTGTTGAATTACCACTTATAATGATTGAAAACCTATTGTGTCTGGTGGCTTACAAAATTGCGTAATCTATTTATGTCTTTTAGAATTTCACAGTAAAAGATTAGGTATTTGATCATAGACATTGGTTGGTCGGTGTTGTCTCACACTCCTTTTTTTCTACTAACATTGATACTAAAGCAACTTTGTCTCATAGCTGTATATCTTCAATAGTTAACTACCTTTCTAGTTTTCTAGTTCTATTCGGTCACATCCACATTTTATCAGCCCACATGCATATCCATGCCATGGGACGAACGACATTATATAATGACCTGATACTGGTATCAGGTCATTATATTATAATTATTTAGTCAAAATCTATCCATACTGATATAATAAAGCTAAATAAATTGTTTTTGTTTGAACGTGCTCATCACTAGAACGACCAGTCACAGTCAGACCGAAAAATATTTTTTGCATTTTATTGACTACTAGCTGTACCCGCGGTTACATCCGCGTTTATGATTATTGCGCCGCTCCTATGGGTCGTAGCGTAATGTTATATAGCCTATAACCTTCCTTAATAAATAGGCTATCCAACACTAAAAATATTTTCAATTCGATCTAGTAGTTCCTGAGATTAGCGCGTTCAACCAAACAAACAAACATACAAACAAACTCTTTAGTTTTATAATATTCGTAGTTTAAATCACGCTACGACTTTTATGAGTGGAGCGTGAAACCACGGTGCACAGCTAGTTCTATATACAACATTTTTCCAAGTCACCATAGCTATCGAAACCACTTTCCATAACACAATATATTTACTTTTATATTACGGTCTGAAACACTTGAGGTTGATAGCATAATAATCAAATTTTCTTCATAATGTTTGAGTCAAGGCCTTCAACGAACAGAATAGGAGACTAATTATTACGCTAACATTATCCAACCAAATGTTTCAGTGATTTTAAGTTCAATTATAATTTGAAGTGGATGGTTTCGCTTCGAGTGTAATAACATCTTAGCTCTAATGTTATTCAAATATTTATTTTAAACCCACGTAATGTCTACATTTACTGTACTTCGAATTATATTATTACTGTAGGGGATTCAATTTGTGTGTTGTATTCAAGATTATTTGGATATTGTTGATGTGTTTATCACGAAGTGTTTATTGTGAGTCATGTGTAGCGCTGAAGACTTCAATAATACAACTGGGTTTATGGTTAGTTTGATTTTCGCTGCTTTTGCCCAATACTGAAGGAATAATTGCATGCAAATGCATGAGATAGCATGTAACTTCACTGACATTATATATAATGTCAGCGAAGTTACATGCTATCTCATTTCTCATAATATACTGCATATTAAGCATAACGTCAAAATCAAGGGCGTTTTAAGCTTGATACCTTTTTCTGATTATCTGCAGCTTCGTTGATTTGACATCACATTTGCATCAAATAGCTTTAGTTTCAGTTTTTCTAATTGAAAGCTAATTAATCGCTATTCTTTTAAACTATATATCATCCCTTCGAAGATGAGATTTTTGAGGTGTATCGTAGCTCTATCTGTACCTTCATATATAAGACTAGTAGTTTTCCCGCGATTTCACTCGCGTAAGTCCCGTTCCCGTGTGAATATCGGGTTTCACCCGTTTCACCCCCTTCAGGGTGGAATTTCCAGATATCCTTTCTTAGTGCTCCCCTACACTCTCCAAGCAACATACATGCCAAATTTCAGCTTCTTGCGTTGAGTAGTTTCGGCTGTGCGTTGTCTGTCAGTCACTCAGTAACGGAAGAGTTTTATATATATAGATTATGATATTCGCAAAAAATAGTATTACTACCCAATGAATACTGCAGCATAAAACATTAATTTTAAAAGTAATGGTGTAAATAAAATTTTAACACCACGAATGCTGTAAAATATATGATTTTGTACTTATAGAACATAAAGAGCAAAAAGCTATGTACACAAAACAAAAACTAAATAAAAAGCTATGCAAAAAGAGCTTTTTGTTTATTCGCTCTTCTGGAAAGTAGTGTTTTGGTTTTTAATACATTTCATCCTTAAAGAGTTGATATGATAAAAGTCTATCTATCTGTTTGGTTATTTATTTGATGCACAGAACAAGTTATAATTGAAATTATTATCTAAAATACAAGATATAAGGCTGATTTATATAACATACATATATATAAGTCGGCTTCGGTGGCGTAGTGGTTAGTGTAACCGACTGCCACGCCTGAGGTCGCGGGTTCGATTCCCGCACAAGTCAAACATTTGTGTGCATGAACATGGATGTTTGTCTGGGTCTGGGTTTTTCTATGTATAATATGTATATATTTACAAAAAAAAAAGTGTATATGTATGTTTATCCATTGTCTAGTACCCATAGTACAAACTCTGCTTAGTTTGGGCTAGACGGTGTTGTGTGTATGTGGTAGAATATTATTATTATTATTATTATTATATATATATATAAAGTGGATATGGTGACAAAAATCGAAAAGGGTATGTTAAGCTGATTTGGGCATGTAGAAAGAATGGACGAGGAAAGACTGACTAAGAAAGTTTATAAGGCTAGTGTGAATGGAACGTTCGCAAGAGGAAGACCTAGGCGAACGTTTCTTGATCAGATCGGAGGCGTTCTGGACAAAGGCCAGGTTAAGAGCACCTTGAACCGACGGGCGTGTATGAGGAATGTGATGAAAGTGAATGAAGCCAGAGAATTGTGTCAGGATCGTAGCTAATGGAAATCCGTAGTCTCTGCCTCTCCCCTACCCCTCTGGGAAACAGGCGTGAATCTATGTATGTATGTATGTTATATAACATAATATTATTAACTGTAATATTAAATACCGTTAACCGTTTCATATATCATGCAACGCTGAAATTTAGTTACATATAACGCTATTCTTATTCTGACTAGCAGCTCAAAAACATCTGCCTTAAATTAAAATAATCAATAACAATATTAAGGGCTTGTATTACTAACTCCAGATAGAATAATTTATGTATAAGATAAAGTCTCGCCATCTCTCTTTTTTAACCTAACATGAGTGAGACAGTATGCGATTTATCTTTCGGATAACTTTTACTTGTTAGTTGTAGGAGTTGTCGTAAATAAGCAGATATTACCTACAATCTAGTTGTGAATAATTTATGTGTACACACGGCTACACATCAGGATAAACACCCTATATACGCATAACTAATAATAATAATATCAGCCCTGTATTAAACTGTCCCACTGCTGGGCACGGGCTAATCTTCTCACTGTGAGAAGGGTTAGGCCATAGTCCACCACGCTGGCCTAATGCGGGTTGGCAGACTTCACATATCTTCGAGAACATTATGGAGAACTCACAGATATGCAGGTTTCCTCACGATGTTTTCCTTCACCGTTAAAGCAAGCGATAGTTAACTACTTATTTAATACGCATATATCTTTGAAAAGTCAGAGATGCGCGCCTTGGGTTCGAACTCGAGACCTCTGCGTGGCAGTCCAACGGTTTCCCACTAGGCTATCGCTGACTAGCGCATAACTAAGCTACATACAAAATAGAGAATTGTCGGAAAGGGACAGTACATAGTGGTGTCGATGTCGATTACCATTAGTAAGGATATAGCGTAACAAAAATATAACTCTCGCACGATTCGCAGTATTCAACTTCTAATAGTTCAAAGTCCAAACAGTCTAGGTTGATGTGTCGCTGTGTGTACAAACAAATGTGCCTAAACGTTATGAGCCTCATGGCTATTCCTACAACTAACAAATAAAAGTTATCCGAAAGATAAATGGCATGCTGTCTCACTCATGTTAGGTTACAGAAGAGAGATGACAAGACTTTTATCTTATAGATAAATGCTATCTGGAGGTGGTAGTACAAGCCCTTAGACATTTTTGGTTACGAGAATTAAAAAGAGTTCTTTGTGAGAGATGATTGCACGGATGACATGGTAGATTAAGTGGTCGCCTCGTCACTGTTACTGTGTCGTGGGTTCGAATCCCACACGGGACAAAACTTTGTGTGATCCACAAATGGTTGTTCTGAGTGTGGGTGTTCTTTGTTTCCGTTGTTTGAATGTTTGTAAAACTTCCGTGACACAGGAATAAATACAAGTGCGGAAGTTGTATTTTTTAAAAATAAAAAAATTACCAAGAACGGGTACATATTATACTTATAGCTTTTATAGATTTTTATATTCTTTATCGAAAGTTTATGCCTTAAAAACAGTTTCATATTGAGAATATGTGAAGTCAGCTTAATAAATATTTAACTGTTTTTAATAAAATATCTTAAGCTGAATGTTATCCACTCAAAGGGATTACGTGTATGAGTAAAACATATAAGGAAGTAGTAAATAGGTACTTTCAACTTTCTATAAGTTGTTGTGCAAGGAGAAACCTTATCCAAATGAGTTATGTTATTGGATGGCAAGCAGCCAAGGTATGTGATGTTGTACATATAGAAGTGGATACTGAAATATGTCCATGATTTTATTGATAGCCTACCAGTGACGTCATTATTAAAACAAAAAAGCGTGCAAATCCGGTTTACGTTTTACCCATTCGTCTTTATAACCTGTCAATTGTTGGAATTCCATAATTGAATTAAATAATTGTAAACCTTACCGCGTCTGGCCGCCGGTGTGCCGCTGCGACTCAATAAGTTAATGTTGACGTTATCAAGTCATGTCAGTCTGTTGTTGTATTTTTCTGAAGTGCACCACTGAATCCAATCTTCATTAATACTCTCAAGGACAATGAGTCTTTCTTTTCGTTTATACTTATATATTAATAAGCTGCGGCTAGTCGGTACGGTATCGCTTGCTGGGATGAAACTTTTCTATGTTAAGAGTTGACCGTTGTATTAAAAGGCAGAAAAATGCATACGTAGACTGTCGCCTCTATCCCTTAAGAGGTAGGCCGTAGCCTGAAAGAGGTGTATTACACGAACATTTCCTAAACTATGATGTTAGAATCTACGTAATAGCACTGGCTATTAATCTGACCTCAAGCAAAGCAATAATATTTATAAATTTTTTGCTTTCTGTGATAAATAATAAGTCATAAACACTATCAGGAAAATTGTTAACATGTAGTTGTAAAAAAATTCGACCAGGTTACACCGGCCGTGGTCACAAGCTTACTGGTGCGGCAAAGTCATAGCTACGTTTGTTAGGTTGAAGAATCTTCATTCACCTTCACTTTATTAACATTTTTAATTATCAATATACCATCACACACTACACTCAAGTCATAAAATTGGCGATCAACAGTTTAAAGTAAAGCTAATGAAAACAAGAAACATAAAGATTTCAATAAAGGTGGTTTTAAATTATCTGTGATGTAGAATTCGATGATTTATATTACACAACATCGCTCAATTGCACAGTCGGGTAAATTGTAAAATACGAACACATTGGCGAACATAAATAATAGTGATACCATGTGTGTAGTGTGTGATGGTACATGGATAGTAAAAATGTGAACAAAGCGAAGGTGGATTCTTTAGCTCTCAAGCGGAGCCAGGACATAGCCGAACCAGTCAGCTAGTGACTACGGTCAGCCTGTAGCCTGGTCAAAACGTCAAGTATCTAAACGTAAACAGCATGCATGATCGTGTTATGCATTATATTAAGTATATCTCAAGCACAGCAGCCGTATTCACTATCACTGCATCGAGGCAATCGCAGTAAAAAATAAGGTGTGAAATATATGGCATATACAGCCTGCTGCTTATTTTTACTGCTATCTGCTATGTATTCATATTTTTAAATCTAGTGACTCTATTCTGTTGTATACATTTATTGTATCGGTTTGATGTGTCTGTCTCCGAGTACTACTGGGTGATGAAATGATACGTCTGGTTAGAATGATTGCGATTTTTGTCAGATTTGCGACACCGTAACACAGGTTATGCGCTAACGCAATAAATCTAAGTGCACATACATATAATATGTAGAAAGGCATGCGATATAATGAAAGGTGTGTGTGTTTCCTGTACCCCCACAATTTCATAACAATAATGTTCTCCAGACCGAATTTCGGTCACAGCGGGCAATCTTAACGGAGACTGGCCATCTGCGTAGGAGATTACAGAGAGAGACTACAACGCCGGCGACAACAAACTGCAAAGGACAGGTGACAGAGGTTCCAGAATACAGTCCACTAGCGGCACCTCGGAGCTAGCAGCGGCCGCAGGACGAACGAACGTCCTGCTCCTGCGTATACGGTTGCGTAAAATTGCCAATAGTGTAGTGATCAAAAGTGAAAAAGTGAAGTGATGAAGTGTAAACATAAGACGAGAACATTGTAAGGACTGTTAAGTAGTATATAATTGATAGTTTTAAACTAACATCAACCCACATTTTAAGATGAACATTTTGGTATTTAGCTTTTCCTCTTTACTCCTAGATTTTTTTATCGTTTAGTTTATTGTAGTAGATAAATTAATATGTATAATTATAAAAGCTAATTTTTCCAAATCGTGGGCATGATGTGTCTACCACCATTACTCAGGCATTACATCATCGTGGAGTCACTTATTTCCCTTTCAGAAATTTGAACTTAAATCGAACCTTGTACCAAAATACTTTCCATAGAAGAAATGTACACTTGTGTAACCTACTATTTTGTAATAATATTTAATTAGTTTGTAATGCTGTATAAAAAATGTTAACCATTCTTCGTTACAACCTTGTACAAGTCAGTGGTCTCACAATATAATCATGACTTCGCTATCTGCGTTTAATTCGTCGTCAGATGCATATAACACCCTCTACACACCATACACACTGAATACAAAGAATCCTGCAAGATATTATAGTGCACAAGCGTGTGCGCAAACACAAGTGCACTCTCTGTCACCTAACTCTTATGATCCGATGGGACGGTAATCCCACACGATCGGAGAGAGATCAGGCGCAGGACTAACGGCTTTACGTGCTTTCCGAGACACGGGGTGTCTAACACTGCCAACTTCAAACCTTCGGGCTGCTATTGAGATTTCTTAACAAAATACCCAATAACTTTTTTGTTTTAACTTTTTTTGTTCATAACAATAACAACCTAATAGACAGTACAGAAGTTTATTACTGGTCTATATTAATTAAAAAAAATATGTATTTGTTTTGTGCAGAACTTTTTAACCTTTACCGTGTTGATATAAAGTCTAATATCAAATATCTATACTAATATTATAAAGCTGAAGAGTTTGTTTGTTTGTTTGTTTGAACGCGCTAATCTCAGAAACTACTGGTTCGAATTATAAAATTGTTTCAGTGTTGGATAGCCCATTTATCGAGGAAGGCTATAGGCTATATAACATCACGCTACGACCAATAGGAGCAGAGCATAAATGAAAAATGTTGCAAAAACGGGAAAAAAACTCTTATGTGAAGCAGACGAAGTTGCGCGGGTCAGCTAGTATAAGATAATTATAGTCTGTTTCACAGCGATTCCATGATTTTTAACAGATTAGAAAAAGCGCACCTAAGAATATTGCCAAGTAATAATAAGCCTTTAAACCTAATGCTATAAGCTTGACTATCAAATTTATATTTACTGATTGTGCTTTTACTACAAGGCAAATAAGAAAGGCGCGTTTAAAAGAACAGATAAAACGCAATGCGGCGTTTGCCGTTCTGTGGTTTTGGTAACTCGCAGTCACGAATTGTTTCAAAGCTTCTTTTCTTTGAACACGACCTATAAATCTGCAAGCATTTCTATTTATTCTTTTAGTAGTTGAATTATTGTATTACTATATATATTGTAAACTAATCATATTATGTATTTTTGGTTATCTTTTTCTAAGGTGATCAAATTAATGGTATTTGAAAAAGAAGAGTGCGTGACGATGTGTAATATTATGATTGATGGAGAAAAAGTGGAGCAAGTAAAAGAGTTAGTATATTTGGGTATTTTGTTTACAAGGGATGGTAAATATGAGTGAGATATTGAAAGGAGAATGATTGCTGGCAACAAAGTGAATGGAGCTCTACGCGCTTTTATGAACAGTCGAAATGTATCCGAAAAGGCACGTTTGGCTGTTTATAGAGGACTATTAGTGCCCACACTTATGTATGGAAGTGAAAGTTGGGTATGGCAAAAGAAGCATGAGAGCAGAATAAATGCTGTAGAAATGAGAGCGCTGAGAAATATATGTGGTGTGACTCTGAAAGATAGAATAAGGAATAGTGTGATTAGAGAGAGATGCAGCATGAAAGTGGATATAGTGACAAGAATAGAAAAGGGTATGTCAAATCATATCAAAATCAGATCAGAAGGTTGCGTGTTTAAATCACGTCGGGGTCACCAAAGTGGGGGTTAATAGTTAATTATTAATAGTAAATTAATTAAGAGAAAATAGTTCTTGATACATATAGTTATACATTTACTAAATACATAAATGAACTACGACCTTAGTGAGTGGTTGCGGTGAGACAACTGCCGCGCGGCCTTACTGCATGCTTGCGCCTGACTATACAAAACTAAAGCTTCAGCAGTGTCGCAACATAATGTAATTCCATCTGACCTCCACAAATACAAGGGTCAACGATATTTTAAGATTCGAACAGATTTCTGCTCTTGTCTAATATCTATTGCTAATTAATATACAACGAGATTAACATGAAAGTGCTAGAGAGCAAACTTTTAAAATAAAATGTCCACTTGCTGAAATGAAACGAGTCGACTAATTCGTCGAATAATTTCACTGAGCAGCCAAATGAGTGCAATGTTAATAAAAAGTTTTCTAAACGGTCATCATTTTACTGCTAAGTGTGGCTGCAATATACTAGCTATCAACAACAGCCATATCTTCGAATACCCGTCAGTAATTTGCATATGGCTATCCAAAGAGTTTGGGAATGGTCGATTTGTTTTTAAGCTGGCCATTTAACAGTTAAAAACATTGCAATAAAAACATTGCTCGTTTAGAAGCCTCTTCTTTATATTTAAAATATTTGCTTTCGTCGTTGAAGTATTCTAAGATCTAGATTTTCGGTCAAAACTTTGTCCTCCTTATATGACATGACCTTTACGTCTTCTTTTATTTGGTCGTTGAATGCTCTTCTGGGTCGCCCCTTATCCTCTTTCTTTCTAGCTTTCCTTCTCCTCGGTTTTTCGGAAATCATCATGTCTTCTAAGTCAAGGGCCAAACAACGTGCCCCCTTCTTTCTAAATTTTTGCCAATACTTTCGTCTTAATTTTCTTTTCTGTCTACATATCTGATTAGAATTAGATTAGAAGACCAATAAGCTAAATACTCATTGAGAAAATAGACGTTCATAGTAAAGGTTCAGGTTAACCATACATATACGATAGATAAAATTATCCCTCCAATAACAACGGCGCCATTTGGAGCTAAGGGTCTAGCTTTGATGGCAACCTACGGTCGCTATTGAATAGAAACTGCAATAAAACGTAATGTTCTTTTTATACATATTATTAGGGTTGCTTTTAGATTTTATTGTATAAATAAAGTGATCGTTTTTAAAGCTGCAAATGCACAACGAGATATAGCTACAGTCAGGACAGTACAAATATTTATTACGTAATGTTCCAAATAGTAAACTAGGCGAGATAAGGTAGGGTAGCTAGGGATATCTCTTAAAGCCAATATCCTAATTAACACTTTTTCAAATAGAGTTCTAGTGAAGTGTCATATACATATATTATAAATTGTATTCTCTTGAATTAAAATAAATGGATAATGTAACCATGAATTAAACCAGTTTTACATGTTTGTTAGACTGGATCAAACTTCTATATTCAGTTGTTCTCACATTTTGAGTGTGCGTACCTTTGGGTTTGCGTACCTATATGAATTTGTTTGTGTATTATGTTGAATATACTTGTACCTATAAAATAATAAACATGGTTAGTCAATTACACACCCAACTTAATGACTAGTAGAACACGAATTCACATCGTAATAAATTTCATCTTACCGCCAATATAACACAACATGTTAAGGGATTTACTAGATTGTATGATGTTTGCGTAAATAAAATCCGTAGTTGTAAAATCTTATATATTAATATTTTCTATAACACGAGGTGTTATAGAAAATATTTTTAAATGCAGGTGGTATTTAAAACCATATATATATACTTGGATCTACATCTACGAAACAAACAAGACAGTCTAAAGAAGGATTTCAAAAAGGAATATAATATTTTAGAAATTGTATTTTAGCAGGAACATAGCTGGAAAAACAACGAGAAAAACGTCGGGAGGTATAAATCGTTTTCGCGATAAGGCTGCTTTACTATCTTTATGCCGTGAGTTTCTTCAAACTATTTTTCTAGTTTACCTACACGAAACACAGGTTTACATACAAACATATTATTATCAAAAAAATATATCTTAGGAGACGTCAGTAGAAAGCTTGCGTAAACTTAGGGTAACGCGTAATCTAGGAAAGTACCACAAATCTACATAATGTTACAGCTAAGAAACCTTGTGATGTGTTTCTTAGGTAGCTAGTATTTATAGACGCCGAAAAAGGTACTATTTTGACCACAGGTGACAAGCAATCTTTGTTTCCAACGCTAATAACTAAGCAATTTATGAGGTCATGCGTAATTTTACATGCACTGAACATAGCGATACGCATAATCGCATTTGAATGCACTGAGAACACAGTACATAGCACCGACCGTACCTAGGTGGGTATACTGTCTTTTTATGTTTCTTTTTAAGATTAATAATAATAATATATAATAATATTCTACCACATACACAACACCATCTAGCTCAAACTAAGCAGAGCTTGTACTATGGGTGCTAGACAATAGATAAACATACAAATATACATTTTTTTTTGTAAATTTTTATATATTATACATAGAAACACCCAGACCAAGACAAACATCCATATTCATGCACACAAATGTTTGACTTGTGCGGGAATCGAACCCACGACCTCGGCAGTCGGTTACAATAACCACTATGCTATCGAGGCCGACTAGTCAATCCCGCACTAAGAATAATTTCTATGTAACGGGGTACGTTACAAACATTCAAATAACGGACACAAAGAACACTCAGACTCCGATCAATCATTTGTGGATTACACAAATTCGTGTTCCATGTGAGACCCATGGTCATAAGACTCGTCATGGTGGCGAGGCCACCACTTAAACCTCTACACCATCCTAGCAATAAAAACCGTGCAATTTAAGTATAATTACATTCCAATGTTATTCAAATGTAATATCGCGCACTACTGACTTATTGTGCAGGAACCGCTTATTATATCAAAGTTTGGCACTTAGGTTGTATAAAAAAATTACCTGTAAAGTCCAATCCTCGGAATGTGGCAAATGAATTGCCCGAAACCTTTGGTCACTGGTGTATGTGTACCGACCAACGGTCAACAGATGGATGTCTCTGTGCCGCACCCATGATACTTGCATATTCAGCTGAAACAAAAGGGGAAATGTTAGCTCTAGCACACTTGATGAAGTCTTAACCAAAGAGATGAGAATCGCCGGACAAGTTAAATAGAATTGTTTTAATAACACTGGACTAGACGTTCTAGAATTCATAGAACAAGTTCCACCAATAGTAGTCATGAATTATTGAAGAACGTAATATAGAGATTAAAGTCACTCCAATAAACGACTGTTGGCTGTATAGTCAACATAAAGAAAAAAGACATATTTAATATATTTTTTCGAAATTGTTTTACGTATTTAGAATCTGTAAAAAATATGCAGCTGCCAGTATATATAATATAAAATATGATTTTTTGTCAGATTCTTCTTTATTCCTTATGACGGCAGTATATGTAGAAATAATGGATGAGGAAAGACTGACTAAGAAAGTTTATAAGGCTAGTGTGAATGGAACAGTCGCAAGAGGAAGACCTAGGCGAACGTTTCTTGATCAGATCGGCAGCGTTTTGGACAAAGGCCAGGTTAAGAGCACCTTGAACCGACGGGCGTGTATGAGGAATGTGATGAAAGTGAATGAAGCCAGAGAAGTGTGTCAGGATCGTAGCAAATGGAAATCCGTAGTCTCTGCCTACCCCTCTGGGAAACAGGCGTGAATCTATGTATGTATTATTTTTAGATAATCTTTGTGAGCTCAATATTTTATTAGATAAAAAAGTAATTATTTTTTCAGGTCCTTACTTAAGATTTAGAAAACTTACTAACTATATATTTACTATAAATTTACTATGTATACTTTGACGGTCATAAATGGAAGTAACTTTGAATTTGAAGTACAGATTTAACTATTCATGCCATCCTACAGCATTATACCAAACAGTTTTTTGTAAATACTTAAAAATCCTGTTCTATTTTATATTTGGTTTCTCAAATTGAAGATAAAAATATCAATACATAGTATCCCTCAATTTATTAAATCAATGATATTTGTTTTAGCTATCTAATATGACGCCCTAACAGTACCATCTTAATACCTACATAAATACACATGTAAGTGCGTACCTAAATAAAACAGTATTTAGACATTGGTAAGAAGTATAAGTTTCTAAATTCAAGTTACATATATTTTTACAAAAGTAACGATAGCTCAGTGGGGTGACCAATAGACTGCAATGCAGAGGGTCTCTACTTCGAACCCACGTCACGTACCTCTGACTTTCGGAAGTTATATGACTTTTCGAAATTATGTGCGTATTGATTGACAAATATCGCCTGCTCCGTGCCTTGGAGAGCACGTTAAGCCGTCGGTCCCGGCTGCCATGAACATCTATGGCAGTCGTTATTGGGAGAGTGTCGACACAAAAGATCCCACTGGGTCGAAGTGTCGCCGGTCTGCACTGACTGGCCCCCACATAAGATACATACATACTTATATTTTTAATAAGACAAGACGTTTATAATTTGACTTGTAACTGAAAAGCAAAAATATATAGTAATTTGCTTTGTTTAGTGAATAAACCTAAATATGAGTTGTCAGATAAATTATATCAAAAGCATTTTAAATGAGGAAAATCTTCTTTGTAGACTGTTGCCGTCTCGAATGATACAAACATTTAGAGATAAAACATCAAAGAAGACCATTTGTTTTTACATCATAATATGTGTAACTGCCTTGATGTCTTTAAGTATGTTATTTATATTACTCAGACGACAAATATCATATTATTTTCGTTGAACATGCTTCTTAATCCCGTGGCCTTAAGTTTGCACTCGATCGAAATATCCTAAGTTAGAAAATCAGGTAGAAAAAAGGTTAAAAAAGCTAGTTCTCTTTACACATCTGATTTCAAAGACATACAGATTGAGTATTAGTACGTAATATATTCGTCTCATATAATTAGTATGGAAGAGAAAATAGTACAGTAACAAGAAATTTGCAAAGTATGATTAGCAGTATTAAAGTTATCAAAGCGATGGCCAAAAAATATGTGAAAAGCCTACGTGTACGGAATATTTGAAACTTGCTGTGACCAAATTAGGGTCGGACTGGAAAAAAGCCAAGTTAAGTTTAACATAGACCGAACGACACTTTGAGTATAATAGTGTATATAGGTTTCAACGGTGCAAAACTCGATAATCTTAGTCTGTATCTATGCGGAACAGGATTGCAAGTCTCGATATAGAGATGTACGGAGGCTTGCAATTCTGTTTCTGTTTTAAATCATTAGTCCTGATGCGTGGGTATGCACCAGGACTAATGATTTAATATATTGAATGCAGACTACATAATAAAGTTTATATTATTTTTAAAATGTAGGGGCGTGAGACTATCTCTCGCCTGTATCGCCTAATAGGCTGATTTATATCTATCAGATCCAAATTTCCTCAACTATGATTTAAAGTCTAACGTAATAGGAGAATACACTATTTACGTTTACTAGGTGTAGTTCCAGACTCCGTGCTGCTACTAAAAATTGTTTACAGTAAAAACCAATTAAACCTGATCCGGAAATTGAAGAGTGATTTTATACACAGTAATCGTCTTATTTATTATCGTTACGCCTTGAAGGCAGTTATTTTATTTTCTGGTTTATCTATAGTGTCACATTATAGGGCAATGCTCTTATCTGCTTTTCTCACTATTCAGAAATTACATTACTTTAATAATTGAAATTACATTAATAATAATTAACAATCATTTGATATACATATGTGTCATTAAAATCACAAAGATATTTTGAAATCAAACATACTAGCTCTGTCAACGGCCAAGTCAGAAACGAAATAAATGTGCAGCGAACTTTATGAAATCTACGGAAATTATCTCCAAAATACTTTTGGCACCCGGATATTCGGCGGGCCTTTGATATTATAACGGAAATGAGGTAGTTAGAGAGAACTCTAGGTTTGACGTTAAAAAATTAAATTATTAGCAAAATCACATTAGCATATGGCTCAGCTAGGAAATGGAATCGTTAATGGCATAACATTGTAACTCGCATAGCAGCGTCATTAGCATTAGTTGGGTTACAAAGCTTTGTACTCATTCCGCTGAAGCTATCATTATAGTTGTTAATGAAGGTAGGTTTTGTTTTTTGTTGAGATGTTTCGCCCTCCTTATAGACGGTGTCCATTAGTCTTCTGTTCTTTGTGAACAATTTAGCGTTAATATTTTAAGTGCCGTAAAGTTTAGCTCTAATTCTTCTTCTTGTTCGCTTTCCGGCTTCTTATTTGTTATTAAAATTGCAAATTGTATCCATTATGTAAATTAATTAGTAATACAGCATTAGTAAATTATTAATAATATTAGTCTTGATTATCAACTAGTCCATTTATGAGTGCGGGCCGTGGTGGAGTGTCGGACAGCAGACTTCACATATCTTCGAAAATGTTACGAAGAACTCTTATATATGCAAGTTTCTTGCAGATTTTATAATCGTCAATATTTATTCTGTATAAATATTATCATCATTGAAATTAAACTGCTATATACGGATTTTATCGCGTTGTTTATTTGACACTTTATTACAAAATTTATAATAAAGTATCATCATATTAGTAAAAATTATTACTGTAATAACTACGTTTCTTGCCATGACATTGAATTTGTATATATCGCTGATACTGCTAACAATGGAATAAATGTTTGCAAGTATTTCACATTTTTCTATCACTTTCTAGAAATCTATTGACCGAATTTAGTGACAGATTTCTTCTACTCGATCTCGCTATTTTCTATACATGTTCAAAAGATGAAACAGAATGTATGCCGATGTTGATATTTTCAGCAAATTCTTAAGACCATAGTCTAGTTTCTCATGTTCTGTAAGGTTATGTCTATAAATGTTGTGTCTATAAATAATGTTGTGTCTATAAATTTGGCCAGCATCAGAACATCGTGCTAAGTACTACCTTTAGAGTTTATTACACTGCTAAAAATCGTAGTAATAGCAATTAGTAAGATATTATATCTTTTTTCTTCAGCTCACTAATCCGTGCTGCTGTTTAGAAATTGTATTACAAGTCAGTTAGTTTAAAATTTCTGAAGGATATTCTGGTTTAAACTTGCAAAGTTTCAAATCATATTGCCTACGCTCTTCAATAGTAATTAATTCTTAGTTGTGTTTGATTAGTCCTATTCGATATTAACGAAGTCTAACCGCATGATTCCACTGACGAATAGAAGTTGAAACACAATACCTCAACCAATACATATTTCTTGAAACTGTGATAAGTGAGTTAGGCACGACACTTGCCACCTTCACTTGTTAATATATTAATGAACTAGCTTTTTCCTGCGGCTTCACTCGCGTAAAAGTAGGTTAGGTAAGATTACTAGTCACCGTACTTTTTAAGAATAAATATTTGCCTATGTTACTCAATGATAATAGAGCTTTATAATGGTGCAGGAAATTTTAAAATAGTTTGAATAATTTTGAGTTAAATCCTTACAAACAAATAAAAATTAAATCTTTTCTCTTTATAATATTAGTAAAGATGTAAATATAATTAGGTACTTCAAATATGAAAAACCGCAAAAGCCATCGTTGACGTTATCATACCAAAAACATTTGCCACACAGAAGAACCATATTTCCATACCAATTAACGTGAAGCACATAAATTTAAGAACGTTGATAGCGTCGCATTTAAAAACGCCGTGTGAAATAAACAGAGATCTCGTTAGCTAGGCTGGTTATTTATGTGAGGATGTGGCGACTCGACCTAATGAGACTTTTATTTATAAAGTTGAGCACACAATACCGACTTTAAAGTTTCATTGTGCTATTGTTACGTTTCATTTTAAGCGAGGAGTTTGTGGTACACCGCTATGTAAATTGGACGTTGCCTGTTGAAATAAGGGGGACTCGTTAGTACGGGTGTGTGTACTATACTTTACTCGTACATGTCTGTATTGTTAAAGCGAGTGCTCACTGTAAGTGCGTCGGTGCGGTAATAATGTTGTGAAGTAATTTGACTTACTCGGATATAAGTTTGCGAGGGCAATTTTATGGTACAGATCATTCTGGCAGTTTGTTGGGGTTTACAAGTTGATAATAGGCACCTATGAGTAAGCAAGTATATTATGAACTTCAACTTTGGTAACGATAGAGACGTAAGTAATTCTGGCATGAAAACTTAGTACGAGTAGAGGATTGAAAAGTTTCGTGAAATTATTGTTAGAATGGAATCGTACTTATAAAGATTTAGATCAATGTAATTACACTCTCACAATTTTAACGCAAACGATTATATTTAAGCAATTAAAAAAAATACGATGTTATAATTCCAGTGATTAATAAACCTAGTAATTATTATTTTAATATTTTAATATCTTGTTTTATTTTATACATGACATGAGCTTTTGCGCGCGGCTCATATTCATTTCATATCAATAAATAGCTTTGTTAATAAAAACCATGTCCTTTCCCTAGTTTTAAACTATCTCTGTGCCAAATTTCGTTCAAATCGGTTGAATGGTTTAGCCGTGAAGAGGTAACAGACAGACAGACAGTCAGAGTTACTTTCGAATATATAATATTAGTAAGAAAGTAAGGATAACTAATTGTATTATTGTTATTTATAGATAATAATTACAGTTAGAGAAGAACCTTGGTTAAAAAGACAATGTGTATCGTAATTTTCCTAAAAGACATACAAAACAGAGAGCTGTTTTTTATGGCACAGTACTCCTGAACTGACCATCAATTTGAATGACGATTGGCAGAGGCCACTTATTTAGTAACGGAATAATATAAGATTAGTTGTGGTGCCAGGCTGGGATAATACAAAATTCCGTAAAATTGTAAGTTTAAGTATAAGTACGACCAAAATCAAAACATATGTATATACTAATTTGATTTTGGTCATAAATACTTCGCAAACATCAACATATACATATTATTTGGTTCAGCAAAGTAAAGTACAGAATCGGTACCTCTGTAAGTGCATTCTTATTAAATACCATATCTAGACCATAGCTAAATATTATTCTGCAATAGTTGCTACCGGAACGCTTATGTGTTAGTTTGAATAAAATAATAATTATAAGTACGTTTTATAACTGTACTGTAAAAACTGCAGTACTACTAAATAATATAAAAATAATAAATGCACAGAATTTCTAGATAGAGAAAGAACGCTGCTAAATCCATTGTTCAATGACGCAGCAGACATACTATTACAAGAGGAATCCTAGAAAGATAGGATATATCCATTGCCACGGACATAAATCCTACTAGGCACGTGCAAACCGTCGAGATGTTATCCCAACCTTTTATCTTTAGCGTCATTTCACGTGTGTGTGTCATAAACTTAAGAAGGAAGACTTAGAAACGTAAAGCTTGTACTGTTTTTGTCCGTATTTTGTAAGCCTGCTGGGAATTTCGATGTCCAATAATAATTATGTTAGTGTTTCGTTCTACTGCGATTTTTTTAGGAAATCATTTCTAGAATGCCGTTATGTTTCGTGCAATAAAGGAAATATATTTCTATAAAATATTATATTTATAATGGTGTCTTTATGAACGCGATGCAAATTAACTGGCGCTGGCTTTATGTGCACGCTACTTGTGCGAGCATCATGCAAGGTAATCATACAGGTTACAAGTGCAAGTTTTACTTCTGATTGTTTAAACGATGAAGACAACACGCGCAAATCTCTCAACTTGCAGCATCGCGTTGTGTACATAAACGCTAAGTATTTTATTGCTCCCTAGCAATGCATTTAGTTTAAAATATTATATTTCAGATATTATAGTTCATTAGCAATTTTGATATCTACTCACAATTACTATATTTATACTACTTACTTACATGAGTCAGAAAGTGACACAGTCTGTATTAAATATGTAGTTATTCTAATAATTAACTTACTGTTTTATTCCCTAAATTCTTGACTCGGCAGTTCAGATACGCTGTCTTGCCAAGCAATGCTGTCACGTTCTTGGAAGCTATCAGATCAAAGTAAGGTCCAGTGCGGGGCGTTGGTCGTGGTCCGTCGAGAGCCGCTCCCGAGCGGATTGCATTGTCCACTGAGCCGGCTGGTGAGGCTGTGGCAGATGCGTTCGTTGGCGAACCCTTGCCAAGCTCACGTTGTGCTGATGATACTGTGAAAAAAAGAGAAATGTTAGTTACAACATGTGTCTGTGATGACAGAAGGCAACATATTAAAGATATCAAAACAAATATCAGAATGTAAAAATTAACAGCGAATTCCAAAACGTCGCTATGTTCTGTTCACCATAACAAATTCTGGGTATACCAGAGGACCTAACAGCTAAAACAAATTTGCTATACAGATTTTGCAAACGTTATGTCCCCAAAACTCCAAACAAGTTGCCGAACAATTCGAACAAAATAAATTTTACTGAAATTTTTAACTCCCGTTAACTTGGAGTCACTTTCCCCTTTAACCCTTGCAAATATAGTGCGGGAAAGAACTAGAATAGATTAACGCCGACAACTTTATTATCCGTGTCTGTTCTAGTGGAAACTTCGTAAAACCGATCACGTGTGTGAACATCACTTCAGCGCGTGACGTCACAACGGGCATTCAACACGAGCCCGTGTGCCACTGGAAGTGTTATAAAAGTTATTTGCTTTTTTTATTTAGGGACTCACGTATCAAACAAGTGATGTTGCTAAAGTAATAAATTCAACGTCGGTATTAATTTTTCTTTTATTCGCGAAGATTTATTATTTGTTAGATACTTTAAAAGTAAAAGCTCTAAATATGACATTAAATTGAACTGATCTTGATTTAAAAAAACTGTCGTCATTACAGAAATAAAAGCCCTTTTGTTATTTATCGCAGTAGGGCCCAGTGATAGATCCTTGTGCCAGTCGATTATGTAATATCGTTATTAGAATATAAAAATATTACGTCCTCATTTCCACCTTAAATCATAACTGATACTGCTATACTGCAATTGTATTTAATCGCATGTAATGCACTAAAATATATGTCCAAACAAACAAATAGGTACTTAACTAACACAAATGTAGATTTTCCTAATAAAACTATTATGGATAAAGTATCCCGTAAAAAAATAAGTAATAACAAAAAGTATTACATTACTACTTCAAATAACAACCAAAGTAAAGATATTGATATGAAAAGTTTAGATAATGGTCAACGCTCAAGAAACGCTACACGTATCAAGCATTATACGACTATCAAGTTACAAACAAGAACACTGAATCCAAAATTTTACTACTCGCACGTTATATTTGTTTTGCAACCTCGCTCCAAAATGCTTTCAGAGAGGTAAGGAACACGGGAACGCTAATGTTATTTTAATGTGCAAGTACTGTTTTTGGGCTCTTGAGAGATTATTTTGCTTTAGTTGGGCTATGCAGAAATGTCAAGGTGTACTTCAAGGCATTGTGGAATCACTTAAAGACGCCAAGATGTTCTTGTTTTATTACACAAGCTTATTTATGTTGCTACGAATTATTTCAAGATGAAACTAGAGTTCTCGGTTGCAATACGAAGAGATGAAGGATTTAATGTAATGTTGTTAGCATTTGTCTGACTGTTTTCCTTTGTTATATTTAAGAAGAAAGTAGTTATTATTATAAGAATAAATAATACAGTGAAAAAGATTTACTATCATATTATATACAATTATTCTAATGAGCTGAAATACAGCTCATTAGAATAATTGTAAGAAATAATTGCTCCAAAAACGTTTCTAAATAAGCATCAATAGATACAGTATAGGACAGTAACAGATCAAATGTTATAATAGTTTTAGTATACAAATTGCAAAGGATTCTAATTGACCATAGCGGTTTTTATTTTGGAAACTATGCTTTATTAACTACTAAGAAAATATACCTTGAGTACAAATTCAAAAGACTTCTGCTTCGGAATTCTACGATCTCATCCTTGGCATGCCTGATTATGCTATCATTTTGACTAAGTCATGCGACTTTGGGATTTAATTATATCTATGCTTCTATTGATTTTAAAATTAAAGCTACAATCTGAAATAATTTGTATTTCATTAACTTATAGTAGTCCAATAAAATCATTGTAATCTTGATTGTTTTTTAGTCTTGTTTTACGAAATTTAGGCATCGTACTTGGTGTAAAGTAGTGTAGACCGTTAACCCGCAGATTAAATTAGAATTTACTAATTATAAGCACTTAGACGATTATTCAGAAATTTGAAACATATTATTTCAATTATAAATTTTAAGCTTAATTTAGTCGAGAAAATAGAAACAGGTCTAATATATGTGTAATAATATAATTTTATGATGGTAAAATAATAAATCCTTTAAAGAAAAAGTGTCTTACCTTTAAAATATAAAATTTAAATAATCATTACGAATTTATTGTGTAACAAGTCGAAAAGCTTTTTCATTTGACCGACACATCCAAAATTTTGCTATAATAAGTATGACAGCTGAAAGGCTTTATGGAATGCGAGATAGAATATGAGTACATAATTAAAACTTCTTATAATTATGTAAAGTTATAACAATAACATATCAAAATTGCCAGAAGCAAGTTACTTGTAGTAGGAAGTTCTCCGATTGTTCCCACTTTCCGTAGACCCGATGCTAATAACATACATGATAATAAACTAGAAGGCCTCGCTATTGTTATTGCTGGCGGTATTGAATATCACAAAATGGTCGAATATAAGGGTTTGGATGGAACAAAACACGAACACCGAACAAGGAAGGGTTCACTGGTAATTTTATAGCAGCAACCCTAACATATTTTTACACACGTTTTGGAGGAGGAGGGGATGTCAAAACTTTGTGTCGATGAATATTTTCCTTTTCTGGTTAAGTGTTATGATAGCGTCCACTTCTATACGATAGAATGACAACTTATCTTAGTTTGTACTTGACATCTCCGGGGTCACCGAAATAAAAAGGAATGTGACTCGTTGAATTCTGTTTTCGTTTCTTATCTTTGAGTCCTTCGCTCTTACTACTTACAGAGTGTATAGAAATAACAAATTAATTATTTCGAAGTATTACTTATATTATTTTTCTCCAAGTCGACCAAGAACCTTTTAATGATAAATAAATCTGATACTCTCTTAAATGAAAGTATTTTATTTAATTTCTGACAATTTATCAAACTGACATTTAGTCTAACTAGTTATTCTAATCTATATGTAAGCTCAAATATTTAATTCTGGTTATCACAATATGGTTGAACAGAGATTAGATTAGTATGCAAAAGAGGACTTATTTTAATAAGTTTTATCCAAGTTTATGAAACTTAATCGCTGAACTGTGATAGTACGAGTGTCCTAAACCATGTATTCTTAGTTACATTTAATTATAGAGATATACATACAAAGTATCTTTATAAGCATATGTTTAAAGTTAAGTAATACGCATTGCAGATGCCACAATGGAATGGCTTCTAGCTGTCTAGTTTCTGCAGTGTTTGGAATTATGTTGTGACTAAGACTTGCTTAAAATAAAACAATTTTTTTCGTAGTAAGAGCTACAATTTTAAATAAGGAATAAACGAAAACCTTAACTTATGCGCTTGTTTACACTGTATTCTATGAAAAGGTATTTGTAGAAAGGTTTCATTACATCTTTACTTTTAGTACTGGTATCGACCTTCCTCTAAAGGATCTTTACTTGTAGATCATGACAATCTTTGTAAATAATTTAAAGCTGGTTCTCCATCTTTATTTATAAAATAAACTATACAAAGACTATATTGAATATTTTGAATAATTATCTATTAGTACATAAATAAAAAAACATTACTGTGTGTATCTTCAACATCTTACGAAACTTAACTAATATTATAAATACGAATGTGAGTTTGTTTGCTTGTCGTAACACTTTCACGCCTTTATTACTGGAACGACCATTATTAAATTTTATACGGAAAATAACATAGAGTACATACTCTAAGTACTGTTCGTGAATAATATCAATTTATAATAAAATCCAGATTATCGCGAGCAAGCCGTGGGCAAAATCTAGTCAAAATGATAAAACGTAAAAATATGTGTTTATAAATAAAATGTAAACTAGTTTACAAAACCGCAAAGACGTCATTCTAGTCCTCAACATTTGTTAATATCTCATAACTTTTAACAGCCGATAATCCAAATACCCGAGAAATAAAACAAGCCGATGGATAGCAGCAATAAAACCGACCATTACCGAAGTAAACAATATTAGAGAAAGAGTCGTGGCCGTAAATCTTGACAGAAATGCTCAGACAGCGATAGTCGGCCAAATTGTGGCGAAAGAAAGCACAATATACGTAATACATAAGTTAGATTACGTTGTGTCTTGTCCTCCAAAGATTTTCTTTAGATAGTAAAATAGTATTCCTTTTTCCAAGGGATATTTTTCTGGTTAAGTGAATGGAATAGCTACAGATTAGATGTACGTTTTATACATTACCAAGGAAACATTAATCATGGTATAGGTTGAAGACTTGATTTTATGATCCACTAGATTTTGGACGAGGCTACGCTCGCGTAGAAATATGTTAGGTTAGTAACAGTGCTACCACACACACACATACACACACACACACACACACACACACACACACACAAACACACACACTCACTCACTCACACACACACACACACACACACACACACACACACACACACATACACACACACAGACAAGAGACTACAGTAGTAAAATAAAATGTTAGCAATTAAGTAGTAGTAGTAGAGGTTTAATTTTTTATATTTTACTTTATTTTTGTTTTTCTATTCTTTTAGTAGTATTTTCTTAATTAACACTGTGTTTGTCTTACGAGTACTACTCACGTAATGTGTTTATAGTGTGCACGAGAACGCTGGTACCCTAAACACAAGTTGAATCTTATTGTGGGTACCAGAGTTTATAGTAAATACTAAATATCGTGTTTGTGACCGTGTTATTGTATTTTTGTGCCAAGTTAAGAAAATAAAGCTTATTATTATATTATTCTTATTATTATTATTTCGATTTCCAAATGATCCTAGAATAAAATTAATTCCTTTTTGTGACAGACTTAGTCTTCAAAATCGCTATAATCCTTACTAAAATTATAAATGCGAATGTGATTTAATTTGTTTGTTACGCTTTCACGCCTTAACTACTTAACCAGAAAAGGACATGTGGTACCTATCGTCCAAAAAAAGTACTGTTATCGAGCAAAGCCGCGGGTAAAAGCTAGTGGTGTTAAATATTGTTCTCCTAAACTATTTATATATTTTATTAATTCTTTATATTATTAGGCAACGAGTATCAATTGGTTACATAATATTTATAAGAACTTGCAAGTTGTTTGTAAAACTGCATTGATACTATATCCTATTTACACGACTATTCGTGATCAGTTGCGATGTAAAAATCGCGCATTTTATGAACTGGATCGATGCTATCGTTGTAGCCGCTTTTTTTTTTGCCCTTGTAAACAAGGTGAAGTG
Organism: Catocala fraxini; assembly: GCA_930367265.1. Classification (NCBI taxonomy): domain Eukaryota; kingdom Metazoa; phylum Arthropoda; class Insecta; order Lepidoptera; family Erebidae; genus Catocala; species Catocala fraxini. The sequence goes on along the minus strand of OV884027.1, from coordinate 23,131,248 downwards.
CTTGCATTGCTGCGCTTGGCGCTTATATGTGTATCGAATTTAACATTCAGTTGCTGTACGTTTCTGAATGTCGTCTTGCGAATAATAAAAGGCTATCTACTTCAACTTTACTATTTTGTCTTCTCCTTATATAAAACTGGATTTTGCTTGCAGCTTCACTCGCGTTTATATAAAATTTGTAAACTTTGACTAAAACTATATCAACGCACTATGGATCTTTTTCAGGCTTTTCATACACGATTCTCAATATTCTACCGTATACCCAAAAAACGTCTTTTTAATATTTTAATAGTCTTGCATTTGACCACGATCTCACCTGATATTAAGTGAAGATGCAGTGGACGACGGAGCACGCTTGCCTAAAATATTAATAATTCACTCGCGACTTGAAGACACCCAGATTGTACTCATCGGGAAACACAGACTTAGGTAGTGAGTTCCACTCCTCTGCGGTACGCATTATAAAAGTAGAAGCAAAGCGCTTCGTAAGTAAATATGGTATATCCACCATGTACCTGCGCCACTGGTCTATTTGTCTGGTCATCGGATGGTAGAATGGGGAATCATCATCATCATTTCAGCCTATTGCAGTCCACTGCTGGACATAAGCCTCCCCCAGGGTGCGCCACGAATGGGGAATGAGGAATCAAATTACGCAGTTCCTCTGCACACTCTCCGAAATGTATCCGATAGAAAACCGAGAGACTGGCAACCCTACGACGATGCTCCAAGCTTTGGAGTCGTGTGTTGACTTGTTAGACATCGCTGATGAGTCTCTTGGTCTTACGCTCAATTGAATCCAAAGCCTTCAGCTGATATTTTGCAGAGCTATCCCAGAAAGATAATCTTAATAGATTATCTTTCTGGGATGGCTGTGTGGTAATCCACATTCCCATAAATTCAACAAAATTAGACTTGCGTGCCTTTATTTCGATCTCAAGTATTGTTCTTTGTTAGTCTTGTCTACTTTACACGGATTTCTGCTTTAAAAACGTTATACACTTCGCTTGTATTCATGTAGATTTTGTAAATAAATTTCAATCCCTCAGGAACAGTACTTCTTTCTGGACGAAAACTATCCTATGTCCTTTTCTGTAACTCTGACAACATGTATGCAAAATTTTATGAGGGTCGTTCGAAGCGTGAAAACGTAACAAATATATACATTCGCGTTTATAATATTAGTTAGGATAGTAAAGAAAGTGAACAAATCTAATCTCATCAGGATACAGAAGCTATAACTGCTTCGTGTTGGCATTATTTTTCTAAAGAGCGTTACACATTTAAATTTTGTAGAAAAGACCAAGCCCTCATCAAAAACCACGCCCTCGTCAAAGCATACGAACACCAAGAACACAATAACTATTTGTGAATTACAGTAACCTTTACTCCATGTGGGTATGAAACTGAACACTTGGCACAGTGCGTTTCGTAACCATATAAAACAGGTAACACATATTATGTGCTATTAATCATATGTGATTTTTATTTTATGCTCTTATGAAACAGTAGGTATTTAAATATGTGGGGGTAATCAGTTGTGTTCTTATGGATATTAAAATTAAATAACTTGATACTAAATATAGATATATATTTTCTGGTACCACTTAATTGAATGGTTGCGGGGAGACGCCTACCGCGCGGCGCTATGTATTACGCCTGACTATACAAAACTAAAGCGTAAGCAGTGTCGCAACAGAATATAATCATGAATTTTTATTACACTCTGATAAAGGAAAATGGCATACTAGAGACAATTAGGAGGACAGAATCTAATTTCTTAAACGGTCCACGTTTGTATTGATTTTTACTTGGCAACGGTGAGCATGAAAGAACTGCGATTTTAACCTGGAAACAGTACGTGCTAACCTTCTATCACATTTTTACTAGAGCTTAAATTAAATATACGGTACGCTATTACCATTTTATACGTTAGTTAAAGTAACTATACTTCTCGGCAATTAGTATTCTTCTGTTTCACTAACGGTTATCGTATAAAATGAAGTCGCAAGCGCTTTTTTTTAATGGTTTAAATAGCTAATGTTATACATTGTTAGTTCGTATAAATGGCAGACTTATATAAAAACTGCTAGATCGATTTTAATCATTCTTTGGCCATTAGAAAGCTTCTTTATCCAAAATATAGGTTGTATAACGTCACGCTACGAGTCACGGGCGAAGAGCAGTTGTTTTTAACTTGGGTAATACCGCGGGGGACGGCTAGTTTTAGTAGAATTAAAAAACATAATATATCTTAATACAATTTTTCTGTAGGCACATTGATTATTTATGACATCATTACGTATAGAAATAACAAAAATCAATAATTTATTATTTTTCATTTATTGTTATCAATAATAATTATTGATTGTTATAATACAATACCCAGGATGTCTATTGATAAGTGTTATTCGATGTTTTTGCGTGAGTAAATATAATTTTGTTTCTTTTAATTTTCTACAAATTACTACTTTTTAATTGCATGTCAACATGTGACACGTCACATGTCTGTCAGAAGATATCTTTAATGACTTCATCTTATTCATGATTTTTATTAATACGCACTTAGAGTAATAAATGTTATTAAAAAATACATTAAGATAATTCGAGAATACTTTTCTACATACTTACTTAGTATAAATGACAACTGAATATTATTATGTATCTGTATAATAAAAACATATCTCGGAGAGCGAGGAGACATTTTTATGTGTTCAGATCTATGAGGTTTTATAAACATCTTAGGCTCAATCGGGGCCAATCTTTTTGCTTCGGCATCGAACAGATGTCTGTCATAAAATTGGTGTAACAAGTTCTTTCTGGTATCTGTTTATATTCAAGACTATACAAAAATATATATGAATGGTCAAGATTTTCCCATGGAAATATTAGCATTAGTATTGATATAAAATAACAAGTGAGAAACGGCCATGAATTGCCGTAAATCTTAGAGTTCGAAATAATGGTATCACGTGGTCAAAGGTCATAGTCATTTCGGGGGTATATCGACTATTTTGAGTCGAATGGCGTTGACCGCGAGTCTCTAGCTCTTACGGTTCTTGAGTTGAAAGTTGTATAACAGACGGACGGACAAAGCTGTTGTATTAGAGTTTTTTGAACTCTAAAATTTAATTGGAATGAAAGATATCCTTATTACTATTTTTTGTTACCAAATGTTTGTTCTATACAATGATTTCTCGATCTTGCATCTAACTTTTTGAAAACTTATTTAGCGATCCTCACACATATACAACAAAGACAATAATTTGTAGCCTAATGGTTCGTGGATGGGCGATGAGGGATGAGGTGGATGCCTTAACCAATAGGCTACAAATTATCTATCAAGTCGGATGTCTTGTGATAGGCAAGTCTTATGTACTATACCATCAATTGCACTTCTGATGGACTAACAAGAATAGTTGTAATTTTTAACCAAATTCCTAGCAATATCATTAAACAGCAAATGAAAAGAAAATAATGATGCGTAAAATGCAAATATTCTTTAAAAATAATTCTATAAAAAGCAGTATCATTGTTACTCCTCCCCCTCCAGCTAAGTTTCAATTTAATCATATTTAATATAATGCTGGGTAACGGGTTTTACTCGCGATAAAGTATTTAAAAGGTAATAAATACCTATTCATTGCCCTACGTTTTGACTGACTTGCATCGATCGTGGTCACGGGTTGACTGACTGTTTACCTTTTTAAATACATTATCGCGAGTAAGGCCTGTTACCTAGCATTATATTATCGCGAATTTTAAAATGGCTCATCTTAATCACTCCGTATACACACATTCATGCTTGTATAAAGAGTAACTTTAATTCAGTAGTGGGTAGAATTGAAATTAATTCCAGGTCAAAGTTTGAAATAATTTATTAATTATAAATAGTCTATTAGTTAGTGAGTTTAATAATTTACGTTGTATAGCTAATAAAACATTAAAAAGTAACAGCTACAAACGCGCATTTAATATTTGTTTAGTACATCTTACATCTTTAAAGAATATTAATTTCCGTATTCCTTCTTGGTTGCGTAACTCATCTTTCGCGGTGTACTTTAACCCCAATTTGAAAAGACGGCATTCAAGCAAAGATTTATGACTATAAACGTTTCCAACGAGGTTTAATTATGTGAAAATTTTACTCTAATTAATCATCAGAAGTTTTGTGCGGAGTGTCGATTGTATCCATGCCAAGGCGTATGTTTAGGTTGCTTTTGAAATTTGATTTCTCTGATATTTTTGTAGCTTCTGGGACTGCTGTCTTGATGCAGTGTAGTTATCGTGGTTCATATACTTCAGCAATGCTAACAAGCAGTCAAGCGATGCCTACGTTTAGATCATACTTTATTTTAGTGTAAGGAAGACTATTGTTCAGCTCTGTTAAATAATAGATTAAACAAAATCGCGTGGTTTTTTTTTAATGCCTCGATGACATATCAATTGTAAATGCAACTACTGTGCGTGACGAGCTCACGAATAGTAGTCGCATATAGGTACTACGGGTTTGATTACCGCGTAGAAAACTATTCTATGTTATTGTATAACATATTTTTTGTGCAGCTACCTAAAATATCTTATCAGAATGACTGAAGAAAACCTGATCCGGTTGTCGAACACGAATGATGTGGTTCTAGTTTCTGTAATAGTCATTACAAGGCACCTAAAACGGAGCTGGCGAATATGCCACCAAATATTGCCCCAATATTTACCAAATGCATATGAAAGTTCAGAACAATTGGAAGTTATTCGTTCATTTAAGCAGAACGATATAATTGGGTGTTTCCCATCCATTGTGCTTACGTCTTTTCAGCACAATGAAAGCAAACAATAGAAAGGTGCCTCATTTTGGAAATGCTATTGTCGGTAATTAATTTGGAATCGTTCGTATTTCATGCTCAATTCGTTCAGTTTGGAAGTTTGGAGTGTATTATTACAATTATGTTACGGAAGGTAATAAAAGTTTGTATTATCAAAAACTATATATTACAGCATAAAATTAAATATCGTATATGTATTTTAAATAAACAAATAAAATGTTATTCACGCGTTACTTATTTAGCAATAACTTAACTATAAACGTCGGAGACTATAAATGAAACGATTTTAACAAAATAACGGCATAACGTTTAAGTTAAGTTTTGTTTAGATTGTAAATAATACTTATAATTCTGCACGGGTGACGTAGTGCTCAAACGGTTATCTTACCGCTACTGCCTCGTTACGTATTATGCAACCTGATCCTACAATGAGCAATTATTTGTAGGATCTATAAACAAATGTTCTTAGTCTAAGTTCTTAGATGATTAATGGACATAAAACACACCCAATTTTGTGTCCTTTAATTGTACGTCTGCAAAGTAAAGCGACACATATCACATATCCATTTTACAGAATAACAGGTTGCTATCGTATAAATGCTAAGAAGTTCTGAAAAATAGAACCTGTACTCTTAAGGTGCTTCGACTCAGCACGAGTAGCTAACGCAGGCGCAAGTAATCATGCGCGTCACTTTTTATAGATAGGATACTTTTTATTTCAGTAATGTATGTCAGTGTTTAACTGAGCAAAGCCACTTACAATTCGCTAGTTATTAAAATTATGAAATAAACGAGATAATATCTTAACTTTAAAATATCGAATTCTTAGACATTTTATAATAAAATAGAAGTATATTTGTCTATTCTTTACATCTTTAAAGCCGTGGGCTGTCTTTATTTCACTTTGATATATTATTTCTACAAAAGCTCTTGGTAATGTCAAATGTCTTATATTATTTTAACCACAAATAAACAGCATATCAAATTTAAAAAATATACTTGAAATCCCAAAACTTTTTACTGCAAATTAAAACATCAACCAAAATTTGCAATATTAAAAAGTCTATTATATTCTGGCACAGTGTATTAACAATTTTGACTTATTTCAATCCAAAAATATTACCATTTTACTTAATAAAATAAACGTTGAATCCCTTGTAAACATAGCTGAGCCTAAAAATGGAGCTTTGTTTTAAAATTCAAGGTACTGTTCCAAAAGATAGGTACGCAAGTGAATAATGAACGCCACATCTTGCCTCAGGGCCCATATTAAAGAACCTTTGCCCTTGCCTCCCTCTGTTTGCCATTATAGCTATATATACGTTATTTGTATTTTTATTTGCTTTGTTAGTAGAACCCATTACTTTCATTATGTTTGTTTTTTGTTATTGTTTTTGAATTACATTTTATGTTTACAAGTTTAAATTTAAAATAAGTTCTTTGTTTAAATATAGGTACTGTTTATTTTAAAAAGCAGCGTTTGCTTAGTGGGAAACCTATGGACTGCCACGCAGAGTTGAGTTCGAGCCCAAGGTGTGCATATCAGACATTTCAAAGTTATGTGCAACAATATTGTGCGTATAAAATAGTTAATTATCGCTCGCTTTGACGGTGAAAAATAAACATCGTGAGGAAACCTGCATGACTGAGAGTTCTCCATAATGTTCTCGAAGATATGCGATGTTTGCCAACCCACACTGGGCTAGCGTGGTGGATTATGGCCTAACCCTTCTCACAGTGAGAAGAGACCCGTGCCCAGCAGTGAAACAGTAATTTAATACAAGTCTGATATTATAATATATACTGTTTATTTTTGCTGCCATTTTGTTTATAGTGTTATTTAAATACTTAAAAAATACTCTACTCACTTCAAAGTGAAAATACTTTACCTACTCAGATGTAAACCAGTCTCACATTTCAATATCAATGTTTTAAGTCTCACGTAAAAGCCTGTTGTCGACTACCAGGCAAAGACTACGTGCGGCAACTGAACATATTTTAACAGAGTAATCCATAAATATATTGCCCAACCTAGTATTCCACGAACGCCTGATAGAATATCTACGAGGCAGTAAATAACATATTAAATTAAATCTTGTTTGCAATCTGAATATATAAAATGAAGAAATAGTTTTACTTAAAGGTATTTTACAAAGTACCGGTGTTACCACAAACTTGTGTAATCTGCGGGTACTTGATACGAATCAACGTGATCTGTTTTTCCATGTTTTAAATTACTAGGTGTTCCAAAATTCAGATCGATTTTAATATTAGTAAAGTTACTGCAACGAAAAACGAATGTTTGTATCTAAATGAAATAGTCCATCATTTTATTTTTCCCTAATTTGTAAACACACAAGTGGTAGATACTCGTGGTATCAATGTAGCAATCCAGGTTGGCTATTGGCTAGTGTGCTAACGTAGTTGGAAATTTAAAAAAATATAATGTACACGATGCGTAGCGCTGAATGTTCCTACCTTATCTACTCTTCAATCATCCGAACTAATATTATGAATGCGAATATGAGTATTTTGTTACGCTTTCACGCCTTAACTACTCGACCGGTCATCATAAAACATAGCAAACACGTTGTCAGGCGTACAGTTCCCGAGGGATAGATAGTCTTCCATTAAATAATAAATCCATATACGAGTACATATTCAAACAATTTATATTATAATCTTCAACTATATACAAATCCATTCCACCTCTTTATCCAACTAACTCTATTAATAATTTAGTTCAATTATTATTTTGAATATTAATCAGCTTTCAATGAACTGATATGCGAACGAACGAAATGAAAATTAATTTGTAATTTGCCGGATGCTTGAGCACACTCTTGGTGGGTATACCTGCCTGTATGATTTTAACCGTATTAATTATGAACAAGGTGGATATTGACTGCGAAGCATTTCCAATAACGGGTCTGACCTAAAAATAAAGTGGATATTTTTTGTTTTATGATGTAATCACGTTTTATGGCGATCGATTTGTGATAACCAGGTCAATGAACTGTGGAGTTAAACAAAATTACTATGTTGGGTATAATGAACTTGTACTTCAAACATGTGTAATTTCTATCTAACTCGTTAGATCCCTTGCTTGTATGTACACAGGTTTTTTATTTTATTCACCTTTCTCTTGGTGTTTCTCAGACTACGGATATCTACAAGTATAATGGAAACAATGACCACCTAGATCCAACTCAACTATCTGCCGATCAAACAAAAAAGTGCTATCTGAATTATAGTATTTTTTGCCAAAAGCCCTTAATGGCAAAAGTTCAACATAATTCATTATAAAAAATTACTACTGATACTGAAGTCGGGACAAGTCTTACCATAGATAACACGAAAACCATAATAAAAATAAATCACACGCCACCTGTTTGGATGAACGCAAATCCAAGTTCTTCAACTTAATAAAACTTTCCCTGCTCGCTATACACGTGAACACAATATTTCGAGGAAGCCCAGAATTACATTTTATGGTAATACCATAAAATTATTTCCTCATCCTTTGAGAATGCAAAGTTGTTAAAGACTTTTTACACTGCATATTTTTTTTTATTCTATGTCGTATTTTGTTTTGTTATATATTATGATAATAATAATAACAGCCTTGTATATAAAACGTCCCTCTGCTAGTCACGGGTCTCTTCTCAGTATGAAAAGGGTTTGGATAGCCTAACCCTTAGTAGACTAAGTTAGTCAGGTAACTAAAGAGTCTTCGTTAACTTTACATCTCTTTGAGAACAGTATGTCGAACTCTCAGACGTGCATGTTTTCCCATAATATTATATATTTTCTTTTTTATAAAGCCATCTGATCTATTCTACAGTCTCTACCCTTTTTAATTTTAGAATAATAAATGATGATACTAATGTTTCATTTAATACAGCTATATCTACTTTAAATTTCGAATTAAACAGAAAGCCCCATCGATTTGGTCCAGTTTAAAATTACTAGAACGTGTAATCTATATGGGGATTAGTAAGGACTACGGGGATTAGTACGTTCGACAGGGGAAGGTTGAATACGATAACCAATTAGGTCTGACATTTTCCCCTTCGAGGCCACGTATCATTGAGTCTGATAAAAAGACAAACGATTAAAGAATATATATTAGATGACTTGGTTTATATTGCATAATATGTAAACTTTGAAAAATAGTCGTATACTTTTTATACAACAAAGTTGGCAAACCAGCTTAGTATTATGACCTAATGGCGACTGGCTAATCTGGTGGGAGCCTTGTATAAAATAAATATAGTAATATCGGACTTATAAATATAAACTATCTCTCTGCTGGGTATGGGCCTCCTTTCAGCGTGGTGGGCTATGGTCAACCAGGCTGACACAGTGCGGTTGGCAGATTTACAGCCGAGTCATATCTATGGTGTTAGAAGGATTATAATAATAAGTTAATTATCACTTGTTTTAACGGTTAAATAAAATATCGTGAAAAAGCCTGCATATCTGAGAGTTTTTCATAATGTTCTTGAAGATATGTGAAGTTTCTCAACTCGCACTAGGCCAGCGTGTTGGACCATGGCCGAACCCTTCTCACATTGAAAAGAGGCCCGAGCCCAGCAGTGTGACAGTTTATATAAAAGGCTGATATTATTATTATTTATGTAGACATGAAAAACCGAAGGAGATCTCGAAATATATTATCCTGTCATACATTAAATCACACGTTATTTGCACTCCGTTACAGGCTTAATTCTAGAACTCACAATTGCAATTAAAATTCATTAATTAATCCGAGTTATATCCGTACGCAGATAATATGCAAAAACAGCAATAATCTCTCTGTGAATCTCTGCGTAGCTTTCGTGTTTATACAGTGCCTGGATTATGTATAATTAATTATCATTAAAGCTTTGTTGTGTACATTCATACTGAAAATATGTTATTAACATAATTGAATACAGTTTGTGTATCCTTGAGGAGAGAGTTATGGAGTGGGAAGGGTTGACTCCTTTCCCTCTCGATTGACTCCTCGCTTCTTTATGGTAAGCAGAGAAGTCTAATAATAAAGAGTACTATCCTAATGGATGCCAATGTCCATTGTAAATTGGCATTTAGGCTATGGCTGAACCAGTACATTTCAATTTCCATACAAGACAAAATTTTGGCGAGGCTTAAGGAGACGCCTTGCCGCTATCTATTCGCTAAATAAAACACTTGGTATTTGATCAGCGATTACGACAGTGCGTCCCCACATCGGACAAAATATGTGTAAATCAGAAATAGTTGTTCCAAATCGAGGTGTGCCTTGTGTACATTGTATTGATATTCGAGAAGTCCCTTGCCAGATATCGTTACGTTGGCGTAAGTTTACGCTTTTGTTTATGGTTGAGCGTTCTGGATTTATATTATCTTGAAGACAATTTATTCTCAGTAGCAGCACGAAGTCTAAAAAAAGCGTCCGATAGGCCGAAATAAGATAATACCTGAATACATGGACCCAAAAAAAATGTAATCTCCTCTGATAACCCCTTCGAGTATAAACAGGCGTGAGTCTATGTACTCGTACGTATGTATAGTCTATCCCAATAGAATTTGAGGAAAAGATAAACAACTTTTAGTGACTGTTATCATAAAACATTTTTCTGTAAAATAAATTTATGGATATTTATCAAAAGAAGTACTTTCATACGACTTATGGTATTCAATAACTAGTTTTCAATGAGAGTTTGAATGTTCTAAATGACTTTATATTTAATTAGGCATGAAACGATTGTTTACATAACATATTAATTCTATTGGAACAGAGTAAAAAATATGAGCAGTAGAGCCTTAATCGGGACCGGCTCGACTTAGGACGTACTAGGTTCACACAGAATATCGACGTGCAGCAAGAGAGCTTGTACAGTCTTCGTCTGCATCTTTGATTATAAAATATACTAGATTTTGCCCGCGGCTTGCTCGTGTAAAGGTAGGTTAGGTTAGTTACAGTACTTTTTTCAATACTCAATACTCAATACGTTTATTGCACACCATAATGTTACATAGATGTTATTAGACAGGTACACAGTTCATTATGGACCCTGTAAGGCACGGCAGCGTAGGAGAGAGGATGAAGTCACATAGAACTCAAAATTCAATAAAGTACTTATGCAATAATTTTAGTTATGTTTAAATAATTATATATTTATCTATTTTCTTGCAAGTATTTTACAATCTGTATAAACTTTATGCTCTTTATAATAACAAATTGTGTATCCAATTTAGTTCCTATATATATGTAGGTATATGTATTGATTTTAACATAATTTACTACAGTATATGCTTATCAGTTAAGTATTCATTTATGGTATAATACGCTTTATTTATTAATATCTGCTTTAACTTGTGTATGAATTTCTTATCATTTGGTTCATTTCTAAAATTTTCTGGGAGATTATTGTATATTATATATATATATATTTTCTGGATGACCCTACCCTACCCTATGTCTTTTTATGTATCTCTGACAACTTGTATGTGAAATTTCATGATGATCAGTCGAGTAATTAAGGCGTGAAAGCATAACAAACAAAATCACAGTCACGTTTATAATATTCTTTAGCATTCAATTATAAACATAAAACTGAGTCTCACTAAGACATTTTTGTAAAATAAATATGTTAAGGTATCAAAGTATTCCTATAATGTAAAAATCTCACACCTATATTTCTGAAGGCGTAGGCAAAGGTATATTTTATACAACTAAGGTGGCAAACAAGCATACGGCCCACCTGATGGTAAGTGGTCACCGTAGCCTATGGACGCCTGCAATACCAGAGGCATCACTTGCGCGTTGCCGACCCTTTAGGAAAAAAAGGGTAATATCGCCACTCACCACCCACTTCCCAACAGCTATTGACTTTAAGTTCCAACTAATAGGGAGCAAGCTTGTTGTCGTATGTATGGCACAATTCTTATTCGTGTACAGCAGTCGCATGTATTACCACTGCACCACCAAAGCAAATTTTAAAATAAAGAAAACTTTTCGCAACATTAATAGAATTAAAAACGCTAATACGTTTTCTTTATTACTCGTTTATACGGTTAGAATAATAGCCGCTAAAATACCACTTTAATAATTATTTCAACCTTAAATGATCGTTGAAATAAAACTTTTGTTGTCGCTATTTAAAGCGGCATTTTAGCATTCTAGCTTAATTTATAGCACGCAGCGGTAATACATGCAATCATTTCAAATGCTATAATTGTGTCAATTTAAATGATAAATAACATTAATAATTCATTTGATGACATTGTTGTATATTTCAACCGAGTTTAATTTAGGAATTGTTGTACTAATTCAATGTTGTTTGTGATTTGTTTGAGGTTAAAAGTCACATAAACGTTTTTGCCATTGAGAACCATTATTTATACCTCTGACCTTTCCAGGATAGTAAATTTTTAATAGAACTAAAATTGAATAGCCGCAATTATAGGCACCTATTTATTATATGTTAGTAATTACATTGTCTAAGTGTTAGATAGAGACAGAGACCCGAAAACACGGCAAATAAATGAAATATTGAAGAAATTGGAACCAAATTACTAGCGAGAAGTTAGTGCGTAATAGTACTTTATTTATTTATTAGGACCACCAATAGTTATTACAATTATTGACCTACAATATTCGTTGTTAGGTCTCGTTTGATTGCATAACCTTTTATGGTGGACACAGCATGCACGGTATTAGGGAGTTTAAAAGTGGAGAAAGTGGTTTGGATTGATGGTACTTAACATATTTAAGCTATGGTAAGCTATGTGCGTATGTTAAGACTTTATCCGCTCAATATTTCTAATTGGGTTTTTATTTTAGTGGGTATGTAAGAACGCTATACTGTCGTCATTAGGAAAAAAGACAAAGCAGAGAGAATTTTTATTTTTTAAATGTACTTGCAGATTCATCATTTTTTACTGTTTCCAAATAGGTAAAAATCATAATATCGAAAAAATATGTACATACGTAATTTTTACATATGACGGCAGTATGTATGTATGTATCTTATGTGAGGGCCAGTCAGTGTAGACCGGCGACACTTCGACCCAGTGGGATCTTTTGTGCCGACACTCTGCCAATAACGACTGCCATAGATGTTCATGGCAGCCGAGACCGACGGCTTAACGTGCTCTCCGAGGCACGAAGCAGGCGATAATTGTCAATCAATACGCACAAAATTTCGAAAAGTCATATAACTTCCGAAAGTCAGAGGTGCGCGACATGGGTTCGAACCCGAGACCCTCTGCATTGCAGTCTGTTGATCTCCCCACTGAGCTATCGCTGCTCAGTTGACGGCAGTATAGTATTACCACTTGCGGGTTACCTTTCTTCATTTAACATATTGCACATCTATAACTACTTCACTTTTGATAGAAGAAGTTTTTATCTATAGGCAGATGATGTCCTAGACTATCACAAGGGATATTTTTATCTCGGTATGTGATACGGATGACGCGGGCATAGCCGCCAGCAATAACTCGTAAAATATAATAATTATTATGTAAATGAGATTGAACTTGTAGATACTTATAAACCACTCTCAAATATATAATAGGTAGCTAAATATTAACTAGTTACTAATCAGAAAAATCTCACGTATAATCATTATTCAGAGATTTAGAGTTCAATAATAATAAATACGTAGCAGCGGGCCGGTGATCAAAAGATAATCATTGACTAAAGTCTTGAAAGCCATTCAGTTAAGAAGTAAGTTTTAGCTAGCGATATTAATGTTATAAATGCGCATGTAATTCACATTCATTTGTTTGTTACATTTTAACTCCTTAACTACACGTCCGATCAGCATGAAATTTCGCATACACTGTCAGGGGAACAGAAAAGGGTACCTTTCATACAGAAAAATGTATTGTTACTAACCTTCATTTACGAGAGCGAAGCCGCGGGCATAATCCAATACATAATATTTGTACGTGAATAGTAATAATAATAAAACTGTCCCCTGCTGGGCACGTTTCAGTTAGATTTTTATAAATGCGGTCTCAAACAAAAGTTATACCATGTTATTGCCTACTACCTTTTGACATAAAAAGGCTTTACAAACACACCTCCCCACTTATAATATTAGGACACAAACGAACACTTAACCTTTATATCGTTGCCACCAATTACTGATTAACCCAAGGCAAAAATACACCTGCATCCCTTAGGTGCGTGAGCCTCTATTATTAAGAGTAGCTAAGTAGGTACAGTGGCGCAGTGCTGAACCATTCCCTACAATTTGGTTAATCGCCTCGCACGAATACGGGGCGAGAGAGGGGTAGGGGGAGGCCTGCGTGACTTTGTGCTTAGTTCAGTAGTACGCTTAGATGGAGCGGGAGCGATTTGCTTTTGTAAGAATTGGGTTATTTTTTCAAATTGTCTTACAGAGACAGTCATAATGATGATTGATAGGCATGAGCAATGTGTCACGACGCCGTAACTTATCTCAAAATTGATTTAAGTATAACTTTTGCAAGCGGCTCTCGCCAGGAATAATACTTTTTTTGGATGAGAAGTACCCTATGTCGTTTTTTGTACCCCTGACTACGTGTATGCAAATGTATGTATGCAATTTTATGATGATCCGTCAAGTAGTTTAGGCGTAAAAGCGTAATAAACAAACAAACAACTTACATTTGTATTTATAATATTAATGATAATAATATCAGCCCTGTATTACTGTCCCACTGCTGGGCATGAGCCTCTTCTCAGTGTCAGAAGGGTTAGGCCATAGTTCACCACGCTAGCCTGGTGCGGATTGGCAGACTTCACATATCTTTAAGAACATTTTGGAGAACTTTCAGACATGCAGGTTTCCTCACGATGTTTTTCTTCACCGCTTAAGCAAGCGATATTTAACGATAAATAATAATATTTTACTACTAATAACATACATGGTCTCATGTCTATATCCGTGACGGGTCTTTAACCAGCTATGTTAATAGGTACTACGTAATAGAGGGTCATCTAGAAGGTAAAATTCCAGACTCCATATTTACTGCTATCAGAATTTATTGGCAGGAAAACTCAATAGCTCTTTTGTCTACCTGAAAATCGAACCTACGACCTTATGCACGGCAGTCGTATTCACTACCACTGGGCCAGGCAGTCTATATAATTGCACCATAATATGACAACTTATATAACGCATTCTGAACTAGAGTGCTTTATGAATTTTTGTAAGAAATATGTAATCATGTTTCTTTGTGGCAATAAAGAATGATTTCTTTCTTTATGATTTTCTCGTACTTGGACTAGAAAATTAAATTATTGTTTCCAACCGGGTCTCTCACATCTTACTAAGAACCTTGTTCATTGTGAAATAAATTAGATATGATTTTAATATAATTCACACTACATTCGTGACTCGTTATATAATTAATATTGGATTTTAATTGTAATTTTAATAGACACTAAAAACGACATTATAATTTTTCCGGTGTATATCTTAACAACGCACACTACTTTAACATGAGTGACGATTATCGCACTACAAGCTTGTCACTTAAACGAAACCTAAAACATGCTGATGAAATTAGAAAATATATCTCTAGCTACCCTTCCAGAGTTTGTTTCATATTTGCCCCTAAATTAAGTCCCACATTCCAAAATGTTCCTCATTCGCCCCTCTTTTAAATGATTCCTTTACCTTCCTTCTGTTTTGTGCATATGGGTAGTAAAACAAAACATGGTTAAACATTATTTTAAATCAGTTCGTTTTCGGGCTCGTGATGTCATTCAATCATAAACCCAAAGTTTTGCCGAGAGATCAACGAGGTATTTTAAAATATTTTTTGCATGATGGTTCAACAAAAATACTATACAAATAAAAACAGGGACAGTAAAGAAACATAATTTAGGACGAAGTAGGGATTACATTAAAAAATATATATGTATTTAAATTAAGGGGCATAAAAGAAACAATGATTGGGACGAAAGCGTATTTCTACGTTTAGGACGAAACATGAGAGACGAATGCGGAATTAACCCCGTCCAGCGATACACAGGCATGTAATATACAATTCCCGCTCCTGCTATCGCGTCCGCTCGCTATATGACGAGGCGCTTATCGGCTATATAATACTGTGTACAGACCAGTGAGGTCGCTACTGGCTTAGGTGTAAATAATTTGTGAAGCACTTAAAAATTTGTGTTTGCAGGCACGAAAAAGCGTTGCCACGTATTTCACATCGTCTGCAAGATTAGGAAGTTAAAACGGTGAAGTTGTGCGAGTAACTGACGGTTATTTATAGATTAATCTCGTTCTTTTACACTTGTAACGTTGATTTTTATATTTTGTTCCCTTCGCTCGTTATGGGAGAATTGCAAAAAAACGTGGTAACTTTTTTATGTTTTGTTTCTAGTGAATTGTGGGTTGGTATATTAACTCTCCATAATCCGAATGAGTTCTGATAGTTCTAAAACCTCAACAGATGTTAGAAATGATCTATGAATAATTTTTATGTCATAGTAAATACATAGTACAGTCAATCATATAGATTATATTTTATTGAATATAGTATAGACACAATATGTAATATATTATATGGTTACATGCGATCATGAGGTTCAAGTTTCTTGATTTCTAGTTTTTTGATTCCCAAACCGAGTGTTTTAGTTTACAAATATGCTGTAGCAACATTGTCTCGAGCAATGTGTCTAGTAAACGACACGATAGACTCAATTACCAGCAAAGCAAATACCCCTTCGGTATTCAGCCATAATCCTTACTAATATTATAAACGAGAAAGTTTGTATGAATGTACGGATGTTTGTTACTCTTTCACGCAAAAACTACTGAACCGATTGTGATAAAACTTGGTATGTAGATAGCTGAAGACCTGGATTCATACATAGGCTTATTTTTATCTCGATATTCCCATGGCAACAGGACTTACGCGGGTTCAACTGCGGGGAAAACTAGTGCTAAATAATTTTTAGTATTAAGTTTTTTACATTTAAAACATACATCTATAGGTAGAACAAGAATATGGATTAGTGCAACTACAAAAGAACAAAGTATATTTTTCAGGTTTAATAATTTGACTAAAAAGTAATTAAGTAGACTAGCGATAGGAATAAAAGCCTTGTCATGTTGCGGAAAATATTAAAATAATTTCTCAAGCCTCATTTGTCAAAGTGTTCTTCTTCTTTTTTCGTATAATTGTTGTCAAGCAAAGTGAAAAAGTGCTTATTAAATTGATTTGAAACCTGACGCGTAGACAAAAGAACTTCACGTACCAACTAAATAAAAATACTATGTTATTGAAGCTGTAAAGTGACGGTAGCCCAATATTTGCTTTTTTAAAACAGACACTAGATGGTATAATAAGTAAATATACTTTTACTACAAATTGAAATAATGTTTTTTTTTTAAATTTTAATATATAAAGTACTAGTGTTGTGTCCAGTAATAGAAATTCAAACCATTTTTCGTGTTCTCTTCACATATTATAGTAATAGTAATATTCTATCACATACACACAACAGCATTATTATATAGATAGTTATATTCATATTTATATAGACTCATGCACGTATATTCAAGGACTTCTATGTAGAGACAGCAATAAAGAAAATGAGAATACAGCTGCTAAGGTGGTATGGTGAGCAGTCACTCCTTATTAAACAAGCGAAATTCTTATTACTACTTTCGTTTAATAAAATTACAAGTACTGGCCAAAAACAGAAAACTAAGCTCCGTGCCTCTTGACCTACAGTGCACAGTACACACACAGTTACACGTAACGCCTACGTCACAGGACCAAGGCAAGCTATAAAAAATAAAAAACATCGTCCTCGGTGCCAGTACTTTTTGTATAAAGCCTATTATTATACATATTGCTACGTATACTTTTATTTGGAACAAAAATATAGAAACCCAATTTGTGTTACATTTTTTATTTGCAATCGCTTGAAGGCTTATGTTGAAGTGTACTATGATATTATTTTATTTGCTTATTATGAAACATGTTTGATTCATACGATGACATGAAATACCAATGCGTGGGTAATGGTAAATACTTGTATTGGTAAAAAAGGAATATCTGAAATAATTATGGTCAAAACAAATTTGCTTTTTTTTCATACTGCGTCATAATGGTTAAATCTGCGTTATAGGATGAAAGTATGTAAATCTGTGTATTTAGCATACATACTTTATAACCTAAACGACTTTAAAGATTTTGATAAATTTATTGCTTGATATAAGAGAAAATAATGTGACTTTCTACAATATTGCCTCAGAATGATACAAATAGCGTTCTTTTTTGGGTAGATTAGTTAGTAAATCTATTACTTAAGCACGCTATAAAGTCTACGCGACTTGATCGAGTTTAATCAATCAAAAATCAATCGTATTGTTGGAAGCGATTTTAAATAACAAATCGTTGTGAACCAAATAATTTTCAGAGGACTTATACTATACTATTCTGGAATATGAAACTCCGCCTGAAATCAACTTTATTTTTTATCATAGTATCCGTAATTTCAATTCCATTCAATTTGTTTATTGCACTCCATAATGTATATACAGATCTTATAAATGTAGAGAGAACAATTATGGACCCCGTCGGGCACGGAAAAATTATAATTCGGCAATTTCATTATAGTATTAATTTTTCTTTACAGTCAGGTTTTTCATGTTGTTATAATATTAATCTAGAACTTATTCTACCATTTAGGTCTCTAGTCCACAGTACCAAAGAGGCAATATATAGTCGTGTTTTTCTGCCAATAAATATTCAATTACAACACGGCCTTCACCCCTCGCCCTCTAATACATGCGACTTAAAACACAACTGGTAACATGTAAGTATAACACATCTCTACCTACCCCTTCGATAACATACAGGCGTCTACGTATACGTGCATAAAATAATGCGCAATTACCTATTGTCCCATGAAGGCCGACAGCTCGATAGAACGAAAATAACTGCGAGTCTACCAACAGCCTTACGCGACCTATTTAAACGGGGTATACTACCATTCACACGATCTCGCGCCAATCAAATCTCGTATCTTTGATTGGAACGTAAAGGTGAAAGGAAATGGTCTTTGGAACTATCGGGTGACTGTTAGTACTTGATGAGCTGTGTTTGACAGTGTAAGGAGAAATAAATCGTAATGTAGAGTCGTAAGGTTTGTATTTGAGTGTACGCAATTTGTACATGGCTTTCATATTTGAAAAATAATCTTCTTTATATATCATCAAGGTGCTAAACAAGGCTAATAAACGTTTGCAATATAAGAAGTATTACTGACTTATTGTCAATTCAATGAGGAATTTTAGTTAAGCTATTATTTTTTTTGAATTTTAGTTAAGTTAGCGAATTTTAGTAAGTATTAAATTCCACTAAGTAAATAGTTTTTGCGAAATGCTGGACGGACATAATTTTTGATGATATTAATTAATTCTGAAAGGCTAATCAGCGATGCGTCAAAATCAAACTCATCATAATTATTACTGCATAACCTTGTTAAGTGATTTGACATGCTGTCACTAATTCGTTTAGCTGTTCCCAGCAATTGACATGTCAAGGACCACTTTTCTGGTGATTTTCCTTCCAGAAATTGGTAACAAACTCGTTACATTTTTATAATACTAACTAATATTAAATGCCTATGTAAGTTTGTTAATTTGTTACCCTTACATGCCTTTACTACGCCACCGATCTTCATGAAATTTCGCATACATGTTGACAGGGGAACAGACAAGGACATAGGCTACCTTCCACCCAGAAAAAAGTACTGTTACTAAACTCTTTGTCCGTCCATCCGTCCGTCTGTCCGTCCGTCCGTCTTTTATACAACTTTTAACTCAAGAACTGTAAGAGCTAGAGACTCGCGGTCAACGCCATTCGACTCAGCATAGTCGATATACCCCCGAAATGACTATGACCTTTGACTTCTTACCTCAAGGTCACGTGGTATCACGTGACCTTTGCGTATTACTTGAACCATTTCTTCGAACTCTAAGATTTACGACAATTCATTGCCGATTCTCACTTGTTTTCGTTGTATACCTATATATTATTGTGTATTATATTATTATTATTAATTTTAGAATACTTTAATTACAGCACACTCATTACCAATCTCGTTTACTCCGTGAGAATATTAAGATAGAATTGCACTTAGGTTTGCGGCCGACAGCGATGTCTCAGGTTCTATTAAGGGATCAAATGAAATTTGGTGCTTCTGTTAAGATATTCTCAATAGCAGTATTGCCTTAGAAAATGAGCGTATTAATTGCCTACTACTAGGCAATAAAATACTTACTCTCGGCCTTATTGTATAGCACCTAATTACATAGCTAGCCAAGTACGGGTATCATTATTACCTCTCTGTTCATGCAATATTAAACCTCGATTTATTTCACATGCTTATTTCACAATTAGAAAGCTACCTTATTCAGAAATATACAGACATAGACTAAATAATATTACGCTACAAGCCACAGGAGCGAACCAGTAATAATTTTTTTATGAATCCACGGGAGACATCAGGTATTATAATAAAATTGTAACTGGTCGATGTCTGTATATAGGAGACCTGTAGGAAAAATATCTAAGGGTAATAAATTATTATTTTAGAATTGTTATCTGTCTGCCGGTGTGTATACGTATCACGCAAAATCTACTGCACGATATGTATACGTATGCGATTTTTTCAGTAGTATTGCTAGAGGTTTAACCTAAAATTAAGAGCACATTTCCTCTTGATATCTAGTAGAGCCTAGAAGTCGAGTGTTAATAATAACAAAACATTTATTATTCCCCATCTAGAAGCCAAAAAGAAGAACAAATAAATGGATGGTCGGAGATAATGATACATAGACTATTTTTACCTTATTTCTTCTGAAAATGCAATTCAGATAACATAAACATAGAAGAGAGAAGAACAGAAGCTAGCCCTAACTAATATTATAAATGCGAAAGTGAGTTTGTTTGTTACACTTTCAAGTCTCAATTACGCGACCGATCATCATGAAATTTGAATGCATGCATGTAGGACGAACAAAAAAGGACATAGGGTAACTGTTATCCAGAAAAAATACTGTTATCTATCTAACCTAACCTACAGTTTAGAACGAATTGCGGGAAAATCTAGTCCTAACTAATATTATAAATACGAAAGTGAGTTTGTTTGTTATGAAATTAAACTGCTATATACGGATTTTATCGCGTTGTTTATTTGACACTTTATTACAAAATTTTGGAAATTTTTACACTACTAAGTACTATTATTAAACTTTACTAATTTTTAAGCTAATTAAATTATTATTAAACTATTTAGATTTAATTTATTTTTACACTTTCCCCGACGTTTCGGTTGCTTTTCAGCAGCCATGGTCACGGGGAGACAGTCATGGTCAGTCTCCCCGTGACAATATTTGTTTGTTATGCTTTCACACCTTAACTACTCGACAGATCACCATGAAATTTCACATGCTCGTTGTCGGGGGAACAAAAGAAGGTATTAGGGAACTGTCATCCAAAACAAAAGTACTGTTTTAACCTAACCTAAGCTATATTTCAAGAAAAAAACCGAAGCCAAAAACTAGTACTAAATAAAGTAAGGACTTAAGGGTGTCTGTGAATCATATAAAAGCCATAATCATACTTCATTGTCGTGTTCCTAGTTACGTTACTATTAGAGAATTAAGTATTGCATAATACTAAGGTTAACAAACTAAACAGCTTTCGTGTCGTAATTTCAAATGGTAATTGAGTTAAGAACTCGAGTGTACGAACTGTATACTTTTGTTTGAAATTATACCCACAGTTATTGTCGAATATAGTAAAACTATTTTATATCAAAGCTTTATTAGAACGGCATTGTTTGTTTAAGTTTTGTATTTAACCGCATTGACGACAAACAAGTGGGCGATAATTTAATACAAATTAGAGCGAACTAAATATTATATAAAGCGATATTTTTTGTTCGGTTTGATTTTGATTGGATTTTAGTGTCACACATTCGAAATTAGAATTATGAAAATGTTGTAAATATTCGTTGGTATATTGATATGTGTTTTGTTTTTACTGTTTGTAACCGTGTTTAAGTTTTTAAACTGTTTATTAAATTAACTTGTGTTTTTTTTTAAACACAATCTTTCAACATTAAATATTTGAGTAATAATCGATATTATTTAATTACTTAATGAAGTAAAGTAGTTTACCTGTGTAGGGTGGATTTGAGAAAATTTACAAATGAGAAACAATTTGAAATTAAATTCAAAATGTTCAAGAACCGAAGCATTATTATATATGTTACTATAAAGCCCAAATATTGGGTAAGTTTAGGTTTTACCAGTGAATCTTAGGATTTACCAACACGAGTTGGTAAATGTAAGAATTTATAAAAAAGAACAATTTTCCGGGCATTCACCATTAGAATTTAGAACATGCCAGGTTTTACCAGTGACGGTTGGTAAATATTGGGTTTGGATATAAAACAACTAACTTATCCTAACCTAAGTGGAGACGGTAGAGGGAGATGGAACGGGTAGCGGGGGCTACAGAATATCGAGTGGATAATGAATCGAACATTTAATATGTTGTACACTCAATACATCGTGTCTTCAAAATAGTGAGCAATGCGACTCGAATAGGATAGTTTAAAAGGCTAAGGTGTCTTAGCCTTCGTGGTAATTTTTTTTTTATTACCATAGTAAACCCGATATTTTAAACACTCGATGTATTGGGTATACGATATATTAAATGATCGATTTATGTTTATTTACCGTTTTTTGAAGTAAATCCTAAGATTTACCAAGTGAATGGTGGTAAAAGTTCAAAATAAACAATGATCATAGAACGGCTTGGACCATCAAGAGTTGGTAAATCTTGG
Source organism: Catocala fraxini (assembly GCA_930367265.1). NCBI lineage: Eukaryota > Metazoa > Arthropoda > Insecta > Lepidoptera > Erebidae > Catocala > Catocala fraxini. The sequence continues at coordinate 23,108,559 of OV884027.1, read as the reverse complement.
GTTTTACAGGAAAATCTTAGGATTTACCGTAGTTCGGACTTTTGCAGTAACATATATAAGTTACTAATTAAATATTTATAATACACATCGTCGCATTTTTGTTTGTATGTTTATTGAGGTTAAGTTTACCATTTCGCAAAATTGAAAATATTACTAAGGGCCAATTAATGTACCGTAATAAAAATATTACAAAATAGAGTTCCAATGTAATCATAGAGTTATAAATATATACTGGCCCTCTGATTTAAAATGAGCTATTGCCATTTTTTATCCGCATCCTAAACTAATAATCAAAATGAAGTAAGACCACCAGATGTCATTTAATTTTGAGAGTACTATCTCGTCATATCAATTGTACAATCAATTGACTATATGCTCTTTGAGGCATCGCAACATCAGACTTACGACTAACTTACTTAAGTAAACCGTCACACATCCATAAGAATTCGATCGATCTATCGGATCGGTCGTCATTCCATCATAGGCCTCTCAAATTATATTAAACGTTGACATTAATTAAATTCATCAGACGCATAGAGTACTAAAAATACGAGAAGATTAAAGATACTACACTTAAAAAAATTAAAGGAAGATGGTTTCTAACAATAGGTCTAATCAATATTTGGCGTGGGTGTCGTAGTATCGCTTAAATCATTACTGAAGCTATAAGCAATCTGCGCCCACGCTAAGAAATTTTATTTACAATGGAATTCAATACTTTTATGCCGATTTTGAAGTAGATTATTTGCAAACAATACTCAAAATATTTAAAAATCCGCGTGTTATCGCTGTGGGCTTTAGATCGAAAGGTCATGGGCCTACCATTTGCAACACTACACAGATGACGTAGTAGTTCAAGTGGTTCCCTCGTTATTGTCACTGCTCCCAGTATTGTGGGTTCAATCCGCATATGGGACTCCAAATTGTGTGATCCACAAATATTTTTACTGGTCCTGGGTATTACATGTGTCCATTTTTGAAATTTTGTAATGTCTAAAGTCTCACGCGACTTTTGAATGATTGCTAGTGCGAAAGCAGTTTATTTTTTAATATGATAATTACTAAATTATGTGATTCGCGCTCAAGCTTAGGTATGCCTAAGCTTGAGCGCGGTTACTGCAGAGTTTTAGATATATCACACACGAGTCGCTAACCTTAAGGATAAGAGATCTAGAATGGTACGAAAATATGAGCCTTCAAAACTTTTACTTACCTTACAAAACTCAGAAATTTAATTACTACTCTAGCGCTGGTTATTACTAAGAAAGCAGTAGTTCTAAATAATTGACAATGGCAAGTTATTCCTGTTTAAACATATTTATAGTTAAAAGACCCATACACATAGGTACTTAAGCGGTGAACCTCACCACCATCCTAAACAGTTAGCTACCGTGGAAATGTCTTTGTTTCAGAGAACCCACGGGATCTGTGACCATAAACACCTGGACGCTGAGTTTCAACATGTCAAGCAAGTACTGCAAAACAACAAGCTTCAACAGCCGCGTCACCATCACAGATCCCGAGAAAAGCCAGCCACAGTCGAGCGCCAGCCTGCCATGCTACCGTAAGGGGCACCCGTAAGGGGTGTCACTGACAAGATTGGCTACATCTTGAAGCAAGCTTCAATCAACACGTCATACTTCAAGCCGTCAATGAAGATAAGTCAATTTTTACCATCCGTCAAGTGCCAATTACCTTTACAAGTTGCAGGGGTCTATAAAATAGATTGTGATTGTGGACGTATTTACGTTGGTCAAACCAAGAGAAGCATAGGCTGGCATAAAAAAACATATATCTGATGTAAAACACCAACGCTAGTTGAAATCTGCTGTGTGTGAACATGTGCAATAGGCGATCAACCACTACCTGAGATTTGACAAATCACAGATTCTCGGTAAAGAACACCGATTCCTACTAAGGATGCTTCGCGAGGCTATTGAAATCAAAAAACATCCTAATTTCAATAGAGCAGATGGTTGGAATGTACCACCAGCTTATGATCCAGTAATTCAAATAGTCAAACCCAAGAAGAAGCAAACCACAGCTAGACTTCATGATACTTTGAGCTCATTCTGCGTAAATAGAAACACTAAATATTAAATTATGCTCGGGTACTTTGAAATAACTAGGTACACTTCAGAACATTGAGACAACTACCATCTTAGTCTCCCCGTGAACATGGCTGCTGTAAAGCAACCGAAACAACGTGCGTCGGAGCAAAGTGTAAACTTCAATATAAATAGTTTTAATTAAATTAAATAGCTTAAATAGTAGTACAGTTCAATAATAGTAGTATTTGTTTCAAAATTATGTACTTAATAAAAGTGTTTAAAGTAAAATAAACAACGCGACAAAATCCGTAAGTTAATTTCGATGTATAACATTCGCGTAAACATAAGAAAATATTATATTTATAGTTGGTAACCTATATCTAACTATAATATATCTCTAAAAATAAACTAGCGTGATCCTATACATTGAACAATATTATTAAACTATCATAATATAAAGACAAAATATCTCTACCATCTATATAGAATTTTGATATAAGATCTTACTCTAAATTTCGACATTAAACTCAAAATCTTGCCTTTATAATTTGATATAATCTACCAGCGTTACAGTTAACTTGGTAAATTAGTTTTTGCTCACAAATTATACTTAAATTCGCCTATTTGATAACACACTCAAACAACTTGAGGGCAAACTCAATTATCTCTTATAATCCGACCCCGGTTAAGGGTAACAGCTATATTAGAGCTAGTTTGACTATTTCTGTAATTGTCTCTGTAAACTCAAATTTTGATTCCTTAGGAAATCTTTCGAAAAGTTTATGCTTTACTTAGTCATAATATATATTCTACTTAAATATGATAGTGTGTTTTTGCATATTCTTACGTTGAAGGTGCATTATTGTAATCGTCAGCTAATTTACTTATGAAGAATTTTCTATCCTTAAACTGTCTAAGCGGTATATTTTCTTTTTTGCGTTGAGGTTTATTTTATGCTTGAAAAATAGGCCCTAGAAGCGATAAAGTTCCATGATCTCTTAATTATGATATAGTACAAGATGTCAAAACCAGTTGCAAGTCTACGTATTTTAGCAAAGCTGCGATTTATGCAGTAAATATGTAACGTGTAGGAAAGCAACATAATTATGCCTAGTCGAAGTGTAAAAGCAGGCCTTTGTTTTTGCTTGAAGCTGATAGTTCGGGTTTTTTTACCCACTTCAGTATTTTTGGATGTTATGTGCAGACTGTTTAAAGGTATATTTGTGCTTTTAACAGGTTTAACGTTAGTGTGAGACATATGGTTATTTGTTAATGCAGGAAGACCTTAAAGATGTCTGACTGTTATAGGGTGTAATAGTTCCCAATCTCAGCAGCATAATGAAATAAAGCATGAAATGGTTGCAGCACCTTACAGCTCTTAAGATTTGTAAACAAAAACTTGGCGATTAAAAAGAGTGGCCATGCGTTTCTTGCCCGTTCTTCTCATGAGCTCTATACCTTTGCTTTGCTGAACGTGGCAGTAAAAGCAAATTCAGAGGAAAATTTTTAAATTTTTGTGTAATTTTAACATTCATAAGTGTTACCTTGTAAACTAATCTAAATAAGTTTATTTTGAATTCGAATATGAATTAAATGCAACCAAAGCACCAAGTTCCGTATCTTTTGGTTAATGAAGATTGCCAGGCTTTATAAGAACATATAATTTTATTAAAATACAAGCAGTGTTATCTCAGTCCTAGCGCTGGCAGCACAGTGCCATATTTTTTTGGACGTTGACAGCAGTTACGGCCTATGGTAACTATTTAACATCAGTCGGGCCGTATGGTTATTTGCTATCTTATTATTATAAAAAGAAACCGTTAATCAAAATGACTTGTTTTTAAGGCAAGATACGTATTACTAAAGTGTATACTGTGATTAGAGTTCGATCTTATTTGATTTTATTTTCTAAAGATATACATTTAAACATCAAATAATATACTTATCCTTTAATAATTCCTTCGATTTAATGTTGGTAGTATTTTATAGCGATTCGATCGCGCTATCGCCAAAGACGAGGCGAGGTAGTGGTCAAAAACAAGAAAAATAAATGGCAATTTGCAATCCCACATATTGAATCAAAGAATCCATTTTTACCATAAGAAAAAGTAACGATGAAAAGTTAATAAACGATGCATTTGCGTATATTATCTAGTATTAAATGCGATAGTATTGCGAATAAATAACGTCTAGGAGATCTATGCAAGTTGAAACGTTTAGCTAAGGGACTTTAATAGGGAACGGTTTAGTACGGTTCCCATGCTTTAAAATTTTTGAGGATTCTTATTAGTATATAATTCTCTTTATATATAGTGAGTTCTGCAGTAGTAATTTTGCCATCTGATATCAGAATCTGGGTGTGATATGTTTGCTTTAAGACGAGTGAATGTGCATCGTTGTTGTTTGAGTTTTTGTGAGATGATGGATGTATGAGTACGTTTATAGGTTATAAATCATCTTGTACTGGAGATATAACAATAATTTATAAATACCTTATTTATTAGGCTTAAGAATATTCTTATAAATACTTTAATAGCACAACAATTTTTATAGACTGTAATGATGTACATTTGTTTTAATAAATAAATAATAAATCGTCACACTGACTGTCATCACACCCAATATAGTATCAAGCTCAGATAATTGTAGCTAGAGAAAAGATATGTGTGATTTATGCATAGTTTACGTATCGAGTTGTAGGAAGTATGATGGACAAATGAAATAGTCTAAACAACGTACATGTGTTTTAGAGAAAACTCTTAATTAACAAATCGTAATAACTGGTAGTATAAATAATAAACAATTAAAATAGTAACTGTAGTTACTATAAGTAGATACTTATACCTTGAAATATATTAAAATAATAATATCACAAGATAAATTTTTAATAAATATTATAATGTTCTTTGCAATATTTGCACACGATATTAATCGCATCCAACTGTCGCTCTTAATATAATTCTAACACCGCAGTGTCAATTACTACAAGGACTATAAGTAAGAATAATAAAATAAAAAAAAAACAAGAAAGGTTAATTGCATTCTTGAAAGCGAAAATAATTTTTCTATAAACTTAGCTAGAGTTTCCTTCAAGTTTAACATACGTCATAAGTGCAAAGCCTATAATTATTTTCATAATGATTTTACTGGAAGGTAAACAACTATACAGCTAACATTAAAAGCAATTTTTCATAGTGAGCCAACAAGGCGACGTGAAGAAACTTATTTAAAAACTTCAACAAATACACTTGTAATGATGATCAACATGCAAAAGCATCATTTGTTTCATCGTTATGATAAATTGTGAGTACGTATAAATGCTGCTTGGTATATTTTTTGCTGTCCTTCACCTTATTATAAGATCTCAATCCTTGCGACTATTTAATTTATTAGTTGTAGTTATTAATTTCAATTAACTCTACAGTTAATTGAAATTAGCAAAATGGCAATGGTAATAAAAATGGCAAAATACTTGCTTAGAAAGGATAAAAGGAAAATGTGATTGAGGTAGTTGAAAGAAGAATCTAGGTAAACTTTTATGGAGAGGCCAGATCGCAGAAGATTCTAGACAAAAGTCAGGTTAGGGGTACTTTGGGTGACGAGCGTGCGTTTAATAAGAGTCCACGAAGCAAGTGTTACATGCCATGATAGCAATAGAAAATCGATAATATTTGCCAGAGTCTATGTGTATTATATGTACTAATTAAAAATTATTTAAACATTTTAGACAAGTCTACATGAAAAATAAAAATGCAAAAACAATACATAGTAAGAAAATATAAATCGATGCCGCTATTAGATATTAAAATTAAGCAAAGTATTAAAATTAAACTATTTTCAAATATTTGCAATTTGTTAATCAATAATACAAAATTCTTTATTTTATTAGATAGAAAAGTCAATTTTCTTTTAAATCAAGCAGTTATACCATATTCTAGAACAAACACAGTAACTACCTAATTGTAGCTGCCAATAATTTGTGTATGTATGTACAAAAATTTAATAATTAATTTAAGACAAAAACTAATGACATTTCGTACCTTCAGAAGTGATCAAAGTACACTTAGCAGCACGGAGTCCAGAAAAGCGTCAACCCTTTACACCAAACTACACAATACTATTGAAAACTGGTAAACATAATGACTTAGATCAACTCAGGATTTGATAGTTCAAGAAAAAGTCGCCATCACGCCTAGCGCCACTAGACCGACCAACGTGTCGAGACATATCCTGATTTTATTCAGAAGCATGGTACACTTAGCCCGGCCTAGTTTCTTTGTTTATCTTCAATAAACGAACCTCGTCTGTATGAGTTTGCTTTGATCGTTAAGAGCTTTTTATTAGAAGCATAAATGATTATTTAACCGCATCGGCCTAGACTGTTTGCGGTGCAATTATTTCAATTGCTTTTTAATATTGTATTGTTTGAAGTATTAAATTGGCTGTCATAATATTCAAAATGTTAGAATGGTTTTAGTAAAATATTATTATGTTACTATATACAGCCTTTATTACGTATGATTTTACGTACGCTTTCACACCTTAACTACTCGACCGATAATCATGAAATTTGCATACACATTGCCAGTGTATAAAAAAGGACATACGAGTATCTTTCGTTGAGAACAAAAGTACTGGTTCCGAGGGATAGAAATTTATATATAAAATCTGCATGAACACAAGCAAATTATATAACTTTTTTAAACCACAAATCCGTGGCACATGCAATCAAGTATTATTAGAAGGTAAAGTAGACAAGACTAACAAAGAACAATAATTGATATCAAAACAAAGGCACGCAAGTCTAACTTAGTGGAAATGTGGTAAGAAACTACCTTCTCTAGTGCAACCAGTGTAACAGTGAGTACCGTGTATGAAAAACTTTAAAAAGATCCATAGTATAGCCAATCTGAAAAATGTATAAGGCTTGAGATTGAAGTGCAGAGGAACCCTACCAATCTGTATTTAATCTGCAAGGCAGACAATGTCATCGCTATGTAAAGTCTAGCCAAGTCCTTCTATCAGCATGATAACTTCAAATAAAAAGAGTACTCTTCTCATTATTAAATATATACCGTAAGTGCATGCCAAATTCATCAGAACACTAACATTAAACTCAAACGAAAAGTTACAAGGGTTGTAGTTCGGTGTGTACATAGGCATACTGGCATTCCCTTCGCCAATCGCTTAGGAGCTCTTAACCTATTTTGCTCGGTTCGCTTTTCACAAGGTGCTGATACTGTTTTTCGTTGCCTAATTGTAGGGATGTATATAGTTCGAATGGAAAGAATGTGGTAGAAGCAAGTAACTTGTGTACCTCTAAGTTATATCAAAACCAAATTTAAATATAATACTAATATTAGATACTTTTCTTATTTACGTGTTCTAGGCGTTATTCTAAAATAAGGAGCCTAGATCAATATATTTATTTAGCTACCCTTTAGTTTTACTAACCAACAGGAAGTAATAATAAGGTCTATTCAAAATCAACATTCATTTATTCATTTAGGTCACAATGTAACACTTATGAAAGTCAAAATCTATTGGTACTACTTTAATCTAACTAACAGGGTTACCAAAGGATTATGTTAAGTGAGAAAACCACTTAACTCTGAACTCAAGCAAGTTGCAGTGCTCCGTCTATTACAGATGCCTTCGCGTTTTTTGTGCCTAAAGCAAAATATTCAACCATATTATTTTCTAGTCTCTGTCCATAGCTTCGCCCGCTTGATAACCGATATCACATACTAAGATATAAAGTATCTAGTTTTTCAATCAAGGACTATTCAATCTGTGTGCTAAGTTTCGTAAAAATCTTTTACGGTTTATGCCTGATTGAGTAACAAATATCTAAACAACTACACAATCTTTTACACTTACAATATTAGTAGGACTTATGATAATAAATAATGTATTATTATATTATATATATATTAAAACCAAGCACGCGTAGAATCTTAAATTGCAGTAAATAGCTCAATAATTGTGATTCATACCGAAGTCTATTCGCTGAAGTATTCGGTCAAAGCCACTTTCGACCCGAAAATTGAAAATGGGGACTCGAAACGATTATTGGGCCTAAACCGTGTTTATTACCACTTGTTCAATGAGGCCAGGCTGCAGTAAGAGCCGCTTGAACTCATACATTCGACTATCGCATAATCGTAGAATTGCGTGTGCTTATTGGGTCATATTCGGTACGGCCTTAATTATATTTATTGAGCACATGCTGTACTGGCCTCAAATTAAAGTTTTAACACCACAAATATTGGTTTATTTAGTTGAAATGGCAACATTTGTTTTATTTTTCTGCTTATATTACGTACAATAATTATAAATAATGGAAGTGTAACTATATCTATACTAATATTATAAAGTTGAAGAGTTTGTTTGTTTTGTTGAACGCGCTAATTTCAGGAACTACTGGTTTTAATTCAAAATCTATTTTAGTGTTGGATAGCCCATTTATCAAGGAAGGCTATATAACATCACGCTACGACCAATAGGAGCGGCGCAGCAATAAAAATGTTAAAATGTGTTGAAAATTCTCTGATCGTGGTCACAGTCAGCTTGTGACCACGGCCGGTGTAACTTGGTCGAAACATCAAGCATAAAAAAGGTAAACATTATGCATGATCGCATTAATACCCGTTACATATTATATATACATATATCATGCAACGCGAAAGTTTAAAAGTTACGTAAGAATTCTTTTATCCAGAAAAAATACTGTTACCGTGCGTAGCCGTGTAGTTATAGCGTACACTATTTTATTGATACGTCTTATTGAAGACGCGCCGCCTACATCATAATCAATCAATATGCAAGATTAAGTAGCGAAGAGCCTTTCAAAATGAGAAACCTTAACCTTACAAAAAAGAGCCTCGTTCCACCTTCCATGCCTCAAATAATGTTGCTTGCTTGCTTAAATTGTTAACCAGCTTTCTATCTAAGGTTTAAGGTTTGAGATATCTTTATTTCTCATAAGAACTTAATTAATTGCCGAAGATTAGACAGGTAAAATCTGAGTATTTCATTAGCGATTCCCTTAATGCCAATGTCAGATAGTTTCTTTAATGACTGGTCGTGACTAATTGTATCAAAGGCCTTCTCTAAATCTATGAAGACTCCTAGTGCTATGTTTTTTATCAATGCTAAGTTTCACCTTTGTTAAGAGGTCTACTGTAGCAGACAGTGTGTTAGTTTTCGATCTGAAGCCATAGTGTTGCTTGTAAAAGAAATTCTATGTAGAAAGATAAGTTTCAAGGCGTTTATATAACACTTTTCATAGATTTTTGACATTACGGGCAGAACCGATATTGGGTGGTAATTGCCAGGTTCCGACTTGGTCCCAGATTTAAATATAGGTGTAACTTTAGCCATTTTTAAAAGTGCCATTTTCTATATTATTATTTATGCAATTAGTAAGTTCATGAAGGATGATGTGTTTCACGCATTTTATTGATCTATATATTAATAAGGGAAGCATAAACTTTGTACCTCTTATTACGAAAATTGCGCGGATGGAGTAGTATGAAATTTGGCACAGTTAAAGTTTATATGGAGAAGGAGGGTCGAATCCTAATATTTATATAAAATATTTATTAGAAATACATTAAATTAATGAAAAAGCACAACACGCACACAACCATGGATTTGACACACGCAGTCAAATCGCGTTCGTAGTATATCGGCATTGTTTGGCTGATGTAGTACTATTCTTCGTAACTATGGTTACATGTATCAATATATAATGACATATATCAGTAATATCTTACAGCCAACCTTTGAACGGATTGGAATGATATATACTATTTATAGTATAATATATTTACGTAATCATATGAAAAAAGAAAACAAAGTAAATAAAACAAGTTTAGGAATATCGTCAATTAAAGAGTTTAGTTAAGTAATTAATAATTTGTTTGAAATATGTAGGTAAATTAACCTGTATAGATCAAAATCAAATAGAATGTGATTATAAGGTTCTAGATAATTAAACCTTAATAACTATCGAACTTAAAATTAAAATCAATTATGGTCGGATTTCAACCACTAGGCGACCGTAATGTATGTAATTATTATCTCAACCTAAAAGTTATTTAAAAGATGTGTAGTAGCATAGAATCAGTGCAAAGAAAAATAATATTTCTCGATGCTATATCTGAGTAAACAATCTGCAGGTTAAAAGGTTAGGAGGCGAAGGTCAGTTTGCACTTTATTGCTCGTTCTCGGGTGAATTCTGCGATCTATTTCACGATATTGTCTTTAAGCCGGATTGAATGACACCTGACTCATATACGGGCGAAACTAGACGATTTCTGTTATATCCTTCTGGACTGTTTAGTCTTTAACTTATTATAGGGCTGTTTAGTCTTTAACGAATTATACATTATCGCCCACATGTTCTTGGAGAGATTGCCTCTTTAGCATAGTAGTTAGTGCGCCTACTGTGTATGACTGTATTCGATTTTCAGATCGGATAAATTTTCGTTGATATTTCTGTTCAGAAATTTTGAACAGCAGCATTACGAAGACTGGAGCAGTGCCTGTATTTTTTTTATATTATTGTAGGCAAATGAGCTGACGGATCGCCTGATGGTAAGCGATTACCGCCGCCCATGGACACCAGCAACACCAGAGAAGTCGCAAGTGCGTTGCCGGCCTTTTAAATTTACCCCGAAAGTGGGTCATGGCGGCGAGTGTTAACGGTAACTGGCCATCTGCGCAGGAGATATTATAGTGCACGTGTGCAAGTGTGTGCGCAAACACAAGTGCACTCTCTGTTCCCTAACTCTCATGATCCGATGGGAGGGTAATCTGACACGACTGGTGAGAGAACAGGCACACGACCAACAGCTTTACGTGCTTCCCGAGCCACGGAGGTGTATAACACCGCCAATTTTCTAACTCCTGTTATACCCAATAACTTTTTGTTGGCCCAACCCGGGATTCGAACCAGAGACCCCATGCACAGCAGTTGCATTCCCTACCGTAACAGAAGTATTCAGAACAGAATAGAGCAGACCGAAAGAAGATAAGAATTTTATTTTGCGTGGTTAGTTTTAGCGAATTCAATGGCATCATAGGGCAATATTTAAAGTTTCATATACTTACAGCTATTGAGTGTTTCTTAGGGGCAAACTGTAATCATACCACTAGGTATTTAAGATACCTAGCGTGATGTTCCTTATACTATTGGTTAGTCAGGCCTTTTCAGATAAAAAAATGCTATATTTGCCAGAATTGTACCCAGAACATGCGCCGCAATGTGGGTATGACACGCTTCTACTAATAGTAGATTTTTAGAAACTGATAGTTGAGCTTAGTCACCGAAGCATGAGGCGCTCGTAGCCAGTTGCACTCACTGATCGGAAAATTAGCGAGGTTAAGCAACGTTGTGTGCAGTCTATAGATGGGTGACCGCATAGTGGTATTTCATCAGAGCGTCTCCGTGTTTCGGAGGGCACGTAATAAAGTCGGTCCCGGTTGTTGTCAAATTGACAGCAGTTGTTACGCCATGTCAGAGGCCTACGGGCGGCTTGAACAACTCTTGACAACAGGTTGGCCACTAACTACATGAAAAGAAGAAGAAGAAGACCGAAGCATCCATCATTTTCTTTCTATTATTTGTAAAAAAATAAGAATAGAAGCAATTTCAATGCAAATAAAGAGCTAAACACAGGCCACATAACTTATTATTCCGTCATTTAAAAAACATATCACATAATTTTTGCCATAAAACAAAAAGGAAATATATTCTGCTATTATAAACTATAATACCTTTATACACAGTATAATTGCCATTACAACCTTGAATAACATTTGTCGTTCGAATATCAGCCCTATTTTTTTACTGTTAAGTTAGTTTTTGCTTTGATGTTATGAAGCATACCTTTAGTTTCATGTCATAGCAAATATAATTAGTATTGACTTGCTATAATGACGTACAATTTCAAGTTTTTAATTTAATGGGAAATAAGCTTATTTTACAGCGTTAATAGTGGAGAGATAATTGGAATACTATTTCTGTATGAGTACGATCCTGCGGTACACTCTGCTACCTGTTGAAGTTATCTTTGCAAAATAATAATATGTTATTAATGTTTCTTCCACAAAGGCGCCTTATAAAATATATGTAATAATAATAATTATGTCCTCCAAACCGAATTTCGAACACGGCGGCCAATCTTAACGGAGACTGGCCATCTGCGCAGGAGATATTATAGTGCACAAGTGTACTCTCTGTTCCTTAACTCTTATGATCCGATGGGACGGATAATCCGACACGACCGGAGAGAGATCAAGCGCAGGACCAACAGCTTTACGTGCTTTCCAAGGCACGGGAGTATCTAACACCGTCAACTTCCTACCTCCGGGCTCGTATTGATATTTTTTAACAGAAAACCCAATAAATTTTTTGTTGGCCTGATCCGGGATTCGAACTCGGGACCTCATGCACAGCAGTCGCATTCACTACCGCTGCGCCACGGAGGCAGTTATAAGGCGCCTACCCCAGGAAACCCTGACACACAGATCATGACTTTTTAATTATACCTACCAGAAAAATTTGTAAGGTAATATTTATATCGCAGAGTTCCAAATTATGTTTACAAAGACTGCATAGATGGCGCAGTAGTTTCAAATTGTCGCCACCCCACTGGCAGTGGGTCGATTGTAGTAAGTTCAATGAAAAATCACTTCAATATCAAAGTAATTTACTAAGTAAGATCACAAAGTAAAACTTATGAAAGTCGAAGTATTAGTTAGTGAGTTTACTATTGTTACTAATGTTACATTTAGTTTAGTTGCTACTTTCTGACAAAGGGTTGAGTCTATGAGTAAATACCAATGAAATCTTCCGTCTTTTTATCAATCGTCATAGATTTTTCTATTCGAGATAAAAATGTTTACGTTTCACAAACAGTTGTTCCAAGTGTTTCTTTATTTTGTTTTAATAATTATAAAGTCGCTTGTAAAAATAATGTATGAAGTTCAATTAGCCTGCGTGGTAGACTATCTGCCTCTATCCAAGAGAAGATTCATGCCCAGCAGCATTTAAAAATAAAGTATTATTTTGACCATCGACTCCATCGTACTTGCAGTACGTAACACGCAACAGCGAACCAACGAAGTAATACTGAGTTAAAAAGCTAGATTAACGCATGCAATTAACATAAATAATCATTGAAATTAAACTACTATCTACGGATTTTATCATGTTGTTTATTTGGCACTTTATCACATAATTTTGAAAACTGTTACACTACTACTACTATTAAACTTCACTTATTTTTAAGCTAATTAAATTATTATTAAAACTATTAAAAATTATTATACTATTTAGATTTAATTTAATTTTACACTTTCCCTGACGTTTCGGTTGCTTTTTAGCAGCCATGGTCACTGGGAGACTAAGATGGTAGTTGTCTCAATGTTCCAGTGTAGTTATTATAATAAATAAAATAAATAATCAGTTAAATAAATACTAACATAAATTGTATTCATGTTAGTCGATAAGGCATTTATCTAAGCGTCTACGCCACGCAAAATAAATGCTTATTATTATTACTCTGCCTCTCTAACATTCAATAATTTAGCCTTCGGGCTTCTCATGATGTTAGACAAGACAGTATAGCATTTGACAGGCCATTATAATGCAGTTTATGTTACACGTTGTTCTAAATTCTCTGTTGTAAGCATATACAGTGTTGGTTTAATTATATGAAATGTATAGGGAATATTTTGACAGCAACTAGTGTAGTCGTTATAGTAGTCTCCTTGCTAAAAGCCGTATGTTGTGGGTGCAATCACTTCACGAGACAAAAATGAATCTCATTAACAAATAGTAGATCCGGGTTTGGGTATTCTTATTGTCCGTTATTTTAAACGTGTCTTTGGTCTCGCGAGGCACAGCAAAAATCTTTGGATTATTTCTGCTAATATAATAGCTTTTTGAAAATCTACTCCTGCGATATGGTGCAGTAGTAGGTTTTCAAATAATGCTATTACAAATGGTTTTCGAACTATCAATATTGACGATTAAAATCAAAATACATACACTATTATTAGTAAAACCTAATACCTTGACCAAATACAATTATCTTGCTTCAATATCAAACTATACAAGATTCCATATGACACTTAAAAGCGTCAAAGCAATCACAGGCGGCGAAAGCATCTTATTACAAACAAACCCATTACCAACATTTTTATTTTTCCAAAAGGGTGGTGGTAAAATGAGCCCATGTAAGTGATACCGACCCGAGGCCGACCCAACACATTTGGGAGAAGTCAAGGATAATGATGATATTTATATAATATGAAATCCACGGAAGCGATAATTTCCAACCTTTTTGGGTATAACCTTGCTGGTAAACATCGCATCACACAATCACTAAATCAAGACTATGTCATTTGTGTTAATGTTTTTTGTTAAATAACATACTTATTAGTCCACCCCATCAAGCACCACCCCATAAGCTTGATGGGGTGGGCATAGAGGCAGAGTAAAAAGTACATACCTCGATAAAAGGAATTCAATGTATCTTATTTGGCCCCAAACCAGAAACGTATTGCATCCACATTTCGCCTGCCATGGTTTTAAATTCCACGTAACAAAAGACGAGTATATTGCCGTCTAGCGGGCCCAGCGTCGAACTCTGTGCCGATATTGAAATTTTCTTGACACAAAAACCCAATTTCGGGTTTTTCGACCCAGGAAACGAATCCAAGACCTCATAATCAGTATTCGCATTCACTACTACTCCAACAAGACAGTCGGGGCATATAAATTAATATAAAAGCTTTATTACTTATTTAATATCATTTCATTTTTACAACAAGTAAATGGAACAATGATTACTATGAATTGTATTAAAGTTAACAAGATTTCTATAACCTAACGAACAATAAAACTTCATCTATAAAGCTTTGTACCCAAATCATTAATAATTATTTGCCAAGTATTAAACCTCTCGTGTAACGAACTCAAGTTATCCACAAGAGAATGTCGATGACTTAAAGTCCTCCCTTAAGTCATAAACGGGTGTACCGCGTTTGAGCATAATCTGTCTCAAAGGGCATACATAATTATCCCTACACACCCTTCAAAGGCAGCACAATGACTTTTTACTACAAGTTAATTTTAAAGTTGATTATCTTTATCAAAATGAGTCTCAATTATAGTGGTTACATTTTGATAAAGTTGAAATTGATGTGGCTTTGTAATGTGAGCACTTGATTGCTTTATTGAAGTCATCTTTGTTATGTATTTTAATGTTAACCTACGAGGGTTTTACAAGATTCAGGGTTATTGCTAGATTTTAAATATACTCGTTATTACTTATTTTAAAGACAACACCCGCACTAGAAATTATTCTTGTATCGCGGGAGACTTTACAAATATTTAAACAACGGACACAAAGAACATCCAGACTCGGAACAACCATTTATGGATCACACAAATTTTTGTTCCGTGCGTGATTCGAACCTATAACACAGGGCGTATTGGCAACGGCGAGGCGACCACTTGAACCACTACGACATCCGTGCAGTTATGCATTTATAAATCATATTTACATTTGTTTATGAACAGCTAGTTATTATAAAATAATATTAGTCCTGAATATAAACATTTCTACTGCAGGGTACGGGCCTCTTCTTCGTGAGAAGAATAACGCCATAAACCACCACGCTGGCAAAGTACGGATTGAAAGACTTTAAATATATATTTAAATATATATATCTTGAGAATATTACTGCTAACTCTCAGACATAGCAGGTATTCTCACGAAATTTTTCTTCACCTTTAAAGCGAGTGATAATTATTTTCTTAATACATACTTTATTACGAAACGTCAGAGTTGCATGCCTTTGGATTAAACTTTAGACCTCTGCATGGCGATACATTTTCGTCATTATATGTCATGAAGTACACAGTCATGTATATGTTTGGAAACATATACATGTGTACTTCAAAGACTACGGATTTCCACTTGCTATATAGCAATCTGACTGGTGAAATGAAGGTTATACTTTATATATTATACTTATTACCATAAGACATGGCGTACGCTTCTTTACTCAGTGATATGCTAATAAAGATATTGAGAAATCAATAGATACACTTAACGGTATATGACGACGTCTAGCACGCGTCTCACGCAAGGTTACAACGGTATAATATAGTTAAAATTAAGCCATGTAATGGTCGCAGACTAGTAAGAACGCAATTCTTACTATTTATTATACTTGTTATAACTAATGCTTCGGCAATGCAGGAGTTGTGTTATAATTATGACTGGGCATGAAGTCTCGCGTTCGATTCGGGGCCAAGCAAAGTGAAACGAGAATAGACTGACTAAGAAAGTTTATAAGGCTACTATGAATGGAACAGTCGCAAGGGGAAGACCTCATACACGCTCGCCGGTTCAAGGTGCTCTTAACCTGGTTTTTGTCCAGATTCGATGTGAATGTGTTGAAAGTGAATGAAGCCAGAGAAGTGTGTCAGGATCGTAGCAAATAAAAATCCTTAGTCTCTGCCTACCCCTCTGGGAGACAGGCGTGCATCTATGTATGTATGTATGCAAAGTGTAATTGGGTATTCCTAAAAGAAATTCTCGGTAAAAGGTCTCGGTTACTATTATAAGAATTTCTTAGACTCTTGAACTGTGTTTAGTAAAAAGTAAAAGGCTTGTCCCATTTTACGTGATACCTAAAATCGAAATATGGGGGTGATACTCACTTGCCTTATCCCCTAGTAGATATGGGCACTAAACAATGTATGTATGTTATTACTACTGCGCTCGCATAGAAAATTAAGCGATATTTCCAATCTAAAAAATTATAACTGCCATAGCAGTACCGTGAAACTTTATAGCTGAAGGTGATAAATCTGTACGAAAATAATTATCACCCCAATCTTACTTACAAATAATTTCAATTTATAATAATGCAATATATTTGTCAGGAGAAATAATATTATATATTTTTTTATCAAATCACACTAGAATGCCGAATATTACCAACCTTGGAGTAATAAGAATGTCGTGTTTGGAGTAAAAGGGATATTAAAAACAATAATAAAAATAATTAAACATCATTATTTTTTTTCTCGCCTCTTAATTGTTGAGGAAGAAACAGTAAGAAGTAAGTCACTTTTTCACCCACAAATCCCCTGTAACAAAAATTTATTTGTACAAAAATCCTTTAAATCTCTTGATATTGTAAAATCCCGGCATTTCGTTCGGGGAAATGTTGCAATCTTTTGCCGTAATCCCAGTTTATAGGTCAAGTCTAACCACAAAATAACATGGCTTATGCTAAAGTTGTTGACGTAATAGGTCGAAGTGGTATTGCCAATTTTAACTTATATTGATTTTTTCATGTACTCGAAACATTTCTTGATGTTCCACTTGCCTAATAATTTATTTAAGAGGCGGCTTTAAATTAACTATTATGCTTTTAAGAGATTTATAAAACACGCTAATAATAAGTTCTTTTGTGAATCAAATTCAAAATCTATTCATGAAATGGTCATTATTATTTTTATTATTGTGGAGAGAGAAGAGTAAGAGTCATGCAATTGAGTTATTAATAACAGCTAATGCAAATGTAATGAATTAAAAATAAACTTGACTGATTGAAAATATTACACTAGGTAATATTTATATCGCAAAAGCCTCTAAAAGCATAGTTCAAAAATTTTAAACACAATTATATTCCCGAATTCTATTCACGGGTCAAAGAAATTTAATTTATGTGTGAAATGATTTGTTGAAGCGGCCTAGTGTCTAAAACATTGATTAAAATTTAACTCACAAAGTGTGGCTGTAATACCCATTCTACCTAAACTTTCAATTTAATATACATATATACCGTCGCAATATTATGATTGGAATAAACAGTAATTGTATTTTCAACAACTTTAAGTACAACAATTTACTAAAGAACAATTATTTACAACTACTTGGAAGAACTCTGAACTTGATTTACAGCAAAACTTAGAAGTCCATTTGAAGAACCGATTTTCGTATAACATCTTCTAAAGACCCCATTTGACAAAACTTTTCAGTACTTCAATAGACAACCGACACTGAAGCGTTATTAGGAACTAAAATCGGACTCTGAAAGTCCGGGTATAAAATTTCCTCTTCGCCCCAGTATAAGGTGGGATTACGGTTCCCTTGGGAAGTTGCCCATTCGCTGAAACGGGAAACGTGCACCGGGCTCAAAGCATTCGGGATCACTACGTAAGCTCTGCTTGAAAAATTAAAAGAAGACTACGTGTTCTATATACTCTTTAGGTATTTATGTGTAAAAAAAGTATAATTGTTCGGGGAATTCGTTAGGTAATATGCGATAAAATTGATCTGGGACAATGTTGAATTGTCTCTGACCGTTTTAAATGGACTGTGTAGATTATAAATAGGAGTCAATCTAGAAGTTAGAACTAAATTGAAACATGGTCTCTGAGGCCGACCTTTCTATTACCTTTCCGTTATAATAATATTTACAAGTGGAAATGAATCGATGACGAGTATTCCAAGAATTTTGTGACGATCTAATTGATGTTTATACCATTTATATATAATCTAGTGTGAAGATTCTCTGGGTAATCCAAAATAGACATTTTCTAAATATATTGCCTATATTGTATTATTGTTGACATAAGTTTGAATAGAATAAATCCATATCAATTTAGATCTTGGTGACAATGTGTTACGAAATTTTGCTGAATATCAACTGTCCTTAAGGAATAAGAAAATAAGTTTACGTGACACGTACGCTTCAAGTCTCAGTGCTCATTTGGTGCTAAATTGGCCTCCAGTTGCCCAGTGTCAATACAATGATAGTTGTAATGTTCACATTAAACGTATCCAATATAAACACAAATCCGAAACACATAAATTTAAAAAATATTGTGGATAATATATATTTAACTCTAAACGAATTATATACTAGGGTAAGGTGAAAAGTTCTCGGCCTGACGCAGAAATGGCGTTCCAATCATCAAAATATTATGTTTCCCACCTGGGTGCATATCTTATTAGATTTTATAACAGGTTTCAACTAGTTATCTAATAAGTAGTTTGTTCACAGGCATTATTGCAGTATACGTCTTAAGCGTTTTTGGTATAAATTGATAAACTTGAATATTGTGTGGTTATTAAATAATAATAATATTCTACCACATACACACAACACCATCTAGCCCAAACTATGCAG
Source organism: Catocala fraxini (assembly GCA_930367265.1). Classification (NCBI taxonomy): domain Eukaryota; kingdom Metazoa; phylum Arthropoda; class Insecta; order Lepidoptera; family Erebidae; genus Catocala; species Catocala fraxini. The sequence continues at coordinate 23,089,279 of OV884027.1, read as the reverse complement.
AGCTTGTACTATGGATACTAGACAATGGATAAACATACTTATATGCTTTTATTTGTAAATACGTACATATTATTAAATGTTTCGTTTTGGATGGTTAAACCCCTAAGGAAATTCATTTGAAGTTGACAAAATTTTACGGGTGGGTCTCTGCCTCTTCCATCTTAACTGTTAAAAACTGGGCAGACGAATTTAAACGTGTTCGCACATCATTCGAAGTTGACCCACGTGAATGACAGGCAGAAACTTGAACCACGCCAGAAATAATCGAAAAAGTGCATGATATCGTGTTGAATGATATTTGAGTGAAGGTAAGTGAGATAGCTGAGACTGTAGAGATATAAGGAAAAAGGGTGCGAAACATTGTGCATAAAATATTTGGAATGCAAAAGCTCTGTGCAAGATGGGTGCCACATTTGCTGAATGCTGTGCTGAATGATTTTCGCAGCTGCCTTTGGACCGATTCTATAGGAATCCGACGGATTTTGTGCGGTGATTTGTCAGCATAGATGTAATGTGGCTTTACCAATATACGTCAGAAATGAAACAGCAGTCGCAGCAGTGGGTGGAAGCCGGTGGTTAAGCGCCAAAGAAAACGAAGTCGATCGCATCTGCCGGAAAGTCATGGCCAACATGTTTGCAAAATGCATGGCATGGAAAAGGGATTTTGTTAATCAATGACCTTGAAATTTAGAAAATATTACTGTCAACTTCTTGATTAACTATATGCAAAAAATCGTGAAGAAAAGCCAGGCTAGAAGAAGAAAAATAATATTTTTCATTAGGACAACCCACCTGTACACTAGAGTGCGTTGGCGATGGGAAAACTTTGGGATTAGAGTACGGTTTGTTCAACCATATCCTCCTGATTTGGTACCCTCCGACTTCTATCTGTTCCCAAATTTTAAGGAAATTTGTTTTGGGGAACCGTTTTGCATCCAATAAAGAAGTTGAGAGTGCCGTAGATTAATATTTTTACAGTCTTCCAGATTATCATTTTCAGGAAAGAATATTGATGTTGGAGAAGCGCTGAACCAAGTACGATGATGTTAAGGGAGATAAGGTAGAAAAATAAAATCGTTTAATAACTAAACATCGCAGTCTTTCATTGTCAGGCCGAGAACTTTTTACCTTGCCCTCTTAGCTATAATTTAATTAGAACTTGCAGTAATAAATTACGAGATGTTATTTTTTTATGAAATAAATTCAAAAGTTATAGGCACACACTATCTGCAACATGAAGGTCGATTTAATCATTAAAAACGAACCAAAGTCAACTAGACATCTTTAGAAGATACTCGAAGACTCTTGAAATGAAATTGTCATCAAATACATTTGAAGAGGCTTTTGGGCACGTTGATTAATTGCTAAAGTGTCAGCAAAGCCTTATAGAGGATGACATGTGTATAACAGTCTGAGTACTTTATAATGACTTATTTATTTTCTTCATTACACCCTTCATATAAGGTTTTCGATTCAAATAATTGCTGATGTGAAAACAATATTGATGTACTCATTGGATAATAATTTTCATGGTTTGGTACAGCAATCTTTTATTGAAAGCAATATTCTGCGCTCGTGTTATCATAAAACTTGTTGTATATAACAAAAGGTTTGCTCATAGTTATTTTATTCTAGGCACTACCAGGACTTTCTGTATAAGTGTTTGGCATTATGATCAATTTACCAATGCACCAAACGCGAGACAATTGCACGCAGACTGACTAAATTATACGATTGATATATAGTTTCACGCCTATATCTCTAAAGGGGTAAGCATAGATGTATTTTGCCTTTCGCCAAATATGTCAGTTTTAGGTGCCACAAAATATAGTGCTAGTCTATTGCCATCTACCAGTCATAGTTCCAGACTCCGTGCTACAGAGGATTACTTAACAGAAAAAACCAATAATATCGAATCGATAATCAAATCAGAAAATTAACTATTAGGTTTCGAATAGAGACACATCTGCAAATCGAATGCATAATTATTATATCTTGCAGTAGTCCTGTTACTTGCAAATAATACGAGAGCTTTTATACCATGCAGATATCGTCTATTGGACTACCATGCAGAGGTCTCGACTACAATTCCAAAGCACTTTTTGACTTTCAAGTTATGTGCGTATTAATTTATTATTTAGCGCTAGCTTATAGGCAATAGCTAGAAGATACTGATAGCTTTAAGCCACACTTTATAGAACACAAAATATTAACGCTACCTAGCCTATACATTTTACAAATATGTAAGTTTGTTAGAAGTCACCAAAGTTTCTATACAACACGAGAAGACGAAAACCAGAGACTAAGACATAAAAATAGATTAAACCTACCAAGCTCCCATCTTAAAATGCACTCATCTAGTCCACATGTCATGTCGATAAAAATATATAATAAGCTACCCCCGCAAATAAAAAATGAAATTAAAGACAGTATATTTATAAAAAAATTAAAACACTTTCTATTAACTAAATATATACCAAAATGATAAATGTATATGAAACATAATAAATGGAAATTTAAATAATTACTTATAATAATATACCTAATAATAACATTAATACAAATAATACATAATATATAAACAAACATGACATACATTTATAATAATAATATCTGGGACATTTAATTCCTTTTCTTTTTTACAAACTTTGATAATAATGATAATCTACAATAATATATAATTAATAAAAATATTAAAACATATAAATAAAATAATATAATAATAATTATATAATAGAATACCATATAATAAAAATAACTATAGTAATATATCTATCTAACTATAGTAAGCGCACCTTAATAAAATGACCTATATATTATAATAGTCAATAAATATCAATCATAAGTAAAATATGTAAATAATAAAATATGTAAAACTTCCTCCTCTCTCCTACATCTTGCCGTGCCGACAAGGCCCACACATGTTTCTTATATTATACCATTGTAACATCTATTTAACTTGTGGAGTGCAATAAATGTATTGAGTATTGAGTATTGAGCTTTAATAGTAAATGAAAACATGTTAAGGGAACCAGAAAATTTCTTCGATAATATGTAAAGTCTGTCACATATTATCCGCACTGGGCAACTGTGGTGGGCTATGGCCTAACCCTCCTCACACTGAAAAGCACGAGCCCAGCAGTGGGACTGTTTATATTCAAGGCTGATATTAACATAAATACATTGTTGGACTTCACAGACGGCCATAATTCCATACATTTGATAATCCAAGTTGCCGCATATATATTCTGGAATGAATATTTAAAAAGCAGCATTCCATTTAAACGGACCTCAAAACTAAATGTCTCATAAATGTAGTGAAACACAATTAGGTTCATTGTTGTGTTATGCTTAACATACGAAAACAGTTTGCTTAGCAAAAGGTTATATTACAATGTGAGTGCTCAGCATATATAATGCGTTAGTCAAATAATTTTATTCAAAGCCCGAAAAACTAATTTGTGCTGGTTGTTATTATGTTTTCAAGTATTGTTCTTGTCCATTCTGTTTTGAGATACGAACGTGGGTAAATATTGATGTAATGGCTTTGGGAATGTGTTAACTTGTAACCGAAGTCGTAGATTCTTCTACGTAAACATCTCACGTTTCCTTCTTAATTCAAAATATTATTGATGAAGGTTTTACATACATAAAAGTTAGGGTAGGCAGAGACTACGGATTTCCATTTGCTATGATCCTGACACACTTCTCTGGCTTCATTCGCTTTCATCACATTCCTCATACACGCCCGTCGGTTCAAGGTGCTCTTAATCTGGCCTTTGTCCAGAACGCCTCCGATCTGATCAAGAAACGTTCGCCTAGGTCTGATGAAGGTTTTAAGTGACAATATTCTTAATAGGCTTCTAAATGGGCATTTTTGTTGCTGCAGTACACTGGCCAGCAGTAAATAAATAATTAGCTAATCAAAATATTTCAATAAGCGATATAGATTTAAGACATATCATAGTAAATTATTGTTGTTACTTTTTAATGTTTTGAATACTGTATAATAAGAGTCATAATATAAAATACACGTCAATATTTTGTATACAGCTATCGAAACATCTATTTGGCAAAGCAAATATTTTTGAGCTGGCCGGCCTACAGATGAAATTATTGCAGCTAGTACAGTGCAGCAAAAATAATGTCCGTTAGTTACACAGGTACTATAGAAGCTCTGCTCGATACAAATAGCGTGTTTGAGCCAATCTTCTGTACTTGGCTTGTGTTAACAAAAACCGCCTCATACCATGGCAACGTGGTGTAGGCGATTATATCGTGTGACGGTTTACCCTGTATCATAAAACTTGTAACAAAAGTAATTTAATGAAAGAGACCGCCGATTCCATTTATTTGGTGACCGTACAAATAAGCCGACCAGAAATACCACCTTCTTACAGGATATCGGCGTAAGAGAGTCACACTGTTACTACATATGGCCCGGTGAGTAAGTTTAAGAGGCCTATTATACATTTGCATTCATCTCATTCTAGTTTATTTTCCTTGGCGTAGTCGACGAGTAAGTGTTCAGCGAAATATAGACTACAGAGACCACCAGGCGGACCGAATGACAGAGTACTATTATTGTAGAGTAAAAATTTTGTTAAACGAGTCTAGCTATTTAAAAAAAGACGCCTTATTAACACAATATTTTAAATATAAAGAGATATAAACCGTGCATGTGTGAGGTATTTCAAAACAGGAAAAATAAAATAACAATAAAGTAATGTAATGATAATTTTAAAAACAGATGAAGTTAACCGCCATACTATAAGTAATATAATATTAAATATTCAAAATTTATTTAATTTTAAGAAAGTTTAATAGCTAAAATTGGAATGAAATATTTTATTAGCGAACTATAATGTGGATATAAACTTTATTACAGTAAAAATTTTATAGCTATTAGCTATAACTATTAAAATATTTAACTGTTACTATTATAACTGTCAGAGTTACCCCGAAACGATCTTTATTAAAATTAAAATCTTGATACCCAGAATTCGCAACGTATTCTCAATATGGGGCAACTGCACAAAAGCAGGTAACAAACTTTATATACTTATGTTGGTACATCCGGATTCGAAACCCACGTCCGACTATAAGGTGCTGGTTTTACTGAAGGTGCATAATTAACAACAACCTGTTATTCCGCGCATGCAAAAGCCGATAGAAATTGACTTTGTAAAATAATAAAATTCTCATATGTGAAGTACCTAGTTGTTATAGACCTATGCAATTTTTTATGCTGACGTTTCAACAGCATACCTTATATTCACGCCTGTATGTCCACAAAGGGCTAAGCAGAGACCCAGGTATGCATTATTTTGAAGTCACGGATCGAGCGTATGTTTGAGAAATCGACTTTAAATATCTGCCCTTGGGGTCGAAGCATATCGTGTGGGACTTAACAAATCTGCCGTTCGCTAACTAAAAAGACGTTAAACCATATGCGTTTTATATCATTTCAAGTCCTTTTAGTTAGTAGACGACAGTATACAATTTACAGACAAAAGGTACGTCCAGAATCATATAAATACAAAGGTGAGCAGAGACCCATTAGATATAATATGTATGTACATTATTGTGATCTGAAGGATCATGTGTTCGAAAATATAGACTGTATCTACATTTGAGACTGAACCCTGTGTCGTTATGAACTTTAGAATTATACAATTAACAAACACAGTACATAGAAAATCATACAAATAATAATTGTATCGTGAATTGAAATCACAATACTCCGAGCTGCGGTATCTAAGGCGATGCTATGTGTCTATGGTATACTTATAGAGGTATGCCATCAGCATAGTATACTGAATGTAAGAATGCCTGTTAAAGATGATCGCGGCTTTATTATCTAGTATATAAAAAAATATTTTAAAAGCATTTTTCTTGCTTGGGTGAAAGGTAAATTATAAATGAGAAAAAACAATTTATGAAGCAAGACTTGAACCTACAACCTCGCCAAACAAAGTCATCGCTTTACCAACTAAGCTTTACACTGTCCTCTTTCGTAGGCAAAAACTAGTAAATTGTAAAAAATAACAATAACTTAATCAGATTTTTTTTTATTATAAGTACAGGTACTAAATTAATCACAAGATTGGTTCCATAAAGACTACACAATGTACACTAAGGTCATTAAAAAATATATAAAGCGACGAACTTCACAACACGCTAACTAAAGAACAAATTAAAACTTTTAAACGTCAAGTCAAATAGATAAATAATTTTATACAAAGTTAACGTTTGATACACAAATCTTTTCCGTTAAGGGCGCTTTTAATAAAAAACTTTACGAAGTTACGGACCTTTCCCAGAGCACTCTTGAATTATTATCTTATATTAACAGAAGGTCTGCCTATATATCTAGAAAGTGGACAGCTTTTCTAGTCTAGACACTTAAATAAGTACCTACTCACTAATGGGCTGGCAAATTAAAAAATACAGTCATTACAACTTTCTTTCTATTGTCTTTTTTTCAGAGACTGTCTGCCAAATCTGTTGTTGATATGTCTTTTGAATAGAAATTGGGCAATTACGTTAACTAGATGAATTATATCGTCTAGTCTAAATAGATTATTGTATAACTATGTAGTTTCTGCCCGTAGCTATACCAGCGTGAGTACCACGGGAACACATTATCAGGATAAAAAATATCCTATGTGTTAATAAAATTATGTTCTATATGTGCGTCAATTCTGAAAATTTACGCACAGATAGAACATAATTCATTACCACCAAGTATTTATTACTAAACAGTAATCGCCATACCAATGCTGCTGAATAGATTATTACTAGACTGATTGAGTAACAAATACTGTCATCATATCGAAAACATAACGTCACATCCTACTACTTACTATTAATTTAAAAGTTAATTAATGTGATATTTTTTTTGTTAAACCACTTACTAATATTTGTTCTAAATGAACATTATAATCCAATAATATTATACTAAATAAGTTACGGTGTATTCGGATATTATATGAAAGTAAATTATATGAATGCCTAAGGCTTGTGCACGTCATTGAAACAAAAATACTCGTATACCAAAGAAGACTGTATGATATAAGACGCACTCCTCGCCTCTGCGTCAAGCTGAGGTTTAGAAGTTCCAATCTAAGCGGGACAAATATTTGTGTTATCCACAAATAGTTGATCCAAGTTTGGATGTAGGTATTCTCTAGCAGTTGTTTGAATGTTTCTAAAATTCTCGAATATAACACTCGGCACAGCGGTGAAGCAATCATTAAAGTTTTTAAACCATAATACAATCCGTGGCATAATGTACGACATGCACGTGGAAATAACAAAAATGTATAAGATATATATCAGTGAAGCTACGTCGTCTATATGGATGAAAGAGATTAAGGGATGTAGCGATGAAGGACGAATGAAAATTTATTGCAGTTCATTTATTTTTCTCACTGGTACCTAGTTAGCATTAGCATTTTTTGTATCCTGATTACTTTGCGTTAGATTCCTTTAGTACAATTCGTTTTGCAAAGATTGCGAATTAGGATTATCGTAGCATCATAGACGGATTTAATTTAATTGATTTATGGTAAAAAGTTCAATCTCAATTAGGTTTTACATATATTGTTAGATATGTACATGTGCATAAAATTATATTTTAAGATTCCATTACACAGCAAACTAATCAATAAAATGGACTACAAATGTTTATGATATTTAAAAAAACAACTGGCTTGCAAAATTACCGTGTAATATACATATGTATGTATCTTATGTGGGGGCCAGTCAGTGCAGACCGGCGACACTTCGACCCAGTGGGATCTTTTGTGTCGACACTCTCCCAATAACGACTGCCATAGATGTTCATGACAGCCGGGACCGACAGCTTAACGTGCTCTCCGAGGCACGGAACAGGCGATAATTGTCAATCAATACGCACATAATTATAAAAATAATAATAAGTCCATACCGTATAATAAGTCTCGTTGATGTTGTTGAATTATTCATATTAATCAAATCTATTATTAGTTATAATATTATGACACTATATTAGGATTTGTAATCTACATACTTATCAAAGGATGAATAAATAAGCGAGACCAACTTGTTAACATTCTCTACAATTTTTAAATAAGCATGGTGCCTAACGAACGTTTTATATGATCACATTTATCTTTAACACGCTATATATAGACAACAAATGAATTTAGTTGTCTAGTCATCTAATATACACATTGCATACAACACAAGGAGATCCCTTCACAAACTGAATCATACCTGAACTCTAAAGAAAATATAAGTAGGTTACCAATCACAAACAATTTTAAAAGTTTAGACTGTAAATAAATGTTCATTGTAGCAGAAATATACTCTTACGAGTTAGAAAGAGACACGCCTGGCATTTGTATCTCAAGATATAAGGACAGAGAACGAATGGCGTATGTTTACAAAGTAATCCGGTTGAAAGATACAATATATACGTCACATGCATTGTCTATTCATACTAAAGTAACAAACACCATTTAATTTTTGCATGCATATAATTGAAAGGAATAATTAACGACTCGATGGCGTAGTAGTTAGTGTAACCGAGTGCCACGCCTGAGGTCGCGGCTTCGATTCCCGTACAAGTCAAACATTTATGTGCATGAACTGTCATGAACATGGATATTGGTCTTGGTCTGGGTGTTTCTATGTATAATATGTATGTACTTACAAAAAAATGTATATAATTATGTATATTTATCTATTGTCTAGTACTCATAGTACAATCTCTGCTAAGTTAGGGCTAGATGATGTTGTGTGTATGTGATAGAATATTATTATTATTTGAATTAAACAATGTCTTGATTGCACGGATGGTGTAGTCGTTTAAGTGATCACCTCGCCGCTGCCATAGCGCCGAGTGTTGTGGGTTCGATTCCTGGTTATTGGACAAAACTTTGTGTGATCCACAAATGATTGTACCGAGTCGAGGTGTTCTTTGTGTCTATTGTTTGAATTTTTGTAAAGTCCCCCATGACACATGAAAAAGACAACTACAAAAAAACAACGATTACTCCTAGGGCGGGAGTTGTCTTTTTTACTAAGAATATGTAAGCTTAGTGAGAAACTTAGAGTTAGACTTCAGTTAGACTGCCACACAGAGCTCTCCAGTTCGATCTCAAGGCACACATCTCTGAGTTTTCGAAGTTATGTGCGTATAAAATAGTTAACTATCGCTTGCATTAACGGTAAAGAAAAATATAGTGAGAAAATCTGTATGTCTGAGATCTCTCCATAATATTCTCGAAGACATGTGAAGTCTGCTAATCCACACTGTGCCAGCGTGGTGGACCTAAGCTTCTCACACTGAAAAGAGGCTCGTGCCAGATGCACAGTTCAATACAGGGCTAATATTATTATATATCATATGTATCTCATTATCAGTCACTGGCAAGTGCACCCATGCTATTCTGTAAAAGATACCAACTAACAAGCGACGGCAAGATATAATCTGCACCACACAATCATGCTCAAAACATATTTTTTGCATTTCTGGGGCCATTTTTGTACAATAGACTAAATAGAGAATTAGCACTTTGTCGCTCGAAACACAGGTTTAACCTAATTCGGGCAAATATCTATAAGTGCACTTTATGTTATTGTTAAGATGCAATTGTAAAACTAAGAATTTATATTAAAATAAATAAATAATAATTATTATTACATTTACGTAAATAAAGAGAGCGCATCATACCTTTCGCAGATTTACGGCAAAAATAAATGTATATACATATTTTGCCTCTAAATACCATTCTTAGTATATACTTTAGGTTAGTATCTTTAAAATTAAAACTATTAAAATTATGTTGCTATTATTAAATAATCTAGTCCTATCCTATCTATATATCCTAGTGACGACTCGATGGCGTAGTGGTTAGTGTAACCGACTGCCACGCCTGAGGTCGTGGGTTCGATTCCCGCACAAGTCAAACATTTGTTTGCATGAACATGGATGTTTGTCTTGGTCTGGGTGTTTCTATGTATAATATGTAAGAATTTACAAAAAAAAAGTATATATGTATGTTTATCCATTGTCTAGTACCCATAGTACAAGCCATAGTACAATATTATATATTATATTATTATTATTAATCTTTACAATGATTATACCTGTCCATGACTACTTACCGTTCATACTTCGTAAAACTAAAACTAAGGTTATAGTATACCTCTAATTTTCGTATGAAAGATTTTCTGTAGATCCAAAGGTGAGTTTAAAACTGAGTTTGTAAGTGACTTTTACAGAATTGCACAGCAGGTGTGAACGACAAGCGGCAAGATTGCATATCGTATTTCATTCCATGTACGCCGTTCTAAGTAAAATCCAACTCTTAATTAGCACGTAACTACGTATAAAAGAACTCTAGAACTGTCAGGCATGCAAGTTAAGTTATAACTTTTCTTTGCCTTGTATTATATTTAAACATTAATTATATATAAATATGCTTTATATTTTACAACACTATTACTAAAATGGCCTTGATATGAATCCTAGATCAGCAATTCAACGATTAGGTATAATATTAAGCTTTCGATATTAGCTGAGAAGCGATAGATTAGTATGGAAATTACCTAATATAAACAGCCTGTGTACAATATCGGTACAAGGTGCCTAGCAACCCAGTGATGATACAAATGAAACAATGTACCTCAGAGCGAGACATTTATTCTTCAAACACACCTGGCTTATATACCTCTCCGTGGAACGAAACCATAGCGCGATCTAATTCGATCCCAACGCCATCTACCGAGCAGTAGGTTAAACTAGTGCAATAATTTATGTTTATTACTTTGTAGTTTTGTTTGGCGTTAAGACCGAACACATTCTGAACAGCCTGTATAATATGTATGACAGTCCTAAGTAAAATAAATGTGAACAGCCTCTATATGCCAAGCACAAGTAAAATAATTTTAGGTGGTATTGCGCTTATTAAGGCGGAATAACATCGTACAACCCATCTCATTTGTAAGTCAGTCGATGTTACAAGAAACTTACCAGGGAACTCTGTTTATTTATAACCAAGAACACTCAACCCTCCAATAAAATATTCCTAAAAATGTAAATGGATTTTCTTCCGAACAATTCTTATTTATAACTTAATATGTACGTCAACTGCACGCCTAACCCTGCGAACGCGATGCGGTCAAATAATGTAATATTTTATTCACAACTTTATTTCTCTTCTGTCGACGTCTCGCGTTGTTGTTGCTACGAGAAAACACACAAATGTCGGTGAGAATTTTCTGATACTTTTGTTACTTCATACCGACAAAGTGAAGAAGGAAATGTGATCCAATATTTGCCTCTGAATTTTGTACTTGTAATTTGAATATTTTGTACTTGTAGCTGTAAATGTATTGTTTAACTTTTACATGAATATCTTCTATCAACGCTTTTTACTTAAGCTTTTTTGTACTTGGTTTAATTAAGATTTAACTTAATTCTATTTTCAAGAATTCAGAATAAAGTCTTTTTTTTATCCGTTCTCTTTACGATAGTAACAATAAAAATCGAATTGCAGTCATGGTGGTCATTCGTGACAGAAACTATCCATCTCCGCAGGAGATAATCTAGTGCACAAGTCTGTGCATGAACATAACTTTAATCTCTATTCTCTCACTCTCTTAGTCTGATACGGACGACAATCCCAAACGTCCGACGAGAGTTCAGGCGTAGGACAAACGGCATCCTCACAATACTTTATAACCATATTTATGACTGTTGGGATCAAGGACGTTGTGCGCACTTCTTTCTTTCTTTCTGATGTACAAACAATGAAAACGAGAAATTTAAAACAACTGCATCTAAATTTAAAAAGGTTTAGCCCGTGTTTGAAGCGCAAGGTAGCTAGCGCTTTTTTCTTATCTATATTACTTTTAGTATGAAGTGATATTTCTTTCTTTTTTCTTCATTGACAACTCACTAGGTTTTTTTTTTATCGCGGATGTCTTTGTGGCATTCAAACTCACAACACACGGTGCAGTAGCAGTGGCGAGGCGACCACTTAAAACACTATACCATCCATGCAGTCCCATCTCTCATTACTACCTGCCTAAATAATTTAGAAGTAATGCGGTCAGGCAGAGAATTGTACAGGCAATACATTTTGGATACTAGGAATTCAAGGCATAACACCCAAGTCATGCCATCGCGAATACGTAAAGCTGTTGGATTCGGCTTATCGATCATAAACATCTTTGTTAGCCTATAGACTTTATGTATGAAGCTTCAGTAACCTCAATATATCTTTACGACTAGACGGGGCATTCAACCAAGTTCCTGGCGGCTAGACAGTGTCTTTGGCAATTAGATAAATCTCAGATAGTAGGCTAGCTACTAACCACACACAGTGAATGACATCAGCTATATCTTGATTTTCACCATTATTTTAATATTACTTAATGTCTAGCAGCTGTAACACAGGTCTGTAACGTAGCGCAACTGTTGCAGTCCTAAATTATTTTTAAATATAAAATAAATATATTAACATATGTGGAAATCCTTGGCGTCTGTCACTGGCGGGTAGTGACCTAATCGTAAGGAAAACACACGTCCAACTAAGGTAACAAAGAACTAACGGTCTGCCTAATAGTAAGCAAAATTATTATAAATCAAAAGCTTCAGTAGAGTTCCTACTGAGCCATGTCTTAGAGATTTCAAACCATTATCCAACTCGTTAAGCTAAAATATTCAACGCTAAGATCCATCTCATACCTATTCTCTTGTTAACCGCATTAACGATGCATGTGTTCTGAACGCTATCTAAGTTCGACAATTATGACTGTTACCTGACACTTAAGTCTATTATTATTCCACGACTTAATTTCGACTTAAGAACACTCTAAGCGTCTCTACGTGACTTCAATTGGTAATTTTGCCTTTGTACCACTTCGGATTAATTATACCCACAGCGAGAGCAGTGTTAAATAACATAATTGAATAACTGAAAAGAATTTTATAAATATTTATTTCCATTCCATTTTAATTGTTGTCCAAAGCCTACTCGTGTTGAATAGCAAATAAATCTTTATTATCGCGTACTGCAAGGGAATTTCAATCTTAATTCTCTGTAATAAGATTTAATATTGAACGGTAACAGTTTACAGCTATATAAAGCTTGCCTGCAGTCACAAACTCTTTTCCCGGTTACGCGCGTGACTCAATTATGAATAAGTTTATATATTTTTTTATATATTTTTGCGGAATTTCGTCTTTTGGAGAACATGATTATATCGTATTATAAAGAAACTGCGGCTATGTCCGTCGTTCGTGTATGCTCAGCTGCTTAATGTGCGATTAGGTATTTGATTCTTAAGCAGGGATCTTTTTACTGAGTACCATAAAATATGTGAAACAGCAAAACGTTTTAAACATGACAAGTTCAATGGGTGCAGCATATTTTGATATTAAGTGATCACATAAATAACTATTTTTCTACATGTTATTACAGCAAAACATTGAATTGCCTGAAAGATATACACGATGTATGGCTACGTCTTCTTTTCTCCTAGTCAATAATGCTAACTTAATATTATAAATGCGAATGTGAGTTTGTTGGTTACGCTTTCACGCCTTAACTAATCGGCTGATCATCATGAAATTTTGCTTACACTTTGTTAAGGTTTCAGAAACGAACAAATGGGAGGTTTCATTCAGAAAAAAGTACTGTTCCCGAGGAACATCTACATAGTAATAATAATACCATAAAAATTACATTAAGAACCTAGAACATTGTATCCAGTATATTCGCAATCACAATTTCTTAATACATTCAAAAATTGTGCTGAGTTGATAATGCAAGCAAAAAATCACAACAAGCTCTCTTAAATTAAAGTAAGACGTGTGCGACATCAAATAAAAAATATACATTTGAAGAGTATCATAATGATATCTCAAAGCAATTTGTTAAATCCTCCAAGGGTTATTAATGATAGTTATAAGCGATGAGTTGGAAACTTATTTGAACACTATCATGATCGGCACATCTATTACATTGCTAGAACGTTAGCGTAGCGATACAACTAACGAGATAGTGATTAATGACATTTCTACGTGTGTTTTTATTTATTAAATTCAATCCGGCCGAAATTTCATACATTATAGATCGACTTAACAAAAAATGCTTACTTGAAAATTTATTTATTTATTTATTGGACCATCTACAAAGATACACACAACTTAAAGCTAAATAAAAAAGTGTTAGGTCAATAGATTAAGTGTACACCCTCACTTACAGTAGGCCACAGCATGCAAAGTAAAAACGTACATATAGTTGGCGAAAATGGACAAACAAAGTTACAAATAGTAAATTACTAATAATTAATTAATAATAATTAATTACAAATACTTAAATGCAAAATAATGAAATACACATAATGAAATTACAAATAATTATTATTAAATGTAAAATAAAAATAGAAAATAAGAAATAGGCTCAATCAATGGTATCAGTCAGGTAACAATACAGGTGTTTTTAAACAAAGGTAAAGAGCTACTAATATCTATATCAGATGTCTTAGATAGTACAACAATAAACTGTGATCTACTTTGTCGAACGCCTTACTGAAGTCCGTGTATATTGCATCCACGGGAATGTGTTTATCAAGGAAGTCAGATATGGCAGAGGTGTAGCACAATAGGTTTGAAGTAGTTGACCTAGATTTAGTGAAACCATGTTGTGAGATAGCGATATGAGGTTTTAAGAACCAAGAAAGGCGCTCAGTAATAAGTTTTCCGAAAGCTTTTCCTAATGTGCCCAGTATAGAAATAGGCCGATAATTGCATACTAAGCACCTTTCACCGGATTTAAAAATTGGTGTGATAAGTGACTCTTTCCAGCATTCCGGAAATTCACCTTCGATGATGGTAACAGGACAAAATGTGCGTATAACTCACATTTTTTTATTATTTAAGTCAAATATTTACGTAACCCAAACCCAAAAATACAAAGAAATTAAAAAGAAATTATTAAAAATAAAAAAATTATCAAATGACAGAAAAAGGACGCATGATACAAACTGCGTTCCCGGTAAAAGTTGAATTTTCTTTTGGGAATTTCAAATAGCAGCTTGGAGTCTTGCAATAACCCCAGCGCTTAACGACAGACTTACTACTGCAAGACTTAATCATAGGTAAAATGTGGATATAATTAATTCACCTTTGTCTACCCTTTCAAGAACACAAAAGTGAGTCCTATGTATGTGTGTAATACTTGACTACAATGTAGATAATTTGATAGAATTATAATCTTATAATGTGATGTTCTTGAACGAAATATTTTAAACATAAAAGCAGAAAAGATCCTAATGCAACAATTTGCATTAGCGTCTTAAAGCCAATGCTTTAAATATATTTGTGCAGCCGAACATCAATCTCTTATTGAAATTAAACTACTATATACGGGTTTTGTAAGTTTACAAAAAACAACTGAAACGCAACTGAAACGTTGAAAAGCAACTGAAACGTCGGGGAAAGCCCCGACGTTTCAGTTGCTTTTCAGGAGCCATGGTCGCGGGGAGACTGTCATAAAATCCGTATATAGTAGATTAATTTCAATGAATAACATTTGAGTAAACAGAAGACAATATTATATCAATATATATATATTTTTGGTACAAATTTACAACTAAGATTTTTTAAAGTATAGAATAGAGGGTTTCTGGCTTCACAAGAAATGCGCTGTCTTGACTAGCAATGACTATTGCTAGTCAAGACAGCGGAGGATCAAAGGATAGACTTATCCTCTCACAGAATTTCAACTTAATGTAGTAGCATCCTTTTTTTGCTTTTGTTTTTCAGAGCTTGGGATGTATAATCACCATATCAGACCCTTTCATTCTCCATCATTGTTTTTTCCTTCTCTCTCTCTTTGCCTTTTTCAAAGGTGGCAAAGCGCGAGTGATGGCCTAGGTATTGCAAGCGCATGTAAGCAACGGTCATAATATATCATCAGATGGATTAGGTGCTTGTTTGCAAGCAGTAACAAGTTGGAACTTAGGTACAGTCAGCAAAAAGTCGATACACACATGGGAGTATTCGATTATGATTATCTTTCAAAATTATATGAATTATTCGTTATTTATAGCATTAATAGTTTAATAGTAGTTGTTTTATACATAGTTCAAAAATACATAATTTTAATTTATGAAACAGTTTTACAAAGGAGATTGTTCTTCGTCCATACATCGTTTGCCCCAGAACCAACTGCGAAGAAAAATGATTTACGTATTCTATAATACTCCAATATGCGCACGAAAACAACATTTTATGATGCACACTTCGGAAAATAGATGTGTTTAAAATTAAAACTAAGATTTTGAAGTTATTTCTCTTAAGCGGCGCGGGCATGCCGTTGGCATTATTGCCTGACCAATTACTTACAAGTAATCCTACCAAAAGAATGGGAGGCCTATGTCCAGCAGTGGACTGCAGTGTGTTGAATTGACTGAATTTTACCATTGTGCTGAAAACCTTTTTTTTCACTAATATAATTACTACGATTAAATAACTGTCTAAGTAGCTGTCTATGTAGCTAAATATGTGACTAGATAAGTATGGAGATACTGTAAAATATATACGTTGGAGCTTAAATATTAATTTCAACTAAAGTTGATGTTAAGAATATGTAAATAATAATAAAATAATGCATTAAGCGACGCTCGGTGTCACCCAAGTGCTGGATTAATATCAAAAGTACCTAGTAGTTAATAAAAAAAACACATTTTTTTATAATTCAGGTTTTATTCTTCGTTTTCATCTACATCTGTTATCAGAATTTTATCTAAAAACTGTGCTGTGTGATCAACGTAATTTTGGTTTCTAGAAAACTTCTATTTTTATAATTAACTAAATAAATATGAAATATTATGTATCACAGTATTACAAATCGAGTCGATAAAAATTAAAATGGACACCTTTAACCAACATGTAATCGGTGTCTAAATTGTCGAAGATGGCGGCATCTTCGACGTTCTTTGTGCAGGTACTTTTAAATATTAAATAAGGACCGCAAAGTGTCCGTTTGATACGTCAAGCGGTAGTAAGTATATTAAAAAATATTTTTTTTTTTATCTTATTTAAATCCTTGTTGGTCTTGGGGCAAATAAGAACAATCTCCTTTGTTAAAAATGTTCAGCTACTTGTATGTTGCTGACTGTTCATTCAATGTCACGCGTCATATCATAAATTCAGATTGGTAAATAGTTACAATAATTACTATTTACATATTTCCCTAATTAGTGTCGTTATTCGTTGATACTAACCATTATACATTTTGTTACTAATATATTATTTAAATTTGCGGTGAAAACATAAAAATTAGTACCACTAAATTAATTGGGTTCGTTGGTTTTGTTTGGCTCATTTATTCGATGTGTATTTTATTATAATAGTTTTATTTGAAACCAATCGAATACGAATTTAGTTTTACTGTGGCATATGCATACTGGTTTGATATTATTAGGATATATTCTGCACTAGTACTGTAAAAACTATTAGACATAAGGTACACAAAGCTTAGGAAAGTTAATAAGAATAGAAAATTCTTATGAACTGTTATAAGTGTTCATAATAAAATTATTGAAGTATCTAATATAACAATTAATAGAGGGGTGTGCCTCTAGTTACTGTAATATTTGTTTCTCTGTATATATTTATGCAGATATGCCATACATAAAATAAATAGTTTCGGTAACAATTAAATTGTATACACGTATAGATTAATACAGCAGCGATAGCCTAGAGGCAAACCGTTGAAATGCCATTTAGAAGTTTCAAGTTCGATCCCAAGGCGCGCATCTCTGACTTTACAAAGTAATGTGCGTATTAAATAGTTAATTATCGCTTGCTTTGGCGGTAAAGGAAGACATCGTGATGAAATCTGTATGTCTAAAAGTTAATAATGTTCTCGAAGATTCTAGAAGTCTACAATACCGCACTGGGCCAGCATGGTGGACTATGGTCTAACCCTTATCACACTGAGAAGAAGCCCATGTCCAGCAGTGGAATAATTTAATAAAGGGCTGATATTATTAATTATTATATAGATTCATACACATATCCTCAATGATCCCTTCGGGAACATATAGTCGAAATGTAGGTGTAACCCACCGCTACGTTCTTGGTGACATGTATTTCATCTATATTATGCTTTATAGCTCTCACGTAATAGAGGCGACACTATACTGTTCACCTGTCACTTTACCCGACTCCTGCAACATCAGGATTTACTGAGAATTTCCTAACAGAAACCCGTCCCGTCCCGACCCGAAAGTCTGTCAAAATAACATTTTGAGAGATCCGGCAATGGAATCCGGAATTAAATTCATATGCACACATCAGCACAATCTTGTACAGTGTTACTAACAAGACAATCAATTTATTTACGTAAGTATATAAATAGTTTCCGCAACTATGAATTCACTCAGGTATGTCGATACCGGTAACCTTCGAAGCGTACGACATCAAAATTTTGCACGTAACTTGTTTTGCCTCGGTTAGATAAATTTGTTAGGAAAACTTGATGCTTGTTGCGACCTCGCCAAATTTTGGGTTCAAACCACTATAATTGGGTTCGGTAACAATTTACGATGCCGGTTTGTCTTTGTGAATGCGGGAATGCCGTGAAAACGTATTACCTGGTTTATTATTCGTTCTGCGCGGTCATTGGGACGTTTTGATATAACAAATTACGGTGTGTGTTGGGCGAAGTAAGAGCTTGTTCATTGGTATACATATCCATACTAATATTATAATGCGAGTGTGAGTTTGTTTGTGACGCTTTTACGCCTTAACTACTCAACCGATCATCATGAAATTTGTCATACACGTTGTTAGGGCTACAGAAAACACATAGGGTATCATTCACCAAAAATAACTCTTTCCGAGGAATGGAAATTTATTGACAAAGTCCAGATTAAGCAAGCGAAGCCACGGCCAAAATCTAGTTTGTTGTTTTGCATTGTAGAATGTGTTGGATTTGTATAATTCGTTCATTCATGTATCACACGTGAATTAATGAGTTTTAAGTATTCAATGTATATTGGGTGAACTTCTACAACGAAAATGACATCAATCTTATCCACTTTTTCTTTGTTTTGGAATGCCACAAGTTTCTGTTTTTGTTTCTGTGGAACTTAAGGTATTGGCTTGTTTAATATTGTCTTCTGTTTACGCGAATATTATTCATTGAAATTAAACTGCTATATACGGATTTTATCGCGTTGTTTATTTGACACTTTATTACAAAATTTTGAAAATTGTTACACTACTACTACTATTACTCTTTACTAATTTTTAAGCTAATTAAATTATTATTAAACTATTTAGATTTAATTTATTTTTACTTTTTCCCCGACGTTTCGGTTGCTTTTCAGCAGCCCTTTTCAGTTTTGTAATAAAGTGTCAAATAAACAACGCGATAAAATCCGTATATAGCAGTTTAATTTCAATGTATTGGCTTGTTCTCCGAGTCAGACAAAGCGTAACTAGAATTTTCTGTTTGAAAATTCCAAGTAGTATCATTGAGTTAGGAAACGAGCCCGATAGACGACAGTAGGCTACAAAATCGATACGCATTCACTTCTACTGCGGCACTGAGTCTTTTAATATATAATTTATTTATTTAGTTTCCCGCTTCTGCCCATCACACAGACCCTCTCATCAATTAATCGTTTCACGCGCATGTTTCAATCGAAAAATGCACTCATTTATCCGAGAACAATGCAAATTAATGTTTCATTAAACGTTCCCTGTTAATCTTTAATGAAGTTCAATGTTCTGCTAAATAATTTATTGATTATACTGTAAATCATTTAGCAGCCAGCTTTTCAAACAGAATGAATGTCGATTTTGTACGTCATTTATATAATAGTCATCTTGAAAGCATTGAAATGAGAACACCGGATTATTTTGTTGTATAGCTATTTGTACTGGCCTAATGTCTACCTACTAATAAATATTATTTAACTTAATATAATTACAAAGGTTTATGTATAGCTTATGATAATAATATAAAAATATTAGCTGTTACATAGAAGGGCACCGACTATTTACTTTTGTAAAAAACATATCTATGAATAAATTCTATGTCATTGGTGACATTACATACATTCTCATAAGAGACATAAAGAACACCCAGACTCGGAAAAACTCTTTGTGGATCACAAAAATGTTTGTCTGGTGTAAGGATCGAACCCACAACACTTGGCGCAGTAGCAATGGCTATTCGAGCATGACTATAGATCAGGAAAAAGCAAAGTGCACATATTTTCGAGAACATTATGAAAAATTCTCAGACTAAAGCTTTCATTGAACCCGACATCTACATGACGGGATCACGCAAAATGAAGGTGATTTTGTGTGTGAACGTTTCAAGTTACGTGCCGAAGGGAATTTGTTTTATTGCTGTTTTTGTTCATAAAGTTGTATAAAAACGTTATTATTGCCGACTGTATCTGTTTTGGTTATAAAGTTGTAACGCATGCGAGTATTAGTGTGGTTCCTGCATCAATTTTTTATGTTTTGTAACTGTTTATATTTTATTTGTTAGGTTTTAAAATAATATAAGCAAGAGTATCTATATTATTTACACATATAATAAAATTGTAAGTGGTCGATGTCTGTGTGTAGGATACATTTAATCAAAATATTTTTAGGGGTATTTATAAGAGCTATAAAAGCCAAAATAATAATTAAAAATGTTAACTGTCCGTCTCAGTGTTTAAAGGAAGGCCATAGTCGACCACGCTGGCCCAGTGCGAATTGGCAGATTTCACATATCTTTGAGGACATTATGGAGAACTGTCAGACATGCAGGTTTCCTCACGATAATATCCTTCACCGTTAAAAGAGCGATGATTAATAATTAAATTCGCATAACACTTCAGTAGTGCGTGCTTTTCGATCGATTTCGAGACTTCTGCGTCTGTCTTCCTCGCAATCTTTATGCCACAACTTAATCGCAGGCTAGTCAGTCTCCAAGTAGAATGAAAATTTATTAATGTTTTTGTAATCAGCGGATAGACAAACCGGTTACAGGTTACAACCCAGTTATCCTAACTAATTTGTAACCGGTTCCAAAATGGGTTAATTAGCTCAAACAAATTCACGTGGACGAAACCGCAAGTTAAAGTTAGTAGATAATATATCAAAGTGACAAGTTTCTGTACTAGTTAATAATATAGAAACTTCCAAAACATATGTATAGACTCGGCGTTAAAGATTAGGTTTTCTTCGGTGTAATTCTATACCAAGATTAGAAAGGCGTATTTAAAACAAGCGTGATATGTGGACAAATTCGAGGAAGTAGTTATTTTTTAATTAATAAGTAGGACAATTCCATAAATTATTTTGTAACTGATTTTAATAATTAATCACTGCTTGAATGTAATTATTTCTTACTTTTGACCCAATTGCCTAAATACTTAATCATGATTAATTGATATAGTAAAGTTATTATACCAGTCTGTTATTGCCGCGTTGGTGTTTTGTTTTCGAGTGAAATTTTTTTCAAATGATACCTATAAAACTCTTCTTTTAATAAATGTGCAACATTCGATTTTCAACTTTCAATTGTTTTTTAATTCAGTTTAGACGTGAAAAATGGATACTTCGAAAATCAGAGTAATTTTTGAATACGAGTTCCGTTGTGGTACTAACGCGGCTGAAACAGCTCGCAATATCAACGCTGCGTTTGGATAGGAGACTTGTAAAGAACGCACCGTGCGTTTTTGGTTTAAGCGCTTTCGTAATGGATACTTCAACTTGAAGTACGAACCACGTGGAAAACCGCCCACACAGGTGAATAACGCTGAATTGAAGGAGAAGGTAGAAGCTGATCTGAGTCAAACTACCCAGGAATTAGCGGCATGGTTTAACGTTATCCTACCTACAATATTGGCTCATTTGCATCAAAACAATAAGATAAAAATATGAAAATGGCAGTAAAACAGCCCCGGCTCGTGAATCGATCTTACTCCATGATAACGCAAGACCTCACACTGCACGAGAAACCGTTGTAACTCTACAGGAGCTGCAGTTAGAAACCATACGTCATCCTCCGTACTCACCAGCCCTTGCTTCAACGGACAACCATTTTTGTCGTAATTTTGAAAATTTTCTACATGATTAAAAAAAATTCTTCCCAGAAGGCAGTACAAAATGCTTTTACAGTTTGTTGAATCTAGATCCCCGCAGTTCTATCGTAAAGGCATATATGAACTTCCATTTAAATGGCAGCAATGTATAGATAATAAGGGTAAATATTTCGATTAAATAAATATGTTACTTTTTGGAAAAAAAAAATGTTTTTCAGTACAAATCAGCAATTTCATACTTTAACCCCTAATACTTTTCACACACTCATATTGGCGTAATTTATTTATGTACAAAATGTATGACATTGTTATAACACACATTATGCAAATTAATGGAATTTAAATTTTAAATTGTTTTCGGCACCTAATAAGTTGATGTACCTCTGACTTCTAGAAGTTATGATCGTATTAAAAAGTTAATGATCGCGGTTTGACGACAGATGGTAATATTTTAAGGAAACCTACGTGTTTGTAAATTCTCCATATTGCTTTGCCAATCTCGTGCGAAGACCTGAGTAACAACAGCTACATGGTAATTTTTTATAATGTTGAAAAGGAATAACTTACTAAGTTACTAGTTAGTTCTTGTTAAATGGCCAAACTAACAGACTGGAACTCAGCGTGATTCTATGTTTAATAAAAATATAACCATCCTCAATTCGCTGAAAAGCGATTTGAAATAAGCCTGATAATTTTTGAAATTGCTGCATTAATCCAATTAATTCGCACCTTGCAAAATAAAATATGGCATAATATTGCTATCGGGATTATTCTGATTTTAAAATGATATAATATTTTTGAACTAAAATCACCTTTTACGAATTATATCGTGTTTTATTTAAATAACAACTTTTAACTATAAAACATATAAAATAAATCATTTTAATCAGTCTTGTTATTTAAATAATCAAATCACTAAAAAAAGATTGTTCTATTTTTGGTTACATGATGAAATGTAGAACGAAGTGACTTGGGCAATATAAACTTCGTCACCATTAAGCCTTAAACCTTAAGCCTTAAGCCTTTTTTTGCTATCATTGTACCTACTAAATACTTAATCATTTAAAATTAGAACATCAACCATCTATTAAACATAATACTCTGACGCTATTATTCCTCTTTTGCGAAAATACCACTTGCAGACAAAGCTGAAATATAAAAAGTGTGTAAAATTTTAATATTAAGTCTATAAAGGTGGATAATCAAGTCAAGATGCTAAATCTCGGGATTTATAAAGACTAAAGAATTCCATAGTCTGCTCCACGCTTCTTAGAATAGATTTGAAATTATTTCAGAGGAACAAAATATTTTGGGAGTTTTTCTGGCTGTTGCTATGCTATATGTTTAATGAATATTTATAATATTATTAAAATTATAGAATTACTCAATATGACAAAGAATAATAATAAATATTCTACCACATACACACAACACCATCTAGCCTAAACTAAGCAGAGCTTGTACTATGGGTACTAGACAATGGATAAACATACATTTATACTTTTGTTTGTAAATACTTACGTATTATACATAGAATAGTCGGCTTATTTATTTATTTTTCATTGAACTGTAATTTATAAGAATTGATTGCCTCAATATTATAAAAGGAGTCTATACCGTAATTTGACTGCCTCTGTAAAATGAATAAAAATTTAAAAATGACGTGCGTCATGGCTTTGTTTGCGCTATTATTTCTTATCCATCTTTACCCGAATTAGTGTGTTTTAAAAGTATGGGTTATATCCTGAATATCAGCGTTTTAGTAAATATATTTGAAAACCATAGCTATGGTTTATGGAATTTTAATAGAAGTACCTATTACAAAAAAAAATAACAAAATAATGTAGTAATCTGTTATAGAGTGCTCGAGCAGATCAAAGAACTAAAAAAGTAATCCCGTTGTTTACTGAAAAATGACCCTCAAAATTCTAGATCTGTAACAGCTTCGATTATTTTTATATATTGATCAACAACAGTTATATAAAAATATTATTTCATAAATCACGTTCAAAGAAACCTCAACTGAATAAAGTTTTCCCAAAAATAGAAACCAAAAAATTCGTGTCTTGCACAGGAATTTGACGCTCTGCTTACCATAAAAGGATAAAAGCGAGATACAAAGTGAATGTTTGGCAAGAACATGACGTTGCTTTTGTTCACGATGACAACGGTACGACATGTGCGGGCTACCACAGGAAATAAAGATGATGTGGGCGCCTAATGCTCTTATCAAGAGTTTTGATCTTTGGTTTACATCAAGAGCTGTGCCTTTGACTAATACCGCCGAAGGATAAAGTCAAAAATTGTTTTATCCGTAGGAGTAAAGAATGACATGTGTTTTGTACGTTATTTAAGAAATTATTTTTAATATACTTTTTGTTACCTGTTATTTTGTTCTAGTTGCTTTAGTTTTAAAATAGCCTAAATCTTTCCTCAGATTTTAAGTTATCTTTTTAACATTTTTTATAAAAAAGACTGGAGTTATTTAACCAACTTAGAAAACCTATCAAACATGCTATATTTGCATTAATATTATTAAAACGTATCGCATAATACTACTATGATTACACTGGTCAACAAAATTTTGTAACAAGAAAGGTGGTTACCAATTTTGAATTACTTACCTTCCCTCATTTTATCATCATATTTATATTGATTCCATCAGTTTTCGTGTTACAGCTACAGTTACCCACAAAATTGAAAAAACCGTATTTGTTTCACTTTTGCATTCATAGAATTTATTTATTGGAAGATCTTAGTGATTCTTTGAGTTTTCTGAGTTAAGTGACTGTTAAATAATGTCAAGAAAGTGTAAAATGATCCTGACAAGTTTTGATACATTTGTGGCGACATTACTTTTAAAACTCAGCGAAGGAGTTTGACACGATTAGAGTAACTAAGTTATATGAACAGTATTTTTGCGTTGCCATCGGACAACAAGGCAAAGTGTGGATGCCACACATCTGTTGTGTGACATGTGTGGGTCTTCTTACTGGATGGGCGAGAAGATCTTGATCTATGCCTTTTGCAGTCTCTATGATTTGGACGGAACCAACGAACCACTCATTTGATTGTTATTTTTGCCTTACTGATACAAAAGGTGTTATAATTAAAACAAAAAGTGAAATTAAGTATCCTGACCTGCCATCGGCTAAAAGACCGATCTTTCACAGTGAAAAACTTCAAACTATTAGGTATAAACATTGACACTCACATAAACTGGAAAACACACTTAAAAGAAATCAATACCAAATTATCAAAATTCACTTATGCTCTATTTCAATTAAAACATAGTACAAATACTAAACAGCCCTATCAGCTTATTATGCTTATGCCTATTCGTGGTTAAGATACGATATTATGGGAAAACGCTACCAATATTTCTTAATTATTCATAATACAAAAAAAATGCATCAGAATTCTAGCCCAAATAGAAAACACTCAAAGCTGCAAACCATACTTTTTAAATATAAGCATCTTACCCTTCCTTCTATATATATATATACAACATCTGTAACTTTGTATTCAAACACATAAACACATTTACAAAAGTACAAGACACGCGTAATTTGAACACCCGCCACAAAAATCGACTATACCTACCACCCTCAAAAATTAAAATGCTAAATCAAAGTCTGCTATATATGGCAATAAGAATATTGAATAAATTACCGCAAGATATTAAAAACGAGACGTAACCTAAACCATTAAATATTAAATTAAAATCTTTTCTGGTACAAAAATGTTTTTATTCTGTTGGAAAATTCCTATCTCAAAATAATAAATAAAGATTGAATATAAAATTTGTAAATACACACTATATTTACTTACTTATAAAAACAATTAGATACCTACGTAAAATAATATAAGCCTACGAATAAAAATACCTAATATGGCAAACTACAAGAATACAAACATGCTTTATAACTTTGTATGGATTTGTTTAGAATGATTTCTGTTTTATGTAAAATAGCTATAAATAAATAATATTTTGCAGTGCCCTATAATTTGCCATGGCTGTAAAAACCCGCTAAGTTTTAAGTAACTATTACAAAATATTTAAGACCTTATGTATGTACACTTAGTTTTCAAATAAATGATTGGATTTGATTTGAACTACCTGTAATAGCACCACCTCAAAGTTCCGATCTGACCTCTACGCCAGAAACAATCGAAAACGATACATTCAATCCTGACTTTCAAGAAGCTTAAAGATATCTGTTGGCCCTCAAATGAGGCAATTGATGACAGATGATATATTTAAAGAAAAGCTTAGCGATTTGGAAAAATCTGTTTGGGCATCTTTCATGAAAGTAACTTCCAATTTTCTAGGAAATCACCGATCAACTGACCATAAAAGTATTGTCGCGGAGCTGTTATCTACTTACAGGGCTTTGGGTTGTAATATTTCATTGAATATACATTTTCTTCATTCACATCTAGACTTCTTTCCTGAAAATTAGGGGCGACGTTAGCGATGAACACGGTGAAAGATTCCACCAAGACATTTCTACCATAGACAAACGATATCAGGGCAAGTGGAGTCCACGTATGCTATCGGATTACCGTTGGACATTACAACGAAACGTCCCTAAAGTAAAATATAGACGAAAATCATAAAGCTACATATTTTATATTAATGTTGCAATATAATGGAATAACTTTTTTCTGTTGTTGAAATCTGAAGATTTCTATAATTTAATAAAATCCTATTACAAAAAACTATTCATATTTGAAGCATTCTAATTTTATTTCTATTATCCTTATCCCTGTCATAAACATAACTAGACAAAAGATTTCATGTTACATGCAAAAAGGGTTTTTTTGTTGACTAGTGTTATCTCGAACATCTTAGTTATAATCTTGGCTTTTTATACAAAAAGCATTTATAAGTAGATAATTTAAGATATTTTTTAATTTAGGTACCTAATGTAGTTATTAATTACTTAGTACAAGTATAATTCTCTTGCAAATAAAAATGTTATCTCTTTTGGTACAATAATTTTACCAAATATTCTCCTCATTACAATCACATTCTTCGGTTATCTGTCTGATATTATCCTAATCTGGAGAAAAGCGATATTTAATCAAACACGTACACGTCACGCCCAATTTTCGGGTTTAGATTCGTACCATTATTTTGTATTTAGCCACTCATACAGACGCAACCCGTTACTAATGGAACGTATATCGATTGCGACCGCTGGATGCGTGGTCATCACTTTGCACTTCACTTTAGAAAACACCTCAAAAATTCTAAACAAACAAAAACTGCAAGCTGCACTCACCATATTCTGGACATATGATGCAAAATGCCACAGCCAGGAAAAAGCCGATCACCTCGCCACAGAATCCTTTGAAGGCCATTTTTCCCTTTTTGTTTAACCAACGCTGGCTTTTACCGACATCTTCACTCGTTCTATTTTTCACAATTTCTCACTAAAAACCCTTCGGCAGACTCATCGTTCTTTGTGTAACATTCGACTTTTTAATCGGCATCGTTCTTCAAACTGGATTTGTCTTCGGATTTGTTGAGCCGACCAGACGTTGGTTAGTTACATCTGTAAAGAAGAGAGGTTTTTATTATAGCAATATTCTGTTATTCGTAGACCGAAATTTATTGGTGAACTTTTTGTTGTTTTTTGGGTCACGCGTTCCGAAGTATCTAGTGTTATTCGATAAATGAATGACGATTACGAAACGAATTATATATATTATATATTAAGCATAAATCCGTTACCAGTATTAAGCATACTTCTTCGTTGCTTCCAAAAATGAGCTATTTATTTCGAGACGCAGTTTCGATGATATGAACTAGCTTCTTTATGATTGTTATGTTCGTACTTCAGCGAATTTGGGTATCAAATAAGTGCTGCTTTAAGACTGTTAATCTGTAAAGAGTTCTTACAGATGGAAAATTGCATTTAATTGACCTCAGATAACCAAATTCTTAAAATATTTTATTTTTTTTTGATAATTTGTAGATTTTCTTTTATTAGGAATCAATAAGAAAAAAAAATATATATGGAATCTTAATAATGGTAATTATACATATACATAAATATACGTTTTAGGTAGGTACTCCGTAATAGAGAATCAGCGTACCGCCGTTTGTAACGCACGTTGTTTTTTTTTTATTTACAGATTACTAGCAATTTGTGTTTCAAATTACTGGTATTCTTATTAACCCCACCAGCTAAGCTATAATGCTTATATTAGGAGTGGGTTCACGTCAGTAATCGTATCGTAGTAGCAATGAGTGGGGTTCAAACCCGCAACCTTTCGCTAGTCAATGCCTTATCCATTGGGCTACCGCCACTTGCCTGCATACTATAGAAAATTTGCAGACCACTACAGGAACCGAACCTGGGGCCTTAAATTTGCATGCATGCTTAAGCACACACTTATGCCACAGAATCAACAAGGCAATCAACGGTAATTATTCTGAACAAATAAGCAATTAGGATGTTTGACATAATATACGGGAAATTAGCAAAGTTCCAGAATATAAACAAGCACTGGCACTCGTAATGGAATCTCTAAAGTTAATTAAATTACAGTACATTAACCCGTTTTCGTAGAACGTGTAAGACTTCATAAGCAGGGCACGCCAACTTGTAGTATGATGTGATTTCTCATTGTACCTGTGAGGCAATCTACAGTAATATTAAATAGAGAAATTTTTAATTTTTGTTTGTAATTAATCCAGCAGCGCCGGCCGCCGCCGCCGGCCCGCGTACCCGTCCGGCACGCACAAATGAACCGTTCGCAGAAGCTCCGGATTGGATACTGTACCTCTAATCATTTTGAATAAATAGCAAGCCAGCGCTACTTCCCTTCTAACCTCTAGTTTGAAATACCCCACCATACCCAATACGAATAACGTAGGATACAACAGAGGATATCCAGGGTAGACCCCATACATTTTCAAATACAAGAACCTAGTAAATTTATTCTGGATACGTTCCAGCATTAATTTATATTTCGCTTCATGTGGTGACCAAATGACAGCATTACATTCTAAATGGCTCTTTACTAGCGCTGCAAATAATGTTCTAAGTGCCCTAATATTAGTGAATGCATTCGCTTGTCGTAGTATAAGACCTAAATTGCGGTATGCTTTTTTACATATTTCAGTGATATGTTGGCGAAAGTTTATATCAGATGTGAACCGCACACCCAAGTCCTTAACGTCGGCAACCCGCTGCATAGATGTCCGGTCCACAAGATATTGGTAATGGCTCGGGGCACTCGCTCGGCTGAATGACAACACTGAACATTTGGCCGCATTAAAATATAATTTATTTTCTTTACTCCACTTTACGACCGTATCAATATCCTTCTGCATCTCAATGTGATCTTCAGTATTGTTTATTTTCATAACTAACTTTAAGTCATCTGCAAATAGTAAGGGTGTAGACTTATTAACTACTTTAGGTAAATCATTAATCATGATAATAAATAGAAAGGGTCCTAAATTACTGCCCTGACTTACACCAGATTTAGTCAAGTAGGGTTCGGAGAACTTGCCACTACAATCAACATATTGAGACCGGTCGCGGAGATAGGACGCAAAAAACTTCAACGTGTGTGGCGTACACCCTACACTAGCCAACTTCATTAGAAGAACGTCATTATCCACTGTATCAAACGCCTTCCTGAAGTCAAAGTAGGTCACATCCACTTGCAGACCAGCATCCACGGCAGGTACTAAGTGTGTCATGAGTTCCAACAAGTTCCCCGTTGTCCCCCGCCCAGGACGAAAGCCGTGCTGCGCATTAGACAACTGAGAACTAATTTGCGGATACAAACAGTTGTGAATAGCCATTTCAAACACTTTAGCTGGGGTGCTTAAGATCGCCACCGGTCTATAATCACTAGGTGATGAGCCTCCGCCTGCTTTTGGCACGGGGATAACTCGGGTGAGCTTCCAAAGAATAGGAAAAGTTGCACTTGAAATGCAGACGTTAAACAGATGCAACAGAGGTTCCACTAACAGTGCACGACAATCACTAAATATGAACGCCGGAATCCCATCAGGTCCCGCCGACCGCTTGGGTAGCAAGCGAGCGAGAGCGCGGCGCACGTCGGCGGCGCTCAGGCGCGTCAGGTGCGCCCACGCGCCCGACGCGCCAGCCGCACTCGCGCTCGCCTGCTCCGCGCTCAGCGCTGGCGACTCGGGGCTATATACAGATTGAAAAAACCTAGCGAACTCATTGGCACATTCGTGTTCAGATAGTATTCGTCCATCCTTTATAAGTCTCCGTTGACATGAATTGCCTTTCCTAAATCTCATGTACTCCCAGAACGCTCGCGGATCCCTTGCTAAGTGCTGTTGAACGCGGTCACGATAACGATCGTGGGCTCTTGCTGTGTCCGCCTTAACCTTTGCTCTGCACCTTGCAAATTCCTCATAGTCTCTACGCGATTTAGTAGATTTATATTGTCTATGTAGTTTATGTTTAAGCATTATATCGCGTATAATTTCTGACGTGTACCAAACCGGATAAACGTACCTGGAATACTTAGGTCTAGATACTTTCGCGGGAACACATTCGTCAAAAATTATGTTTAATTTTTGATAAAATATATTTAATACTACGTTCGGTTCATTTGAACAATACATCTCCGTCCAGTCTATTTCGGTAAACATGCGATATAATTTTTTAAAATCAGCTTTATTAAAGTTCCAAGATGTTCGGTTTACTGATGGTTGAGTGATAGACGAGGCGCGCGGTGCGGGCGGCGCGGACGGCGGCGCGGGGCGCGCGGCACGCTGGACGCTCACGGTGAGCGGTGGGTAGTGCGCGTCGACGGGCCGCACGCACTCGTCCGCCGCGCTCACGCACACCGCGCCGCGCCCGCTCAACACGAGGTCCAGCTGTCTATTGTTGCAATTAGGTACCATGTTATACTGAGTGAACTCACAATATGACAAAAAGTATCCGAAATAATTGGTAATACTGATATTGCACGAGTACATATTAAAGTCTCCTAAAATAACTAAATTATTCTTAAATCTAACACAAAAATGTTCTAAAATACTAAACATCAACATATATTCATTTTCGTCTGCCATTGGCGGAATGTACACTACACAACAAGTAAATAAATAACGGTTATTTAAATAAACAGTAGCACACACCAATTCAAAGCTATGATAGTCTAATTGAATGTCACCTGGTAAATCCACTCGTCGCAACTCAAATCGCGGTGTGGCCACTAAAAGGGCGCCTCCCTGCTTGCGTCCGTCAGCACGATCACAGCGTAAAGTTTGATAACCAGGAAGTACCAATTCTGCGTCTTGAATAGAACTATTTAAACCAGTTTCAGTAATAGCAAATATATCCGCTCCTGATGATTCCAGAAATGCTAAGAATTGGGTAGTTTTTGTCCGGAGACCTCTGGTATTTTGATAAAATATGTTGAAATATCTATTCGGTTTGAATTGTTTTTGGCTCGGTTGAGCGACGAAACCATATCCACTCACTAAATTCTACATTCATTGGCCAAACCTGGGGATCACAAAGTTTCTCGTAATTGCTTAATGTTACCCCAATCCTAAATGAGGCGTAGTCCCGTTCAGTCTTAGGTAGTAATTTTTCAATGATAATATCAGCATCCTCACCCAATACTCCTTTGACATAATCCTTAATATTGTCTTCAGTCGTACATTTCTCTAGCCTCCAAAGATGTAGATATTTCTTTCGTTCAACTGCCTTCAAGTATGGAATTGTTGAATTACCTCCTCTCCTTATCTGCTTAACTCTGTTCTTTTTAACCTCAATCCAAGAATTAGCATCTTTTCCCCTGTGTTCCGTATTTGTCGCTGCTCTCCTGGCCACTGCCGCGTAACAGACCTGGGACTGAGCCGTCGGCGCCCGCTCATGCCCCTGCGGCGGCAGTGACGCGTGCGCTTGCGTTGTGGTGCTGCAACTGATGCCCTAAGATACAGCCGGGACAGTAGTATACATAGGCGGAGTAACACTTGATTGACGTTGACACTGGGCATAATTTTCATTTCTCCCTGTATTTATCTCAGCCTTCAAGGATTTAATTTCTCTTTCGTAAACGTAACATTTCTCATTAGCTTCCTTTAATTCCTGCCTTAATTTACAGTTTTCTAAGGCCAGTACCTCTACAGTTGACTTAATTTCTGCCCTAACTTTGGCTTCAAATTCATTCATTCTTTCCATTAATAGTGAATTAATTTTATCTAAAATATCTTGTGAGGTCAACGCCCCCATCTCCTCCTGCAATACAATCTCCTCACTAGACAGGTTAGGGTCACCCAGGATCGTACAGGAACCGCGTACAGGAGTCTCATCAGTTACTCGTATGCGCTGTGTTACATTTGCACAGGCATTACATTTGAAGTTACGCCTCAACTGTACCTGTCCCTCTCTAAAGGCAGCTGGGGTAATGTTCACACACCTATAGTGGTGTCCTGCCTTACATCCATTACACTTCATCATATCCTTGTCATCAATTTTTCTTCCGCAAACTGCACAACCATTCATTTTGTATTCTACTTAAATATTTGAATATTAACGTAAGACAATGCGAGCGAGACAGAGATAGTCACACTGCACGGGAGTGAAAGAGCGCGGTGCGCGAACTGACGCTTCGCGCCACCCGCGAAATGATAATTGTCACTGCACTTATTTACACAAGAAATAATGTTTTAAAACCGCTTATATTCACTAATTTAACAATGTACTACATATTTTAACGATGAGTGAACACAAAAAGTCCAATTTAAACATATTTTTATAAGTGTAGGAGTCCGTAATCACAAATAAGAAAAATTAAATCGCGGGAGCGATCCGATACCGCCGACATTCGCTAGTGCACAATATACTGGGTGTAAGAGACGGTGTACGAAAAACTTTAGCAAAACGTCTTTCTAAATGTACTTATCTCGACGCAAACTTCTATTAATCATAAAAACGCAAGATTAAGATTGTATATTGATTAACATTATTAAGCGGTACGCAATAGATTGCTACCAATACAACAGGAAATGACCTCTGTACTCTGCGCGCATAAACAGCTGATCTGTTTAAATCACGATTATTTAATTACATTACTGTAAAATGTAGTATTGTTTTGTACTTTTTTTATTAAACAGATGGTTTAAATAATTGCAGAAATATGTGATTATTCCTAAAGAAAAAGTCAAAGATTTTAACTCAGAATAATGGTCTAAATCTGCTACTTCCTTCCTGTCCCTTACATTCAGTATAAATAGTTGAAATCGACTATACGTTGCTGTACCTTGCGGTATTCAAATACTAATTTGAATAAAGTCCTGTTTAATCTCGTAGCCTATACTTTAAAATATTAACACATTTTAGGTAGTCCTATGTTTACATGAATGTTGTTACTATTTAAAACGCATTTTATTGAGAAATTACAAAATGGCTACTGTCAAGTAACTGGAAAATCGTAAGCAATGTAAAGTAAATAATAATTCTAAAAGTTTTAATCAAATTTTCAACCAATTTTAGCTTCTATCAAGTACTACAAAAATAGAAAAGAATCGCTATAAGCTTAGTATATTTTCTGTATCCCAGTACTTCGTTTATACAGACCGAGATACATTAAATCTTCAAAGTTAACTATTAAAAATAATTCTCAAAATTAGCATAAATGTATGAGAGTATAAAATAAAGCTAGGCCTTTTAGAGCCCCATAAATATTTTATAAATTCAGTTCTCTGTAAGCTATTATAATATTTTTGTGGTTTTTTAACGCAGTATACGAGTATAAAGCAAGAAGGCAAAAGAGGTCAGAATCGAAGTAAATAGAAGTTCTTATGGAATGTAATGTCCTTTTAAGTCTCTTTAAATGTTATTTTATAATTACTGCTGAGAAATTTTATTGTTAAATCGTAGAAAAATGTTGCTAAGTTTATAAATGACAGTATTTACCAAGTAGTAGTATTACGTCCTCTAATATAAAAGGTTTTAGCATTATTATACTGTTACTTATACTTCTCGCAAAATTCAAAGTATCGTAATTATTAGACCAGCTATTTTTATGATTATTAGGCAGCTCAGCAACAGCGTGCTCATCATAATTTCCAGGCACATAGCTGTGTTTAGTAACGTTGAACATCGGATATTCCCCAAAGGCCTCGGGCTTTAGCCGCGATTCCAATAACATTTTCTACCCACATGCGTTCGACGACCTAAGTTAACTAAAACGATTTCATTATATTATCCAACAAAAATAACTGCTTCGCTGTATTTTTACTTTAACATATTGAAGAAAGTCAATTCCGAAGTTATAATATTAAAGTGCTGCAAGTTCTAGTTGAATTTTGTTAGCCTTAAACGTAATTGTTTTAGTTTTGAACCTATTAATGGCTAATGGCCACCTGCGCAGCCATTAGATGCCAAGTTTGGGACAATTTGATTAATAATAAATACCACCGGTAAAAGGTAAATTTCATCTCTTCTAAGTATTTCGTTTGGTCATTGAAAGAACATTTGCTGCATTTGGTATACATATGTATAGTGTAAATATACATACACTTGAAATGGCTTACCAAGAATTTCAGCTACTTTCATCCATTGTGTAAGAAGATGATCCAAATTTTTGAGCATGTATGAGTTAATTTTAAACTTGTGTGAAACTCATTGTATGTGCTGTTGTAATGAAATGTCAACGAGATATTAAGAAAAAATGTATTAGTCCATCACATTTTATGACGTCATAAGACAAAGAGACATTATGGTTCGACCATTTTGTTGATATTAAGGCTCATAATGTTTTATTTTTATATATGCTTCATTAGCTATAAAAAAGTACTCCCAATATAATGTTTATGATCACATAACATCACATAGGTACGTAAAAAGTGGAGGCTCTTAGATCGTGACCTTAGCTTATCCATTACCCCATAAGATTTTTGTTTTATACTTCTAAGGTGCAGAGCAAAACTATAACCCGCCTGTTGGTAACCCGTTACAGTAATCTGAGGGAAAAGTCATACAACAACTGACTGAGAGACAATCCTTCAGTCAAACTAGAGATAATTCAATCAATAGAACATTTTAAGTGAATGAAGCCAAGGAAGTGTGTCAGGATCGTAGCAAATCGAAATCCGTAGTCTCTGCCTACCCCTCTGGGAAACAAGCGTGAATCTATGTATTTAGAACACTTTAATACTAAAAATAGGTGTCTCCCATTTTGCATCACAACATTATGTCCGGCTTTTGCCGCATCTAATAAATACTATCTATCTACTGCCACCTTTTTTTAGGTCATCAATTTTCCTGGCCTGGCCTAGGTTGCGTTCACTAATTTTAGCCCGTTGCTATTACTCCTCTTACAAAGTTGGAATATTTCTAAAACTGATATGCAGGAAAACCACACACTTGATCCAGACCTCACAATAAGCAGTCACAGTCAACATCCAAGCATAAAACAAAGTCATCGAGTTACTTAAATCACAAAATGCCTTAATACAAGCGCACCGTAAAAACGGTATTGTACTAACTAATCTAGAAACAAAGCTGAATTATGAAACCCTTTCGTTCAATAAACGAATAAAACTCCTTCGTCGGTGTTAAACAAATGTTTTTTCACACAATACACGAGCATAATTATTTGTTGAACATGTTACAACTGGAAGTGACCTGAAAAGGACGACATCCATTGTACAAAGGCGTCCAAGGCAGAAATTGTATTGTATTAGAGCTCTTTATGTACCGCTGTTTGTGTTACCTATGTATGTTCTTTGTTGCTGTCACCTATATAAGGTTTCTTACGTTCCGCTTCTACTGTTTAGTTGTTAATGAAGTTGAAACGTATGAGACACATGGTTTTGCGTCGTGATTTGTATCGTTCCGATTTTGTTGGAATCCATGTGTGTTAAGGTATTTAAAATCGTTGTTACATATATATTTTTTAAGTATTAGAGATATTTGAATGTATATTGCTTTAATTCATATCAGACAACAAATGATGCATTCGTAAATGTATCATGCACTTTCGGTAAATTTGAATATTTCTTTAATTTTCGCAATTTACTAGGTTGCTTGTAAAAGGTTGTTTTAGAGATAAAGATATTATGATATGCTGTAATTGTGTTATGTAAATTGTATATAATTGTTGTAGAATGAAGCATATTCTATTTCATTCACTACTTTTCAGACTATAGACCACGACTGATAAGTAGCGATTTTATATTATAATATTATAGTTATCATGTGTTTTTTAGATGATTTAACGAAAGATGCTGTGGGCAAGGGGTATGTATCCTCGTCGAGCTGATCGATCTGAGTTCGAGCGATCTCATACTACAGTCAATTATTTATGTGATCCACAAATGATTTTTCTGTTTCTTGTACTTGGGTTCGTTAATTCGTAATATACGGTCTTGAAACCTGCTGAGAGAACTATTATAAAAGTTGTTTTATCCTAATATAACCACGGATATACTAAATCATATCATACATGTACAATAATGATCTATCCACGCTGTTGCTATGCAAGGTTCACACACACGTATGCCTAGTATCTGCACATGTCAGTCGCTTAAGTCGGTAGATTTAATTTATTTGTAGCGGGCACAACTGTCGAACACATTTAAATTTCATTTGTCTAGTTGTTGGAACATACAAATACACTGCAATAGCTGGTTTTAGCTTCATACGTGTCTGTGTATTTCAATTCCCTATCAAGAAAATTACAATAGCAATACACAAAAATAATAAAATAAAATACAGTAGTAAGCACGACCTTTGGAACTATGTCCGTTAAACAGCAATAGGCACTTATTACATGGTACTTATAATTAAAGCTGGTGAAATGTGGATGTAGCCTTTTGGGATATAAAACGTACGCTTATGTTATCCCAAAGGAGTAGTAGAGCCATGATACCTATATCTCATTACCAGCTATGTTTATACGCCTAAATAACAGAGAGCAAAGAGATTTCAGACCCGTGCTGGTTTTAGAATTTCTTAATAAGTACCCTATCACACTTACCCAGCTTTTTTTTTTACGTTTACATTCATGACGCATAACCCTCCGCAGGGGCGGGCGGAGGGGTTATGTCGGACTCGCCGGGGTAGAAGAAAGATAGAATTAGAATAATGTACCTCCCAGAATACCGACTAAACCTACCACGGTGTTCTTCGACAAAACCACTATCGACGGGGCCGCGCGAATCACTTGCGCATGCGGTCGCGACCCCGCCGAGGTTTCGGCCCGCCGTATGAAACGGCAGGCCACTACGCAACGAGACCTACCCAAAGGCACTCACTCACTTATTAAACCCTACTGTCTCCCCCTTAGAGGTGAGACGGATTCGAAACAGAGGCGCGCGTGGGAACACGCACGCCGCCTCTCGGACCTGGTGCTGAACGGATGGCGGGCAGGCCCACAAAGCCCACCACCCCCAGGTCAATCCGCAGGGTGGCTGGAGGTCATCTCACGCCCTCTAGCGCCCGGTTCTGCGGTTGGGGAGAGGGTTTAGATGCTCCCTCTCCCGCTTCGCCGCCTCCTTGATGGAAATGACTTCCTCACAAACGGAGGCGACGGCGTTCCACGACCTCTCACTCCGGACCATAGACTGAACTACGGCCGGGAGCGAGAGGGCAACCAATCCCACTGCCGCGATCAACTCACGGCGCTGCGATGCCCAGGCGGGGCGAACCGCCAAAGTGTGCAGCGCCGTGTCCTCAACTACGTCGCGGCAGTCGCCGCAGTGGTAACAACCGGGCGTCTCTTGCCGGCGTATATGACACAGGAACTGGCCAAAACAACCGTGGCCAGTCATTACCTGTGTCAGCCGGAAGGTACACTTACCCAGCTTGAGACTTGAACCTAAAATCTCACGATCAACTACAAACAAGAACCCAACTGAGACTGTCTTGCTAACAAAAAAAAAAAACAATTAAACCTCAGCGACCCAGTTAATTTTCTGAATAGTAAGAAATATTACAGACATTAATAAGACTTACGTCCGGAACTCGAGACTCTAATTGAAGCCCTAAAAAGCATTTCAATATCTTACTGTTTATTTAAAAATGAGTTCGCTATTTAACTAATCCTAATGAAGTAATAAAAATAATACAGGGAAAAGAAATAAAAGGGAGCTTGTGATTACTCAAAGAGACAACAAAATCCTATCATTTCTTCGGCCTACAATCTTTTTTCCAATTTGTCTTAATGTTAATGCTGACGAAACAAGATTCCCTTCACTTGGAGCCCTGCCTTACTTAATGCCAACTCCCATGTTGATAAACGTATAAAAATATCAAAGAAAATGGAAATAACAAATTGAATTATGTTCACACATCGTAATCAAAGCTGTAAGTAGGTCCGTAATGTTCCTTTTTAAAAATAAAATAAATGTGACTGTGATGAAAATCGAATAAGTTTCAACTTTTAGCTCAACGAATCTTGTAACCAGATTTATTGCTAAAGTAGCTTAAGCAAACCAGAATAATTTATCAACAAATTCAGAATTTAGGGTTTTATATGATCACAACGCGTACATTTATAACGTTTTTATAGCCTATATGGCTATTGGCGAATCATGTTTGTGTTTAACGGCAGAATTTAATGCTGATATTGATTCAATTAATTTGATACCAAAACCTTAAGCAGTAAATATATAGAAATTATGTTGATATAACCTGTTTGCTTCCGTCAACTATATTTTTGTAGATAGCTTCAGTAATATTCATCACCTTACAGTAGTTATTTAAGTCTGTAGAATTTGACTTCATCTTACAGTATAACTAAAATTTGTTTCAGTTACATTAAAAAGGTTACGTAACTGATTGTACAGAAGTCTAAATTTTTATATTTGACAAAATCTCGTATAAGTTACTTTTATATAAGCTTGAGTCTCTTGGTATACATAGCGATTTACTTCGGTGACTGAGTCACGGTCAAAGGTTTCTGTTCCTTATTTACTTCCGTGTCTTCTGGTGTCCCACAGGGCTCGCACCTCGGACTTCTTTTGTTTTATCTCAACTTGAATGATGTACTGTCTAACTTTAAGAAATCTAACGTTTAGCTTTATGCTGCCGACAAAAATATTGATAAAATAATTTCTAAAAATGAAGACTGTGTTCAGCTTCAAAATGACATTGTAAGCTTAGTTAGTTACTTTAATATGTTATAGTTACATTAATACATTATATCTGAATGTAAAATAAAATAATTTTATATTTACAAGAAAGAAAAATCCTATACTATACGAATATAAGATTAACAATGAAATAATAACGAGGGTAACCGAGGTGTGAGACCAGGGAGTGACGCTAGATAGTAAGCTTCTTTTTGATACTCATGTCTCAACTGCCACTAATAAAGCCTACCGCATGTTAATATTCATTTTAAGATTTAGTAAGGATTTCAAACATTCATCCACGTTATTGTTATTATATAAGAGTCTTGTGAGACCCTTATTGGAGTACGCATCAGTTGTATGGAATCCTCAGTATAATGTTTATATTGATATGACGGAAAATATTCAGAATAGGATTTTAAAAGATATGAAATGGCGTTATAATACATTGGACAACATAAAAATTATACAATCTCTTGAAGAGCGACGGGCTGCACAAGACATTTTATTTTTTTATAAAATAATTAGAAATTTAGTGGACTCCCCTTACCTTCTTAGCAAAATATGTGTTGGATGTCCACGACTAGTTGCACGTAAAAAGTCTATCTTCCATATTTCTCAGTTTAGGACAAATTATAGTAAAATGCTTTTATTAGAAGAGTATGTCGGTTTTATAATTTATTAATGGCTAATGATAGTTCTAACCTAATTGATGTATTTCACCTTCCTCTCCCAGAATTTAAAAGAAATTTTTTGAAAACTTGGCTATTAGATTTTCATAGACTATATTCTTGTTGAGGGAATAATTATGTATATTATGTATAATATGGTTCTTTAAAAATATTATGTATATTTTGTATATGGTTCTTTAGGTTCTCTTTTTTCTTACTATAGTCTATATGTACTTTATTACTATCTGTGGAAAATGCTTCTGGATAATGTACT
This sequence comes from Catocala fraxini, assembly GCA_930367265.1. Lineage (NCBI taxonomy): Eukaryota > Metazoa > Arthropoda > Insecta > Lepidoptera > Erebidae > Catocala > Catocala fraxini. Next base: position 23,049,117 of record OV884027.1, on the reverse strand, counting down.
GTCTATACATTGTAAACTTTATAAAATCTATTGTATCCGCTTTTTCCCCTATTAAATAAACAAATATTTAGAATAACGTAATAAATAATTATTCTAATATCAAATATTTGCGCTTAATATATATATTAATATTATAGTAAGAATTTGAATTTAGAATATTTGTTGTTGGCCTGTATTGTGTTCGATGCCATCAGCTGGATGAGTTCGTATAAGTATTTAAAACTCTGATCCTTTTATTTCGTGAATCAATATTGAAGTTAAAGTTCAAGCGTTTCAGATTTTATATCGTGAACGGATTTTTTTTAATACAGTTATTAAAATAAACTGTTCACGAAATAAAATCTAATAGATAAACAACTTAAAGTGGACACAACCAATCATCAACCTAACAAAAAAACACATCGCTCTACTATAGCCTCTACACTTCTTTGAATAGCAAACTGCAAAACTTGCTCAAAACTCCGATCGTATTTGAAAGTAGCTGAATTAAGCCGATTTATTCTGCAAGGAACAGCTAGCGGGTTCTTCTTTAAGAATTGACAATGTATTGAGCACGGTACGTTTAATGTAAATCTTATCCAACGTTTTACCTATCATATCTATAACATGTTTCAAATGTGGTAACTTACAAATAAACCAAGTTATAACACACAGACAGTTTGAAAGATATTTAAAGGCATCGGAAATTGGAGACGCAGTGAAAAATATTTCTTCTTTCCTGCTTTGGCAAAAAGGAGTAAACCTTCAAATAATCCAAAGAAAATTATAATTTGTTAAGCTGTCTGATGTAGGTGTAAAATAATTCTTTGTGTACCCAAAATTGAAAAATACATTTGGAATACGTCTATCAGATGGAAGAACCATCCATACGTTTCTATATATGTATATACTGAATTAATTGTATCTTTATTCTATATTGCCAATTCATCTTGTCCACTGCTGGAAATAGGCACCTCCAATTTTACCCGATATCGGTTATTTTGCGTCTTTTCGCATCTCACCTTCTTCAGGTCGTGGTATCTAAGGAAGATGGTAGGTAGACGGATCACCTGCATGGTGGCACTCAATGCAGACATGGCCTACTATCTTTCCTTACCATCTTATTACTTAAGAGGTACGGATATTTTGAGAAACTGAGGAGCCCGTTAACCAATACAAGATCATCTTTATAACTAATTTATTCCGAAGTTCATAAATCCCTTAGCAGATACCTAAAGTAATCTTATACATATATTAAGTATATAAATAAGAAGCACAAATTAAACACAAAATGCTTTAAATTATTTCTCGTTTATCAGTCAGTAATTTAAGTATTTCAGTTACATTTATTATCTAATAAAACCATTCACAAATTTGTTTACTTCTATGAATACTTTATCTATAATAATAATAATAATAATAGTCTATCACATACACACAACAGTGTCAATTAAAGTATCAATGGTATGCTTGTTATGATACGTTTTCTAATAATAATTTATTCTTCAATTGTGTTTAATAATATACTCACGAAACCTAATAATGAAATGTATTCATGAATTAATAACATTTGGACTTTTTATCTTCGTTTGAAGTAAAATAATAATCTGAAAGCTCACGAAGTTTCTTTAAATAAAGACTATAAGACAGGTATTGCTGTCCTATTTCTTACACCGATTTTCTTCCTTCATACGTTTAAAATATATTAATATTTTTGTCTACTGCCTTGGTCCGGAGCTTTTCTCATATATTCCCTATAAATCCACATGAATTTTATAAAATATATAAAATTCCTCACAAACACCCTTACAAGGATATACCACCATAATGATTTACATAAATGACATTTACCAACAATAAATACGAAATCGCCAACATCCTTCCATAAACCTATCCATTCTTCACTTGCCCCTATATAAACAGACCATAAAAATGAGTCTTGTATTGACAATAAAAGCGTTTTATGCGGTACTCGAAAACATTTCTCAACAAATGTAATGCGATACATGTGATTATTTGATGGGAAGACTCAAATAGTTGTCGCTTTAATGGTATCACAAAAATAGAATTGACTTGTTTAGTAAGCAGATGTACTCCACATAGACTTCAAATTAAATTTACATTTGAAGTGATTCAATGTTACAATTTTCTTAACATAAATTGTTTACATTTAAAGGTTTAATTACGAGCAACATTTTCTGGTTATAAATTGTTAATAAATTGGTATAGTAGGTATACGTTACGTTAGCTTGAATTTTTGAACTTATAAATAGTCAGGCCTAAGGTAGACGGGTAGGTACGCAATTAAATAACCTTTTAATACTTATTTTATCAGAAGTGACCAATAATGGTTTTTGATAACTAGCATTATATACAGATAGCTCTATATCGACATTTTCTAAAACAAGGCAAGTGCCTCCTTTTCGGCAATTCACTGCTGCCAACTAGAAAACTAAATACAAAAGGAATGATTTAAAAAAAATTGAAATATCATTAACTCTGCAAAAGGCATGCAAACTTTTAGACTATTTGGCGTCCTAAATATATAAAGTAAGGTAATGACTAGAAAGGACTGGAATCTAAGACCTTTTTCAGTCATATTCACTTAATTGCACCCTCGATTTTATCCACTTAGTTATTTCCCACTACAGGATAAATACTTTTAATCCTACGAGGTAAAAACTAAGCATAAACCACATTGCTACTTACATGAGTCGACACAGGAACAAAGTACTAAGAATGTACAAGTCCGGACAAAGCTGGCAAGTTTTGCACGTAAAGAAAACCTTTGCAGTAGAATTATTCTTTAGAAAAAGGAACTCGGTTGCGTCTTCACATGTTAAGTATTCATTGGCTGTACGACTTAGGACGAATTTAGAATTATAATGTCGCCTCTTGAGAATGCTGAGGCGAATATTTTGTACTGGTGGTTTTGTTATTCGGTTCGTAAATGACAACAGTGGTGCTATTCTGCAAAAAGCTCATCTCGTACTCTATTATCACTTCGACAGATGCCATACTAATGATCTATTTGCCATGGTTACTTTAGGAATTGTTTAATGTTCACTGTTGTTTTTGAAGTAAGTTTGGTTGTGAGATATTACAGCATTGCACAGAAGAGCAAACACACATTTTGTAAGAGCAAGTTGTGGTTTGACCATAGATTTATTAGATGAAAATCGTTAAGTCGTACGTGAAAATCGTACAAATGTATATATTTTAGATATATATTGGACAACGTACATATATTTAGATGCAACTATGTATTATATATAAATATAAAGTTAAATAAACGTTGAAATGGGTATCCCTATACATTTAGAAGAGGTTGCCTATGTAATCTCGAGAGTCTGGCAGCGTATTCAGTATGGATACGCTACCAGACTCTCTAACGCCTTTTTCGTTGCTACTGACAGCAAAAGATCTAGCGATTTATCTGATGATAAGAGGAAACCACCGCTCATGACTGTGTTCTTGATATCACAAAAGCAATTCCCTGACGACCAAACTACTGTCTACTATAAGCCACATGAGTAACAAATAGCCCACGACCTGCCTGACTATAAGCAGCTACCATAGCTTTCATGAAGAGGACGGGTGGAAGAGATTACTATGTTAATTCCCTAAAAGAAGAACCTAACTTATTTTTCCTTCCCGGGAATCATATTCAGGACCTTACGGTCACACGAAAATGCACGCCACTAGATCAGCAAGGCCACATCCCATCCCAAACTAATACAATTAGTCAAATATACTACAAACTATTAATTACAAGCAGTTTGACACCACTTTTATTAATGTTAAAAGATGAGAAAATGTCGTGCCAACCAATATTTATCTATTTGTCACTACAGTATCGTCGTGATACAATTAAAGGACAATCAATCACTATAAGGAGAACGTACACTTACCGTGGTCAATACCTCGTGAAGAGCGATACAAAGGTATTCATTCATCTTTGTCACTTTCAATAGGTATATTGGGGAAATTAGTGTCTCTTGAACCGTCCCACGTCATTTTACACGTTGATTGAACTTGAGAGCAGGATTTTGAGTTAATATAGGAAGTTCCGTGAGTGATAATCAATTCAAGTGGTGGCAGTAATTTTGACTGCACGGTTGCCGTGTCGAGTATAGTTTCATAGGGGTTTGTGAAGATATTATATATAATAGGCGTGCTTCTTATTATGCGGTGTCAACTAAAATTATAGCTGATGAAATGCGGTTGTTATACTTTCTATATTGTCCAAGGCATTATGTATACTTGTGGTCACAGAAGGAAATATTGCTGACATAAAATATTTTGTGTAAAATAGATTTTTTAATTATAGATATTGATTCTTACTACTGTTAACGCGAAGATGAAATTTCAAGGTTACCTTTTCATTATTTAATTTTATAACAGATATATTTAATCATCTTATAGCAGCGAAATATATTTGAGTATCTGACACTAGACCATAAAGCTTCGATCGTGTCGGTACATTTTTTGCCCAAAACTTTAAGATTGAGCTGTCTTGTTTATCAGTATTTATGAGGGCGGCCACACATTATTTTCAAGTTTCCCCCTCGATCACGATCTACTAAGATTAAACTTGTCACGTTTTGTTGAAAAAGTAGCAAAGATTTAAGACAAATTTCCACAAAGGTAGCAGTTGGCTGCCGACCATGGCGTAAGAATTTAGTAATCCTATGTAAAATATGTACGTTATATATATGGGTGTGCTTTGCCAATTTAATATTTATGATGCCACCGAAAAAATATTAGAAAATATTATAATGTGTAGTTAACTTTAGTTACTCCATAGTAGTATTAATAAAATAAAGTTATCAACGGGATGAAGTCTGCTGTTTATTAACACGTGCAACAGGGGACCAACCATTACTTACGTTGTAAACTACAGGTACCCGCAAAAGACAGCTTCCTAAGAAAAATGTTCCGCAAGGTTATGGAATTTTAAAAATCCTAATTTGTATAATATTGTCTTCTGTTTACGCGCATATTATTCATTGAAATTAAACTACTATATACGGATTTTATCGCGTTGTTTATTTGACACTTTATTATATAATTTTGAAAATTATTACATTACTACTACTATTAAACTTTACTAATTTTTAAACTAATTAAGCTCCTCCTAATTAATTAGCTCCCCGTGTCCATGGCTGCTGAAAAGCAACCGAAACGTCGGGGAAAGTGTAAAATTAAATTAAATCTAAATAATTTTAATAATAATTTAATTAGCTTAAAAATTTGTAACGTTTAATAGTAGCAGTAGTGTTACAATTTTCAAAATTATGTAATAAAGTATCAAATATACAACGCGATAAAATCCGTGTATAGTAGTATAATTTCAATGAATCCTAATTTGGATACGAATGTACCATCAGCTTTAATAATAATAATAATAACTTTTATTTTCAGAATAACATTCCATAGTAGGTTAGTAATAGTTGAACTTAAATCTAGTGTTAGTAGTACATCTAATACCTGGCCGGTTCGGACTGTCCAACCCAAAGAAGCCATCTACTTGACTGCATGCAGTCGTATCCAGCGTCCCAGGATCGGAGAGTCCTACCGGTCAGTTAGCCTTTTCAGGATGATGTTGGGGCTGGCGCGTACGCGACGCAGCAAAGAAGTACATCGCTTTGGTTCAAGTAATTAATTGCCTAATAAAAGTTGGATTTAAGAAAAAAATTAACACATCAAAGATTAAAATGAAAACATTAGATTCTCTGTAACCAAAACCAGTTAGGTTTTGTATAGGCTTATACCGAATAAGTTTCTAACAATTGTGTGTATATTTTCTTCAAAACCTACGTTACTAGCTACGATTTTAATTACATGGATTGCATCGGACAAAACAGATATACGATTAATTATGACAAAGGCTTTGTGCGCCGCGCTGTTTCAAAGTTTCTAAAGCTAGCCTCATACAAAAATATTACACTAATTATGAATTGTATCATAAACGATGACAGAAAACAGACCATAAACAAATTCAATAATTTTCTGTATACTATAAGTCTAGTGTTGACTTTATCTTATCCAGACCATTTCAGCGCAAAAGTGGCAAAGATTTAGGGGCAGAAGAGTAACAAAACTCATTTACATTATAACACCGTAAGTTGTGGGGGATGTAAAAACTTTACGATCTTGAACTAACTAAGTGAATTTATGGCGGGCAATATCTTTCAGTTAAATGTGGGTGTTTCGTTGAGTTGATGTTGTGCCAATCTTGAAGTGTGAACGGTTTACTACGTACTATTTTCCATCGCCGTATTTTTGTTAAGAATCTACAAATGCCTGATGGTTATAAATTATTACGATAATTGCTTACTCAGACGTAGCCTATGAACGTAAGTATGATATTTATGGATTGCCAATTCAACAAAAAATGTAAAATTCAAGTAATAATAGTTTTAGAATCTTGCCTCAGGATGATGCGTCAGGAGGAACTGTAATGCTAGGAAAGACAAAATTCTGGTATTATCTCTAGCATTAGCAGCGACTAGTTTTTAGAAGGTCGACAAAGAGTGAACGATATATGATATTGCAAACGTCAATAGGTAAGGATAATCTTGTAACTTCAGGCGACGGCAGTTTGTAATATTTGCAGTATAAAAAACATCTAGAATGAAAGCAATTTTGACATGGTTCGTTGTGAAATTTCGACAAGGGGCTTAAGATCAAACTTAAACATCTACCTTTGTAAGTTTCACAGCGACTTACATTGTTCAAAAAACTTTTATTTTTGCATATAAACTTAACGAATGCTTTCTGACTGCTAGTTTAGGCTATCAGTGACAATGGCTACTAAAAAGTTGGCGAAACGATAAGTGCAATTTTATGTTATATGTGTTACGACAGTATTGTTATATCGCCGTAAAATAAAAGGATCAATAAAATATATTAAATAGCCTTATGTTTCACTTAACATGTCCACAGACTTATGTCAATCCAGGACATTTTATAGACGTATCTATTTTATAGTGGTCTTAGATTTTAATCTAGTCTAGACATCCTATGAGTTGAAACTATAATATGTATAAATATTTTGCTATAACGCAATTTATACTAGGATGTTTATCATGTAGGTAAATATTGTTTATATACAAATTGATTGTACTAAGTGATAATTTAAAACGTGCAAATATTTGCATGTTTTGAATTATCACTCAGTGTTATTGTGTATAATAAACCAATAAATGTTACAATTAAAACCATATAACACTATTTCCAATTCATAAATATCATTAAGTCATAGGCCTTAATAAACATTCACTATTTGTAAGCAAGCACCTCTAACGACAAATGTTTCTATAACTACCCGATGCAACTAAACATTTCTACACTTACCCTACCTTACTATAAACGTTGTCTGGTTATGTTATGTTATAAATTAAATTGTTAACTATTGTATTTTTCTCTGTAAGTGATTTATGTAATCTTTTGAGAAAAATAAATGTCTTAAACCGTAATAAATCAATGATTAACGAAAATAATGGCACATCTATGTTATAAAATTATTAGAACTAGCTCCTAAAATGTGCAGGATTGTATAGGAATATTCAAAATAAATAGTATGAATATGATACTATAGAATATCAATAATAGCTAGATACTATGTAGCGCATAATATAAATATAAAAGCACGCTTAAACTTTTAGACATGATACTAATTACAAAAATACACCAAGAAAAACAAAACAAGATATCATTAAGTAAAAAACAAATTAGCTAACTTTAAAGCTAACATTGTAGATAATGCAAACAAACAATCTTAGTTATGAACCACTAAAACATTTCAGTATTACGACGCTAAAACTGCAGCAATTTCTTTTATGGCAGTCACTTCTATTTGTTCAAAGTAATATTTCGATGAAAGAAGTCACGAAACCTCACGCAAATACGAAACATTGTAACTCATTATAACTTTGCCGATAGGCAAACATGGACCTGGTATATGTTTGGAGCAAACTTTAGGCGCTTCTTTAAAGCCAGAGTATTTTATTACTCCGAAACATCTATTAAAGTAACGAGACAGGGTCTCATTAAGTCGTTAACACTATAACAATGTAAAAGTAATGACAGATATGAATTATAATGTAATTTAAGTTTTAATGTTGCTCAATTTTGTAAACATTGTAAGTACGTGTATATTATAAATTACTTTGTTTGATGAAGCATTACTTACAGAAACTTTGGATTCTACTTTTAATGTAATAACATGTATATTAATATTATAGAGCTGAAGAGTTTGTTTGTTTGGTTGAACGCGCTAATCTTAGGAACTAATGGTTCGTATTGAAAAAAATCTTTTAGTGTTGGATAGCCCATTTATCGAGGAAGGCTATATAGGCTATAACATCACACTCCGACTAATAGGAGCGGAGCATGAATGAAACATGTTGCAAATACGGGAAAATTGTCTTATGTGACGCAGACAAAGTTGCGCGGGTCAGCTAGTGTCTAATATTAGTCTTGAATTATTCGTCAAGAATCAAGCGTTGAAGGTTGATATATCCTCTGCCTTGCTAGCTTCGTCTTTGTTAAAGTTCCACATAATGAGGTTAAACATATAACTATCTACCAGTTCCCAACCCTATATAGATACGGTTTTTTATCAGACCAATGTAGTTTATACTTTGTTAAAGGTCTACGATCAAGACTTACACAATTGGTTATGTACCCAGTTATTAAGCAATGAAATTATCTAAACGAGTTCAGTAAAATATAGCTCAGTCTATTAGCTTTCACACATATTTTTTACAGCGAAAGATATTACAATTCATAGTATAAAATAACTTAAATGATTATATAGGTAATTTAATCAAACCTCTGTAAAGGATAAAAAATTGCGTACCATTGAGTAACCAACCAGACTAATAACAAAATATTCCCATTTATAATAAAATTAGGATTGGCCTTATCTCATATATTAAACATGTTGCTGAAAGTGCTTTAGTTTTATTTGTAAACATGCTGAGCCTGTTAAGGACATAAAAGTCAAAAGTCCATTAACTATTAATAGTAGAGTTTACAGCCTCATACCGAGTCATACTCTCCCAGCCTAGTTTTTATCGCTTATATCTGGGTCAGCATCGAAGCAGTCTGTTTCTTGAAGCGCACACTGAATTAAATACTCACTTAGAATTTTTGTGATTTACAAATAGAATCCAAGAATTCCAACCAGGATAATATTTCTTAAGAACTCACTTCATTGAATAAATAGTGGAATGAGCATTTCAAGGAAACTTTTAAAGAAATTTACTCGCGGCTACTTGTTTTAATGTTAAAGTAAGCAAGGTTCGACCTTTCTGGTTTTAGTGTTCGTATCTTTGAACATTTGAGGAACATTTACTTTAGGTATTTCATTTATTACAACTTAGAATTCTGCTACCTAATTTTCTTTGGCAGTTCTACTAACGTATACTTCATTTACATAATAATTTGTGTGTGACACATTATTCGTAAATTTTGTTATGTCTCGAATTCGTGACACATAAGCATAGTCTTAGATACAGGCTTAACCTATTACGGATGCTATCTTTTAATTTACATGTCTTGAATATATTTCGTGCCTAAATGTCACTTGCGTTTGAAGTTCATATTTTATGTGACAAGAAGGTGTCGCCGTATTTACAGACTGTAAAGAGAACTATATTATCTGTCTTCAATATTAGTATTACAAAACTTTATACTTGAATTGAATATACAGCATATTTTATATTAACAGAAAATTGACATTAACGCGATCATACTAAGTACATACCTTTTATTACCTGTTATTACCCATTTACAATCATATAAATTATGCAACGCAAAAGTATACAAGTGATTGTAGTAATCTTAACATAACTATTATGTTTTATTCTCTTTTAATTTTAGTATTCTATCATTCTACATAGTCACGCTAGAGTGTTAACATAAAATATTCAGATTTTATAACAAAAAGTTTTACGTAAAGTAGGTATAATAGTTTCTAAGCTAAAAGTAATTTCTTTAGTTTATAACTCACTTAATTCATGTAGTCTAAGGTTCGAATTTTAATTACCTAGGTACACACTGCGTATGAAATTGTTACAGAAACATTATTCTTCCAACTAACCATCGAAACCGTTCAGACTACGCCGAGCGTGAGACAGATAATGACAGAGCTCGTACGGCGCAAATTTAAATCGGCGCGCGGCCGCCATAGTGAAATTGTATGGAGGATTTGAAGTGCTTTTTTGATAAATATGTATCTTTGTTGTCAACCAATTACTTAAATATTTGGGACGGCCAAATTGTAAAATAACTATTTATGTTTCGTTTAAGTTGTAAAATAGGATAGATTTCTACTGTTATAATCTAAATATCACGTAACACGAGCTTACGTTTTTGCATTTTTCGTGTAAATTTACGTAATTTTGTAGGAGAATGTATTAATTATTTTAAGTTTTTTACACGGAGTAATTGTTAACACATTCATTGTTGTGGTAGATGTCTATTTTATATTTGTATTAAACAAAAAGTGTTAATTTTATTCACTTAACTGTGACCGCCTGTTTAGGCACATTTCGCTTGGCGCAGTCTTAAACCGTATCTACACTCCGACATATTACAGACAAACTTCAATCTTACGAGTGCGCACAAGAGCGTTAAAGTACTTGGAGGGCTGTCATTCTCACGACATGACGGATGCAGACGTCATAACGAAAATACCTCCTACATCAAAGGTAACAAGGACAATACAACCTCACAATGTACAACAAATTGGCAAGAAAAAGTACATTAAACAGGAAACGCGTCAAAACGTGTTCTGTACGGACGTGACGAGCCAATTCTCACTCGGGAATCAGGACAAGTAACATACAGAATATCAAACGGCATTGTAGTCGTACCGAATATTCTACTATTGATACGAGCGAATTTATATATGAAAAGGGAAATATATTTGCGAAGAAATTTGACGAATATCTCATTTCTGTTCTGTATCTGACAAATCGTGGAGTGAATTTTTGTGTCTCATTTTTTTATCTAAGTACGGTTTAGGTATTTGTTTTGAGTTGCTGAAGTAAAGTGTTCTTCATGTTTGCGCTCTAAGTAGAGCAAGTGTAATTTTTTTACTAAAATTGTGTACTGTTTACTAAAATTTACTACTTACGGGTTAAATATGTATTTGAGCGAAGGAGCATGAAGCCTTTCAATTGTTTAGTGATGGCATTAATGAGCTGTAGCTTCTGTAGCTGGTTTCTATCAGCTGATGGTAATGATAAATGATTTCATCCACTACTACAGCTGATCATAGGCTACAATAACCACTTACAATCAAGTGAGCCTTAAACAAATTCCACTTTCGTTAAATAAAAATATATCTTAGGGTAGCTTGGTTTAAGTTTAGTGAGTAGTACAGCTTACTGATATCCTTGAAAATCTAAATATACTGAACCCACACAAAGATGTGTCACACAAATTTTAATGAATGACGATTTTAAATTTTATGGCTGGCATAATTTGTGGAATGTGGCCGTATATACCTCTGCCTATTTCTTCAGAGAAATATATAACGTTTCATGAGCCTATTTCATTTGAAGAATACATGATGCAAATCGGCTACTTTCTTAATATTTCACGGCTGAATGATGCCTAAGTAAAATAAAACCAAAATATTGCCTACAATAAAAATACACGTACATTATTTCACCTAATTACCCGTAAAATCAACAAAGGAGACGGAACACAATCCGAGATCAAAGTGACACGACTCTGTCATGTTACGGCCATGACATCGGCCATATTGTGACGTAGTTATGACGTATTATCTTTCTATTCTATGTACAAGGACGTATCACTGCTGTGGATATTATATTTTCGTGGAATGTGCAACTGATACAATAATACATAGATTTACGTCTGTATATATCTAAAGACGTTTAAGACGCATTTAATAATGTCTGCCAGGCATATTTTAAGCGCCAAGCTGTAGCTGACTATTTCTTAACGGCAAATACAATAATACATTTTCAACCCAGCAAACGAATTTTGGATGCCGTAATAGAACTTAAACAGACATAAGATTTATATACCAACAAAGTAGTTCAAAAAATGGCAGATTATTTTCACTTATTTTAATCTATGATCGCTTGTAATACATCTCACGTATAACTCACGGGTTGCCACTCAGGCATAAATAAATCGATAATATTGACTGCAAGGATGGTGTAGTGCTTTAAGTGGGTGCCTTGACACTGCTCCTGAGCCGAGTTGTGTTGAGGGTTCTAATCCCACACGGGGCAAAAATTTGTGTGATCTGCAAATGCTAGTTTCGAGTCTGGATGTTCTTTGTGTCCGTTGTTTGAATGTTTGTAAAGTCCCCCGCGACACAGGAATTATTCTCAGTGTGGGAGTTGTGATTTCTAAAGAAGAAGAATTATTAATTCTATGAATAGTAGCGAAATATGTCTTGCTAAACCTTATTTTAAGTATTTAGCCATATCCATACTTTCTAAAGAGAGGTGTGACAGCTAGATTGACAACAGTGTAACTCTATTAGAGACTCATGTGAAATTTACAAAGAAGTACATTACTTTAGTAATAATAATATGGAAAATTTAGCTTTCAAAGAGGTATTAAATACTTTGGAAAGAGTAATTAATATGTTTTCTATACAAACTTTGCGGGTAGAACGTCAACCTAACACGCTTTATTAAACACTAGATTTTGCCCGCGGCTTTGCTCGCGTAAACATTTACGGTTAAGTTAGTAACAGTACTTTTCCTGGATGAAAGGTACCCTATGTCCTTTCTGTTCCCTTGAAAACGTGTATGCGAAATTTCATGACGATCGGTCGATTCGGCATGAAGCGTAACAAACGAACTCATACTTGCATTTATAATATTAGTTAGGGTTGGCGAACTAGGAACTATAAACGAAAAGTGAGTATCGCTCGAAACGAGTACAGAATTATCGAGCAACGAGAAGCAATGCTATTAGTTTTGCCGCTGGGTTATGAGCAAACGAGCGGTGATTACTCACGCACGTCACCATCTGTCTATATAATTGTATATCTATAGTACTAAGCTTGTATCATTGTGCGTGTTTTACTAAGTGAATATAGAGTTGTAAGAGACTGCTAAGATCGAGCATCGCTGAACGCTTAACTAATGGAGAATATTCTTACCGGCAATGAGAAAAGTCAGTGACCGTCCATTTTTTTATTTATGTATCCTTAGGAAGATAACTCCGGCACTATGAATAATTTGTATGTCGTGGGGGACTTTACAAACACTCAAACAACGGACACAAAGAACACCCAGACTCGGAACAACCATTTGAGGAACACGCAAATTTTTGTCCCGTGTGGGGATCGAGCCCACAACACGCGGCGCGGCGGTAGTGGCGAGGCTACCACTTAAACTACTTCGCCATCCGTGCAGTCGCCCTTTTAGTGTTCGAAAAACTCTTATACAACGGCTTTGTACGTCCGTCCGTCCGTCTGTCTGTTATACAACTTTCAACTCAAGAACCGTAAGAGCTAAAGACTTGTAGTCAACGTTATTCGACTCAACATAGCCGATATACCCTCGAAATGACTATGACCTTTGACCTCTCAAGGTCACGTGATACCATCTATCAACTCAAGAACCGTAAGAGCTAAAGACTCGCGGATAACGCAATTTGACTCAACATAGTCGATATACCCCGGAATAACTATGACCTTTGATCTTTGACCCCAAGGGTCACGTGATACCATCTTTCAACTCAAGAACTGTAAGAGCTAGAGACTCGCGGTCAACGTCATTTGACTCAACATAGTCAATATACCTCGAAATGGCTATGACCTTTGACCTCTGACCACGTATTACCATTCTGGTCACGTATTACCATTTTTTCGAACTCTAAGATTTACGGCAATTTATGGCCGTTTCTCACTTGTCTATACAGAGTCCTAAATATTACGTCAGTTTCTTAGGTGAGACCATATCGGTAGTCGTTTACTCACCGACAGTAGGAAAAGTGACTCACGCCCACGACTTTCGCGTAGCATAAGTTGGTGATCATATCAGCGTTCAATCCCGTTCCGACTTCACTTTCGAATCGGATATCATGATGGTTATTTATGTTATGTTATTTTCAGTAGCAGCATTAAGTCTGAAAATGTGCTTAAAAGGCGGCTTGCTTTCTATTAAATGGTATAGTCAGCAATATGTGTAGTTGAAAATTTAACAAACATGTAAACAATTTTCCGTTTTTTTTATACTATTAAAGCTTTAAAAGACTAACATTTTTTATTTGTTTGAAAGATAGAGGCGATCGAAATTTCTTATTGCGTAACGACTTATGTTGCTGATTGTACCTAAAACATAGATGTTGAAATTTGCATGTAGGGCATCACTGTTCTGCTTCGTGTCTATTAGTGTACTGTGCCCGGAGACATTAATGCGTGAGTCTTTGTATGCGAATACCATTCAGACATATTCGCTCAAGCTCTCCTGTACTTTCAGTTACACTACTTACTTGCGGTAACACAGTACAGACTATTTGGTCTGATACTAACTTCACCCGATGTTCTCTAAAATACTTCTTGAAAATACGACCTTATTAATAGTATAGTAAGGTCTATTATAATCTGGTGTTGTTATACTACGTATAAAGACGTAGCACGATGTAATGTCAGTGTATGATCACATGAAAGGCCTGACAAGTGAAGAGGAGATAGCGAATAATTATAACATTTCAGTTGTTCTAAGAGCAATGTTTCTTTTAGAGTTATTTGTGTATGAGGGAGGATTATCTTGACGGAACTTTGTGATAGATACGTATCATAAGTTTTATTCTTTAGAAGCAAGTATAAAATACTGTTTGGGTTCGTTTGGTTCTGTCGTTGGAAGTATATGCAATGATATAGTATGCTATATCATTATGAAGCTTTTGTAATTTATAATAATAATATCAGCCCTGTATTAAACTGTGCCACTGCTGGACACGAGCCTCTTCTCAGTGTAATAATGGTTAGGCCATAGTCCAACATGCTGGCCCAGTGCAGGTTGGCCGACTTCATATTATATCTTCGAGAACATTTGTGAATTTATAATTTAAAAATGTATAAACCTCGTGTATATAATGAGACAAGTTTTCTTTTTCAAGTAAGTGAACACGACTGCGCTACATGAGGTTTCGTTCTTGATTCAGTAGAATTTTATTGGATTTCTCCGTTTCGAAATTCTTTGTACCTGCAAGTCGCCTTACATTTGCTCACCTACTACGTAGAAAAATCCAGAACTGGAAAAAGCGGACATAACATAATTACTCTGCTAATCCTAAAAACCCTTTAGAGATACAGGCGTGAGGCTATGGATAATCAAATTCAAATGCTATGTCCGCGATTGGTTAAGATTTGACAGTTGAAGCATTTGCTCGGATTGTATAATATCGTGTATCTTATTGACGCGATTTACTTGTGCAATAAGCCCGTATGAACAAGTCATGAATATCGTCCACGCACTGTACCTCTGTTTCTTTGGATTGTGGACATTTGTGAGTAACTGATATCCTTACTAATATTAAATGAGTATGTGAGTTTGTTGTCACGCTTTCACGCCTTAAGTACTCAAAAAAAAAACATTCATGATCGCTTCATAGAATTTTGCATACACATTGTCAGGAATACAGCACATGTGGCACCTTTAAACCAAATAAAAAATTACATTAACGCGAGCTAAGCCGCGGGTAAAATCTAGTTATACTATAAAAATGGTTTGGTTGTGGTCAGCTAGGATGATAATTAATGTTAACCTCAGAACCTAAAAGCAATATAATCATTATGTAAATGGTCAGAATTATCCAATCTGCGTACAAACAAAATCTTTTACCTAAACAATATACAAGGATGCGTATTACTTACTTATTACAAGCTAGACAGCCCATCACTTAAACAGAATAATGTCTAGAAAACTGTACCTTTTCTAAGAAGTTTAATCATCCTAAAGATGACCAAATAAATGTAAGGTGAAATTAATACTAACGAGATTTGTACGTCTTAAACTTCACATCAAAGGACAAATTCCTTCCACCAACTGTCTCATTATGCTGAAAATATTTCTATGTTTATTTTACTCGTTAATACTAACGCAATAACCAAAAGATTACGCTCAATGGGTGGCGACGGGGCGTCTACAAAATGACTGTGATTATTCAAAGAGACGCGTTTTTTGGGTCCCTCACGCAGATTACCCAGTGTTGTATAATTTGTCGATTTTCTCAGCCTGTACTACATCTAACATGAGTAGTAGCTTCAGCAGCTTTCTTACTATTCCTGGCTAGAAAGTAGGTTTAAAGAAAACGATTTATTAGTTACTAATGACATATTAATGTTTAGGATAAATGAGTAAATTTTTGGTATAGTCTGTTTTCTTTGGCAGTCTAGATTCAGTTTGAAACTGAAATCAAAGATTTCATTAAATTTATCGATATAAAAGTGTGTTCAAAAGGAGTACAACTAAGCCGTGCTTCCTGGAAGAGAATAAAGTTTTGTTTAATTTACAATCTAAATACTTTTAACATCGGAAACATCGAGAAGTAAAACCCTACTCTGTGTACATTTTCGACATAAAAGGCTTCTTTGCACCGACTAGCGTAAAACTGACGGAACCCGAGGTCATTGAGACCGGCGCACTTAAGAGCACGTTTTCCTCTGGCAATGTTTTGGCATTTTATCCGAGATTTATTCGGAAAATTTTAAGGTTTGTAGCGAATCTAATGCGGCGTAAGCCACTCAAATAACCTTGTTAATTAAAGAGATACCCTCAAAAAGACAGTAAAAGAGATTACGTACAATAGCTTTAGGGCAAAATTAAGTTTCATAATATTTTAATGCACTAGAAAGTGTTGTTACAGAACCTTTTACTTTCGTTGAGTTTGAAGGAGCAAATGGAAAACGCGATGTAATTTTCTTGAAAAAAGTTAGGGTTAGAGTGGAGCCATTAATATTGCAGAATGATGTTGCTTCAACTCAAGTCTCGGGTACAAATAGAGGGCAAGGGTAAGATCTATTTGTAGGAATGTACATCGAATATTTTTGGAATAGTAACTGTATATAAAAACCGTTTCTGTAAAGATTGCTTTCTAAAACTGGCAACATGTCATCACCTATTTTATAACAAAATAGGTAGAGGCATTTTCCGAGGGCATTTTGCGAGTTTAGACGCGCCGAAAAGCATTTGTAGGTACTGTTGCCCAAAATGAAGTCTAAGTATCCTTCGTATTTACTGGAGTTATAGCTATATATACTATATATACTATATTTTTTATATATATATACTATATATAAAAAAAGACAAATAATGATCATAACAAGGTAATATTTACATAACTGGTTTAGGCGTCGTAGAAATCATCAACGTCGTTACTTATTGCTAGGTGCATGAAGAACCTGTACTATAAACTATTAGGCATTTCTATTGCCGACCGTCGAGCAAATTTTTCGCCACCGTTTATAACATAAAATCGGATACGCTTTGTCCAATGGCACGAGAGCCTTCAGAAATAAGGTAGTCTACAAAAGAGAGTATACAAAAAGGCCAATGAACAATTACACATAATTTGTTTTAGAAAACGTGTAACTGTTTAAAACAGCAATTACAAGCAAACGATTTATTTGTCACAAAGTTTGAATCGACAATGGTGCATTGTTATGAAGTTTATCTATGTACAGTTTCGTGTTAGTAATAGTTATTCATTCGTCAAATAAGTTTCAGCCGCTTGAAGTTATAATTACTACTATATATTTTAGCTAGCTGTTCCCCGCAATTTATTAACTCGTTTTTTTAATTTTATTCATAATTAGGCTCGATGATATAAACTAAGTTTAAACTAAATTTAATAAAATATTCCAGTGGTATGAATGTGTTTATTGCATACTATATTACAACTCCGTTTAAAAGTCAATGACCAAATAAAATTTAAAAAATATAATATGTAATATTGCTGATCGCTAGTTCTCTCCATTTGTTCAGCGGCGGGTCAAATTTCTTATAGTCATAGTTCATACGATCAAATACAATTTTTAAGTCAATTGCTCAAACTGTAAAACTTACAGCCCAAACGAATGGCCCACATATTTTATCTAGTTGTACTAGATTTAGTCAATGAAAATTCCACATTTGTATAATATGAAAAATCGCAACTCTGGCACTAGGCATAATCGTCTACGGCACAAATCATAATCGACATTGAAACTATGTATAAAATACCTAATTTTAATCTGTGTAAAATTCACCAACCGCGCTAATAATAACCTACTGAATATAGCTATGCTGGGTTATAGATAGAAAGAATATTCCGTTTTGAAATCTATGCTTACTAACGTTAGTTTTACATCCATTGGCACACGTAACACGAACACTAAAACAGTAATTGAGAACGTAACAAACCTTGATACTGGTCGTAAAACTAGTACCATTTCAGAAGTTATTACTACAATACATACAATAACTAACAACGAAAGCTATCTGTCACAGCTACAAAAAAAAAACTTTGCAATAAAACACAGAGTATAATAACAGTGAAAATATAACAATTTGTTATGATCTAGTGTTGTCTAGTTAACACTGCGATCGGTCCCCAAACGATAGCTTGAACCAAAACTAACGTAAATTCACTGCTATTAATATAAATTACTTACGATTTACAATCCCGTTGGGGTGTTAAATTACAGTTATTTCCCTTCGCGCAGTGTATAAAGCCTTTATCATAACGAGTACAGTCCTAACGTGTCGGCATCAATTTTAATTATTTATTATTGTTAGCAATAATTGAGTTGGTTCGTGTTTTAATGGATTCGAATAAATAAGCAAGAGATTTTAAGAGGTAGGTTATTTTAAAAGTTCCTACTGGTTTTATCTTTCAGTAATGTAATATCTTATATTGTATCTTCTATTAATTATAAGCTATTTCGGAGTAATAACTATGCTATTTCTTAAGTGGACTGCAAAATAAAAGCGGCAGCTGAAGCTGTAAAACTTAGAGATGCTTAGCTGTGTATACAGCTGACATAGTCGAGGTCTGTAGGCAGCGATTACCACAATTCATGGGTCAGTAGATAGTTTGCTACTAAAAAACGATCTATATTGGTATACCCCTTCAAATTTGAACGTATATGTATGTCTACATTTCATAACTGTTAACTCGCTTGTTATATGGAGAAACGAGAAATCCGATTGCTAATTACAGAGAATAGTTTTTGACCAAACAATAAACAACACTTTTGTACGTAGATTTTGTTGCAACTATTAAATATAAGAAACTGTCTATAGTAATTACTTCCAACCCATCAATTTAGGTGTAGAATTGATCATACAATACAGCTTATATCTGAGGCATAATCTATGCTTTAGCAATACAATATGTAGCCTAAGTAACCATAGCTATCGTAGCTCCCTCTGGCATAAACTTAACGTCATGTTTGACCTGATTATTAATATTTGTACGCTATCGTTTGACCTCTACCAAACTGGTGTAGATCACGATAGCCTGGTTAATCCAGTTATAATAAAGATTTCACATTTGTGACTTTCGTGTAAGAGTTCTCAAACCGCCTTGAAATCTTAAAGGTATTACGTTAGTATGAATATTTAAGAACATTGAATGCGTTTAGGGTTATATTATATGTTTAACTATAAGCATCCTCAATACCTTAATCCATATATCATATAATAATACGAATGCGCGTCATCGATTACGTTGAGGCGAAACACCTGTCATATAATTTATGTATTTATGTATTCTGTTGTAACCCCATGACGTTACTAACAGAGGAGTTCGGTATTGCAAACATTTTTCCATTGCAATTGATGGAGTCGGTACACTGAGATTACGCGGTGAAAGCCTTCTTTCAAATATTATTTTTCGTTAAATTGTCGCCATGTAACGCCTAATTTAATTCAATATAAGGTATATTAGACCATAGTTGCATCATCAAGTAAATTTACATAACTTTCATGCACATAATTACTAAAATCTGATTAAACACAAACTTAAGCGGTTAAGTTCACGTTTAGCAAGACCCTCTTTTGCTTTCAGTACTGCTAACAATGGTTTCGTGATTTTTCAACCCTCTTCGCAAATTGTGGCCGAAATAGGTCAATACTACGCTGGTATATTGATCGTCCCTTAGTTTATTTTTTATGCAGTGATTTATTTGAACTTTCCTCTCGTTTACTTTCCACTAATTAAAATCGAACTCAAGTTTTTTTATGTGGCGTTGATTTATTATTATTTCATTATAGAAGTTGTACCTATAGGTATATTGTTCTAACTTTCATAAGTTATTAATAATAATTGATTCGTATTGTTGGGCCTCGTTCTTGATTCCTATGTCGGGAAAGGTGGTATTTAAATTTTTGTTAGGCAATTCTTGATAACAAGCACGGAGTCTGAAATAGGTGCCAATGGGCTCGTCTCCCAATATGTGGGTGCAGCTATACACCTTAGTATCTGTATCACATATATATTTTATGAATTAATTAAAAGATAGTCTTCCTAAATGCCGGCTCTGATTATTATCTAATAATATGATATATCAGCCCTGTATATAAGTCATCTCACTGCTGGGCACGAGTCTTTTAACAGTTTGAGAAGGGTACGCCATAGGCCACCACGCTGTTTCTATGCAGGTTGCCACATTATCTCTTAATTTCTTACAATAAATGTTGATCTACGGGTGCATTTTAAAATAGGTCTAAGGATACGAGATACCGATCTACACAAAACAATGTAGCTTCATGAATTGAAGCGGCATCAGCCTCATCAGTCTGTTGGCAAGGGTGGCGTCGGAGCTAATGCTTTTGAAGGCTTTCCGGTTAGAAGGGTGAAGTGAGTATTAATAGTACGGGAATTACGGTTGGTCCATGTCTTGTTGGTTGCTATTTACGATTGGCAAAAACTATATAACAACTTATAGACTATATTATTCGATTGCACGGATTGAATAATGTTTCAAGTGTTGCGGATTTAAATACTACAGGCGTCAAAAATGTGATCCACTAATAGTTGTTCCAATACATAGTGATGTTGTGTCCCTTGTTTGAATGTTTGTTAAAAAATAATTATTCCTAGTGCGTAAGGTGACATTTAAAAAGAAAAGGTGAATCTGACATTATCCCTTAGGTATTGAAGTCGTCTTTGTACCTAACTGGTTAAATATGTGTATTTTGTAAAGTTGATTAAGTAAGATTTGTGATAGCATTTTCTATAGAATTGGTAAGTTATGCAGTATTGTTGCTGTCAAGTAATGATTAGATGGGTGACCATTTAACAAAGCTTGTTACGTTTTTACGTGCCAGGGATTTTATGAATAACTAGTTTTCTAAAATTTGGTTGCGGTTTCGTAATGTCATTAAATTAAAATTTTGTTTCAGTACCTAATTTAATAGATGTTTTTCTAAAAAAAAGTATCTTATGTTACTCCTTGTAACATCAGCTATCTTCCAGTGAGATTAGCCGGAACAAACAGACAGACAAACATTTTGAAATTGTTTTTTTGGTAAAGGTACCGTAAATACTTTCATATGCATTTAATAAAAAGCTGTCATTTTGTCATTACAAACAGACGCTTCGGTTTTATTTTTATGTATAGCTTAATTGCAATTATTGAGTCTAATGAAGAAATCGTAAGAAAAGTTACACTGAATCTTAACCATTGATCATATTAAATATTCCTATAGTAATATACTTTTATAAAATTTCGTTCTGTGATGTCCCCTCCGTGACAGTTTGGTCGGGACAGAACAATTTTACGCTTTATTTCTCTTGTCAGTAACGATCTTGTATGACAAGTGCTTGTTAAAATATTCTTAGTATCATACAAGGCCCCGAAACGGTAAAGAACGTTATGTCCATCAAAATATGCCTTTCAATGTAATGAAAATGTAAATATTTTCAATGTTTTCATTTAGTTTTCGGTGAAACGTATTTTAGTTTTGTTGTTATTAAATAAAATGTAGCTTTATGTAAATTTAAATATATTATTTTATTTGTACATATTTTCAATGTATATTTTTATTTAAACGTATAAAAATGTTATTTTTAAAATAATTGGTTTTGCTTTTGCGAATTGAAATTTTATTTAACAATAAAATATATATTTCGATTAGTACTATGTGGACATCTTTTACCGTGTGTATATCTATGCAAGAGTGCATATTATATACAAACATTTAGGATGAGCACAGAGTAGTAGAGTATAGTAGGCTAAATTTTATAGATTCTATATAAAAAGCTCTAGTTTTTGTGTGTTGTTTGATGGTACTGAGCCCTCGGTTCATGAGTACTATTCACAATTGGTAGTTTCCTTTTGGTATCTGAATGCATACTTGGTATTACTCTATCCCTAAAGAGAAAGACAGAGGTGTATTGCATCTACATTTCCCTAGCTAAGGTTTGAGGTCCCAAGTATGTGTAGTAGAGCCTCGCTGATTTCAGCATGTATGGTCCGGCTCGACTGGGGAAGGACCCTCTCACAGAATATCGACATGAAATAGCAGTATTCCTACTGTTGTGTTTCATTCGGTGAGTGAGAGTGCCGGAGGCCTCCTTCTACTTCCCACTTCCTTTCCTAAAGAGTCGGCAACGCGCAAGTGATGCCTCTAGTGATGCAGGCGTCCATATGCTACGGTGACCACTTACCATCAAGTAAGTGCCGTATGCTTGCTTGCCACCTAAGTAGTATAAAAAATTAGTAACAGAAGACGAGTATATTTTCATTTTCATTCATTTTTCAGACACAGGCACCGCTCTGCTATTGTAAATTTTGTGGCAGAAACACCGAATAACTCTTTACTCAGGCATCGAACACCAGATTCATGCACAGCAATTGAGTACACTCTCGCTGGGTCACTTAAGCTGTTTCATATCTATCGCTTTACCCCTACGATGTATTCTCTAAACAGGAAAACACCTGTTTTCTATTATTATCATTTATACAAAAAGGAATATCAGAAATTATTAGTAACCTCGCCCCGGACAATAAGCCGAGGTACTGGAGCGCTGATAAGGAAACAATGTCGTATAGTATTTCCTCCCTAATACCTCGCGTTATTTTTGTTTCCATAACTCCCTCATATATTATTAAGTCCTCAGTTAAAAGAAAACTAAGGGTATATTTATTGGCTCTATAATATTATTAAAGGTTACATTGTATCTTTTGTGAAGACGAAATAGATGGTTATAAGAAAAAGTATTTTAGTTTGTTATATTTTTTATATTATTTCGTAAGGTTAGTACATTATACAATTTTTTGCAGGTTACGTCTTATAGGCTATACCTAACAACTAACATAAATTAAGTAGTGAGCTTAGTAACTTTAATAAATTCACTAACTATTAAACATCGACATTCATAAGAGTAACATTGTGACCGAAATGAACACAATATTATCTTTAATATAGGGACCTCAGACTGCAATGTAGAAGGTCTCGGGATCGAACCCACGTCGCGCACCTCTGACTTTCGGAAGTTATATGACTTTTCGAAATTATGTGCGTATTGATTGACAATTATCGCCTGCTCTGTGCCTCGGAGAGCACGTTAAGCCGTTGGTCCCGGCTGCCATGAACATCTATGGCAGTTGTTATTGGGAAAGTCAGTACCCTCTAATGTTCTGACACTGGTCTAGCCTTAGGGTATCGTTAGCCTTCGGATTGCGGAGGTCAGGTGGCAAGCGCTCCGTGTAAAAACTGATATCCAGTCAAATCCGGTTAGACCAGAAAAGCCGACCCCAAGTGACTTGGGAATAATAAAGGCTAAGAGAGAAGAAGATACTAGATTCTTAAAAGATTTATTATATTATCTTTAATTATAAAAAGAAACTACCAGTTTTTATATATCTAGATATGAAGTTCAGACGACATTTTCTATAATGTCACACGAAGTCAACCGTTACGTCACAGACGAAGTAGCCAAGTTTGATAAGATCTCTACCATTCGACCACAGCCTTCGAACATGAAAATACAATTAGAAGTTAACAAAACTAAAATCCATATAAAAGTGTTCTAAAATCAGTTTTTATTACAATATGAGGTCAATGCACCGACGACCTAACACGGCTGCTGTGCCGGGCGGTGAGCCAAAGATACAGAGATTTAGATTCATCCCGAAACGGCATCCTCTGAAATATGGAACCCACCCGTTGCCCAAATTGCGTCTATTTTTAGAAACTACATACTACTCGCAGAAAACGAACGTGTAAAATAAAAGTTTTGTAGTCGCACTGAATGCAAAATGGTGGGCCAATAGCTGTAAATCATTGGGCGGTATGTTGCCTCTTGAAGTTTCGGAATTAAAGTAACAAATACCAGCCTGCGGCTTTTTCTTCAATACGCTTCAGGCTTGTAGCTACTGAGCTTACGTTTGTATTCTGAGTACAAGTTTAGTTTTAGTATTGAGGAAAGTAAACGGAAAATTTATTTCGCAAGAATCCTTTTGTATTAGGTTAGCTATACCTAAAAAGATGCTTAATATATCAGCCAAATGTTTGGATTTAAAGTAACTGAAGTTTATCTGCATAGTCTTCAGTAGGTTATAGTACTTTGCACATGCTGTTTTGCGATGCTATTAGCAGCTTAGTTAAATCGGTTAAGCGAACTTTCCAGTGCACGAGTACCTTCGAATATTGAATATTATTTTATGTTGGCATTTACTACTAGATTCATTTTAATCTCACAATAGCAGACTACTAGCTTCCAGAGTTAGGATACGTTTAGATTTAAAAATAAAAGCTGAATAGCACCCGTACAGTTATATTTACTCTATAAATGTAAGAGTTGCCGTTTAAGTTTTAAAATATGATATCTGGAATTTAACTGTGTTACCAGATGAATTATTGTCTGTGAGAAACAGTTGAACTTCCAGAAATAAATTTGCAAGCTAATCATAGAACGAATGAAAAATACTTCAACAACTTACCAGACTTGACAAAATAATATATCAAGCCCAGCGTCTGAATTTTAAACAACTTTGACAAAACAGCTCTCTTAATATATAAATATTTTATGTTATAAAGTATGTGAGATAAAAATATCTTCCAACTTTCTAACATACAATTTGCTTTGAGCGTCTTCCCCTTTAAAGTTGAAATATTTTAAGTGAAAGCTGAAATACGAATTTGAGAATTTATGAAACAGGTTTCACTGTAAGTCTAACGAGAAGAGTTTTCTGTCCAGATAACGATGTGAGGACGACCTATTTCAAAATAAAAGAAGATTCTCACTCAAAACCTACGCGTGCCGAGGTTAAAAAATAGCTTGGGGCCATTTTTACGACCGGGATAAAAAATCCTAGCCTGTGCCTAGCCGTCAATACATTACTTATGTAAGGTTAGAAAGATATTATAAAACATTTGTTTCAATTGGATTGCCTCCGTAGTTTGTTAAATTTGTAAATAATATTATTGGCGTTAGTATAGGTGCTGCTGATTTAAAAGAATAGCAGTACTTATAATGTTTTTTACTTTTATTATTATTAGCCTTATTATTCTCAATTGTATTAGGGTTAGCTTTCTAGCCTTACTGAGTGACAGTTTTCTCATTGATTGCCTTTTATCTTAACGTAACCCAAAGTGATAATGAATTTATATGTCTCTACCAGGTGTCAAAATATTACAGTCTACTGACTACCTACACAAGTATGTAGTATGCGAATGTCATAATAATAACAGCTGGGGCAAGCCCATATTTACATTCTTTCGGAGGCATTGAGGGCTTTAATTTTTCTAAGCAATCAACCATCCGTGAGCATTCAACAATCTCGATCAAGTTTGCCAATTGAACGATCTGCGCGGTCGATACTATTTATTATACTCCTCAAATCCGATTATGTATTGATCAGTCAAAATATCTACATAATTGTTTCTGTAAGTATTTAGCCTGTTGCATATTATCTATATTTTAATAGATAGTTTCAACTTGGTCCGGGCTTTAATCGCAATATACGAGCTATCATTACACCAGATCTACTATATTTAAGCCCATAATCTATTGTAGTACCTCGCTGCAAGCGACATCGCAACACCTTTATGTTGATACTACTTGGACTCGTGCCCACGTATTAAGAGGCATACGGTGCATGCCTACAAACTTACGTTAAAATAACTAAAATAATTTTTAAAATTTTACTACCTTTGAAATCATAATAAGAAAACCACTACATAGATTTTTGAGTGATTTACAATGCAATTATGAAAAATCTACATCGTATAGCATTTTAGAATTGATCATCAAGCCGTACAAAGCTTGTTCTAAACCAAAGATTCAGAAAATTTGAGAATATTTTCTTCTCTTATCATCTGTCCACTCTTTCAATATTTGTAAAAATATTTTTATTTGTAAATCTAATTACAACAAATCGGGTAAACTATTCACATTCTTGTAAAGCCTCTGCAGCTGAAGTATATATTTGTATTAGTAGTCGAAAAGTATACTCATTAGTAGATCAAATACGTATAATATATATTTAAAGTCACTTCTCTCCTTTTTTAAAATAACTCATTCGTTATATTTATATACACATCTATCTTAACATCGCAATTTCAATTAAATATAATTACATTTGAACCACGTCGCCTTAATACGACAATCTTTGCTGGCAAAGGGAAAGATATCACAGAGTATTTATTTAAGCTACTGTTTTAGTTGTAGAAAATAAGAAAGAAATAACAACACAGAACAAAGATATAAAGCTTGCCCCACATTGCAAGAGTTAATCTGAAGTAATCATTTCTTGCCCGTTAACCTCGGTCTAAAAACATCGCGCGCTAGTTGTGTTACTCAACTTACCGAGTTCTGGGACGTTACTTACTTCCCTATTTTCTTGTCTAGCTTGTTACCCACTTTGTGTTCTTTGCAATATTTCGGTGTGTTTGTTAAATATTGCAGTATTCTCTTAAGAGAACTTCATAAAGGGAACTTTGTTAGTAAAGTTAAGTGTCTCCTTATTATTGTATTCAAGCCTTAAGAAAGTTTTATTCTTAAGAATACTTTCGCTATAATTACCAAGGTAGCGACAACGTTCTTCAATATATTAATTAAAAACACTGGCCACGACTTTATTACTTAAATTTAGATATGCTATTCAGTCTGCTTTGTTTTTTTTTCTTTATTCTGTAATTTAATATAATACTCATTGTATTATAATTATAATATAATATAATATTCTACCACATACACACAACACCATCTAGCCCAAACTAAGCAGAGCTTGTACTATGGGTACTAGACAATTGATAAACATACATATATACTTTTTTTTGTAAATACATTCATATTATACATAGAAACACCCAGACCAAGACAAACACCCATGTTCATGCACACAAATGTTTGACTTGTGCGGGGATCAAACCCGCGACCTCAGGCGTGGCAGTCGGTTACACTAACCACTACGCCATCGAGGCCGACTATATATAATAATTATTTTTCATGTAACTCTATCTGTCACACTAGAAACACTTTTACCGTATGTATTTCGTTATTTTCTTTTTATTATGAATATAATAATAAAGTCGAAGACAAGTTCCATAACCAATCCATAATTGTAATATACATATATAAATGTCCCAAATACATTTTATTTGTCAAGAAAGAAACTTAATAAACTTCATGTTTGTCTGTTCACGGTGTGCTATATATCTATATTTTATTTGACTTTTATTGAGGCCAGACTTTCTGTCTCTTAATTATCACTATACATAAAGACTAGTCCTTAAAATATGTACAAGAAAATGGACAGCAATAATTCTATTTACGACAGTCGTAAATTAGACAATCTATATGTTTAGGTTTATGTCCACCATACGATAAATCTCGCCTATTTCTTTTCGTAGTTAACTTATTTGTCTATAAATCTTGGTCCAAGATTCTGCTAACATGGTAAATCTCCGGGAAATTTTATATTATGTGTAAATACGGATCTATTTGGCATGTAAAGGCTTTCATAATTGCAGATATTGATCTACAGACGTTTTTATTGGACATTGTCAACAAAAATAAAACAAGTTTCCTTATATTTCATATCAAGTTTTCTTAAGACTTTTTAATGACAGTGTTGGTAACTTTTCTTATATACATATGTATATAAATACACACCTGTAATCTCCAATGGCATACCAAAAATGACACCTACATTTAGTCAGCTGTTTTTAAACTTATGTAACAAGGGATGGGTCTAACGTCGTTGAATAAGTTTCCAGATACAGCTTTGCAACTGAAAATTGCCTATATATATACATACATATGTATATAAATACACACCTGTAATCTCCAATGGCATACCAAAAATGACACCTACATTTAGTCAGCTATTTTTAAACTTATGTAACAAGGGATGGGTCTAACGTCGTTGAATAAGTTTCCAGATACAGCTTTGCAACTGAAAATTTCCTATATTTTTTTCTATAAAACCAAATGGCATCGAACCTTCACTAATCGCAACTAATGTTGTCAATTGATGTCAATAGCTCAATAAATCAATCTATAAGACAGTTCTCAAGATCAAAATAATATCCACTGGACTTAGACTTAATTAATTAAAAGAGATTGTTTAATGTTTCAGCTCAACTTACAAACAAAAATAAATAGAAATACACAAACATACTTATATTGTATTTCCGATAGCTATTAAGAGAACTGTTTTCTTCGAAAGTGGGTGGCCGTCCATACTTTCACTAGTTAGCTGTATACGAGCCTACTGTGTCAACTCATCTCATAGCAAATATTTACACTACAGTGTAAGGAGGCGCCCTAGTTGAACAGTTTGTAAAGGCTTCTACCCATTCAACACAAATCCACTTTGGAAACGTCTTTGAAATCCGTCTTTGAAATTATTTTCTCCGACTATAGAGCTTTGATCGTAATATTGATAACGTGCTTGTTTCGTCGGAACTATATTAATTCTATATGTTAAAGTCTTTCTATAGTATTTTTCAAGTGACACTGGTTAATTTAGTAAACTAAACGCTAACAGATGAATCGAAGCATAATTATGTATATAAAGTACATAAAAAAACAATATGCTAAGCGTAACGTTATCGTAAGATATTTATTTAAAAAATAAATTTTGTTCATACCCTCTTCTTAGTGACTGTCTTTAAGTGAGCAGATTTTGTCCCACCCGCCTTACTTATATAACGTAGTTACTCAGAATGGAAGTTAACGAACCGTTCTTGATCTTGGTACGGCATTCCATCAAATCAGCGTCATGGATAAAGTTTCATATTTATGGTTTAACTTACAGTCATGTTACTTCTTATGTTACGATGCATATATGTCAATGTTATAACCTGAACTTGAAATAAATTTTCTATCTTACCAATCCTACTTTAGTCATAAAACATTTTGTTGATATAGATGATCTAATGTATTATTCAAACTTAGTTGAACGGCACACGAGTAGTATTAATCTTGATTTATAACGCTTGAGCTAAGCCATGAGAATGCTTAAAGTTCTTATAAATGACATTAATGTCTACACATTATTCGTTTTTATTTGCCCGCATTATATCAGTGCAAGTCGAAAATCGTTACACACGTTTTTATGTTTTGTTTTTCTTTTCCAGCGACTACACAGTTAAAAGTATTAACCTCATTTTTCTCGTTCCTAGTTTTATTCAACATATAACTGACCACTACTAACTTTTCTCTGTCGCTCAATATTATAACAACCCCATTATTACCTCTTACAAATTACACGTCTGGCTATGAACGACAAACTTTTACTATTACATAGCAGGCAATTAATTTTTTACTTGCAGCCTTCAATTTGCCCGAAATATCCCATTACCGGTGATTAGTAATCAAAGTTAATGGATGTCGTGTATCGCGCCTCGCTTTATGTGCCTTCATCGACTGTAATTGCGTCAGGCATTATTGTATTAAAACAAGAGTATTAACGAGTAGGATTCTATGAATTTAAAAGTTCATTGTCATGTTGTGGTCAACCTTTATTAGTAGATAGCCCATTAAATCGCTCACCTGTTTGGGTTGGTTTTAAATAAGTGATTAATCAAATAATCCATTAGCATAATTAACAAAAGTAATAAATCTGAAAGTGACTTTGGTTTGCAACAAATTTCATACTATAGAGGATAATAATAATTATGTCTTCATTTGAAGTGTGAGCATAGATTCTGCTTAAAATGCTGCATCTCTACTCTGAGAAGAGTTGTAACTCAAGAATAGTTGTCCCGAGTACGGGTGTTTTCTTGTCCTTAATTGAATGTTTATACAGTCTTTCGTTATATATAATTTATTTTTATTGTTATGGGGTTTAAAACAAGTTTGGGTGCAATAATAAATTATGAAATAGTTTTACATATAATACTTATCTTGTAGTGTAGTATATACATGCTCCCTTATATTAGCATAATATAAGTATGCTCCTTAACAGTAGGTCTCAAGTTATTGTCTACGTTGCTTCATGCCACAATCTATGTGTTTATAAATTATAATATAATGATTACACTTTGAACATGGGACCCGAGCAGTAGTCTTTTATTTCTACACTCAAACCTTCACCGACCGATTCATGGCGACCCTGCCTCGGCATACGACCATCTTGTGGCCTTGATCAAAATTTGAAATATACCTTTCGTTGGAAGAATAGCCTCTATTGTCTGAAGAGTCGATGTGTCGTTCTGCAAACGAGAAAGACGAGATATTCATAACACAGAACACGGCTGGCAAAAATAAAGCAACGTAGACAATAACTTGAGACTTACTGTTAAGGAGCATATTTATTTGCTAATATAAGGGAGCATGTATACACTACACTACAATCTAATTTTACAATTAACTACGAACTAATCAATTACCTGTTGGCAGTTTTAGTCACTTAAAAATGGTAGTATGTATTTAATACATTATTATTTACATTAAAATTTGTGTTAAGCTGGTTTGGGCATGTAGAAAGAATGGACGAGGAAAGACTGACTAAGAAAGTTTATAAGGCTAGTGTGAATGGAACAGTCGCAAGAGACTTAGGCGAACGTTTCTTGATCAGATCGGAGGCGTTCTGGACAAAGGCCAGGTTAAGAGCACCTTGAACCGACGGGCGTGTATGAGGAATGTGATGAAAGTGAATGAAGCCAGAGAAGTGTGTCAGGATCGTAGCAAATGGAAATCCGTAGTCTCTGCCTACCCCTCTGGGAAACAGGCGTGAATCTATGTATGTATGTATGTATTTAAACTATAATCACGAATGCAATGTATATATTTTTTTAAATAAAGCTATCTTTGCATCAGACATTATCCGTGTAGTGCGGTTACATTTACATAAATGTAAGCATCGGGCAACAAGCAGACTTATACGTGATTACATAAGTCTCTTTACCAACCGTTTAACGTATACTCATATAATAAAGCATTAAATAACACCTTACTCTAGTCAAAAAATCACTTTGACACTGTAATCTTAAAATCTTGAACATAAAAAGCGTTTTCCTTTACCTTAAAACATTTTCGTCATCACTCTCGTGCTTGCGCTATCAAAGCTATAAGCTATCAAATTTTCCCCTCCGAACGCCTTCAAGGGTTCCTCCAAGGAGAAGCAATTTCCTTAAGCTGAATTTCATGAGCAATATACCTACTTCACATATCACATTGTTTCTACTAACGGTGGAACGTGTTAGCTCATTGTCTTTTTGGGCTTCTCATCGATTATACATGCCTGGATAAAGTTATTCATGTTTATATGCAAAGGGCGGTTCACCAGACGTGTAACATAAGACATGTGTTAAACGGAAGGTCAGAATATTTCCATCATATAATTCTACTGCAGTAAATTCATATATTATGTATATTAAAACGACGTGCTGACCTAAGTAATAAATTATATGAAAAGAAACGGCCTCTTTTTAAACCAAAACATCTAAATCAAAAAACACTTAGGTGGTTATTTTTGTATTGATCAGCATTCTTTTTCAATCATGAAAATCACAATATTTTATGTATAATATATTTATGTATATTTAATGGATTATGTATAATTATCTACTTCTTAAAACCACCTAAAATGCAACTTTATATTACAGTTCA
This sequence comes from Catocala fraxini, assembly GCA_930367265.1. Taxonomy (NCBI): domain Eukaryota; kingdom Metazoa; phylum Arthropoda; class Insecta; order Lepidoptera; family Erebidae; genus Catocala; species Catocala fraxini. The sequence goes on along the minus strand of OV884027.1, from coordinate 23,017,071 downwards.
CGTACACTGATGTATTTAATGTAGTTAAATTATTCATACCATTAATTATACTCAAATGCATTTTATGTAGTTTAAATGTAGGTAGCTGTAGACGCTTAAACTAAAAGCGTTGTACCCGAATTTAACATTTGAGTAAAAGTTAAAATAATATTAGAATAGCTTTTTAATTTTTAGTAGGATTGTTAAATAGTTATAACAAGCTGAATACGTGGATTGTGTTACTTTGCTCAACTTTACTCGTAGAACCAACTATTAATAAATTTAAAATATAATCTCAAAACTGAGTTCATTGTCTAGCTTTTGACGTTTCGCTAATACTAATCCAAACAGTCTCCTCACGATCGTGACATGTGACATAAATACTGGCTAATCAAGGTGGTATTTCCTCGCCCCCCGCCATCTGCTTCGCAATATTTGCACAACTGCTTTAGTACTTTGAGTAACAGACTGTATGGATCAGATCTAGCTATAAGTGTAAAATATTTTAGTCATTTTATACAGTTTATATAAAATTGCAAAGACGACATATACTTTCTTTTACGTGGGGGTATGCATTGATGCAGACTTCTCCGCGTTAAAGAGGAGCGGAGAGGTTATGTCAAGAGTCCTACACCTACCACGAAGCCAACTGACTGCTTTGTTGGTGGGTAGATCGCTGGACCTATAATAATCTCAGCGATCAAACCAGCAGACGAAATATCGACTTCAAACTTGCAGACAACGATTTTTATCAAAACATTGACCATTTAACCAAGACGAAACTCCAAAACATCTTTAGACCACGTCATTATGACCGTAAAGCGTAATCCATTCGCCATTCAATCTACTATAGCACTATGCATATTTTGCACGTTACTCCTTACGACAGCTGATTCGCCTTGAGCCGTAACTGCCACTTAAACAAAATGTGTCACATTATACCCCACATTACTATTGCAGGGCCTGTAATGCTCCAGTGAATACTTTATGACTTATTTAGTCATATTTTATGCCGCATTATACTGGATTGCCTTGAATTGATAATTTACGGTTTGATTACATACATTTGTGTTGTGTCGTTAGGTTTTATTAGGCCGTTTGGAGTATTGGTGACGCTGTTCGGGATCATTGTTGTTTCATGTTTTCCTTTATTTTGTTTGAGAGGTATGGGGAGCTGGGTAAATGCGGATCCTGTTCTAATAAAGCGATTGCTGCCTACATTGACATAAATACTGTTTTAAAGTGGCAGTAAATACGACTGTTGCATTCGGGTTGAGCAGATACTTTTTCATAAAAAAACTATTAATAGCAATACTAGAGTCTGTAGCTGTGCCTGGCAATAAACTTGTCCTCTATAACTTTGTATATAAAATCAGAGCTGGCAAAATGTAGTCATTATATATATTTGCCTACTAACCTACTCCTTTGGAGAAATAGGCGTGAGAGTATGTATGTAAGCGAAAGAAATTGGTAAATCAATATTTAATTGCTTAAGAATACTACTGTATTTAATAACAATTCTTACAATTCTAACAAACATCTATATTACAATGAAAGTTGAAATAACCGGCCATGGATTATTTGAAGATCACTCAAATATTGGTTCCAATTTAGTCCAAGTGGTGCATAAGTTATTGACCAATAACCAATATGGCGAAAGATAGAATAGGTATCATAAAAGCAAATTAACCTTATTTTTCACTGTCAACAAAAATGGACTTATATTCTGATATTAGCCGAAAACCGCTGCTTCGACCGCATGAATTTGATTAAAATGTATCTATATATTAAGTCAGGACATGGTATATCTGTGGCAAGTTTCATCTAAATTTATTAATCGATTTACACACATTAGCATACATCCAAACTTATTTACATGCTGCCTATTAATATTGGTAAAATTACATAGTACCCATTATTAAAAGCAATAATATACGGCATATTTTTCAATGTATCGACAACTCAAATATTAAATATAAAACAAACACCACAAAATTATTGAAGCGAAAACTTCTTTAGGAGCGTTAAGCACTTTTTGGGTGAACAAAAATCATGAAACTCGCGTCATCGTCACCGAACGCATGTAAAATTCAAAAATAATTATCTAATAGCTCTATTGAAATAACGACACTGGAACATTGAGACAACAACCATCTTAGACTTCCCGTGACCATGGCTGCTGAAAAGCAACCGAAACGTTGGAGCAAGTGTAAACTTAAATATAAATAGCTTTAATAGTTTTAATAATTTAATTAGCTTAAAAATTAGTAAAGTTTAATAGTATCTAGTAGCAGTGTAACAGTTTCAAAATTATGTAATAAAGTGTAAAATAAACAACGCCATAAAATCCATATATAGTACTTTATTTTAATAATAGCTCAACGATACAATTCACAAGTTACTAAGTTTTAACTTCTATCGGCAGTCCCCAGAGACTGTCCCGCATGTTTTTCATTAACGAATTATAATATACGAGCATTAAACAGTCTATATCGGGAATCTATGGACGGAAAAATGCTATCACAAATTACGCGCAGTCAAACATAACGATTACATGGCACGAGACAACACCTCCTGAACTTGCAAAATAATCCCCACCCTGAACAGAGGGGGATAGATAAATAACTTGGCAGCGAATCTTTCGCTCAATGTAATTGCCTACGAGAGAGAATGTTTCGAGGGCTGGTATGATTTTCTTAAATAAATTGCTCTTTCGGAATTAATAACATAATTACGGTTGTATAGAGTGCCATTTATTCTTTGTTATAGCTAACCTTTTATTATGTTGCGACTGAAATGTGATGTAGTTACTTAATATTATTAGATCTTTCTTCCTTTTTACGATATAGTTTATTGTTATCTTTGGTTATTGTGGCTGTCTGTTATTAATTATATATGTTAACATTTTTATACACTTCTCTATTATTTTTTAATTTGTTGATTATTACAATACTGAATCAAATTAGAAGCTATATGGTGGCAAACCATTTTAATCTGCGAGTTGCATTAGAGCCGAGTCCCATGACAAACCTGTCTGTCATCAAAGGGGTTCAATATTGTCAACATTTTTTTCAAGCAGCAAGCGATGCTACTTTGTATGTTCCTGTCTTCGAAATTATATTAGTAATGATTAGACTTCAACTTGTTGATAAATTATGTAAAATTTAAGAGGCAACAGCTGAACAGTAATAAATAAATAAATAAATAAATAAACAGCATCTAATTTAGTTTTGTTAACGTATATATAGACTTTTCAATGTACTAAGGCTTTCATAAATTAAACAGGTGAAACCTACAAAGTTCCTTAGGATTTATTCTGGATTTAATTTAGAGTTGACAACCCTAGACGACACAGAAAGCGTAGGTTCACAAAACGTGAAGATACGTAGGTAAGTAATTGGTAGCCCAAAATAAGTTCAAAGGAGTTTCGACTCTGTAATTACTGCAGTAAAAGTCACGTTTTAATGATTATTACATATTAGAAAGTTACTATGTTCTCTTATTGCGGTAATCCAATCATCGTGATGTGCACTCGAGTATGATCATTATGAGAGAGTTCACGTAATTTTGTTGAAGTGAATACATATTGGAGAGATTTGTCAGTCCTATATTTTATGAAATTTGCGTGGGTGCGGCCTAGTTGAATATTTTATAGTCTATCATATTTTTACAGAGAAATTAGAAATTTTCTTTGAGTTTTATTTCGTAGGCTGTTTTATGATTTTCTCTTAAATTGTGTTTGTTAAATTATTTTATGCTTTAACATATTAAATGAGACTGAAAAGTTACTAAGCTTTACAATAAAAGCTTCTTTTACAGTGTATATAATTTTTTTAAAGAAAGATGTTGCTCTAAGGTTTATCTCATTAAAGATTTAAAGATCCCACTGGGTCGAAGTGTCGCCGGTCTGCACTAACTGGCCCCCACATAAGATACAAGATACAAGGTTTATCTCTGCAACGTGAGGAACTTTACAAATATTAAAACATCTAACGACAAAGTACACCTAGATTCAGAACAACTATAATTATGTAGATCACACAGTTTTTGATACGTGTGAGGTTTGAACTTGGTGCACTAAAAGTGGTGAGGCGGCCAGTCAAGCCACTGCATCATCCGTCACAATAAATATTTTCCACATCACATTATTACTGTAAAACTCTCTAAACTTCTTGTTAAATACTACAAATATATTAACTTAAGGCTATGTTTGTTGTTAACATCAGGATCTGATAAGATAAAATCAAATTCAAGACCTCGCAATCACGAATTCGATTTCCTAACGACTGAGCTACTGCTATGCTTTACGCATGTATGAGTGAACTGAACGCCATTTTCTGTTTTATGTTTATTTGTGATCGTAATGCCAGATACTGCAGAAAGAACTTTTTGCATTAGTGTGAATTTATTACCTTCATATATCATCTTACCTCTAGAAGCAGCTACAAATATATTTTATGCTTCGGCAGGCATCTCCAGTTAATATTTTCCGAGACTCAATATTGGACATATTGAGTCTCAGAAAATTCATTCATCACTATAATGTTTGTTAATTGGCTAGTGAGTTTGGACCTTAAACTTTCACATACAATTTATAGGCAGTTTTTTTCTGCACTTTGTGTTCTATTTATCTGCTGTAGGTCTCCATACCAATAACTGGTGGCTATGGCTTATCTTAAAATGAACCTATAAAAACAATGTTGCGTCTCCGCAAGTACAAGAGACAAAGATCGCTGGTCTCTGTTCATACCGCAGCATATCAATGACCAGAACTAGAAACCGTATAAACTATACAAGAATTAAAGCGCTAATATATCAGCTTCGATAGCGTAGTGGTTAGTGTAACCGACTGTCACGCCTGAGATCGAGGGTTCGATTCCCGCACAAGTCAAACATTTGTGTGCGTGAACATGGATGTTTGTCTTGGTCTGGGTGTTTCTATGTATAATATGTATCTATTCACAACAAAAAAGTATATATGTATGTTTATCCATTGTCTAGTACCCATAGTACAATCTCTGCTTAGTTTGGGCTAATATGGTGCTGTGTACATGTGATAAAATATTATATTATTATATTATTAATGGCGAGCAAAATAAATCCGTACGATGACGACATGTTTTTGTTAGCTGCTACACCTAAAGACCTAAAACAACTGGGTAACAGCAAACTAATTTCAATGTACGTTCAAAAGACTAAGTTCACGTTAGCTAGGGGCCACAGATGAACGCGACGGCTCATTAATAATCAAGCACTCGAAAGGGTGAGGTCTTATAAACTGGGTGGGTTGTAAATAATTGTCGAGACCACCGCTGCGAGATAAAAATATCATATAGAACAAGCACTCGTTGTTTTACAGCATATAGCATGCATTCAATTTTATGTCACCATATATACAAAGCCTGGAAAATTCAACTCTAGTACACTAGCTATAAGCACAAATTTGGCAAACTATTAATGTTTGTGTTTTAAATAACTGACGCATGCGACATTGCAGTACAGGTAATAATATATCAGCACCTATACGCTACGAAGTTCGTAGCAGTAAATTTGCTACGACTGCTACACCTTCGTAGACTGTCTACGAATATTCGAGAGTAGTATTTTCTACAATAAATGTGTGTACTTCGTAACTTGTTTATATCTAACACAATATGCAGTATAACTTACTACTCTGTTTAATTGCTAGCGGCCATGTAAAAACGGAGTTGCTACAAAGGGATGACTCTGCATTTTGTTAGTTCGCTTTCATTCGTTTTACGCAGCAAAACCGCTGCGTCACAACGTTATCGAACCATGCAGTAAGCACTTCACTAATATAACTTGAAGCTGTTTGTGTGGTATATGGGTTAATCACCGTCTGAACTATATTATTTTTATCTTTTTCGGGTATAGTCACTGTTTATTTATAGTGTATATTTTAAATGCAATTGGCTAGAGTTTATAGTAAATGTAACAAACGGATATGAAAGGTTTATTCTAAAATTGGATCTAATTCTTATACAAATTGTTCAAATACAAATACAAATACAAATTATTTATTTGCTTTAAACAGGGTGATACATAAGGTGGTTTGTAACAATTCAAGAGAACAAGCCTATTTAGCTATAAATACAGCATGCAAATATTAACAAATGTTAAAGCGGAAAAGCATAATATTTTAAGTACATCATTACAATGTTTTTACTGGTTTCTGTGTATGGATTACTTCGGATAAGCGTTTCTAGGTACTGTTTTGATTTAAAAACTCTTGAACCGAGTAAAACGCATTTCCTATCAGCCATTTTTTCAACACTTGATTAAATTTATTTATAGGCAATGTTTTGAAACAATCCGGAATTTTGTTAAAAACTTTAACGCACATCGAAAGACTATTTTTCTGTAGCCGGCTTGTTCTAGGTATTAAGCCCAACACTAATCTATTCGGATTTCTGATGTTATTTCTGTTAGTAACGTCTTTTGCTTGTTTAAATGTGTTGGGGTTTTGCTTTACAAATTTACAAACCTCTAGGATGTACAAACTCGGCAAAGTGAGTATATTTAACTTTTTAAAGTATGGACTGCATGATACATCCGGGGCAATGTCGCATATGGATCGTATGCATCTTTTTTGTGCAATAAAGGCCTTTTGTATATCCGTACCGTTTCCCCAGAGTAACAACCCATATCGAAGTATGGATTCGACGTACGCATAGTAGGCTGTGCATGCCGTATTTTGGTCAGAAATTTTTGCCAGTTTATACAGGGCAAAAGAAAACCCATTTATTTTATTTGTTACCTTTTCTATTTGCTCTTTCCAGTTTAGTTTATTGTTAATTATTATACCTAAAAATGTACTATTATTAGCCATCGATAGATTTTGTCCGTTATAATTTATATGAATGTTATAATTTTTTAAATTATTGAAATTAATTATATGTGTCTTAGATATATTTACTTGTAACTTATTATTATTCATCCACTCTATTATTAATGTCAAGGTATTGTTTATGTCAGTTTCGTGTTGTTTTATTGTACTATTTTTGTTTGTAGTCACAACGACAGATACATCGTCCGCAAATAGTATAGTGTTGTGATGAGTAGCATCAGGTAAATCATTGATGTATACTAAGAAGAGAAGCGGACCCAATACACTGCCTTGGGGGACTCCGAATTTATTCATAGCATAATTAGACCTATTTATTTCAACACAATTTTTTGAGTTTAATTGTGACACATCAACACACGGATACCTATTTTCTAAATAAGTTTTGAGCCAGTTTAAAGCTGGTCCCCTGATACCATAGTGCTCGAGCTTCATAAGGAGCTGTTTATGTGACACAAAGTCAAATGCCTTTGACATATCGAGAAATATTACTGTTGCATACTTTTTCTCATTTACACTCTGAAGGATATCGTTCACTAAAGAAAAAGCTGCATCCCTGGTAGATTTATTTTTCTGAAAACCATATTGATTTTTTACAATTATGTCATTGACGTTAAAAAAGGAAGACAACTTATCGTGCATGACCTTTTCAAAGATTTTTGAAAATATCGGTATTATTGTAATAGGCCTATAATTGCTGATGGTCTTTTTGTCTCCTTTCTTATACAGAGGTTTTACCACAGACTTTTTGAGTTTGTCGGGAAAGGTACCCGTTTCTAGTGAAAGGTTAACCAGAAATGTAAGTACTGGAGCTAACTCTTTACTGCACATTTTTACAATTTTTGTACATATACCGTCGTAACCCTCAGATGTCGTGTTTTTAAGGCACCCAATTAATTTCAACATGTATGACTCATCTATAGGGGATAGAAATATAGAGTTTGGCTGTTTATTTCTTATACATGTGTCACGAGTGTTATTTTTTAATACGTTAGTTGTCGATGTAAAATATTCATTGAAATTGTTAGCAATTTTTAAGGGATCTGTGATTAAGTTATTGTTTTCGATTATTTCATTAATATAATTTGCACTACTTGCGGGACAAGTTTCACTCTTTATGACGGACCAGGTCGCTTTACATTTATTTTTGCTATTGATGACGTAGTTTCTAAATGTTATAAACAATCATGATCATTTTTCGAGATGTTAGCATGACCATTTTATGGTATATTAGTCAGTAAGTGTGAATGGGAATAGGTACAGCACAGTAGCCATTTAATCCTAGAGTCCCAAAAAACTATTATAAAAAATAAATACTGAAATTGCTTTGCATAAAACTAGCCTGACCGATAATCAAACATGAAACCGCATAATATATAAGTGAAATCACATAATTATGCTACAGACAGTGATTCGCTTAACTTAATTAAACACATGACGTTTTCAACAATAATATCTCAGTTTAGTGCCGGTATAAGGCTCCTGGAAAGATAAAATTTAAATGAAAAACTTTTCCGACTTCAAACGAGAATAAAATCTGTCTACAATTTTTATTCAACATTTCGAAAGCTCGTTTATTCTTAAATGCAACTTAGGTACCAGGGACCATGCATCGTCAAGGCGATTTGATAGAATTGAGTTTGTGCTATCTCATGCCATCATATTTCATTGTACCTCTTTTATTGCCTATAAAATTTCAAATTCAAGGGTTTGTGTAAAAATAACTAGATTTTTTACGTTATGTTTGTTAAGCAAATAAAAGCTCAAAATTATTTTTTGTTATTTTTAAAGTAATTTAGAGTGCGTATACCATGTGGATGGGTCACTAGAGAGACTGGACAAGGTTGCCTTGCCGTTACAAATGCTGTTGATGATCAAATACAAAACAAACCAAAAAAATTCCTAAAAATATATAATCCGTAATTTGTTAAAAACCTAGTATAGAACAAAGATCACAAAATAATGTTCTCAAAACTACCTAGGTAATTATTCTACAAAATGATTACGTCTTAAGTGTCTATAAGAATTATAAGATCAGCAATCTGGCTTTCCCTACCAAAAGGTTTAATTTGGCATATATAATAGTTTAATACATTCAGTTTTGCTTTTAAATACCTTGAATTAGTTTGGATAGCTTGTAATTTACGTGCCACTAAAATTAAAATCAAAGAGGGAAAATAAGCTGTTACAACCATGGGCTTTACTCCTCCTCTTAAAATTGACAACAACGACAAAAATTTATACATATCTCAATATATTATGTATATCACATTCAGCCATCAGTATTAATTTGCATCTATGACAGTCACTGTAAAGCATAAAAGTGTTCGAAACTCGCAAGCTCATCAATATGAATTATCAACCACTTTCCTTTAATGAATCTCACAATTAGCACTAAAAGCAGCGTTTGACTTAATATTTCCCACAACAGTAAATCATGATGAAAAGAGACTACACAAAAAACATACTTTAATTTACCTAAAATATGTAAGGCTCCGTGCATACAGCGTTTATTATTATTAACAGACATCGTCGGGTCGCGCGTTTAGTAAAACGCATGGTAAACTCATTGTTCAAAATTTAGTCTAACTGCTAACCTGTCTTGAGTCCTATAACAGATATTTCCTAATACAGTGCTTATTGACCAACCATACACGTTTATATTGTTACTTTTAATGTGTATTACTGAAATTAATACATAGTACAAATACACTCTTTGAAAGGTAAAATTAAAGGTGCTATGAAAGTAATTTGTTGCAATTTTCCTCGTCTCACATATCTTACATGCATTTGAAATTATTTTCAACAATGCTTAAACTACACGAAACATAGCAAAGGTCACAAGAACATTTAATTACTATAGAAAAATATGTATTCTTGCATTTCAAAAAATAACCTTTATTTGTAGTGAATCTGGTGCATGATAACCAAACCGCAAAATTATTTGACGACGTTTACATGCGTGAACAAGACGCGCGCTTTACCGATAAAAAATCTTTGTGTGCAATACACCCTAAGGGGCTGCCTAAAAGCTTTAGTTAGCTATTTTAATGTTAAACTTTGTCTAGAAGAATCTGGAATGTTGATTTACTTCCAGAAATTTTAATTATGTTAATTTTATTTGTTCATGCTACTTACTTTACTTGAAGATTAACTTTAGGAATCTCACTAAAATTAAAGTTATTGTCTTTTTTATCGTTGTTTCACTTCCGAGGAAAATATTTTCAAGGTTGTTATATTGGCACTTAATATTCTTGAGAATTCCAGGACGTATGAATAGGTATTTTTTGGAGCTTAGTGTAAATCTATATATATACCTTTATAGGTATGAAATTGAATCTATAAAATGTACTAAAAAACCATACGATAGAAACTGGTTTGTTACATCAGCAGCAACCCAGTTTCTAAAGTATCGACATGAAAAATCAAAATATATTTTAAAATGCTTATATATGTTATGATTTTTTATACAGTCGGATGATGTATATGGCTTTTTGGATATACATATAAAATTAGAAAATAATATTTACTTTTAAATTTTTAGCGCTATTGATATATCGTTACGGCATAATTTTATAGTATAAATAGATTAGAATAGAGAATTATTTCAATGAAATAAGCGAATAGAATAATAAAAATCTTTAATCTGTGATCACTGCGAACATTTATTATTACGTTCATCGGTGACAGATGAGCCTGCGACCCACCTGATAGTAAGCGAGAACCGTGGCTCAGACACATGGCTGTATTTTCTTAGCAACACAGAAGCAATGTCACAAAACACAACCAAGTCGCTGCCTACCGGAAGGAAAAGGGAATTGGAGCAGGATGGGGTTTGGGAAGGGAAGGGTTATTGGGCCTCCGGCGCTCTCACTCACCGTACGAAACATAACAGATCTTATCTTATCTTATTTTGGGGGCCAATCAGTGTAGACCGGCGACACTTCGACCCAGTGGGATCTTTTGTGTCGGCCCCGAGATCTATCCCTGAGCTATCTACCTATGAATACACTGCATCAGTCGCAGCGTACACTTCAGAGGGAGAAACCTGAAGTCTTCAGGGTTCGCATATGCCAATCCCATCAGACCCACCTTTAGTCCAGCCAACGCGTCACATTCACACAGTAGGTGTGATATGGACTCGTCCTGGGTGTGATATGGACTCGTCCTGTTCACCACACGCTCTGCAGATCAAATTGTTTGCCAAACTCAATCTGCACAGGAAGTCGTTTGTGCTAAAATGACCAGTGAACGCTCCTGTGAGCAGGCGTATTTGGCCTTTGTTGTACCCACAGAACTACCGGTTGAAGCCCGTGGCTCTGTTTGCAATAAATTTCTTGGAGTGTTTCAGACCCCCAAGGGACATCCACTCCAGCCTGTGTTTATCATTGCCATGTGCATTCATAGCTGCCTTGACGACCTATGAATAATACCTACGAATGGCTCGGGGCCAACAAATAGTTGCTCCAAGTCCTTCCTGGCTAATTCATTAGCCTCCTCATTACCCTGCACACCTGCATGCCCCGGAACCCACACCACCAGCCTGACTGTGATTTTCCTGCTAAGTTTGTTAAGGGCTTTAACACAGTTCAGGACCAGCCCGGAGTCCACATACAGGAGTTCAAAGCCTTAAGAGCAGCTTGACCTGTCACTGAGAATATAAACAGTCTTGTCAGTGACATTTTTGTTGATATTCTCCTGCGCACAGACAATTATGGCATAGGTTTCCGCCTGGAAGACCATTGCATATTTACATAATATTGTCTTCTGTTTACGCGAATATTGTTTATTGAAATTAAACTACTATTTACGGATTTTATCGCGTTGTTTATTTGACACTTTATTACATCATTTTGTAAAATGTTACACTACTACTACTATTAAACTTTACAAATTTTTAAGCTAATTGAGTTATTAATAAAACTATTAAAACTATTTAGATTTACATAATATTTCTTCTGTTTACGGGAGTGTTATTCATTGAAATTAAACTTCTATATACGGATTTTATCGCATTATTTATTTTACACTTTATTACAAAATTTTGAAACTGTCACGCTACTACTAGATACTATTGAACTTTACTAATTTTTAAGCTAGTTAATTTATTAAAACTATTTATATTTAAGTTTACACTTTCCCCGACGTTTCGGTTGCTTTTCAGCAGCCATGGTCACGTGGAGACTAAGATGGTAGTTGTCTCAATGTTACAGTGTCGTTATTTCAAAGTACCCGAACATAATTAATCATTGGTGTTTCTATTTACGCAGAATGAGCTCAGAGTATCATGAAGTCTAGCTGTGGTTTGCTTCTTCTTGGGTTTGACTATTTGTATTATTGGATCCCAAGCTGGTGGTACATTCCAACCATCTTCTCTATTAAAATTAGGATGTTTTTTGATTTCAATAGCCTCGCGAAGCATCCTTGGTAGGAATCGGTGTTCTTTAGCGAGAATCTGTGGTTTGTCAAATCTCAGGTAGTGGTTGGTCCCCTGTTGCACATGTTCACATACAGCAGACTTCAAAAAGCGTTGGTGTTTAACATCAGCTATGTGTTCTTTCATGCGGGTGTCTATGCTTCTCTTGGTTTGACCAATGTATGAGAATCCGCAGTCACAATCTATTTTATAGACCCCTACATCTTGTAAAGGTAGTTGGCACTTGACGGATGGTAAAAATTGACTTATCTTCGTTGGTGGCTTGAAGTATGTGTTGATTGAAGCTCGCTTCAAGATGTAGCCAATCTTGTCAGTGACACCCATTACATAAGGCAGTATAGCAGGCTGGCGCTCGACTGTGGCTAGCTTTTCTCGGGATCTGTGACAGCGGCGCGGCTGTTGGAGCTTGTTGTCTTGCAGTACTTGCTTGACATGTTGAAGCTCGGCGTCCAGGTGTTTCTTGTCACAGATCCCGTGGGCTCTCTGAAACAAAGACATCCCCACGGTAGCTAACTGTTTAGGATGGTGGTGAGATTCATCGTTTAAGTACCTATTTGTATGGGTCCTTTTCCTATACACAGTGTGGCTCAAAGTATGATCAGGATTCCTGATGACAAGTACATCTAAGAAAGCTAATGAATTGTTTGCCTCTAATTCCATAGTAAATTGGATGTTGTTATTAATGGAATTAAGATGTTCTAGGAATACACTTACACTATCTGTTGGTAATATTGTAAAAGTATCATTTACAAACCTTTTATAAATCCTGGGTGTGATGGGGGCAGTCTGTAAAGCTCGAGACTCGAAGTCCTCCATATATATGTCGGCAACAACGGGCGATACTGGGGAGCCCATTGCCACACCATCGACCTGTATGTAGAATTTATTGTCCCACAACAGATAGCCAGTTGCAAGCAATGCTTAGGTAGTTCTGCATATTCCTCAGGCATATTGTACTCTATTAGCTTCCTTTTAGTTATTTCAATACAGTCATCTACATAATAATAACAATAATGACTGGACATCAAAACTAACCATTGTTTCATTGTTAGTGAGACGTAGGTGTTTAATTTCACTCACAAAATGGTATGAATCCTTTAAATGTGCTCTCGTGTTGCCTCTGAGTGGTGAGAGTATCTTCGCTACGTGCTGAGCCAGTCTGTAAGTTGGTGTGTCGATCTGACTCACAATAGGACGTAGGGGAGCGTTTTCCTTGTGTATTTTTGGTAACCCATACAGCTTTGGAGGTTTAACGTAAGCTGGTATTAATTGTTTAACGTCTAGATCAAGTTTTCCGGAGTATTTATGTATGATGTCATATTTGCCCATGCTTTGGCTCAACTTGCAGTCGTTGGCATAAATACCAGCGCCTGATCCTGTTTCCATTTTGGAGCCATCGGTGTACCAGATGAGACAACCCTTGTAAGGGAATTGTAGACCTTGTCTCAATTCGTCCCTTGTGGACATGTGTACCTTTATTTTAAAATTCTTTTTCTTTTTTCGTGTCATGCATTTGGTTTTTATAATGTTCTATGAACAATAAGAAACCTCACCTAAATACCGACCGACTACACACACTTTCAAAACCAAAACGAAGCACTGTTCAAAATTTAAATTATTCTATTCACAAGATCGATACATGATACGATGACGTCACAATACAGCACAAAACTCAACAATCAAGTCTTAATCTCAAAACAGCACAAATAAGTCAAACGCCAATTACCCAAAACAATTTTGAGTAAACAAGCAAGGAATAATTAAGAAGGCACACGATATTCATGACACAATGAGTCGACGTAAGCGCTCACACGCTTCCATAATGACGGCAACTAATTTATTCATCAAGATGTTATCTTATGTCGTGGTAGGCTGGTAATGTTAGTTGATAACTATTACGTAATTACATTGCGGAGTTTCTATGTATATGGAAGTCACGTATGGGCGATTTTCTTTCAATGGTTGTGGGCAAAATAGATATAAACGTTGGTTATATAGTTTCGTATGTGTATCTTAGTATAGGGTGAGGTATTTCTGTTTCGTTTGTGGGGTGGAGTAATTATGGAGGTATGGAGGTTTTCGTAATTGGCGTAAGAGTAAAGTCGCATGTATTGCGCATGTGTGAGGGTTGCCAATGTGTGTGGTATTTATTGTGTGTGCTAGTAACCAAGAGATACAAGTTTTGTCTTAGTGTGTTTTCAGATACGTAGAATCACACTATATTGAATGGTTAGACACGAAGAGGTAATTAATTCACATTTCACCCCAACTATTTTTATTATAGGTCTCACGTGAAAGAGGCTTGATATTACCCTGTTATTGTCAAACCGGCTCATTTTCGAACTTCGTGATGCTAAGATAATTCGTAGTGGAAAACAGAGAAACAAAATAATCCAATCCGACCCGTGAATTCAGCTCTATAGCTCAGGATTAATGTAATTAATTAATTATACCAATTAACAAGAATACTAACTAGTATTCCGGGAAACAGACATTTACCTAGTGCTCTTTACCTACGAATAAATAGATTAAGGTAAGAATAAATAAAAAAAAAAAATTTTACTAATTTTTTTTATGTATTTAGAGCTACCCAAGCAATATAGGACCGTTTTGCGAAACTATCCTGTACGCAGAGTCAATAGTCATTCGTACTTTTAAAAAGTTTTGCAAGTAAATCAGATGGCAATAGTAAATAATATTTTTTAAATTTAAAGTTGCATAGTTAAACAATATAAACACCGGCAATAAATTGAAGGTTACAATACTTGGTCGGTTACTTCAAGGATCGATTATTACGATCCAACTATAATGAATAAACTAGATGCAACGATTCAAAAGCTCTATACCGATGTGTTTTAATAGTGGTAATCAAGTAATTACAATCGCTTAAACCAGCCATTTTAGTATCGAGTTCAAGCGGAGAATCCTGGACACGTGTCGAGCATCGATGTAACTAGTCGCTAAATTACCGAACTCCGATGTTAAAATTAGCATGTCCTCTTAGACTTAAAGATGCTGATACTAAGAATAAACTGCACAAGCTATCTTTTCAAGCATTTTCTGTACCATATTAATATAAAAAGTCACGCCGTAGGCATTGTGCTACGATGCATGTCTACGAATGTCTACAAAATTAGTTACTAGTTTCGTAGCACGTATTGTCAACGAAATGCGTAGAACCAGAACAATTAGTGTTTTTTAAAAGTATAAATAATAGAATAATGGGTTATTTGTTATATTTGAATAGCCCAGGCCGGGCAAAGTGTTATAGGTTTTTCTGTCAATAAATTCTGAGTAGCAGTACGGAGTCTAGTAGCAGCGATAGCTCAGTGGGGAGACCAATTCAGAGGGACTCGACAGACTGCAATTCAGAGGGTCTCAGGTTCGAACCCACGTCGCGCACCTCTGACTTTCGGAAGTTATATGACTTTTCGAAATTATGTGCGTATTGATTAACAATTATCGCCTGCTCCGTGCCTCGGAGAGCATGTTAAGCCGTCGGTCCCGGCTGCCATGAACATCTATGGCAGTCGTTATTGGGAAAGTCAGTACCCTCTAATATCCTGACACTGGTCTAGCCTTAGGATATCGTTAGCTTTCGGGTTGCGGAGGTCAAGTGGCAGCCGCTCCGTGTAAAAACTGATATCCAGTCAAATTCGGTTAGACCAGAAAAGCGGACCCCAAGTGACTTGCGAATAATAAAGGCTAAGAGAGAAAAAGAGTACGGAGTCTAGTACTGTGCCTAGTTAAAGACAATAGGCTTGTTCTCTATTACATGGCACTCCAAAAACATAGCTAACAAAACGTGGATATACACACATTTGCCTGCAGCTGCAGGCAGCTGTTCAATAGTTATGTAATACAAAATCATGGCACCAAAGGTGAAACTATTGTCCCACCCGTGCAGTATGCAGTGAACGTCCTTCTACTCAGAGCTACATAACCTCAACTCTAATTAAATCAGGTTTAATAAATTTTTCCATTACCTGTGGGTGAATTTGTTAATAAGTTCTTCTTTGAAATGCGCCTGAGTTAGTAAACCTACGCTATTTAAACTGCTCAATACTGCCTCAAAGAATTACGTAAGTGAATTAGAATTCACGTTCTTTTCAATTAACCTAATCATAACAGTACGGTGTAGCGCGAGGTTTGCAGTGATTGTTGAATAAAAGATATGTTTTAAATGTCACACATGAATAATTTATTGTTCAGTTCCACAATTAATTCTTAAATGTTAAAAATGTTAGTTAAATGTTATGTAAATGAAAATGTTATAATGTTGCATTGAATGCATCTGAATGTCGCGTTCACAGAAAGTGCACTGACTCTTTATGCGTTTGATGTAATTAGGTAAACGCTTGACTCGCGTATTGCTTACTAAAGTGTTCGGTTATATTACACCGAACAATAACCTTGTAACGTAAAGATGTTCTTATCAAAAGGTCGTATAGAATAGTAAATATTCTCTCTTACTTACATCTGAAGGGGTAGGCATGTATTACGCCAATCTTTTAACTGATCTTAGGTCTCACGTAAAACGGATGAGTTTGTTGCCATCTACCAGGTACAGTTCTAGTCTCCTTATTGCAACCGAGAATTTCTCGAGAAGAAAGCCCAATTCGGGAATTGTACACGAGATTTCATGGACATCACTCACATTTACTATTAAGCCACACGTGCTACGCTACTGGATATATAAAACGCAATAAAGCGCTTTGCTAACAACAGTCAACAGTCAACAGTTGACAGTCGCATTCACTGTCGCTGAGGCAGTCTTTTAAATGACTTTGCAGGCAAGCTGTAATTCGCACATACAAAGATCTAGGCACAATATAAACTTAAATAAAATTGTAAAGTGAACCCTAGAAACATCATTATCAAATAAATTTTAATGAAATTATCATTGAAAAATGTTATTATTCTACTAAATAAAACACTAATGATGCAATACTATAATAACTATAATAAGATTTTTGTTTTGTTTGCTTTTATTGAAGTTGATTTTGATGATAATTTTTTTCTGTGTTTGTCTTAGAGTAGGTATTGTTTAATAATAGGATTGTAACTAGTAAGTAACTGTAAGGAAAATATTTGTATACCAAACATTGAAGGGAATATATTAAGTTACATTTTATTTAAATAACACCAATACGTGTTACTATATTCATAAAAAAATATTTCTTTCCTTCAAAAAGAAAATACTGCTGTTTTAAATCACGAATGAATAAACCTTATTGGTCGATGGCCTAATGTGTAATTCACTTTTTTCATTACTATGCCTTTTTAACGTTATTGCTCTTTTGACCTGAATGATTTATCACTAGCCCTATTCTTAAGGTCAGTCCATCAGTCAATCATTAACCCTGAACATTGATTTTCAATAGCACACATTACGTTATCATGTCGCGTGACTAAAGCTTTCATTGAACCCGACATCTACATGACGGGATCACGCAAAACGAAGGTGATTTTGTGTGTGAACATTTCAAGTTACGTGCCGAAGGGAATTTGTTTTATTGCTGTTTTTGTTCATAAAGTTGTATAAAAACGTTATTATTGCCGACTGTATCTGTTTTGGTTATAAAGTTGTAACGCATGCGAGTATTAGTGTGGTTCCTGCATCAATTTTTTATGTTTTGTAACTGTTTATATTTTATTTGTTAGGTTTTAAAATAATATAAGCAAGAGTATCTATATTATTTACACATATAATAAAATTGTAAATGGTCGATGTCTGTGTGTAGGATACATTTAATCAAAATATTTTTAGGGGTATTTATTTTATAAATACCCCTAAAAATATTTTGGTTAAATGTATATGTAATGATTAATGTATATATGTGTACAGTCAACATTTTTAATTATTATTTTGGCTTTTATAGCTCTTGCTATAAAATAATAATATTCTACCACATACACACAACACCATCTAGCCCAAACTAAGCAGAACTTGTACTATGGGTACTAGACAATGGATAAACATACATATATACTTTTTTTTTTTGTAAATACATACATATTATACATAGAAACACCCAGACCAAGACAAACATGCATGTTCATGCACACAAAATGTTTGACTTGTGCGGGAATCGAACCCGCGACCTCAGACCTGGCAGCCAGTTACACTAACCACTACGCCATCGAGGCCGACAAACAAAAGCCAAAATAATAATTAAAAATGTTGACTGTCCGTCTCAGTGTTTAAAGGAAGGCCATAGTCGACCACGCTGGCCCAGTGCGAATTGGCAGACTTCACATATCTTTGAGGATATTATGGAGAACTGTCAGACATGCAGGTTTTCTCACGATGTTTTCCGTCACCGTTAACGTGAACAATAATTGACTCTTTAATAACTATATAACTTTGAAAATGTAAAGATGCTTGGAATCTTACGATCGTTGATATTAAATTATAATTGCATTTAGCTTCAGTAAATCATATCCTGCAATATATACATTTTTTACGTTATTTAATATGCCAGGGATCTGTTAAGAAGTTTTCGTTAATTAACGATGTTCTATACTAACACTAATTAGCGTACCTTGTTCAGTATTAATTATTCTGATACTCTTATAATTAGTTCCCTTGATTGCACGATTTTCTTCGAAACAAGTACGTGTAACATAGTATCAGTAGTATAATTAGAACTACCTACAATATTTTCCTCCAAAAGAAGGGAAATATTAATAGCTATGGTTTCAAGATATTTGTCTCTTGTCATTATGTTATTATTGCCTTGGTGACGCAGTGATTCTGAATACGACTGCTGTGTATTTCTGGTTTGATTTTCGGGTGGGGTAAAATGTTATAAGGCGATTGATGGTTTACAAAATTTTCAGTATTAACACGCAGTCTTAAACTGTGTGCTTGTTATCAGCAATAGCAAAGTGATATAATAAATAAAATAGTATATAAAATACTGTTGCTTGCTTTAAAAATATCTATATTTTTCAATTCTAAGTAGTTTTATACTAAATATTTCTCTCACTTTGTAATTTTAAACATACACAAAATCGTTACATTTGATACCTATTAGACGAAAGGTCATAATTGCCGTACGACGCAATAAAAAAAAACTCTTGTCCAAAAATAGCAGCAGCGGTCACATTGTAACTTTTTAATAAAAAATAAAATGTTTCAATGAAAAGAGAGTAAATCAGCTTCCCGCAAAAGTTGCGCGAGTTAATCAAGAAAGACTTGCAATGGCAGCGAGCCAACAAAGGTAGTTTGTAATACTCATTGTGAACACACTATTGTTTTCGTTTAAATTGGCATTTAATCGTTCGACGATGGTATTTTTCTTATACATTTTATAGAATACTTACACAGCTTTTCTTTCGATGGCTTCGCGTGCTTGTAAAAATATACATGTAGCTTGTATGACTCAAGAGTCTATCTTTATATTAGTAAAAGATTGTATTAGAATTGGGTCAATAGTATTAGGTATTATTCACCACATACCAATAAACAAATTATAATGCTATTTATTGAATCTGATAGATTGCCAATAGACGCCAAGTTAAGCTCCTGGATTTATTTTGTAAGTTTCTTGAATTGTCTGTTAAGCAACTAATAGTAAAATATTCATTTGTTTTAAGAGGATTAAATTTTGTGTTTTAATAGTATTAGCTGGTCTTGTTAGGTATAAAGCGCTGAAACATAAATAAATTGTTTAAGAAATCTCACCTATATTAGTCAAAATTGTGCTTTTAAACATCTGTTCCAGAAATGGAGTGTAAAAAACTTCGTATTCATAACTTATTTCCTTTTGAAATTAGTATAATAAAAAAGTGCTAAGATATACACCTCGCAGTATACCCCCTTGATAACAATCATTTTTATGGGATTCAAGCGAACCGTTCGACTATGGTGATTTGTATTCCGAACACGAAAGTGTATAGAGAAAAAAGCTCTTAAAGTCCATCGGGACTATACATTCACAGGTCCGAGGCACCTTGTGAACATCTGGTCACATATTAGATGTATGATAAAGGTCCACATCAATCGTCCCCCATCACGGTGACATTGAGAGCGATCCACAGCGAATTACGTGTCCGATACACACATCTTACGATCCCTCATAGGAGAACCTTTTCAAGAAGTAATCCTTGTGGAATGAGCATAGGTCATATGAGGCTACTTCTCTTATTTTAATGCTTTTGTTTATTACAAAGATACTCTCTTTATAAGGTAGTTAAATGTTCTGTTAAATAAAAAAGTATACAACCGTACAAGTACTTAGTCCGGAGTACTAGGATAGCAAACAGCAGCAGGAAGTCGTAAATACGGTTTTATTTTAAATGTGTTGGAACACAAGCATTGTGTGAAAGTAATGGCGCCCAGGGGTCATGTAACTCGCACAATTCTAGCGCATTTTATTCGCGACCGGGCCATGGAGCCAGTTGTTTAGTACTCATATATACAGTTTATTACGTCTTGCGTATTTTAAATTTTATTGTTTAAGCCAAATTTCCTGTTCACCGAGAACCAAAAGAAATGTGTTTCAAACATTTAAGTGGATTCCATGAAAAGATAAAGCTAAACTTGGTTAAATCTCTTGCTCAGTCTAAAACTGCATTAATATTAAATTCATTCCACGTATAGTGGGCGTTTAAAATTCGCTGCAGTTTTGTTGAAAATACATTTTATAAAAATGTTCAACAAATTTCTTTAGCAGCAGGCATGTAGTTTATGAATACGTACACGCCAGTTGTAACATCCGTCCTACTTGAATATGTGATGGACCGACAAACGCTTGCTACTTACCGTATAACAACAAAAATGGGCCACTGACATCTAGATAAAGTGGACATTAATTTATTACACGAGACGTTACATTTTTTCTACGCCATTTTTAACGATGTGGTCTGTGACACGATGCCGATTCCGCAATTCAATGTCATCGCACCGTGCGAATACCTGTTCCATTTTCCAATTTGCTTCTTTATTAGAATTCTCGGGGCGTTCGAAAACGGCAGGCAGTTTGTTCGTGGTCACAGCTCCTGGCAATTTCGCCAACGTTTTTATTCGTATTTTCTTTTAATTCACAAAGCACCGGTTTGTACTAATAAATCTTTACTTCTGCGAGCACAATGCGGCTGTCGTACGTCGAATGCTTTTTATAAAAGAATTCTACATTCTCAAAAGAACTTATTCTCTATAAGAAAAACGTGTAATATATGTAGGATATATATTGTTAGGACTGGAAAACTTATTAGCACTAAATGTCTAAGCTCAAGGAGCAAGAGGTGGTTCCCATGTGAATTGGTCGGATATATTTATTGTTTGCTCTCAATGTTTCGAGTGAACTGGTGCTTCGACTGTCACTTACATAAAGAAATTAAACTGCTATATACGGATTTTATCGCGTTGTTTATTTGACACTTTATTACAAAATTTTGAAAATTGTTACACTACTACTACTATTAAACTTTACTAATTTTTAAGCTAATTAAATTATTATTAAACTATTTAGATTTCATTTATTTTTACACTTTCCCCGACGTTTCGGTTGCTTTTCAGCAGCCATGGTCACGTTGAAGTCTGCTGTGTGTGAACATGTGCAACAGGGGACCAACCACTACCTGAGATTTGACAAACCACAGATTCTCGCTAAAGAACACCGATTCCTACCAAGGATGCTTCGCGAGGCTATTGAAATCAAAAAACATCCTAATTTTAATAGAGAAGATGGTTGGAATGTACCACCAGCTTGGGATCCAATAATACAAATAGTCAAACCCAAGAAGAAGCAAACCACAGCTAGACTTCATGATACTTTGAGCTCATTCTGCGTAAATAGAAACACCAATGATTAAATTATGTTCGGGTACTTTGAAATAACTACACTGGAACATTGAGACAACTGCCATCTTAGTCTCCCCGTGACCATGGCTGCTGAAAAGCAACCGAAACGTCGGGGAAAGTGTAAAAATAAATGAAATCTAAATAGTTTAATAATAATTTAATTAGCTTAAAAATTAGTAAAGTTTAATAGTAGTAGTAGTGTAACAATTTTCAAAATTTTGTAATAAAGTGTCAAATAAACAACGCGATAAAATCCGTATATAGCAGTTTAATTTCAATGAATAATATTCGCGTAAATAGAAGACAATATTACTTAAAGAAGTTAAAACTAATAATTGTGTCGGTATCTGGGGAATCGATCAGACCGCCGTATCTTAACTACTTATCGGTCCTTTTAGTTTTACAGCTACAAATAGCCTGGAATCACCAGCGGAACTAAATTGCTCAATATTTATCCCGAGCTTGTAATCTTTTATGAAAAGCAGCTGAAAGATTGCTGCGATCATTTTATTTTAATAATTCTCCGCTTAAGTAGACATTAAATAACAAAGATAAGATATTAAATTAAAAGGAATATTAATGAATGGAAATATAATTAATTAGTACCTACTTTTCACGAAAAGAAAAATACGTTTTGATATTAATTACTTGTCGGGCTTAATACTGTGCAATGTTATGAAAGAATGTGAAAAGGAATAAGTAACTATGTAGGAATTATAAATTCATACAATTTTGTTTGCATATTTTGCACAAAACGTTCTCAGAGGAAATGTACGTGAGGTCTTAAGAGAAATAAAGATCTTGGTGAATTGTGACAAAGGTGGTACTTTAACGTTAGTGACGGTAGCTTCATATAAGCTTTCATATAAGTATTTTGGGCATTAAGCCCGGGTGACTTATGAACCAAAATAACTGGCATTCAATTTAGAATGCATGTGACAGATTAGGTTATTGTTTGATTATTTACTTCAATGTTGCCAACTGTTAACGGAAGTCTGTAATTGTTATTAATTAAAATTAATTAGACTATATAACTTATACTTACAGATTGCCTACTGTTATTTTTAATATTTTCACAATAGATAATTTTAATTATTTATAATATACTTGAATATTATTAGTAGATCGGTTGACTTATGAATTTGGTATAAAAGCAAGGCACAGTGATTGTCCGGTCACTTCTTGTTTGGCCGCCGGAGGAATCACTTGTACAGTAAGTTAAGTATATTCTTATTTTGTTGGAATTATTATGTACTGTTGTTATATAAAATAATGTAATGTATAATTTATATGTAATATGTAATTTAATTTTGTTTTATGGTTATAATAAACAAACTTGATTTGTTTGTTTGTTTAAAGTAATATTAACGATTTATAATACTGAATAACTGATAAATATAAAACAGTGAAATGTTATTTGTAGTTTCTTTATTAACATACACCATAAATTGCAATATCCTTCATTTAGTTCAGTCAAAGTAAATGAATTGTCTATTACTTATATTTTTTTCCTTTTTTTCTGTATATAACATCAGAAGTGGGATTTTCCTGGCACCACATATACTAATAATATCTATGTTTTAGGATGGACGCTGACACAATCGGTAATCTTCTCAAGGCTATCAGAGACGCTGTATCCACAACACAACAGAAGGATGACGACATCGCCTTGCCGGTATTCGACCCAGACAGAAACGACTGCGGAGCGAAGAGTTGGTGCGACAGCATTGAGTCTCCGCGCGGATTTGAAGTGGAGCAGTATGAAGACAGCAGCTAAAGCCGGTAAGGCCCTGATAGGTTCCGCCGTGACGTGGTTCGAGTCCTGGGAACCGTCAGATTGGCCAAGCGGATTGTGGAAGGTACAACAGTCAATTAACACCACTGTTCAGAATTCTACAGGTTTCACACCGAACCATTTGCTCATAGGCTGTAATGCTAATATACCCTCTATTCAAGCCCATTTAAACGACGTAAATATTTCCGGAGATAACATAGATATAAGAGCAGATCGTGAACTAGCTTATCAGCGTCTGTGTTCCAGGGCAAACAAATTAAAAACTCGATTTGATACAGTAAGGCGAGATAATAAAGTTTTTGCAGTTGGTAATACTGTTTATGTGAACCAAGACCACAGGCGTCATGATAAATTAAGTCCCAGGTTTAAAGGTCCTTACGAGATTTCCGCTATCTTACCTAATGATAGATACTCCCTAAGGGGAATAGGAAATTTAAGAAATATAACTGTAGCCAAAGATAGATTGAGACTATGGTCGGGTGAATGGATTGATAATATCGAATAGTCTAAACATTTGTGTTACAATTATTTTTTAAATGAGATCTTTATAAAATGTAATATTTTATTGTTCCTATTTTAAAATTATGTATCAATGACGGATGTGTCAAATGGAATAAAAAAAAAAATTTCGATTGGAATGAGATCCATATGAATTGTGATTATACCGGTTTAGAAATTATGTATCGATGTCAAATGTGACAAATGGAATGAGAAAAAAATATTTGATTGGAACTGCTGGAGTCAGTTGCTTTGCTTTAGCCCGTCTCATGTGCAGTAGGTGAGGGGCTTTGATTGATCAAAGTACTGACCGTTGTTATTTTGTCCTCTTAATGTGAAAAGTAGGACTATAACAATGAATAATATGTATTAATTAGCATTAAGTTTCCTTACAACAGTGTATTTAGTAATAATTAGTATTAGGTTCTTTTTTTATGTAGTCCGAGAGCGAACTACACGTCAGCATGGCCGTGACAGATTAGGTTATTGTTTGATTATTTACTTCAATGTTGCCAACTGTTAACGGAAGTCTGTAATTGTTATTAATTAAAATTAATTAGACTATATAACTTATACTTACAGATTGCCTACTGTTATTTTTAATATTTTCACAATAGATAATATTAATTATTTATAATATACTTGAATATTATTAGTAGATCGGTTGACTTATGAATTTGGTATAAAAGCAAGGCACAGTGATTGTCCGGTCACTTCTTGTTTGGCCGCCGGAGGAATCACTTGTACAGTAAGTTAAGTATATTCTTATTTTGTTGGAATTATTATGTACTGTTGTTATATAAAATAATGTAATGTATAATTTATATGTAATATGTAATTTAATTTTGTTTTATGGTTATAATAAACAAACTTGATTTGTTTGTTTGTTTAAAGTAATATTAACGATTTATAATACTGAATAACTGATAAATATAAAACAGTGAAATGTTATTTGTAGTTTCTTTATTAACATACACCATAAATTGCAATATCCTTCATTTAGTTCAGTCAAAGTAAATGAATTGTCTATTACTTATATTTTTTTCCTTTTTTCTGTATATAACACATGCATTAATTGTGCTTTCGTTGGCTAGCTCCAGGAGATACAACTGAAATAAGACAATAAAAAAGATTTTAGTCAATTAACTTTTAGAAACATATTGTGCATGCCTTATTAGGTAACGCTAGGTACACAACTATGTGGACACGTCTCAGAACACGCTCGAGGCATGTCCTGCCTGGGCGGTGAAGCGCCGTGAACTCGTAGACGTTGTAGGTGTCGACCTCTCGCTGCCGACCGTGATCAAATCCATGGTCGACAGCGACAAGAACTGGATAGCGGTCGCATCCTTCTGCGACGATGTTATCTTGCGGAAGGTGGCGCGCATAGGCCTGTGATGCCGCCATAGTGAATGACGGGAGAATAGGAAACTCCCGACGGCCAACTAATTGAACGCTGTCTGTCGTGCCGGGATGTTACCATCCCATCTGTCATCCGCTGGCATTTCTTGCCTGCTTTTGACACTGCTGGGTGGGTCACTGGTGTAGTTTCAGTTCCAGCGACCCACCTTCCATTCAAGACAGCGAGTTTGCACACCGTGGTACGTTTTGTCGCTAGTACCCGAGACGTTCCAGACGTTTTCCGGGCGAGCCCGACATAACCCCTCCGTTCCCCTTTTCAGAGGAGAGCTATGCGTAAGTGTTAAAAAAAGGTACACTACTATGTAGCTCTACTGAAGATAACAGCCTAATAACTTATGATATATCCCTGCAATAGTCAGTATGATTACCAGAGGTTCTTAAAGAGAACTTTATTCAAGAGAACAAATAACTTGCTAAAACGTAGGTAGGTAGGTAAAGTGTTGAGTGGTTTTTGTATTTAACGTCAGCAACACAGGTACAGGTGTCTGAAACATCAACCCATTGGCTGGCCAATGCTTTTAATGCAGTACCAGGTGTCAGTCATATTTTACCAGCCGGTGATTCGTATACAGTATGCCATTTTACTACCATCCAACTTCATTTAAAAGCCTCGGCAGACAATCATTACTGTTATAATTATCGAAAAGGGTAAAATCTTCAAATATAAAAGTTATTTGCAAGCCAAAGACACGTCTTGTGTTAATATTCTTAAGCTGTCAATGGACAGCTTAAGAATTTTAGCACAAGACGACCTAATCAAAAAAATAAAATGTCTAAATAATTTTATTTAACTTGGCCCAATGAAAAAGACGTTAAGAGTTTATATACGGCGATAATTGTGCTATCAAATCAATCTGTCAAGTGTTGTAAAAGTATTCCTTCAATAATATTCGTTGTGTTTACGAAGAAGGCTCATAATATAGCAGCCAGCAGTAAAAGTAAACGCTGACGTAACGATGACGTCATAACTTTATATGCTTTCATAAAATACCTAGTATACTTGTTACATAACATATTCAGAGTACCTAATTTGTACGCATCACAAAAAATAATGTTAAAGGAAACGTAAGAAAACTTTTACGTAAGTATATTATTCGATTTTTATTCGAAAGCGGCTCGCATTGTCTTTGCAAATAAAGTTTTGTATAATATAATTGAACAAACCCTAAAGCTATACGAATTATATAAAAAGGGGAATACACGAGTACCTACGAATTATTTTCAATTTCCAAATGTACAATTATTGTCATGCAGAATATCTACTTATTTATTGAACAAAACACAAAAAAGGAGAAATGATGCTTTTTATCTATAATCTGAAAGAAATTAATTTCATGTCATTGAAAACGACGCATTTATTTAATAAACTAAGGCACCATCGTAAATATATAGTTGGGCATGTTTCCAACATTAGGTATGCAGGGCATGATTTAACCTCTTGTATGCCGGAATACCAGACATAATAGAAAAAGCATTGTGTCTCGCGTAGATCCACGTTCCGGCATACCACAGGTTAATGAAATCGATCTAAGCTGTTATGTAGAACAATTTTAAAGTGCTTGCACACGACACAGTAGGTAGGTGACGCGGGTAGTGACTTGGTCATATGGGTTACTTGAGCAGGTGGCTCGTGTGGGTAGATTAGTGCCTCAACTTGCATAGTTAACCTGTTCCTTATATAAAAACAATTATTTAATTCTTATACAAATACTGAAAATTAAAATTTAATATTAAATATGAAGAAAAAGAAAATACGTCGGTAGGATTCCTTTTACCTTTGCTCATTAGCCAAATAAGAAGAATTAAAATATATTCTTTTGTGTTTAACTATAAGCACGATAGACAATTGCTGCAATACGGGTAATCCTTTTTTTTTTTTTTTAACGTGGGGGAATGCTTGATGCATACCCCTCCACGGGGGCGGGCGGAGGGGTTATGTCGGACTCGCCGGGGTAAAAGAAAGATGTTAAGAAGAAAATGTACCTCCCGGAATACCGACTAAACCTACCACGGTGTTCCTCGACAAAACCACTATCGACGGGGCCGCGCGAATCACTTTCGCATGCGGTCGCGACCCCGCCGAAGTTTCGGCCCGCCGTATGAAACGGCAGGCCACTACACGAAAGACCTACCCTATTGGCACTTCTATCACTCCCTACTGTCCCCCCTAGAGGGGAGACGGACTCGACATAGAGGCGCGCGTGGGAACACGCACGCCGCCTCTCGGACCTGGTGCTGAACGGATGGCGGGCAGGCCCACAAAGCCCGCCACCCCCAGGTCAAACCTCAGGGTGGCTGGAGGTCATCCCGCGCCCTCCGGCGCCCGGCTCTGCGGTTGGGGAGAGGGTTCAAACGCTCCCACTGCCGCTCCGCCGCCTCCTTGATGGAAATGACTTCCTCACAAAAGGAGGCGACGGCGCTCCACGACCTCTCACTCCGGACCATAGACTGAACTACGGCCGGGAGCGACAGGGCAACCAATCCGACTGCCGCGATCAACTCACGGCGCTGCGATGCCCAGGCGGGGCAAACCGCCAAAGTGTGCAGCGCCGTGTCCTCAACAACGTCGCGGCAGTCGCCGCAGTGGTGACAACCGGGCGTCTCTTGCCGGCGTATACGACACAGGAACTGGCCAAAACAACCGTGGCCAGTCATTACCTGTGTCAGCCGGAAGGTGAGGGCGCCATGGCGCCTCTCCAGCCACTCCTCAAACACGGGACTTACCGCCACGATCGTGGCGTGCCCGGCACTGGGGTGCACAAGTCGTTCCTTCCAATTCGCAATACGGGTAATCCTTATTTAATCAAGGATTAACCCGGCAACTGAGCTTTGCAAACATTTAGACAGAGATAACAATTTTTGTATTTATTTTCTTTTGTACTATTATTATCCCTATTTAAATAATCCCGATTACGTTATCAAAAAAGCTGTAGCGATAGGGTGTCGTCGCAAATATCTTACTAGGTACATTTCATCAGTTAGCTAACTAGTCGTTCCGCGTCCCTCTCTGAGTCAGGATGCGCACATAACCCGCGCAGTATAATTAAATTAGATTAAGAGTGAATGTTACTGTGTGAGTGAAAATAAACTTTTATCTGGAATACCACCTTTGATTTAATGTTCCCACTATACGAACACAAGTGTGTAGAGAGTCTAAGAGACTTCTACAAAAACAACTAACGGCCTTATTTATAAATAACAAGCTCTTAAATATTTAAGAGATTGCATAGTATTAACAAGCAACTAATCATAACATCCTATAAATATTATCTAACATTGAGCTTCAATTAAATAATAGTTAAGTAGCAATGGCGAGCCGTTGGTCAAAGTTTATTCATTAATCAAGGAGTTGAGAGCTACTCAGTGCAGATGAAGCTAAGTATCAATAAACGATATTTTATAAATAAGGCTGAAAGCCATCATGACTGGTTTACGCAGGCACATTAAGAAACTTATTTGAACTTGAGCCTGATTTAATAAGATTGATTATGTATGTATATATTCGTTACATGAAATTTGCATTGACCGTTAAGCAGATGTTTCGCTAAATGTACCTCTACTTGCTTAGTTATAATTATGGAGTGACGTCAGTAGACATGTGATATGTGCATATGTATGAAAAGTATTTTGCATGAGTGTGTGTGTGTACATGTTTCTGAAATTAACAGCATATGTATGAAAATAAAGGACGATGACACATTAATATAATAATATTAGTCCTGTATATTAATTCTCCCATTGCTGGGCACGGGCCGCTTCACAGTGTGAGAAGGGTTAGGCCATAGTCAACCACGCTAGCTCGGTGTGACTTGACAGACTTAACATATCTTCAAGAACATTATAAGGAACTCTCGCATTTGCAGGTTTCATCACGATGACGTGAAAAACTACCGACGGGCGTGTATGAGGATTGTGATGAAAGTGAATGAAGCCAGAGAAATGTGTCAGGATCGTAGCAAATGGAAATCCGTAGTCTCTGCCTACCCCTCTGGGAAACAGGCGTGAATCTATGTATGTATGTATGTATCACGATGACGTGTTCCTTTGCCGTAAAAGTAAGCAATAATTAACTGATTAATACACACATAACGTCGAATAATCAGAAGTGCGTGCCTTTGGATTGAACTCGAGTCCTGCAGTTCAACGGTATCCCACTAGACTATAGCTGCTCTGTTGATGGCATAAACATGACTTTATACGACCAAATAACCCGGTTATCAGGTCAAACATGATAACCAAACGATAACTTCAGCTACGCCTAAGGCAGGCCTATCTTTACGCCTACAAAAGTCAATAAAACCGAATCTTGGCACCACTGACCATTGTATCTCACAAAACGTTACACAATAACATGCTCTGGAGTACGAAGACCGACTCTTGATAATAATTCGGACAATTGGCATGCCGCCCAAGGGTCGCAGCAGCTTGCTTTGAATACCGCAAACATATTGTGTGTACGTTATTCCATATATGTTGGAATTGCTATACGGAACTCGTTTTGAGATGGTTGGGTACATATGCAAGTTTTGTCTTAGAAAGTTTTGGATATTGCGGTAGTGTTATAGAACTTTTCAAGTGTTTCATTAGGATATGTATACACATATATTGTGTTAGTCCTTTGGCATAGGTTTGTGCTTGAACATATCTGTCTCGGATTCGATTAGTCGATTGGAAAAATGATTTTGGGTCTTTGTGTTAGGAAACGTTGAGTATCTGTACGGAGGTTTAAATTATGACCATTTGATTGGCAATGACATAAAATATAATGTACTAGTAATTAATGGCATGACATATCTGACACTACCTCTATTACGTATATACTGCCATTAGTCGATATATTGTTAGATGTAATGTTTCTGGTATCTGTATATTTAATTGATATGATTATATCTAGGTATATCATATAATGGACTGCCTCAATAGAGCAGCAGTTATGAATGCGATTGTTGTGCACGCGGGCTTGGATTTGATTCCCTTTGGGGCAAAGCGTTTGTTTGTACCAAGAAATTCTCAGTGGCAACATGGACTCTGAAAAACTTAAACTGTGTCGCACGTCTATAACCTTGTAAGGTTTATAGGTGAGTCATATTTAGATATTATCAGCTATCTTTAGGTTAACCCAACACATACCTAATAGTCATGTGAAAGTTTTCTGTAGTCTACTAAGTAGGTACATATACAATTTTTATTGCCTTTAATGGCAAATGTGCTCAGTCAGGCCTCTTGACGGTAAATGTTAATCGCTGCTCATAGGTATTCGCAATGTCAATAGCATACATAGTCAAGCTGCTACTTACCGTAATATAGATTTGTTTTTTTTAAAGACGTCTCTTGCACTTTGACTGAATCTTTTACAGCCAGAAATTTTACAAAAATTCAAAGAACGGACGCAAAGAACACTCAGTCTCAGAACTCTATTTTATTTCGTTTAAACCTTGTTCAAAGAAACTTTAAGACTATGTGCTTTTCTTCTTGCCCAGAGACAAGTCTATAATTGCAAAATATATTACAAAGTAAAGTATTTTTAGTACGAATCAAATATTACTAACAAAATCAAAATCAAAATAAATTTATTCAGATTAGGTTACAAGGTAACACTTATGAATGCCAAATTTACACAAATTTTTACTGCAAATTTACATTTACTGCCACGTTCAGCAAAGCAAGGGTGTAGGGCTCATGAGAAGAACGGGCAAGAAACTCATGGTCACTCTTTTTAATCGTCAAGTTTTTGTTTACAAATCATAAGAGCTGTAACCATTTCTCCATGAACTATTACTGAATATACTCAATACGCATTTAATCAAATTTGATGGTAGCCTCTAAAGCAGTAGTATGGTAAATAGGAGCATCCACTTACATGTGCATTAATAATTAATCAAGACAAGGCATGATTGTAGTCCGTAGTTTAATCTAACTTATGAAAATCCTGAGATGTTAATCAATTTTCTACTTTGAGGACATAGAATTTGAATCTAAAATGTAAAACAGCAATCCTTATTCAAAACAGAACACCGTTTGAAGAATAATATATGTACGTTTTTATTCGAACACTTGTTTAGATAATCACATCTTTTACAATTCCCTTAGCGCATATTATATTCAAAAGTAATGTAGCAATTTTTAAGAAAATAGCGGAGGAGAAAAGGAAAAGGAAAATTGAAACTTTATTTTACGAATTTGCCCAACAAAATTACTTACACGTTTTATCCAGCATTGTTTGCGTTTGGTAATTTTGTTACTTTCAAGAATTTTTGTTCGGTCTTTTTGTTACTTTCAAGAATTTTTGTTCAGTCTTTTTGGTCTGGTAATTATGTAACGGTAAAACACTTTCTTTTTCTTTTGATAGTTTCTACGCACAACTACCAGGAAAAGGCTCTGAGATTTCCAAACCCTTGTGTAGCTTTCGATTTCCAGCCAATCCCATTAAAAGAGCGCAGCACTATTTATAGAATCCCCAGCACTATGATGATACCTATGTGTATTCGATACCTATCCACCATCGTCCCACCATCCACCAATTGGACCTGTCCCAGTTAGGGCAGTGCCAAACTGGGATATTGGCTGCGGCTACATAAGCCTTATAATGGCCTAGATGTAATATTTGTATTGGGTGTTATTATTAGTGTCATAAGCAATAATTAGCACTATTTTGTTGGATTCATGTCTGAAAAAATAAAATATTATTATTAAAAATATTTAAATTGTATGTTAAACGCCGTTTAAGCGTTCCTTAAGGCCAGTGTCGGTCTCGTTGCACATATTTGGAAACCAGTGCTGCCTACCACACTAAACGAATACGTCAGATGTAAATGGTTACAACATATTACAACTTAGCAGAGTTCAACTTTGTTCATCCAGCTCGAATTTCGAGCAGACGACTGGGAATGTACATCAGCATACAGACGATCGAAACCAAATATTACTTCGTGCTATATTCCTGCGGTGTGTAAAGTTTACAGAGACGCTTAAGTTTTAGTTTGCGGTCTATGATAAGATCTCACGTTCGATTTCGAATATGCATAGTGGTATTAGGAAATTCTCAATAGTAACGCAGAATCTGGTATTGCCCGGTATACGGCAAAAAACGTACCCAATCGAATGTGAAACATGACTGGCAAAATGTGGGCGTGAGACACTGTCTACCTCTGTGAAGCTTTGAAGCAATGCAAGCCTGTATTGCTTCATAGCTTCACAGAGGTAGACAGTATAGACTGTGCACTAAGGTATTGAATCTAAGGTATCGAGTTCTCACCCAGCGTTGCGAAGTCGATACCTAAGTGCTTATGCTTCTTGCGGTCAAGAAATTTCCTGCAGCAGCAAGAAGTCTGGATCTGTGTCTAATATACGGCGATAGGTTGTCCCCCTATTATGTAGACTGAACACAAAAATATAGTTGACGAAATGTAGTTGCTATACATAATATACGTAGGATACTGTAAGTATGAATTTAAACTATCTTAAATTATTATAATATTGTCTTCTGTTTACGCGAATATTATTAATTGAAATTAAACTACTATATACGGATTTTATCGCGTTGTTTATTAAAGTGATAGATTATTACTTATACATATATATGTCGCAGAGTGTGGTATTTTTAGTGGTATATCAAGCATTATTAATTTTTAGTTGATCGTTCTTTTAATTTCCTTTTGATTAATGCTTGAGTGTGTTTAGTTGTGATACGATGACAGCTAACGAATGACAACTGACAGATGACAGTTAGTTGATTTGAAGGGACAGACGTTCGTACGACGGTCATTCTATCGAGAACGCTCGGAGCGGTCGGTCATATCGTGTTAAAACTAACCTCGCTACATTCTACGTGATTGTAAATTTTAATAGTACTTTAATCGTTAAATATTGTGAGCACCCGCAGTGATTTTATAACTAAAGTTAGGTTATCGATAAAGATCGGTGTAACGAACATTATTCTAGTGTTATTTCGAGCTTTCCCTCATATCTGACCACCACGTAGACGAACTAGAAAATGAAGATGGGCCTCTTACGCCGTCATATATAAATGTGACCGTCAACTCGATGGCCTTGTCTTGTACTTATAAGTATCTCATTTTTTTTTTATACCATGTGACCTAAACCTAATATGCGTATTATATTAGTATACTAGTATATAGCTAGTTTCAAGACAAAAATTCCTCAGCAAATACCTATAGTTATAAGAGAAAGTGTGGTGAATTATACATTTGATACGTATGTGGAACGAAATCGTTGGCCTCGATTCTTATCGTTTGTTTATTGTAATGTGCCGGGTCCAAGGGAAACGGTTATGTATGAAATTCTGATAGGACTATCACAACTTATTATTTACTGTATTTTCCTGCGTTATCTCTATCCTATAGATTGTTTTTATTATAGTTTATTAATAATTAATCAGTCATGATCATTTATTTTCAATTGAATAGGTAATGCTTATTTTTTATGTTGCAGTAAGAAATAATATTAGTCCTGTTCGTTTAGGCACGGAACTTGTGTTATAAGACAATCTAGGTCATAGTCCTCTATGCTAATGCTTCATATACTTTGGCATACGTAATGATTTACTCTTTGATGAACAGATCCCTTCACAATCTTTTTCCAAAATTAATGCGAGTGGTAAGTGGTGCCTTCGTGTCGCAGCGGTAGTGAATGCGAATGCTGTGCATGAGGTCTCGGGTTCGAATCCCGGATCGGGCCAGTAAAAAGTTATCATGTTTTCTGTTAAGAAATCTTAATAACAGCCCGGAGTTAGGAAGTTGGCGGTGTTGGGCACCCCTGTGTCTCGAAAAGCACGTAAAGCCGTTGGTACGCGCCTGATCTCTCTCCGGTCGTGTCGGATTACCATCCTATCGGATCATGAGAGTTAGTGAACAGAGAGTGCACTTGTGTTTGCGCACACGCTTGTGCACTATAATATCTCCTGCGCAGATGGCCAGTCTCTGTTAAGATTGGCCGTCGTGACCGAAATCGGTCAGGAGGACATTCATTATTAATTATCTATTTACCATGCGTATAACTAAAAAAAGTCAGAATGCGTGCTCAATAAGATCTCTGGCTGTTCGAGCTCTCCCCACTTCGTCAGTCGCTAAAGTGATAGCCATGTTGTTTTATTTAAATACTTCTAAAATATTTTGACTGGCTAGGTGCATTGTGTTCTTTTCTCGAATCTTTCTCTTTTCTGATTCTATATTACTTTATCAATCATACTAATATTATAAATTCGAAAGTAACTCTATCTGTCTGTCTATCTTTCTGAGTGTTACCTTTTTACGGCTAAACCACTTAACCAATTTAGATGAAATTTAGGACACAATAAGTTTAAAACCTAGGTAAGGACATAAGCTACTTTACATTGATGTAGGTACCACGCAAGCAAAGCTGCGCGCAAAAGCTAGTGTGATTTAATATGATAATTATACATTACTTTATTATTTTGATAATCTGTAATAAAAACACTTATAATAAATTTACTCGATGCTGTTAGCTAGCAAAATGACAGTTTTGTAACAACTACAATTCTGCCTAAGCCTTCGCGGCTACACGGTTGCTTATAATGTTAAAGTTCAGAACTATATTGAAGTGGTATAATACCATTGTCTTTAATAAGCGTCGGCAAAACAACCGAAACTTACTTTCTCAGTTAAGTTTTATTCAAAGAACTTGGAATTGTGAATCTCTCGAAATTATTCTGATGAAAATTTGCGAGCCGTGCTCTCAATTCGAGATTCTATTAAATATGTTTTAACCGTCGCGAGATGAAAGTGACATATTATGATCCAGACGTGTTTGCGAAAAAGATTGAAGTAAAATATATATTTAATAAATCACAAAATGAGAAAGTAAAATTAAAACTGGCGTAGCGATATATTCTTATACTTGTATTTATAATTTATCTAATTACAGTATTTGTTATTATTTTTTATATATTAAAATAACGGTGTTCTACCATAGTTATGCATGTTATAACACCTTGCAATAGTTTGCATTTAGTTACTATTAAGGTTTTATTTAGTGATGTAGAAATAATGTAACAACTACTGGATATCCAAATAAATCTAATCAATGTGCTGGTCAGCCATTGGCTTACCCTTCATGATATTTCACACGTTTTTATTACTTACAGAAATAGGCAAGTGACGTCATTTAGTATAAGCTGCAGTTAAAATTTCAATCATCGCTTTTATATTATACACAAATCTATTTAAATGCTTTCTCTTGCCGTCTCTTTCTTCTCTCTTAGCCTTTATTATTGGCAAGTCACTTGGGGTCGGCTTTTCTAGTCTAACCGGATTTGACTGGATATCAGTTTTTACACAGAGCGGCTGCCACCTGACCTCCGCAACCCGAAGGTTAACGATACCCTAAGGCTAGACCGGTGTCAGAATATTAGAGGGTACTGACTTTCCCAATAACGACTGCCATAGATGTTCATGGCAGCCGGCAGCACATCAGAGGTGCGCGACGTAGGTTCGAAGAGACCGAGACCCAAAACCCTCTGCATTGCAGTCTGTTGGTCTCCCCACTGAGCTATCGCTGCTATATCTTCTCGCTATCGCTATCGCTGCTTTCTTTTGCCGTCTACTGGTGCATAATTCAGTAGTTAAATCACAAATTTCAGCGTTATGTGCATGACCGGCATTCGTGCGACTTATGAAATTGCTCAAACTAACAATTTCTGTAATATTTCAGGAATTGGACCCGGTGCCTCACAATCTTTTCTTACAACACAACCTATCTACATACATAGTGACCTGTATCCCTGAAGGAGTAGGGAGTGTTGTGGTATGTTGTACTTCCACATTTCACCAGGTATGGTTTTAGGTCAGACATAATAAAGAGCAAGTCTATAATTACCGGGCACACTCACTTACTCCGTATTGCTACAGTAAATTGCTTAACGAAAACCCTAATAATACTTTTCCCGACCCAGAAATCGAATCTGGGATCTCATACACAGCAGTCGCATTCACTACCGCTGCGTCACTGAAGCAGGTTTCTACCTACTTCAACAACAACAACTAAACTAAAAAAATTAAATCTAAAATTAATTCTAGAAGCGCCTCACGCAAGGCATGTACCAACACTCAAATAAAATTAAAAACCGTGTATTTTTTCTAAAGCAATGCGATGAAAAAAAATAATAGTGCGCCACCGAGGTATGCTTCTACCCTCTTCTACAACAACAACCAAAATCAAAAACATGAAGTCTGATATTAATTCTGGCAACAGCGTATCACGCATGGTACGTCCCAACATTCAAATAATTTAAAACTGTGTATCTTTTCTAAAGTAAAGCGATGAAAAATAAATGAATAGGGTCGTTATCGCAAACATTATGTGAATATCATTTGCATTACAGTATTAATTTAAATTCGCCCGCTGCTAATTCTGTTTACGTTCTTTTTAATTTGCCAAGTATTTTATTATACATAAACTTATAAATCTTATCTTATCTTATGTGGGGCCCAGTCAGTGCAGACCGGCGACACTTCGACCCAGTGGGATCTTTTGTATCGACACTCTCCCAATAACGACTGCCATAGATGTTCATCGCAGCCGGGAACGACGGCTTAACGTGCTCTCCGAGTCACGGAGATGGCGATAATTGTCAATCAATACGCACATAATTTCGAAAATTCATATTACTTCCGAAAGTCAGAGGTGCGCGACGTGGGTTCGAACCCGAGATCCTCTGCATTGCAGTCTGTTGGTCTCCCCACTGAGCTATCGCTGCTCTTTAAAGGTAAGAGGTAAACAGATGTGTATCACACAATACACATTTAACCAGATATAGTTTTAGTTTTTCTCATGGAGGAGGGAATAATACATAAGACTAAATCTGGTAGAGCCGTTTAACGGACATTGTTTCAGACTCTGTGCTGATAGTGAGAATTTCTTGACAGAACAACGCTGGATAATTTTACTTGACCCAGAAATCTAACGACTTCATGCACAACACTCGCATTCACTACTGCTGCGCTTTCAGCTGTTTAGTACCGCAGCAGTTTATACGTTTGTACTGCAACTTGACACTTAGGAATCTACTCATTGCCAATGATACAAATCATAGTTATGCTCTAACCATACATACATTGCACGAA
Source organism: Catocala fraxini (assembly GCA_930367265.1). NCBI lineage: Eukaryota > Metazoa > Arthropoda > Insecta > Lepidoptera > Erebidae > Catocala > Catocala fraxini. Next base: position 22,979,163 of record OV884027.1, on the reverse strand, counting down.
ACATGTCCACTCTAAGAAGAGTGAGAGCATGCATTACATTTACAAGATAAAGACGATAGTGTATAATCTTTAATATAAATTTTTAATTTTGTGAGTTAATAAAGACAACTCCTACACTAGGTATAATTTATATCTTATGATAGACTTTAAAAACATTCAAATAACGGACACAAAGACCATCCAGACGCAGAACACTCACAGCCACAAACACTCGACCACTGAAACCACTATGACATCCGTACTTGAGCATGGTTATACAATTTTTATAACTCAAATGTCATATTGACATTGTTTTTCGAATGACAACTTAACGACCTAGAAAGGTGACCGTATTTAAACATAGCAGTTCTATGATTTAAGTCTTTGGTCTCAACAAACAAGATTGTAATAAAGGCCTCTGTTTGTTTCCTACATAGTAGTTTTATTACAGACATATAATTTTATTACACCGACCTTATATGTCGAGGCGTAATGTCTTACGTACTAAGTTAATTCATCTATAAGACAAATATTTGTTTGGACTAACGACGTTTGTTTTGAGACTAGATGGCTGTACTTAATAATATTTATCATTAAGAAACTTTAGTTCTTCCAGTTTATATTCCATTTCTGCCAAAATAAAAAGGAATGAAGTGTAACAAAAATTTCGTCTTTAGAGCATACTAGATTTACCCGCGGCTTTATCCGCGGTAATGATGATTTTTATTAATAAATTTCTATCGCTCGGGAACAAGTCGTTTTGCTGAATGAAATGTACCCGATATCCTTTTCTGTACCCCTAACACCGTGTATGTTAATTTTGTTTGCAATTGCATTTCATAATGATCGAGTAATTAAGACGTGAAAGCGTAACAACTCACATTCAATCTATACTAATATTATAAAGCTGAAGAGTTTGTTTGTTTGAACACGCTAATCTCAGAAACTACTGGTTCGAATTGAAAAATTATTTTCGTGTTGGATAGCCTATTTATCGAGGAAGGTTATATAATATCACGTAACGACCCACGTGAGCGGCGCAGTAACTATAAACGCGGGTGAAACTGCGGGCACATCTAGTGTTTAATATTAGTTAGAATAGTATCATTAAACATAGCCATATCCCTTTAACCTGCCCTTTGACAGCGGCTCGTGTACGAGCCGCTACATTTGTACCGTGTTTGTTACCGGCTCGGATACGAGCCACCAAGTGCGCGCCACTTTAAACCTTATTTTACTAACATTAACACTTAAAACTGTTTGTTTATCGGCTATGAATGGATTTTTCTGATAAAGGACATATCATAAGGTAATACAAAAATATAAACATACGATAGGTTTACATAATATTGTCTTCTATTTACGCGAATATTATTCATTGAAATTAAACTGCTATATACGGATTTTATCGCGTTGTTTATTTGACACTTTATTACAAAATGTTGAAAATTGTTACACTACTACTACTACTATTAAACTTTACTAATGTTTAAGCTAATTAAATTATTATTAAAACTATTTAGATTTAATTTGTTTTTACACTTTCCCCGACGTTTCGGTTGCTTTTCAGCAGCCATGGTCACGGGGAGACTCATCTCCCCGCATCATCAATATATTGAAAATTTAAAATTTATCCTTTGACTTATAATAAATCTAAGCGTAAACTAACAGAGTGGCTTCTTTCACAAACATATATACAATGTGAGGACATCATAGCATGATAACAAATAAATCTTTCTCCCATACATATACACACACTTACACATACCGATGCACACATTCATATCTGCATATACACAATACACACGTAGACACACACATACACTCACCGACAAACGCATTTACTCTCTTCCTTAACATAGGCACAAAATTATTATAAACAAACAATAAAATTGTACCTTTACTAACCTTAGTTATTTAAAAATATACTCGGATGTGGGCGTTAATGGCTACGACACAGTTTATACTACTGTAGTCATTATCGTATAATTATTGTGAAAATGTAACAAGGTTTTCAATAAAATTATTATTATTATTATTATTACTAGACGTTACTAATTTTAGACCCATAGCAGTCTTATCGGTATTTGCTAAGATGTATGAATCTTTTCTCAATACCTGCTTAATTCGTGAAATTTATAACCGTCTTGATAACTCTCAGCATGGATTTCGGCCTGGGCGCTCAACTTTAACCAACCACTTAAGATTTACTGATTATATAAGCTCTAATATAACTATGGGAGGCCAAGTAGATGCAGCCTACTTCGACTTTAGCAAGGCATTTGATCTTGTTGACAATGACATCCTTCTCGCAAAATTTTCAGCTCTAGGCTTTTCTCCTCTCCTTTTGTAGTTTATGGCTGATTATCTCAGAGATCGCAAACAGTATGTCAAGGTTGGAAGGTATAGATCTTAGGAATATTACACGCGTTCCGGTGTAAGCCAAGGTAGTACCCTCGGGCCTACCCAGTTTCTTATCATGATCAATGATCTACGTAGTGTTCTTTGTAAGGCTGAGTGTTTAATGTTCGCTGACGATCTTAAGTTATTTCTTTCTATATCTGAACCTGAAGATTGTGTATTATTGCAGCGTGACATTGATGCAGTTTTTGAGTGGAGTGAAAGAAATAAACTGTGCTTCAATAACTCTAAGTGTAAAACTATAACCTTTACCAGGGCTCGAACTCCAACTAATACTGCCTACAAGCTTGGAGGATCCTCACTCGAGCGTGTGACCACAATAAAAGATCTTGGACTAATATTTGATAGCCAAATGACATTTCATGAGCACATCATGCACGTATCTAAAAGCGCTAATAAATTTCTAGGATTCGTAATAAGAACCTCGTATGAATTTAGTAACATCGCAGTCATCAAAATGTTGTATAACGCGTACGTTCGAAGTAAATTGGAGTATAATGCTGCCATATGGAACCCACACGAAAAGCTTTATACTCTTATGGTAGAAAGAGTCCAGCGCAAATTTGCACGGTTTTTATACAAAAGGACTTATGGATACTATCCATTTTTGTATCCTTCCATGTTTGTGTCAGGGATGGTTGGTCTTGATACCTTGCAGCTGAGACGTGACTACATGCATATTTTGCACTATTGTTTACTGCTGGTAAATAGGGTTGACAATCCCTCGGTACGGGAATCTTTGCACTTTTACGTACCCGATAGTTATATACGTGGTGCTGGACGGAGACAACATCCACTACTTACTTGCCCACCATCATGGCGATTAAATTTGTGTAGTAATAGTCCAACGGCTAGAGCAATTCAATTAATTAATAAGTTTTTACAAGCTGTTCCTAATGCTGACATATTTTATGATAAATTAGGTGAATTATCCAATTCAATATTTCTATTCCTAAACATGACATCTAAATAATTAATAATTAATATAATTGTGTAATGTCCTGTATAATTTGTAATCTGTTTTAAATGTCCAAATTCTATTTTGTATTTTCTAAGATAGTTTTAGAATTGTATAGCTTCACTTAACATATAAGCGATTTGGTTTGTAACTGTAAGCTTATATTGTTCTATATCAATAAATAAATAAATAAATAAATAAATTACTAAAGAGCACATAATGTGACAAAGTTTTTCTGGCTGCTCGGTAAATGGCAATAGGGATACCTTATTACGTGGAATCTAAACCTTAGATCGCGTAATTATTCAACGCGGAACTAAAGCGAGTTTTGTGTAATATATACTATAGAATTTTGCAGTGTCATTGCTATACTTACCACTGTGTTCAGCATTTAATATTCCATTACAGTATTGTTTAATTTTTTTTTTTAAATCGACTACTCTCGCACTAGTAATAATTCCTGTATCCCAGGGGAGTTTACAAACATTCCAACACTGATATAAAGAACACGTACACTCGAAATAACTATTTGTGGATTACACTATTTTTTGCCCCGTTCCGGGGATCGAACCCACAACACTCGGCGCGGTGACAGTGGCGAGGCGCCCACTTAAACCATTACTAGTGTTCTGGATTTATTGTTTAATGTTACAGACAATTAAAACTTATCGTGATTATATTTACTACTTTACTTACTATTTGAGTATTACCTGTAACCCAAAAAATAATATATAAAATATAAAATTAAAATTATATTATTATATAATTTATTGAAGGATTTTGTTTAAACTTTATCTACTTATCAGGGGAATAATTACGAGTACATATTTCATTACAACTCCGAGAGAGTATATAATTTTTAATTCCAATCAGCTTATCTATGTGATGTGAAATTATTTAAGTATATATTCCGATCAGATGAATTTGATTATTTATAAACACATTTTTATTTTGTGCTCTTTTGTACATCTCCGTGGTAGGAGGAGACGTTGTTATAATATAATCTAATACTGCCTTGGGAGCATTTTTCTAGACCCGAGTTTCTAGAATTTTCTAACATAAAAATCTATCAAACCATTGCGCAACCGACAATTAAATTTACAACCAGCCGTTAGCAAGATATTAAGCCAAGAAACCAGCAGTATACTCAATCTACATATACACTAAAGTCAACGACCTTATTTATCATAAGATCTAACTCTTGCATGACTTCAAAGGCTTATCAATATATTATTATGTTATAAGTAATAAGATGCATGAGCTAACATATATCACGAACCACGAGTTCTGAGTAAGCCGGTCTTGGTGACGAAAGTTTCTCGCCACGTCGAAATAGATTTTATACTAGTTATCGTACCGTTTATGACATGCGAGGCTGCGGTGGCTAGTGATATATATTGGCTGTCATTATTTTCTGATGGATCTAATAGAAACTAGAACTCTGAAGTTCGAAACTGTACGGTTACAATATTAGCGATGTCGTATATAGTGCATTAAATATATATAGAGGATTATTACATGGAAGGAATATACGCTGTAACATACATAGTTATAAAATGGACTATGGACTATATATAGTCTAACGTCTATTGGTGTATCCATGAAGAAGTATGCAGAGGTACATAGTACAGTAGTAGTAGAACCTTGCTCATTTCAGTATGAATGGGCCGGCTCGACCGGGGAAGTACTAACCTCTCACAGAATATCGACGTGAAATAGCAGTATTCCTACTGTTGTTTTTCGTTCGGTGAGTGAGAGCACCGGAGGCCCAAACACCCTCTTTCACTCTTCCTGGTGCTACTCCTTTCCACTTCCTTTCCTATAGGGTCAGCAACGCGTAAATGATGCCTCTGGTGTTGCATGCGTCCATAGGCTACGGTGACCACTTTCCATCAGGTGGGCCGTATGATTGTTTGCCATCTTAGTAGAATAAAAAAAAAACCCGTCTACGGCGTATCCAAAAGGAAGGGTAATGATTTTGGCAGTCTGGGTATGTATGTTTTTATGTTCCACCGTAGCGCCTAAACTACTAAACCGATTTTAATGAATGAGGTGACATAGGTTATATAAATTTTAAAGTCGTCCTTTTGAGACCCCTTTTTTCACGTAGTCGGGTTATAGTTTTTAAACGTTTATTGACACTCAGAATTTGCCAGCTACGGTTTTAGCCACACGTAATTTACTCGTAATCCCAAGCAAACAATCCTATTTCCGTTTATCGTACAAAGCTGGAACTTTGTGCTGCGATTACAATTTTCTTGTTAGACACACACACTCAGTAATTCTTTTGACTCGACCCGAGAATTGAACCCGAGATCTCATGCACAACAGTGGCATTCATTACTACTGCGTTTCTATGGCAGTTCAGTGTCCATAAATTATATAATATTAAACATATGTTATGGGCAATAAGATCATATCTTTAATAAATACAACTTTACTGTTTAATTGATATTCATATCATCCTAGATTTTTCAAGTAGAACATCATGAGAACATTGCTTTGCTAGGATCCAATAAAGGTATCTGAAGACTATTTAAAAGGCACGAATGATTTCACGGGAATCGGCCCGTATTTTTATGAAAGGCTCCTCAATCGAAATATGTTTAACCAATACAAAAATCGTACAGTTACTGGCGTGTTATACAGAAAGAACCTCAAAAACGCGTCTCTCTTTTACCAAAATAAACAGTTTTCATTATACAAAATAAACACTTAACATTAAAATACTATTAAGCAACAAGAACAATTCAAATTAACATTAATTTGTTCTGGAACCACCGCTTCACCAATAAGATAGACTGCTAATCTGAAGCCATTCTAAATTCAAATACTGTCGATAAGTAAACCTTAGTATAATCATGAAAAAGAGACGTTGGGAGCACTTCTATTGAAACTTATTCGATGTTTTACGACTATATTCTATACTTTTATATAACTATATTTCGACAAAAGAGTGCGAATTGCTTGAGTTTGTGTGTATGTTGAGGGTAATCGCCAACATTGCACTTATTTGGAAATGGAACTGTATCAATGGAAAAGGCACTGTATTCCAAATGAACATAGTCTATTGTATATATTATGTTCAACCCGGGTGACGTCCAGTAGAGCCGTTAGGAACAAATAAGCTAGTTTGAGTCAATGTCTAGTTATAAGCATATGTTAGTGCGATTGTACCCTCCTGTTTATTTATTTTCCATTTTAGTGCTATTTTATAAATCTCCTGTAATTTCTTAGTAGCAGTACGGCCTGGAAATGTGCTCAATAGATGACAATAGGCTAGCTCCGTACTACCAGGAACTTAAAAACCTAGTGATGTGTAACTGTAATACACCTTTGCTTACCCTTTCGGGGATATGAAAACATAGATCGATATATAATTATTATTATCATCCGCCCAGTTACCAAAGGGATCTAGTAGAAAACTAGCGCAAGGTTTGCTTAGAATGGTATTTGCTGAAGCCGATCCCATGGCATAAATTATTTATGTCATATTTTATATATATTTTGTCAAATAAATTATTTATCTTTCTTTATTTTCTTTCTATAAACATATGAATTAATTTCAAGACATGAAATCTGTCACTTTTATAATACCAGAAAACAGGTATGTAAAACTCTCATAAGAAAACAATACACACATATTTTACATGCACACATTCCAGTGATTTATGAAGTAAAAACCTCTTTTGTTGCCGCACTGAATAAATGTCTAGTAAGATTCATCTCTTCTCATATTGTAATGCATGTGAACGGTAACAGATGGCGCCACATGCATCGCAAGCTCGACTGAATACGTCGCATTGCCAATCATCCATCATGACTGACATTCAATTTAGTATCTGCTCGAAGCATGCACTTTTTCTGCCGAAGCGAAGTGTATTAAGCTGTATAAAAAGCAGCGGTGTCATTTTCAAACTTGTAGTTATGATTTTTCTTAATGTACATATATACCCGTATGGATAATAATTCAGTGTGCAGAAATATATTTCGTTTTGGGACTAGTCCCACCCACCACTGTAAAACCTGTGTAGCCAGGTTCAGCAGTGATGACCATAAAAAACACCGAGTTTTGACACTCGTGAATTCTCGGGAAAATTATAATTGACTTGGGTTTCGCAACAAATTTAACCAGAGTCGCAGCGATAAACCGGTGACCAGACACGAAAGATTTAAATTATGTCGGGTAGTTTAAGAATTGACAGATAAATCAGAACTATATAAGTGGAAAAATATATGTATTGAGGGTAGCAGTAAGTATGTATGACCACTCCCTCGCTAGGCCTTATCAACACTAAAATAAAGTGCACAAAGACCAATCAGATAACGGCAAAACCATTTGTAGATTGTGTATAGACGTTACTGTGGTATAAACTGGATAATTTGGTTTCAATTAAGTTGTGGCATTGTAGTTTTTGTACGCATCTTCGTCTTAAATCTTAAGGAAAAAAAGTATCCAATGTGTTCAACCAGAATAAGGTATTTCTGTTTTCAAGTTCTTCATCTTTAATCGTTACATGTGATTAAGTAATAAACTCCTAAACCTGTTCGCAAACTTTTACATTTATAATATTAGCAGGATATTCAATTGTAAGGAGACGGCGATGTCTACATAACCTCGTGTTATAACCTTGTGTTGAGTTACTTGTTATTTGGAACGGAAAAGTGTTTTATCGTGCGATATTCTGTATGAAATTCTGTCGATAGCTGGATACTGTGACATTGCTTGACACTCTGTTGAATCACAAGGTAAGTCACATTTGAATGTGCGTTTTTGATACAATGTTAAAACTCTAATTTGGTGACAGTTGAATGTTCGTTAGATTGTATTTCACTATTTAGTATAACTACATAATATTGTCTTCTATTTACGCGAATGTTATTCATTGAAATTAAATTGAGTCTCCCCGTGACCATGGCTGCTGAAAAGCAACCGAAACGTCGGGGAAAGTGTAAAAATATATTAAATCTAAATAGTTTAATAATAATTTAATTAGCTTAAAAATTAGTAAACTTTAATAGTAGTAGTAGTGTAACAATTTTCAAAATTTTGTAGTAAAGTCTCAAATAAACAACGCGATAAAATCCGTATATAGCAGTTTAATTTCAATGAATAATATTCGCGTAAATAGAAGACAATATTATACTATATAAATACCACCAGCTTGGGATCCAGTAATTTAAATAGTCAAACCCAAGAAGAAGCAAACCACAGCTAGACTTCATGATACTGTGAGCTCATTCTGCGTAAATAGAAACACCAATGATTAAATTATGATCGGGTACTTTGAAATACAACACTGGAACATTGAGACAACTATCATCTTAGTCTCTCCGTGACCATATTTTTTTTTTTTAACTTGGGTATGCCTGACGCATACCCCTCCACGGCGGCGGGCGGAGGGGTTATGTCGGACTCACCGGGGTAAAAGAAAGATGGAATAAGAATAATGTACCTCCCGGAATACCGACTAAACCTACCACGGTGTTCCTCGACAAAACCACTATCGACGGGGCCGCGCGAAACACTTGCGCATGCAGTCGCGACCCCGCCGAGGTTTCGGCAGGAAACGGCAGGCTACTACCCGATAAGACCTACCCTATAGGCACTTCGCAAAAATAATCCCTACTGTCCCCCCTAGAGGGGAGACGGACTCGATACAGAGGCACACGTGGGAACACGCACGCCGCCTCTCGGACCTGGTGCTGAACGGATGGCGGGCAGGCCCACAAAGCCCACCACCCCCAGGTCAATCCTCAGGGTGGCTGGAGGTCATCTCGCGCCCTCCGGCGCCCGATTCTGCGCTTGGGGAGAGGGTTTAAACGCCCCTCTCCCGCTCCGCCGCCTCCTTGATGGAAATGACTTCCTCACAGAAGGAGGCGACGGCGTTCCACGACCTCTCACTCCGGACCATAGACTGAACTACGGTCGGGAGCCAGAGGGCAACCAATCCGACTGCCGCGATCAACTCACAGCGCTGCGATGCCCAGGCGGCGCAAACCGCCAAAGTGTGCAGCGCCGTGTCCTCAACAACGTCGTGGCAGTCGCCGCAGTGGTGACAACCGGGCGTCTCTTGCCGGCGTATACGACACAGGAACTGGCCAAAACAACCGTGGCTAGTCATTACCTGTGTCAGCCGGAAGGTGAGGGCGCCATGCCGCCTCTCCAGCCACTCCTCAAACAAGTCCCTTACCGCCACGATCGTGGCGTGCCCGAGTCTTTCCGTGACCATGGCTGCTGAAAAGCAACCGAAACGTCGGGGGAAGTGTAAAATTAAATTAAATCTAAGTAGTTTTAATAATAATTTAATTAGCTTAAAAATTTATTAAGTTTAATAGTATCTAGTAGTAGTGTAACAGTTTTAAAATTTTGTTATAAAGTGTAAAATAAACAACGCGATAAAATCCGTATATAGTAGTTTAATTTTAATAGTATAACTACAGTAAAATAATTAAAATATACTCTTTACAAATCCGTATTTATACACCGTAAATAGAAATTTATAAGAAAACCCTTTATTTATAATTTCATTATTCAAACATGTGGAGGCTTTTAGAATTAAATCCAAATATTTTATAAGCCTAAAAATAATTTGAATACTTTCTCTTTCTCGTAACACAGGCAGCCCAAAATAATTTCATTAAATATAAATATACTCCGTTTGTTTTAATCACCGAATATAAACTAAAACTGAAACATGAAAAAAACCAATCACCTGATTGTAGCCTGTTTCATATTTATGTTGAATAAATGTGCCCAGTGTTATTTTTACACAAAATCAATACTCTAGTCGGGTCCAAACATTTTCCTCTGCAGATTATTCAAATATTCAAAAGTTGAGTGATCGATTCGTGTCTGGCTGGTATAAAGATACAGTTTCATAGGCAAATCAACTAGTTTGGATCAACAATTGATCTCTGTGTTCTATTTTAAATGCTATGTACAAGAAATAGAAAGAAAGAAAGAAAGAAAAATATTTATTTGACACGTACCACAAACACATAATAACAAGAATAAAATAAAAATAAATAGGTACAAAGATGAACTTAGCAATACGAGAACAAAAAATAAAGTCAATAACAGTAGTGTCAAATAGGGCCCAGTTCAGCATGTGTCAGACGAAAGCCTGACGCTGGTTTTCAACTGGGTCCTTTAGTGACTCACGCATATAAAACCATCTCTATTATAAACAGAGAAAAAAAATAATAGGTATATAAAGGTAAAAATAATTATAATTTATACAGTATATATAAAAACAGAATGATATTCAGTTTACACACAATACACAGATCATACAATACAAAATTATATAGAAATAATAAATAAAACAATTTAATTTACTGCATTATCACGCGCTCACACGACGAGCGAGCCACAGGCACACAGACGCGCAGGTAGTAGTAACACCTTTACATAATACATAATACATATATATATACACATACATATATATATATATACATATACACACATACATACACATACACATACATACACATACACATATATGTGTGTATATTTAAACGAACGACGCATTTATGTTCGTCAGTCCTAAGCTCCGCTGAGCATCAGTTAGGTATAGACGCAAACATCTTTTAAATGACCCAATAGTATTTTGTAGTCTGATAGGCGGTGGTAAATTATTCCATATTTTTGATGCAGCGTAGCGGAAACTGCCCCTAAATGCAGATGTTCTGTGTGGCAGTATAGAGAGCTGTAGTGAGCACTGTCTGTTCACACAGTTACGTTTGCTATGTACCCAGCTCAATTTGCGGTGTAGGTACGATGGCTCGTGAGTACTAATAATGCCGAACATAAGACAGGCCAAATGTAGTTTGCGCCTAGATTTCATCTTAAGGATGTAATTTTTGTTGAGAAATGGTGTAACATGACTCCTAGATGGTATATTAAAACAAAAACGGGCGCAAGCATTCTGGACTCTTTGAATAAGCCTGTCCGTTCGTGCTAGTAACCGCGGCCCGTACACCGTATCGGCATAATTTAATTTTGACAAAACCAATGTCTCAATTAGTTGCACCCGTAGCTCTTCTGATAAATATGGACGCATATTATATAAAATTCTTAACCTATAAAAGCAGTTACTAACCATCTCGGTGACATGTTTCTCGTACCTAAGACTAGTATCGATGTGCAGTCCTAGGTTGCGGGCCTGTTCAACTCTTTCAATAACTTCACCCATCAACGTAATATTCAGACCTTGTAGAGAGCTTAGCTGGTGTTTATAACCGAATAACATGTACTTGGTTTTGGACGGGTTGAGTACCAGAGAATTTTCTTCCGCCCACTCTGTAATGCGTTGAAGGTCCGCGTTAAGATCTGCGATAGCTCGTTCGTAGTCCGTATTTTTAAACGATATGTAAACTTGTATGTCGTCTGCGTAAATGTGATATTTCGTTTTTAACATACAGTTAGTTATATCAGCGCAGTAAAGAGTGAAAAGAATAGGACCTAAAATGGATCCCTGCGGAACTCCCCTTGACAGAGGGGTACATGCTGAAAAAGCAGATTGCCCATCACTGAGCCGTAGTTCAACACGTTGGTAACGGTTGGACAGATAACTGTGAAACCACTTCACTGATCTACAGTCAAACCCGTAGTATGTTAATTTAGATAATAGCAACGAAATATTGATACTATCGAAAGCGCGTGAAAAGTCTAGCAATACCAGAACCGTACACATACCCTGATCCTGTGCATACAAAATATTATCTGTTACATCAAGTAAAGCTGTAGATGTACCACGTCCTTTACGGAACCCAGATTGCAGTGTTGGTAAAATGTCATTATTCTCAAGAAAGTCTGCTAACTGCTTGCACACTACTTTTTCTATAACCTTGGACAGACATGGCAGAATACTTATTGGCCGAAGTTCTTTTATATGCACCGGGTTTGCGTTCTTAGGCAGCGGCCTAATAGTAGCCATCTTCCAAACATCAGGAAATAAAGCCGATTGTATAGAATAGTTAATTATATTTGTAATAGCTGGCAGCGTGTGAGGCAAAGATAATAATAACATCTCTAAATTCACACCATCGCAACCCTCTGCCTTTGATTTAAGACTAAGTATATATTTCTGAATAACTGCCTGACTCACAGGTGAAATACTAAAAACGACATCGCTGTAACGGTGAAATTCGAAATAAGTCATAGACGATAAACTGACCATTGGATTGCCCGGGACGTTCAAGAAATGGCAATTAATCGCATCAGGATCAGAGAAGTCAGCAGGTAGTTCTGTCGATTTCTTGTTTGGGATAAAGGTAGCTTTTAGATTTTTCCATAGGGCTTTAGGATTGTTCAAGTTACTATTAATATTGTATTTAAAATAAGCCACTTTTTCGTGATACAAGGATGTTGATACAAGAGATTTTAACTGTTTATAGTAAATCTTTTTACTCTCCGTCCTGCACTCACGGTATTGTTTTAAAGCACCGTCACGCAATCTCATCATAACCCTCACAGTATCCGTTAACCACGGGTATGACGTTTCTCTGATCAGACAGGTCTTAAGTGGCGCGAAGGCATCGAACACCGCGATAATGTGAGAGTAAAATGCATTAACCTTCTCTGTTAATGTGTTCAAAGTTAAGATACTGCTCCAGTCAACCCCAGATAGAACCCTATCTAAGCTCTCACCACAAATATGCTTGAGAGGCCTATATTTTACCAAGAACGGTTTAAGTCTCTCGCGTTTAATAAAAAAAAAAATCGCACACAATGACTGAATGACTGTTTATATTTTTAAACGGTTCAACAGCTACCCGTTTAACCCGCAGATTCGAACACACTAAATCGATGAGTGTCTCACTCGTTTCTGTGAAATGAGTAGGAGCCGATACCATTTGAGTTAGACCTAGGCATGTTAAAAATTCCATCACCTTTCTTGTTTTACAGTCGTTAGTGTTAAGGAGATTAACATTAAAATCTCCCACTAGCACACAATAGTCAATATTGTTAAACGAACTAATAGTGTTAGTCATGGCGTCAAGAAACAGGTCCAGGTTGAGCCAAGGAGGGCGGTATCCCGTGCCAACTGCAACCTTTTTGCCATTAAACGTAGTAGTAACCCACATTTGCTCAATTAACTCGTGTTTTGGATCTATAGCAACCGCTAACGTACGTACATTAAGGCCGCTTCTAATGTAAAAGCCAACACCCCCACCGCGCCCCGAGCGCACACTTGCCGGCCGCGGCACGTGGCGCAGACGGTACCCGGGCACAGTCGGCGCACGATTCCCCTCGCCAGGACGTAACCATGTCTCGTTGATGCCTATAATATCAAAACAGTAACGCTGCACCATGGCAATAAAGTCATCCTGATTTGTGCCCAGTGAGCCTGCGTTAAGGAAGCCAACTTTGAATGCTTTGTCATGCATTGTTGAAGTTATTGGTTTTGAAATATAAAGCAATAAAAACAGTCATTACTAAAGATGTCTCATTAATATGTAGATTATACATGAAGGTTGAGAAATGTTTATATGTATCATAATTATGTATTACAAAAACGGTGACTATAAAAACTAGTATAGATATAGTATATTTCAAAATTGCATAGAACAAGGTAAATACGAATACAAGCCGTACAGTTCGTTTGATATCTTTTAATGATACTATGAGACACTTCAAAAATAACACAAAATTAATAGCTAAAATCAAGGAATGAAATACATTAAAATTATGGCGAAGTAAGCGAATTTTTTCAAGATTCAGTTGAAATAACAATGATAGGCATATTTTATTACAATTGTACGCTATTACCAAAAATGCTCTTAATATCTTTTTCATTTCGTACGCAGATCGCTTTATCGCCAGGTTTGTTACGCGCAAGTATGCGTCCATGCTTACACCAAACAAACTTCCAGCCATGGTGTTGGCTGGCATCTCGCACCATACGAAACAACTGCCGATTTACCTTAGTAAGACGCTCATTAACATAAAAGCGTCTCGATGGGCCAGTCACTCCTAAGTCAGCGGACATCGCGCCGCGGCGAGCGCGCGCCTGAGACAACAACTCGTCACGCAGGTGGCGGCGCGCGAAGCGCACGGCGAGTGGGCGGGGGCGGCGCTCCGGTCCAGCTGCATCAGTCGACACTACGTGTCGGGGTCCGACACGTTCAGCGCTAACGATGTCCCGTTCCTCGATCGTCAGTCCTAACTTCACGGCGATTTGAGTCGCTAAATGTATGGGATTCTCGCCGCCCGTCTCAGCTAGATTTGCGATCTCAACATCATTTACCAGCATTTCCTGATCGCGATCATTGAGATCTTCTCTGAGTTGAGTCAGCTGGGCCATTGCGTCGCCCCCCACCTTTAGTTCTGAGGGGTCCCGGTTCTCCAGAACACTTATTCGGTCATCCAGCTTCTCAATGTTACTTTTGCAACTATTTAAAGACGCCTTGATATCAGCCATCTCGTCCCTAAAAACCTGCAGATCTCTATTTATATACCGCAGATTATCTCTGAGAATCCTAAGTTCTGACGAAATCTCAGTGGTTAGGTCCTGAGCGGTCTCGAAGACAGTGGTATTAGATGTCATCGCTGATAATGAAGGGCTATGGTGATCAGCTGGGATAAGGGTCGGCGTTGCCTCGGTATGCGGTTCAGTCGGGCTAAGATCTTTAACGTCATCGCGACGACACAACGAAGCGCCCCTTACGGGTGTATCAGCTTTATTGTCAGTAGCCCTGTTCCTTTTACATTCTGGACATAGCCAGGACAGAGCTATAGTGCCTGATACGGGCAAAGCTACACAGCGTCGGTGATAAAGCACGCTGCACTTGTGACATCTAGCGGCCTCGGCCGCAGATATAAATCGACCGCAGCCACCACACTTTGACATGTTTGTTTTTGCTGGCGTAATATGTAAGTGGTACACCGTTCCACCAATAGATGGCACTGTTATAAATATAAATATTTATGGTGGTTTTTATGCAGTAATTATGTCACAATCACGCCGTGGAAAGACAACCTAAGTAGGCTAAGGGTGTGCACACACTGAGACAAACTCACTTCAATGTTTCAATCGGTTTTTACGGAAAACACTTTATATTTATAGTTATAGGGTAGATTTCACAGTGATTGGGGTCCACAAATTTTATTATATGATATAAATGTATGTACACAGAACTACAACACTTGCGAACAATAGACGGCGCAGACAGCGCAGCTAACAGCACTTTTATAATAGTTTTTACGCGAAATAACAGTTCTTTTGATTTAATAGAAGTAAAAAACAACAGAGCTTAATGATCTGGTTTGACATCCGTGACGTAGATAGGTATTTCGTATTCGAATATTTGCAGTTGGAGGAAGGAGTCTAAAATTATATCTGGTATAACTATTACAGGGTTATCTACTAAAGCATTTTGCTTTAGTAGATAACCCTTTAATGTTTACTGTTATATCAAAGATAATGCTATATTAGGTAGTGGCATACAAACAGTTACAATGCAGCAAAAAGCTATGAACCATTTAGAAATTTTTATAGAGTAATCCCAGTCAGTATCGCAGTATTGGGAGTAATACGGTTACACCAACAAATATAATATTTCAACCAATTATTAGACATTTGGTATTTTTACAGTTAATAAAAAAATTGAGTTTATGCTTCTCTTGTCTGAACGCTCACTGAAGATTTACAAAACAATAAACATTTATAGGTTTATTGACTTTAAAAGTTTTGATAAATCCTATCTCATATATACTCAAAGGGTTTGAAAATAACATACACGTACAAATATAAAATAAGCAAATTTCAGATACGTGTAGCCTTTGGCAGTCCGCTTGCTTTGCATATCCGTGCCCAAGAGACTTAGTCATATCAAGATTTAGACAGTGAACGTATCCTTCAATAAATTTCTTCTAATATTATAAACTTGAACTCACTAGGAATTCCTACTTCCAGAGGGTTAAGGTTCATAATATTTTAAAATATTACTGAAGCGATCATCTCACTGCGATAGCCTGTTTAGTTACCGCAATATGTATGCAGGTGTGCAGGGTAATGAGGAGGCTGATGAATTAGCCAGGAAGGGCTCGGAGCAGCTATTTGTGGGCCTCGAGCCATTCGTAGAACTCTCTGAGAGTACCGTCAAGGCAGCTATGAATGCACATGGCAATGATAAACACAGGCTAGAGTGGATGGCACTAAGGGGTGTGGAACGCTCTAAGAAATTCATTGCAAACAGAGCCACGGGCTTCACCCGGAAGTTCTGCGGGTACAACAAGGGCCAAATACGCCTGCCGACAGGAGCGTTCACTGGTCATTTTGGCACCAACAACTTCCTGTGCAGATTGAGATTGGCAAGAAATTTGATCTGCATAGCCTGTGGTGAACAGGACGAGTCCATATCACACCTACTGCGTGAATGTGACGCGTTGGCTGGACTAAGGATGGGTCTGATGGGATTGGCATATCCGAACCCTGAAGACTTCAGGCTTCTCCCTCTTAAGTGTACGCTGCGACTGATGCAGTACATTCATAGCGAGATAGCTCAGGGATAAATCTCGGGGCCGACACAAAAGATTCCACTGGGTCGAAGTGTCGCCGGTCTACACTGACTGGCCCCCGAAATAAGATAAGATACCGCAATATTTCACGTGTTGACCGAAATTGGCAAATATAAATTGAAATTACTGACAGATTATGTAAAACATGGATTATGATTTACATGATATTGTCTTACGTTTACATAAATGTTTTACGTAGAAATTAAACACAGATTTTATCGTGGCTGCAAAAGAACAACGGAAACTTTGGAAAGTGTGAAATTAAATAGTTTAAATATATGTAGTATTTTTTTATACACTGCGATAAAATCTATATAAAGTAATTTAATTTCAAAGAGTTATCAGTTAGGATTTTATGTAATGTGTTTTTATTAATCCGATGGTCAATATATTTATTGGTTTGTTTTTGTCGGTTTCATTTAATTGTTAATTATTTTAGTTTCAGTATTACATTAATTTATTATGTACAAGATTGTCTAATGCTTACTAATTATTGTGAGGTCTGGGATGCAGTTCCTGGATCGGGAAAAGTATTATTAGATTTTGTTTTAGGAAATTCTCGGATGTGTCACGTAGCCCATGGGAACAAATACATAACTGGCGAAATGTGGGAGCAATATAATCCTTTTTTTAACGTACAACGGGGGAATGCTTTGCATACCTCTCTGTGAATAAGGGGAGCGGAGAGGTTGTATCGGGCTCACCCGGAAAAAGATGGAACGTCCCGGGTACTACCGTCTAAGCCTACCACGATGTGCCAACTCGCTGCTTTGTATGGTGGGTGGATCGCTGGAACTAAAACTACGTCAGTGACGGGTACAATACAATCCTAGCCAACTCTTTTTATATTCAAGCAATTTTAATTTGGTGGATATGCAACCACAATTAAGTAAGTTTAGTAATCATTAAAATGTATTTAAATCAATTGTTAATGTTAATTATTTTACTGCTTGTAACACTGATATGGTATTTGAAGTGAGCTTTTCTTATAATCAAATTTCAATTTCCTTATCAAATCCATTGATGATAGTGTGTGTAGTGCAACATTTTCTTATATTTCATAACAAAATTATTGGTGAACGATGCTTTATAATTATTGTTCTGTGGCCCTTTTCATTTCGTTACCGAATAATTTGCATCAAATATTAGTAACATGAAAAATTGCTTTCGAATGATATTCAACACAGTTGTTCTCAAGGTGAAACGTATTGCTGTTGTATCACTTCATAGTATCGCATGTACTTATAGTAATGTTATCAAATTAATTTGAAATTCGAGTTGAATTGTCGAATAAAATATACCAGTTTGTTGGTTCTATAAGGGTTATTTTATTGCGTGCTTGATATTTATTTTCAATAATGGTCCAGCTGTATACAATTTAAGGTTGTTCTTTTTCACGGATAATGAGTTAAATTCATATAGCCTGTCAATTGTTGGCATGCCAAACATAATTGTAAACCTATTGGATCTAGCCACTGGTGTAACACTGCAAATCAATAGGTTATATTTAATATCAATTCGATGCTTTTATGAAGTAATATTTCATAGTTTAAATTCGAATTCAATTATATTTTTACATAAATAACCAAACCGTATTAACTTTTAATTATAATGCTAAATATGATGTGAAATATGATTTCATTTTGCTGATACAAAAATATTTCCTGGAATAAGCAATATGTTTTTTCTACGTAAATATTATTTTTTAATCGAAAGTACGTAGAAAATATATATTAAATACAGAAAACGAATAATACATACATACATAGATTCACGCCTGTTTCCCAGAGGGGTAGGCAAAGACTACAGATTTCCATTTGCTACGATCCTGACACACTTCTCTGGCTTCATTCACTTTCATCACATTCGTCATACACGCTCGTTGTTTTAAGGTGTTCTTAACCTGGCCTTTGTCCAAAACGCCGCCGATCTAAACGAGGAACGTTCGCCTAGGTCTTCCTCTTGCGACTGTTCCATTCACACTAGCCTTATAAACTTTCTTAGTTAGTCTTTTCTCGTCCATTCTTTCTACATGCCCAAACCAGCTTAATATACCCTTTTCTATTCTTGTCACTATATCCACTTACACTTACATTATAACTAAATAAAAAAATCTTGTTTTCCTTTTGTTATAGACTTTATTCATCGAATTATAAGGATAGAAAGTGAAAGGACATGTCAAAGTTTCATTAAGCTTTTCTGTCATGAAATTCTTGGTAGTAGTACAAGCTTTTTAATTGTGCGTGGCAGATGGCATTAGACTAAGTCCCTCTCACGTGGAATCTAAAATCAAAGGTACTAAAATTATAACGTCATAGAACTCTTTCTACCGCTTCATGGGTACAATCGTAAGACCATGCATGTACATAATAATTATATTACCCAATTACAGTTTATGTTATTTATTTACAAGATATGTTTCAAAGTCATTTAGGTCAAAAAGTAGCATTTATGAAAGTCAAATTCTATTGTTCAGTGAGTTTACTATGTTACTTAAGCCAAATTTAGGTTAGTTGCTAGCTCTTATTAAAGGGTAAGGGTGATAAGATACCAGCAAGTGACAGCCACTAATTTGAATCGCTAAATAAATATAATTTTAGTATTTTTCAACTTATATCAACAAGATCTTGCAGTCATACCATAATATATTACTGACAATATAAATCTAAAAAGGAAAACAATTATTACTTAATTAGATTTGATTATCACTAAAACCAGTAAAATATAATAAAATCTATATACAAGTAATAATAGTGATGAATTTCAAAGATACGCTTAGTTACAATTATTTACGTGGTGGGTAATAAGTAATCTTTTAATAAATGTATACTGTTAATACAGTATACATTTCACATAATTTCAGTTGCATTTAAAACTCTCTATTAGTGATTACCTCGAACTAGTATTATTGAAGGCGATAATTTTAAGAGGCTTAGCGCCCACGGCTGCGTCGCACTCCGTGCATGGAACATTAGTTAATTCTGTAAATATTGATGGGTTATTTTAGATAATACTTACATTATACATTTTAGATATGTCGTAAAACTCTGTTGTTAAGTTTTACTATTAAGAAGTTTTTAATAGCAGCTCTGAGTCAGGAAGTTGATATTATTGCATACTGCAATGCCTCTAAAAGTATTTAAAGCCGTTGGTTCTGGTCTCTATTCAGTTTTGTCGGATTGCCATCCCATCAGACTATAGAAGTGAGGGAATAAACACACACTTGAATAACTATATGCAAGTGTGTGCGCAAACAGAAATACACTCTTTCATGCATGCAGGATATGTACTAACATATCCTGCATGCAGAAATGGTGTCCGTTAAGGTTGGCCGCCTTGATAAACATTAATTTCAAGCCTATAGTTAAAGCACCAAATCAGCTGCAAGCATGTGTATCTAGAAGCATTAATATATTTTACATTACTTAATATTCGTTAAAAGTATATAAAACTAGTGATAATTCAAATAACAAATTGCTTTCGTCAATCAATTTTGTTTATCCATTGTCTAGAACCCATAGTACAAGCTCTGCTTAGTTTGGGCTAGATGGTGTTGTGTGTATGTGGTAGAATATTATTATTATTATTATATTATAATCCTTGGCAAAAAAATTGAATCGGAATGCTTTAAGTGATAGCTATCTTTTTCAAGTCAGCGTAAGCTCTTATCCTAACAATTACGCTAAATATTAACTGAAATTGTTAATACAAATACAGTTATTAAGATTAAAATATTTTTACAACAGATTTTCGACATCAATTGCTTTATACGAAACACATTAATACACTATTATTATTAGTTCATTATCTATTGTAGTGTAATAGGTTATTTTTAATAAGATATCGCCCTCGGTAATATCCAGGTCTTGTGTCACAGAGGAGCGAGCTGGCTGATCTGTGCCGACATTAAATAATTGATGAACAGTACACACAGTCCACAGTCTCTACTAGAGATTTTATTATATTTATTTTATGGAGTATTGCTTTAATTGAACGCCTCGACACTCACAGCTCCACGGCATGTGGGCTCGACACCACACGAAATAAAAAATCATGCGGGGCAGTCTTTGGGGACTGCCGATAGAAGAGAAAACTAATTAACTTGTGAATTGTATCGTCGAGCTATTAGATTATTATTTTTTAATTTTAAATGCTTTTGGTGACGACGACGCGAGTTCGCGAGTTTGTTCACCCAAAAAGTGCTCAATGCGCATAAAGAAGTTTACACTTCAAAAATTGTGTCATCCACAAAAAGTCATCCAAGACAAGTATTATTCCTAGAGCAAGATCTCTTATATTATCTCTCTTAAAACAAAATACATAAATAAAACTAAACTATATGACCATTTCCAGTTCCTAAACATAATGATTGAGCTAATTAGTTCTTTTAATATATCTCGAAAAGAAACCCCCATCATAACACCTTTGAAAACGCGTAGAGCAAACATTGTAAACATTTTTACAAGGCTTAAATTCAATGTAGAAATGATTAAACAAATATAAAATATTTATAAGAATTCCAAAGCGAGGCCATCTTAATGAACCGGCCCGTTTGTTAAAAAGAAACATGGAGTCTCGTTCGAGTCGGCGCGGCGCGCAATTGCCGCGACATCATTAGCGAAATGTTATCAAAACGAAATTCGCATAATTATTGCTGTCATCGATTCACTCGCTTGAATTTTATCGATTTTTTACGAACTAGATTGATGACGTTTCCTTAATGTTGTATTTAGGTTTGTGTTGTATCATTGCCTCACACCTGTATCACCCTAAATGTAGGTAGAAATATGATCTTATTAAACTTTATTTTAAATGTAAAACATTTAAAATAAACCGCTCTACAACCCGTATTTTAGTTAGATATGTTACAACTTCAGTAGTTTAATAGCCTTTAAATATTTTAGACAGTAAACATAAAAAAAAGATGCGTAAATAGAAACACCAATGATTAAATTATGTTTGGGTACTATAAAGCAACTACACTTCTGAACATTGAGCCAATTACCGTCTTAGTCTCCCCGTGAAAATATTCAAGAGTTATTTATTAAAATAACCCGCGATAAAATCTGCTTGTAGTTTTAATGTGCAACATTCACGTAAACGTTAGACAACAATATATTTTGACAAATTTTGCTTGTATTTTTAGGTGCCTACATAATATTATGTCGTATAAGGATCGAACTTATTATTATTTGTGACACTCATATTCTATATTTATGAACATCATTATGATACAGCCTATGAGTTTATTTATTTATTGAACATGGGTAAAGAAACAGTAGTATATTAGGAGGATACATTGAGTACTTAACACTAAACTTAACAAATATACTACCCACTACATTTTCCACAGATTACTACTTAAATTTAATTCTGTAAGCAGACAATAGCTGTCATATCGAGTTAACCAATAGTAGCAAAGGTTAACTTAGTAACATATCCAAAAAGAAAAAAAAAGCAAGAAATTATAATAACGGGCTATGGTACATAAGCAAGTTAACTAGAATTAATTAAGTGCGTGCTTTACAAATAATATAAAGTTGTAATTATGCCTATTAGAATAAAGTAATAAAAAATAATATATATGAAAGTTAATAAAAATCTTATCTAATATATGCTTCTTGGACCTACTGTCGTTCCTTTAACATTTCAATGATGCTACAGTTCTATAAATAGCAATAAGTTCTCCTCTTTGATGATTCTAAGAGGAAGGCAAAGGTTAGGTTATGTTAGGTATTATGCTCAAATTACAGTAGCTATATTTAGGTCTTTTTTCTTTTCTTTCTTTGTTTTTAAAGAGACAACTAATAAAAAAGGTACCATGTAATAGAGTCAGGTCTATTACGGTCTATTCAGCACATAGCAGGATTAGTCAGTACTAATCAGTCTACGGCGAATTGCCTTACAGAGCAATTTAATAATACTTTGTCCAAGCCTAACGATCGCAAGCAAACATGAACGTATAATTACGTCATGGCACCAACGTAGCAGTTTTATATCAACATTATAATAATGTTGAATATTATATATACAATCGTGTTACAATCTCTATTTACCAGGAAGGTAAATAAGATTGTAATATGATTGTATTACAATCACTAAAATTATTTACTACAATACGAGATTATGTATTGTAGTAAATAATGAATAATTGTATTGTAACCTAATTTGAGTAGCCTGCCTTTCCTCTGGAGTATTATGCACAGAACCTACAACAATATATCAGTATCAGTTCCAGCAACCTACCCACCATTCAAGGTAGCGGGTTGGCATACAGCTATATACAGCTCTCTTAATGCTAAGCGCCGTTCAATATAGCTGATGATCCCTTGTAATACTATGAGTACTGCCACGCGTTACCGTCGCTAGACAAAAATAAATTAAACAAGGGATGAAGAAAATGGAAAAGAAAGAGGTTAAAAATACAAGCCCCGGGCACTCTTACTCACTGAGTAAAAATTACATTATTACTTCACTTACGTTAATTTCGCCAATACATAATGTAATGCTTTCCTACTTTTTCCCTAGTGAATTTATTTGGTCCGTCACCAGATAACGGTGGCAAAAATCTTTCAAGCGAGATATTACGATATTTAGTATAAAAATGTAAAAACTGCGCCTTAAATAACGTGGTTTTTAAATATAGCAAAACTTAATGAATGAAATACTGCGAATAATTTGGATCTACAGCTACAATATAGATGAGCTAGTTGCAATTTAATCGCAGCTATAGTAAATACTGTATGGAGAGTAAATATCGATAGTTAATGCAATATATGGTGATCAAATTCACGACATCTTGATTGTAACTTAATGCTTTTAACATTTGGGTACTGTTGCTTCAATCCTAGATCGATGTTTTTATGGTACTAAATACCGATTTCCCATTAACTTGAGAATTATTATATCAATTATGAACTGTATGTAGAATTAATATCTTGCTTGCTATCATCCAAACATAATGCTTCTTATTTGATTTTAAATATGGTTATATTAAGTCAAGAAACAGTTTATTCCAATGATATATTTTTAATTTTTACATTTAGTATTAACATTAATAATGTAAAATAATAATTAGTATTAACAAATGTTAATATTAATTATTATTATATTAGTATTAACATTTGTTTATAACTTCGTGTAATATATAATACTCATATTTAATTATTCGTGTTATATAAATCTTGCTCTATCAAATATGAATTATAAGTTACGTTCCCTTTTAATGTTAAAATTGTTTATAACTACAATTATCGTAAATAAAATTATCTTCAAATTGTAATAATGATAGAAATAAAAATAGTTTTCAAATAAAATTGAGGTAAATTTTCGTTAAACCCATTTTATTTTTATTAGTTTTACTTGCTGTTTTATATAACCCATTATGAGCAATTAGTAAAATATTATGAAGATTATTATTATTACTAGTGGTCGACCAGAGGTCAAAATTTAACCGCAACTTGTACAAATATAGATTTTATTTTATATATATATTATTTTGCAGATGAAAGCCTCCAAAATACCTCACAGACTCCTCCATGCACGCAATATGCTTAAAAAGAAGTACAAAGTTTATCTTCACGTATTTATAGATAAATACCTGAAGATAAACTTGGTACTTCTTTACAAATTTACACACATTAATTTTACATTAGGTTTGTTATTATATAGTTAATGAATAATAAAGTGACACTACAAATAATGATAGAATATTAAATTATATTAGTAGCTACACACATTAGTATTATATTAGCAATACGTGTATATTTACAGTTTTGGATTTCTTTTTTGGATGATTTTTGTTCGCCGAATCGTGATCCCTTGTTTAATATATTTTTGTCTAGCGACGGTAACACGTGGCAGTACTCATAGTATTACGGCGCTTAACATCAAGCGAGCTGTATAGCACCGCGTTAGTTTAAATAAATGTTAATATTATCGTTCTTATCATTCCAGAGAAGTGCAATAAAAAATCGTTCGTAATACCAACTGTCTAAGTTAGAAAATACCGCTTCTAAAGCACATTCGTTTTTACCCGGACATCCTCGCAACAAGCTTATTAACAGAAAATGCGCATACTCTTATAAAATTGCTTTGGTAGCACATAAAATATAACTTTTGTGACGTAAGCTCGTAGCTGCGTATTATTTGCTACGATAGGATTGTAGCACTTGCTACGCCGCTACATGTCATTACGTATTAGTGTGTTTATTACGGATAAGATTATGACTAGAAAGCTAATGCTATAGATCAACAGCTACATATGTGTCGGCTCTATCATTAACTAGGTTATAACTTTATTTATGGTATATTTATTGGGTCACGTGTAATGAAAAATATTGATGAGATTGTAGATTAAAATCTGCATTGACATTGATAAAAAAAAAACATTGTTTCTGACATAGTATTTTGAGGAAAAGATAGATTTATATTGATATTTTTAATATAAGGTATATATTAAAGAGAGCATCGCATATTCTCTTTAAAGCAATTTGTGATGATCTTATGTGATATGGAGACGAAATAAGAAGTGTAACTCTATTAACTAAAGTAGCAAATACATTAGTAAGTTTGAAGTGGCGCTAGCTCAATAGATGACGCATTAAACTTGCGATCGAGGGGTGTGAGTGAAATCCACAATGTCAGGCATTGCAATGCTGTCGTGAGGGCTTTCCTAATTCCCTCATTCTAGCTTAGCTTTAGAGGTTAACAAGAAAAAAACTAGCAATATGTAATAATGATTGCTAGTAATTTTCTTTTTTACAAAAGTATATAATGTTTATCATGTTTCATTTCAAATTATCATATTTATCATAAAGAATCCGTGAAGGCTCACTTCGTAATAAGTGAACTTAAAACGTAACTGAAGTATGCGTAGGTGAACTGTAATGAAAAAACACTTCTAGCATTTATCGATGTTAGATGTACATCCCTGTTCATCAAAAGATGACTTTCAAAACAGTCTCAAAGAAGGACGTTTTGAAATGAGAACATTTAATTATGACTTGACGAATTGAATCAATATTCGTATTCAAATTGAGTAGTAGGACCTATTGTGTATGTGTGTTGTGTATTGTGTGTGGTTTACACAGATGTTTCCTAGAGCTGGTAAAGCATGACTAGTATTACTGCTGTTGGTATGCACAGGCTATTGAAACTGTTTGCTGTCAGGCGGACCGTATGCCGGTTAGCAACTATAGTGGTATAAAAAAAAACTAGAAGCGAATTTCGGACGGGTTGTGCTGTTAGTGAAGGTGTCCGCCGATGCCAATCATTTGGTGAAAGTACTAATGTGCTAATGAGTCAGAGAAATACCATTGTCACTATGTTTCACTTAATAAGTAAAGAGTTTAAAGTTCATAATTATTAACTTTCTTAATTCTTAAAACTTGATTAGGTGGACGATGAAAAACAGTGATTGATATAAAATATTTCTTGCTCCCCTTTATCTTTCTTTTCTTTTAAATCGCTTCTTTACGGCTAGCTACGCGTATTGTCGATATCATAAGTAACTGCCTACTGTCAGTAAAGTTGTTTACTTGTTTGCACCTAGTTCGATAAAAAAGAGGGGCTAAAAAGCTTCTCGACAAGACTATTAGCGATTAGTAGATTAGTAGGCAGACAGATATTTATATCAGGTATTGCGTAATGCCTAACTTTCTATAAAATGGCTAGACGCTAGATTATTATAGAAAACATATTTCAAACGTAGTGCGGTGTTTTATTGAGTACATGTGTGTTTATAAGTTGCCGCTTACCATCAAACGGATGATTTGACGAAATAATGTATTCTTACCATTACCCGAAACAGCAATACCAGACATAATAAAAAATATATTCTGTCAGGCCTCCGGTGTGCAGCTGCGACTCAATAGGTTAATAAGCTTTCCTCGCAGCCTCGCCTACATAAGTTCCAAGGAAACGCACACCGGTATTTAAAACATCATATTATGTATTAATCCAGGTCATGGTCTATCTGAGTGCCAAGTTTCATCCAAATCCGTTTTATTTTATGCGTAATTGAGTACCAAAGGTCTAAACAACTTTGTAAACCTTCACATTTAAATATTAGTAGGATACTCTAGTGTAGATATAATAACTTTATAGTATTGTATTTTATGTTGGTAAGGCCAATTTTTCAATCGTTAGACGACTTTTATCTGAGTAATAAATATGGTAGAATGTTATAATTTCTATAAAAAGCTGTCAAAACGCCAAACATATTAAAATTAAAAGTTATCGATTGAAAATTCGCCCTGAAAGCTAATATAAATATAATATATTATTTATTTTATTTCCAGCCTTAAGTGTTACATCACAGGCAGGGGGATGTTCCTGTATTTTTTTGTATTTGCGCTACAATGCGTTAAATTGATTTAATTATGATATATTTATCATAATATAGTTATCATAATATTATAGTTAATAAGTTTTGTCCAAAATACGATTGTAAGAGTATATTTTATTAATTAGGCTGTTTATCGATGTACGAGTTTGTTAATATTTTATAGTTCAGATATAATTATAACTAGTAAATAATTATAAATAGTAATTAAAGCCGAAATATTAAATATTATATTATTTAAAATAATTTAATAAACTATATATTTTTCAGAAAACGTTTAATTTATATAATTATTTATCTCGAATGGTATTAAATTGCATTGAAAATAGTTGCTGTTCATTTACTTGTGCTTTTATTTTACAAAATACAATTTTTTTTTTGTAAAATGAAATTTATATCTTTAA
Organism: Catocala fraxini; assembly: GCA_930367265.1. Taxonomy (NCBI): domain Eukaryota; kingdom Metazoa; phylum Arthropoda; class Insecta; order Lepidoptera; family Erebidae; genus Catocala; species Catocala fraxini. The sequence goes on along the minus strand of OV884027.1, from coordinate 22,951,525 downwards.
ATATATATGTATATATATATATATATATATATATATATATAAATATAAAAATATTCCAAAATAATTTTAATGCAATAATATATCAAAAATTTTAGGTATACAGCGCTTAAGCTGTATTATTATATGAATAATGAAAAAAAATATAATTAACATTGTACTAGAATAATAAAAAAAAAGAAACAACAGGCTTGAAAAATAATTATTTGATTATTACTGATTATTTGAATTAATCCATTTATGGCCTATAGAAAAGGTAAATAATTAATTAATTATAATTGTATTATTATTAAAACATAATTTAATTAATAATACAATTAAATTTTAATTGTATTTTAATTAAATTATGTTTTAAAAGACACATAAAAGGTTAATTCATTTTATTATTCGTTTACAAAACATATTACTTCATGCTGTACTTAGATTATAAGGCAGACCATTGCCGTCGGACACGACCACGCGTATATACGACTATTACGCTATTATTATTAAATATCAAATACCCTCAATGAAAATTTAATTTTAATAGTAATAGGCTATTTGTTCAAATATATTAATAAAAGAAAAATAAAAAAGCTTTTCCATAAATACGTTATTATTTTAAACACGATTATAAAATTTTCTGCTCTCTGACCTGAATACCGATTAATAATTTAATTTATTTGTACATTTATTAACCCTTTTTGGTCGCTATTGACGATTTTTTTACCAATAAGATATTATATGTGTATATAAAAAGCCTAAAATACATCCTATTTTAAAACAATACCTTTAATAAGCTCAATCTATCAATTAAAGCTATTATTGGTCCTTAAAACTATATACGAGTAGCTATATTATAGATAACTGTTACACATAATGATAATTATATTAAACGAATAAGTATAATATTTATTACGACATACAATCTGCATACGTGATTCCCCGTATCGTTGAAATTAATATGCCAAATAGAATTTTACTACTGCAATATAATAATGAGATATGTTCTGAAATAATTACGAGTACATCGTTAATAATCCAATCAATGTATGGCATATACACGCGTTCGATCATAAGCCATCAAAATTCAGTCAATCGAATACAGTTCAAACCAGTATTTTAACGTGCATATCGAATAAACGGTTTTCATTTAAAATGCATACATTTTCTTTTTTATATTAGGCGTTAATATACATAGTATTAGTGTGTATCGAAATTCTTTCAGAACTGTCAAATAGTATCTATCTTGTTAATATGCTAATTTTATAGCAGAAAACACCATTACTTACCGGCAATACGTATTGCACTAAAGCAACCACGCGAACTCGATACTAACTCACTTACGCAACCACTTTAATCACAAGTCACAAACATGGGTTCACAATGATCAGTATGGTCATTTCCACGCATGTGCTAGAGACACTATCACGTCACAGACACTAGGATGGTCACCAGTTCTATATTTGGATGTCGGAGCGTCGACAGGCACTCTCTCGCTCGGATCAGCTTCTACTGGCTGGGGCGACGCTACCGCGCGTGCCTAGCCCCGCCACCCTCTCCCCGCCCCGTTTACCTCACAGTACAGGCAAATAGAAATAAAGTATGCGCTGTAAGGACAGAACGTGGAAGAAAAACGGATCTAGATGCCTCGAGGCGAGTTAGATCGAAACGTTTCGAAGACTCCACGGGCTGTTTTGATTTGTTATTTACGTAGGACTGTGATATTGATGGGATACCTCTAGTTATTACAAATAATTGCGATTTCAGTGTGATTTTCGTGATTATCCATCCATTTAATTTTGGGCGGAAGTAAACTTTTTTACAATGTAAACGAGGATAACTAAGTAAAAATAATGATATATATAGGAATATGAATGATAAGTATAGGAATACGGTACAATATTTGTTTGAAATAAAGTATATGAAACAGAAAGTTGTACACGTGCATTTATTTTCCTAGAATTTTTTATGGAGGTCGTTTTGTGTAGCTTGTTTATCCACGTAAAGTTATTATTGCAGAAGTGCTTTGGAACGATAGTGCAATGATTTTGATAATAATGATTTTCAAAAGAGAGCCTTGATTTAAATTATAATAATAATAATAATAATAATAATAATATTCTACCACATACACACAACACCATCTAGCCCAAACTAAGCAGAGCTTGTACTATGGGTACTAGACAATGGATAAACATACATATATACTTTTCTTTTTGTAAATACATACATATTATACATAGAAACATTACATTAAAACAAAAAATAATTTAATTTTAGTTTTAATTTGATTCTAAATCATATCATACCATCTACATAATTTATAGGTAAATAAAACGCGGCAACCTTAAAATTTACTGAAATGCAAAAACATCTCTTAAATTCACAATCTACAGCAATGGCTTGCACATATTTTGTTAAATCAAACCCTTTACGTTCGTCACGTTAGAAGATCCAGGATACTAAACGGTGACTACATGTATCACTGATATTTCTGACAGTTATATTTTCTTTTATATTGGCTCTAGCGGTAGACAAACTTGCGTTCCACCCTATGCTAAGCAATCACCACCGCCCATAGTTTTCTGTAATACTATACTGCCATCCAGAGCAGCGATAGCTCAGTGGGGAGCCCAACAGACTGCAATGCAGAGGGTCTCAGGTTCGAACCCACGTCGCGCACCTCTGACTTTCGAAAGTTATATGACTTTCCGAAATTATGTGCGTATTGATTGACAATTATCGCCTGCTTTGTGCCTTGGAAAGCACGTTAAGCCGTTGGTCCCGGCTGCCATGAACATCTATGGCAGCCGTTATTGGGAGAGTGTCGACACAAAAGATCCCACTGGGTCGAAGTGTCGCCTGTCTGCACTGACTGGCCCCCACATAAGATAAGATACCGCCATCCATAATGATAGAATATGGTCAACAGAAGCAGTTCTTTATCTCTTTGAATACGTAAAGAAGGGTAACTCATAGAGCTTCAGCAAACTCACGGCTGGACAAAGTTTTTACACGGGCCAAAAAAATACATGAACTACTAATATTTATTTTAAGTGCATTTTAAGTCCGTTGTTTGAACATTTATAAAGTCCCGTGTGACAACATATGGACTATCTCAAAAGCCTTTATGAAAGGGAAAAACGGTTTTAGGAAGATCGGATCAATCTTACTGTGTATCATACTGATTTCATATCTCTTCAAAGACAGTATGATACTGCTGAGTCTCTTTATACAAAGAAAATAATTCCACATATGCAAGACTAACATTTTTCTATATTGTTTTTCCTTAGTTACGAGATTACAGTAAATATATATCACTCAAGTATGTGAAACTTGAGAGCTCTGGCGTATTGTAAACAGCCTTGTCATCAGCTTTGCGTAAACTGTACCTCGTACTGAAATATAAGCTTTGTATGTTTATTATTCGTTCTATAAATTGTACGAGAGATCAATGTCTTTATTACTGTAATGTTATCTTAAATATATTATTCACAAAAAGAAGAACAAAGGCTTACGGTAGTAGTTTTATTATTTGTAATTTTATCTTGTTTCTCTTTCCGATTCTTCTTCTCCCTAGCCTTTATTATTTCCAAGTCACTTGGGGTCGGCTTTTCTAGTCTAACCGGATTTGACTGGATACCAGTTTTTACTCGGAGCGGCTGCCACCTGACCTCCGCAACCCGAAGGCTAACGACACCCTAAAGCTAGACCAGTGTCAGAATATTATAGGGCACTGACTTCCCCATAACAACTGCCATAGATATTCGTGACAGCAGGGATCGACGGTTTAACGTGTTTTCCGAGGCACGTAGCAAGCGATAAGTGTCAATCAATACGCATATAATTTCGAAAAGTCATATAACTTCCGAAAGTCAGAGGTGCGCGACGTGGGTTCGAACCCGAGACCCTCTGCATTGCAGTCTTGGTCTCCCCACTTTTTTTTTACGTGTGGGTTTGCTCTGACGCGTACCTCTGCGCGGGGCGACGGAGAGGTTATGTCGGGCTCACCGGGGAAAAGATACCCCGGTAATATCGACTAAACCTACCACGGTGTTCCTCGACATAAACCATACACGGCGTGGCCGCGCGAATCGTTTTCACATGCAATCGCGTCCCCGCGGTGGTTTCGGCCATGCCACTACAAAAAAAAAAAGTTCCTCCACCGGCCCCCTTCGGACGAAGACACGACACAAAGGCGCACGTGGGAACACGCACGCCGCCTCTCGGACCTGGTGCTGATCGGGTGGTGAGCAGGCCCACGCAGCCCACCACCCCCAGGTCAAACCTCAGGGTGGCTGGAGGTCATCTCGCACCCTTCGACGCACAGTTCTGCGGTTGTGGAGAGGGTTTAAACTCTACCTCTCCCGCTCCGCCGCCTCCTTGATGGAAATTACTTCCTCACAGAAGGAGGCGACGGCGTTCCACGATCTCTCACTCCGGACCATAGCCTGAACCACGGCCGGGAGTGAGAGGGCAACCAGTTCGACTGCCGCGATCAACTCACGGCGCTGCGATGCCCAGGCGGGGCAATCCGCCAAAGTGATGACATCCGAGCGTCGCCTGCCGGCCTATACGACACAGGAACTGGCCAAAACAACCGTGGCCAGTCATTACCTGTGTCAGCCGGAAGGTAAGGGCGACAGGCCGCCTCTCCAACCACTCCTCTAAAATGTGACTTACCACCACGATTTTGGCATGCCCAGTTGGTCTCCCCACTGAGCTATCGCTGCTTAAGGTACTTTAGTATAAAAATATAATTTAATTTGATTTCAACACTGTATAATACCAAACTTCTTACGACAACTTTGTCAATCACCTTAAATATGTGAACAAACAGAGCTTAATTAGCTGAATGTAATTATTTTGTGATATATGTGCCTAACCTAACTCGGGAACAGATTTTTATTTGGGATATCAGATTTCTACCGGGATACAGTAGATCCCTTTTTCTGTACTCCAGGCGTCACGTTGTAATTCATTAATATTAGTAGGCTGAGTTGTTATAGCGGACGACCGCCTAAAAGTTTTTTCTTTTTATCCCTCGGGTACAGTAGTTATTTTCTGGATGAAATGTACCCTATGTCCTTTTTCTGCACCCCTGACAACATGTGAGCGAAATTTGATGATGATCGTTTCAGTAGATGAGGTGTGAAAGCGTAACAAACAAACAAACTCACATTCGCATTTATAATATTAGTTAGGATTAGGATAGTTAGGATTGAGATTGCACGTCTGGGAGTTCTTTATCATATTCTCGAAGATGTGTGATGTCCGCCAACCCGCATTGAACCAGTAAGATGGACTATAGGCTAATATTTCGAACACGGCGAAACGAAGCCTTTTTTCAGTGGGTCATTTTATAAAAGGGGTTAAAATTATGATTTATGTTTCCTGTGGAATAGATAGTTAGGACCAAGACAGCAAAGACACGGCTTAAATATATATATTAAATGAAACAATAAATATATTTTAAATTTGGTTTTACGATCCTTGTTTTTTTCTAGCGGTACACAGTATTGGCGCAGTGGTAGTGAATGCAACTGCAGTGCATGAGTTCGATACTCAGCACAGGTAAAGTCGTTTACTGTTAGAAAATTTTCAGTAGCAGCACGGTTTCTGGAACTATTTTCGCTTTCGGTCCTATGTAATAGAGTGAGTACTAAAAACCAAGATGGCGACATCGGGTTATATTATACCTAGACGAGTACGCAGATGCATATTGCGTATGCAAGCGTATTTACTATGCTCATTCATTCTCCATACTGGATACATGCATGGCTGCTCCTGACACTCCATATTCTCACAGGAATAATACAGCAAAGTAAAAAATTTCATCATTCTAAAACAGAAACATTTTTTACACATATACCCAAATATTCATTTTCCTCTTTCCTTTTGAGATGACATCTGTGTTCGAAGAGACATATTGGAATTCATAAAGGTTCTATTCTCTTGCAAGATTTTCTTGTAAGGTACGATGTATCTGTTTTGTAGCTACATAATTTAACTTGTCTCTCAGCATGAAAATTAATACAAACAAATATCCGAGATACTTTCATATTGTTCTCGTTTATACCTCGGTGGAAATCTGGTAGTGATTCTGACTGCTGAATCGAGACCTACTGGTCTCGAATTTAATGCCTGGGTCTGAATATTTGTTAGGCTTTTATGTTAAAAATTCCTAGAACGAGCATAGAGACTGTACTATGCCCAGTAAATGGCTATAGGCTCGGTCGCTAATACTATAGTAGGTACTATAGTGTGGTATTATTACACTTCAGTTTGTCTCTTTGGCGCTACATGCTATAGAATTTAAAATCAGTCTTAGATATATATATATAGGCAGGCTGCATTTATTGTACTAAAGAAATTCAATGCAAGGCAAAGGGGCTATATCAAACTTTGTTCAATAGAATCGACACTATGAATTAAAATCTAAAGATAAACCACTCATTTTGTGAGTGGTTCACTAGAATATGCAGCAAAACTTAAAGAGCTGCGTGTGAAAACTCCAAGGCGACCCTCAGATTTATCTTAGCATATACCAAATCAAGTAGAAAGCGTAAAAGTCCTAGCACAAAGCAGAAAAATGGCCCCTATACAGAATGATGTTGTTTGTGGAAAACTCGCATTTGTCGTTTCTCCATCTAACACACGCAAAGATCTCAACATTTCAGTCACTAGGCATATTCACTTTGAACTGCTATAAATGGAATACCTGTTTGATTTTAATATATCAGCAATTTAAGATTCGTCGAACGTCGTGTTAAAAGTAGACAGCAATAATTTTTCTTATTAGGTAAGTCACAACGTCAGGGCAACCTTAAAATATTCTACATTTTACTGTAAATACATTAGCGAATAAATAAACAATTATTGTAAAAAAGCATTATTTCTCTTGTACGGATGGTGTAAGGTGTGTTCATTTGGGGGGTAATTGATACAACCGATGTTGAGTCAATACAATGGTTATATATCCCCTCACATCTTCCCTATAAAACTAAAATAAAATAAAGCTTACATTTTTATTTATTTTATTGTTACAGTAAATGAGTGCATAAACAAGAATATCAAAAGGAAATACAATAGGTAGGTACATTGTATGTTTTACGTTATGAAAATAAACATTTATAATTGTTAATCAAATTATTATAATATATATGTCACAAAACAATAAATTATTAGAGAGTTCATGATTATAATGTTATCTTATATAAATAAACATTGCAATGACATCAATATTATAGTGCATCGGTATGCGAACCCGACACCCGCTGTCGTGCAACCAAGATTCGTCTCCGCTTACCGTTGAACTATCGCATCCGTAATAAAGAAAACATTCGTTACATTGACTACTTACAATAACAATAGAGACTATGCAATTGATATTTTAAACATAATATAATTTCGTTCTATTTTTATGAACTAAGTTACTTTTACCATTAATTTCTATCTCGACATTTGGTGACAAGTCTCTAATGACATTGTATGGACCAGAATACAATTGTTTCAGTTTATTGCCAGTTTAATTTCGAAGTAACACTTTATCGTTAGGTTTGTATTGTATAGGATTAACATAAGTGTCATATCTACATTTATTTTCCATCTTACTAGCTATCAAATTTTTCTGCGCTTCGGTTTGAGAAACCTGAAGATGATATTTAAGTTCAAGTGAGTAACTATCATAATTGAAAAGAGGTTCTACAAACTTTGTTTAATTATTAGGTAAATTACACTTTCTGCTATAAACGAGTTCAAAAGGAGAAAATTTCGTGAAGAGCGAACTAACCTATTATAAGCAAAGCACCAGAACGGTAGCTAATAAATTAATTTTTGGTAGTTTAAAGTTTATTTAAAGTCATTTAGTGGGCGAGTCTGCCTTCTATATTTGTTTAAGTTGACCGCTCCCACACTAGGAATAAGTCCTGTGTTGCGGGAGACTTTACAAACATTCAGACAACGTACACAAAGAACACCCAGACTCGAAATAATAATTTGTGGATCACACAAAATTTTGTCCTGTATGGGATTCAAACCCACAGCACTCAACGCAGTGGCATTGGCGAGGTGACCACTTAAACCACTAGGCTATTTGTGCAGTCATTGTTTGCTGTATGATTATGGTATGAATGGGCCGGACAAATCGTCCAAAGCCATACCATACTCTAATCTCCCCCGTCTCGCCGCGCACATACCTAAGGCGCGGTACAGCAGTTTTGGTCAAACTATAAAAAGTGTTGTAAGATTATTAACCCCATTCCTGTTTTTCACCTGATAAGTAAGAGTTCCAGCAGCTAACATACTTGTCTCTCCTATTCCTTTTACCTAGCCTTAGGTCATAATATGGTTGATACTATAACCACATTGATACTATAAAAAACAAACCCAAATCATCTAAATATAGGTTGAATACTGTTTTACTCCTGCTCTATTTATGGTCAATCGTAGCATAGGCTGAGCTGATGCCTTTTATATATTATATCAGTAAATACTATAACAGCCTGTAACAGAAAGGTGAGTTCATATTTTAGTATCATAAAAATAACCTGTGCCTTTTCCCCGGGTGCCAACAATTCATTTTATTTTTACGACAATTTCAAAATCTATTTTATTTATTTATTTATTTTAGGAAAGCTTACAGTCTAATAAGTACATTTGATCAGTAACAATTAAGGTACACAAGTTGCTAATTACAAGCTTTCTTGCTTTTTATATTTATTACTTAGATACTGACACCCTCTTAACATTACTATAAAAATAGTGCCTGGTCATTTTTGGCCCACAATGCTCACCACCATAGAGCAGCGATAGCTCAGTGGGGAGACCAACAGACTGCAATGCAGAGGGTCTCGGGTTCGAACCCACGTCGCGCACCTCTGACTTTCGGAAGTTATATGACCTTTCGAAATTATGAGCGTATTGATTGACAATTATCTCCTGCTCCGTGCCCCGGAGAGCACGTTAAACCGTTGGTCCCGGCTGCCATGAACATCTATGGCAGTCGTTATTGGGAAAGTCAGTACCCTCTAATATCCTGACACTGGTCTAGTCTTAAGGTATCGTTAGCCTTCGGGTATCGTTAGCCTTCGGATTGCGGAGGTCAGGTGGCAGCCGCTCCGTGTAAAAACTGATATCCAGTCAAATCCGGTTAGACCAGAAAAGCCGACCCCAAGTGACTTGGGAATAATAAAGGCTAAGAGAGAAATGCTCACCACGGGTATGCACGGATCACAGAAGCTAGTTCTTTTTAACGTATCAAATAGAATATGTTGATATTGATAAGTAGATAAAAAGAAAATGCTATATCTTTGAGAAAATATTGCAAAGAGATGCGATGGATCCATGCGATTTTTCATTGTACAGGCATATATTATGTGACTCTTTATATAAACACACCTTTCTTTTACACGCTGTATGAACTGGTTTATTTATTTTTGTTAAATTAATTATTTACATAAACAAAAGCTGTACGCTGTGTAGTATTTAGGAATTTTATTATATTTTATTTTGTTGAGAAAACATACAGTGTATATAACAGAAAATACTTACAACATGTGTTTAAACTATGCACCATTGACATGTTTTCGTAGATGAACGACCAAAAGATTTTTAAGTAAAAATTAAAAAAAAAAACCAAACTAAAGATGAAGTAGAATGATCTGTAATTTTCGTGTCCAATACGTATTTTATTCATTCATGCATTCTGTCTGCTAAACGATTGTGCTACACATACGTATAAGACAAACTTACAACATGCTAGATACAAAGTTGCATCGTTTCATCTACATATTGCTGTCAGCGTTTATTACTACAAAACTTTCTCGTTATAATGTTACGTCAAATATAGTTAAAACCTCAGAAGCCTTAGATCTGAAGTTGCTAGTTATTAACTAACGAATCAGTCTGAACATATTACGCAAACAGTTTAATGTAGTTCAGCTTGCGTAGCAACTACGGTGACGCGTATAGTCACATAGCAACTCGTATTCCGGGAATGGACGCCTGTATAAAAAATATAATAATAAATTTTTAAATTAGATATAGTTGCATCAACGAATAAGTGGACAATATTGTCCAACCTGTATAAAAAGATCACCATTGTTTACGAACACCAAATTTTTTAAAATATTTTTATAGTTACACCTCTCGCTTTAGTATTAATTCCTGTATCGCGGGGTGCTTTACAAACATTCAATAACGAACCACAGGGGTCACCCAGACTCGGAGCAACTATTTCTGGATTAGAAATTTTTGTTCTGTGTGAGGATCGAACACACAACACTCGGTGCGGCGCGGCAGTGTCGAGGCAACCACTTAAATGTGTATGTAAAGTTAGACCCATGTAATATTAGATAAGCCTTCTGCTGTCTATCAGGTACGTTTTAGGCATCGTGATGCTGATGCACATCTGCCGGAGAAAGTCAATAACGCTTTGCCAGATCCGAGAGGTAAGACATCCTGATGAACAGCGGTGGCGCATGAGACAGCTGTGCATAAAGTGTCGGTATCAATCGCAGGTCAGGGTAACAGACAAGGTATATTCAGTAACAGCACAGTCTAGAACTGTGCCCTAAACTAACAGTGTGATAAAAAGCAATAAGATCGCCTCCTATTACGTGGACCCCACCATTGCTGGCGATATGTGGTAACTTGTAAAGTACAAAATACCGCTACTTTTCTCTACTACTTCTTCAGGGACATAGTCGCGAGACTATGTATATTTGGATATAATGTAAACACTAATTAGTTTCAATTGGTTTATATTGTTTACTACACACGTAATGTTATAGGCGCGGTCGCGGTACAAACGGACGTACGTTCAGCGTCGGGCATAGGTCGTGACTGGCGACTAGAAACTTCCGAACGCGAGCCGAAGGAGTGCGCGCGCGCAGACGTAGCACAGTGTGTGTGTGTGTGTAGGATCACGCGCCTTCAAGCAATGGTACTCGGCAGGCGGTGCGCTGTTCGTAAGGTGAAACATATTATGTTTGTGTAGTGTTCAATTGTTGTGTAATTGTCTTATTTGTACTGTAATGTATGTGTAAATATAAGTCACCCACATCACTCCCCTCCAGAGACCGTCCTACGGGCGATAGTAATCTGGAAAATGAACTCTCCTACCAGAACGAGTGATTTTACTAGCAGGGATGCTAGGTGGTTCAGGTACTGGACTAATAGGTGTGTCGGTGGAGTCATTCAGTATATAGGCTGGTTTTAAGCGGTCTAAAGATACTGTAACGACTTTACCCTTTACCTTAATTTTAAAAACTTTGGAATCCCTGTCGATCACCTCATAGGGACCCGTGTATGCCGGTTGAAGTGCACCTCTCAACGCGTCGTCCCTAAGAAAAACATGGGAACAGGAAGACAGATCTTTATGGACAAAGATCTTTTCTTTTGAGTGGTGTGAGGTTGGAACTGGCTGTAAATTGTTAGCAAATGATCTGATACGAGCCGTAAAATCGGTAATATCAGTCGTACATTTGTCAACATTGTCGCCAAAGAATTCCCCCGGCAGTCTTAAAGGTTCACCGTAAACTAGCTCGGCTGAAGATGATTGAAGGTCTTCCTTAAAGGAACTTCTTATGCCGAGCAGTATAAATGGTAGCGATTCGGTCCATTTGCTATCTGCGTGGCATTTGATCGCTGCTTTAAGTTGTCGGTGGAACCTTTCGATTAAGCCGTTGCACTGAGGGTGGTAGGCAGTGGTCTTACGGTGTCTAAACCCTATCACCTTTGCGAGGTGTTGGAAAAGGCCGGATTCAAATTGTCTGCCACGATCGGTAACAATGTCGGTTGGACAGCCAAATCGTGCCATCCACCCCGACAAAAACGCTTTGGCCACTGTTTCCGCTGAAATATCGGTAAGAGGGACGACTTCAGTCCATCGCGTGAAGCGATCGACGAGTGTCAGGCAATACCGATATTCATTGGATGGCGGTAATGGTCCGATGAGGTCTAGGTGGACATGTTTAAATCGCGCAGAAGGTAAATCGAGGGTACCAATAGGTGTAGAAACGTGTCGATTGACCTTCGTGCGCTGACAAGCCAAACATGCCTTAGACCAATCGCGACAGTCTTTCCGCATTTGTGGCCAAACAAAACGCTGTGCTACGAGTTTAGCGCTTGCGTTTGCGCCGGGATGACTTAGCGAGTGTAACGAGTCAAAAATTTGTTTGCGCAATGATTTGGGAATAAAAGGCCTGGGAGTCGGTGTACTGACATCGCAGTACAAATCATTACGACTTCCGGGTATAGACATTTTTATTATGCGCAGAGCGGTATCACCTGTGAGAAATTGAGCCAGTTCGGGGTCGGACTCCTGCGCCTTCGCTAGTATATCTAAATCTACTGGACTTTGTAGTTCTTCGACACGGGAAAGTGTGTCTGCGACGACATTGTCTCTCCCGGCGATATGCTGAAGGTCGGTTGAGAACTGTGAAATGTAGTCTAGATGTCTATATTGCCGTGGCGAGCAGTTACGTCTCTGCTGGTGAAAAGCGTAGCATAGGGGTTTGTGATCAGTATAAATGGTGAAAGTGGTAGCGGCTAGCCAATGTTGAAAATATTTAATGCTTTCGTAAATAGCAAGAAGCTCTCTATCATACGGTGAGTACTTTTGCTGCGATGGGCTCAGCTTACGAGAGAAAAATGCTAAGGGCTGCCAACTACCATCTTTATACTGTTGTAAAACGCCACCCATGGCTAAATCAGACGCATCCGTGACTAGGCCCAATTTAGTCTTTGGTTCCGGATGAGCCAATAAAGCCGCATTACAAAGGCTGTTCTTACACGCGTCGAATGCCTCCAACGAGCTTCCACTTAGCTCGACAGGTTGAGATGCCTTTACGTTGCCAGTCAATAAGGCATGCAAGGGAGCTTGAATCTGGGCAGCCCGAGGTATGAACCTCCGGTAAAAGTTAATCATGCCCAGAAACCGTCTAAGTTGCCTAGCATTATTAGGCACTGGGAAATCCCTAATTGCTTGAACTTTGCTTTCCAAAGGTTTGGTACCGTGTTGCGATATGTGGTAACCCAGAAAAGTAACCTCAGGTGCACCAAAAACGCATTTGGCGGTGTTTATGAGCATGCCATATTCTTTCATCCTTGTGAAAAGTAGGCGAAGGTGTTCCTCATGCTGTTTTTCAGTTTCTGAGAACACAAGATAGTCATCGAGATACGGGTAACAGAAGTCTAGGCCACGGGTCATTTCATCCACAAACCTTTGAAAAGTCTGACCGGCATTGCGCAGACCGAACGTCATAAAGGGAAATTCAAAGAGTCCAAAGGGTGTAGTGATGGCAGTCTTTGGAATGTCCTGCTCAAAAACGAGGATCTGATTGTACGCCTTTACGAGGTCAATTGTAGAAAATATTTTACAGCCAGATAGATTGTGGGCAAAGTCATGTATATGCCTGATTGGGTACTTATCTGGGATTGTTCTTGCGTTAAGCAGCCTATAATCGCCGCAAGGACGCCAGCCGTTGTCTTTCTTCGGTGCGAGGTGGAGGGGTGACGACCAAGGGCTATCTGAAGGTCGAGCTGTACCATTCGCTATCATTGCTTGAAACTCAGCCTTAGCGATTTTCATTTTGTCCGGTGCTAACCTGCGTGGGGAACAAGATACCGGGGGGCCTGGTGTGGTGCGTATGTGGTGTGATGTAGTATGTTTAGGTGTTACTGGTACGCCTGCTGGTCGCGTAATTTCCTGAAACTGGGATATTAAATTACGGTATTTGCAATCGGCAGTCACGACCTTTACACTTAAAATTAAACATTCAGTAGAGGCTATAGAAGCTAGAGCTGACAAATTCGTAGTGCCATCTATTAAACACTGATTACGAATGTCTACAATTAAGTTAAAAAATGATAAGAAATCTACGCCTATTATGGCTTTAGTTACGTCAGCCACTATAAAACGCCATGGGAAATCCCTACGAAGGCCCAAGTTTAAAACCATTTGAAGGTAGCCGTAAGTGTCGATCGACGTACCGTTGGCCGCACACAGCTGATATTCCGTTTTCGCACGCCGATATTGGGGTAGTGCAGATCGAGGGAAAACACATAAATCGCTTCCGGTGTCCACAAGGAATTGTACCTTCGATCTGCGATCTGTCACGAACAGGCGACCAGTTGAGGAAGGGCAATCTTCAGTCGCCATTATCGACTGCCCGATGCGTTTCCCGGCTGATAATCACATGGACGGACGCATTTCTTTGCTTGGCTGCCAAACCTATAATGGTACCAACATTGCGGGAACTTCCTGTAGTTGGACTGCGAACGTTGGCCTGGGGTGCGACTTCTATGTCCAGAGGTTCGCCTGGTACGAGAGCGGGAACGACCCCGCCTCTCAGTGGTCAGCGCATCCACCTTCTTGGTCAGCTCCATGATAAGTTTCATCATGTCCGTCCGTTCGTCCGCTCGTGGCATAGATGCTGCTGCGACATGCGGAGTAGTAGGCGCCATGTCGTGCACCCTATCAGCGAGGTCCGCGAGCTCAGTAACGGACAAGCTCAATTGGGATGCGATAATTGTTTGCAGGTTACCTGGTAAACGACTTGTCCAAATGGTGCGAATAAAATCTTCAGGTATCGTTGGGCCCGCAAGGTGCTGCAGATGCCTCAAGAACTGAGAAGGCTTGCGGTCGCCTAACTCCTCCGATTGTAGAAGTTGTTTTACCTTCCTCTCTTTCGACACTGATAGCCGCTTTATCAATTCACTCTTTAGCTTCTCGTACGCGCCAGTAGCGGGGGGCGAAGTGATGATGTCTTCGACCTCAACAGAGTACTGCCGATCCAAATGAGCGAGAACGTAATGAAATTTGGTGTGATCGTCTGTTATTCTGGCAAGCTTAAACTGGCCTTCTATTTGGCAAAACCATATAGTGGGTTTTTCTGGCCAAAAAGGCGGTATGCGGACACCGACTCTAAATAGTTCCAATGACGAATGTTCTGGTTCATGATCCTTGGAAACACGATCACCGTCACTACTCATCGTTAACTCTAACAGTTCTGCTCGGGGTCACCAGCTTGGATATAATGTAAACACTAATTAGTTTCAATTGGTTTATATTGTTTACTACACACGTAATGTTATAGGCGCGGTCGCGGTACAAACGGACGTACGTTCAGCGTCGGGCATAGGTCGTGACTGGCGACTAGAAACTTCCGAACGCGAGCCGAAGGAGTGCGCGCGCGCAGACGTAGCACAGTGTGTGTGTGTGTGTAGGATCACGCGCCTTCAAGCAATGGTACTCGGCAGGCGGTGCGCTGTTCGTAAGGTGAAACATATTATGTTTGTGTAGTGTTCAATTGTTGTGTAATTGTCTTATTTGTACTGTAATGTATGTGTAAATATAAGTCACCCACATATATATAGAACTAACAAGGTATCCTACCTTCTGTTATATTAAGTTATTTAATACCAAGTTGTATTAAACATCGTGTTTGCGTGTATTGATCGTTTACTAAAGGTAATTTTACGTGGGCAGGCTTGTTTAGTAACCTTACATTTAAGCGACCTTGACTCACTAGAGAATTTTTAGGCAGGTTGACTTTAAACAAGGTGCCTGTTTCTAAGGGAACAGTTATATAGCTGGTAAGTTTATATTACTATATTGTTATTAAAGAAAAAGTTAGGTCTTATTTTAAAAATCATACAGTAATTTTTTGTTTATTTTATGCCTGACCTTTTTTGGTCTGTTATTTTGCTCTGTTGCGGCAAATAATAAAGGAAAATATTTTACAACGGCTGGGTGAGGTATCAGATGAAGAACAGCTTGTTGGAAATCTTTCAGCTCTATGTTTGGGTTCCAGAACAACATGACTATCGTCTCCTATATGTCCAAACCAATAAAAAGCCGTAGTTCTACTTACTACCATGCATCATGGAGTTGATATCGATTCGACGTCTGGCGACAAACTAAAGCCAGAGATATAACCTATTATAATGCTAATAAAAGAGTAGTTGAAGCTAATGACCAACTATGTAAAACCTACAACATAGGCAGAAGAACCAAACAGTGGCCCCTGAAAGTATTTTTTATTTATTAAACGTCACATGCATAAACGCACTGGTTGTGCATCGCGCAAATACGATCAACATTCGTACTCCCGTGAGAGGACATTACCTACGACAGCTGGCTGTACAACTAGTTCAAGAATACCAAATGAAACGTGTCTACGTAAATCCGACTCCAAAAATAATAAAAACACATCTTACAGAGGTATATGACCTGCAAACTCAGTCCGCCCCATCTACAGCCAAAAGAGGACGCTGTAATGATTGCACTAGAAGCAACGATTGAAAAGTGCCAGGCAAATGCATGAAATGCAGTAAATTCGTGCAATAACCACTTCAAGGTTTATTGTCAAGGTTGTGAAAATAATGATACTGATTAGTCTGTAAAAAATAATACATATATACCTACTGTTGATCTCAAAGTGTATATTTTTGTTTTTATGTATAGAATTTTTATTTTTGTGTTTTAAAGAGTTCCATCTAGTTTTTAAGACATTTAGACCTTTAGTTTTATAAATAAACATTGTATTTTAATAAAATCTACTTTATTATTTCATTCAATAATAATTTCATTAGAAATCATTATATACAGTTGGGGTCAGTAGAGACGCCATGCGAGCAGTTGAGGGAATTTCTTCGTGTGAGTAATTAAGGGATAACGAAACAAGCCTATTGCCGTCTACTAGGCACATTATAAGACTCCGTGCCGCACAAAATTTAATAACAGATCGATTACGATCGAATACAAACATAACTACAACTTATACCATGGGACAAGCGAGGCAGTACTACATCATGTTTATATTAAAATCAATGTCTTTTTATTTGTACCATATACGTTGTATACACTTAATCTATAGCGATAATACTTCGGAGAGTTGCGCAAGCCTGGTAAGCTTATCAAAATAAAATAAAACATTTTAAACTACATTGTAGCCCATGACAGGCATTAGTTAGTATTTAAATAGACTAAATATATAAATTTATTTTGAACTAAATTGATCACTTGTCATGCAACAACACGAACGCAGTTGGAGTATTTTAAATATTCATGTATATTTAGTTAATACTTTTAAATGTTTTACAAAATAGACAAATTCGGCCTTTCAATAGAAGAGAATATATTTTTATATTAATTCAATAATAAGTTATTGCCTTGTTTTGAAAATGTCGCATCACTGGGCACGAGCCTTGTCTCAGTATGAGAAAAGCTAGGCCATAATCCACCGCGTTGGCTCATAGCTTGATTATTCATTAGGTATATCTTCTTTTGGTTTCGGAATGTTATTAGTGTATTAGTTGCCAGGCAGTAGTCACAAGACACTTGAAATATCAAGAACATCATCTAGGTAATACTGGCTCTGAGTTTTACAAGAGCAAGATTATTTTGACTGCACAGATGGCGTAGTGGTTTAAGTGGTCGTCTCGCCGTTACCACTGCGCCGAGTGTTATGCCGAGGGTTCGAATCCCACACGGAACAAGACTTTGTGTATTCTACAAATGGTTCTTCCGAATCTAGGTGTTCTTTGAGTCCGTTGTTTGAATGTTTGTAAAGTACCCCGCGAAACAAGAAAGGTTCCTAGTGCAGTAGTTGGTTTTTGAAAAAGAAAGAAATAAAAACAAGAGACTAAGATCATGATCGAGTGGCAAGTCCCTAAGTAATTCTGGAAAACTTCTTCACTAAACAAAACACAAGCTATTTCCGTGCGAGCTGCCGTAGATTAAAGGTTGTGCCTCAGTGGATCTATTTATCTCGTGCGAGCATTTTACCGCCTACGTTAAGAATAATTTTATAATACGATTTGATATTCATATATTCATGGGATACACTAAATAATCCCTAAATACGTGTCCTAACATTTCTGTTAAGCAATTTTTAATAAAACCTGTTTTAAGATTAATCCTATATTACTTTACCTAAATTGTATTTATTCAATTTTCGTAGATATATGACACTTGAATAAGACGCCAGATAAAGCTATGCTAACAAGTTTTATAAATGTGAATGTGACCCTGTTTGTTTGTTACGCTTTCACTTCTTAACTACTCGACCGATCATCATGAAATTTTGCATACACGTTGTCAGAAATACAGAAAAGGATGTCGAGTACCTTTCATCCGGAAAAATTCTATTCCCGAGGGATAGAAAATTAACATAATCTACATTTACGCGACCGAAACCGCGGTCAAAATGTAGTATTTCTGTAAATTAATTTCGTAGGATCTATTTGTTAAGTTCTACGTAGTAGCCGGCGAGTCTATTGCGGTAAACCGAACACATTTCAAGAGTCCTTGCTGTAAAGAAACTAAACATCAAATGACGCTCCTGCTCTGCGTAAGCAGGTATAAAAGATAGTTGTACCACTTGGCAAGATTTTTTTTTGATAATCCCTATAAACAGGTTTTTTTAATTGATCGATTCCCGGTTCATTGTTATCAGAACGTATGTATATGCATATGTTGTCGATTATTTACACGGTTTCTATTAAAAGCCTTTATTATCACAAAACTATACTTATACTATAAAGCTGAAGAGTTTATTTGTTTGGTTGAACGCGCTAATCTCAGAGACTACTGTTTCTAATTGACGAATCTATTAATGTTGTATAGCCCAATTATCGAGGAACGCTGTAGGTTATATAACATCACGCTACGATTAATTGGAGCAGAGCATCAATGAAAAATGTTGCAAAAACCGGAAAATTCTCTTAGGTGAAGTAGACAAAGTTGCGCGTGTCAGCTAGTACAGAATAAAAAGTAGCGCTACAAACAATTCTACAAACTATGTATGTATACCCGCTATCAGTCGGCTTCGGTGGCGTAGTGGTTAGTGTAACCGACTGCCACGCCTGAGGTCGCGGGTTCTATTCTCGCACAAGTCAAACATTTGTGTGCATGAACATGGATGTTTCTCTTGGTCTGGGTGTATCTATGTATAATATGTATGTATTTACAAAAAAAAGTATATATGTATGTTTATCCATTGTCTAGTACCCATAGTACAAGCTCTGCTTAGTTTGGGCTACATGGTGTTGTGTGGATGTGGTAGAATATTATTATTATTATTATCAAGAACAACACATGAATGCAAAACATATTGTATATAACTCATGAAGTTATACAAGTACGTAAACAGAGTATCGATGATGCAAAGCATATGTATATACTAGTAACTCTTAATTCAGTGGCTTTGAACCGTTGTTGTTCATAACGCGGGTATAATGCGCAAGTAAGCACGTGGGTTGCCTGCATAGCGTAAACGATCGAAGCGTGTTAACCGTGCAAATATAAAGTGGGTATAGCTCGCGTATGTAGCCTATGCGATTAGTTTGCGCATGTAACCCACCTGAGCAGTTTGGTCATGTACATGCACCGTTAATAAGTACCAAAACCGAACGACTACTTTAATAGTTAAGTCTACTACTGGACTAAACTAGTGTTACGCGGTACTGAATGATTGCAAAACTGACGTACTGGTGAGATTCGGGATTTATTTCCTGAATTCGACCAGTTTTATTGAACGGAAAGTGGATTAGTGCTTACAGCTATCGCTTTCTACCACCTTTAACATTGATAACAGTAGCTCGTCAAAAAGTTAAGTCAGTTTGACACTTGAAAATCTCACCTACCGGATTAGATTATATAAAAATTAAAAATGTAGATAAGAAATCGCTAATACTCGATTTGATTTTGGTAGTTCACATTCATAAATATTACGGATGCCTGCGATTCTTGTGACAGATATTACAAACATTC
The DNA here is from genome assembly GCA_930367265.1 of Catocala fraxini. NCBI lineage: Eukaryota > Metazoa > Arthropoda > Insecta > Lepidoptera > Erebidae > Catocala > Catocala fraxini. The sequence goes on along the minus strand of OV884027.1, from coordinate 22,931,766 downwards.
AAGCAACGGACACAATAAACATAAAGAAGCAAAGCAAATACTTATAGATCTCACTAATTTTATCCCATTTGGAACTGAATCTGCAGCACGAGTCGAGCAAGCAATTGTGAGTTGAGCACTAGAACCATTGTGTCATTTGTGTCAATTATTTGCTTAGTTACAGAACGAAGACAAATAATATTTAAACATAAAGATCGAATGTCAACATGAAATAAAAATAAGGGCTGGAAATAACTTGTCAACCCACACTGGGCCAGCGTAGTGTATTACGTTTTTTCATTTTTTATTTTGCTCTTCAAAATGACCACACTCCGCCTGATGGTAAGCAGTCGTGTGGTCCAAGAGCAGTGGCCTCCACACCGTCCTTGTAGCAGCCATGTTAAGGTCTCTACTTTGACGGCCTGAGAAGGTGCTTTTTCATTCCCCGCTTAAAGAACGCTACCGCACGAACGCTAACAGACAGCGTACCGCGCTTGGTGGTCCAAGCGCGGTACGCTGTCTGTTAGCGTTCAACAGCATCAGCGTATTCACGACCGCACCAGGGCCTTTTCCTGCCACCGCTCGTGACATCACTGTATGGAATATAATATTCAATACCCAGGATGATTTCACTAACGACAGCAGTAGCGCTTTCTGATGGTTCCCTGTTCTCAAAGCAGCGTTGAGCCCAAGGGATGGATGTGAAGTACTCCCGCATTCCATCCCAGTCTGCTGACGAGTAGTGCCACAGTCTTCGTCTTGCCACCTCAGGTCATGGGGCCGTAACAACAACACATGTGGCACAAACCAGACAGTGGTCTTAAGTGCCCAGGGGAGCACGAATCGACACACTGTACCAGTTCGGGTTACTCGTCAGCAGCAGATCGAGCAGAGAAGGCGTTTGACCTGCAATGTCCGGTATCCGGGTGGGCTGGAGTACCAGTTGAGACAGGTCATGCGTGAGAGCGAACGCATGTGCAGTTCATCCTGCGTGGTCTGTTTTGGGAGAACCCAACCAGGTCTCATGACGGGCATTGAAATCTCCCAAGAACACCAACTCAGCGTTCGGAAACCGCTCCTGCGCGTCGTTTGCTGCCTGATTCAGGTAATCGAAGAGTCGAGTTGTCTCAGCGTCTGCTGAATGGGATCGGTAGAGGCACATGTAGATTTGGCTGAAAGAGCCATGATCTACGTGTACCCAAAGGACAGAGAAGGAAGGGTCCTCTAGGCAGTGTAGACGGCCAATGTGCACACGGTTGGACATTATACCCTGAATATCAAGCATTGGGCCTTGAAATGGCTATAGATTATATTTATATGAATAATGATAACTGCAAACGCACAAATTGCTCCGAAAAAATGCTTAGACTTTGCTTTCCAGCAAAATAATTTAAAATTGTATTTTGTTATATTTTCCTCGTACTTTCTGTTTCTTTAATTGTAAAGGGGAGATGTCTGATTTTCCTCCTATTTTTAACATTTGCTTAGAAATTATGGACAATGGTGCATGTTTTATCTACATTTTGTAAAGGTCTAATGAACATTATTTTGTGTCAAACAAGTAAAATGTTTACTGATACTTAGTTTTTGTTGAATATAGGTGTATTTTTAAATGATGCAGTAACAAATGTAAGATATAACTTAATATATAAAGAATTAAGAAGAAGTAAAAATGGTTTATTACTGCAAAACATTACAAAAAGGAAATACAAAGAATAAGTATGTATTTTATTTATTCTCCATAAATAAAATAGATCGTGCCTTTTCAGGTATGAGCCCGTAAGCAGCTTAACAAAGACTGCGTGGTATCCTGAAGTGATTGCAAAGTCAACGACGTTCGATCCCCACGCGTGACTAAAATTTAATTCTTGTGTCCGTTGTTTGAATTAATATAGAACACATCTAGGGCGGGAGATGTCATTATTTTTTAAGTTAATAAATTTAGTTAACCTTAATATATCTAATTATATTTGCAGAGAAGATATATCTAGATGGAGCAGCGACAATAAATGCAACTACTATGTGAGAAGCCTCGGGTCCGATTTTAAAGTCGGGCTAGGTTGTTTTTTGTCATTCTGTCAAGAAATTCTGAGCAACACGTAGTCTGAAACTGTACCCAGTAGACATCGTCATCGACATTATCTCTTTGGGAGTAGAGGTGATAGAAAATGTATGTGTGAGTCGAAGAGATAAGAGTCCAAATACGCAGTATAGTGTATCAAAAGTGAGATTTGCTTACGCTTAATGCGTTTGCGACTATTATGACTATGCATAGTTCTATAATTAAGCATAGTCTTAATACTCAATAAGCATTAAGCAAAAACCTTATGTAGACGGTCCATCAAAAATCAAAACTTAAGAAAATGTATTATTTGTATGTGAACAGAACCTATTAAAAACTGCATTTTCCCTGAGTAAAGTTGGAATAGTAATGACATACCCACGACTAAAACAAAAAGTTAAACAGGTAAATATTACACCCACGCATTACCGGCTATGTAGTTCCCACGTAATAGATCAAGCCTACGGCACTACTGCGCATAGTTACAAACATCGTACTGTCAATTTTCTAACAGAATAAAGCAACAGCACTTTGCTGAACTTGCTTAACAAACAGGTGCCTTTACAATCAATAGTTCCTCAAGCACTGGAAGTTTACGCCGCTAGTCGAAAATCACAGTCAATTAAATTTTACGTTTATAAAATTTGATTTAGTCTGTAGTTCGGCTATTTGATTTGGACCTGTTTGCTAGACTTAAAAGGATTAATTTCACTTTAGCAATCGTGGGTCTGCAAACTTAATTTTGACTGAAGATTTGCAGCTTTAATCTTCAGGATTCAGTTTATTATGAGTAAAATATAATAAAGTTGAAAGGTAAAACTGTTTCATTTTTTTTTGTAATTTCAGTAAATCTGGCTAATTGGTTGATTTTTTAGAATATAGTAGGTATAAATTTGTATATTGTATTAACATGTATTTCTATTATGTATATGTATATGTTGAATTATATACATATAGGATTGGTTTATTATTAAAAACATCCGTGTATCTTATAAATAGATAATATGTATTCTATGCATTCTGGGTGTCTACAATTTCAATAAAACACAAGTCGCACTTTTTACCCCCGAATGGGTATGTAGAGACATAATACATCCACACTTCACAAGGTTTGGTTATAGTTTCTCGTCATAAGAGACAAGCTTACTGCTATCTATAAGGCAACAAGCCTGCATATGTATAACATTCGTTCATACATATTATTTTATTGCAACACAGTTTGTTAGAAACGGTCTAACAAACTGTTCTGGTTTGGGCATGTAGAAAGAATGGACGTGGAAAGACTGACTAAGAAAGTTTATAAGGCTAGTGTAATTGGAACAGTCGCAAGAGGAAGACCTAGGCGAACGTTTCTCAATCAGATCGGAGGCGTTCTGGACAAAGGCCAGGTTAAAAGCACCTTGAACCGACGGGCGTGTATGAGGAATGTGATGAAAGTGAATGAAGCCAGAGAAGTGTGTCAGGATCGTAGCAAATGGAAATCCGTAGTCTCTGCATACCCCTCTGGAAAACAGGTATGAATCTATGTATGTATGTATGTACAGTTTGTTTCTTTACTTGAAGATGGATGCTAATAACTGCGACAAAGTTCACAAACTACTGCAGCTGCTAATATACTCTAAATATTATGCGAGCTATAAATTGTCTTACGTTTAAGCGAATGTTTGTAATTCAACTATTTCTTAAACTATTAAAACTATATAATTTATTTTCCCCTAGTGGCGATTGCCCGTGATCTTGGCTGCTAAAAAGCAACCAAAACTTCAAACTCAGAGACACAAAGTGTGTCGCCGCTGCCTTCGGTTTTTGATTGTTACCCGTGAGACGTTGGCTTGAAGCTCTCGTCGATCCACTACCACAGTATCACTCCAGCGAGTATACCTACTGATATCTGGGACATCGACAGGACATCGCTCTGTCCTGCCCTATCCTGGACATAAATATATAAATAGTTAAAACAATAGCTGTAAGTCAGTTTTAAAAAAAACCCGCAGTATACGCCGCAGTTCAGTTTTAATATTGCAAGCTAGTTTCTATTTTAATGAAATACTACTTTCTGTTACTATTCCTTACATTTTCAGTAGTAATTTGTGTCAACAGTTTATTGAAAAGAAACCCTGCGTTAAATTTGGCTACGCGCTATAATTTTACGTCTTCTACTTTCCATATTTATTGCCCCAGTTGTTAGCGAACTAATTCACTGTATTTTAATGCCTAACTTATTCTTTGGTTGGTAGGGAAAACAGCTTGCCAATAATAATTTACGTCAAACTAAATGCTTGTTTAATAATATTATAAATGTGATGCGTGTTTATTCGGCCTAGTTTAGTCTTTATTATAGAAGTACAAACAAAAGTGAGCGAGTTAGTATAATTATATTAACGATGTATATAAATTGTATCATTGTACACTGCTGGGTACAGGCCTCTTCTCAGTTTGAAAAGAGTTAGGCCGTAGTCTACCACGTTGGTTTAGACCAAAGAAACTTTACACATCTTCTTTACATTGTGGAGAATTTTCAGGTATGCAGCCTCACGATGTGTCCTTTACTAATCAAGCAAGCGATAATAATTAACTACTTAATACGCACACAATCTTGAAAGTCATAGATGTGTGCCTTAGGATCGAACTGAAGACCTATGCGTGGTACTCCAACAGTCTCCATAATTATTACATACATACATAGAGTTACGCCTGTTTCCCAGAGGGGTAGGCAGAGACTACGGATTTCCATTTGCTACGATCCTGACACACTTCTTTGGCTTCGTTCACTTTCATCATATTCCTCATACACGCCCGTCGGTTCAAGGTGCTCTTAACCTGGCCTTTGTCCAGAACGCCTCCGATCTGATCAAGAAACGTTCGCCTAGGTCTTCCTCTTGCGACTGTTCCATTCACACGAGCCTTATAAACTTTCTTAGTCAGTCTTTCCTCGTCCATTCTTTCTACGTGCCCAAACCAGCTTAACATACCCTTTTCTATTCTTGACACTATATCCACTATAATTATTACTATTTATTTATTTCAGAAAAATGATTCCGTTTACAGCATATAATAGTTCAATTATTATATCCATTACATTATTACACATAAAAATCATTAGGTACATATAAATTATAATTTTAAATCACTATAAATATATAGGTAGTCTAGAATATTATATAATTAACTAAATTAAATAACAATAAATAAATAGTCTAAAATAAGTTATTTCATATAAATTAATACATGTCATATAAATTAAATCACAATAAATAAAAGTCAATGATAAATAATTTCATTTGTTAAATTGAGACATGTCTGTATTTTCCCTTTTGTCTCTTTGAAAATTAGTAATTATAGAGTCATCGTACCGTGGCTTCTAATCGCGTGCATTGTTAAGGTTAGTGTCACACATTACAGCTGATTATAAGGATAATAACGAAATGACCGGTGAAATGAAAGGAATGAGCACTGGAATGAAGAATAAGTTGACACTCTTGCTTACCGGGCAATACGTATTTGTAATGTCAGCCACCGCTTTTCTGGTTAGAGTAATACTTTCACCTCTTTCGTGCCGTTTCTAAATATTTAGCAACAGTGGGCCAAATTATGAATGATGAACAAACATCTGAAATCAATAGTAATTTAAGATAGTTCGTGTCTGATAGGCTGAATATTTTCAACTGTTTAAACTACAATGCTTACGCAATGAATTTTAGGGTTATGTACCTAAGGGATATTAGAAGAACCTAATACGTAGGCTTAGTATAACAAAACTTACACCAAAATTATTACAAAACTTAAAGCCTGTCCTAGCTTTAAAGTGTGGAAATTATTTGATAAAAAATTTGTGATTATAGTAGACTAGCGTTTTCCCTCAGCTTTGCTAGCGTTTTCTGGATGGAGGCTACCCTATATCTTTTTATGTACCGTTGAAACGTGTATGCAAAATAACATCATAATCGGTTAAAGGTTAAAAGCGTCACAAACAAACAAATTCACATTCGCATTTAGAATATTCAGTAGAATAGGAAAACAATTACCAACCTAATAAAAAAAATTAAAAATATATTCGCTTCTCGTAAACATTATTTTGTTTTTGATTTCATGTTGTCATGGTAATAAACCCAAGCTTTAAACTTGGAGTGATTATATTATTGGTATTTATACTAGGATGTGTTGGGATTGCGACAACGTGTGGTGGTACAAAATCATCAATATTCTATTCTAGTCCGCACTCGGCCTGCTTTTATGTCTTTCTAGACAAGCAGGGAAACTAATAGATAAGCAATTGTGAAGATGAAGGAATACCTTTATCTAAAATAAAACAGTATTTAAATTATCAGCCCTATATAAAAACAGTATGAGAAAGGTTAGACTGACCCAATGCGGGTTAACAGTCTTCATATATCTTTTAGAACGTTATTTAGAACTTTCAGGCATGTATCTTTCTTTCTGATTTCTTTTCACCGTTAAAGCGAGAGATAGTTTACTAATTAACTTTGAAAAGTGAGAGATGTGTACCGTGGGATCACATACATATAGTACAAAGCCAAAATAAAGAGTGTATATTTGCCCCGGCAACGCGCAAGAAAGTCCAATATATATAACATTTATATATAAATGCTAAAACCCACGCGTATATGCCTCAAGGGGTAGTCGTATCGATATAAAACCCACACTTCGCTAACTATGTTGTAAGGTTTTACGTAATAAGAGACTACTTGTCTGCCGGTCACATTTCCAGACCTACTGCGACTGTAATTTTGAGAACAATAAATGAAACCAATACTTTACCCGACCTCGGTATCTAACACAGCCCTTAGCGGTGGAATGGCAGTCAAGCATGCATTTAGAGAATAAAAAGTGCCCCTAGATGTTTGCAATTGGCTAACTTTTTTCTAAATTCTGGATTATATAAGCCTTTGTCCCAAGATTTGTTATAACAGCAAACCTTAAAAGAAATTGGAAAGCCCCTCAAATATGTTAAGCACCAATGGAATCAACTTGTCGAAAGACTCAGTATTTTCACGTAATACAAATATCTGTATAATACTAATACGTTGTAATTCACATAATTATATTTAACTAAATTTCACCAATGACTTCGTGAATTTCATATTTTTTTATATATATGTGCGCTAAGTTTAATCTAAATTATTTTATCTGCTAACTGATAACTGACAGATAAAACATAACAGAAACAAGTTTTTAATATCACTAGAATAAAGTTTTGGATCACAAACATAAAGTCTAGCATATAAACAAGAACTGACCACTTAAAACAATATTCCACTTTTTGTACTTTCAATAGACAATGCATACAAAGCCACGGGTGGGAACTAGTTTAATATTATTATTGTTTGTTTACTCCGTACGTTGCATATTGGACGGTCTCCAGTTGTCTCCAGCCAGCAATTTATATGTATTACATACTAAAGAGATATGACCAAGGTTCCTCGGAATTCGAGACAACACTTCCTTGTAAATTTCGGAGACAAATAATGATATGAATATATGAGTACAAAGCTAAACCCGTAACTAAGTGATATTCACACAGAGCTATCGTTGCTTATTTATTTTTGTTTGCCAAAATGACAGCGGTTTTTTGCCTACCAATATACATTTAATTTATTTAATAGTTAGCATTTGAAGAAGTTCTAATAGTAAAAATTGACTTTTCTATGGCCTTGCTTTAAGTTCCACGTAATACGACATGCCTCTCTTGCCATCTACGAATTTAGCAGCAGCAGCTATTACGAAAATGTGCACTGTAGACAGCTATAAATTCGCCTTATATTACGTAGACCCTATAAACATACTTTTGCCTCAGTTTTCCTAAATAATTAGAATATTTACATTCATAAAGACATGATATAGTATATTTTAAACTAACTTTTTGGGAAAATGGACGTCACTTTGGAGTCAGTGATACTGTAACCTTTGCACATTTAGAACTACACGGGTATTTCCCACGCGTTACAGACTATGCATATACCAAGTCACTGTGCTGCCACTCTGCCACGCCTACGCAACTTAAGAAATAAAGATCATAGCTTAATTTACAGTAACCTTTTAGTTGCTGTACGTAGATCTTACGAGAATATAATAAAAATAAATTGTACGAGTTGCTACGGCGTAGCGCTACGCGCGCGTAGCACAGATAGCGTAGAACTTAACTAATAGCGCTATATCCTACAAACGATATCGGTTACATTTTATTTGGATATCTTACTTTCTTGAGAATTAGATGTAAAGTACTGTTTCGTATTATTAGCAAATAAACGGGAGTTTTATGAGATGGTAATATCAATAAAGTATGTATTTATCGAGCTCGTTGAAGAATTTGTAAATACTTTAGTATTTTAGTTTAGTTCAGTGAATTTTGTTACATAACAACATTACGCCTGCAAATATCAAAAGTTTGAAGAGTCCTTGATGTTTTAAGACCTAAAATAAGACCAAAAGTTACAATCGGTGGGTGAGCTGATTGTAACATTTGATCTTGTTTTAGATCTTAATATATACATAGGGTATTACACCATTATAGGAAACCGTATGCGTAAGAAAGATAATATGATACTTTTTGCGTTTTGTCCAGCAAGTAAGAGTTTCTATGGCTCACATTTCGATCTCTACCAATCTTTTCTTTTCTAGGATCGGTAATGTGAGTTAAACTTAAAGGCAAATTACAAAGTAACACTTTTCAAGGTCAACATCCATTGGTTAGTGGTTTACTAAGTATCTGACTTTACTGAGTGATGCTAGTATTACCCCTAGTATTGCAAACAATTATAACCTACACCACACTTAACATAAAGCTCTCATAAGCTTAGTTTCTACCTTTTAAAACTAAAACTAAATTCCCATTCAACCATGACACATTACACCAGAATTTATTTTCGTTTCAGAAGTAAACGTAAACTTCTTTTTTAATATCACGATTCGTTTAGCCTCCAAGATATCTCAGATATTCGAATAACCTTCGGAAACAAATGTAAAAGCATATATTTCTGTCTCATAGTCGTGTTAATGTGATTACGTGCGGGCACGAAACGTATCTCTCGTTTTTCCCCGAAAGTGCTAATGAGACCCTTAAGGAGGGTGTAAATTAAGTAAAAGGATATCTTTCACCCAAGCAGCAACGCTTGCATACTTTGAGATGAGTAAAAATATTTGTTACGTAAGTGACCATGGTTATAGGATGTTCTTGAATATTCTTAGTGGTTTGTTTACTCGTGCAAACTTCTTTAAGTTAGACTGATTATTCTCAATGGTATTGCGGTCAGGTTAGCTAACTAAAAGTATAATTATTGCGCAGAGAGAAACACCACGCACGCTCAGTATTGTTGCAAATTAGTCCGACAGATGCCCCGCGCAGAGTAGAAACACGTGTTGAAATACTACAAGTTAGAATACGGATCCAACATCGCAGGAGTTCTTTATTGTCAATTTTTATTCATTATTATTCATTAAAATCGTTAGGATGGGCAGACCGAGGGTACGTGATGGATCTATCTTTTTAAAATTGTTATTTTATAAATTGTTTTATCTATGGTCTATCCGCAGAGGTACGCCTTATCCGATGTCATATATCTAACCAGAAGGCCAATTTTACTTGATTTAGAATAATAAAATAGTTAATATATATTTTTTGTGGTGTGAAATAGCGAAACTAACAATTTTTTTTTCATTTTTTATTTTTTTCATTAATTCTCACTGAAGTATACCTGTGAAAACCAAGGTCCTTTTTACCATCTCTCAAAGCATTATCATCTATACACTCTGTGATACACCCTTTTATTTTTGCGCATACAATGGAAATGCTGTAGGAGATGTAATCATCTCCTACAGCATTTCAAGCTTCACCATTTTTTTACCATTTCCAGAAACAGAACGAAGGTTTTACGAAATATAGCCCTGACCCTCCAATATCTCGTTAGCATATAAACCAAGATCGTCTACTACCTTACAATCAAACGGGTCAACGCTCTTTCAATTACTTGGCGCTGTTAAACATCCTGTAATCATATCGTTTAAAACACAAAAGCTTTGAACAAATTCACTGTTATACATAAAACACAGTAGGTGTAACTAATGCCTAGACAGGCAGTTAAGTATAGGCCTGGCGTATTATTACCAGCAGTAAAATAGAAATTAAAGCCCATTATATCACTAATTTATTTTATGGCAATGAACGCAATATTAAAATTTATTTATAGCAACACTGATTGATGGTGATAATTCACTTGTTTTATTGTTTCATGCATATTATGAGAGAATAAAAATAATTAGATGGTATATAAATTCTGTTTAATAACTTTTAAATTATTTCAATGACTCACCTTGGATCTACATATATATTAAGTGTAAAAGTGCTTACGTCATTGTTGGTTATAAGGTTTCGCTTCGATTGCTGAATCGAGAAAAGCTTCAATCTGATCTGATGAATCAGAAAAGATGAGAAAATCATTTAAAAATTTGAATAATTTATTACCTTATATATGCGTCACTAGATCATATGCTAAGGTGAAAATAATAAGACAAGCGTGGTAAGGAAATCAATAGCTTTGTTAAAAAAGTAATATGATGTTGCCACTATTATTATATTAAATTTTTACCAACGCGATTAAACCCATCGTCTAATATTGTATCACTGACACACTGACAAGAACTGCACTAATAGTATGAACTAAACTGTTGGCGTCTCAGTTATACTGCTAACATTATATCTGGCGTTAACATCTTGAATACACTGATTTTGAGGCATCTTCAAATAAGGAAAACTTACAATTCGGCTAACATATTGGTTGGAACACTAACTGGGTTTATAGTCTATATACCGGGATTTCGTTTAATAAACTCGATAGCGCTATCTCTAAAAGCTCGAATTCAACTGAAATATTTAGAATTCTTTTCTGTATGTATTTGTTATATTAGACCAAAATTCCTTGTTATTGAAGAAAATTGTTTACTTTCGATGAAATTCTGTGCCTGATTTCTGGACAAAGAAATACACGTGTTTTACGTTTACTTATATGGCCATTTCTTTAAATTTCCTTTTTTTGTGCTTTACATTATGCAGCTGCTTGGATGCATTTCTTTGAATTTGATTGTGTTATATCGAAAAAAAAAAAACAGTCAAGTAAATGCGGATTGCCGCATTTTAGCGGTAATTGTACCGCTTATTATATGCCTATAGATATGCCACTAGCTCTTGTGCACCGCTGATAGCATAGTACCTTCATAACGTGCTCTGTGAATACTAGAGCACAAAGAGACAACACATCCTTTTTTGGCTGGAATCTTTTGTAGAAGTAATGTTTAACTACAGTAAATTCCAACTATAAAGCTACATAGCACTTTCCTAGGTAGGCAGGAGAAGGAGATAGGCAAGTAGTTCTGGATTAAAATAGGTTTACCACAGTGACTTATTGATGAACGATATCAACGAGAAAATACTTTCGGTTCAATTATAACCGCGCAATGAAAAGCAATTTCAGCCCTTTGTTATGTTAAAATATAAAACCAATAAATTACGTAAAATCGTATCACAAAGAATAAATTAAATTAATTAACTGTAGATTTGGGAAGAATGGGTCAGATCAAACAGTTTGTTGGTAAGTCAATAAAAATTCGCGGATGGTGGATTTCAAACAAGCCGTTTGCGAAGGGTTTTAATTAATTCTGCATACTTTAATGTAATTTGTAATTTTTGCTTACTGCTTGCTACTTTCGGCGAAATAAGAACGCTACTAAATAATTTATATCTTGTTTATTTGCTCGAATGCGTTTGATACTCTAAAACTTGAAGACATCTAAGCAAATGGTGAAATTTTTTAACTCATATACGATCATTCGATCGACTTTATCCAGTCACAATGTCTCGATATGATTAAGTTGTTACCTTACAGAGCGCTTATGGTAAGGGTAACAGATTTTTTAGTAAAGTTTGGATGAGGTGAGGTCTGTGGTCACTATTGCCCTAGGGGGATATACTAAGAATCATGTCTTCCAGATTGTGTAGTCTGGTGGTCATTATTTTAATTCATATCTAGTAAGACTGCCTTAGTAGCACAGCTGCAGTAAATTTGACCACAGGTCTTGAGTTCGACTAACGAGTCAGGCAAAATTTTATAAGGATTGCCTGTCAAAAAATTCTTAGTAGCAGCACAAAGTCTGAGACTGTAACCTGTGAACCGACAAAAAACAAAGGGTCGTCCGTTACGTGAAACTTATAAAACCATAATTCATGAAATATGCACATGACTCTGACTACCTTCTCGGGGATATAGATGGATTAAGAAATAAAGTAGCAAAACGATAATAGACAACAAGTCAAGGTGAATCGAAATATAGCTCATTCTAAATCACACATAGCAACATTTATGTTATAATTTTATGGCCACTGATCTTTGTATAATTCGTTTTGCCCTTGAAAGGTCTTCGGTCGATACAGTCATTAAAGCTCATGTTATGTTGCCTGTATTTATATTGTATTAGAAGTAGTTTGGTATAATACTGGCATGTTTAGTATGAATCAGATTCTTGGTAAATAAGTAATGTTATAGATGAAGGGTCTTTAAGTGATTTCGAATTAGATTTTAAATCAACATTGCCTTGTTGAATAATTTAGTGGAGATTTGGTTTTAACTGGATTGAGCTTTTGTTTTAGTAGTGGAAACGTACATACGTTAATATGATTCATAACAGTGATTTAACAGATCCTTGTTACTGATTCAAGCATTATAATATTTTATTCAATCATTATATTATTATTATTAGAATTCCATGAAGACTTGGTAAAAATAAAATGTACAGTGCACCACCAATACATAGATAATCTTAGTGTAAACATGCTGCACTGATGAGTATTCTTAGGAATCAAAAGACTGTAAAAATATTCTAACGACTGATCCATCATCCACAAACTGAGGGAAAGCAAGAAAGTGAGAATAAAACAGATTGAGAGAGTAAAGTGTAAAAGAATGGGTAAATTAATGAAGAGATATGAAAGAGACAAAATACACGAGGAGAAGAGAAGAACGAGCAAGATAAAGAGAAAAGAGGATAGCGGGAGAGAGAAAAAGCACACCTGGTCAATAAATTAAATCTAAAGCTTTTTGCAGTACGAAAACTTTAACATAAGTTAACTTAGTTAGTACTACAGCGCATAGAATTTTGACGCTGCATATTTCTACCCGGTAGGTGGCGAATGTGATTTAGTTACTTGTTCTGTTATTAACCGGTCGTATACCGCCGGCTCGCATACCAGCCGGCAGATTTGTACCCGTCGTAGGCTGGTGGCTCGCATGCGAGCCACCAAATTGGTTTTACGTTAGCTTAAGCTAAAGCGAAGGCGGCGCGCGGCGTTTTGGCGCCAATTTGGTGGCTCGCATGCGAGCCACCGGCCTACGACGGGTACAAATCTGCCGGCTGGTATGCGAGCCGGCGGTATACGACCGGTTAATATATTCAACAACACAAGCTTTTTCAGCTTTACAAAATAAAACGTCAGTTAAAATTGTGTCATGGTAGCGGCTGCATATATAGTAATATTTAATGGTGTTGCTCCAACTCGCTGTCCCTTTGGTGTAATTTAGACGACACACTCATCCATTACGGCTTCTGTATTGAGACTCTTTGCATTGCTTCAATGTCGTTTAGTAACGAACAGCATCCATCAGAAAATTAAAGAAATAAGTTCTAAAAAATTGTTGCCGGTGTACTGTTGCCCCAATTAGATAAGCTTGTATGTATGCGTCCAACTGCGATTCATCATAGGATTTCTCTGTAATATGCCACTCACTGTACCTACGACAAATGAAGTTTTATTTATTACAGAATTCTTCCAAAAAATCATTACTCAGTATGATTTGATTGCCGTGTAAAGGGTTCAGCTAATATAGTTATATTAGCTTTTTAGTTACTATGTAAGTATTAAAAAGTTTATCACTGATTTCACAGCTGGTTGTTAGCTTTTTAATATTAGATCTGTTGACACTTTTATCTGGCTCATCAAATCAAATAATCGAAGCAAATAATTTATTCAGCAACTTTGGAAACCATATAATATATTATATGTCATTTTATATATGTTGCCTATTATGTATAATATAAAAACATATATAAAATTTTACTTAAATGAAAATGTTATTTATAATGCCTTTACTAAACCAGTGTTTCAGGAATTTAAGTGTATACACTTTGTAGGCGCCCTGACTTACTTTTACCATATTTATGTGATATTAATATATACACTTTTACTTTACACTTCATTAAAATACCACGACGCAGAGCGCTTGTCACTCGCTCATGTAAACGAACGATCAAGGCATGGAATTCTCTGCTAAGGCACGTGTTTCCTTCTTCCTTCAATCCTGGGTCCTTTAAGCGGGGCGTGAAAAAGCACCTTCTCAGGCCGTCAAAGTAAAGACCTCAACATCGCCTCAGCTGCTATGAGGACGTTATGGAGGCCACTGCTCTTAGATCACACGACTGTTTACGATCAGGCGAAGTGTGGTGATTTTTAAGAGCAAAAAAAAAAGAACGGAAGAAATACGAAAGATACATCTTTCGTATTTCTGCCGCTATAAACATTATATCTTCTATATCTTAGTGCTTTTGACTTTGAACCGTATTCTGTGCTTGTGCTTGTCAATTCTACTCTCTAGGGCCTTCTGAACTTTTGTGTATGTGTCTACGGACCTGGATAATATATATGTACAAGTTAGATCTTACCTTGGGTACTAGTGTTCATTAATTACTGTGACTTACTTATTTGTGATTAATAAATTTAATTTCCTTTCATTTCATTTCATATGCTGTAACCGTGAGTGGAGTCATTAACACGCTTTTATTAGCTTGGTATGTATCTATGAATCTATGTAACGGAATCTTTGAACGTGATTTTCACCACTTTGAAACCGACGGATTGATTTAAAACTTTGCACACTAATCAAGGACCAATGACAATACAATAGAAAGAATAGACAAAAAAAAAAAAAATAATAGTCTAAATAAATTAAAAAACACGCTTTAGAAAGAAGAAAATAATTTAATAATCTTCATGTAGAAAAACGTGGGGTGGGGGTTATCAAAGTATTTTTGAAAGCACTCATCATTAGTGATGGGAAGAAGTCGACGGAACATGTCGATGTTTTTAGAGTAGGCGTACGAGTGCCGCCGTTTTGGGCAGAGGAGCCCGATATCTGGTTCGCTCAAGTCAAGGGCCAATTTGCAATTTCTGGTATTACTAACAACCTTACCAAGTTCAATTATGTCATTGGCCACCTCGACAACCAACACTCAAGGAAGGTTAAGGACGTCATCGTTAAACCACCGGCGACTAACAGATATGAAAAGCTCAAAACAGAGCTTATTAAAAGGCTTGTCTAAAGAAAATAAAATTAAAACAGCTGTTAACCGGTCGTATACCGCCGGCTCGCATACCAGCCGGCAGATTTGTACCCGTCGTAGGCCGGTGGCTCGCATGCGAGCCACCAAATTGGTTTTACGTTAGCTTAAGCTAAAGCGAAGGCGGCGCGCGGCGTTTTGGCGCCAATTTGGTGGCTCGCATGCGAGCCACCGGCCTACGACGGGTACAAATCTGCCGGCTGGTATGCGAGCCGGCGGTATACGACCGGTTAATGCACGAAGAACTCAGAGATCACAAGCCTTCCCAATTTCTGCGCCATCTCCGCAGTCTCGCAGGCCATAACATCCTGGACGAATTTTTGAAGACGATTTTGATTAGTCGCCTCCCGCATGGTATCCAGACGGTGCTTACCGGTCAATCGACTACAGCTACGCTGGAAGACTTGGCTGATTTAGTGGATAGAGTGAAAGACCTCGCCTCTTCAACGCCCAAGGTGGCTGCCGTGAACGAGATCCCTGGCTCTGTCAATAATAACCTGGTGAAGAAAGTTGCGGAATTACGGAAGCAGTTCCAGAAGCTGAGAGAAGAGAGAAGTAGCAGATCCCACTCGCGTTCAGTAGAACGCGTCCTCGAAGCAACCGCAGTACTTCAAGGCAGCGGTCGCAATCTAATTACCGCAAGTTCCCGTTGTGCTGGTACCACAGCAATTTCGGCGAGAAAGCTGCGAAGTGTATCCGCCCCTGTGACTACAAGGCGGAAAATTTCACGGGCGGTCGATAATAGCGGCTGACGATTGCCCTTCTATTTCAACTGGTCGCCTATTCGTCATGGACTGATCTTCAAAGACGCAGTTCCTGGTTGATACTGGTAGCGTCCTCTGTGTGTTCCCAAGGTCGCCGTTGCGTGATCGTCGTTCTCGAACGGACTTTAGGTTATGTGCTGCGAACGGTTCCAATATTGCTATATACGATTATCTACATTTAGATTTTGATTTTGGCCTACGTAGAAGTTTTGTATGTCGTTTTATAGTACAAAACCTATTATAGATACCTATAATAGGTTTTGTACTATAAAACGATAGAGAGATATATAGACACAGTTATAATAATTTAAAAAGTCTATACAGACTTTTTAAATTATTATAACTGTGTCTATATTATAACACTGTAAGAATAAATGCTAAATAGACAATGTTACTTCTGTTACAGCCAGCAAATCACTTGTCCAGCCGGTACATACCACACTACACCTCACAACACAGTTCATCACATTCACACGACTCCAGGCCCCGCCAGTTGCTTCATCATCCCATTGTTTAGCTACTGATAAACTTAAAATTGCCAAGAAAGAGTTCCAAGCCATTGTAACCTTTAGGGTTTACTTTAAGAGAAATGTAGATATAATTAGAAAGTACAATGAGAGAAGGTATAACAAATACACTTTTAATGTATTAAGATTACAAATAAAAGAGACAATCTTTACTTATATAACTATAGTCAGGGCGTGGTTCGCTAAAGACTTGCTTCGTGGTCCTTGTACAATCAGGACACTTAGCTGAAGGTGTAAAGCCGGGCCGCAAGGAGAGCGACTGACGCCGTCTGTTCCTTATATAGTCTCGCACCACAGGTCGCGAGAGGTGGCTAGTGACGTGCGCCCGCGTTCGCCGGGCGTCTAGGCGATTATCGTCACACCATGCTGTCTAATGGCACTGCTAGACTTTCGAACAGCCCATGGTCCTCCCCGCTTCATTTAGCCCCGAAAAACGATAATGGATGACGTCCTTGTAGCAATTACCGCAAATTGAATGCGCGTACCGTACCTGATAGGTATCCGATTAAGCATATCCACGACTTTACCCACAGCATATCTGGCTGCACTCTCTTTTCAACATTAGATTCGGAAAAAGCTTATAATTAAATACCTGTCAGTGCGGACGACATTCCCAAGACTGCCATCACAACACCGTTTGGGTTATTCGAATTCCCTTATATGACATTCGGTCTTAGGAACGCGGGTCAAACCTTCCAACGATTCATTGACGAATTGACCAGGGGACTCGATAATGTCTACTGCTACTTGGACGATTTTGTGTGTACTCCGTCGACGAGGCCCAGCATCAGAAGCACCTACTTGAAGTCTTCAAAAGACTGAAAGACTACGAAATGCATGTGAGCACCTCCAAATGTGTTTTCGGTGCAAAAGAGGATTTTTTTTCAGGATATAGCATTTCGGAGCAGTGTTGCAGACCTCTCGATGTAAAAGTGCACACGGTGAGAGATTTTCCCCTTCCCTCGAATGTGCGACAGCTAAGAGCCTTTTTAGGGATGCTAAATTACTATAGGAGATTTCTTCCCCAAGCAACCCAAAATTCTAGCACCTTTGCATGCGTTGTTAGCAGGTTGGGTGAAAAGTTCACAACCCGTCGATCTTACGGGAGATATCTCTATCGTCTATTCAACGCTGCCCTGCTAGCACATCCCAACTGCAATGCCCAATTCGCGGTTGTTACAGATGCGTCTGATAAAGCTCTCGATATGCCGTCTTGCAGCAGTTCAAGGATGGCGCATGGAAACCGTTAGGCTTTTTTTCAAGAAAACTGAGCCCGTCACAGGTAAAGTATTCACCGTATCACAGGGAACTCCTCGCCATTTACGAGGCTATAAAATATTTCAGGCATATGCTCGAAGCCCAGCATTTCATTGCTTTCCACGATAGAAAACATAACTGTTCGCCGAGACAGTATAGACACTTAGATTGTATTTCCCAATTCACAACTGTTGTCCGGCAAGGATAACGTGGTCGCCGATACATTGTCACGTATTGAAGAATTTGCAGCGCCTGTAGACCTCGAGACATTAGTCCAAGGTCAAGATTGTGATCCCGAATTAAACAAGCTTCTAAGTGAAGGGTTATCACTTCACTTGCAGAAGCTCAATATCCCTGGAAGTTTAGTATCCATATACTGCGACGTCAGTAACTTCGTCTTAGTCCAAAACCTTTTCGAAAGCAGGTTTTTGATAGCCTGCATTCGCTTAGCCTCCCTGGCGCTAATGCATCGGCCAGATTAATAGCCGAGCGGTTTGTGACGCTGGGTGCGCGAAAGGACTGTAGGGACTGGGCGCCTGCTTGCGTACAATGCCAACGTGCTAAGGTACATCGGCACATATCTGCTCCCCTCGGTACTTTTAACCTTCCACGTGCACGATTCAAACAGATCCATATTGATCTGATTAGACCTCTTTCTCTTTCGCAAGGTTATTGTTACTGTTTGACGGTCGTACATCGATTTTCACGATGGCCGGAAGCAGTACCGATTGAAGACATAACCTTGCTGTCGACCTGGATAGCTAGTCCGACAGTCATCACGACTGACCGTGGACGGCAATTTGAATGCGCTTTATTTTCATATTTGTCTAAGCTGGTTTTGAACATAAGAGGACGACGGCCTACCATCCGGCTTGCAACGGATTAGTTGAGCGGTTTCATCGCCAACTTAAAGCTGCCATAGTCTGCCATGCGAATGACGGGTAGACCGACTCGTTGCCGTGGATTTTACTTGGCATACAGGCCTCATTAAAAAAAAAAAGACTTACAGGCTTCCTCAGCAGAGCTCGTCTATGGCAAGCCGTTGAGGCTTCCTGTTGAGTTCTTTGAGTCGTCGGTCAATGGTAGCACAGATATATCAGACTTTTCTGCTAGACTCAGAAATTTCGTTGATAGATTGTGACCAGTGCCAGCCGCACGGAAAGGTAAGCCTAAGGTTTTCGTCATTAAAGAATTAGAAAATTGTGACTAAGTTTTCCTCCGAGAAGACGCCTCATGACGTTCGCTTCAACTTGCTTACTCTGGACCACATAAGGTTCTTGTCAGAGAAGATAAAGTTTTTAAAATTCTTTTTAATAACAAGGCGATGACAGTGCCCATAAACCGCCTTACACCCGCTTTTATTTTGTCTGTTCAGCATGACAACCTCGATCCAGAAGATCCACAAAACTACGTAAGTCGATCTGGTCGTAGGGTGAGGTTTCCAAATTTTTATCGCCCTTGACAGTCTCTGGTGGTGAGTGGTGTAGGCTCCCTGACTTACTTTTACCATATTTATATGATATTAACATATACATATAACATGGATGTTTGTCTTGGTCTGGGTGTTTCTATGTATAATATGTAAGTTTTTACAAAAAAAAGTATCTATGTATGTTTATCCATTGTCTAGTACCCATAGTACAAGTACTGCTTAGTTTAGGCTAGATGGTGTTGTATGTGTATTATATTATTATGTTTCTCTTATCAGAGGTACTTTCTAACATATTATATTAGAAAATACCTGGCCCTTTGGGAGGCTTACACGGAGACATGGGACCAACGTGAAGAGGCCCTTCGAGAGTTTTAGTCAAAGGTGGGATAGAACACCTACAGCGGCACTAGCCACAGCAGGCATAGGACTATTACTACGTATGGATTTTAATATATGGGCTATGGGTGTGGGTGTCTGGTGGAGCGGTATATTGCTAACTATGGATGAAAAACGGCGTCTGCCCTGAATACTTTAATAGCATCAATGTAATGGGCAGACGGTGACTCGCCAACTCACTAGATGGACCCCCTGAATAGCCACTATAGGCATACACGCCAGCAGCAGAGGGCAACACCGGTGCGAGTGGCTAGGGGTATCGAGCGGTGCGGCGCCGGTTTCACCATCACGGGTCTCGTGACAACGGAGACCCGGAGCGGGTTTCCCCGTAGTTATGCCCTTGAAAATGACACTGCCACCCCCAAGCATATAGCTCTAGCGGCCTCCCTCTGACCGGCCGACCAAGGCAAGCCAGAGTTGAGAGTCCTATGGGCACTCTTGTAGTTCCACCCCAATCAACCAGTAACGGCAAGCTGGGGACGAGGCCCTAACCAACTCTCTGAGACATTCAGGACCGTAGTGTCGCCACTCACATTCAGCTCGTCACAAGCTGCCCTGCGGTTTGTGTGCTTTTATTTAACCTGGTGATACATTGTTTATATCACAAGGCGAAGGTGATAGTTTAAAAGCTAGTGTACTGTGCCCTCCGATATTGCGTTAGTCTCATGATGAGATAACGACTGTCCCAGAGGGGTATATTATTATTATTATTATTATTATTATTATTATACACTTTTACTTTACACTTCTTTACATATTTTACATTTTATATGTATCTATTTACATATTATATTATTAATAAAACATTAGGTACATCCTAGCGATACCGGTTTGTCGATACACCAATATCGATACTGAACTTAAACTTGATACTAATACTTGATATGACGAACTTTAGAATAGTAGAACCTCGCTGATTTCAGCATGAATGGACCGGCTTGACCGGGGAAGGACTACCCTCTCACAGAATATCGACGTGAAATAGCAGTGTTCCTACTGTTGTGTTTCGGTGATTGAGAGTGCCGGAGGCCCAATCACCCCCTTTCCCTCTTCCGGCTCCTTCTCCTTCCCACTTCCTTTCCTAGAGGGCTGGCAACGCGCAAATGATGCCTCTGCGTCAGAGCGTCTATAGGCTACGGTGACCACTTACCATCAGGTGGGCCGTAAGCTTGTTTCCAACGTAGCTGAACCAACTAAAAAAAAACCATCGACAAGGCCTAGACCCTATTTCCACTCCTAAGTAATTTACTAACAGCGTGTGCACGCGCAGATGTCAAGGCAGTCATTAAAGTACCACGACGCGGAGCGCTTGTCACTCGCTTATGTAAACGCCTATGTATATTTCATATTTCTCCCGCTATAAACATTATATCTTCTATATCTTAGTGCTTTTGACTTTGTACTGTATTCTGTGCTTGTGCTTGTGCTTGCCTATTCTATTCTTTAGTGCCTTCTGAATTTTTGTGTATGTGTCTACGGGCCTGGACAATATATATGCTGTAACCGTGAGTGGGGTCATTTTTATTGTATACACCCTAACGTAGCCACATTATCTACACTTGTATACATTTTATTAGAGCAGTTAATTTTTGTTGAGATCTCAGAGCCTACGTCATTTTTACAAAGCTAAATTTTAACCGTAAATGTGACAACGTATACCTATACGTTGTTGCTTTATTGCTCCACTCTCAAACTAGAGAGGCCCTTCTCTCTAGTTTGATAGTGGAGCAATATTTTAATTACCTACATGTAATATTTATTTTCATTACGCGTTTCGGATTTCGAGCTAAATGAAATAGACTTATAATAGTCACCCAAATAATATTTCGTATAAAATTAATTTTACGATAGCTTTTTAGTAATACTCGTAGTTACGTGTAAAAATATATAATATACAAAAATTTCTTGCTTACTACTAAAATACATATTATTAACACACTTTTGACGAACACTAGCGATTGATATAGGAGGTAATGTAAAGCATAAGTGGGTGCAAGTAAATGTGTTTGCATCTCTATGTTATCACTATAATTATAGTTCGATGGCACTACAAAGCGACCGCACCTGATGGTGCAGTTCCAACGGTTACGGGGAATGAGTATGAAAAACCGCCAACTCCCTAATACCCGACAGCTACTAAGATTTTTTTGCCACAAAATAAAATAACTATTACTAGACAAATCCGCTATTCAAATCCATGACTTCATAATTTGCGGCTACTAAACCAACAAACCAGTCAAAAGATCATACCTAATACAGACCTAACGTAATATATGTGAGAATAAGCTGTACTGGCCTATTAAACTCGACATCATAATTCACAATTTGCATGTTTGTGCAAACATGCGGCTTTGTATCAGGATTTATACAGGGTAAGTGTAACCTAGCTAAATTGCATAGGCCTAAAAAATCGCTCGTCACTGTCCCAAATAAGATAAATACAAGCCAAGTGTAAACTCGATGTAAAGCAAGATTGATGTTTCCACAAAGGGATTTTAAACTTCTTGATCGCAATGTTTCGCTTCGTTTGGCGCAAGTCAAAGGTTAAATTTTTATTAGAATTGAATTTTAGAACTTTGATCTTATTTTCTTCGATTTTGACTGTTTGTGACTCCTTTTATTTTTATCTGTACGGTAGACTTTACTTAAGTGACTTTAGGGACTACAAAGTCATCAAACTATTATAAGAAACAAGCTTATGTGTATGAAATCACGCGGTTATTGCACTAGAACGTATACCGGGAGAAAACGTACTTAGTGTATAGATTAAATTCAATCTATGTATCAAGCTTCTTCCAAATCTTTTCAACAATTTACGCGTAATTGAGTACCAAATAACCAAATTAGCGGGTGAACTATGCGTCCGTTGCAAATTTTTTGAAAAATTTCTAGCGACACTGCAACTAATCCTAGTACAGAGATTGTCATTAGAACAATAAATACTTTCACACATTTTATATTGGCAGTTAATTTGGACATAGCGAAAGCCTTCGATCGTGTTTGGCACAAAGCGGTTCTTTCGAAGCTCCCTTCCTATGGGCTTCCCGGCAGATTATGCGAATGGGTTACTAGATTTTTAGCAGACATAAGCATTAAGGTCGTAGTTGACGGTGAATGCTCTGACTCCATGTCTGTAAATGCTGGTGTCCCGCAAGGCTGTATGTTATCGCCAACTCTGTTCCTCCTCCATGTCAATGACATGCTGCAAATTGAACAGCATTCATTGTTATGCGGACGACAGCACTCGCAATGTACTTTATACCGGCCGCGCTAACATCTCTCGGGAAAACGTCATTGAGAGCCGAAACAAACTTGTATCTGAAATTGAAACCTCTATGAAGAAAGTCTGGGATTGGGGCAGACATAATTTGGTCCGATTTAACCCCACAAAGACAAGTCTGCGCGTTCACCGCAAAAAAGCTGTCGTTGGTCGTATCTTCTCATTTTGAGAACATCCCCATAACTGTCTCAACCGATATTGGAATTCTTGGTGTCGACATATCGAGCGAAGTCCAGTTTCGCGGCTATTTAGAGGGTAAGGCTAAATTAGCTTCAAAAAAGCTTGCATGTTCAACAGATCAAGACAGTATTTCACGCCGGCCCACCGCCTACTGCTTTATAAGGCGCAGGTTCGGCCTCACATAGAATACTGTTCTCGTCTTTGGGTAGGGGCACCTCAGTACCAGCTTCTACCTCTCAACCGCATTCAACGGAGAGCGACTCTAATCGTCGACTGCCAGGATATTTCAAATCGGCTAGACCCCTTGGCGCTACGTAGAGATGTGGACTCGCTATGCATCTTCTATCGCTTTTACATGGGGACTGCTCCGAGAAATTGTTCGGACTGATCCTTGCCTCCTGTTTTCGTCATTGTCCTACGCGACAGCATTTTCATTCCAATCATTTAGATGGTTGGCAGTCCACAACTGTGCGTTTCTCTAGGACTTTTTTGCCTCGCACAACAAAACTGTGGAATGAGCTGACGCCTGCGGAATTTCCGGACCAATACGACCTTCTACACTTCAAGAAAAGAGCGTACTCCTTTTTAAAAGGCCGGCAACGCATTTGTAATTCCTCTGGTGTTGCAGGTGTCCATGGGTGGCGGTAATCGCTTACCATCAGGCGATCCGACGGCTCGTTTGCCATCTAAACAATAAAAAAAATATTTTTTTTAATAATATTTGTAGTATAATATCAATCCTGTTTATACACCTTTCAAACTCCCAAATATGTAGGTTTTCTCTCGATACCTATCTTTGTTTGCAAATATTTAATACACACATATTATCTGAAAGGTAAAAGTGCGATTGAACTAAGTTAATAAATAATTTAAAATATATTTAGTTTAGCTTACAAGTCAGAATCATACTAACCTGCAACCTTAGATAAAAATTCGTGTTGGGTGCCTAAGTACCTTACAGATAAGATAACCGAAAAAATAATATTTAAAGGCGCGAACATTTCATTCTATTAGCTCTTGGTAAAGGCTATAATATTTTAATAAACTATTGAATTTTGAGTTTTCTTGGAGTTTATGAAGCATACGATTTTCTGGCTTGTTAGTATTAACAGTTTTAACAAAGGGGACGACATCCGCGTTGCCGATTCTCCAAACAAAAAATATGTTACTATGCTCTTAGTGTATACCAAATACTTATCTCAGGTATTCGTGCTAATGAAATGCGCTTCGTTAAGAAGCTCTGGAAATTCTACTCGATGTCAAGACACATAATACATATTACTATCACGTAGTTAGGATTACAATACGAGATTGCAAGTTTGGCTGTGACCTTCTAATCATATGGGATACGCGATCTTGTCTCTAATATTTAGGTATACAATAGTGATCTAAGAATTATTGATGTCTTAGTCCCTCCTTATACATGGCTGCTGAAAAGCAATGACGAGGAAAGTGTAAACTTAAATATAAATAATTCTAACTAATTTAAATAACTTAAATTGTAGCAAAGTTCAATAATAGAAGTGCCATAGATGAAAATGATGTAAAAAAAGGGTTTTAAACAACGCGACAAAATCCGTATAAAGTAGTTTAATTTAAATGTATAACATTCGCGTAAACGTAAGACAATATTATGATAAATGAAGTCAAGAAAATGCAAAACATTTATCTTTCGTACACTGTACACTAGCCACATAAAGTATTTAATGAATGTATGATGAATGCATTTGAATATGTTTATAATCAAATGCACGCTACCGCGCTCTACCTGCAAAAGCAATTGAATTGTGTACCTATTTATTTGAATAAATTAATTGTTGATTCATTATGTTGACAAACAAATCAACATTCAAAAACAAACAACATATTTATTTTTGACCTAAAGCTTTTTGACAGCGCTACCTTTCATTGTGCCCAAAAACACTTAAAATCCTTAATACTAGGCTTATACTTACCACGTAGGTAAATATCATAATCAACATAAAACAATCGCATACACACACAAATACTCGCTACTGTCATCTATATATGTTGAGGATACACTGTATTGATAAATAAAATACATATATTAATAACGAGAGCCGTGATACCCATAACACTAGTTCAATCTTAGCTTGGGTATTTAACAATTGGACTGTAAAATTTGTTATATAAAAATCAATATTAATGACCGTATCTTTTTTTATGTCAATAAACATTATTATTATTAACATAACACAATCGATTAATAACCGTACATCCATAGCATGACAGAGCGGGTTCAATCAACGAAATGTACAATAACGAATCCATTGTGAAATGATCCCAGGAGAAATCTCTATTCAATCTAGAGCAGAACAAAACTGCTTTTATTCAAATAAAAAAATACTACAGACTTCAATGTGTTACAGTGCAAAACTGCATGGATGGCTCAGTCGTAGTGCCATACGCTAACTTAAAAGTGGTTAAGTGATATGCGTCCTTACCGGGCACGCCACGATCGTGGCGGTAAGTCCCATGTTTGAGGAGTGGCTGGAGAGGCGGCATGGCGCCCTAACCTTCCGGCTGACACAGGTAATGACTAGCCACGGTTGTTTTAGCCAGTTCCTGTGTCGTATACGCCGGCAAGAGACGCCCGGTTGTCACCACTGCGGCGACTGCCGCGACGTTGTTGAGGACACGGCGCTGCACACCTTGGTGGTTTGCCCCGCCTGGGCAACGCAGCGCCGTGAGTTGATCGCGGCAGTCGGATTGGTTGCCCTCTCGCTCCCGGCCGTAGTTCAGTCTATGGTCCGGAGTGAGAGGTCGTCGAACGCCGTCGCCTCCTTCTGTGAGGAAGTGATTTCCATCAACGAGGCGCGGAGCGGGAGAGGGGCGTGTCAACCCTCTCCCCAACCGCAGAGCCGGGCGCTGGAGAGCGCGAGACGACCTCCAGCCACCCTGAGGTTTGACCTGGGGGTGATGGGCTTCGTGGGCCTGCCTACCACCCGTTCAGCACCAGGACTGAGAGGTGGCTTGCGTGTTCCCATGCGCGCCTCTGTGTCGAGTCCATCTCCCTTCTGGGGGGGAAGGGGAGGGACAGTAGGAAATAAGTGGGAAGTGACCATAGAGTAGGTCTTATCGTGTAGTGGCCTGTCGTTTTATACGGTGGGCCGAAACCTCCCCCTTGTCGCGACTGCATGTGCAAGTGATTCGCGCGGCCCCGTCGATAGTGGTTTTGTCGAGGAACACCGTGGTAGGTTTAGTCGGTATTCCGGGAGGTCCATTATCATTTCAACATCTTTCTTTTGCCCCGGTGAGTCCGACATAACCCCTCCGCCCGCCCCCGCGGAGGGGTATGCATCAATGCATTGCCCCACGTAAAAAACAAAAAATGCGTCCTTATATCAACTAACCAATTTTTAGTTAGCGTATGGTAGTAGTAGTCACCATCACACAGAGCGATCTCAAAACATTGGGCGCTCTAGCTGTGTCGAGGTACCATGTGAGTAAACCTAATTAATATATCTGAGGTAAAAAAAGGTAGACCTAGGAGTGACAGTTAATACTGGACTGACATTTAAGGACCACATTGTTAAAATATGTAAAAAAGCGCACAGAAATATAGGATTTGTACTACGTAGGGCTAAACATTTTCTATTATTAAGGCAATCATTGCGCTTTATAATGCCCTAGTAAGAAGCCAATTGGAATGCAACGCGATCATCTGGTCTCCACATGAAACTAAATATAGTATTATGTTAGAGCGAGTGCAAAACAAATTTATTAGGTATTTATATATGAAACTTTATGGTGTTTACCCTTTCTTTCCTCTAATGTATCCCACCTTGTTTATCTTTGGCATGGTGAGCTATAATGAACTTGGAGTTGGAAACTTGCTCTTGTGCTTTACATTTTTAATGTACTACGAGGAAAACTTTATGATACAGTTTTGTTGAAGTGATTGTGGCTATGTGTACCTAACAGATACGTTTGGCGCCGACTTCGGCCACCAATACTGGCGGTACCGAGGGCGAGAACAAACCTGCTCAAGGAGTCGCATTTGACGCGCGTACTTCGCATTCTCAATCTCATACACAACAAGTCAGACCTATTCATGTGTACTTTGAGTGAATTTAACAGAGTAGCACTAGCGGTTATTTGGTATTGTAATTAAATTAAATAAGTGTACTGTAATATTACCAAGTTTTATGTAATATTGTTTTTATTGGCTATACTGTCGCATTAGGTTTTTCCCTGTTAAGATAGTATAGTAGTTTGATTCAATAGATAAAAAAATAAATAAAAATAAAAATGCAAATGTGAGTTTGTTACACATTGACGTCTTAGCTATTCGACCGATCATCATGAAATTTTGCATACACATTATCAGGGGCATAGAAATGAACATAGGGTACCATTAATCCATAAAAAGCCGCCTTAGGATATGTCCTTGCAGTTGTCTATTTTTTAGAGAAGTATTGCACATATATTATAGTCGCTGTCGCAAAAGTTCGTAACTTAGGTTGTACCTCAATAGTCTTGTCCCCGCAGAAACAGTCAGGTAGGAAATAAAAGTTGAAAAGAAGAGGAAAGTCGACTTTGAAATCGGATTTAGTAGAGCGACGGAAATATTTGATTTGTCCACGCATTATGACGTCATGTGAGCTCACGTAGCATCCGACCTTTATATTCAAAGACTGTCAATTTAGAAACATACATTTATAGAAATATTTTTACGAGTGGCAGAGGCCGCCATTGCTAAGAATTTGGTAATGGTTAAACGAATAGAAAACTTTCAAAAACTGCATAAGAGTAGTAATACTTTTGCTGTGGTACGCCTGATGTATAAGAGTTTCGACTACTTCTTTATTCTCTTTTTCCAGCTTATTATAAATTCCATGTCACTGGAATATGCAAAACCCGAGTGATATCTCTAGTATTATAAGCGATCATAGGCTTTGGTAACCACTTACCATTAGGAGGGTAGGTCATCTTGATGGTTTAAAAATTACCTTTTACTCACACCTGTATATCCCCAAAGAAGTACGCAAAGGTATATTACCCTAAAATTTTACTAGCTATGAATTTAGATCACACAAGAAGAATATTCTTAGGCCCACTGAATACATATATACACTCTGCGCTGCTACTAAAAACTTTCTAATAACGAAACCCAAAACCACTTTTGTCCGACCCGGGAATAAAACCAGAAAATGAGCGTACGCGAACTTACGAACAAACTTATGCCATGAGTTCACATGAATCAGAGGCCATATTTACTTGCGTAATGGTACGTTTTTAGTATTTGGCCGATTGTAAATCTTTTCATCCCATGAGGAAAATAAAAGCTGCCTATTTTATACAGCTGTTCTCTCTCACATTCGACAGCCATGGGAAATGGTTAATGCATTGTTTGTTAACTCGCATATATCGCATAACTCGCTTTTAATTTATTAAGAATTCATATTTATTCGGAACTAGCTTTTGCTCGCGGCTTAGCTCGGTATGAATTTTCTACCCTAGATGATAGTTACCTTATGTTTTCTTTGTATCCCTAACCACTTGTGTGCATAATTTTGATCATGAACGGTCGAGTAGTTAAGGAGTGAAAGCGTAACACACAAACAAAATCAATTTAGCATTTATAATATTATTTAGGATGGATAGCTTTCTCATCCGTTTGTCTGTTCGACAAGATCTCTTTTATAGGAAACGATTAGACATGTCAAACTGAAAGTTCAAAGCGGAATGTTGTTACTCAACATTCCAACTTTCAAGTTCATGGATAGTATTTTCTTCGTTTGTAATTTACATGTTATCTTTGCATAGGAAACGCTTCAAATTTATCTTATTATACTACATATTTAGGCCACATGCTTTTTAACCGCAATTGTTAAATTCGGATTATACTTGCTAAACGCATATTTTTTTAACTATACGAAATATCATTGCAAGCTTGTCAATCACATATACGGACTTAATTGTATTTTCTTGACTTTGCTTCGGTAATTCTAAGAAAACATAGCCTTGTTTATGGGTGACAGTTAACACTTATCTTCAGGTAGGCCACTAATCTACCAAAAGAAATTTAAAAAATAACATTCATGACAATAGAAAATCTCTAAGAAATGAATTTATGTCTAGACATTTTTATGTTACGTTAATTATGTAGCCTTCTTTGAAATATTAAAGATGTTTCAATGCCACGCCCACAAAGTGTTACAAGGAATAAAACCACTTAATTAAATTATGAAGTCATTTGAATCCTCTGTACAAATATGACGTCTTTGAAAAGGTAATTGATTTTCTGTTGCTTTGATAGCTATTTTTAGTTTGAATTACTGTTACAGTGTTGATAACAGTGAGTGAGAAAAGATATAAAATGGAAATCGTTAATTGATTGAATTGGAACACTTATGCTATTTTGTAGTATCATCAGCATCATAAATGTTACTTTGTGACCGCAGTGAATAAATGATTTTTGATATCCTAACTCATATTTTATTATTTTCATATTTTTTATGGTATTGAAGGCAAACGAGCAGATGTATCGCCTGATGGTAAGCGATTACCGCCGCGCCGCCCATGGACACCCGCAACACCAAAGGAGACGCAAGTGCGTTGCTGGCCTTTTAAATTTGCCCTCTCCTCTCGGGAAGGAGGGAGGGGTTGGGCCTCCGGTACCCTCACTCACTCGGTGAAACACAACGCAAGCGCTATTTCACGCCAGTTTTTTGTGAAGCCGTGGTATCACTCCGGTCGAGCCGGCCCATTCGTGCCGAAGCGTGGCTCTCCCGTGGTAATAATGCGAATGTGAGTTTGTTGCTTACGATTTCATGCCTTAACTGCTCGATCAATTAACATGAAATTTCACATGGACGTTGTCAGGGTATATTTAAACCCTGCATGCAGAAAAAGGTATGTTCCCGAGAGATAGAAAATTTACATTACCTACATTTACGCGAGTGGAGCCACGGGCAAAATCTAGTTATGTATAAATGCTACTATATACACTTTCACGAATTACGCTGTATACAGTATTAGATAGTTGAAATTGCCGATTAATATTTTACAACTAGCATATATTCAATTAAATATTAACATGATAATAAATAAACTGTGTGTGAACATGTGCAACAGGGGACCAACCACTACCTGAGATTTGACAAACCACAGATTCTCGCTAAAGAACACCGATTCCTAACAAGGATGCTTCGCGAGGCTATTGAAATCAAAAAACATCCTAATTTTAATAGAGAAGATGGTTGGAATGTTCCACCAGCTTGGGATCCAGTAATACAAATAGTCAAACCCAAGAAGAAGCGAACCACAGCTAGACTTCATGATACTTTGAGCTCATTCTGCGTAAATAGAAACACCAATGATTAAATTATGTTCGGGTACTTTGAAATAACTACACTGGAACATTGAGACACCTACCATCTTAGTCTCCCCGTGACCATGGCTGCTGAAAAGCAACCGAAACGTCAGGGAAAGTGTAAAATTAAATTAAATCTAAATAGTTTAAACAATAATTTAATTAGCTTAAAAATTAGTAAAGTTTAATAGTAATAGTAGTGTAACAATTTTCAAAATTATGTAATAAAGTGTCAAATAAACAACGCGATAAAATCCGTATATAGTAGTTTAATTTCAATGAATAAACAAAGCTTCAGAATTAATCAGTTAATTATGATGATAAATAATATCCATGAAATATTTGCGTTGAATCTTTATACAATGAGAAAAGGTTGGAGTGTCCGATGTCCCTAAATACCGAATTAGGTGAGTATGTGAATACCGACCGCGAGATACATATTAAGGATATACTTAGCAAACTAGCGCCAAAGCGAATGACAGCAGAACTACTACACATTTTTAAGCTTGTAGCTCGTCGACAAGATTGTACGTCTTTATACAATTTCGCTACGTGTGATCAAGCGTTGCTACATGTTCACTCAGCATAAATATAACCATACTGTGTAATAGGTGGACTCTACACAAAGAGAGCTTGGTGTGGGATTTGTGAAACTGATACAATAAAATCAGCACTGTTTGTCAACTGTTCCACTGCTAAGCTTAAATCATTGTCAGTAATTAATGGGTGAGGCCATATTCCATCGCGTGGGCCAACTGCAGACTTAACACATATTTAAAAACTATACAAAGAACTCTCTGAGATGTCAGTTTCCTCAGGATGTATATTTTTCTTTACCTTTAAAGCGAGCGATGGCTATGTAGTACGCATATTACTTCTAAGAATCAGAGGTGCGTGCCTAGGGATCTGATTTGAAACCTCTGCATAACAGACCAACGGGCTCCTTCTAGGGTATCTAGTATTAATTTTAAAAGTGGATTTTCAGACGCATTTGCTTTTGAAATCCATTCAGTGAAATATCAGTCAAAAACATCCGTTAAAAAGGGCTTATGTTTAACTATATAGTAAAATATAACAGTCAAAAATAGTAAATGATCACCAAAATTAAAACCGCATTATATTTAATTTTGGGTGGGTTTAAGAAGGAACCTAATTAACTCATCCGAGAAGGAATGCAGTGAATTGAGGCGTATAGGTGCTCGTTTTGATATATTTTAGTAAGCATATTTTGCTGCGCAATTAGTATATTTGGTGGTCATTATATTTAATCCCGTTAAAGAGCACCACGCAAATCAACGCCCATAGACCGATGACCGCTCGCTTTCGAATCTCTGCATTCCATGTATGAAGTGGATGACTTGTCCTTCGACCAGATTTGTCATTAGCTCTAAAATCGTGTTCCCTCCATTTTAATTAGGCGTACGTACTCAGTTTCAAGCTAATCAGCGATTTACATGTCGTTCTTTGTTGTCACCATTACTGAATAATGAGTTGTCTCAATTAACTGGAAAATATTTGTGACATTTTTAGGTTATTTACATTGATTCACGGCAGAATCAATGCAATCAAAAATAAAAAGAAATGCAAACATGCTAAAGTTGATGTATTATAATTTTGATCGTAATAAAATACCATACTTTTGGTCAGGAAACATAAGATAAGTACAGAGAACGGGCACGCCACGATCATGGCGGTAAGTCCCGTGTTTGAGGAATGGCTGGAGAGGCGGCATGGCGCCCTCACCTTCCGGCTGACACAGGTAATGACTAGCCACGGTTGTTTTGGCCAGTTCCTGTGTCGTATACGCCGGCAAGAGACGCCCGGTTGTCACCACTGCGGCGACTGCCGCGACGTTGTTGAGGACACGGCGCTGCACACTTTGGCGGATTGCTCCGCCTGGGCATCGCAGCGCCGTGAGTTGATCGCGGCAGTCGGATTGGTTGCCTTCTCGCTCCCGGCCGTAGTTCAGTCTATGGTCCGGAGTGAGAGGTCGTGGAACGCCGTCGCCTCCTTTTGTGAGGACGTCATTTCTATCAAGGAGGCGGCGGAGCGGCAGAGGGAGCGTTTAAACCCTCTCCCCAACCGCAGAACCGGGCGCCGGAGGGCGCGAAATGACCTCCAGCCACCCTGAGGATTGACCTGGGGGTGGTGGGCTTTGTGGGCCTGCCCGCCATCCGTTCAGCACCAGGTCCGAGAGGCGGCGTGCGTGTTCCCACGCGCGTCTCTGTTTCGAGTCCGTCTCCTCTCTAGAGAGGGGGGGGACAGTAGGGTTTAGTTAGTCCCTTTGGGTAGGTCTGTTCGTGTAGTGGCCTGCCGTTTCATACGGCGGGCCGAAACCTCGGCGGGGTCGCGACCGCATGTGCAAATGATTCGCGCGGCCCCGTCGATAGTGGTTTTGTCGAGGAATACCGTGGTAGGTTTAGTCGTATTCCGGGAGGTACATTATTCTTATTCTATCTTTCTTTTACCCCGGCGAGTCCGACATAACCCCTCCGCCCGCCCTCGCGGAAGGGTATGCGTGATGCATTCCCCCACGTTAAAAAAAAAAAAAGTACAGAGAAGACACCTACTTTGTAATTTATTTTTTTGACTACTTCCTCATGATTATACTTCCAAGAATGAATTTTATGTCACCTATGACTATTTGTGGATCACACAAATTGTTGTTCCGTGCAAGAATCGAACCAACAACACTCAGCGCAATGAGTGCGCAGTGGTGAAGCGATCATTTATACCACTAAGTTATCCGTGCAGTCAAAGTACTCTAAAGAACATTTTAATAAATATGACACCAACACAATATAATGCTTTTATATAAAAGCAAAAAAGCATTTTGTGTTCCCAAAACTCTGCTAACCTGTGTTGCTATAATATGGACGCCAAATCTAAAACTGGAACACTAATGGAACTAAGCAAATATTGAAACAAGCGGAAAAATGGTAGGAAACGATATTAATGGGTGCGAATCGAGAATCGATTGATTTAAACGAGATGAAGCGAGTCTATTCGATATGGACTCGATATTCAAGATGGATCGCGATTGCCCTAGATTGACAATTTGTTTTCTTTTTTATTCCTACTTAGTGGTTTCTTGTTATTTTGTTAAGTTTGAATAGCTTAGATAAAGTTTTATTCAGCCTGAATCTGTAGCGTTTATTAGTATTGACTTTTTCAAATAGGGCAACGATAAGTTGAGCCATTTGTAGTGCGGTTCAGCAACCGACTTTATCATGGCTGAATAGATGACGACATGGTAATCTACCACGTATTACAGCTTGATTACAGCCGGTGAGACTATACACTCAAAATAAATATCAGTTGACAATTTTCTTCTGTTATTTAAAAAAAACAACTGTCCTATGTCGCGTTTGACTTTACAAACATTCAAACAAGGAACATAAACAGCACCTAGACTCGGAACAACCATTTGTGGATCAAACAAATGTTTGTCCCGATGGGATTCGAATCCACAACACTCGCCGCAGTGGCAGCGACAAGGCGACCACTTAAACAACTACGCCATCCGTGTCTGAATATTTTATGAAACAATTTTCCAGGTAAACATGTAAATTACTAAGCTTGCTTTAGGCCCGAATCCGATATTCGAGAAACGAGTCGTATTACCAACGTTTTTTTAATTTTAGCCGGAATTCTATGAAAAATATATCAAAATTTGCTGTCCGTAGGTAAAACGACTAGTTTCTTGATATAGTAACCGGGCCAAAAGAAGCACCCGAGACGGCCGATTGGAAAAATCTGATTTAGTTTTTAGAGTTCGAAAAAGCACAACATTATATAACAGCTATGTCCGTCCGTCCGTCTGTGTATTATACAACTTTTAATTCAAGAGCCAGAGACTATCGGTCAACGCCATTCGACTCAGCATAGTTGATATAGCCCCGAAATGACTATGACCTTTGACCTCTGACCTTCAAGGTCACGTGAAATCACGTGACCTTTACATATTACTTGAATCATTTTTTCGAACTCTAAGATTTACGGCAATTCATTGCCGATTCTCACTTGTTGTGTGTTACAAAGTATTGTAGTTATAATTCAACTATCAACAAGAAACGTAAGCGTAACACTGTATACTTATATAAGGAATAAAAATAAAGCTTGTCGAATTAAACACACCCTTATAATATTCATTCCTGTTATAATTTACTTAAACCAACAAGACGTCAATAGTATTTGTATCGAACGAATAAGTTTTCATAGAAATCTAATTATCTAATCAAATCTTCCTTACTGTAGATTTTATTTGAATCCTAGGAAAAGGTCCAATCAGCTACATAAGTAGCTAAACACAGCAGAAATTTGTCACAGTATATTATGGGTAAAAACTATCCTTTTATTGTTCGATAGCAATGAATAGTGGTTAAAATAACTATCATTTAACTGTTACTACAATAAAAATGATAATAGAGTAGTTTAAAATCTCGGGATTATATATCGACTTATGTCGCTGAGTGTACATGCAAAATTACAATTTCTTATATTAAACATTTCAATATAATTGTCTATAGTTGCTTCTATATACGTGGAAGCAAGTAGCAATAGTTGGTGTACCCTGAAGTAGACCATTTTGTATTAAGAGAGATTTTCTAGCATTCTTTCAGTTAATATACTAAGTTTAAATGAACTAAAAGAAATTTTAGTTATGGCATAATACCGTATGTTCAATTTGCTTCTAAGATTTGCTAACAGAAAGCCCTCCTATACCTATAAGTACTTTAGTAAACCTTACGCTCGTACAGAAATATATATGCAATCTCTTGCCTCAACGCGAACAGGGCAATATATCAATTAAATTTATTACATGTCAAAGAAATTCTTAGTAAAATAACAATTAGGTGGGCTAACGCTTTTCTGGCTGCCATTAGCAGACGATAGGAATTTCTCCTTGATATTACTTTGACAAATGTGTCAAGTCCCATTACGTTATACTTATATTGCTCATGCATGATTTAGTTGTTGTCGGTTAATATAATAAATTTGCTCTGACAGAGCGTAGGATTTACCAATCTGTTATTATAATAAACTAGCTTCTTCCCACGGTATCACGTAAAAGAAAGTTAGGTTAGGTTATGGTAGTAACAGTACTTTTTATATAAATAAAACAGAGCCTATATTACTTGGTAATAATATACATACATACATAGATTCACGCCTGTTTTCCAGAGGGGTAGGCAGAGACTATGGATTTCCATTTCCTACAATCCTGACACACTTCTCTGGCTTCATTCACTTTCATCACATTCCTCAGTCGGTTCAAGGTGCTCTTAACCTGGTCTTTGTCCAGAACGCCTCCGATCTGATCAAGAAACGTTCGCCTAGGTCTTCCTCTTGCGACTGTTCCATTCCATTAGTAATAATATAGCTTTCTAAAAGCGAACAAATTATAATATTAGTATATTATTATTATTATTATTATTATTATTATAGATAACAAGAATTTATATAGAAAACCTAACTGCCTCCGTGACGCAGCGGTAGTGAATGGGACTGCTGTGCATGAGGTCTCGAGTTCGAATCCCGGGTCAGGCCAACAAAAAGTTCAGTTTGCAGTGTTAGACACTTCCGTCCCGTTGCTCCTGCGCCTGACCTCTCTCCGGTCTTGTCCGATTATTCGTCCCATCGGATCATGAGAGTTAGCGAACAGAGTGCACTTGTGTTTGCGCACACACTTGTACACTATAATATCTCCTGTGCCGATGGCCAGTCTTCGTTAAGATTGGCCGTCGTGACCGAAATTCGGTTAGGAGGACATTATTATTATTATACAGAAAAAGAAGATGTTAATTCTGCGTGGCTGCGTAGACGGAATAGTGATTGAAGTTGTCGCCACGCAACTGGCACTGCGCTGGGTGTTGTCCGTCTACGTTCATGTTGTAGGTTAGATCCCTATACGGGACAAACATTTGTGTGATCCACAAATAGTTCTACTGTGTCTGCAATTCTATGTGTCCGTTCTTTGGGTGTTTGTAAAGTCTCCTGCGATGCATAAATAATTCATTTCAACCTATGCCTACGGTCATAGCCTACGGTCTTCGCATTGCAGACTCTAGGAAAAAGGATCTAAGAACAGGGTGGAAAGAAAATTATTTGAGTTTCTATCACTCCCTCACATGACAAAACGTAAAAACAGTGCTACTACTCTTAACCCTTAATTACTCCCACGAAGAAAATCCCACATCTGCTTGCATGGGGTCTTCACTGACCCCAACTTTATATGATGATTTCTATTAAATTATTAGGGAATGAAATAATAAAAGTTCATGTTATTAAAATACAATATATATTTAGAAAAATAAAGTTCTAATCATAATATAATATAATATTCTACCACATACACACAACATCATCTAGCCCAAACTAAGCAGAGCTTGTACTATGGGTACTAGACAATGGATAAACATACATAGATACATTTTTTTTGTAAATATATACATATTATACATAGAAATACCCAGACCAAGACAAACATCCATGTTCATGGACACAAATGTTTGACTTGTGCGGGAATCGAACCTGTGACCTTGGGCGTGGCAGTCGGTTACACTAACCACTACGCCATCGAGGCCGACAATTGAAATAATATTATCCATAAAGCGTGACTGGGTATATATAAATATACTATTAATTGTTTTTTATATAACCAAGCTTGTAAACATAAAGGTGGTTAACCTAAGCGGTTACTAGCGACTACCATTGTCCTCTATTTTATCCATTGCCAGACTCAGTAACTGAGAACAGAAAACCTCAATAACATCAAGCCGAGAATCGTATATGAGATCTTGCGATCGGCCGTTAATATAAGCGTATACTCTATGATACCAAAAAGGCATTAAAGTAATTTTATAAAAGACTACATCAAACAAGAGAAACCACTTACTGAAGTTAGTCAACCACATATACCTTAGCAACGCCCCAGCAAACATAATGTCGACGAAATGATAGCATTTGTTTGTTAAAATATGATAAAGCGTTATAATATTTTGTGTTTACTAAAACAAGGGTACATAAGTTCTGACATCTGACAGGCGAACGGACGTGCTGTGTGATACAGTCAGACTTTGAGTGTAGGCGGTAAATGTAAGACGGGCTTAGTCATTGTTGATGGTTTTATCTCAGTTATACTTTGCTGGGTACATCGGTACTTAAATTCACGCCTATTTCGTCCTAGAGGGGTAGGTAGAGTTTACAGATTTACACCAGATAATATACTGGTATATATCTTAAATTTTGGGTTGTGCTATTGGATGACAAGTTGATAAGTCGTCGTCAATCTTGCTAAATTTATTTGTAAACCAATAGCAATGAGAATTTTAATCAATGATTTAAAATTTTGTGTCTGCTTCTTTTGACTTCACGTCATTACGACAACGAAAAAGAAATTTAGTTTTTTATACTGGTATTCTTATTAACAACTTTAACTTACCGTCTAGCTTTTGTACCAGGAATTGATTCAAGTCAGTAATGCAGCCGGTGGGATTAGAACCTGCAACCTCACGATCAAAAATTCTATGCCGTATCTATTACGCTGCTGTTTCCTAAATCAACATCAAAATGTTGTTATCACACTTTGGTAGTGTAAGATTAAACTTAAAATTAAACCACGTATTTAAATTAAATTGCATTTAGTAGAATCGAAGATATGGTCGCCTAAAGTGCTTCATATGAATGACGCAAGCGAACTGTAGTAGTAAATGCAAGTTTGTTTTCGATATTCCTACAGTTTTATACCTCGATCCCTTTGGATACAAACTGCGACATTGCCTTGTATTGTATTCCAAGTAAATGAGGATTATTCAAGAGAACCTGTTTTATTAACGGAAAACCAGTTGTTTCCTGTGTGTGGCTAGTGCTATGGACATTCATAGAATAAAATAAAATATAATAATATCCCTGCAGACCGAAGCTACAACTGCACAGGAGATATTGTGTGTGCCTATACACAAGTGCACTTCCTATATCTTTACGTTCATAATGCCATAAGCCAGCAATCCGACGGGGAAAGATTAAGCACAGGTTAAACGATTTTTTATGGCAACATCGTAAACTTCATAACGCTTGGCTGTAATTGAGAATTTCATCTCAGCAAAACCTAATAGCTTGTTGCTGACCCGACCCGGGAACAGAACCCAAGCCCATATGAACAGCAGCCACATCAAAGAGCCAGAGAGAACAATAACCGCTTACCATTAAACAGACTATATGCTAATGTGTTCGACTAATGGTATAAAAGAAATAAAATTGCGAAGCACTTTAGAGCTCAGAACTGCATGTTAGTCGAATCGACTTAAACCCGCTCAGTTTTTACGCTGCCTTTTTATAACGAATGCTTCGATCATCTCGAATCTCCTATTTGACGTCGGTAGCAGCGATTGCACCTCACATTTGAAATATGAGGTACGAGAGTGGGAAACGAAATTTCATAAAATATGATTTGACTGCGCAAATTATTGACATTTTGTTTTTATGGTTACGTATTGTGATGTTAGATTTATGGAGAAAATTTTTGTTTATCTCTGACCTGGAAATAGTCATTTGTATATAAATAATTTATTGAAGTGACCCTTACAAGTGAAGTTCGATAACGCGTAAAGTAAAAGACGTGGGCACATTACCGTATTTTTTTAATACATTATATAGAGTTAGTCAATGACAATTATCGCCTGCTCCGTGCCTCGGAGAGCACGTTAAGCCGTCGGTCCCGGCTGCCATGAACATCTATGGCAGTCGTTATTGGGGAAGTCAGTACCCTCTAATATCCTGACACTGGTCTAGCCTTAGGGTATCGTTAGCCTTTGGGTTGCGGAGGTCAGTTGGCAACCGCTCCGTGTAAAAACTGATATCCAGTCATATCCGGTTAGACTAGTCTAGTCTAGAAAAGCCGACCCCAAGTGACTTGGGAATAATAAAGGCTAAGGGAGAAGATATAGAGTTAGTCTACATACAATTTAGACTTTAGCTGTTTATTAATAGCTGACTAAAATATAATACATACATACATCATTAGCCTTAAGCCTCTATCTCCCAAGGATAGACAGTGTTTTATTACACCCATAATTATTCGTCAACTATGCTTTTAGGTCTCACGTAAAAGAGGTCGAGCTTATTGCCATAGGCATAGTTCCAAATTATTACAGAGAACTTTCTTAATAGGAAAGGCCAATAAACCCTAATAGTATTTATTAGATGTTATGAATTAAATAACACACTGTACAAACACTTTTAACTATTTATTTTATACTTTGACACAATGAAGATTTATATGACCGTTCACTTACAGCTCACAACAAGAAGTGACAGATAGCAGTGTAGCTACGCCTTTTATAGCTAATCAAACTGTAAAGTATTTGACTACTATTTATATTGTATGATGTTATATTATACAATTACTAAGGCGCAATAATTGTAAATAGTTAAATATAATAATTAATTAATTTTTGCATGTATAAATGTATATAATTCAACAGTATTAATACCTATGGATTTGTGCCTGGTAGATGGCAATAGGCTCTTACCCCATAACGTCGGGTCAGAAATCGATAATGAATCATGGGTATGGTACGTCTATGCCTGCCTCTTTAGAAATAGAGGCGTCAGACTTTGTACGTACTCAGCTTAGTGCTACCGTAACTGTCCTAAAATAATAAATAAAACTACAATTTCTTTCACAATATTAATAATCGAACATCGACACATGGAACATTATTGCCATGTACCATTTACCAACAAACAATTGACTGTTGACTCTCCAAGCACTCATAAACTACGCGACTAGATGCACCATAAGACCCGAGAACGTACCTAGAATTACATGTGATCCGAAACATCTGTGTCATTTCCTCAATATCCAGCCAGGGCGGCCTACGAACGTTAGATATGGTGGCTGTTTTAATACGTAAGCGAAGCGAGCAGCGATTTTGTAATTCATATCTAATTGACTTCACGGGTGGTGTAGTGATTTAAGTTTTCGATTCACTACTGCCATCGTGCCAATTGTTGTAAATTCTCAAGAAGAATCTTCACGTATCAGAATCTGTCCGTAGACGAGTCTATATAATATATATATAAAACATTATTCTGTCCGTGTGTTCGAGTATCTTTTAGTTTGAGATTATAATTTCTTATAAATTTCACTTAAGTCTTCTTCTCCCTTAAGCCTTTATTATTCCCAAGTCACTTGGGGTCGGTTTTTCTAGTCTAACTGGATTTGACTAGATATCAGTTTTTACACGGAGCGGCTGCCACCTGACCTCCGCAACCCAAAGGCTAACGATACCTTAAGGCTAGACCAGGATCACGATATTAGAGGGTACTGACTTTCCCAATAACGATTGCCATAGATGTTCATGGCAGCCGGGACCGACGGCTTAACGTGCTCTCCGAGGCACGGAGCAGGCGATAATTGTCAATCAATACGCACATCATTTCGAAAAGTCATATAACTTCCGAAAGACAGACGTGCGCGACGTGGGTTCGAACCCGAGACCCTCTGCATTGCAGTCTGTTGGTCTCCCGACTGAGCTATCGCTGCTTGTTCGTAAACGAGTAAGAGAATTTTTTTTTGATCCATAAAAAGTCGTTCTTAATCTGAATTCTTCTTTGTGTTTGGCGTTTGAATGTTTGAGAAGTCCCTTGTGAAACAAGAATGATTTAACATATTAATATAATAATAATATTAATGCAATATAATAATAATATAATAATTTATTTATTTTGTCATAATGTTACATAAAAATGATACAATAGTGCTGCACTTTAAACAATATTTACAGGTATTAATTGATCTATGACCCCCATGCTAGGAAATTCCTGTGTTATGAGAGTCATCCATCCGTTTGTTTTAGGAACTAATGACTCGCCCCGGCTTCGCATGGGTAGTAAATACCTTTCAAATTATACCCCCAAGCCTTCCTCATTAATCACTCTATCTATTGGTGAAAACCGCATGAACATCCGTTCAGTGGTTATTGAGTTTACCGCAAACAGAGAGACAGACGCGGCGGGGGACTTAGTTTTATAATATGTAATGATAATAGTATTGTAAAATGACAGGTCTGGTTTAGGAGTCTTAGGAGCAAAAGTAAATGAATTAAATCCTTCACAGGGTTAGATAGTATAAGATTAGTCTACCAGTATGCTTTAAAAACGAATGACGTCATCTATTAATCTTGATTAGCGGAGTAAGTGTTGGTTTGTTCTTGTTGAACCAAAAAGGCTTGTACAAACGTAGCCAATAACGTTGTGGATTGGGGAAAGACGTAGACCTTGCGCTGTTGCTATGAGATAGTTACTTTTAGAATCATCGGATCTAAGTTGCAGGTAAAATTATATATAATTTATTTCTATAAGACTTTTAATAAATTATCTATTACTCTAATACAATTCATGCTCTTGATAAAAGTAATAAATTTGAATTTGCCTAAGATAAACCAAAAAATCTTTTAGTAGATAAATTATATTATAATTTACTAGAGTTTTAAATTTGATTGATAGTAGTTTAAAGTTTTAGGTAAATGCAGTATCTTTCAAATGTGATTTTGGTTTGATAACAAGATGGATATCGTAACATTCGTATTTATATACCAACGTTAATAATATAATATCTGTTTATAAACTGATCTACTAGACAGTTGCCTTTTCTCAGTATGCGGGCTTAGTACTGGTTCAAAGAGAATTGTTAGACATGCAATTTTTCTCAAGATGATTCCCTTCGCTATTCAAGCGAGCGATAATTATCAATTCGATACGCAAGTAACAGTTACCTTGTTAAGTTGTTGTTCCCTAATTATTCGTACTAGCGGTCGCCTAGTGGTCAAAATTCCACCAAATTCCTAAGCTTGCTACTTTGTTTTCTGTTTCTCTATTACATATAAATAAGGTATTGGTAACCATAGTTACAAAGAACTGTACGACGTCAGACGAACAATGTCGAAATACTACTACCGCGATTCGACTGCTTGTGTTAAATATATGGTAGTGTGCGTGTAGTGCTTTTTTATCAATATAATGTATTTCCAATGCATATTTTGTAAAAATATTAGTATTCGCCACTCCTTCTCCATATCATATTCGTATATTCTTGTGTCCGCGCAATTTTCGTAAAAAGGGGTACAAAGTTTTTGCTTCACGTGTTAATATATAGATTTATATTTCATTAACTTGATTTATGGTGGATGTTTTTGTATTCAAATATAATTTAAGTACTTACTTTTCTCGGAAACGGGTGTTGGATTGTATATGTATTTAGATTTTCATAAATAAAAATAAACCCAATACTTAAACGCATGCCAATATTTAATGTTTATTATAGTATAAATATTTGGGATTTTACGGCAAGAAAAATCGGGTTATACCAAAAGTTCTGTTTCTATACAACCACAAAATGTGTTGTGATTTGGATAGGACAACGTCTGTCGAATCATCTAGTACACAACATATTATAAAATAAAGTTCCCTGCCGCGTCTGTACACGATAAACTCAAAAACTATTGAACGGCTTTTCATGCGGTTTTTACCAATAGATATAGTGATTCATAAGGAATGTTTAGGAGTATATTTTATTAAGTTACTATTGTGCTACCCGAGGTGGGTTGCTAATACAGAAATATAATTATACACGGAAATACTTTCCTCATACGCACACATAATTAATAATTATCTTATGATCCTACCGCCAATTATATTTATCAGTTGCTTTACTAATTCATGTTCTTCTTTCTTCATACTTACATACATAGCTCTTAAGCTATGCTTTTATCTTTTTCGATCTTCGGCGAAGACCTTCACCTTCTTATAAAACACGACTTTCACTTTTTCTTAAGTAAATACAGTTAATACTCTCCCTTGCCCCGCCCTCTCTTTCCTTCTAAGCTTCTATTTTTTTATGATGTCTTTATATCAAACTAACTAACCATTAGCAGTCTTACTAGTAATTTAATTGAAGCTCGCTAACCGCTACGTTTATGACAATAATCCC
Organism: Catocala fraxini; assembly: GCA_930367265.1. Taxonomy (NCBI): domain Eukaryota; kingdom Metazoa; phylum Arthropoda; class Insecta; order Lepidoptera; family Erebidae; genus Catocala; species Catocala fraxini. The sequence continues at coordinate 22,888,158 of OV884027.1, read as the reverse complement.
AACCTAACAAATGTTATGTAACAGGTCGCAAACTGCTGGGAAGGCGTAATAATACCGCTGCCGCCACGCTCAGCCGATACAAGCTAGCGGAAATTAACAGCTTGTACCGTGAGCAGGCATAGTGCAGCGGAGCGGGGAGCGGGGCGGAACTGAGAACGGATTTATCACCCCCTGTTGTACGGCTATCGGTGTATTTGTAGTTAATCTTAGGTTCAGTGATGACCTACGAAGCAGAATTTGATATACAGTCAAGCTTTGAGAGCTTGTGTTCACTGTTAGCAAGGCTAGGCTCGCTCATATTTCCCTAGAGGTTTGAATGGCTTTGACTGAACAACTGCTTAGAACGGCTTGAACATATTTTGTAAGAGATGTTAATCTAGAGAATATTTCATTGTATAGTTAGCAATCTAAGTAACTGAACATTGAAATAATTTGTAGAGGTATTTTATGAATAAAGAATCCACTATCTTTTAACTATTACTGCTATAAAAATACTAATATTTGTTAACATTTTAAAAGATAGGGTCAAACGAAAACAAAATCTACTGGTAATAAAGTATAAACCAAATTATTTTCAGGAGTGATAAATAAAGCAATCGTAAAGGTTAGATGCATCTGCTTCCCGTAGACGTAAGTCTAAGGATCGGGTAACATGCGCAGTTTGAAGTATTTGCTTAGGTGATATAATATATTTTTTTTATTTCAAGTAACGACAGAACTCATAGATGCTTTAGTAACAATATTTACATAATAACTATATAAGTATTATCATTAAATTACTTCAAATTATTATTATTAGTCACTGCTTCTAAATTCCTGCCGCAATTCTGGAGCAATGATTAATAATACGACAGTCCAGCCTATCCGCAATCATGGCTAGGATGCTATTGGAGCTGGCTCGCACTCCGCGCACCAAGGACGCGCATTTTTCTAAACCACAGTATATAAATAATTTACTGACATTTCTGCAAACATTACTGATGCGCTACAGAAGCGAAGCAGCCCCATCAGCACCCTGAAGGCATAATTGTACTGAACGCAGAGAGTGCTGTACGATTTCTGCTTAACATGTACCCACAAGCTACTGGTGTAGAAAAGGTACAGTAGGTTTTAAAGAATGTATTTTATACACAATTAAAAAAACGCGCGAGCCTGCAGGCAGTAATGTTCGTTCGAACCGACAGGAACGCGGGTCTGACGCGCGAGTAGCCTGTATGATTAGCTCTTGCACGTTGTCCGCAAGAGTAGCTTAGTGCTAGTTACTTTTTACGAACACAAAAATGTGTTTTTTACCCATTTTGGCTGCAGCTTATACAAAAATGTTTGTGATGTATCAAGACAAATACAAGTTGTAAAATCATTTGCCAAAAAAGCGTTTTATAGTTTATCCTGTCAAAGGTAAAAACTGATTAATTTCAGTTAGTTTTTGGTAGTTAGGGCTATGGATGACACTGGCTTTATATTTTCAAAGGCAGCGTGATACATATCCCAACCTACTACAGTCGAGTAAAAGTAATCTAATTTTAATATCAACATAAAATAAAGCCTTTAAGTTTGTCAAGTCTTTAAAAGATTGATTAAAGGCTTTACTTTTATTACCTAAGCACTTAACACTCGGCTACATAAACTCTAAAACTGAGTATCTTTCCTAAAACAAAGAAAGCGAGACATAAAATAAACAATAGCAAACAAAAACAAAGTAATAAAAACAAAAATACTTAACGAAGCTTTTAATTAGCACTTAATTCTCACATATCATAAACTTATACAACTGCCCCTTGAAATAGAACCTATATTAAAGGAGAGCTGAAGTAGTGAGAAGTGACAGAAACACCTGCTCCACTGGAGCTAATTCCGCCTATGATTTTTAGTGTAGCACCATTAATTTCCATTGACAGTATCGATAAATTATATTAAGCAGTAGCTTTTGCTAGCAGCTTTGCTCGCGTAGAAGCAGGTTATGTTAGTAACAGTACACTTTTAAAATAAAATGTAGTCCGTGTTACAAAACAGACAGAGTAAAATGAGGTTATTGGAAGAACGAAGATTTCTATCGCGATTGGCACATAGGTATTGTAAAAGGCAGGTTAAATAAGTGGGGACATTTGGTGAGTTAGGATAGAAAATAATGTTATAAGCGCATGCAAACTACGGCGTTGACGAATGGTAACCATTTTAAAGTGGATCTATGAGATAAAATATGGTCATATTTACGAAGATTATAAATAAATCGAATGCAGTTATATAGAAATCGGTCATATTTGTTGAATAGATCTGCATTTAGGTCATGGTAACACACAACACCATAGTCGATTAAGGGAGATGTCAAACTCCGCACAAGCATTATTTTTGTCTTAGATGTGAGAAAATTCTTCAGACGATACAAGGCGCGTAGCGTTCCGGTTACTCTCTGACTGACACTAGTAACCTGAGCTTGCCAATTTAAATTGGAGTCAATGAGCAACACCAGATCCTTTACAGTAAGATTGAACGGAATAGGAGTCCCATCATATACCACAGGCGGTAAAGTACTGGAGTCCAGCCTGCTCATCAATCGTAGACCAACTATGATTGACTGACACTTAGTCGGGTTAACAGATAATCCAAATCTGCCAGACCATCTTCTAATTGTTTCCTGATTAGCATTTACTTTAGCAATGGCTTCAGGTAGATTATCCGCAGTATCTTGAGCATATAGCTGCAAGTCATCGGCATAAAGACGATACGAACAATACGATACTGAAGATTCTGAGCTATGAAGTTAACAAATAAGAGAAACTAATAAAGAAAAGAGAAAATACTAACAGATATAGAATGCCACTTTGAGGTACACCAAAATCGAGATCACGCCAAGTCGATGACGTGTCATCGATTCGTACTGACTGAGATATATCGAGAACCATTCAAGTACTCCAGGTGAGATATTAAGATGGGATAGGATCGCTAATAGGATGTCGTAACTGACGGTTTTGAAGACATTCGAGAAGTCAACCAAAGCCAATACAGTGACTTTGGTTTCCCCCATGCCCGCTTTGATATCGCCAGTCACTTTGAGGAGAGCAGAAGTTGTGCTGTGCCCGGGCCTGAAGCCAAGTTGGAGAGGACTTAATAGATTGTTCAGGTTCACAAACTGTGCAAGTTGTTTGTGTACACAGGTCTCGAGAACTTTAGATAGGAAAGGAAGAATGGATATGGATTGGTAGTGGTTTGGAAGGGAAGGACTAGGTACCTTGGGAAGAGGGATGACGAAGGCATTACGCCACAAAGATGGAAAAATCCCAATGTCAAGGAACAAATTGATTTGATATCATCCAAATCAATAGCCGTACGCAGATCACTATGTTAGTTTTTGCCATTGCCTAGGGTTCCAAGAAACCACCAGATATCAGCAGATGTTATAATGTCGAGAATATGGCGGCGTTTTGCATTACGTATCATCTGATTACACCGATTCCTTGCAACCTTAAAAAGAGACCAGATGTCATCAGAGCGATCTTTTTTAAAATTGCGAAATCCACGATCCCTGCACCGCATCGCCATCCGAATACCCCTCGACATATAAGGCGTGGGAAGGCGCTTTATCTTAATTTTACGGACGGGAGCGTGGACATTAAAAAGATTTACGACGACATTATTAAAAATACCAACCTTTTGGTCCACCATGGAAGCTGTCTCCAAAAGTTTCCAGTTAACAGCAGAAGCATCCTTATGTAGCTTGTCAACGTCCATTCGCCCAAAACAACGATTGTGCAGAATTTGAGGACAGGGTTTGGGTGGTTTAAGGTTATAGGAAAGAAAGAAGAGATCGTGATGGGAAAATCCAGGAGCCAGGTGTTGGCCATGTCGGCGGACTAAGGTAGGAGCAGAGGTAAGAATAAGATCCAGCCAGGTATCAATCCCATCAATGTTGTGGTGGGTTGCATTTAAAGGTAAAACGTGAAAACTGGCAGATTCTATGCTTTGGAGGAGTTTACGGGAACGCAAGGAATGGAGAGATAGGAGGTCATGATGATGTGATGTGAGTACTCTGACCCTAAAGATTCCAGAGTCGATTCAAAACTGGAGAAGTAGTCAACTGAAGGGGGCTCTTAGCTAGGATGGTCTTAGCTCCATTGATGAAGTGTAGTTAGAAGGAGACGAAACAAGGATTTTATACGGCAGATTATAACACAGATAAACAGCCACGCCACCCTCTCGCCGGCCAACCCTATCATTCCTAAGAATGATGTAGCCAGGTAAAGGGTACATGGTTGAGAGAACATGAGGTTTGAGCCAACTCTCCGAAATCAGGATGGCATGAACGTATTACGTATTATTAAAAGTCTCAAGAAAGTCGCTGTAATGACTAGGAATACTTTGAGCGTTCAGGTGACAAACGTTCAAACAACATTCAGGCTGTTGAATGAACGTCTGCCCCACAAAATCGCCCAGCGTATCAATGGCCGAACAAAAACTATCCTCACCCTACAAACTAGCAGCCTCATCAGCAGAAATAAATGACTCGTCATCAGACAACATGATTAAGAAAAAAGAACAATACACTATAAGATAAATATAAATAAATAAATATATGTAAACTAAAATAATAACGTATAATATATACGCACTTTGATTAATACAACGTATTAAACTCTGCACCACCCGCCAGCCACCTGCTACACACTATTTGAAAATAAATAGGAAGTTATTTAAAATAAAAAGAATACACAACAAAAATAAAATTAACAATGAATAACAAAACGTAACAGTATGAGCAGCACATTAAATCTAAACGTAAACGATTAAGCGTTTCAGAACGAAACCTGTATGTTTGTCGAATTGACATTGACAGCATAATGACAGATGTCAAACGTAGAAATTGGATAACTATTATTATATTTTGTGAGTGAGGGTGAATAAAATTATAGTAAACAAACAAGTTCATACAAGCTTCGCTGCTAAAAGACTACAAAAATAGGATGCTACTATTACCACTGAACTACATACTCGCAACCATACAATTCAAACACAAGTAACGTAATCTTATCTCCGCATATTGATTTTGTTTAGGTTTGTGCCCGACAAAACCGCACTTACCTACGTTACTCCTGCTGGTTGCTGACGATGTTTGCTCCAATACTTTTGCATGCTATAGATATTTAAATTAGATGCTATGTAGCAGAAATATGTATAATAATGGGAGTATGAATTTATTATTGTTATTTAATTACGGTGAAGAACTGGAACGTATAACCAGTGCAACGATTTAATTATTTTCTTAATAAGTAGGCTTGGCTTGATAAGTAACAACGAGTATTTGTACGCAAGTCAAAAAGCTACTTATCAAGCAAAAAAAATTATATTGAAAAGCGAGCATAAAAAATGTCACAGACTGAGGGGCTAGTTTTATATTTGTCACTGGCACTGACATAGCCGCAACAAATTTTTAGAGGTATGGCACCATTTTTTTCTAGCTTATGTTCAGAAGCGACAAATATTTAGGAAAATAAATAGAATATGAAGTCATTCCTTATTGCATATTTTATTTTAACCGTACAGAAGATGTAATAAAATAAAAATCGTTATATAATAACAGTACAATAATATTTTATGATTGATTTGCTTTTAGGTGGTGAAGTAGAAAATTAGTAAATCAGAGAAAATAATTGAGAAACCATAGTAAAACTGCGTGGGTTTTATCGCATTTACACACAGCGACTCATTTTGGTTACTGAAAAGAAATAAAAATATACTTATTAAAATTTACTAAACTATAATTATCATTTTTTAGTAGCTGTGCAATGCGGCCTATGTACGACTTTTTTTGATAAGACTACTTATTTTTGTTGTAAATAAAACTTTAAAGCTATGTAATAAAGTCTATTCTTATAAATATATATTTTTCATAATATTTTGTTTTGTTTTATTTGTTTTTATTTGTATGCTCTTCTCGTTCTATCGGCATTCAAATGGAATTCCACGAAGTATTTTCAATAAATGTTCTGTATAATATTTATGTAGGCACATTACAATTAAATTTCAATTATAAGTTACAGGATATATTCGCATAATATTTTCTTACATATATTTAATTGACACTGAGCACACTTTCACAGTCAAATGATTTTTTATCCTGCACCTGTTTATTTTTTTCATTGACACGTTGTCCTACAACTTTAATTCCTTAAATTAAACTCAGTTTTGCATGTAAATAAAAAAAATCGCTCGAATTGTTGTAAATATAGTTATGATATTTTTACGTGGATCAAATTATAATAGGTAAAACACATATCGATGTGATCAATTAATCTACATGTAAATCGAACATGAAACCCATTAGAGTGGTATTGATACAACTTCATTATCACAGACCCATTACAATAAATTTAATACATGTAATATAGGTTAACTCTTAATCGAATTCCTATAAATCGAGATCGATACAACGTGCCACGCGTATACATAAAATATATGCACCATTACAGTAATTTAATCTTCTTTGGAGCACTAAATCAATCTCTATGCAACTCATTAGTCAATTCTCCGATCGATCAATGCTAGTCGATACTCAATTAGTCGAGTACGTCGCATCACTAGCTGGTGTCGCTACAACTTCATTATCGCGGGCCAATTACAGCGCGTGTAATATACGTTAACACTTGACCGGATTCCCAGAGAATCGATGCGATGTATCTCGTGTTTACTGAAACATTTGCGTAAGCAATTGAGTTTTGATGATGGTATAATTAGTGTAATTATAATTAAGGTGGTTGTTAGATTTGATGGCGATTATTATGATAAGTGTGAGAGCATTACTTATATCCTTATTTGCATACTATCGTTTGTTAAATAGGGCAAACTAAGCTTATATATAAACGCATGTTCAAGTGGCGTTTGTAAAGTCTTAGGTCGGTCAAATTGTCTCAGGGGTTGTCGCTGTCAGGAAATTGGCAGAAATAGCACGAACTCTGGTAATGTATTCCGAATACGGCGACAGTTTTGTTTCCTATAACATGCAGTGTAAATATATATAAATAAATGTGGGTGTTAAAAATTTCTGCAGTTACATACGAGTAAATTTCGCTTATGAAGCTCTATTATAATCATGATACATATTGTGTTGATTTTATTCCTGTTATCTCTTATATTTTCTCGTTGACTGATTTATATAATACTGCGAATGGCGTAGTGGTTTAAGTGGTCGCTTCGCCACTGCCGCCGCACTGTGTGTTGTGGGTACAATCCCCACACGGGACAAAAATTTGTGTGATTCACAAATGGTTGTTCTAAGTCTGAGTGTTTTTTGTGTCTGTAGTTTGAATGTTTGTAAAGTCCGACACAGGAATTATTACTACAGAGGGAGGTGTTTTTTTTAAATTAAACGAAATGAAAATGAATAGGTAAAGATTATTAACGCGATCATGCATTGTTATATTATGCTTTTTCCAAATTTTAGATATTCCAGTCTACAAATCCTCAAAATGTTGTAACATGTGTTTTAGAGGACGCTTCGTATACGAGGGACAAATCACCTTGGCTTCGGTGTCAATCTGCATCGTAACTTTTTACTGCTGCTCGCTCTTTTTTCACATAGTTTGACCCAAACATTTTGCCTGACGTTCAACTCACCTCGTGCAAATAACACAACGTGTATTCAAAAATATTCCACAGCGTTAAAGTTTACTATCAAACTAAATGTCATGCTTGTTCAACTTTCAACGTTTGTAATAAATTTGACTTTAGCTATTGGATTTTGTACTTGACGCGAGTAACAAGCGAACATTTAGGCGCTCGTGCGACTTATGTGCATAGTGTAGCCAACTCATGCGATTAACCAGTGCGTGTTTCCCGCATGTAGTTACGCTGTGTATCAGTATTCTAGGATACAAGTTTATTTAATTTATTTTAAATTCTTTTCCCTGTATTAACAGCCACCAAGTTTTCCAGGCTCACATTCACAAATAATTGTTTATTGGTGGGTCAAACAAATAATTATTCTCATGGAATTAGGACCCACTCAGTGTGTTAGCAGCGGCGGCGAGGCGAACGCTTGATCGTTTCGCCATCCATGCAGTCAGAGATACTTTGTAGTTATCTGTTATGTAGTAAACACACCATTTTAGCACACATATGCGGTTAATTTGTGCTTGCTTTTAGTACAGGGATATCACAATCGATTAAAAATAAACAGCGTGCTAAGTCTCTGAGCCGCCAGATGAAAGCTAGAATGCCACTAATTACAAACAGCACAGCGGCTTCTTACAAAGCTCTACACCTAAAACTGAACTTCTTTAGAAATTGTGCATTGTAGATACATTGCTTTAATATTTATAAGCCTCGTTGCAACGCGCGACGTAGGAACAATACAATTTTCATTTGAATTTTATTTCAATTACATTACACTCAAACAAGAGCACACCTAGTAGAACGAAAAGGCATGTTGATAAGCTAGGAACTTTGGCGTAAATAGTAAGCATTGTTAAAGGCTTAAGACGACAATAGAGTCGCATTGCTATAGGACAAAATCTACAGCTAAAATAATGTCTGGTCTCTTCGAAATTTCATCAGAGGCCCTGGACTCATTTAAGCTAGGAAGAGATAGTGCACTTACTATTATGCAACTATATAATTTAAATATATCACGAACACGTCGTGTTATAGGCTATTGTTATTTTTAAACATGTCACAAATGTAGTCGAAATCACAAATGAAGAGAATCACATTGTCTTTTATTCACGTATTGTTTACATAATGCAATATAGAACAAAGGCTCTTACCTACGATGGTGCAAAAATAAACACACGCGTTGAATATAGAGCATCGTCCTATTATGAAGTCATTTAAAAAGAAAACGCTTCACGTAGCCTACATACTATCTAAGTAAAGGGATCAAATTTGAAATTTCAAACAATAAAGACTTGCAGTATGTAAATTCGTCTGCTTTATTATGATACAAGTACGATCTAGCTTCACAGTAACCGTAAAATGGTTGAAGATTTACCGTCACTCTAAAACAAGCTCGACTGTACAATGAAACTTAAGCCAGTCCAATCCGGTGCCAGTCTTGCATAATAGTTTCGTTTACACCGAAGCGGACGGGTTACGTTGCTAAAAGCTACCTTAAACTGATTGTAATAATTTGAGTGAGTTGCATATAAAACTAATACTTCCTACAAAGTAACGATTGCATTCGAATTATATATTTTTTTATACTAATAATCTGGCAAAGAACCTTACGGCCTACCTGATGGTAAGTGGTCTCCGTAGCCTATGGACGCTTGCAACACCAGAGGCATCACTTGCGCGTTGCCGACCCTTTAGGATAGGAAGTGGGAAGGAGAAGGAGCGGGAAGGGGAAAGTGATTGGGCCACCGGCACTCTCATTCACCGAACGATTAGATTAGAAACCTATGCATTTAATCAATTTAAGAAAGGCTAGGCTATAGTCCATCATGCTAGCAGAAAACGGATTGATAAACTTCACCTAGAACTTCAATAAAATCATGGAGAACACATCACACATGCAGGCTACCTCACATTGACAACATATTGCCGTTTGTATTCTAAACCAGTTTCCAACCAATTCATAATTTACACTTAGCAATGTACGTCATTTAAATAATAAAAATATGTGCTTACCATTCTATAAATCTTTGCTAAAGACACTTAATATCAAATGCATTAATATTCGCTTCGGTGTAACACAATTCCGAGAACCATAAAGAAGATACGGACCCTTCCTCAAGCGTTATTCAATTTGGTTCAGTCGGAGGTTGGCGCACAGTGTACCGCCCCGCCGGCGGCGCGCACAAATGAAGATTTAACGCTTTATTTAAGGAATCACGGATTAATTTTGCATTTTTTAAGATATTGTTTTTTAATAACACTGAGGGAGAACATGAGGATGCTTTTTATTTATAGCTTTAAGGAAAGGAGTTTGTACTGTAACGTATGTGAAAAGGCATTCGGGTTTTTGACTTTGCTTGAACACAATGCTACAAGTAATTTTTTGTACTGCTTTTTGTAGTTTACGGTAGTAGTTAAATAGTGTACAGTGGTTCCATATTTGGATTCGATTGAACGAAATCTTTTAGTAATAGTTTAGTTAAGAAGAGTAAAAAGGCACCATATTTTAATATGTAAAAAAAATAATTAAGTAAAGTGATCTTGGGTTTGATCAGACTTATTATAATAGATATTTCGTGTGTAACATTGTGAACCTATTAAACTATTAATTGCTGATATGCCAAGTATAATTGAAAAACAATTGTGTCTTCAGATTATAAAGTTAAAACAGAATACGCTCAAATTAGATAAGCGTAGCATAGGGACGTACCTCCATCCTACTGACGATTGAACTAAGCATCGATGTCGTGTTGGGTTTCTGCAGTAAGTAAGGTTTATTTGCTCTTTAAGAATGTGTTGTCAGCAGTGGATTTGTATGATATTTGCGCTGCCAATGCGCGTGAGTGGTAACCCTGGCTGACATGAGCATCGGTACTCACTTACCTTTAGACAGGTGTATACTTATTTGCGACCGTATGCTGGCGCATATACCGCTCTTGTATTAAAAAAGAGGTTTTACCAAACTCTTTGCTTGAAAGTCGAACAAGTATAGCAAATATTATCTTTTAAAGTGTTCTTGCTAATCAGATCATAATAAACATTCCTTGAAATTACTCATACAAATATATATTTTCTACTGACATGGTGATAGCCCAATAGGTAAGGCATTGCAGTTGCGATCGAGAGGTCACGGGTTCAAATCCATTGCACTACCGACATGAACCCACTCCTAACACAAACATTCTTGCTTTGCTGGAGGAGTTAATAGGAATACTAGTAATTTGTTACTCAAATTGCTATATATATTTTCAAAAGAAAGTATATACAATATACATATAATATGTATATACCCAAAAAATAAGTATATTATTCACCCCCAAATTGCTAGCAATAGGGAGACAATAGGTAGTCAATCTATTACCGTTTTGCAGGCACATTGCACGATTGAGAGTTATCCTTGCAGAAAATCCTTATAACATTTTACCTTACCTGGATTTCGTTCCTGTTACCTTACTTCTGCAAACAAAACACAGTCTTTCATCACAGGATTAACAACGCAGTCATTTTGTATTCTTAAATAGTCTGCAATGTCCCAGTTGTTACTCTCTAAAACTGCTAAGCCCTATAAAGAAAATTAAGTTACGCTTAAAATTAGTCAAAACGGAGTGGACGCTCATTTCGCATACATATTACATACTTTCTATTCTATTAGCCTCTAAGAAAACAATATAAGTTTAGAACCGCAAACAAATACTCTACTTACGTTCTCTCGAGTAAAATGCCATATAATAATTTAATACAAACGAAATATATTTTAAACAGACAAATGTATGTTTAAAAACGTATGTGAAAGAATTCATTTTTCTTTGACGCGTGTTCGTCTCATCACTTTCTGGGGAGAGCCTTTGTATGCGGCTCTTCGCGCTAAGTACATTATGTAAATGTAATACCGGAGGCAGGACTGCTTGGTCCTCGTACATTACAGATAACCACACCCATATTATTTCGCATAGTGCAAAAAATACGAATAGAATGCGCTAACGAAAGAACAGTAGGTGAATTACATTCTGTGTTAGGTTTTTAGGCTGTGGCACTGAGTTATTTTAGTAGTAACAAGTGTGTAGACAGGAAAGCGCAGTGAGCAGCTTTGTCGTGTTAGCGTATACCATTCTTTCAAAATATTTTGCTGAACAATATACGCAACACATAGTCAGTTGAATATTTATACTGTTTGTGTTTCGAGCGTTAGCGACTAAGCGAGGGTAAGCAACACTTTTACGGACATATCCTGGGATGAATAACCTTTTATAATTCATTTGTATTTTTAATTACATCGCTTGTGTAAAACTGTCTTTGAATCGTGGGACTAAAGCTTCTAGTCTCATTGAGGAGTCAGTGTGCCGTTAGCAGAGGGAACGATGTGAAAAAAGTCCCTATAGCTTGGCAGCATTACGATTTTTTTTAAAGTTGGAAACACTCTAGTTTTTACTCGCCCATAGCCTACGTTAACAGCTTACCTACCATAATGAAGTACCAAGTAAGATTATATTTCTTAAAAAAAGAAATATTGAGCTCGGGACCGAAATAATTCCAAAATCAAGTAATTTATTTATTTCCTGTAAACAAAGTCAGTAAAATGCATTATGGAGGATTATCCAACTTCAAAACTTGACTTTAGTACTATAATAACCCAATTAGATACTAATTACAATTAGTAATGTGTGTATAATAAACCTCTGCATTTTAGTATCAAAACAACAAAATATCGAATTGTTTTACATTCGAAATCTCAACCAATCCGCAATGTGACGTGTTGGAGGTAGTTTTAATTTAAAAGGACTTAGAGGGCGATCACCGACGGTGCACGGATTAAAACTTACTGCAAAACTATTGATGCCGTTTCGATATTTAAACGACAGATAAGAAACCTTTAGAAATTGCGTTTCAAATTCCTTGGGATCTGTCCAAGCATTCGAAATTGGAATTTGTGTTTCGTCTTTGTGTTTTATTTCTTTGCTGGCCTTTTATGTTCTTTCGCTTTAATCTATTGCATTTAAGTTATAATGAAATTAAAAAGGGTAATCGCCTTAAGGAATGAGTATAAAATTTTCATTAAACGTTTTTGTTAGTACGGTGGATTAAATTCTTATCTATATACATTCTGTAATGAGTTTATGAAGTTAACATAGCTTCGTTTTTTGTTAGAGCAAGATAGTTATTGTATATAGCAGGCTTATTGGGAACGAAAGTTATAATATAAATCTTGTCAAATTACGGACGGTGCTGATCGCAAGGGTAACCGTCAAGTCTATATTATAAATGCCATAGTATGATATGAAATATTGCACATTTTATTGTCATTGACATGACTAAAATGTATAATTGATATAATACAAGCTTTTGCTCGCAGCTTCGCTCACTTAGAAACGATATTTTTTTCTGGATGAAAGTTGCCGATTTTTTCTGTATCATAATAAATTTCACAGACACTTGGTACAGCCAAGTGTCTGTGAAATTTATTATGATCAGTTGAGTAGTTAGGATGTTAAAGCGCAAAAATAAACAAACTAACATCCGCATTTATTATATTAGATAGGATTACAGGCGAAGAATCTCATTAGAAAGTTCATTTGTATTGGATGGGTTAGGTTAAAAGCTCTATGGAATATTTCTATATCAGAAAAGGCTATAGCCTTTTCTGCTAACGCTATTTCGAGTTTACCGGTTTCTAAAACCGCTACTTATAAATATATCCTGATAGTTATCTACTCCAGTGGAATACCACTAACGCTCAGGCGTTAGTAATATTCCACTGGAGTAAATAACTGCGTAGCCAGAAAAATAAATATTAAAAAAATATATAGAACACGATAGTAGTTCAAGTCACTATAGGTATTCCCAATGCGTGAAACGCAAACAAAATTTATTACGTCATTAATTTAATATTTTTATTAGAATTTAACATTTCTACTCCAATATGTAAAAGGTTACGTTTATTAATATCAAGCTTTGGGTAAACATTGAGTTCCTCACGCAACAGTTGAAGGCGGAAATTAAAAATAAACTGAGTCACGAATTCCGACGAGCAAGTTTGAGTTGGCGAGTTCTTTATTTGCTTTCCTTCCTTTGATCTTGATATTCAGGTAGCTGGAGGCGATACATCCTACTGAGTAAGTTTAAATCCTCGCCTCAGTCAGCAATCGTGCGGTAAGTCGTTTTAAATTAAAACTTGTCGTCGATACCTGATCCTAAGGATTTATGGCAAAGTTAAGAAGCTCATCGATCCTTAGTAGTCCTCATACATACATAATTGTGTTCGATAAAAAAGTTGTGATAGAATAGTACTATGTTCTGTATTTGAACAATGTGACTTATTTGTATCCTAACTGATATTAAAACTGTGAATGTGAGTTTATTTGTTACGCTTTCACACTTTAATTACTCGATCGATCATGGAATTTTGTACCAAAGTTGTCAGGGGTACAGAAACCGATATAGGGTACCCTATGTGCTTTTCTGTATCCATGACAACGTGCATGCGAAATTTCAGGGTGATCGGTCAAGTAGTTAAGACGTGAAAGCATAACAAACAAATAAACAAACTCAGATTCGCATTTATAATATTAGTTAAGAAATTAAACTGCTATATACGGATTTTATCGCGTTGTTTATTTGACACTATATTACAAAATTTTGAAAATTTGTACACTACTACTACTATTATAATAATATATAATAATATCAGCCCTGTATTAAACTGTCCCACTGCTGGGCACGGGCCTCTTCTCATTGTGAGAAGGGGGAATTGTCTTAACTACTACTATTAAACTTTACTAATCTGTCTGCCTGCAAAACAAGTCTGATAAAGGTGGAAAGAGCGCAAAGAGCAGTCCTCAAGGTGAGTCACTCCTTGCCTTTCTTATTCCCCACAAGAGACCTCTACCAACTCACAGACGTTCTGACTGTCCGCCAACTGTACATCCTAAACACCATTCTAAAACAGCACTCTCTGCTCCCTTTTGATCCAGCTCAACTAGCCAAACGTCGGGCATACAACGTTTGCTCGTCACTAAACAAGCAATGGTCTACATCCTTCTCCAGTCGGTTCTTTGGTTTTCTGGGAGGATATTTATACAAAAAAGTAAATAAGGAATTATCAATATATTGTCTCACAAAATATCGCTGCAAAGAAAAGCTTTCTTCCTGGCTAAAATCCCTCAGTTATGAGGACACAGAAAATCTATTACATGTACCGAAATAAAAACACACTAGCACGCACACACACACACACACACACACACACACACACACACACACATACACGCACACACGCGCACGCACGCACGCACGCACGCCCGCACGCACGCACGCACGCACGCACGCACCCACACACACACACACACACACAAACACACACACACACACACACACACACTAATACATATTACATTCATAAAATGAGATTAGCATTTATACATCCCTCACATACCTAACTAAATACATGTAATTTCTACCAGATGATCATCTCGTGCATCAACATTGTACAGTCGGGGGAGGCTGGTCATCTGTCATACAGGTCTACCTAGTACAGAGACCAGTTTCTCGCACAGTTTTTACTGACTACTTGTTAAATAATTTACATTTAAGTCATCTGATTGTTGTAACAATTTCTGTGTGAGAGAGAAATAAATAAATGATTATTATTATTATGATTATGACTAATTTTTAAGCTAATTAAATTATTATTAAAACTATTAAGATTTAATTTATTTTGACACTTTCCCCGACGTTTTGGTTGCTTTTCAGCAGCCATGGTCACGGGGAGTTTAATAGTAGTAGTAGTGAAACAATTTTCAAAATTTTGTAATAAAGTGTCAAATAAACAACGTGATAAAATCCGTATATAGCAGTTTAATTTCAATGATTAGTTAAGAAGTTGAGATAATAATACAAATATATTTAATACTGTCCAATAAGCATGTTTTCAAAAGTCCCTTAAACGTGGCTGTTTTCTAAATATGCAACTAAAGTTAGAACTTACAATTTTTATTATACACACATATTATTGAATAAGTTTAGGACGATGACCTAACTTAATATCTATGATAAATTGAAGTACATGTTATATTTTGAAGAGCAGTCTACGTTATCCCTTAGTAAATTCTTAGAAAATACTCGAATATCCTTTTGAAACTAGATAATATACGATATGATATAAATATTTCACAGAAACGCCGTTATAAATTATATATTGCTGAAAACTCGATAATATTAAAGGCGTGTTACAAACTGTGCCAAACATTAATATATTTGACGATTTTGAAATAAATTATGATTGCAATATTTATGTTTATTATTAGTTTGACTTTCATTATGATCACTAAGTTAGCAGATAAGTATTTAACTTGAAAAATAAAACATGAAATAAATATAGGATCGAGAATTGATTTTGAGATATAACTAATAGGAAGCAGAGGTGTTCACACACTCACATTGTGACCGTTTTGTTATGAGGTTCTGCTTAATACTGGCCTTATATATTTTGTTTTAAAAATATAATTCTTGTACTAGACATCGAATCCCTTGTCGCGAGGGACTTTACAAACATCACCCAAATTACAACCAGCCTCAATAATTTGTGACTCCCACAAATGTAATTGTCTGGTGTGGGGTTAGTCCACAACGCTTCAAACGGCGGCAACGGTGATTCGACCGTTTGTCAGCTATGCTATTCATTTAGTCAACAGCCTATCACTGTTTACAGGCCAAACTTCAAGACTCCGTGCTGTTGTCGACAGTTTCCTGAGAGAAAAATAATGGTGTCTTAGATATAGGTGCCATTCAATTTGGCAGAATGAATCGCATGGCTAGGTTTTCTTTTAGTTATTTTAGATTCCTTTTAGAACTACAAATTGACATATATGATTTGGACAGGAGGAATCCGATTGCATACTTTGGTATGGTATCAAAACTTGTCTGAATTTGCTTCAATGGTGCATGGGTGCATTGAACAGCTGTATTCACTCCGTCGGTTCCAATTCTCGAACAAAGTATTATTAGGTAGACTATGTCATTATAAAACAATTCTAAGTATTAGCAGCTCAAAGTCTGTACTGTTCCAGACCTTGTGTGCTCCTGAAAATTTATTATAGCAATAGGCTCCGGTCGGTCCATTATAACGTAGGACCTAAAATTAAAACTTGCTTTATGTGGTTATGATATACAGGTACCTAGTATTATTACGTACGTTAGTATTATGTACATGGAGTGTCACAATTAGAGAGAGATGGAGAAGTGTCCATCAACCTTAGAGTTCATGACCAGTCTGCCGGGCGTGTACAACTAAGAAGAAGTATTACAACCATATTTTACAAGCTTTGGTTTAGAAGTATAGGCATGACATAATATATGTAAAAGGCTATGAAATATGCATCATATACGCCGTATAGGCATCATACTCCCTTTGATATATATCGCAAACATTTTTTTCACCTTCACAAAGAGGGTACATATATGTACGTAAGTAGCTACGCTCGTGCAATGAACATTGTAATTACATTACCAGCGCCACTCGGAGAAATTTTAATGAGATTTATTTAGTCCGCCACACATCGTGACACGCGGAACGTATGTTTTGTAAAAAATATTTTTTTATCTACAAAAGGTTTGAAAGTTGTGATGATAATTAAATGTAGACGAAAATGGAATAGCATAACTTTATGTCATGTATACTATAGAAATATATAAACAATATACTTTATCTATATCCCCAATATATAAGGTATAATTGGTATAAATAACCATCTCGAAACTTAGTGTTAATGCATCGGTTGAATGTTTTAAAGTCTCCCGTAACACAGGAATGAAACAGCAGTGGTCTGCCGAAATAAATTGTAAGGATGCGTAATAATAATTTATGAATTTCTAGTATATTGTGTTTAGGAATATTCACGGAAATAGTAAGGTACTTTTCTGTCACACAGAAATAACATAAAGTTCTAACTGTACAACGATTCGGTATATACCTACTATATTGTAATGCATTTGATTTAATAAATAAAAAAAATCATAGCTGATCTGCCGCTTGATAGAACAATGACTAGCAAATGTTTGTCACAATTTTGTTTTCCAGTTATGGGCCTTATGTATCACCACACGCCACATTCAATCATCTATGCTTATTTTTATCCGACGCAGTCCCGTACGCTTCGGTATTCAGTTTTCATAATCATCCATCAATCATGCATCGTTTCATGTTGAGTAAAAAAATAATCGAGTAAAAATTAACAAATTTCTCATTTTTAGTCACTATTTATAACAGTCAAACAGGTAAGCTTATTTAATGAATGGTTCAAGTATTGCCGAACGGTTTACTGGCAATAAATTAACAATCCAGTTTTATATGTTCATGGTTAACTTAAATAAAATTAAATAATTTATTTAATTAGGACAACATTACGTAAATGGTCAAAAAGCTGCGCTTATGAATATCAAATGTGTTACCTAACTTTTTTATCCAAAATCTAAACTGCCATATTTTTTTTTGTCCTAGTCATCATTTGTCCTACTGATAACTTGCCCGAACTTGATGTTACATAATACTATTATCACATGCCATAAAATTTAAATACAATGTGCCCTAAATTTGTTTGTCATAAATATAACAATCAATAATATACAAAAGACTTAAAACAGTTTTCAATAAAAGTTATAAGTCCTAAATTTAAATGATTAAATGTTTATTTATCTAAATAATGTTTTTAAAGCTAATTTGTATTACGAAGCTTGGATTTTGTCACGGCTCCGGCGCTGCGGGTCTCTTGCGGTCCCACGCGTGCTAATCGTCGCAGAAGGCTTTGCTCACCACTGCAGCTTTAGCTTGCTGGCCAGCTCTGCCGGCTAGCCTTAGCCGCGGCGGCTCGCTCGACGCCTCCTGCTCTTCAGCCCGTGGGCCACGGAATTTTTGGAATAATACACATTATATAATACAATACTTAGGACATATGACTTTATTTCATTAAAAATTAAGAGATTCAATTATTATAGTACTCGATATAATAACAGAACAGTTTTAGAAGTAAAGATAAATGTGTAAAACAAAATTTCGAATTTTTGAACATTATGGCTACTGAAGTTTGTAGCAAACGTGTAATGGATAATGATTCTCGGACAAACAATTTTAGGAGAAGAAAGGTTAAATAACAGCGGATCAAAATAAGGAGAGATCGTTCATGAAAAAAGAATAGGCAGATATTACATGGTTCTTTATTTAAATTGTTAATATTTAAAATATCTGATTATTACAAATTATTTTGTGTATTGTACACAATGCGTGGGACAAAAACCATATCTGACTAAATGTATGTACGTACATAAGTGTAATATAACTAACATCTGCTACCCCTTCGGAGATATAAGCGTGAAACTATATATGTACGAGTATGTGTGTAAGCAGCGATAGCCTAGTGGGAAACCGTTGGACTGCCACGCAGAGGTGTCGAGTTCGAACCCAAGGCTTTGAAATCTTTGTAAATCTTTGAAATCTTTGATTTTTCGAAGTTATATGCGTATTAAATAGTTAACGCTTGCTTTAACGGTGAAGGGAAACATCGTGAGGAAACCTGCATGTCTGAGAGTTCTCCATAACGTTCTCGAAGATATGTGAAGTTTGCCAACCCACACTAGGCCTGCGTGATGGACTATAGCCTAACCCTTCTCACACTGATAAGAGCCCCGTGCCCTGTAATGGGACAGATTAATACAGGTCTGATATTATTATATATGTGTGTAATTGTAATCGAGGAGCGTGACTTAGGATCGAACCTGAGACCTCTGTATACCACTTAAACGGTCTTCCACTAGGCTATCACTTCTATGTTACACATGAACATAATCAAATTTAACGACAAACAAAAATACAATGTACATACCTCATAATAAGGCTTTTAAAAACTACAGAAACAAGAGGAAATAATGTTACTTCGCCGCGCTGTGCAGCTTCGCAACTGTAACTGCGCTGAGTGTTGTGCCCTACACGGGACAAAAAATGACGTGACTCACATACTCATAGTTGCCCGTGTCTGGACGATCTTTGTGGCGGGTTATTTGATTTATTAATAAATTTCTCTATGAAACAGGATTTATTCCTAGTGCGAGAGCTGTCCTTTTTAAATATTAATAAGACATACTAAACAACCACATATAAAAAACAAACTCTATTTCAGCCAGAAGACATAAAATGGTTGGGCATCTCTTACGACATGACACTTTTATTAAAAACATCATTGAGGGAAAGGTAGAAGGAAAGCGCGGAAGAGGAAGGTCAAGAATAAGTTACATTACTCAGATCAGGGAAAAGTTAGGTGTCATGTCGTACAGAGAAATGCAAGAAATGGCACTAGACAGACAGATATGGAGTGACAAGCTACACCGACAAGTCACTTAGACTTAAATAAGAAGAAGAAGAAGACTAAACAACTGCAATACTAGAATTAAATTATTCTTTGAATTCGCATTAAAAAAATACACACAATACTCCAATATACCATCGATATAACTTTTTGTTTTATTTTTCTAGAACAAAGCCTGCTTTACACACCCGTCTTTCAGCTTATACATTAAAAATCGTGACATTTGGTTACCCGAATTACTCAACTTTCAAATCCTTATCTTTTCTTTTAGAATATATTCTTCGGAGCCATTCTATTCTTTACACATTTATTACTTACTCAAGCAATCACTCAACGAATTAATACTGAACTAATCCAATCTTACTTTTATTTCTTAACATTGCTTATGCAATCTTATTCACATTAGCGAAAGAAGGTTTTATCACCTCTTGATTTAATGTTGGCTATGTCTAATCGTTTAGCTAATAGGTTTTAGAGGGCCAGACAGACAGATCGCTTTTAGTGTAATGATATCTAATTTACGTCCTCGATGCTTGATGTTGTTCAAAATATCTCATTGGTTTAATATGTTCTTTGTGTCAGTTGCTTGAATGTTTGTAAAGTCCAGCGCGACACAGGATTCAATTCTAGTGCGGCAGATATATATATGTTTTTTTATTAAATTTTTATTTAATCAATATTTGTTATTTATTTATTACATAACAGGTTTATGTCTCATGAGCCTTTCTGACATGGCGTCCTTAATTCGCCAAAGAATAGCTAATTGTGTACCTACCATCGGTTGCCTTCTGGACGAAAATAATCAATCATTCAAAAAAATATTATAATTTCATGTGCCAGATCTAACCGTCCGCCGATGTACTATTTTGTGCATAAAATTTTAAATAAATAAATGTGTATGTGAGTTTGTTTGTTTGTTACGCCTTTACGCCGTAACTACTCCACAGATCATCATGAAATTTTGTATACACGTTGTCAATGGTGCCGGAACGGACATCCAGAAAAAGCACTGTTACTAACATTATTCTTTTTTCATGTGGAGGAATTAATTGACGCATTCTTCTCTGCGAAAAGGGGAGCGAAGAGGTTATGTCGGGACACTGTTACTAAAGTTTTTTTTTTTTTTTTTTTACGTGGGGGATTGCTTTGACGCATACCTCTCCGCGGGGCGACGGAGAGGTTATGTCGGGCTCACCGGGGGAGTAATACCCCGGTGAGCCCGACTAAACCTACCACGGTGTTCCTCGACATAACCATAGACGGCGGGGCCGCGCGAATCGCTTTCACATGCAATCGCGACCCCGCCGAGGTTTCGGCCCGCCGTGTGAAATGGCAGGCCACTGCATAATAGACCTTCTACTATCCCCTTGTAGGGAGTCAAAAACACAGCTCAGAGGCGCGCGTGGGAACACGCACGCCGCCTCTTGGACCTGGTGCTGATCGGGTGGCGGGCAGGCCCACGAAGCCCACCACCCCCAGGTCAAACCTCAGGGTGGCTGGAGGTCATCTCGCGCCCTCCGGCGCCCGGTTCTGCGGTTGGGGAGAGGGTTTAAGCGCTCCCTCTCCCGCTCCGCCGCCTCCTTGATGGACATGACTTCCTCACAGAAGGAGGCGACGGCGTTCCACGACGTCTCGCTCCGGACCATAGATTGAACCACGGCCGGGAGCGAAAGGGGAACCAAACCGACTGCCGCGATCAACTCACGGCGCTGCGATGCCCAGGCGGGGCAATCCGTCAATGTGTGCAGCGCCGTGTCCTCAACAACGTCGCGGCAGTCGCCAACACTGTTACTAACGTAGCCTAACCTATATTTACGCGAGCGAAGCCACGGGTAAAATCTAGTATTACTATAAAATTATATCTTAGCGAATCCACAAAGGGAAACAAACTGACAATAAACTGAAATAAAATCCTGTACAGTATGAAAGTTATTTTGTCGAAATCGAAGCGCACCCATTGTACAATGAAACTATTTTGACATATGTATATTGCAAATGGCTGCTGTTCATGAATACTTGATGATAGCCGTCACATCGCTATTTGAAGTATTTAGCACAGTGCATTTATAGACAAACAATGGTTTGGATCCGCCGTATTTTTTAAATAAATGTCAATTATCGATATGCGCTTTAGGGTTGCTACATATTTTTTCATATGGGACATATATTACCTTCAACAAAAAAGAAAACATTTAAATTATGACTACAAATTTATTTATTGTAATGCTCTTTACATAATAAACATATGCAGCACACATTTTCAGATTTATGACAATTTTGAAACATCTCCATTTATAAAGGTATTGCCCTCTCTATAAATAATTCCTGTATCTGGGAACTTTACGAACATTCAAGCAACAGACACAATGAACATCCAATCTTGGAACACTAATTTGTGTCTCACACAATTTTTGTAACGTGTGGGATTTAAACCCACTACACTCGGCACAGCGTCATTGGCGGTACGACTACTTAAGCCTCTTCAGCATCCGTGTAGTCATGTCGTATTTGTGTGTTTGGCGTAATGTTCATATACATATATTTTGGCTATTTTATTATTTATGACTAATTGTATCACAACTAGCCACGAAGCAGATGGCGGGACGACATAGAAAAGTTTATGGAGAGGTAGCAAGACTTGCTCAGGAGCGAGAGCAGTAGAGATTGAGAGGTGAGGCCTTTGCCCAACAGTGGAGCAAAAGCAGCCTGACAAAAACATAACTAAGTACATTTATCGTTATTATAAAAGAAAGATTTATTTACTTTAACAGTCTTACTTAACATTAGGTCTTAATATAATACCTAATCCTCGCCCCAAGCCGCAGGGGGATGTCAGCCGTTCGCATACATGCGGTTAAGTAAAAAAGTGTTATTTTTACGTAACGTAATAGTGACACATCACATTCGCTGGAGCTAGCCCACTACGGACGACGTCCAAGGGGTTCCGCCAGAGGTTCCGAACGCGCCGTCCTATGACAAGCGCACATGCACACAACAATGTGGTTACAACAATTACTTACATTATCATAATAATATCAGTAATAGTTACAATTGCGATAAGTATATCTTCAAAGGTTTTATCGACATCAAAAGTCATTTATTGTTCATCACTATTATAGCGTCGGTATACATATGTACATATATATTTAGTTCAGCTCCAAGATAGCGGCAATCAAATAGAGTATTTTTTAGTGGTGATAATCAGTTTAGCCTATTAGTAGAAGTAAATAGGCCAGCTTTCAAACCTTGCGGTTTATATTCCAAGTACAAAAGAACCGGTTCTTAAAATAAACGAAAGGTGACCGAGCCGACCTTTACAATCTTAAATGCAGATACCCCCGCATTAGATATCATGTCGTCAAATTGATTCGTTTTATTTGATCAATACTCTTGTGTATATTTATTTTATTTTCTCTCCATGACATGATCAGGATGATGTCTGTTTTAGTAAGTTGTTTACTCTTGTATTAAAGGTCAAGGCTTCTTAGGGGAAGGCAAAGTTATAAGCATATACGCTTTAGCGTAAGAATATTTTTATGTATACGTTTATATTGGTAGGGCACCGCTGTTGTTTTCTTCAGTAAGGGTACAACGAAATGATTTATGATGTAATAATATGGTGTAATGATGATGGATAATTTTGTATGAAATTGGATGAAGTCGAATTTTATTCACTCACGGATATTTACGGATAGAAAATCAAGGGTCTAAACACAATCATTTAAAGCATGTCATGTGAGAGAAAGAGAGTAAGCTATACACTTTGTGCTGCTCTAAGAGATGGATGTGTGCGGGACAAGTAAATAGAGAGTCATAGTGTATATACAATGATTAATCGTGAACTAAGTGAATAGTGAACTGATAATATAGTACATAATGTTTACATGTTAGTATATAAGATTTATATACGCGTATTCTTGTTAGTTTTATGTTTATTCTCATAAGATTCATGTTTGATTTGATCTTATCTGATTTGTTTGTATAGAATTCATAGTACTTAGGGGTATGTATGTATGTATCTTATGTGGGGGCCAGTCAGTGCAGACCGGCGACACTTCGACCCAGTGGGATCTTTTGTGTCGACACTCTCCCAATAACGACTGCCATAGATGTTCATGGCAGCCGGGACCGACGGCTTAACGTGCTCTCCGACGCACGGAGCAGGCGATAATTGTCAATCAATACGCACATAATTTCGTAAAGTCATATAACTTCCGAAAGTCAGTGGTGCGCGACGTGGGTTCGAACCTGAGAGCCTCTGCATTGCAGTCTGTTCGTCTCCCCACTGAGCTATCGCTGCTCATGTACTTAGGGGTAAGCAGTACGACTTATGATGCTACATTTTATGTCTTGTTATTGTACGTTTTATATTTTTCCTGTATAGTTTATGATGTGTAGAAACTAAAAATATATAATTTATAGTATGTTATTAAAGAAATTTGTAAAGAAAAACACGAAATTGTCACGCGGCTCTCGTTATAGTAAAGATCCGTTGTACTTAAGCTAACTGTACCGATTCCTTTGCTCCCATTGGTCAGAATTTTGTTCTATAATTGTTGACCAATCACAAGGCCTACGTTTTTTAGACCATTTCACTATAAAAATGGGGTCGGATCGCGGTATCGCCACAGTCAGCGGGCAGCAACCATAGGAAGAACACTCCCAATAAAGAAGATTAACAAGAAAGAATCTCTCCTGGCTTTTATTCTCCACCAACCCAGCAAACAAATGCGCCTATACGGCACAGGATGGATTAACTAAAACACTCAATGTCTAACAAATACTTATCTAGTATTAAAAGCGTAGGTTGACATATTTAGATCTGTACGAAATAAAAAAAGATAACCATTTATATTTAATTCATATCTATACTAATTTTATAAAGAAGAAATAATTGAATTTCTGTGTGTATGTTTGTTTGTAAGGATTTAAATCAAAAACTATTTAACGCTATTTTTACGTGAGCAAAGCCGCAGGTAAAATGCTAGTTTTAAAATATAAATAATGCTATAATTATGTGGGTAATTTTATTAAGCTTGATATTTAATAATAATAATATATAATAATATTTATTTATTTCTCACCACAATATTACAGCAATTACAAAGAACAAAACAATATAACAATGGAATTTATACTGTGGGAGACTGGTGCCTAAGCTAGGCCTTTGGCCTGTATTTCAGGTCACCAGGTCGTCCCCTCTTTAAAAACAAGTGATTTGAACATGTTCTATGCGAGTTTTGTGAATTGCAATATTGTGTTTTGTGCGTGCGTGCGTGTGTTTGTGTGAACGTGCGTGTGTTTGTGTGAACGTGCGTGTGTTTGTGTGTGTGTGTGTGTGTGTGTGTGTATGTATGTGTGTGAGTCATGCTGTATGTGCGTGGGTGTTTATTTGTGGGTATATGTGTGTGCGTGTGTGCATGCGTTTGTGTGGTAGTACTACTCCGGGATATTAAGAACTTTTTCTGTCTCACTATAATTCAGCTGTTGGAGCCAATTCGTAACTTTCATTTTACAATGCTTTTTTGTTAGATGATATATGCCTAGAGAACCGTTTATTTTATTGTAAAGGAAACCTCCTAAATGACAGAAAAAGCGCTTTGAAAATTTGGTACGTTGGGAATGTTGGAGTCGATCTACTGGATTCACTCGCCTTCTACCAACAGCCAATGAAGGGTGATATTCCAATAGACTATGTTGTTTGAGTAATGTGGCTAACATGAAAAGCTGCCGCACTGTAAGGACTTTAGTGTCTCTGTATAACTGGTGTGTGGGGTAGCGGTATGGAAGATGGTAAGATACCTTCAAGATAGCTCTTTGCGCTCTCTCTAGGTCTATTAAGTTGGATTTTGGCGCTCCGCCCCAGGAAGTGATGCAGTAGGACAACAAGGACTGAGCCAGTGCAAGGTATACGGTTTTCTTTAATTTGTCGTCTGCTACTTTCCTCATTGTTTTGAAAACATACATCAATTTACGTAACCTAGAGTTAAGACTGTCAATATGATCTTGGAACCTCATATAACTGTCGACAATCACACCAAGATATTTTACTTTTTCAGTTTTGTTTAGGTTACTACAATAACACAGGTTATCGTTTGGGTTAGGGCAGGAGTGAGCAACAATTTTGTATAGATCGACGAGTGACGCAGCGTTTGCTTTGAGAGAGAAGGTGATGTAGTTAGACTTGTCTGCATTCAGTGTCAGGATATTACTTCGAAGCCACTTAGTCACAGTGTTGAAACCCGACTGCGCACTCGTGAATACCTTATCCCATGTATTGTCACTAAAGAGCAAAACTGTACCATCAGCAAAAGTTATAATTTTGCCATTTTGTAAATACATTGTTTAAAAGATAATAAACTAAATATTAACCGTTTACGCAAAAATACTTATTCCACAGATTTCATACTTCATTTTCCGAATGGAATGGATATATCTGAAAATATATTAAACATTTTCTGAATCAAATAAGAATGTAATACGATGTGAAAAGAGCCTATTTTACTATTGTAGGAATGGATGATTGAGGTCCCTTGTGATTGACAAAAGAGTGTCAGATAGACTCTCAGATTTACGATTCAATCTGGCGCTGTGATTTACGATGATAAAACAAAGTCATCGGCAAACTAAAATCGATTGCACTTTTTTATAAATCTGTGCTGCTGTGTTATTGCAAAAATCTATATTTTGACTGCACTTATTGTGACGTTATACTTTATTACAATCTCACTAACCTCTATACTTTATTACAATCTCACTAACCTCTATACTTTATTACAATCTCACTAACCTCTATACTTTGACGTTCATAAATGACACTGAAAATCTCTTGCACTTATGCGAATAAACGACAACAACTTAAGATGATATAATAACTTTGACTAAGATGGTAGTTGTCTCCTGTCTGTCTCCACGGGGAGACAACTACCATCTTAGTTTCCCCGTGACCATGCCTGCTGAAAAGCAACCGAAACGTCGAGGAAAGTGTAAAATTTAATTAAATCTAAATAGTTTTAATAATAATTTAATTAGCTTAAAAATTAGTAAAGTTTAATAGTAGTAGTAGTGTAGCAGTTTTCAAAATTATATAATAAAGTGTCAAATAAACAACGCGATAAAATCCGTATATAGTACTTTAATTTCAATGAATAATATTCGCGTAAACAGAAGACATTCTTAGAAATATTAGTACTTATGAACAAAATGTATTGCAATATATTATAGATAAATATACTATACTTGGATTCTTATAGCCACTCCTACAACTAACAAGTAAAAGTTATCCGAAAGATAAATTGCATGTTGTCTCACTCATGTTAGGTTAAAGAAGAGAGATGGCGAGACTTTTATCTTATAGATAAATGCTATCTGGAGGTGGTAGTACAAGCCTAGAAAAGACACTTATTAACCTAACTGATAGCATATTTTAAGTGACCGCTTTACCAATAAGTCTGCTTTTTTTTTGTGTGTGTTTTAGTAAGTGCGATTAGTCAAAATCCCTCACGAGAATAAAAATATGTGATCCACAAATAATTGTTCTGAATGAGAGATATTTGAATATTTATAAAGTCCCCGCAATATAGGAATTACATTTTATTTTAAATGAAAAATGAAATGTACATTCTAGAAATACAGTGACAAATAAATAATAACGCCACGCTGTGGGAGATCTAAAGCCTATGACGCGAAAAAGCCTCCGACGGAGTTTTATAAATTACTTTTTCTATCTTTAGTGCGAGTGCAGCACACGTCTCTTATATTTTAGTACTCGGTTGACGAAATTGAAAGCTGAAAAATATTTCGATTACTTTTAAACAAATATATGATACATTAAAGGCCCCTGAGTGAAGGAATCCACTAGCATTCATTATTCTGTTTCAGTACGAATAAGTACGCTCACGCTCGTAGGGTAGTAACAGTGATACTGCGTTTTGTCCTGTGAGTTGGCTTACATATCTACCATCACCTTTATTTCCATTAAATCCATAGCTAATTCCTTTTGCCTAGGTTCAGCAACCTATGAGCATGCGGGTATTGCAAGCGATCGTGGGCTAGTGTAACTGCTTGCGTTAAGCGAGTTGTATGCTTCTTTGACATCTTGCTAATATATGTCATTGAGAATATGTTGCCAGAAAAACTCAAAAACTTTATGTTGGCTCGATGCGGGATTCGAATTTGATACCTATGCATAGCTGTCGAACTCACTACAACTTCTCTACTGATGCTATCAATTTGACATGTATTAAATAAAGTGACTGACAGAAAAGCAAAAATAAATATTTTAAAAGAAAAAGCTGCACTGATTTCAATTTACATAATGTAATGAACTTCCTTTTGTAACGTGACACACCTTTGAAAACTCTTTTGCCAAAGAAAACAAAAGCAGAATAACGTATGTTACAAAAAGATTTACTGGTAAGGCTTAGTCTACACTGGCATTGTGTGTATGAAATTCGGTTAATTCTGTAATTAAATAGTACATTTATAATTTTATAAATAAAACTACGTTTCACCATGAGCGCTATTTATGAATATGCTATTTATGAATGCAAAATGATAGTTTTAAATGCAGTAATAACAATAGCATTTGCTCTTGATGTTATTTGAAGGGGCAGTCCAATAGTCTAATGAACTGCAAAGAATACACTTTTCTATTCTTAACTGAAGCCATTCTCTGCCTTACTTATACGATCTCTCATTTACGCTATATTTATATCGGTACCTATAATTGCTTCAATGACAACAGACTGTTATTTAGCGATAAAACATTCATCACCTTTTACTTTTATAAGTCGGTTAAAAAATGTTTCGTTGCAATATTCGGTTTATTTGAGTCAACTCTCGTATCACAGAGTATGCTGCTATTAGTATAGGCGTAAGTAATATTAAAACAGGCAACATAAGGACTTTCTAAACTCAAATTAACAGCAAATTTATAAAATTTTTGGTTTTAATAGGAATATTGTTTGTCTCACCAGAACAATATCTGGCCTATTGTCCTTTTTTGCTGACTAATGCCGTTATTTGAACAACCTAATTTCTAGAACAATGTTTTATTTCACCGAAATCGAACCCCGGTTACGGTTAAATGAAACATCGTTACCGGTTCTACAGTGTAGAACGAGCCTTATGCGTAACGAGATATGAACTGAAATGTGAAGGAATTATCTCAAGTACCAGCACCCTGCGGCTGTTCGCGCTTCGTTTGTGTGTACTTTGATGTGATATCATTACAATGGTATGTCACTCTGGACATACTTCTGATGAGTACAGAGAGAATGCCTACATGAATTCAGTACACGTATTATCTGACAAAATTTGTGTTGATTTTATCCTCATTGTAGTGGAAAATTTTGTATTATACTGCTTATAATTTATTTACTTATGTCTTTGCTCACGTGTGTCAACTATAAAAGCATACTGGGATTAAAGGTATGATTACTTAGTTGATTCAGGATATGACCTAGCTATGTGCCAAGATACATCAAAATGTATTCTACGATTTACGCGTGATTAAGTTACAAATATACAAACATCTTTATAAGATGGTACAGCAACATGGCATCATGCGATTATATTTACGCAGTATGAGACAGAGGTTTAGTTCTTCATACAAATATTTTTCTTCTTTGGATTTTGAACGAGGTTATCCTAACTAATATTGTTAGTGCAAATATGAGTTTGTTTGTTTGTTATGCTTTTATGCTTTAATTACTCGACCGATGATCATACACGTTGTCAGGGTTATTAAAAAGGACATAGGGTACCTAATCCAGAGTTTTCATTCCTGAGAGTTAGAAATATATTAATTAAATCTACATAAACGCGAGTGAAGCAGCGAGCTAAATCTGGTACTAAATATTATACAACGTGCTTACAGTTTCTATGTATGTGGCTTCTACGTTACTTTATTAGTCTTTAGCTGTGCGAATGTAAGTATTTGGTATACCTACTATTCACTATGTTTATGCATTGCCTTTTACATTGTGGCCTGCAACGTCTACACAGAGATTCATTGAATGGCCTCAAAGTCTTAAGACTTTGTGGTATCAAGTCTAAAACAGGCGCCATACTTGCTGGTATTGCCAAAAAATATAGTTTTAAGAAGATTACGTTCAACTACTGACTGCATGCAAAATGCAGAGGCTTAAGTAGTCAGCTTGTTACTATACTGCGTTCAAGTGCTGAGGGTTCAAACCCTTTACGGACAAAAAAATGTTATCCGCAAAGAATTTGCCAGTCTGAATGTTCTTTGTATCTGTTACTTAAATGCTTTTAGACAGGAAATACTAGTGCGGTAGTTGTCTTTATTAAAATAAAAATCAAAGTATACAATCCCATGAAAACTTCATTACTTAAACTACAGAATCCGAAAAAGATACTCAGACACAAAACCAAGGCAATCACCGTTACAAAAGATAAAGAAACGATTCATACTATATCAATAACTTTATCAAGTAATCGTAGAAAACAACTTTGCTAAAATATCATCAGACCGAATTCGAGCAAGGTGCTCAACAAAATGACTACGATTAACTGAAAAGCTATTTTGCCAAGTTTAAATGGTGTGCCGTGAACTTTGACGATTGTGAGAACGAATGGAGGTCTTGCATTGTACCTGTCTTCCGCCGAAACTTTTAGCTACCTAATATTAGTTTTGCCAATTATAAGATAATATGTTCGCATTGTTCCAGTTGAATCTTCGCGAATTGGGTTTGAATTTGCCATCTTTATGTATTGTATTGAAGAGTTCGCGTATTGTTTGCGGGTTAAGTAAAACTGTGCTTTAATATTCGGTGTTCTTATTGCCATTTATGGCAGTGTCTAGCTTATATGTAATAAAACTTACGTGTATAAATGCGATCATGTGCGTGAGTGGATTACTTCATAGATATATTTAAAATTCCAATATACATTACATACCTTGCAGCCAGCTCATATTAAA
The DNA here is from genome assembly GCA_930367265.1 of Catocala fraxini. Taxonomy (NCBI): domain Eukaryota; kingdom Metazoa; phylum Arthropoda; class Insecta; order Lepidoptera; family Erebidae; genus Catocala; species Catocala fraxini. The sequence goes on along the minus strand of OV884027.1, from coordinate 22,857,258 downwards.
GTCATGCATCGGAATAATTCAATGTGTATTTATAAATACCAGGCAATTTAGTTAATAAAATATCAAAAATTAATGTACTGAACTTTAATTATTTAAGTCATGCGAAAAAGAAAGATACTACATACTAAGACCAGAAAGAGGCACTGAAGAATATAGTTTCTTAACAGACATTCACAGAACTTGTACGTTTTAAAAAAATATATCTAAGCACTTTATTTAAATCCTGTACTTTAGTAAGAGACAATAATACCTAGACTCCTAAGTAACCTACACATTGATATTCAGAAATTCCTCTTATGAAATGGGTTAGTTTAAGTAAGTTTTGTTAAGTTGCTTGCCATGAGGAGAAAAGGTCTAAAACTTAGGTCTGGTATAACTACATGCAGGTAATCTAGAAACGATCTGATAAGAGGATAAGGCCAAGATAAGATAGCCAAGAACTTAAAGGATATGTGAAAGTATGGGCCTAAAATAGGGGCTCCCTCCATACCAGCCGTGTTGTTTTATGTACTAACATAGGGTGTAAAAAAATACTAGAATAAGAAGCGAAAGATATTATGGCATAAAATGAGAGAGGCCTATATCCAATAGACTACATTAAGCTAAATGATGATATACGGTTGCCTTTCGGTCTGACTTCAACAGGCCACAGGAATTGTGTTATTCTAAAGAATAGACGACATAAGACGTCAAAGTTTGTAAAGGTATTCGTCATATCGACTTCAAGTCGAGTCAATTGCAACCTTTACGTGCGTTGCAAGATACGCCAAAGTTGTGGTTATGTTCACCTATCCATATGTGATTTTACATCGCAGATTAATCAATCTGAAATTAAAACATTACCATACATTTTTTACCGAAGTACCAACAGTAATAAGTTTGAATCGTTTGTACAAAGATTCGGTACCTAGCTTTTTAAACGAGTAAGCAAAGCTTGAAGATGACCTCTTTCCTAAATAGCACTTACGAAAGTTTTCAGTTATTTAGAAGCAATTGACATTAGGTTTCCACGAGCTGACTTGAAACTTTCAGAACAAAAATCGACTCGATAAAACTGGTTGAAACCAAATAGATGTTTCTTATCTTTGTAAAAATAGTGCTTATGAGTATCCTATACGAGAAATTTCCATTTTTCTATAAACATTGATGTTTCTTTAGCATCAGAGACTTGGTTGTATTTTTCTGTTTGTAAACACTTGCTAAGACTGAACTTTATGTGTATGTTTTTAAGATCGAAAATCGTTTGCCTTGTTGTTACAGCTGAGTTAGTTGGAAATAAGGCTGCATAAGTGTTTGTTTATTCAAGAGATCTTGTGGAGGACTAAAAAGGATTGAATCAATTTTTCACAACAACTGTATCACCTGTTTTAAATGGTTAGTAATTGAAATAGTAATATAGTAGTAGTATAGTAATAGTAATAGCTATTACATTCTTTATGAGGACAATGAGTAATGGGTTCATGTTAATAGCTTCATAAAGAATAAAAAAGTGAAATTTTGAATATGATTGAGGTGCATTTTTCTTTTCATTTTGTTAAAATATTACTTATTGAAATTATTGAAATTACTTGCTTTATAAATATTTTGATGTCTTGTGATTCTGTTGTAAAAATTGTGCTTGATTTTTTTTACAGTTGTAAGGCCTCGGGCTCCGCACTTAGGTTTAACAAAGTGTGAATGTGTTTACTTAGGAAATTACTATTACATAGAGTGTGTAAAACTGTCTTAAGTGCAATGAGATGGATTTTATATACTACCTTTAGAAAATAAGCATAAAATTGTGTCCCACAAATTTTCCGGGTCTGAGTGTTCTGTAAAACGGACAACGGAGACATTGTTTGAATGTTTATTAAATCCCCCACGACAAAATAATTATTTCTAATGCGTGAGTTGCCGTATTTCAAATAAATATTATAGTACTTTTGAATTTGTGTAATAAATTACTTTATATTGGTCTTTTACTGCTTAAGTAAATGGTATATAGTATATGGACTGGCTGATGGGAGCTGGTCCCCGTTGTTTAATGGCGTTTGCAATAATAATTATAATAATATTCTATCAGTTACACAACACCATCTAGCCCAAATTAAGCAGAGCTTGTACTATGGATAGTAGACAATGGATAAACATACATATATACTTTTTTTTTTGTAAGCACTTACATATTATACAAAGAAAATAAATAAAATAGTTGCACGATTGACACATACAAGGACTCATGCCTGTTTCTTGCCAGAATAGGGATAGAAATTTGCTACGATCCATATTGCTAACACTCTTGCTTCATGTTACTATTAATGTACTGAGCAGCGATAGCTCAGTGGGGAGACGAATAGACTGCAATGCAGAGGGTCTCGGGTTCGAACCCACGTTGCGCACCTCTGACTTTGGAAGTTATATGACTTTTCGAAATGATGTGCGTATTGATTGACAATTATCGCCTGCTCCGTGCCTCGAAGAGCACGTTAAGCCGTCGGTCCCGGCTGCCATGAACATCTATGGCAGTCGTTATTAGGAGAGTGTCGACACAAAAGATCCCACTGGGCCGGTCTACACTGACTGGCCCCCACATAAGATACATACTATTAATGTTAACTATTACTCGCACCTTATGATTCGCAATTTTGATGAAGTCATCTATCGAAAAATATTGACGGTAATTTTTGTTTATTTGATGGAAATACGCTGGTTATGGTATGCTGGTTTCCGGGTCTGGCAAAGTGTTTTTTTGTTAGGAACTGTATCCGGTAACGGGTAATAGGTCTGTTCCCTATTAATAATAATCATAGACCTCTGCTTACCTCTTCGAGGACAAAGGCTTACCTAGGTAGGTATGTATGTGCGTTACACGCACGTCTTATCAGAGGTAAACTAATTGTCGATGCCGACCGTGCTCACCGCAAGTTCTATTGCAAATATTGGAATATATCTTGTGTTTCCACCTCACTAACAATACACTACAGAGTATACGTTCAATTGGCCACTAGTATGGACATGAAGGATCAACATGTATCTACAAGAGGGGATTGAGTTCTGCGGTTTAGCATTGCGGTGCGTTTGCGAATTAATTATCAAGGCTTTTTTTTCTGTTTAGGTAAAGATTAGCGATATTCGCTTCTCGATTAAATTCTTTCGAGCAAATTGATATATTTGAATAATTACTCGAATGCATTAATCGTTGAGTTCGAGTGATTATTTCATTATCAATGAATTTCTATACTCAGTGCTTGTATTTTGCTTAAGAGTACAATGGGCTACGGCTTATCAATCATGTAATTGTCAAATCGAGTTTTTAATAATGAAACATCGAGAGCATGAGTAGTTTCACCATTTGCTACGGTTGGGATTCAGAATCCAAAAATAAAACAAGATCATACCTGCATTTTAGCGTTAAACAAGTCATCAAAAAAGACAATTCATGATTCTAAAGCTATATTATCCTGCATTATAATGTCACTTTATGCAGTGTCACTCATTGTCATTCGAATATTCAAATAACGATTTCATTCCCAACTGATGTGCGTTTCCTTTTATTGTGTAACTGATTGTGTTAATGTTTTCTTTTTCTTCTTAAGGTTTAAAGATTAGGCTTTATATTAGAATGTCAATAGACTTTCATAGACAAGCAATAATAAGTGGATAAAACGATCAATATTAATCGAATCACTCAAACATTCGAATAATTCGAATGTCAATACGATAATCGTACATCGATAACAGATTCTACTCAATACAGGTCGTAAGAAAGCTATAGAAAAACGATAATGTAAATCCGGGATCACTAACATTACTATAACCATCGTATAAGGCATACACCACAGCGCGTCAACGTATAACAAATATTAACCAACAAGTAGGTACAGTCAGCAACAAAATTCACTGAACGAAATTTTTTGAAATATATTATGAATCCAAATTATTATTATGTATATTTGAACATAATTATAATTTGGTTTCATAAATACTAATATTTGGACAATTTTAGAAGATAGAAAAACTGTGTATTTACTTATGTTGCTGTCTGTACAACCTGTATTTAATCGGTAGACATTACATTCAGCGTTGAACTCCTCGCTTTGCATTATAAATTCACTTAAAAAAAGATTAAAATAGTGACGAAGGATTTTTAAGCGCTTCAAATTGCACTCGAGTAAACGTCGCCGTTATATGAAAGTGTTTCTTGAAGTGTCTTTGAAGTAATTGGTTAAAAAAAAAGTTTTATTTAGCATTGTAGTAGTTGGTAATGAAAGAAAGTAAGTAAATGTCATCTATTATATATAGGCGTGAATCTATGTATGAAAAATAGCGCGATCATCATGTGTGGTACAGTTCCAAACACCTTTTGACTTATACGATGCTATTGAATGATACGAGGAGATAGGTTATAGAATATGTATGTTACTGATAAAGTTCTAAGGCTAAGTACAAACTGATAGAAAATGCTAAATGATATAATGATAGTGAGTTACACGCGACGCGGTTGATGACCGGTAGTGAAATTATTTTTATATAAAACGAATGTATTACGAATGTTTTGTGGCGAAAATGCTGACATAATATAAAGTAATTTTGCAATATACGATTGCACCGTACAATGCATATGGTTTACTTTTACTTAAATAAATATTTTTACTACTCACAGCTCTGTCCTTATAAAATTATGATCTCGAGTATACGAAATATTTATCAACCCTCACTTGGACAGTATAGTATAACTACGACGAAACCGCAGGAGTGCCATTCCCAATAGTGTAATATTTCTACTATCATACCCCATTATTGCGTTAATTGTGTCAAGTAAAGATCTAGAATAGCAATATGCCTATCAAAACCATCTCCAGATTTGTTATCTTCTCAATAGTAGCATAAACTCTTTCTATAAACTCGTAGCATACTACCTACTTAGAACCAAAATCATAGCTAGCGACACGTGTGACTATGCAAGTATGTACATAGAAATAGAAATATAAATCTTTATTCGCTTGAGACATGGCATACAAAAAAGGTGTTACAAGTTTTTAAGGTTCAAACACATCTCGCCCTTACATGCGAAAATTTTAAATTTATATAATACTTTTACTAATTTACATCATTATTTATTATACTTATTTCTACACATTACAAAACCTAAGATATCAATAACATCTATATATTTTTTCTTTTATAGCTAATAAATTCCTTAATATTATAAAAACTATTTTCTAGAAGCCATAATTTAAGTCTGCTTTTAAATTTATGTAACTAAAGGCAGTTCTCTTATCTCTCTAGGTATATGGTTGTAAATTGTGATAATCTTCATTCGACTATTATTTTTATGAAGTGTGCTTCTACATCTTTCCATATGTATGTAAGAAGAGCAAATTAGCTTTGATGCCTACTGCTTTTGTATGTCTTATAACTTTATTCATAATCTCAAAGGTTAACGACTCATATCGCCAAGCTTGAATAGAAATGCTTATAATATACTTACTTGTGATATTAACTTGGTAACAAAAGTTGTTATAGATTTACCAGCTTTTGTCTGTGACATCGTCGTCATTAACTACAGATGGAGCACTGGTGTTGTAGTGGTTTAAGTCGCCTTCCACTACCACTGCGCCGTGTGTTGAGGGTTCAATCGACCAATAGTTGTGGCAAGTCTGTTTGTTCTTTTTAAACATTGTCTGAATGTTCGCAAATTATAAAAAATATTTGATGTGTACAAATAAATTTTGCGGTAGTCCTCCTTCCTTATGAAAATTATGACAATGCTATGATAAGCCCAGCCAAAACCATTTTGCAGCTATTATGGTATAATGCTGACCCAAAGACGCAGGTAGACTATAATTCTCAAGCATAGTGTTTTGGGTTCAGAAAGATAAAATAATCTGATATGAATAATGAACTTCGTTACAGTTTTATAATAGCAAATATTCAAAACATCGTCCCAATCATACATTCAAATCTTTAGACATACTATGTACCCATGGTATAACAGCTTTTGAATACAGTAGTACTATAACAGTAGGTGATATGTTGGAACTTTTTCCAGTACTGTACGATCATCTGAATTTATTTGACGATCTCTATAAAAATGAAAATGGAATCGTCAATCGACAGTGAGAAGGTACTTCTCTTACGTAACGTAACCTAATAAAAATAGAAGACGGAAGGAAGAGAAAGATTTTTGCATGGAAGACATTCACAATTAATGCAACCGCTAGACTGACTGCACGGCTTGCATAATGGTTAAAGTGATCGTCTCACCGCTGCCACAATGCCGATTATTGTGGGTTCGATCTGTATACAGAACAAAACTTTGCGTGATCCACAAATTATTATTCTGAGCCTGGTTGTTCTTTGAATGTTTGTAAAGTTTCCCACGATATAGGAATTATGTGGGAGAAATTGTCTTCATTAAGAAAATAACAATTCATTTAACGTGAAATGTTATAGTCACTGCAGCTATGTATCTTGGTATGAAAACATATCTCAAATATTCTATAGTAAAATGCTTCTGTATGTGAATAATGAAAATAAACACCAATGATTAAATTATGTTCGGGTACTTTGAAATAACTACACTAGAACGTTGAGACAACTACCACCTTAGTCTCCCCGTGACCATGGCTGCTGAAAAGCAACCGAAACGTCGGAGAAAATGTAAAATAAAATTAAATCTAAATAGTTTTAATAATAATTTAATTAGCTTAAAAGTTAGTAAAGTTTAATAGTAGTATAGTGTAACAGTTTTCAAAATTTTGTAATAAAGTGTCAAATAAACAACGCGATAAAACTCTACTATGTACTTGATCTATAGTACTTTTTTTTGTGCAGTGATTACCTATATCTCTTCACAAGACTATAAGCTGCTAGCTGTGTAAAATAATACTATATTAGATATAGTTAAGCGAGGAGATCATTAGGCTGACGCACAGAGGTATCGACTTACATCCCAAGGTAGCCACCAGCTATTTGCAGCTATGCACATTAAATATTGATTATCCTGTATGATTTAACGACAAAGGCAATACCGTAAGGCAATATATATTTTGAAAGATATCCATAGTTTTCTTGAAAGATTATGAAGTCTGCAGATGGCACTCACTCTAGAAATGCATCCAGTAGACGGCAAAAGGGTTGCCCCTTTTATATGGGTAGTTACCTGGAAAATATCTAGTGAAATGTGGGTGCGATACATCTATACCTAGTTTTTCAAGTATATACAGAGATATATTTATTTCTGTATTCCATAAACACTTAAACCGTGAACAGTAACTAAAAATACTACATATGTATATATATCTGACTCTTAGTATAAAAAGGGATGAAGGTATCCACTACGCTGGCTAAGTGCAAGGATTAGCAAGGTTTAACCTTTGTCAATAATATGTTGGTTATCTCTTAAAGTCAGTCATATTACTTCACAATAGGTATATTCGGTTACTATTAAAACTTATATATACGTATAATTTAAATTATATATTATATAGGCAGAGGTGAATTACATCTAAATTCCGCCATTATTAAATTACTTTAGTTTGCGTTTGGATTCATTTTCAAGACATCAAGGAAAAATATTAGATTTATTATATTCACAAACACATACATAATAATAGCGTATATTTCAAATTATAATTATATAAACGCCAGTTAAACTACAACGAAATAGGTGAATTTCGGCAGTAAAAAAGGTATTCTCATAAATTCTTGTATCTTGGGCTTAAACTCGATGCTACACTTGCAGCTTTACCAAACGGTTACTGTAGTAACAATATTCTACAGTACCGTAGTAAGAACGTGCAGTTAACCCGCAGGCTATAGCTATAGGCAATGTAAACAGAGAACTAATTATAAGATGCTGGCCGTCCAACGTAAATATTGCGTTCTATCTCAACGTGGTGCTGGCTTTTTATTTTATAACTAAAGTTTTGCACTTTTGAAATATTCCGTTGATTAGTTTATTTAATGAATGGATACTTTGCGCGTCTAGCGGTAAAAAATCCGAGTTTTGAGATGTGAAAAAAAATTAAGCTGGATGGTTACCTTTAACTGCTGAGAGCCGCCCAGGTAGTAGCTTAATTTAGATACACAGAACACGTAAGTAGTTGTGTACGGATCGGTATGGGCAAATAAGGTGAGTAAGTTTATTTTTAATACAATCATGCGCCTCCCAGACTCCGCGTCAGTACGTAAGTATTTTTATTTAATTGTATAATCTCGTTATTTTCTTTTGTTTCGTTGCTAGTTTGATTGATAGCCACATGAGATCTAATACGAATAATACCCATATGTTTCTAAAAGTAGAAGTTAAGTTGAACTTGGTAATGGCGATTTTAAGTCAGCTGGTTCTTTCTAGATAAATTAAAGCACTCTAGCGATTTAACAGCAGATAAACGGGAAGATATTGATACGTATTATACTTGAGCAAAACGGGTATAAGATACATTTAGTCGGAACCAGAAGAGCAATATGAGCAATTATTTTTCGACGCAGGATTATCATCGTAATTATTGCAGTTTTTCTCATTTTCATGAGTCGGTATTTCGGTATTTGATTATACCGAGCCTCTTCGTCAAAAATTACGTGAATGAATTAAATCGGTAGCTAGAGGTTAATTAAAACTTAAAATACTGTACATTTTAATATTTGCGTATAATATCAGGGCTAACTTGAAATATTATTTTAGAAGTTTAATATTATTCTTATCTCAGGAGCTATATTACCAAAAATGAAAGACATCGTTTTGTACTGAATATTTAATATTAGACATTATGAACCTAATGAAAATAACATAAAATCAGCTTGATTGAATTTTCGTTTTTATAACAAAATATCCATATTACGTTGAAATTAAACTACTATATACGGATTTTATCGCGTTGTGTAAACGTCGGGGAAAGTGTAGAATTAAATTAAATCTAAATAGTTTTAATAATAATTTAATTAGATTAAAAATTAGTAAAGTTTAATAGTAGTAATAGTGTAACAATTTTCAAAATTATGTAATAAAGTGTCAAATAAACAACGCGATAAAATCCGTATATAGTAGTTTAATTTCAATTAATAATATTCGCGTAAACAGAAGACAATATTATCCATATTACGTATTTTTGGAAAGCTAATATATAATAACATTTTCAGTTGCATGATTATTATTATATGTTTTTGGTTATTGCTCTTAATCTTTTGTTCTTTTATTAAAAATTATCGCACTAGGTTTTTTTGTATACTACTAAGTAGGCAAACAAGCATACGGGCCACCTGATGGTAAGTGGTCACCGTAGCCTATGGACACCTGTAATACCAGAGGCATCACTTGCGCGTTGCCGACCCTTTAAGAATAAAAAGAAGTGGGAAGGAGAAGGAGCAGGAAGGGGGAAAGTGGGTGATTGGGCCTCCGACACACTCACTCACCAAACGAAACACAACAGTAGGAAAAAGTAAAAATAAATTAAATCTAAATAGTTTAATAATAATTTAATTAGCTTAAAAATTAGTAAAGTTTAATAGTAGTAGTAGTGAAACAATTTTCAAAATTTTGTAATAAAGTGTCAAATAAACAACGCGATAAAATCCGTATATAGCAGTTTAATTTCAATGAATAATATTCGCGTAAATAGAAGACATTATTATGTACAACAGTAGGAATACTGCTATGTCACGTCAATATTCTGTGAGAGGGTAGTCCTGCATAAAATAGAATAACTGTAATGATTACGATGAGCTTGCTTCGTAGAATATTTGCTTAACTTGTTTTTCAGAGTCTGATTAAATAATAGTATTAATAACTTTTACTGTCTCAGATAATACAGACATGTGACACATTACAATTTGAATCAGTTAGAACATTATTGTTGTATTTTACTAAAATTTACTGATACTGCTACCCCAAACAAGGCGGGTGCTTGTATTTTGGGGATCAGTGTTCATCCTCAGCCCTAAAAATGATGCAGTGCAATACAAACTTCTTTCACTTTGCATATTATAAGATGATATTACTCTAATTTTATTATAAAATTGATTTTTATATTGTGTGGTTATTAAATGTAGGCATCTCGTATTTGTTTTGCTCCAGAGTAATACATGTTACCAATATCATATCTTCTAACCTTGAACCGCAGGAGTCCTTGCATTTGTCCTTGCATCAGCGTAAGTCGTGGCGCCAAGCGGCCTAGCCGTGTTCCGACACGTGAGGCTGGTGTAGCCATTTGAGAGGAAGGGTCGGAATAGTTGCCTACTGTCAGCTAACCGGTTTGACATGGATTGTCTTTGCCGCATCGGAGCATTAGTCTCGGAGGGTAGCTGGAGCCGTGGCACGGTGTACCGCTTTGGCCGACCGCAGGTAGTAGGGGGCCCAAGTAACAAGCAAGCCACTTGTGAAAGGCTGCCCCGCCAACTGTCGAAAAATCCCGGGCTTACGCCATAGTGCCGGTTGGCGACCGGATGAGAGGGCCCTATGGATAAGCTCGGGGGGGCACGGTTGACCCAGCGGTCTCCGGGCTAATGTTCCAAAGTTGTGGCGGAGATGACACGTGGCTGAGGTAAAAGTTGCGGAAGGCCTCGTTCCACTACCGTCCTCTTACCTATTCACTCCTCCAATATCATAATGGCAAAAAAGAATAAGAGATACGTTAAACAGCGGTTGCACTCCCTCTCTCACAAAGTGCACCTCGCAAACATCCGAGGTTTGCACTCCAATCTCGTAGCAGTCCACCATCATCTGGAGACTGAAAGACCAGCTCTCTTATTCCTCTCGGAGACGCAGATAGTGTGTCCGTCGGACGTTGCGTACCTATCATACCCAGGGTTCTCCCTGGAGCACAAATTTAAGGCCCGCGCGGGCGTATGCGTGTACGTACGTGATGACATATGCTATCGGCGTCTCCGATGCCTTGAAGACCCCTCTTTTTCCATCATATGGGTTCTTGTGGACACAGGACTTGAGAAGATTCTCTACGCCTGTGTCTACAGGTCGCACAGTGGAGATCAGGAGACAACCAGGCTCACAGAGTACTTAAGTGAGGCGGCGGATGCCGCTCAACAAAGGTACCCGACTGCCCAACTAGTGCTACTGGGGGATTTCAATGCCCACCACCAGGAGTGGCTTTTCCCGTACCAGTGCACTGACCATGCTGGGAGAGAAACGCGCAGGCTCGCTTTAGCGTTAAACCTCACCCAAATGGTCCAAGAGGCAACGAGGGTACCAGATGTTGACGGTCAAAGAGCCAACTGCCTGGACCTTCTGCTGACAACTGACCCAGACCATTACTACGTGTCGGTGACTGCACCTTTAGGTAGTTCCGACCACTGTCTGGTGAAAACTGTATCAGTCTACTCCCCGCCCGTTCACGGCTCCAGTAGCTCCCGGCGGGTCTGGCGATACAAGTCGGCAGACTGGGATGAGATGCGGTCATTTTTTGCATCTTATCCTTGGCAGCCTACTTGCTTCTCTTCGGGTGATCCTACAGCGTGCGCCGATGCTATCACCGATGTGTTACGTCAGGGAATGGAGTATTTTATTCCATTCTCTGACCTGAACACGTCAAGCAAGGCTCAACCCTGGTTTGGGGCTGAATGTGGACGCGCTAAAGCGCTGAAGCAAAAAGCTTACCTTGCTTGGGTTAACGCTCGAAATAGTAAGGCTAAGGATTTACCAGACAAGAAGAGAGCATTTAACAAAGCTGCCAAGTCCTGCAAGAGAACTCTACGGAAAGCTCGATTTGACCACATACGCCGTGTAGGGAACAAACTAGCTTCTTACCCTGCGGGTAGTAAAGCGTTTTGGTCCCTGGCAAAGTCAGTCAAATCGAATTTCTGCCGCCCCTCACTGCCACCACTGCTGACACCTGATGGATCTCTGGCTCACACTGCTGAGGATAAGGCGAATTTATTCTGCTCTATCTTCGCAGAATCTTCGTGTCTGGAATCTGCAAGCGTGACACCGCCGTGTCTACCAGCTTGCGAGACCCTCATGTCAGATATACGCATACGTCAGACCGAGGTCCGTAAAACGCTGCAGAATCTAGACATGAAAAAGGTGATGGTATTCCAGCCATAGTACTGAAAACCTGTGCACCTGAGTTGACACCGGTGCTGACACGCCTGTATCGCCTCTCCCTGGCAATAGGACAAGTGCCGAACTCTTGGAAGCTTGCTAATGTGCAGCCCGTGCCAAAAAAAGGCAGTCGAGCCGACCCTGCGAACTACAGACCCATATCAGTTACCTCCATACTCTGTAAGAGTATGGAACGTATACTAAACAACCGACTCCTGACATACCTAGAATCAAATAGTCTGCTCAGTGACCGGCAATACGGGTTTCGCCGAAACCGGTCTACTGGAGACCTTCTAGTGTATGCAACGCATTTATGGAGCGAGGCCATCGAGAAACACGGCGAAGCATTGGCTGTTTCGCTGGATATCTCAAAAGCCTTCGACAGGGTCTGGCATGATAGCCTTATCAGCAAGCTTCCGTCCTTTGGCCTACCCACTGGCCTCTGCGTTTGGATAGCAGATTTCCTGAGGAGCCGCTCGATTCGAGTAGTCATTGACGGCTACTCGTCCGAGCAAAAGGCAATTAATGCCGGGGTTCCTCAGGGATCAGTACTCTCTGCAACTCTCTTTTTGCTGCATATTAACGATCTGCTAAAACCCGGTACGTTTGGGTATGCAGACGACAGCACGCTTGTAGAGAGTTACGTCTCCAGCGCTAGGGCCAGTGGAACACAGATACAGTTGCTCAGGGAAGCTATGATCGAGCGTATGAACTTGGCCTTGAAGGCAGTCTCCGATTGGGGTGAAGCCAACATGGTTAAGTTCAATGCTTCTAAGACCCAGGCGTGTCTTTTTTCCGCAAAAAAGAGCCCATTCCAACTAGCTCCAACTTTCCGAGATGTATCCGTGCCGATAACTAATCGCCTTGAGCTTCTGGGTATGACATTGACTCCAACCCTTAACTTTGGCTCCTATATTGAGGCAAGAGCCCAACTAGCTGCCAAAAAGCTGGGCATCCTCAGTAAGGTGAGGCAGTATTTCATGCCGGAACATTTGCTTAATTTGTACCAAGCACAGGTTCGGTCCTGCATGGAGTACTGTTCTCACCTCTGGGATGGCTCTGCAAAATATCAGCTGGAGGCTTTGGAGTCAATTGAGCGGAAGGCCAGGAGACTTATCGGCGATGACCAATTGGTTAACACACGACTCCAAAGCTTGGAGCATCGTCGTAAGGTTGCTAGTCTCTCGGTTTTCTATCGGATACATTTCGGAGAGTGTGCAGAGGAACTGCATAATTTGATTCCTCCTTCCCCATTCTACCATCGGACGACCAGACAATCAGGCCAGCGACACAGATACATGGTGGATATACCACATTTACGCACGAAGCGATTTGCTTCCAGTTTTATAATGCGTACCGCTAAAGTGTGGAATTCGCTACCTAAGTCTGTGTTTCCCGATGAGTACAATCTGGGTGTCTTCAAGTCGCGAGTGAATAGGTATCTTCTAGGCAAGCGTGCTCCATCGTCGACTGCATCTACACTTAAGATCAGGTGAGATCGCGGTCAAATGCGAGCCTATTAGAGTATAAAAAAAAAAATAAAAAAAAAATTTACTTAGGAAGAAACAGATGACTCAGAATGACTATAAACATTTTTTTTTTTTTTTTAGGTTGGAAATGCCTCTTTTACATACCGCCCCACTTGGGGTGGTGGGACGGTTATGTCGGGCTCACCGGCCTACAACACGGCCGGCATACCGACTAAAACCCCCCTGTGCACCCTCAATTCGCCTTGACGCGTGGGCCGTTGGAACCTGATACGACATCAGCGGGGAATGACTATAACCAAGTTCAACCTAACTGCTACTTTTAGAAAAGTATGGGCTATTATTCGTATTGGATCTCATGTAGCCACATAAGAATCTAATCATGACATCAATCAAACTACCGAACAAAAATAGAAAATAACGAACTCAAACAATACATAAAGAAAATAGAATTTAATTAAATTGGTTTGGCTATGTGTTTGGTAGACGGCGATAGGCTACCATCATGGCCGAGAAAATAAGGCTGTTTGGTACTTCTGCCTACCCTTTCTCGATCATATAGTCGTGAGCATAAAAGCTTTACGCCTTACAGCTAAGAACATTAGATGAGAGCTAACGATACAGCCTGCAGGTATTACAGACCGCATACGTTATCCTTAATACCGAGTCTGTTATAACGTACGCTGTACGTCATCTTAATTACACAGCCGTAACTTGAACACGCGAGATAAGGGGTTCAACGGTTTCGCAGTTAGTTTTATCATCACTTTGTATCATATTCTTAGACCTTTACGTATGAACTTGTGACCGGCCTATTATATGAATGATGGTTATGCAATTTTGCATGCACACTATGCACAGCACAACAGTGAAACAGTTTTCACTGTTGTGCTGTGCACACTGGTGGGATGCCTGGGTTAGAAAGTTCTGTTGGAATTTAGCTGTCAAGAAATTTTCTATATATAACATATCAAAACAGCAAGGAGTCTAGAATTACCGCCGGTAGACGAGTCGCGTTCCTTTACGTGTGTTGTAAAACCATAGTAAAATGAAGGTGATATTACACCTACATTTCAATGTCTTTAAAATAATAGATACATAAGTTGACTCACACCGGTATACTTATTGTTAAAAGGGTAAGCAACGGTCTATCACGTCCACATTTTGCCAGCTATGTTTTACGTCTCAGGAATTGTAACGTAGGTAGAACTAACTGCTCTTGAAATTTTGTTGACAAACAGATCCAATAATACAATAATCTTACATGGGAATCGAACACGCCACCTAACTAACTAAATACTAAAATCTAAAATATTTAAAATTCTGACTTTCTTGATCGACCATCATAGATTGTTTGACAATCATGACCAATGACATCGCTTCGAGCTCTCAATTTGAGAAACTAGTCGCTTGTGCAGACAATTAAATTTTGACATATTTTCATACAATATATTGCAAAAGTGTACTGTAAGTAAAACGACTCGTTTCTCGAATATAGGAACTGGCCCATAAACAAGTTATCTAAATGTCCTCAATGATCAGCTTTGACTATGACGGCGATAACGTCGGTTAACCGCGCAGATCGGTCAATCTGCGCAGTCATCACTGCGTTACGCGCTCCTCAATTAAACTCACTGCATGTAAACTGGAAATGGTAAAACGACCGCTTAAATACTGTGGTTTATGTGGTAGCCATCACCATTTTGATATGACACAGTTGTTATTCGATCAATCATCTGTTTGCTATATGTATTCACACTTGTAAATACTTCACTTGTAAATAAGCAGAGGTGAATTATGGCCATATTTAACCAGTTTAATATTAGATTCCATTTGCTAGAAAGCAAATTACCAGACAAATTTCCAAACACTGCAGGGCTTTTTTATTGAGTGAACCAAGAAAATGACTCTCCCAATAATTGGCTGTATGCACAAACTTTTGCCAAACGACCAACACTTTGCCTGCACGGATTGATGGCAGTTGTTTAAGAGGTCGTCTCGCTATTGCCACTTCGCCGAGCGCTACCCATAGCGCTTTAGCGCATATCCTACATGGTACAACAATTTGTTAGATTCACAAATAATTGTTATTCATTTGTATTTCTTCTTTTCTTGTAACGTGGAAGCTTGTTATTAGCAAAATATAATAATTATTATAACTAATCTACATGTTTGCCTGTAAGTTTTCAGTTATCTATACTGATATTATAAAAAGAAAGATTTGGTTTTTTGATTGTTTGTTTGATTGTAACGATTTAATTCACACATACATACATAGATTCACGCCTGTTTCCCAGAGGGGTAGGCAGAGACTACGGATTTCCTTTTGCTACGATCCTGATACACTTCTCTGGCTTCATTAACTTTCATCACATTCCTCATACACGCTCGCCGGTTTAAGGTGCTCTTAACCTGGCCTTTGTACAGAACGTCTCCGATCTGATCGACAAACATTCGCCTAGGTTTCACCCTTCCGACTGTTCCATTCACAGTAGCCTTATAAATTTTCTTAGTCAGTCTTTCCTTGCATGCCCAAACCAGCTTTAATTTAAGTCAAAACGACTCATTCTTCCACTGATAGAAAGCAATTTTATCACTAAATAACATAGACTATTTTATTAAAAAAGATGTTTTGAAGATGACATAGCCTAACCTACTTTTACGCGAGCGCAGGCATGTGCAAAAACTAGTATCTACTTATTAAATAAATATATCTTCTTGAGAAATTCTTAGTAGGCAATGAGCATGGACGGTTCATGCCGCCTTTGTAACTGCTTTTGTTTCTAGGAAACTTTCAAAGACTGCCTCATTGCTTGTAGATAAATATAAAAATAATAATCCAATTCCGCCACAGTTACAGTTAATTGTTAAGCTAGGAAAATGAAAATTCTGAGTAGTAGAAAGAAGTCAGGCGATGTTCTTGGTAGATAGCAATCTGGTTATAATTGATCTATGGATTTATTTCCTTTCGAAAGGAATTTGACATCATTTCTACGGGGTTTCTTGGAAATCATCGTAAATTGGCTATAGTTATTTTTATAAGTATATTAACAACTAACTGCTTGTAATAAGTTTATTAACAACTAACAGCAACTGGCATAGTGGTTTAAGTGGTCGCCTCGCTATTGGTCGCCACATCGAGTATTGTGGGTTCGATCCCCTCACGGGACAAAATATTGTGTGATCCATAAATAGTTGTATCGAGTCTGGGTGTTATTTGAGTCCGTTTTTTGAATATTTGTGAAATCCCCCGCGACACTGGAATTACTCATAGTGCGGCAGTTGTCTTTAAAATAATTTTCTTTACTACCTGGGAAACAAGAACAAATTTTTGTTTGCACAAAATATAGAATATGCTATGTAAAGTGTCACGAGGTTATGTTGATCCTTTACATATAAAAATTATATAACACATTTAAATTACTATTTATCAAATTAAAGGAATGCTTTCCAATTTACCTGCCTCGTGTGCGCCGCATTATTTTACGGAATTCCAAACGCGGAATTTGGTAACCGTCCGTGAAATAGTTGAACGCAAATGTTTGAGTTTTGATGATTTAATATTCAACCAATATTGATAAAATATACTAAAATGATAGTTTACATAGCAGACAAATAAAATAGTTATACTAAAAAGTATATTATTTTATAAAATTCTGCAAAAGCTCGCTCCAAAATAAATATACAAGCACCGAATATTCAAAAGAACTAATCACATCTTCTTTGATAGATTGCTTAACCGATATTCCTATAATCCCAATCCATTTTCCAAAACAATAACTTGAAACTCACGTGTTGTATAAAAAGTGATGGATGTGTTATAAAAATATAGGAAAAGATAAAGTCGAAGGCTTACCGTTAATGCTTAGGTAACCCTCCTCGCCCCGTTACAGATCATAAATACCGTAGAATCCTGATAAGCTCTGGTAAAAGAAAAGGCAAGTACCTACCCACGCGAAAAAGGAAAGTTACGAGGTACTCGCAGGGTTGACAGATCAGCGGTGAAAAATGCCAGGATAATGGGCGCGAAATGCCAGGGTAAGGATGGAGAATTAAGGTGTAATGGTACAGCGAAAAAAGGTTGGAGTGATGACGGTTGCTAATGATGAAGGTCTGTAAGGTTTTTAAATGTTGGTTGATGACCTAAGAAATGCAGGTGTACCTGCATAGGCTAGGCAATAGAATACACTTGTACTGGATGTATAAATGTTGCTTATTCAGAGAGCCATGAGTTATTCGGTTATTTTTAATTATTTTTAGTAATTATAATTATTTATATTTGACTTTTTGGACTTGGTTGTTGAGATAAATAGACAAGCGGGAGGTGAAATTCTTGGATTTTAAATAAAATCTGCATATTAGTAAAATCCGAGAGCCAGCAATAAATACCTATTATTGAAACGACTGAAGTTCAATTTAATTAAATAAATCACTATAGATTTATATGGAATATTCTTACATCTGTGCATATTATGATAATTTTAAGAATTTTAATATACTCAAGAAATTCAACTCTATTATAAAAACCTATTTATATTTAAGAAAACTGAGTAGCTGACTTATTAATATATATTTGAAAATGTCTACGAAAATATAATAATATGCTTTGCATATTAGACCGTTGATGACCCTGTTCGATCTCAAATTCGATGTTGGCTTTGTTTGAAAGTTGATCGGGCCCTAATTTTCTTTGTCTCTGAGAAAAAACAACTTAGTTGCCTACGTTTAAGACGGGCAGTGTCGTCTCTCGTTTATTTAAAAATGTAAGATTTTGATGTGGTTCTGTTTTAAAAGAAATATTCTGTAATTTGTATTATAATGCATCGACTTGGTTAAATTTTCTTTTTCTTCTCCTCAAAACGGTTGTATACTGCTGAATGATGTTTTCAAGTATCGGATATTTTTTCTTTAAATATAACTACAAAAAAATGAAGTTTAAAATAATGAAGAGCATAACTCATGTAATATTAATATCAAAAATATTGTTACCAAATTGTAAAAAATATAAATACATTGAACAATTTGGCTGAATGCTCACAAAAATAATTACTTTCGATAGATATTTTCATATTTCCCTGCACGGGTGGCCTACGGGGCAAGTGGTTGCCTTGCCGCTGCCACCACGCTGAATGTTGTGGGTTTGAATCCCACACGAATATATTATTTGTGTTATCCTCATAATTATGTTCTCAATCTGGATATGACCTGTTTGTGAAGTTCCCTACAACACGGAGAAACAGAATACACTATACCAACACTATAATGAACTACTTTACAAGATTTAACTTACGAAATACCGATTCTGTCACAGGGAGCAGTAGCAAAGCATACTTCATTTTGGTATGCCTTGCTATTTGAATAATTTTCTGATACATCATCAAAAAAAGATTCATCCCAAGGGTCGATCGGTTATTTATAAAATATAAACGCTAGGCTAGAAGACGTATCGATATTTTCCCACGACAAATATCTATTAAATTATTTTGTACAAAATTTTTACTCTTCTTAACTTTTATATACAAAAAATATTATATGTAATTTAAATGAAGGTCGATGAATTTATTTATAATTATATTATGTATAATTTATTTGGAAGTTCACCGTTTAACTTCGTATGTAATTTTTAAGATAATGTTCAAAAGAGTGCGTGTCATTGGCATTATTTACATGTCTAATTATATTGTAACGATTTATTTATTTATTTTTATTTATTTGTTTATTTATTTATTAGGAAGACCAACAGCTTTAAAATACATAGTAGTGTAAAAAAATATGCAACAGAGAGCCAATGATAGGTCTCCACAACTAATTCTTAAATAACAACGCGTGGACAGTAATTATTTTATCAATTAAACATCTAAAATATAACAAGTAAAGTAAGATTAATAAGCATTATACCTTGTAAAAAAATCAAGACTGAGCATGCGCTTCACTGCACCCGGTTGAGTATTAAAAATGTCAATGTCGAACTTTATTACATGTTCGTTTAAAGTATCACTCGCTCGCCAGAGAAATGTATTCTGTCTGTAATTTGTGGATACTAAAGGCAGGTGAATAGGCTTATATCGTCTCATGCTTTTCGTAGGTACGTTAAAATTTATTTTGGAAAGTAGGCCTGGGCAATCGATTTTTCCAGATAACAAATTCAATAAATACACGACATCTGCTATCATACGGTGGTTGGCTAACGGCAACGGCTAACGGTTGGCTTTATATATAGACTTACGCCTATAGGAAGATGCGTAATACACGAACTTTCTTAAGCCTATTGCCGTCTACTGGTCCCGTTTTCAAAGTCACCACTGCTACTGAGAGCTTCCTTCTTTATGCAGCATTTTATCTTTTCCGTCTCAGTGGCGCAGGACTGCCTTAGTTATGCAGCGATAGTTAATCTGTGTGCGAGATTTTGACTTCGATGATCCGAGTTCGTGCAGTGTCAGACTGGGGTTTTCGGTCAAGAAATGTTCTGTAGTAACACAATGACTGGAACTGTGTCTTATAGACGGCAACAGCAGTATACCTATAGCGTGGAACTAACCATAGTAATCAAATCGAATCGGGGTGCGATATAACTCTGCCTCTCCCTTCAGGTATATCCAGGAACTACATTTTCTATCCATTATTGAATAAAAGTATCACAAGATATTGACCTCATATATTTTATCGCATTGACGTAGACAAAACCCAAAGCTAGTTAAAGTACTTATATTAACATATTACAGTAAATATTCAAACACGCACAATATAACCAATTGGATCGTTTATTAATAACCATTTCCCTTAATCAAACGTTCTGTCAAACATTTAACCCGAAAATATGATCGGCACTCGATCAATATTTGATGGTACTATGTAAATATGTTTTGTATAACAACCACCGTAGTCATTTCGACCCTTCTCAATATGTGGCAGACCAAAGGATTGTAGGAATAAACATGAAACGTTTTGACGTACCGAGAGAGTATTTCAGGGTTAATGGTTTTGAGTGTATGGAGAAATTGTTGGCAAATATGTGGCCAATGATTTTAATGTAACGCGTTGTGTGGCGAAAGGCGAAAGCTTTTTTATAGGATGGTGCAGTTATTTATGTGGATAAACCAATTTCTCAGTAGGTTGTAATGTTTTGATTTATATGTGAGGGTAACATACCAGTAACACAGACAGCACACCATTAAAAAATGTGAAATCATATTGTTATGAATTATAAATCCTAATTGTTATTACAATTTTTCAAATACTAATACAAAACAAAATTTGTTAAAATTTTGCAGGGATTTTGGAAGAGCATGGCAGAGAAGGTACATCATCATCATCATCTTAGCCAAAAGACGTCCACTGCTAGACATAGGCCTCCCCCAAGGTTTTCCACACAGACCGGTCTTGGGCCACCCGCATCCAACCGCTTCCCGCGACCTTTACCAGGTCGTCGGTCCACCTTGTGGGGGCCTACCCCTGCTGCGTGTTCCGGTGCGTGGCCGCCACTGTAGAACCTTTCCGCCCCAACGGCCATCGGTTCTGCGTGCTATGTGCCCTGCCCACTGCCACTTCATCTTGGCTATCCGGAGAGCTATGTCGGCAATTTTAGTTTTCCTGCGGATCTCCTCATTTCTGATTCGATCCCGCAGGGAAACCCCGAGCATAGCTCTCTCCATCGCCCTTTGCGTGACCTTGAGCCTTCTGATAAGGCCCATAGTGAGCGACCACGTTTCTGAGCCGTGAGTCATCACTGGCAACACACACTGGTCAAAGACTTTCGTCTTGAGACACTGTGGTATATCGGACGAGAAGATATGTCGTAGATTCCCGAACGCTGCCCAGCCGAGTTGGATTCGACGATTACAATACGAAGGTACAAGATAATTATATTTCTAGGACCATATTTTTATTATAAAAATATAAGCAGCCGTAGCCTAGTGGGAGTCCGTTAGACTGACATGCAGAGATCTCGAGTTTGTTGCCAATCTTTGACTTTTAGAAATGTATGTATGTATGTATCATATGTGGGGGCCAGTCAGTGCAGACCGGTGACACTTCGACCCAGTGGGATCTTTTGTGTCGACACTCTCCCAATAACGACTGCTATAGATGTTCATGGCAGCCGGGACCGACGGCTTAACGTACTCTCCGAGGCACGGAGCAGGCGATAATTGTCAATCAATACGCACATAATTTCGAAAAGTTATATTACTTCCGAAAGTCAGAGGTGCACGACGTGGGTTCGAACCCAAGACCCTCTGCATTGCAGTCTGTTGGTCTCCCCACTGAGCTATCGCTGCTCTTGACTTTTAGAGATTATATGAATATGCAATAGTTAATTATAGCTCATTTTAACGGTGAAGGAAAACATGGTGAGGAAATCTGCATGTCTGATAGTTTTCTCTATTGTTCTCAAAATTATGTAAAGTCTGCCAACCCGCACTGTACCAGCGTGGTAGACTATGGCCTAACTCTTCTCACACTAAGAAGAGGTTCGTGCCTAGCAATGGGCACATTTAATATAGGGCTGATATTATTTGTATAAAAGGCTAAATAGAGAATTAAGTATTTATATCTGCAACTATTTTAGTTATAAAATCTTTGTTTATTATTTACACAGTTAGTCCTATGAACAAACAGACCAGTTGCAATCTGTAAATAAAATTTGATAAATATATTTATAGCGGAATTGTTAAAATTTTAACTGAGATTTTCTACTTCAACTTTAAAGTTTTTATTATGTAAATGTATATAACTAGAAATAGTATGTAAGTACTTGCTAAAAAATACAGATATGACCCATTTCGGTCAAATGTAATTAAATGTATAAATATATATTTGTAGGTATCTTGTGACTTTAATAGTAAATAATCAACAATTACTTATTTCTGAATAAATAAATAATAATAATTATTATAACCTTATTATTTCTTCTTATATAAATGTTAGGTTCATTTAACATTTACTTACTTTTACTGCCAATCAAAGGAATTCGTCTCCGACTTCAAATAAGCATTTTGCGGGATATGTTTACAACTGCTGATATAAAATATTAATTGTACTAAAGTTATTCATAAAATCTGCAAATCGCCTTACTCAAACACTAACTCTTATTAGCTGCCAGAATAAATTTCATTATTTTTCTCTATGACAAATGTCATAGATTATCATTGCCAAGACCACAGACATCATTCTTCATGCCATAGGATGGCTTGAAGCATAATTTTAATTGACCAATCTTAAATAATTGTTTTATTAAAAATCCGGTTAACTTTTAAACGGGCGATAATTGAACCTAAAACCACACTTTCATTTATGCAATTAGCAGAAAGATACAACAATCTAAACGTCCAAAATATCAAACAATAATTACGAGCCACCTTTAATTATCGCAGCATAATTATACTTTTATTGCTTCCATGACTAATTTAATACATTTGAAGAGACAACAATGTTTTACGGAATACACAAGAACAAACTCGAGCGAAAACAATGAAGGGCATTTGCACGTTATAGAACTTTGACCCCAGAATGTCCGCAACTGAAATATATTTACATATCTGAGTACGGGAAAACAGTAGAGTCACTAAGTAAATCTGTACTGAAAAATCTTCAACAAAGGCATCTCAAGTAGAAAAGAAAGAATCTTATTTTTACACAAATTATAAGCGCGGGATTATTCAAGATTAGCTCTCAATTTTGACGCTTGCGTCAATCCTGAAAGCCTTCCTTCGCCCGTCTGTGCGCATTTATTAAGGAAAACTTTATTCTTTTAGAAGCTTTTGTTTTCCGAGTTCGGCCGGTGATTTTGCTTGCATAACGATCTTTTGTTGGACGGTTTGTTGATTGTAGATTATCTGCCTTAAACACGGAATAAGGGTGATCAATCAACATTAAGCTGTAATGCGCTGAGTTCAGCCGATTCGCTTTCTGTGAGTTACTATGAGATAACGAATAAAATTTAGAAGGTGACAAATATGTTTGTGTTTATAGAGTAGTATATAAAGTAGCCTAAAATTCTTACATCTCTTTTTCTCTTACATCTTCTTAGGTGTATTAAATCAAAATTTTAATAATGTATTATCATTATTAAATGTTAATTAGATGATTTCATCGGTGTATGGATACTAAATAAACGAAATTAAATAGTTATTAATTTATGTTTTAGCTACCCGAGCATTTTTAATACTAATCTAAAATAAATAAAAGAAAATTTTCTAGAATTCTCATCTCGATTTTATATTAAAGGATGCTTCAAAGGATTATGCAAATTGACCATTTATAGTCACCCAACAGCCAACCGTTATAGCCTTTTGTATTATGTTTTAGTTTACGTATATATTACATAGTGTAAGATAATATGAGTTTTATATGAAAATGTAAAGCTTTAGGCTCACAGACAGCTGTTTCTAATGAGATTATAAGAAAATTAGCGCTGTCAAAAGCCTTGGGATTTAGAGTTGACGAAGCTGTCTATTAAAATTATTGATATTATGTGGCCTGCTTTTTATATGCACTGGAAGATGTATTCTAGCAAGAATGTCTCTTAATGAAACACTTCGAGAAGCCAAACAGCTAAGTCGCTGCCGTGATGAATTCATTATTGAGGTAAAACCTCGTTTAATGAAAATAACACTCGGAAATCACACATAGTCTCATGCTTACATTTCCAAAGGCTTAGAAGTAATTACAACCACATATTGCTAGCTTTTGTGTAAATTAACTTTAAAGACAGGCTTATATATCATCTACCGAGTACAGATCTAGATGCATTTCTCTTATTAAGAATTTTTACATAGAAAATCCCCATAGCACAGTGTCCAGCCTAAAAGTCGAGCTTTCGTGCACAGTTGTGGTTAGCACGTACAGACTTTTTCTATGTATAATATTTTCTTCTATAGCGAGCAAGTACCTAATTTTTGTTTTCCCACATAGACTGCCTTAGCAAAACTTCTCTTTACGATTTCCAATGAAAATATTTCATTAGTCCTGAAAACATTTTGATACCTACTTTCATCAAAAAAGAAACTAGTATTTGTACTGTGTTTGGTCCAATCTTTACGTTTACTAACCTCATCAAATGGGGAATGCGGTCATTCGAACTATATGGGACATCCGTGGGTTGGTTCACGAAAAAAGAAAATTGTTTAATTCTCCCGAGGTTTCCCTACAAATCAAGATTTGTTGAGGAAAAACAATTTCATCTCGACTAGTTTTCGTACCGGCTTTGCGTGAAGTCATTTTACAGTTTATTTTTCTTGTGGAACTTTTCACTTATTTTACCATAGAAACATAAATGTGTATCCGCTTTGAATTGCTATGAGAATTCATTCCAAGTGTGAAATCCCGCCTCCGTAAAGGATCTTCTAATCGTCTATTTTTCTGCAATGTGTGGCATTTGATAGGCCGCATTAAATAGGTCGGTTTTATTGCTAGCAATAACACTTTTACTTTGCAAATACACGGCAATATTAGGTCAATGCTGTTGTAAAACAATCATGTATTTGTATGAAATTAATATCCTCAAATTTAATTAAGGCTACTCTTAGCTTAATGCCGTTAATCCTAAGTACATGTGCACACATGGACTTCAACTATGTGAGCGAAATACACAGTCTCATATTTCGAGTGACAAAATTAGATCAATAGAATTAAAGTAAAATATTTGTTTGGTAATCAAAATTTATTATCAATGTTCAGCGAGTTATAAAAACGGTATTTACCATTTATTGTATACTAGTCTTTGCCCGCGTCTTCACTCGCTCGGGAACAGTGTACTTTTTTCTGGATGAAGGGATGTCCTATGTCCTTTATTTAACTCCCGAGAACATGTATGCGAAATTTTATGATGATCGGTCAAGTAGTTGAGGCGTGAAAGTGTAATAAAAACAAACAAACTCACGTTCACATTTATAATATTAGTAAGGATCTCTGGTAATAAGATTAATTTGTTGTCTAGCCGTAATACTTTTTTACGGATGGTTTTAGTATACAGGTGTTTTGTAAATTTGAATAAGATCATCAACATGTCATTTGAGATGCTTTCAAAATAACACTAATTTAATAAAATTCAAAGTTTCTTTTAATATTTTAAATAGTAAAACAACTGTACACAGCGTTGATGAAAATGGATTTAAACTAATTAGTTTGTATCTACACAACACATGCCACGTGTGACCGCTAATGAACGAATGTCTAGACTTTGCCGCCATTTGGTCTATACCTACTATGATAATCTGTAAATAAGCTGTGCGCCCGTACGTCAAAGATATAAAAATAAATACAAAGTGAACAAATAATTGAATATATTTTTCCTTATATCTGATTGTTTCTTGTTGCGAGAGTGGTGCTGATGGCCCAGACACTTATTTCCTATCGTTCTCCTATATATTTCCCTTGATCTTCTACAAATAAGCTACGAACACTGCTTACTATAAGGCATACCATCTGCTTGTTTGCTACCTACGTGACTATCAGTTGGTAGTAGCTTGGTTTTGTTTCTTTGAAACTGCTTTTGAGATGTCAACTAATCATATTAGGTGGGCCAAAGCCAAGTATGCCGCCTGCAGCAATATACACTAGCATAAATATAATATTTATAATATTATATTTATGCTTGTTTCAGTGAAAGTTT
Organism: Catocala fraxini; assembly: GCA_930367265.1. Taxonomy (NCBI): domain Eukaryota; kingdom Metazoa; phylum Arthropoda; class Insecta; order Lepidoptera; family Erebidae; genus Catocala; species Catocala fraxini. The sequence continues at coordinate 22,831,124 of OV884027.1, read as the reverse complement.
GTGAGGATGGATGGATGGACGGATGGATGTTTGTTACTCTCTCACGCAAAAACTACTAAACGGATTTGGATGAAACTTTGCAGTATTATTGTTTATATACCAGAATAACATATAGGCTGCTAAAAAATTCTAAAATAAATCTACATAAACGCGAGCGAAGCCGTGAGCAAAATCTAGTTTAGTATATAGTGTGTCAAAATCTAGTTGGCTATCTCATCGGGCTCGGTACAATGTCAGAAACCTTCCCTAGATTTCCTAAACCTATACTTCATATTGATCATTTTATCAGTTACAACGAGTATCTAAGGAGGCTTCCGAACAGGCATTATTTTACTGCAATGTGTTGCTGCAATATACTGGCCGGCAATAACGGCCATATGATAGAATATTCGTCAATGTTTGCTAATATATCATCGCATAAATGTAGGTTAGGTTAGTTTAGTAACAATTGCCGTTTCACACGGCGGGCCGAAACCTCGGCGGGGTCGCGATTGCATGTAAAAGCGATTCGCGCGGCCCCGCCGTCTATGGTTATGTCGAGGAACACCGTGGTAGGTTTAGTCGGTATTACCGGGGTATTACTCCCCCGGTGAGCCCGACATAACCTCTCCGTCGCCCCGCGGAGAGGTATGCGTCAAAGCATTCCGCCACGTAAAAAAAAAAAAAAGTTTAGTAACTATACTTTTTTCTGGATGAAAGGTACTCTATATATTTTCCTGTTCTCAATACAACGTGTATGCGTAATTTCATGATAATTGGTCGAGTAGTTCAAACGTGAAAGCGAAACAAACAAACAAAGAAACTCATTCGCATTTATAATTAGTTAGGATCAAAGAATTATGTTTGGAATTGCTAAAGCTCTCTAATAGTTTAAACTGGCTAGGCTACAGATGCAGCCACATATTGTAGTAAAATGATACGGTTCAGTAACACCTTCAGTCATCGCCACATGTTATGAGTAACTACGGTTTATCTTTGCCTCCTTTTAATTAATAAATAATTAATAAATATTTCAGTGCACATTATCCAGCTGTTTTACCGGGAACACAATCCATTGACCTTATTACCTTGAAAATTGGACTGTGCCGAACACCGTATGATATCAGATATACGAGAGTCAGTTCAACATCGCCGAAATTGCTTCGTCTGACACAGATTGATAATGATTTACGAGCACCTCGCATTGCCTTTAATTAACTTTTACCTGCATTCATGAAAATATCAAAGTTTATGTGAAAGTTATGATACATATTAATCACTGTGAACTTAATAGTTCGACGTAATTTATTTGATTATAAATTTATGAATTTTTCGTTTAGTGTTATTGTATTAATAATGTCAACTTTTTTTAGGCGTAATAAATATGTTTTGAGAATCGTAATAACATTATTATATTTGTACGATGTTTTTCATCAGATTTTAGACATTTTAATTATTTTTACGTAAATTATATAAGACTATAAAGATATTATTATAAATACATTTAAGAGAGAGAAACTAAACAATTAATCAAAAAATGATAATAACTTTAAAATAAATATCACATATTTATTTTTACTAGCAGTCGCCTAGTGGTCAAAATTTGACCAATTCTAAGCTTGCTACTTTGTTTTCTTTTTCTTTATTACATATAAATAAGGTATAAGTAACCATAGTTACAAAGAATTGTACGACGTCAGACAAACAATACCGGAATATATCAAACGCGATTCGACTGCGTTTGTCAAATGCATGGTTTTGTGCGTGTAGTGTTTTCCATTAATTTAATATATTTCTAATGCATATTTTATAAAAATATTAGGATTCACCGCTCCTTCTTCACATAAACTTCAACTTTGCCAAATTTCATACTCCTCCGTCCGCACAATTTTCGTAAAAAAGGCCACAAAGTTTTTGCTTTACGTATTAATATATAGATTATCAGTCGTGTATAATAAACATTAGACTGACAGTTAAGAGAAGTCGGTATTAAAACTTTTAAAATAAATGCAGTACCTAACTAGCTTAAAAGCAAGCAAAGTATATAAAATTTTAAATAGCAATACAGAGTCTTAAATAATGTATAGGCAATGTCAATAGGCTTATAAAGCGCGAGTTAAACATTGCTGCGATAATATCTTGTAATGCACCTTTATCTGCTGCGCTATATTTCATTTAATATCACAACATTTAGTCCGATGAACAAAGCAATTATGCAACTCAATCATTTTAATATTCGTATACACTCTTACTACCATTACTTTACGCACACAACCCTACAGTGATACTGCCATCAGAAAAAAGCTACATGCATACAGAACACGTATATGAAAAATGAAAGAGCACAATGTTCACGCATAAGTTTCACCACTCTCGGTAGGGCGAGACTGCTAATTTATTTATATGTGCCCGGTACTGAGGGCAATATCTCAATGCCTAGCAGTGTTGCTACCATAACTGTGATATACCTCAAAAAATAATTATATTACATACTAGCTTCTTATTGCAACTTCGCCTGGATAATATGCCACTATGCAACCTTGTTACTCGGATATAAAGTAGCTTACTACTGGGGCACGCCACAATCGTGGCGGTAAGACCCGTACTTAGAGAGTGGCTGGAGAGGCGTCATGGCGCCTTCACGTTTCGCCTGACGCAGGTGCTGACCGACCACGGTTGTTTCGGTCGGTATCTGTGTCGAATAGGCAAACAGGACACGCCCGGTTGTCGTCACTGCGGCGACTGCCGCGTCGTTGTCGAGGACACGGCGTTGCACACATTGGTGGCTTGCCCTGCTTGGGCCACGCAACGCCGTGTCATGCACGTGGCAGTCGGTAGAGTGGTCCTCTCGCTCGAGGCTATGGTTCTGTCCATGATCTCGAGCGAGAGGTCTTGGAATGTCGTCGCCTCCTTCTGTGAGGAGGTGATGTCACTGAAGGAGGCGGTGGAGAGGGAGAGGGAACGTTCAATCCCTCTCCCTAACCGCAGAGCCGGGCGCAGGAGGGCGCGAGACGACCTCCAGCCACCCTGAGTAGAAGCCAGCGGGCGGTGGACCCATTGGGGCCGTCCACCGCCCGATCAGCGCAGGTCCGAGTAGGCGGCGTTCGTGTTCCACGCACGCCTCTCGATGTCGGAAAGGGACTAGGTCCCCCCGCTTTGTTGTCGGGAACCAGGTCCCCCAACTACGGAAACTTTTATTGTGTTGTGGGACCCGCCACGTCCATCGGCGGGTCAAACCTTTGGCGGGGTCGCGATTCGAATGCGAGAGCGATCCGCGCGACCCCGCCATAAAGGTGTGAGGAACACCGCGGTGGTTTCAGTCGGTTCAGCCCAAATTTCCATCTTATGGGCTGGATCCCGACATATCCCCATCGCCCGCCCCAAAACCGGCGCTGGGGAATGTGATTTGCAGATTGCCCCGCGTTAAAAAAACATTTTCACTCTACTAAAAAACAACTAGCTAAACACATCCAAACTTTACTGTAAGGCAGTTAAAAGAAAATAAAAAAATATAAATATATTTTCTGTGTAAACTACTGGATAAAGCATACAAAAACACAAAAGTGTTTTTGTATGCTTTATCTAAAATGCCCTGTATAAAAATACAAGGTTACTGGTAACTCGGCAATAATAGATAAAGGAGCAAATAAAATGCAATAAATTTATGGCGGCAAGTTAACCGTTTTCGAGATATGCTGAATTTAACGATTTATTGAAAAATAGGTATCAAATTTTCCACTTAAGACAATAAAAAAAAATTAGCTCTTAAATATCTTATTACATTATTTTAATTTATAAAAAATCTAGTAATAAGTTAAAAATACCCATAAATCCGTAATAAACAATAACGATGACTAAAAATGATTTTAATCTAATTGATTATTTTAACGTTTCTCGAGTTAAAGTGCTTCGTAAAATTAAATTAAATTAAATTAATTTCTTCGGTCAAATTTATTGCATTTTAGCTCCTATATCTATTGTTGCCAGAATTACGTCGAGTTACCAGTAACCCTGTATACATCGAAGGGTTAGACAGCCATATAGTTATTGAAATGATGAAGGCGTAGTATTATACCTTGTATATAGAGGTTGTCTTTGCTTAAAACTGATTTGATCGGTAACGCAGCGAGTTGGTCACACCGAATGCGTCCGCGCACGTGTTTTCGGCGCTTATAATAGCGTCAATATGACACCGACAACCATAACTGTTACTCCAGCTGACACATCGGCACTGTGGCGACACTCAAGCTTACGCGTAACGTTTCCAAACAAACCAAAAGATGGCGCTTTATTAAATTACAATCACAGAAATAAATTACATATAGATTATTATTTTCTTGAGGCTTTGACATATAGAAATGCAACATTGTGTCAAAAATGAAGTCAATCCATCGACTACTTTTCGCTTTTTGCAGGCACACACAATACTTATAAAGCTGGAAGCTTCCAGTTTTCTATAAATAGCTATTTATAGAAAGAAGATTAAATATATTGTTATATTATCATTATGATGCTTTGCAGTAACATGGTAAATGTGATTCAGTAAGATTAGTTTGCATTTCTGAAGTAATTGTTCTAAAGTACAACGTTGGTCGCTTCTTTCCACAATGATAAGTAAAAATATATTTATACTTGTAAAATGTTTTTTAGTTAAGGTAAGGCGCAAGACGCGCTTGATTTAGTAATCAAGCATAAAGTATAACTAGACGAGTTATATTATATTTATGCTTGGTTACTAAGTCAAGCTTCGGGCCCTATATCCACCTGTTAGTCGATGAACAGGACTTTTGTGATGCCATGGTTATTATTCCTAAGATGCTAATGCTTGAAAAAATGGAGTACTTTAAGGTAAGACGCAAATATGTCCGACTGACATCATAATAACCGAAAGCTTGAAATCCCAACTTCCCGCGTATGTTTCCGCTGTGAGTAGTAGGCTTTCACAAGGTGTTACTAACGGTGATTTTCTCTAGGGTAGTCCCAAGATTGGCTGTGGTTTGAGCGAAATCCCAGGTTTAAGCTGCTTTGTTATATTTGTATATTTTTATTTACCTATATATATTTATAAATTTCCTGTATTTATTTTGTATTTGAATTTTAACCAATGACTATAAATAGCTGTTAGCTATAATTGAAATGCGTTACGAATATTGTGCATCAAAAACTAAAACAAATTAATACAATGGCACTGTGGGATGTTAAACATTATAAAATATTGGAAATATGATGCGGATTGTGAATCAAAGAGTAACAATAAACAATCACATATCAATAATTATATATCAGTAAATGGAAAATAAACATGAACTAAACATTTTGAGTAAATTTAATTACAATCATTGAATCATCAGTAGGTCAGATATCAGTCGGCCTGTGACAAATTCGTGCAGCATATAATTATTAAATGATGTAATAAACGTTTTCTTGAAACGCTAAACCAACTAGGCATGGGTGGTTACGTCAAGAACATTAAAGTACGTGGCATCCAAGCAGTATACCTTCCGCAAAAAGCACAAATCAGTTAATGCTAAGGCACGTTTGTGACTGTTGATATGAAACCTCATATATGATTGATGGTATGAGACCTCAGCAACTGCAGCTTTAGCAACGCGAGCGTGCACTTATTGTCACACCAAAAATATACTTATACTATTAGATAAAATCACGTTAATATTGTGCGTTGTGTTGTTTCAAAGGGTCTCCATCTATTACGTGGATGTAAGTGGCAAAATGACAGGAAAGAACTAAGCCTGACCCAAAAATCGATCTCAAGACCGCATGAAAGCAAGAATCAACGACGCAGTACATTTTACAAGAAATAACCTAACTCTAAAAACACATCATATTTATAAATTTTGCTCAAAATTTCTCCCATAATTAAAGGAAAACCCTACCAGCCTGGCAACATTATTATTCAACGCCATATTTCACCTTCACTCTTTTCGTGGCTAAGATATGGAATCTCAGTTCTGTCGGGTGTTTACATATTATTGCAATCAGAGAGTTGGCAGCTATGAAGCATTTATTTGTACGATGCATTTGTCACTTGATGTATTGCTTCCGTTACTTTATTGTTATATACAGCCTTAGCCAAGTTAGGTTTATGAAATCTATTTACACAAGTTTATTTTGTTGACGACGACTTCGTATGTTATACTAGTGAGTAAAAATTTTATATACACATCAGTCAAATCAAAGTGTCTACTTGTAATGTTTTTCTCGTTAGCTTTTAATAATCTCAGACGGTTCTTTAATCGATTTTCTATTATTATAGTTAATTTTTGCCCACGGTTTCGCTCGCGTAAATGTAGGCTTGGTTATATTAGTAACAATACTTTTTCCTGGATGAAAGAGGATACTCCTGTGTCCTTTTCTGTTACCGTGACAACGTGTATGCGAAATTTCATGATGATTGGTCGAATAGCTAAGGCGTGAAAGTGCAACAAACAAACTCACATTCGCATTTGTTATATTAGTTAGGATTAATTTTGATGATTGGATAACACTCATGAATATCAAAGTTTCACTACCTAGAGTATACTGCGAATTTACATTTACATTTATCCGTTGTCACATTTATCAAAGCAAGGACGCAGAACGAAACATTAAAAAAAACTGGCATGAAACACACGTCCACTCTGGACATGTGTCTTTATATATAACATGTTTCATGCCAGTTATTTTCATTTTGTTCTAAAACCTTTGCTTTTAATCATCAGTTATACAATACTACTTAATATATTTAACAAATCATTTTTGAAAGGCCATGCCATGTACCTACAATTGAACACAAAGCTATAGAAATATAAGCTATGGTTTAAAATAACAAATATGCCTACTTAGAGTATTTCGTTTATTTTGGAAATAGATGATACGACACGAATTAAAACTATGTACAATATTGATGAAAGACCATCACAGGAGCGATGTACGATTAATTATCATTTAAATATTCTAATTATTTGAATGTTAAAATCATTAGATTAACAACGATGGTTAATGAAATGCCTCAAAATGTGACTGATTATAAGCTATAATATATAGGTATATATTATAGCTTATAATCATTGAAATTAAACTGCTATATACGGATTTTATCGCGTTGTTTATTTGACACTTTATTACAAAATTTTGAAAATTGTTTCACTACTACTACTATTAAACTTTACTAATTTTTAAGCTAATTAAATTATTATTAACCTATTTAGATTTAATTTATTTTTACTTTTACACTTTCCCCGACGTTTCGGTTGCTTTTCAGCAGCCATGGTCACGGGGAGACTAAGATGGCAGTTGTCTCAATGTTCCAGTGTAGTTATTTCAAAGTACCCGAACATAATTTAATCATTGGTGTTTCTATTTACGCAGAATGAGCTCAAAGTATCATGAAGTCTAGCTGTGGTTTGCTTCTTCTTGGGTTTGACTATTTTTATTACTGGATCCCAAGCTGGTGGTACATTCCAACCATCTTCTCTATTAAAATTAGGATGTTTTTTGATTTCAATAGCCTCGCGAAGCATCCTTGGTAGGAATCGGTGTTCTTTAGCGAGAATCTGTGGTTTGTCAAATCTCAGGTAGTGGTTGGTCCCCTGTTGCACATGTTCACACACAGCAGACTTCAACGAGCGTTGGTGTTTTACATCAGCTATGTGTTCTTTTATGCGGGTGCCTATGTTTCTCTTGGTTTGACCAATGTATGAGAGTCCGCAGTCACAATCTATTTTATAGACCCCTGCATCTTGTAAAGGTAGTTGGCACTTGACGGATGGTAAAAATTGACTTATCTTCGTTGGCGGCTTGAAGTATGTGTTGATTGAAGCTCGCTTCAAGATGTAGCCAATCTTGTCAGTGACACCCCTTACATAAGGCAGTATAGCAGGCTGGCGCTCGACTGTGGCTGGCTTTATTTAAATTATGTAATAAAGTGTAAAATAAACAACGCGATAAAATCAGTATATAGTAGTTTAATTTCAATGATTCGAAATATTTATAGTGATAATAGGGCATTCATTATTTTAGAGAATATCTCGAAAATTATTAGCAGACGATGTTGTGGCGGTAAATAGTTAGATAGAAATATAATATTACTAGATTTTGACTGCGGCTTCAGTCGCATTAACCTACATTTTATCAATAGAGTTCTATTCCTTAGAAACAGTTCTTTTAAAGGTACCCAATGTTATATTCTGTACCCCTGACAACGTTTATGCGAAAACTCATAATTATCGGTCGAGTAGTTAAGGCCTGCAAGCGTAACAAAGATACAAACAATTGCACATTTGCATTTATAATATTAGTTAGAATAAGGATTATATAGCAAACATCAGAGAACATATTTGAGTAAATCTCATGTGAAGGGTTGATATATGATTTATGATATAAAACCTGACATATTGAATCATAACTAACATAAAGCATTCCATTTTCTGATCGACGACGAATATAACAAATATAAAACGAATGAACAATACGAATTCAGAAAATATAAAATGATAAAATACGAACGCAGTTTTTAATAAATTCCCAGACTTCATTATCTAGTGACGGCCGAGTAAGGGTCAGCGCAGACCGGCGGCATGGCGGCGAAGCGAATATTTCGATTTATTTAATACTTTAGCATACGGGTTAAACTGATACCATGATAATAAGTAACGCTACGAGGCACAAAGGTCCAAATATAGCTACAGTTAAAAACAATTTCAACTTTATACTTTCTTTCTTAATACTCATGCTAAAGTAATACTTTAGTATTTATAGATTAAAAGTCTCATATCTGTGTCAATAACATCAGCTACGCAGACTAAATAGTGCTGCTGAGTGCGTCAGTTTGTGGATACGCGAAGACACGGGTTGTTATACAATTGTAAAAAATCAGAGATCATGGTCTTCGAGACTGGGCGTAAGACGACAGAAAACATGCGTCCGGTAAAACTAAACGGGGTACCATTAAAACGAGTTATAACATTTAAATATCTTGGTCATGTCTTAACTACTGGTCTCAATGATGATCCTAATATTGAACGTGAGAGGAGGGTGTTGTCAATAAGGGCGAATATGCTGGCTCGCAGATTTGCGCGATGCTCACTTAAGGTAAAAATCACTCTCTTTCGAGCCTATTGCACCATTTTTTACACGTGCGGCTTGTGGGCCAGATATACGCAGAAGTCGTACAGCGCTCTCCGTGTTCAATACATAACGCGTTCCGGGTGCTGGTGGGGCTGCCTCGTTTCTGCAGCGCATCAGGGATGTTCGCAGACGCTCAAGTCAATTGTTTCTATATGATTATGTGTGCGTCTCTGGTGTACAGGGTGCGGGGTAGCCCCAATAGCATTATAAACATGATTGCTGGTCGGTTGGACAGTATATACGTGAGTCGCTGCGGTACCATGTATGCAGTCCAGCCGACTTGATAACTATGATACTAAATCATAATAATAGTTAGTTTATAGTTTGTTTATTATTGTCACACTAACATAGTTTGTAAGTTATACTAACAATTTAATTATTATGTTATTATGAGTCGTAGTTACTTGAATAAATGAAATTTATTATTATTATTATTATATCATTTTATTTGATGTAGTTTCAGCATTAAACTTAGTGTATATAATCTTATCGTATGAAGTTTATGATCACAGATTAGTTGTTACAGTGTTCTTTGCTCTTCTTAGGGTCTGGATATTTCAGCCAAGCTGTTCCAATTTGAGCGTCCTTCTACGTGCATGTAAGGATCTCACTATGCCGTTCCTCTTTTAAGTTGACTGACAGGTATATCGGTGGATGATTAATCAAACATGAAGGTAGAATATCCGCTTTTTATTTCAAGACCCGATTCAATCAAAAGCATAGAGATGAGATGTGCAAGAAAACAAATGACATCAGGTTTAAAATAAAAGATGCAATTATATCAAATTAAAACTCTTTAAAAACATTTTCTCTTCTCTCCGCTTTGATGATAACTGTACCAAAGAACACACTATAAAAACTAAGCTAGCTTAAATATTAGACCTCAAAATATTTTTCGATCCCTAACATAGGTCAAGAATATTCACCGCCGCTCCTTTATATCAGTCACCCTAAAATGAGGTCGAATAAGTTGAAGGAAACCCATTTCCAAATGAACTGCGGCGATAAATCAAAACGATATCTATAAAAATAGAACCTTCTATTGTAAAGGATGCTGGAACGGGGGTCAAATAGGCACTTTTGCCGTATTATCGATTTATATTCATTTATTAACGATTTATCTTCAAATAATATCTGTTAGGATTTATCTATCTAATTTAGTTCGGCAACTAGCCGATTGGGAATAGATCACTTAGAATTTTTATTGATACTTAGATGTAATAAACTTACGATGTGAGATGATAGGTTAAGGCGTTGTGATTCGCTTTGATGTTTAATAATGTTAATATGAATTATTAGGTTGGCAAAAGTTGTTCTTTTCTTTTTAGTAGAATTGCAATCAAAATAAAGTAGAGTAATTTTCTAGACTGCTTTCCAATAGCACAAATAGCCTGGATACCCTTTTTACCAAAGAACGTTATCAGTAGCGAAACAAAGTGCCTAAGTGCCTTTAATTCTGGATAGAAGCATAGCATCTCTATTTTCTAAGATGGTAACATGCGAAGATATTATCTGGTGTTGCGACCAACAGTAACGGTAGTCTTTCACCAGAATATTGGACAATGTACCTGTAACGATCAGAGGTATATGGCCGGCAACGTACAGCTACAATTATTTGTTTCCAGCCTTGAAAAAGAATTTGATTTACTGCCAGTGAAAAGGACAAACATTACTGGTGGCTCCCCAGAAATGTAACCCTACTCACCAGAGAAACCCGACTCAAGCTTAAGCTGCCATGTTCTGAAGAGTTGTTTAGCCGGGCTGCTTCATCTTATATTCACCATAGGAACACGGCAAGTTTGCTAAACCACCATCTGCCGTACTGACTCAAACGGTTTCCTACAATCCTCCAGTTTGGACTCACCATTGTTGTCTCACTACATGCAGAAATTACACCAAGATCACGTCATGCTAGGTTTCATATATCAGACAAGTAGGATCTTAAATCATATGACTTGTTAAGCAATATCGTCAGATTCATGCATAGTTACAGGAGTATATCCCGTATTATTTATTTATTAGCATCGCCAACAAATGATACACATTTCTTACATCTGAATAGTAATTAACAGACATGCCTTGTGCTCATTTACTTACTTACTTACCACATCTAACAAAAATTAAACTATCGCCACTAAAATGAAATAAATCTCTAAATACATTAAAATAAAATTAAACAGAAATAAAACGTTAATCTATAAATATAAATTCATCCCTAGTCTAGTATGATATCATAATTACCGAAGCCTGGAACCCAGGTATTCATCAATTTACTAGTCTAGTATGTGGGTAAAGAGCAGCGATAGTTCAGTGGGGAGACCAATAGACTGCAATGCAGAGGGTCTCGAGTTCGAACCCACGACGCGCACCTCTGACTTTCGGAAGTTATATGACTTTTCGAAATTATGTGCGTATTGATTGACAATTATCGCCTACTCCGTGCTACGGAGAGCACGTTAAGCCGTCGGTCCCGGCTGCCATGAACATCTACGGCAGTTGTTATTGGGAGAGTATCGACACAAAAGATCCCACTGGGTCGAAGTGTCGCCGGTCTGCACTGACTGGCTCCATACAGTCTGCACTGACTGGCACATAAAATACATAAGATACATGTAGGTAAAGGTGTGTTACACCCACATGTTGCTAACTATGTACAGAGAGCAACTTAATACGTGGTACGTCTATTGTCGTACACCAGGCACAATTCCAAACTTTGTTCTGCTACTGAAAATTGTTTGACAGAAAAGCTATTGACACCTTACCTGCAAGGTCCCATGTACTGCAACCACATTCACTATCAATGCGCCACTGGCACGTTCAAATTAAATATGTGGGCAAAATGATTTACATATTAATTATGCTGACACTGGTTTCTTATCAAATGTAATGCCGTTCAATAATTCATATCACTACTTCACTTACCCGTTTTAGTCTAATTAATAAAATTAAGCCTTCATCTATAAAAGTTTTATACGGCGATAAAAACCACATCGAAATTCGTCCGACGGATCTTGAGATTAGGACAAATAAACAAGCCTTGGGTTTATACCCCATATAAAGGGTATGTACAAAACACGTATAAATATTTGAAAGGTCGTGAATTTATAAAGATTTTACTGAAATGGTGCTTTAATGTTGAACGATGAAAGGTCTGATTTGTTGTTGGAATAAACATTCCAATATTTCGCTGCATTTAATCTTTTGTTATAATTATTTACATAAAGATGTCACTCCTTTGTTATAGATTTTTATAGAAAACTAGCTGACCCGGCAAACTTTGTTCTGCCAAAAAAAATCATCACCCTAATCACCTAGCTGTATGAAATATACTTTACGACCTATTCTCATACCTACCAAATATACATAAAATTACATAAAAATCGGTTGAGCCGTTTCGGAGGAGTGTGATCACAAACACCATGACACGAGATTTTTATATATAATATATATAGATTAATAAATAAATGTGCTCTCACCGTTTTTAGATTGCATGAAAGAGTGTCAGTACTAAGAGGGCTCACCCATTTATTAGAGAACAATATAATATACAACTCTTAATTAGTAGTTTTTGAGTTAAATCCCTACAAACAAACAAAAATCATTACTATATTTATAATTCAGATGTCATTTTGGTATAGTGTGTCATATGGCAACCTCAAGGTCTGTGCCCAGTGGACATGTTTAAACGCAGAACATTTAAATTTATTTCTGGGTAACAATATCATTGCTTCCAGTATAGTGATACTATCTTAAAATACGAACACGCGTTACTGCAACACGCTAAATAACCCTAAAATGACTCCATGACGATAAATAAGTTTGGTGCATCTTGAGGTATGTGTCACTGATGATAGCGAGGTTAGGGCTTCGTTTCCCAGGTCGAGCAAATGTCATGTTATTGGACACAGTTCTTGAAAAAAATGTATCAGCACCACATTAATGACTCATGACTTATGAAATTAATGTGGTGCTGATACATTTTTACTCAAGGAATAATACGGCGAGTTTTAGAGTTCGACAAAATTCTTATACAACAGCTTTGTCCGTCAGTCCGTCCGCCCGTCTGTCTGTCTTCTGTCAACTTTTGACTCAAGAACCGTAAGAGCTAGAGACGGTTAACGCCATTTGACTCAACATACTCGATATACCCCGAAATTACTATGACCTTTGACCTCTGACCTCAAGGTCACGTGATACCATTTTTTCTAACTCTAAGATTTACGGCAATTCCTGGCCGTTTCACACTTGTCTAATTTTATTTTATTTTTATTTTTATTTTTCTTTAATTGGAAAACAAACAGTCTTACTATGACTAAATAATTTCTAATACTATAGCTACAGACCATGAACAGTTTTCGCATTATAAAACTATAGGTGCCCATGAGCTTAAACAACAACAAAAGAGATAATTAACGTTATGCTAGTAAAGTAAGTGTACATATAAGAGTATAAATTTTATTACATAATGCAGTCAAACCAGTCCCTTGATAACATCTGTCTTAATGTATTAGGAGAAGTATTAAACAGGTCACATTCAGGCAAGTCAATACTATTTAACTGTTTTGCAGTTCTAATGAAGAAAGAGTTTTGTCTATAATTGGTATTACAGCGGGGAGTATGTAGATAATTTAAGTTTGGGTGCCGATGGACTCTTGTTGGCACCGCAAGACTTATTTTGGAGAGGAGCTCTGGAGAATCAATTTGACACTGTGCGATTTTCATGAATGTAGATATATCTGCGATTCTACGCCGTTCGCTAAGAGGTAACATATGTTGTCTTTTACATCTTAATTTATAATTGTCATCCATAGTCCCACACTTGTATTGCAAATGTCTCAAGAATCTTTTCTGAACTAATTCAAGTCTATTTATGTAAACCTCGTATTGTGGGTTCCAAATTTGTGAACAATACTCAAGTATACTACGCACGTATGAACAATATAAGATTTTCACTACTTTTATATTACGGAACTGAGAGCTGGACCTAATAATAAATCCTAATGCTTTATTAGCTCTCGCAACAATATTATCTATGTGGCTCTCATAAGTCAGTTTGGAGTCGTGCAGTACGCCTAAGTCCCGTATCTCGTTTAATTTTCTAAGATGTTGTCCTTTGAGTGCATATACAAAGTTAGTAGGTTTTAACTTACGAGTAAAGGTGATTGAATAACATTTGGCCACATTGATATCGAGTTTGTTAAGGTCGCAGTAGTTTTCGAATCTTATCAGGTCTTGTTGTAACAGAAAGCAGTCACTAGCACTAGTGATCTGCCTAAAAACTTTCATGTCGTCTGCGTACAGAACAAATTTCGAATGTAAGAAACATGATGTAACATCATTGATAAAAATATTAAAAAGTAGGGGACCCAGGAGGGAGCCTTGCGCCACACCTGAAGGCACTAAGTTCCATCTGGATGAATAACCATTGAGCACCACGGCCTGCGACCTGTTCTCAATATAGGGCTTGAACCATCTGTATAAGTTTCCATGAATTCCAGCTTTGAGAAGTTTTTGCAATAGCAATGCATGATCAATACGATCGAAACATTTGCTGTAGTCTGTAAAAATTGCATCGACTTGGCCGCCTGAGTCCATATGAAAGGTTGTGTAGTCTATAAATGTTAGCAAATTAGATGTAGTGGAGCGATTTCGAAGAAAGCCATGTTGTTCAGGAATGAATGTTACTGAGAGACTTGCGTAAAGCTGGGTATAAACGACTCGTTCAAATACTTTAGCAAATATGCATAATTTAGATATGGGTCTGTAGTTTTTAACTTCATTCCTTCCACCACTCTTGTGAATTGGGGTTATAAAAGCTGACTTCCACAGTTTTGGAACAATCCCTTCATTTAAAGATCGTTTGAACAATATTGTTAAGGGTTTCGTTAAAGCCTCTGAACATTTTACGATAAAGAAAGTTGGTATACCGTCTGGTCCTGCTCCTTTTGTTAAGTCTAGAGAACGAAGTAATGTATTTATTGTATCAGGAATAATTTCTATGTCACTAATAGTATTAATATATTTAAAGTCACTGTCAGAATTTTGACCACGTATAGATGAGGAGTTGGATGGGAGAAGAAAGGTTGAATTGAAATAAGTTGCGAAGAGGTTGCAAACATCCGTCCCTGTATTTGCTATTTGCCCTTCGTACGTAACTGAGGAAGGAAGGGTGTTACTACTCTTTTTATTAGATTTTATAAAAGACCAAAACATTTTAGGGTTTGTAATTATCGAATCTTCACACTTGTTAAGATAATTAAGGTAGCAGTCTTTTTCAAGGTCTTTAGCTCTTTGTCGTAGAAATGAAAATGTTTTGTAGTCTGAGGCGTTGCCATAATTGCGAAAGCACTGGGGTAGTAAGGTAATTAAGTAGACTCTTGTAGTGTGAAACAAAAAATAAATAGTTGCAAAGAATTATGAACCTTATGATACAATAATCGTTAGCGTTTGATTCTGAATATAGAATGAAGAGATAGCACTGACTTACGTGAACTTTGATCGTGTACACTGCATTCCGAGCTCGCACAGGTAAACAAAAGGCGACGGTTTGAACTGCGTTTCTCAAACTTTTTATAACGAAAACTAATAAACAATTATTGACTTTTAATAACGAAATTACACTATCTTGGCAAGATCGCTTTCGCGTTTTATAAAAAATACTTGGGATGTATCGGTCTTCCTCGCCCTTATTTTACAATGTTTGACCCAGATATGCTTGTAGTCTTTTTCCTTCGCCAAAGATTTAGCCTTCCTCAATAGTGTTTTGTTGTACTGCGTCAGGTGGTCAGTAAGGTAAACAGAACCATCTCCAGTATATCCCAGGTTAGATAGCGTAAGTCTGTCATTTTTACGCGACGAAGCCAGGACTTCTTCTTTGGTATAGCGGTTGTTGAATGCAATCAGAATCGGTTTTTCAGCATCAGGTACACGGGTTGGTATGCGAGCAATGTAATTTATTTCTTCTTTTCTTATGGGATAATTACAGATTTGACTGATTTTTTGAGCTATCTCATATAGATTTTCATTATTCTTTTGAGGAATTCCTCTTATTTCGACATTGTTTGCTCTGGCCCATTGATCTTTGTTATTCATTTCCTGATGAAGTCTAGCAATTTCTGCTTTCAAAACCGGGACTTCTGCTACAATTTGTTACACTTGGCTGATAATAGACTACACGTTTTCTAGTGTATTTATTCGGATTCAGAGAAATACGTTGGTTTCTATTACCAAATTTTACACTTTGGACACAATATGTACGTGATTATATGTTATGTTTGTAGTGAAAATAATAAATGTCTTAATATTGGTCCTATAGTTCAACATTTCCCCGTTTCAATATATAATTTAAAAGTCAAGCAACAACGTGATGCTCACTTATCACTCAGAGTTCCCATAACAAATCTTCATCGCCAACATTATCGATACTCCTCCTCAATTCATACTTCAAATAAGGCTGACGATAAAAACACAATACGCTCCATACTTCACCGTCAATCGTCAATTCGTAAAAACTGATGGCTCCAATAATAAAAATCGATTTCATACCGAATTCAAGCCATTACGCACTGGCATAACGAAGCGAAATTTTCGAAAATAAGTAAAAAGGTACGGGAGTTGAATTGGATCCTTTCCTCGAGTTATGAGGGTCTCGACGACCATGCGTCACAATCATTCTCTGTCTTAGAACTACGCTCCGTCTCTAAATATTGTTTTTAGTCTGTTAGGTGGAGGAAAATATTGATCAACCCCATACAAATATCAACTTTATATTAAATATATACGGCCCAATGTTATTTGGACGGATTTTCAATACGTGCCCCTGAAAATTGTTTGGCGTGTTTTTCGGCGTTTGACGTTTCCGTACTATAGAGGTATTCAACTGGAAATTAAAATAATTTTGTTATTGGTATTTTGTAAATAAGTTTTCTTGGTCCATTCTATGGAAAAGGCATGTACCCTTATTGATAGTAAATATTTCAAATCCCAAATCACCAGACCGTGCAATAATATATTGTTATGTAATTTTCAGTAGCTACAACAGATGTGCTCGATAAGCGGCAATAGGCTCTAATAGATTAAATAATTTTGATAAAAGGTGGTAGTACATACTATTTTACTTGATGAATCGGGTTTATACAAGCGTGAAGCATTCTGCTAATTTTAAAATATGATAGTTTGTAAAGCTGCTTGGATGTTTTGGTGTTCGAATTACGCGTAAACTACTTAAAGTATCTGGATATAGCTTGGTAAACCATGATCTGGAGTTAACGCATAGGATACTTTTAATGCCCGGTAATGTGTACCAGTGAGACTTATGCGGGCAAAGCATGCAAATACTATACATTATTATTTACTTAAATATTAAATATGATTTAAACTGCTTGCTACTGTCTTGATCTTGTGACTGAACATGCTACCAAATTAATTTAACTTAACACTGCAAGGGGTCAATTTTGATGTAATTTGTAAAAGCAATATATTGTATTCTAATAGAGAATGTATACTACCTTTTAAACCAATATAATATGCACCCGAAGGACTCACATGGGCAAAGTTGAGGGCAGAAACTAATTATTAATAAAGTAGATAAAAATAGAACCTACATAAGTACCAAACATCGATCTGATATTCGTAAATACAATGGCGCCACTGTTGAATGTATAAATAAGTTACTCGGCCTAGTTATTAAGAATTTGGTTGTTTCAACAGTATCGAATTCCAATATTTATTAATAAATACAAATGTTGGCGTGAAATGCGATTTCGATGTACAGTTGCTCATCATATTTCAGTATTGGTTTACTTCTTCAATAATTGTATGTATATAAATTGATAATAATAATAATAATAAAGAAACCTTATTATTATTATTATTATCAATTTATAAATACATTTATTACTGTTATACACAAATTTTGCATTATAATAGTTTTGATTGTGTGTTGCAATGCTTCATTAAAATAAAATATTTCTTTCTTTCTTTAATAACTAGCGACCCCAGGTCCTACATGTCTGTATATAAGAGTAGTAACAGTACTTTGAGTAGTAGAGCCTCGCTAATTTCAGCATGAATGGGCCAGCTTGACCGGGGAAGGACTACCCTCTCACAGAAAATCCGCCATTTTTACTCATAGCCAAATTTAAAGTATTAATAACTCCCTTCATTTTCAACCAATATTGATCCTGTTTATACAAAAGGATTTACTTTGATTGGTATCTACTCTTGTGTGTAAAATATCATACAACATTAAACAAAGCCAACTACCCTGTTATGCCAACCCCAATTTTGTCTGGCTCTGTATTTTCTAATTCAAAGATATAAAAAAGATAAGACATGCTATAGTTACAGAAGTAGTTCTAGTCTTTATTTGAGGACTTGTCGCAAAAATGTGGTATCCTTATCAAAAGTTAGGGATTTTACAGCCACCCATTTCAACACTTCCAGTCCAATCTTTAAAAATTATTTACATCATATCCGATAGACGTAGTCTCAAGCCTATATCTCCAGAATAATAATCAAAGTCAGATCACCCGTAATAGCAGGCAAATAAGACATAGTTAGAGGCAATTTATTTATTTATTATTATACGCAAATGAACAACATCACAGTATAAACCAAATCGTTGTACAGTTCAATCATATATCTATATGCTACTTGCTACATTATCATATTAACAAAAAACAAAAATAGAGCTAAACTGCCTATGTGTTACTACTGAAAATTTCTTAATAGAATCTAATCTAAGACCACATTCACAACAATCCCAATTCACTATCTTAGCGATATGGAAGCAGTCACCCAAAAGATTGTTGCTATTGTACGGAATATTAGAGATACAATAAAAAATGGAGCATGAGAGTGTTTTTCTAAACCTCAACAACATTTAACTGTGAATATGTTATTCACATTCAAACGCAGTAATTTTGCATATATTCATAAAAAGCAGATTTTATTGCTAGCAACGGTCGCGAGGTACCTATGCACAAGTTTGGAATAACTTTGGCGAGTGCGCTCTATTTACTTAGCTCTCGAACCTCGACTGACGCTCAAACTGCGCCCGTCATAGATTAACTTTGAGCGTTCGCAGACGTGCCAGAAATCACAATTTAGTTTTCTAACCTCCAATCCTATTTTAATTTATATTTTTATATATTAATTTATATATATATGTTATATACTTATCAGTTATAATTTATATAAGTAATATATATCTTACGTAGTTTTGTGTTTTGTGTTTGTAAATTATTACAAGGGTAGCCGATGTACGTCCGGGCGTCACTTGGGGTTACCAAATAATATCAGGGTTGGTTTGAGGTATCAACCGCAAACCAACAATAAACCTGAGTGGTAACCTAATTTTTCATAATATATGTACTTTTTTTTGGTTTTGTTTTCTGTGTTCTAATATTTGTGTATCGTGTACCTACATATATTTAGAAAAATAAATATTTACTTTACTTTACTTTACTTTACAATGTTACTTTATCTTGTAACATATTACGGCAGTTAATATTAGGGGTTAAAGTATGAAGTCGGCTTCGGTGGCGTAGTGGTTAGTGTAACCGACTGCCACGCCTGAAGTCGCGGGTTCGATTCCCGCACAAGTCAAACATTCGTGTGCATGAACATGGATGTTTGTCTTGGTCTGGGTGTTTCTATGTATAATATGTATATATTTACAAAAAAAAAAGTATATTTGTATGTTTATCCATTGTCTAGTACCCATAGTACAAGCTCTGCTTAGTTTGGGCTAAACGGTGTTGTGTGTATGTGGTAGAATATATATTATTATTATTATGAAATTGTTAGTTTTTTTTAAGATGTACCATATTTATTTAATCGAAATATTTACCCTCATGATCTATACATTGCTGCCATCTAAACGGAAGTTAATTTATGTATTTACGATAGAACTCTGGGAAGCATTTTATACTGTACTACCATTTTTTTTATCACGTATAAAATTGTCCAAATCAGGAAAAAAATGGTAGTCCGTTGGAGCAAGGTCTGGCGAGTACGGAGGATAACGTATAGTTTCTAACTGCAGATCCTATAGAGTTACAACAGTTTCTCGTGCAGTGTGAGATCTTACGTTATTATGAGGCAAAAATGGTGAAGATCGATTCACGAGTCGAGGCTGTTTCACTGCTGGTTTCGCCATCATTGTTCAAAGTTCAGCACAGTAAACATCTGCTGTTATTGCTTGACCAGACCCGAGAAAGCTATAATGAATAACACTATGAAAAGACCACCAAACAGTTACCATTACCTTTTTATTGGTAAGCTTTGCTTTAGGGCACTGTTGTGGCATTTGACCTGGGGTCAGCCATTGCATTTTTCGCTTACGGTTATCGTAAAGAATCCACTTTTCGTCACATGTAACAATTCGATCCAATATTCCATCATTTCTGTACCGATTCAACAAGGCGACACAAGTTTCAACACGTATTTCTTTCTGCAGATCAGTTAAATCATGAGGCACCCATTTTTCATATTTTTTTATCTTATTGATTTGATGCAAATGAACCAATATTGTAGGTAGAGTACCGTTAAACCATGCCGCTAATTCCTGGGTAGTTTGACTCGGATCAGTTTCCACCATCTCCTTCAATTCAGCGTTATTCACCTGTGTGGTTTTCCACGTGGTTCGTACTTCAAGTCGAAGTTTCCATTACAAAAGCGTTTAAATCAAAAACGCACAGTGCGTTCATTAGCAGTCTCCTCTCCAAACACAGCGTTGATATTTCGAGGCGTTTCTGCCGCGTTAGTTCCGCTTCAGAACTCGTATTAAAAAAAGACTCGGCTTTTCGAAGTAACCATCTTTTCGGTCTAAGCTGAATTAAAAAAACAATTGAATGTTGAAAATCGAAAGTTGTACATTTTTTAAAAGAAGGGTCATAGGTTTCACGTGGAAAAAGTTACACTCGAAAATCTCACACCATGAAGGTTTTATGTCAATTCAAAGTATCTATTACTATACAACGGCAACTTCATACTTTAAACCTTATTATTTAATTCGGTATTTGATTTTATTATAAGTCTAATGACTTAAGAACAATCATGTTTTAAAAAGTAACTCTTGTATTCGTGGTTATTTTACTAATACATATTATCAATGTGAATGCTTCTGATAAAGTTTATTTGTATGTTACTTCATTATGATACCGTGGTATTAACGAGGGTGAAAAAGCTCTTTAAGAATAATAGCATTTTACATGTTTGTGAAACCGCTGCAATATGCTATGCATTATTCAAATTTGACCCTTTGGCACGGACGGGACACAACTAACTATTTTTATGACTTCTTCGGTATATGATTATGACACAAACAATTAAATTTAATAAAATAGGAAGGGACGCTTCTTCTACATACGTTACAGTCTTTTTAGCTCCTAAGATACGCACGATTTTTGCATCCATGAATACCTAAATGTCAAAACCAGGCAGGCCTACCAGTAATTCAAACACAATGATATCAAACTCTAAGACCTTATACGTTAAATGCTCTTTGAGCACCTATTCACTCTGCGGTCAGGTCAGATTGCCGTCCTTTCGGACTGAGACAATGAGGGAACAGAAAGTGCACTTGAGTTTGCGCCCACACTACCACATTAAAATATTGCCTGTCCAGGTTAATCTTGGATGAGTTTGGCCGCCGTGGCTGAACTTTATTATTCTGGAGAGTTTTATTTTTGATTTAGTATAAACATGCATGCAGCGATAGCCTAGTGGGAGATTGTTCGACTGCTACCCAGAGGTCTAGATCCCAAGACGCGCATCTCTGACTTTTCGCAGTTATATGTGTATTAAATAGTTTATTATCCCTCACTTTAACGGTGATAGAAAACATCGTTAGGGAATCTGCATGTCTAAGAGTTCTCCATAATGTACTCGAAGATGTGTGAAGTCTGCTAACCAGCACTGGGCCAGCGTAATAGACTATAGCCTAACCCTTCTCACACTGAGAGTAATGCCCAGCAATGGGACAGTTTAATACAGGGCTGATATTATTATTTATTATTATATAAACATTTGTTCCGTCACATCTATTTTATTTATTCATTTTTATTCTATGACTAAAACGATTTCTTTTACAAGAAACCGCTCCAAAGCTGCGAATATGAAATTGGCTCATCCTTGCAACAGACATGCCTTCTTTATTTATGCTAACAGAAAAGTGCCGTTTTCAGAACTTCCAATCGCAACTTGCGCAGTACTATTTTATACTGTTTGCTAACTAAGTTTCCTTATGCCTGTTCTATTGGAGAACTGGTTGTAGCTGCTTTTGGCATAGGTTGTGCCTGGAATATAGATAGCTGGTGCTTTAACTTTTGTATTTTTGAACATTAAAAATAAATATTGAACCTCTACTTTCTCTTTGTCGGTTTTATTTTAATGTTGAAAGAGCGTGACGAAGTTCGATTTATTTATCATGGAAAGTATGAGTCTTCTCAGTCAAGTAATATTCTGCAACGCCGATGATAATTTCACTTTGATTATTTCGAGGCCATAGTTAAACAATTTTAGTAAGCCCGTCATTGTTCCAAGTACGAGTTCCAGTAGACGCCAGTAGCCTTACATTTCTTACTTCGTCGGACCTAAACGTATGTATGTATCTTATGTGGGGGCCAGTCAGTGCAGACCGGCGACACTTCGACCTAGTGGGATCTTTTGAGTCGACACTCTCCCAATAAAGACTGCCATAGATGTTCATGGCAGCCGGAACCGACGGCTTATCGTGCTCTCCGAGGCACGGAGCAGGCGATAATTGTCAATATATACGCACATGATTTCGAATAGTCATATAACTTCCGAAAGTCAGAAGTGCGCGACGTGGGTTCGAACCCGAGACCCTCTGCATTGCAGTCTGTTGGTCTCCCCACTGAGCTATCACTGCTAACCGTAACTGTCCAAATGCTAGGAAAATCATATCTGTCTAATTCTGTGGTAACATACAAGTTATTTATGAATTTTATGCAATTTCTGTTCATAGTAATAACATGTTTTAATAGGGCTCGCATCTCCAAAGAAGAGTTACTCAGTATCGCAAACTGTGCAAACAGGACTATTCACAAAATCAGGTACAAATAAAGCAAACATCTACAATATTCGAATAGAACCAAGAGGTCATTCCGAATTAACACAGTATTGTTCCACATTTGCAAATGTCTGCCGAGAGTATTATTACGAACATGCAAATTTTAATGCACGTTCACATACTTAAAGTTACTAGCGGTCGCCTAGTGTTCGAAATCCGACCATAATTGATATAAATTAAAGTTCGATAGTTATTAAGGTTTAATTGTCTAGAACCTTTTAAATCACTTTTCATTTAGATTTCGATCTATACAGGTTAATTTACCTATCTATTTCAAACAAATGATTATTTACTTAACTAAACTCTTTAATTGACGATATTGCTAAACTTGCTACTTTGTTTTCTTTTTTCATATAATTACATAAATATATTATAATATACATAAATAGTATATATCATTCCCATCCGCCCAAAGGTTGCCTGTAAGATATTGCTGATATAATTATGTCATTATATATTGATATATGTAACCATAGTTACGAAGAATAGTATCTACTACATCAGCCGAACAATGCCGATATACTACGACTGCGTGTGTCAAATGCACGGTTGTGTGCATAAAGTGTTTTCCATTAATTTAATGTATTTCTAATACATATTTTATATAAATATTAAAATTCACCTCTCCTTCTCCATACAAACTTTAACTGTGCTAAATTTCATACCCCGCGTCCGCGCAATTTTCTTAAAAAGGGGTACAAAGTTTGTGCTTCACGTATTAATATATGCAATGAAATAATAATCAAGTTAAAGACGCAATAGAGTAATATAATATAATAATATAAAAATAGTAATAAAAGTTTTAATCTTGGGTTTAAATTTCCGCTGGTCTTAGAAGCTGTGTAGAAGAAGAGCTGATACTATTTGTAGACCTGCTCGGAAAATATCCTACAGCTGGATACATAGCTCTTCTCAGTATGAGAAGGGTTAACTCATAGCTCACCACGGTGTGTCGGTACGAGTTAGCTAGACTACTGAAACCAACGCGCATTAAGTACAGTTAGTATAAGTAGAATCACGGCAGTGCCTACTGAAGGACAAGCGTGTGTATTTCATTATACCCACGTTACGCCAGCTATGTGTGCAGCTTCCACGCAAGCCTATTATCGTCTACAGGGTACACTTATCGACGTTATTGTGTTATTTAGAATTGTCTAACGAAAAACCCCAACAACATATTTCCGACCCGGGAATCAAACCGAGGACTTCCAGATCATATGGTAGGGTAAACCAGCGGAATACTAGAAATTAAACTCTGAATCTTATGGTCACATGCAAATGTACACTAAGAGATGTTAATATTAAACTTTATAAATACAAAACAGTCTGTAAAAACTTTTGAAAATTTAAGGAATTGTGGGAACAACTCCAAGGACCGGCAGTTAATCTTGACTAAATCAAATTATAAGGTTGGAAAATTAAGTGGCAAATAAACAAACAAATGTTTTGAGGAAATATCAAACGACCAACTTCGCATTTGAAACAATCTTATTTATGAATAAAAGGTTTACTAATTGCTGCAATTGTATTTCATTGAAAGACCATCGTAATTTGAAATTGGACTCGGGTTTTGTTTTCGGGTTAGATATTTCGATTGGATTGAGGACTCGTTTTGACGAACACGAGAGTTTTAATTTAGTATTAACTTCTAACAAGAGTACTCTGAGATGACAAGGTGTTGTATTTAATGATAAATATATAGTTTGCTTTGGTTTACGTGATATTATTTAGATATGTTGCTACCGCATAAAAAGTGATGTCAAAGTCAAAAATCTTTATATCCATAAAAATATGTAAACAATTCTAGGACACGTCAATTAACTGATATATTAAATTATATAATTAAAATTAATAAAAGGAAATAATTTTTTTGCATTAAAGAAAGCCTGTTCGAGAAGTAGAGCTTTCATGAGAAGAAGCAGGCAAGAAACTCATGGCCACTCTTTTCAATCATGATGACTCAAAAACGACCTAATTGGTTCGTTTTTCAAATGTTCTCTAAACTTAATTTTGATTCAACAAAATCCCTTGCCAAATAGTTAATGTAGAATTGTTTGAATGATAGTAACTTTTATTAGTTATACCTTATTATATACCTATATATATATATATATATATTATTATTATATCTTAGGTATCAATGCCTAATGTTACGTAGTAACGAACTTTTGTTTATAGGCCTGCCTCGATGCTCTTGTGGCATATGTTTTCGTCGAGGCCGATAATATGATCACAACGTCAATGCCCGCTCCAGGCTAATTATTATTAGGGTCTTTAGGATATCTAACAGTAGCAGCATGAAGTCAGAAAATGAGCTCAGCTCTGATATAGCTAGCTAAATGTAGGTACATTCCACACATCTCTACATCGCCACAGGAATTATAGTGATATTCAGAATTAGTATTTTTTAAGGTTTACTAGTAACTTGGTTTGTAAATCACTATATAACTCCTTAAACAAATCTGAAAACTTCTGTTTAGGTCAGTAGTGCAATGAAGCGCTCATAGCCAGTTGCACTCACTGATCGGTAAACAATTAGCGAGGTTAAGTAACGTTGGGTGCGGTTAGTCTATAGATGGGTGACCGCTTAGTGGTATTTCATCTGAGCATCTCTGTGCTTTGGAGGCCACGTAAAAAGTCGGTCCCGGTTATTGCCAAATTGAAAGTATTCGTTAAGCTATGTCAGAGGCCTGCGGCTTAAACAACTCTTGACAACAGGTTGGCCACTAACCACACTAAAAGAAGAAGAAGTAGTGCAATGAATGGGGATTGAACCCACAATCTCTCTAAGTCTAATGTTTTATGCTGTGGTTTGAGCTACTGCGATCGTATGTCCCTTACATTTAGCCTTTGCAGGCGGCTTCGCTTGAGTAATAGAAGGTTAGGTAAGTTTATGTTACAAACAGTAATTCTTTTAAAATAAAATAATTATAGCATGTTACTCGGTGCTAATTATAGCATTACAACGGTGTTTTTTTTTATCGGTAGTTTCTAAGCTTAAATCTTTACAAAAAAAAACTAATTCTTACTCCTTATACATAATATTAGAATAGATATAGACAAATATTCAAATTGCTACTCTTTTTTCTACAGCCTATTATATTTTATTATTTTATACCAACATTTTCAAATAAAATTAATTTCTCAGAGTATTTTTCCGAATATATACAATAGCTAATTATATATAAGTCGGTGTTTGTGAGGAAAATAATATTCAGGGACTACTTTGTTACTATGTTGTTATTGTTTTCGTATTTTCAGTCGGTTTAACAAACGGTTCAAATGTTATAATATTTGATTTTATTTTCTATTGTATACATACAATGTATCAAATTAAGTTGTTGTCATATGGAAAATCATATTTTTTGTTACAGCAAAAATATTTTAATAATATATATATATATATATATATATATATATATATCTATATATATATATATATATATATATATATATATATATATATAGGCATATGGTGATATATGTAAGTGGGGTGAATGATAGATGTTAATCTGGCCAGTCGACAGTTTCAGGGTTATCCATTATTTACGCCACACCCTGTATATACTATCTCATCTCACATGATCTGATTGGATTTATAACTATAGGTAAGGTAGGTTGTCTTGAAATTTTCGAGAAAAATTTAAAAGCTTAATTACTAAAACTGGCTGCAAACATAATAAACTGTATTTATAGATTTCTCAGGTAGAAATTAATGTGTTTTTAGTTTACATATTTTGTTCATCAATCATTTGCGGCCCTAACAAATGACCACACCTTCCAGCCACACGTTATATAAATAACTAGCTTTTGTCCGCGGCTTTGCTCGCGTAAAAGTAGGTTAGGTTATGTTAGTAACAGTGCTTTTTTAAATAAAATATGGCCTATGTTACTCGGTGACAATATAGATTTCTAATAACGAAAGTTCTTTTTAAAATCAGTTAAGTAGTTTTTGAGTTAAATCCTTACAAACAAAAATTCAGATCGTTTCCTTTTATAATGTTAGTAAAGATATAGACAAGCACGCGTAGACCATACAGACACATTTACACATCCACTCTACCAAACCGCCGAGCTGTTACGTCACCAACCACAAACCAAACGCAGACTCTGATGAATACCCTTATCTAATTTCAATGCTATAAATTACTTACTACCACCCATTCAGCTTTAATTGTTTTGTATCCAGACACAATTTATGGCCGTGGTTGCACCATTTTCCGCGGCGTTTCACTATTCTGATGCCAGTTTTGATTTTGGTTGACGGTTTGCGGAATACTAACGGATCTATTAATATTGAGGCAATCTGTGAGCCGTAGAAGGATTTGTTTGAGATTGTTGTTCTTTGTATTGCAGTTGAGATGTTTTTGGTACAGGTGACTGATATGGATATGTCAGTAGAGTGGTTTGTCGTTAAAATAATCTTAGTCCGGCTCACAAATGTGTCGATGAGTTTTACTCAATCACGCCTAAACCGCTGATTGGAAGAAATTTGGCACTCTGATAGAACATATCCTAGATATCATAATAATTCATTACTAGCTAATATTTATCTAGTACACAAATAGTTGTACTGAGTGAAGATTTTCTTTCAGTTTTGGAACGCTATAAGCGTAACAAAACATTCTCCGTAATACAATTTTTTCGAATTTCCGAATTACGCCTAGTACAAAAGTTCCCTTTAAATAGATTTTCCTTATTATTGAGATTCTGTTAGGAAACACTTTGTAGCCTGGAATCTTAAATGTTAGCGGTGGACAGTATTATTACTATTTACCACTAACATTTTAGATTCCAGGTAGGGAACGAAGCTATGCTTTAATCCTTTGGAGATATACACACATATTATATTCGCATAAAAATATTTATAAATTTATTACGCTTTGCTATTTGACGTTAGCTATAATATTTTATGTATATCCAATATCCCGGGCAGTATTAAAAAAATCTGATTGATAGTGAATACTTTTCGATAGCGCAGTTCTGCTCTATATCAACCAGAAACATTTATTTTGCGAATGACAAATAAAATTTGTTACCAGAATTAATTTGAACGAATTCTATATTTACAATTGCAAACCATTCAATATCTGAATAAAGTCAGGGGTTTTAATAACATTTTTAACTAACGATGGCTTGGGTCGGCGGGACGCAAAATTCATATTGAAAAAGTTACCGCGTACAAATATTCAAATCGAGTGAGACATACCACAATGCGCTTTTGAATTTCATTCGGTTTTCAGCGCAGCCCTAGCGCCAGTTCCTATTAGGCTTCGATTACACTGCTTTAGAGGTACGTTCAATATTTTTTGTTTTCAAATGTAACTGTTACTCGCGGTAGTACGGTTTCTGAATATATATATAATTCATTCTGCAGCCATCACGCTATCTCCATATTAAGACTGCGCCGAGCGTAAGACAGATAATGACAGAACTTGTACAGCGCATATTGAAATCGGCGCGCGGCCGCCATAGTAAAATTGTATGGAGGATTTGAAGTGCTTCTTTTATATAATCCACAGTAGTATGTATCTCTTTCAAAACTTGCAACAACGACTTAAATGCAGAACATCGAATGAGAGTCTTCCCCGTATTGAAGATGATATCGATTTCAGATGATCAGTATTATGTTTAGATCCCCTTATAGAGTTTGACAATCCAGCAACGTTGATTTTAGAAGGCCGGTCATAAGTAAATAGTATCCTGGTATTATAGCCATCTAATAACTACACTGACCGTTTACTACAGGCGCTTACTGAGCAAGACATAGCATAGTTGTACTTTAGAAGTATAAAAAGATCATTCTGATAGGTACACCCAGTGAAAGTATTAGGCTTTTAAGCTGGAAGACCTTCCATAAACTTAAGAATTCTGACACAGGTTAAGCAATGAAACACACAAAATATTTCTTAATACTCTTAGTTAATCAGGACTGTACAAATCCCTAGCTGTATTAATATAATCGGCTTATTGTAGAGGCATTATCAGTGTAATGTCTAGATATTGTATTTACTTACGCATTATCATGTAAGGGGCATATTGTAAGGGAAAAGGATAGTCGCATTGAAACTATTAGGATTTTTCCTTATTCGACAATATGGATTGTTTTCTATATTTGTTGTCTCAGGGATTCTCTGATGATATTTCTTTTGTCAATGATTTGGTTTTATTATGCTTGCGTGGTTGATCTATCTATCTATAAACATACATATATCAATGGCATGAGGCTGTTTAAGGAACATTGGATATATGTTTGGCAACTATGAAATTGTTGATTTAGAAGAATCTGATTTCTAAATAATAGCTTATAAGACTTTTGTTTCATTACCGAGATTACGCGAGAACTAATAACCTGATATTGATATGGTTTTTACAGTTTGATAGCTTGGCATTCAACTTAAAATCTAAGCTTATTTATATAATTTTATTCAGTTGTAATATAGATATTGTGCATATATGTATGTATGTTGCAAGTGAAATATGTAAAGCGAAAAAAGTTATGAGATTAGGCAAATTTAGTACCTATAATATAGGTCTGTGACGGTTCTCCATTGTGTTGCCTAACTTTTTTATCCATAATCTAAAGTGCCATAATTTTTTTTGTCCTGATCATCATTTGTCCGAGTGATAACTTGCCCGAACTTAATGTCACATAATATCACATGTCATAAAATTATGAATTCTAATTAATTCTAATAATAAAATATATATAATAATAATAATATCTATATAAAATCTGGCAACACTAAGTAACGTCTGTGTTTTTTAGAGACAAATATTTTATTTTCAGTTTTAAGTTTATTTTTGATATAAATCCATTTATTTCGGAAGCAATTAAAAACAATAGGACGCTTTACACAATAAATACATAAAATTACAGGCATAATAGCAAACACTCAACGGAAATAACTATTAAAAATATGACAACGTCAAAAGTGAAAATTTTCTCCGACACCGAAATGATTTGTAATAAAACACGATGTTAACAAGAGCCAGAAGAAGAGCTGCACTACTACCACCTCCGGGTTCGCCGCTTAGCTCCGCCTCGCAGCCGTCGGTGCCTCGATCAGAATCGCCGGCCGCTGCAGTTGCGTCGAGCTCGAGCGGTGAATATTTCTCTCCGCCCTCGTCACCGTCACCTGCACGTCGGCGGGGAAGAGGCCGGCCACCGACCCGCTTGGGACCCCGAGGCCCACCGACCTCGAATCGGGCCCCCGCTGCCGGTGGTGATGTGCGCCGCATGCGATGGACCGAATCCATTAATGAAAACGTCATGCGGGCATATTTTGGGGCTACAGAGGGAGGAACTAACCTCACTGCGTATCGCAGCCGCATGCTTGTTCTGTTTCAGGCTCTTGAACCAAGCGTCAACGTTTCAGCACAACGATTATCGGATCAAGTGCGGGTTATCCAACGCAGTCGACAGTTGGATGATACCGTGCTTGGTAGGCTACGCTCAGAATACTTACCTACGAGTCATGCCATTCGCATCCAACCCACAGTTACGCAGCTATCACCTGGTGCGACGCGGACGGGCAATAGTGCTAGCATGGAAGTGGATGACATGACAAATGATGTAAGTAATCAGTACATTGAGGAGGTAAAGGATGCTTTGGAAAGTGCGATTCAGGAATACCGGTACATGCAATTTACGATTCGGCCCCGTCTGCCTCGGTTACCTATGCATAGAAAAAATATAGCATTGGTGAGTGTCCTGGACTCGCTATTATCTAGCTATTTAGATAATAGCGAGAATCTCGCCGATACTCATTCGATCCTGTACTGTGCTGCTGTGGCGGCAAGTCGTATAGCGGGCATCAAGTTACCCACACATTTCTCTGCTATACGACAAACATCTGTCGCCCCGGCCTGGCAGTGCAGGATTGAACGGCGTATTGCTGAGGCAAGGACACTCATCGGTAAGCTGATCTGCTTCAGGGAGGGCAATACACGGCCCAGGGTAATGCGCTATGTGGGCCGGGCTTTTCTGGGGACTGGGGTCAGTCCTCATGACTACTTGTCTCGGGCCACAGAGCGCATTGACTTCCTGAAGCAGAAAGTCTATGCATGGGCAAATCGACTGCGCAGATATAAAAAATGCGTGGACCGGTATGTCATCAACCGCACGTTTCAAAGGGACCAAAGGTGGGTCTATAGAACCTGGGAACGGCCTGATCTATGTGTGACCGATGTGGGGCTTCCAGATGCCGATGTTACAAATACGTTTTGGAGGAACATCTGGTCGGTACCCGTCGGCCACACTGAGGGGGAGTGGATGCGGGACGTCAAACAAGCAAGTGAGCTAATTCCAGAAATGGAAAGCGTGGTCATTGATAGCCAGGACGTAATTAGTGCGGTCCGATCCTTATCGAATTGGAAATCGCCAGGCCCGGACGGACTGCACAATTTCTGGCTGAAATGGCTGCGTAGCTCACATGCTTGTTTGGCTGCTCAATTTCAATCTGCCCTAGAATCTGGGTCGTTACCAGATTTTATGACCACGGGAATAACCCACCTACTCCATAAAACAGGTAGTACCAATGAGCCCGGCAATTATAGACCGATAACATGTTTACCATCGATCTATAAGCTTCTTACATCTATTTTGAGAACCAAGATATCTAAACATATTGATACAAATTCAATAATGTCAGCTTCTCAGAATGGATGTAAGAGGGGGGCTCGTGGCACTAAGGAGCTCCTCCTCATTGACATGGCCATTAGCCAACAGGTTCGCCGTAAACGAAGGGATCTGGCAGCATGTTGGATAGATTATAAGAAAGCGTATGATTCGGTGCCACATGCATGGCTTTTGAGGGTGTTAGAGTTGTATAAAGTAAATGCAATTCTGCGCACCTTTTTGAAGTCATGCATGAGGCAATGGAAAACGGTTCTTAGCTATCCAGGATGTCGACAGATCTCTGGGAATGGCGAACTGATAAAAATTGAGCGGGGTATATTTCAGGACGACAGCCTGAGTCCTCTTTGGTTTTGCTTAGCAATGAATCCTCTTAGTACATTACTAGAGGGTTCAGGGCTAGGTTACAGGTTACAAAGAGGTGGTGGAGTAATATCCCACTTGCTGTATATGGATGACTTAAAGCTGTTTGCCCACACTGATTTACAGCTGATGGATTTACTCAAAGTAACTGAAACTTTTAGTAAGTCTATCAGCATGGATTTCGGTGTGGATAAATGTGCTGTCATCCATGTAAAGCAAGGAAGGATAGTGGAATCCGAAGGAATACAACTTTTGGATTCCATTAACCTACGATCACTTCTTGTAACCGATACTTACAAGTACTTGGGTATGTCACAGGCGTTAAGTATCAATGAGGCTGGCATGAAGCAATCGCTGCAGGAGCGTTTCTTTGGTCGCCTGAAAAAAGTTTTAAATAGTCTTTTATCAGGTGGCAACAAGGTGCGCGCTTGTAACGGTTGGGTCATGCCAGTTCTCATGTACTCCTTTGGCATACTTAAGTGGACTCAGACTGAACTGGATGCCCTGGACCGGCGGGTCCGTACACTCTTGACGGCATACCGTATGCATCACCCACGTTCGTCTGTGATGAGGTTGTATATTCCGCGGAAATGTGGGGGCCGAGGCTTTCTGAATGCCAAGGCCCTTCATAACCGCGAGGTGTGCAACCTCAGAGAATACTTTCTCCAGGCAGACGTGGGTATGCATCGTGATGTAGTTGCTGTGGACACCGGACTCACCCCGCTCAGTTTGGCTAAAGAGAACTGGCGCAAGCCTGTAGTGCTTAGCACTAGCGATCGCAGGGATGTATGGCAGAGCAAGGAGCTTCACGGTAGGTTCTACAAGGCTCTATATGGAGCCGATGTAGACCTGTTAGCCTCCGTGAACTGGCTACGTTTCGGTGACCTCTTTGGGGAAACCGAAGGTTTTGTCTGTGCTATTGCGGACGAAGTTATCAAGACGAATAACTACCGGAAATATATCTTGAGGGATGGTACGGTTGACATTTGTCGGGCGTGCCATCTACCTGGTGAGTCCCTCAGGCATATAGTTTCCGGTTGTTCTCGTCTTGCTAACGGCGAGTACTTGCACAGACATAACCAAGTAGCCAGGATTATTCATCAGCAACTTGCTCTGAAATACAAACTTGTAGATGTTGAAGTGCCGTACTACAGGTATGTAGCTGAATCAGTTCTCGAAAATGGTCATGTCACGTTGTACTGGGATCGAACTATCATCACAGACAGGACTGTTGTGGCCAACAAACCTGACATTGTGGTGATAGATCAATCAGAGCGCCGTGCAATGATTATCGATGTCACCATTCCGCATGACGGCAATCTCGTGAAAGCTGAAAAGGATAAACAAATTAAATATATCGATTTAGCTCGCGAGGTTGTCGACATGTGGGATGTGGATTCGGCAATCATTGTGCCGATAGTCATATCTGTCAATGGTCTAATTGCTAAGAGCCTCGATCACCATCTAAAGAGGCTCGCGTTAGGTGCTTGGATCAGGGGTTTGATGCAGAAGGCAGTGCTATTAGATACAGCACGCATTGTGAGGAGGTTCCTGTCTCTGGAATCCTAACCACCGGCAGCTTGGACCCTGTTCCCGATGCCGGTGGGTCGTTTCAGTTTTTATATTTTTAAATATGTATGTTTTTATATTTATATTTAAAAATGTAATAATTAGAAGAAAATAGTAATAAAGAGAATAATAATATCTAATTTGTATTACAAAACTTGGCTTTTGTCACGGGATAAAAATACTAAATGTAAAATTGTCACTATTGTTCTTAATATCGAAAATGCCGCTCCAAATGAAAATGCTGTTTACAGACATAATAAGTATAGATAGACGGGCAACAAAGTTAACCGTATGAGTCCTATTTTTATCTATAGAGATAGAATACACTAAAAGCAACTATAGCTCCTAGAAACTATCTTACTTTTACCGACACTATAAACTACTTTAGTCGTTTTGCAAACCTTTTCAGCAAAACCAAAGTTTATACCGTCCTTATTTTTATTGCATCCCTATCCACATACCTGTACCAAAACGGTTTTACACCCAAGTATTATCGAACCCAATTGATTGCCACTAAAGAAACAAAAAGATAGGTAAATACCGCAAAGCTAAATCGTGATCGTAAACAGTACGTCGACATTGGCCGGTTAGCGTTTTATTGCAAGCTTGTGGTCA
Organism: Catocala fraxini; assembly: GCA_930367265.1. Classification (NCBI taxonomy): domain Eukaryota; kingdom Metazoa; phylum Arthropoda; class Insecta; order Lepidoptera; family Erebidae; genus Catocala; species Catocala fraxini. The sequence continues at coordinate 22,796,736 of OV884027.1, read as the reverse complement.
CATCCTTAGCTGGTCGGCGTTACGATTCAGTGCCGACCGGCTCGAGTTTTATGGCGAGGGTTTCTTTGAATAATGTAGCAGACGGCGCGTGAAGAGACGAGCTACAGAACTAGTGTTACGCGGATTAAGTAACGAGCGAATATAAAAAATAATATCAGCCTGTATTAAGCTGTCCGACTGCATGGTCCCTATCTAAAGGCGGGTCCTTTATATAGTATATAGGATTTCGGGGGGAGAACTACGAGTCTCCCCTTTTGGACCAAGGTACTGCGGGGTCAGGAAGTCCACTGCGCCTCGAAAGACGTGTTCTATCGACCGCTGATTAGAGTGCACGGTGTCTGACATTGGTGTTGGACTCGCAGGGGTATGTGGTTAGCCGCAGAGGACGACATGTTCGTTGCTCGGCAAGCACGTGGCGTTCGAGCGTCGTTCTCATGCGCGGCTAGTGCGAACCAGTCGATTGCGTAAGGCACGGAGTTGTCTTTAGCGAAGTGGCAGCGTAGTTTCGCTGCCACAACGTATTTCGAGCGCTTGCCTGTTCAGCAGGTAAGAGTCATAGCTGGAGTGACTCGGGCCACACCCAACTTGTAGGCCTATTTGGGAAGGCGTATGGATGTACGTAGAGAAGTGAGCGTGCCTAACACAGCTCCGGTACCATACTGGAGATATGGGAGGTGGCTTCTCCGTCGCCTTCAGCAAGGTTCTCGTTAGCAACTCCTAGAGTTGCAGGTGGTGAGCGGCTTTATTACTCCGGTACCTATCTGGAGAATACGTAGTGTCACTTGGGCACGAGGTAGCTCACTTACGAGAACCGGATCTCTGAGGTTAGGTTAGGGTAGGTTTAGGGTCGAGAGTCGAGTTTTGGGGACAAGACCTTTCTATAACAGGTCCCGGAAGGTGCTCTTGGGCACTGGAAGGTACAGCGGCTCCCCTAATATAACCTTGACGGTTGTTGTAGGGGAACGCTATATCATAAACTCGACTAGCCAGTCGACAGTAAGAGTAGTGTTAGGGCATAGTCCACCACGCTGTCCGAGTGTGGGTTGTTAGACTGCACGATACGTAGTCTACCTCAGGTCTCAAGTTCTATCGAACTTGAGACCTGAGAGACCTGAGCGGCTTTAATTACTACTAACTATCCCTAAGGTACAGTACTATATTTCTATTGTGACTGTAGAGTGTAGGTGTACTTTGTGTCTGATAATTTTATTTTTGTAAAACCTCCATGTCACCAATATTGAAGCATTATGTAGATTTACCTTTTTAAAAGAAAAACAGATCTTCGTTGTGCTTTTAACCGTTCGAAAATTCCAGTGGTTTATTTTATCAAGTTGTAGTTCACTGCCAGCCTGCGGCATTTTGTGTGTAGAATATTGATTTTAAAAAAGGATGTGGAAATAGGTGTGAGGCTGCGTGAATTTCGAGCACGTTTTTTAATTTGGAACTTGTGTGCAAACCTGGAACGCAGGATCTTTTTTGTTAGATAATTGCATTTAATGAGTATTAACTTTACATAAATCCATAGTAGGAGTCTTCCTTTATGCAAACTATGTCGTAATTAGAAGACTTCGCTTTTTAATAACTTGTTAACAATGGTAAATACGTATAAATTTAAATTGGTAAATAAACTCATACATTAACGGAAAACAATAAATAAAGAAGTCTGAGAGTTGTCCATAATGTTCATAAACACAAGTTGAGTCTACCAATCTGCATAGGGCCAGTATGGTGGACTGTGGCCTAACCTTCTCACACTGAAAAGAGGCCCGTGTACAGCAGTGGGACAGCTTATCTACAGGGCTGATATTAATATCAGCCCTGTAGATAAGCTCTTCAGCTCACTCTTCCTGGCTTCCTTAATGATCTATGTAACCTGCAGCTAATAAACGCCAAAATTGTGACATTTGCTGATGACACTGCTTTGATTTTCCATGGCGACACCTGGAACGACACCTTCCAAGCAGCTCAAATAGGTTTCAACGCAGTGACCTCTTGGTTGAAAGATAACGACCTAACTCTAAATGTTAAAAAGACAAAATATCTGCCGTTTTCTATAAAAAACATACCATCCAGAGGACTTGAGGGACTCTCAATAACAGCTCACTCATGCCCACTCACTCACCCTTGCTCATGTAAACACTTGACTTGTGCCTCTACCATCAAATACCTCGGTGTCGTAATCGACAGCACTTTGAGCTTTTATCACCATATTGACTTACTGTCATCGAGGATCCGTAAGCTTATCTTCACTTTTAAAAATTTGCGACATGTTGCAGACAAAGATTTAATAAGAATGATCTACTTCTCTCTATGCCTGCCAATAATAACTTACTGCATTACGGTATGGGGCGGCGCGATCAAAACGGGTATTATAAGGGTGGAAAGAGCTCAAAGAGCTGTGCTGAAAGTAGCCCACTCATTGCCCTTTCTCTATCCCATTAGAGACCTTTACCGTCTTGCTGATATCCTGACAGTTCGCCAACTATACATCTTAAATGTAGCTCTGAAACAACACTCATCTCTTACATACGATCCATCATATACAAGCAAAAGATTAAAAAATAAAGTCTACCAAAATACTGATCAATGGTCCACAGCTTTTTCTGGCAAGTTCTTTGGTTTCATAGGGGGATATCTGTACAATAAAATAAATGCTAAACTTTCTATCTACCATCTTACAAAGTACAATTCCAAGAAGACTGTCTCATCGTGGCTAAAATCCCTAAGCTATGAAGAAACAGAACAGCTTCTACTTATTCCCTCTTAACCAAAACTTTTATCTTTTTTACATTTTTATCTCAATTACTCATATGTATACAACACAATGTTAACAGATCTGCTATTCTTTAACATTTCTGATCCCAAGACCATAGGTCGTAGGGTTAACTAACCAACACCTAAAAACTAACACCACACTTACGCACACACACATACACACACACGCACACACACACACACACACACACACACACACACACACACACACACACACACACGCACACGCACACACACGCACACAATCATACACTCACGCACTCACGCACTCTCACTGCTTAATGTTAACTAAAACGTACTAGTTTCACTTAATACACGCTCCACCTATTGAGAGTCTGGAGAGGCTGGTAATCTGTAATACAGGTCTCCTAGTACAGACACCAGTCCCAGTTTTTGTAAAACTGTGTGAGAGAACAAATAAAGTTATTTGTATTGTATTGTATTGTAATATACTTAAAACACAGGCCGCACCTACACCCACCAAGAACTGCTATAAAATATTTTACAAAATTTCTCCAGCCTATGACTTGCACTACCAACAAAACTGTCAGCATACAATTTAATGCAAAGTGTCGGAGAATTTAAAATGGCCGAATCATCCATTACTATATTATTTTATATAGTCTTATTAGCCGATATATCTCTGTAAGTGGATATATTTCGTTAAAACTGCATTACATTTATGTGAACATTCGTTTTATGTTTTAATTTTGAACTATATTGCGTTATTTGTATTGCATTGATTATAATATCGTTTTTGTGGTCAACGTGACTATATTGGGGATAAACAATTGTGCTTTGTGTTTCAAAAGTCTGTTGTCAGTTGTCAATAACGTCCTATTATGACAAACATTAATAACCTGTCTGACTGCACGGATGGCGTAGTAATTTAAGTAGTGGCTTTGCCACTACCACAGCTCCAAGTGTTGTGGGTTCGAATCCCACACCCACACATGTCAAAACTTTGTGTGATGCACAAATTATTGTGCTGAGTCTGGGTGCTCTTTGGTCTATTGTTTGTAAAGTCTCCCGCTACACAGGAATTACCTACTCGTAATAAGAGAGCAGAACAAAAAAATAACCTCTTTGCCGATTATTTATTTGACCTAGTTAAGATCAATAATAGCAAGAGATAACAGCAGCAATAGCTCAGTGGGGAGACCAACAGACTGCAATGCAGAGGGTCTCGGGTTCGAACCCACGTCGCGCACCTCTGACCTTCGGAAGTTATATGACTTTTTGAAGTTATGTGCGTATTGATTGACAATTATCGCCTGCTCCATGCCTCGGAGAGAACGTTAAGCCGTCGGTCCCGGGTGCCATGAACATCTATGGCAGTCGTTATTGGGAAGTCAGTACCTTCTAATATCCTGACACTGGTCTAGCCTTAGGGTATCGTTAGCCTTCGGGTTGCGGAGGTCAGGTGGCAGCCGCTCCGTGTAAAACCTGATATTCAGTCAAATCCGGTTAGAACAAAACAGCCGATCCCAAGTGACTTGGGAATAATAAAGGCTAGGGAGAAGAAGTTAAGATAAAAAATTCATTGAACTTCTATAGTAGTTAGTAGGCCAAATAGTTCAAAGACAGGTTCTTAATATGTCCTTGAGACATGTAAAGTATACCAACCCGCACTAGGTCAGCGTATTATAATATGGCTTTACCCTTTTTTATATTCATAATGGCGAAAATACAGATAGTGGGAAGGTTTTAACCAGTCGCCTGGCCTGTGCACCAAGTGTTTTGGGTTCAATGCCCACAATAGGCAAACATTTGTGTGAGCTACAAATAGTTGTATCCAATTTAGGTATTCCTTGAATGTTTGCATGTCTGTAAAGTCCCAGTGATGCAGGCATTATTCTTAGTTCGGTAGTTGCCTTTTACAATTCTGATGTAGTATCATAGCATACTGTCCCTTTGTTCCTGTCTGATATCACGTCATATCTAGCCAATCATAACGCACCTATATCACGCGATACAAAATACGCCAATAACTGATTTGTCATTGTAAGTTCTGCTACGATATACATTTTTTTTATTTACATCGTCGCTAGCGATAAGCCCGCTTTGTACATATTTTGAAATGAATGGTGTATATGACATGCATGTATTTAAAGATATACATAATATGTATCTAGATAAGGCTATTTACATACATATAAATATTATATTTGTTCAATGTCTCATAATGTATAATGTAGTGCGCATGAATGTGCCTTTTTATTTGCCTTATCAGATATAGGATCGCCTCGCCGTTGTCACCACGCTAAGTGTACAAATCCCAAACGCGACAATTATTTTTTTAACATAAACGATTAATCTGAACCTGGATATAGGTACTTTGTGTTTCAGTTAATCCTCAGTTTGAAAGGTCCCAAAGAAGTTGATTAACACTGCTGGCAGCCAATATTCCAAAAAAAAATTACTATGAATATGAAAATTAAAAACCAATTAATAAGATTTACCAAGTTAGTATATAAGACCTAGCACAGTTGTGGGGCGTGGGTGAATGTACTCTGAGTAGATCAAACGTACTGGCCAAAGGTATGCATAAAAATTTGATGATGAGCGAGGTTTCTAAGTCCAATATTTTTGGTCTGGGCGTTGGTGAGCCAGTCGATGCGTAAATCAGGACTGTTATGTATAATATTGAAGATTTGTAGCATTACTTATCATTTCCCTCTATTTCTTGTTTTATTCAGATTTTATAGGAAGGCTCTCTGCTGTTAGTATGGGACCAGTCGCTCTTTACATGATACTATTGTCTATAGAAACATTGACGTTTACTGGCCACAGATCCAGTCTCCATCCTGGAACTGAAAAATTTTCAACACAAATACGTAAAAACGCTTTGCTCGATCCGGAAATCGAATCTCTAATCAAATCTCTTCACAGCATTCAGTGTCTGAGCCACTGAGGCAGTATATTATCTCACGATATTTTACTTTCCTTGAATACCTTGTGCTAGTAGTACATATAAATTTAGAAGATAGATCAACCTGTGACGAAAATAAGGGAACTTTAATGTTAAATCGTTTATGAAGCATGGAAAGATAGAAACTTGTTATTTAGAAGTTAAAGTGAGTTCGTTAAGTACTCTTAATATCGAAATTGGGCTTTCAAAGTAATCCAGGACTCAGATAGGGCAGAGGTCAAAAGTGCTTTGAATTGCTTCGCGTAAAAGTACTTTTGTCAACTGTGACGTCACTTACCAGGAACCTTGGCTTTCACAGTTTACTTATAAAAACGTCCTACCTTGGTGAAGTTGTTAACGTAGAGTAATGTTATTTAATGGTAAAGAAAGATTGCTTGAATAATGTAGTTAGCAAGTGCTTATTTCGCCGCTGCCGCTGAGCTGACTGTTATGAATTCGAATCCAATAATTATGGAGCACTACTGTGCATCTTCATGCTCTACCACGGCATTCCCAGGTCAATTTCTAGGTTGGACAAATTGTTATGGAGTTTTTTGGCATAATATTCTGTGTTGCAGTATCAAGTTAGACATCGTCGCCTACAATAAGCGCGCACCCTATTACGTGGGTTCTAAAACATATATGTATGTTAGATGATAGTAAATAATCAATTGTTATGCTTTCTTTATCTTATAGCACAAAAAATATATGTATATGGTAAAATTTATTTTGTAATATAAATTGCCCTTTTATTTTTTAAATCAAACAGTACGCCCCTTAATACGAAGTTATATAACACAAAACATAGACTCATTCATACACTATCCACCCGTATTTCACTTATTTCAATAGATCACCTAGATCAGTTGAAATATGTAGTCACTTTTCTAGACGTTAAGTTGTCATTCGACACATGATTACTATCATGCTCACTCATATTGCAAATTGTACACTAACGTTCTTTATCTGTTGAGTGAGCTCGCTCATCTCAGTGTCTTTAAGTATATAGAAAGCCATCTATGATTTAAATGTTCGCTAATGGGCATAGTTTAAGATGCCGTGCTACTGAGAATTTTCTATTATAAAAATACAATAATACTTTCGTGGTATCGACAGGCAAACATAAACTCCAGCTTTAGCTAAGGGGCAGCACGGTTAAGCTAGTTTCTATAATAAATATAACGCGCGGCTTATTACATATATGTTTTATAGGGTACGGTTATATCTACCTTGACTGTGTGTTTATAACAGATATTATGTACCTACGAAAAAGAGTCTCATTTTTATATCAATCCATGTCGATGTCATGTTTACATCTATAGATTGAGAAAGTTTCACACCTGTATGCTCGAAGGCCTAGAGGTGTATAATATTACAAATACATTTTGTCATACATATTTCAGCTGCAATAGGGGCGAGCCTATTATATGAGGTAGCAATACAAACAAAATGTCCTAACATTTAGACTAAACATCATTCCTAAAATAAGTCCTATATACGCTACGCCAGTTCAATATGTTAAGGCAAATGTTTATTATTTCCAAATTACTCCATTTAAGGCTTTTGGTCCCGCTTAATAGTGGGTGATCTTTTTGTTGTCTATTATGCACAGCTCCAGCTCTATGCTGCTACTAAAATTATTCGACAATTTGCCCGACATGTAAATAAAACCCGAGACCTGCAGTTACCACAGTGGCATTATACCGCCGTCGCGCAGGGAGGCAGTCAAGTTGATTATCCAACAATCATATAAAAGCCTTTTTTATATTACACACAATCCATTTCAACTTGACTTCAATTCAAATTATCGACTCTACCATACGACTTTTAAATAGAACCACTCTATTCTATTACTCTTTATATGTACCGCTATGTGATATATTTTTATTTGTTAGTTGTCCGACGGTTTTAAACCTACAATATCGGGTTCGCCTTTGACTCTTACAAAGCAAATAATTTGAGAGAGGGATCAGGCCTATTATTAACATAAAAGCCGATTTCAGTTGATCTAAACTACAACTCGAAATACGTGATCGAACTTGTTGGGTCGTATAACTTTAAAGACTGATTTAAGCTGCATTTTCCGAGTAGAGAAGGGATTGGGGACAAAATATTCAATTGAGTTTGACATAGACGGTTAAAATTATTGGTATTTTTTTATCCTCATAAGAAAGATGTGTTCATTTTTTACGTATAAATATGATTAATTCCACTAAATGCCTTATATAAATTGGTTGCCTGTGGATTTTATTTTTATACTTCAATTATAACAAACAAGCACGCTACGATTGCTTACAATACCAAGGTATCACTATTGCAGCCTATCCTTTAAAAGAAGGTATCGTCGTCATGCCAAAGCCAAAGATAACATTAGCCTATCCTGGTCCCAAAATCCCGGCGACCACCATCGTAACACACCAGAAGATTGGTCTCTATTGAAGTATTTTCTCAGTCAGGTTATCTTAATTTGAAATAAAATCCTATGAAGACATTCCATTGTTCCCTACATTTTATAATTTATACTTAAGGCCAAGCAATATATGAATAATAATAATATAATGTAACTTATTTTGTGGTTAAAACTGCCTGTACAATTACAAGCAACTGTGTCATACAATAAAATACTTAGGTACCTAAAGTATAATTACATATTTTTTATATTTGTAACAAATTTTCTATGTCTGAATAATTAATAGCAATATTAATAATATTCTATAATATTCTATCACATATTTTGATAGCATCTTGCCCACAGTAACTCATGCAATCTGTTTACTACTGTCGACTGTCAGATAATAGAACATTGTAGCTAATCATAGGAAATTCTATAGCCTGTAACTTGATGTTACATTGTTTTAGAGCTATGGTTAGTACCTTGAGCTATGGGTGAGCATTCGGTAGATATATCCTGCGATAAGAAGAGTTCTTGAGGAGATGGTGTATTGCTAGTATGAGGACTAGAGTTATATTTGTCTCCTGCGCTGGTCGCTGTTAAACATAGTTCAAGGGATGGCAAAACGTGAGTGATAACTATGACATGCATCCATATATACGCTACGATAACTGCTAGGCCACCAGGCAGACTGATATATGATATGATTTTTACCGTAATACAAAAATAAACTAGTTGTACATAAAGAAATAGCATTAGCTAAAGCTTTTTGTGGAATTTTATTAGTTCTCCTTCAAATAAATTGAAATACAATATTTATTGGCTGGTGTTCTGTTGGCATGTGAAGTGGGCGATTGTAAATTTATTAGCCTGTGGGGCCATTGCGTGTTTAAATTAAACTATAAACCTACTATTAGTTATATAATGGTGCAGTGATTTAATAAGTCTCTCCACTATTATTGTTCAAAACGAAATGGATCGAATGCGACCTGAAACATGTGAGGTTCAGAATAGTTTTTCAGACTTAGGCTATACGTATACTTAATTAAGTATACTAGGAACTTCGCTTCGCCGACATTAAGGCGGGTACAAGAGACGTCTTAATTTATTTTTGTGTCTTGTCAGATTGACCCAATAAGCAATACACATCTGAAGAGATTTTGTTATGATACAGACAATAAATCAGCTGTTTCAAAAGTTACCGTAGTGCGTGAAATGCGCTCAACAAATCAATTGAATAATGTTGACTTGCCTGTTACTCTAGAGACTATCTGAGTTCATAATTGTGAACAAAAACTAGCACAACATCATTGTGAAAGAATGACACCTCTAAATTCCAGAGGTACTAAAATCACCTAACTTATTTGGCACAAACTTTGACGTAAACCTCAAGAACAGCTAGAATAACAATTCTTATCACCACCCTCGTACCTAGTGGCTACAATGTAGCGGAGATCGAGTTAATTACAGTTACTTCAGAGGGAATCAGAAATGCAATTAGTTCGGTGCGTGCGTCCCGGTAAGCCGGGCTTTTTACGGCCCACACGAACGAATGGCGCCCATCCCATTTCTAACAAATGTCGTCTCGTTGTCGTTAGGGGTCAGTGTCGTATAAGTTTTTTTACGATCGTCGCATTTGTTTGCAGAGTCAGAAATTGAGGTCCGAGGATTCAAAATTGAAGGAAGTTTTCAATGAAAGTCGTAAAGACAGAATGATATTGTATTAGGATGGCAAATACAAAATCTCATTAGAGAGCTAAATGGTCGAGCTCGTGTTAGTGTGCTAACTTTATGAAGCCACATAAACACGTCGTTTTCCAACTGCTTTGTTCATCCTATGGAAGTTCTAAGTTCTTTGATATTGAATTATCTCTCTGGTAAGATTTGTTGGGATCACTTCTAACACATAAAACTTAAATGTGATACCAAAAGGTAGGTGCAAAATTGCTCTGCATAGGCACTTACGCTTGTCTTTACACCGAAGATAGCTTCGGCGTAAATACAAGCGTAGGTCTATGTGATATAATAAAGATAAAGCGCAAAAACTAATAAAGCGATAAACAATCGATTGAAAAGTACCAAAATTATATTGTACACATTGCTTTATTGATTCACTAGCAGGAGAGAAAATTTATACAACAGTCTGAGTTGGTAAACATGATTTCTTCAATTAGTTGACCTAAAAAGGTTAACACCACAGATACATCGTGCATATTCTATAAATATGGAAAATGTGTTTCAGCTACCGCTATAGAATGGAACCCTGCCTTTGTCTATGTTTGGAGTATGGTCTAGGTAACTTCAAATAAATAGGTACTTTGTACCAACTGGCACTGGGCCAACAGTTGCAATAGTATCACCGAGTTCATTTCCAAGCTTTGTTCTTCCGTACAGTTATAATTTAGTCTTTTTAGGAAGCGTGAAAAATTGTTCAACAAAGAGGCAGTGTGCGGATAAGGGAATTCGAGCCCAGTCCTCGTTGCTAATCCCTGAATTTTATGCACAGTGTGCATTGCACAGCCAATTTCGGGCTCCCGATCCCGCCGGATTTGGAATTGTAAATAAAAACATACAAAATTAGAAATTGTTATTAATTGTATGTAGTGTACGTGTGTAACTATAGGAGATATCAGAGTCTATTTCTCGAGAAATTTAATTCTGATAATTTCGTGACTGTAATATGAGCCGAGAGCCCGGGATCCCAAATTCGAATTCCTAACAGAGTGTTCGTTGCAATACTTCAACCACTAAATAGTTTTGATGACTAGTTATGCACAACATTTGTCTCCAAATATGTACAAAAGCCAAATAAAATGAAATATTCTGATGAATTCAAATTTTAATTAATAATTTTATCCAGTCGATACTAATCTTCCACGCGTGTAGCTAACACAAGATATTCTGAACATGGAACTACTATGAATTGTTTAGAATTAAATTCCCTCATAAACTTTCATTAGCAAATATTTAAAGCAACTATACGCCAAACTTCCTTTGTAATGGGCATTCTAAGTCCAAGTTGGAAATTTTGAAACATATTTCGCGGCGTAACGAGGTCAAACGACTCGAAAGGGATTTGGTTAAAACACAAATGTTTACATGTAAATACGAAGGGATTATTAAACCGCACATTTTTACTACCTCGTTGGACAAGAATAGTTCTTTCTTTTTTCATATTAAATGGCGTCATCGTACGGCCGCCTGGTAAGAAATTAATGTAGCCTGTATGCGCTTACTTCTTTATGTATACTACACGCAAGTTGTCAACGACTCCTTAAGTATTTGTCACTACGCTGCTTGCACAATGGGTATAGTTTTCTGATCGCTTACTGACAGTACCCCAGGCAACAAAAACTGCTATATGGGGCAACGCTACTTATAGCAGTTTTTAACATGAAGTTCTTTGGCAGCAGATTTCTGTAGGGCAAAGGTATTTTTTGTCAGGGTGTTCCAGGTTTAAGTGAGTCGCTTACTCCGCAGTACCATTCCATTGTTTCCAATGCTCTTGGTATGATGAAACAAATTGCGCCCATAGAAACTAGTTTCGGATTTATCGCATATCCCTTGTTTTATTAATATCAAATTTTAGAGGTACTACGTGTTACTTGTGGTGTTACACCGATTATCGCTAGTGTATAAGCATGTGTATACGTTTACTGCAAGTGATAAACGAAGTCTTACCCGTTTTCTTTCAACGAATCGTGCATAATATTTATTACATTTTCCAGAAATTTACTTGAACATAGCGATACACGAACGATACGAAAATATGCGAGCTAAATTCAAGTTATAAGCAGAGAGACGATTTATACTTCCATCACAGAATGCACATTAGTTCTACGCTTCTGTATGACCCTCGGGGATTTATAGGAAAACTGCGATGATATTTTTACGAAGAATAAAGACACCTCATCTAAAATAGGTCAATGATGTGGCTTTCTTGAAGTATTACACTTATGCATGTATGCATTTATCCCTGCTGATAGGGTAAGCAGTGGTGTATGACAGCCACATTTCGTCCTATATGACTATTGCTGACAAGTTGGCTTAGTTTCTGGCTCTGTACTGGGTATTTCTTGACTAATAATATGATACCCGATCTGATTGACACCGAGGCCTTATGCATACTTTTTTTGTTTATTTATCTTAAGGGCCTCGTTGGTATATTTGCACTCATGTGTTCATTAGCTAGATACTCAAAGGGTGTAAACAGGTAATTCTTGACCATGAATCAAGCCTGAAAAATGGCATCCAACCCTTGGTCCAGTTTCTAAAATTTGGAAACTGAAATATAGCTGGCGAACTGTGGGTCTAATACATGTCTGTATAATATATGTATGTATATGAGTATATAATATGTTTTTTGGAATAAACTAATCAGGCTATTCGAGTAATGTCTTACGTAATTCTTCTCAATCACGATAGGGTTGGTTCGTGAAGCTTCCCGTTGCGTATTCATTAGGGAATCGTTGCGACAAATGTCCCGGAATTATGTTTCCGAGATTATTCGCTTACTCAAGAAAACAAGATGTGACACTCTTTATCTGTCGGAGGGAAACATGTCGGCGTTCTGTCGTGATTGTTGATTTCATTATAGCTGAACCATTGCCTTTTGTCACTTGCGTATATTATGGCGTTCTGTTTTCCTATTGTTTGTGTCGTATATATTGTTAATCTTTTAAGTGTTATTTTTTCCTGATTGTTGCTTGTAAATGTATTGCAGCTATTATGTTTGTTTGTTTCTTGTGTTTTTATTTTCTTCTTCTTATATACATAGATACGTCACGTCTCTATATTATTGACTTTGAAGACAGAGGTGTTCTTCATCCACATTTGAGCTGAATTTACAGAATAACAGTTAGAGACTTAGAAAAACTGGACTTGCCGTTCTATTTTACTCTTATTTATGTTATACAGACAGAAACAGGTCAACACCTGTATTAAAATATTGAAACATTTTATGACATTTTAACTAATAAAATCTTTAAATATTTTGCTTCTTATGCTATGTTTTAAGATTCCATGTCTTAGGAAGCCTGTTGTCTACCACCGGGCTAAACATTTTTAAATTGGCTCACAATAATTAAATACCCGATTTAAATTGCTAATAATACTTTGTATTTGTGACCGACAACTATGTACAATAGTTCTTTAGCAGATAGGTAAAAAAACTAGGCTCAAAGTTGGTTAAAAGTTGGCCTCAATCATAAGCCAAGCAAATTCCATGGACTCTCCAAAGCAAATAAATTTAAGAGAATAATTATTTCTTAAATATTTGAACGTTATTAAAATAATTCTTATTTCTCATAATATCGCATGTTTTCTGTCATTTCACAATCAATGAGAAACTTAACGAGTCAATTAAATCGATTGGAAGCCTCAACCTTTTCATCCAACAACCTTTTTAGGGTTCCATAGCTACATTATTAAGCGCAACCTGAATAATTCTGACCCGTCCAAAGATAACCCTAATTTCATGGGTGAATCGGCAAGCTTGACCGAGTCTCTTCTATAAACGTGTTCCGCTAAATAGTCTTTTAATTTTATCACAAACGTCTCTGTGCGTGTGTGTGCGTGTGCGTGTGTATATATGTGTGTGTGTACACAACGTGTAGCAGTAATATGTAGTATTCTTTTTTACTTGCTGGTAGAAAAATTATTTGTTTTTACTGTATATACAAATTACAGGTATTTTGTTTACATTTCATGACCTTTCATATCAACAAGAAAGTACTTACGCTATATACACCTTTATGTATTTAATGTTCCATACAATTTTGTGCATTTACCCTTGGTCTCAGGATCTACTTAATAACAAATCTAAAAATGACCATTCTCTACTATTACACGTCGTATAATTAGTTTTAAAAACATATATTTCACTGGCTTTTGCCCGCGGCTTCGCTCGCGTAAATATAGGTTAGGTTGACACCCTAATGACCTAGCAGTATGACATATACTTTACGATCTTTTCTCATACTATTCTCTACCAAATATACATAAAAATTTCATAAATATTGGTCGGACTGTCTCGGAGGAGTACGACCACAAACACTGTGACATGGGATTCATATATATATACATTTATCATGTTTTAAAGCAAATATTGAACTATTATATATAAGCTTCATTTTCTTATGAAAATATTGAACATTATACGGCTTATGTTTCTGACATGTGAAAACAAAGGTATTGTAATAGAACGATTCATCAAAACTTTCCAAATGTTCGTCGAGATTGTGTTCAGTGTACATTTCAGAACAGAATAGAAGCCATTACGATAATTCATCAAATTTGAATGCGTCAGCAGTTTTGAAATGTTTGCACTTGAGGTGCATCTTTTTTATTTGGTTGGGTTTGATTTAATCTCGTTTTGTCTGTGGCTAATGGGTTTTAGAATATAAAATATTTCATATGGCGAACTTTTGTTTGCTTTGGTATGATTCATAAGAAAATATGTTTAAGGTTTGATAGGTGTAATGACTTTTCCATGACGTTAATCTTAATAGGTACATTTTGAAGTTTGTTGGGAAACAATCAAAACCATGAGGGAAAATATTATAAATGTTATTGTATGGCTGCGCTATTTTTATATATACATACATGCATTAATTTAATACTCGTTCGATGTGTTTTATGTAATGTAGATGACACGTATTGTTCTCTACTGACCACATATCCAAACAAAGAAACTGGTTACTATTTGCTACTGAAATCATTTTCTACCAAAATAAGTCAATAACTCCACCCTATTCTGATTCAAATCGGGAATCTTAAGATCTCAATCCACCAGCCAACGAGGCAGTTATTGATGACAATGTCCATAAAAGTGCTTGGGGCTTTGTCATATTGTTGGAACGATTTGGTAATACAATAATAACTAAAATAATATACATATATAAAACTAATATATGATAAATAAAGATTTAAAATTTACAATTATCATAAACGTCATTTAACTAAGACGATGCAATATCACAATTGCACAACTGAAAAAAACATGCAAAAAAAAAACAATCAATATAATATTTACGTGAAATGCCGATTTTACAAAAGGAATAGTTGTCACTGGGATAGATTAATTCCAAGTGTAAATTTATATGAACCGTTAAACTCTACAGTATGTCTAGGAAACAGATCCCATATAATATACTATAATCGTTGAACAGACTTTAATGCCCAATACGTACTCTATTTTTAAAAATACACGCGCAATTCATCACATTAAAAATATGAAGGCACCTTACCTTAAACATGATAATATATTTTTCAACCCGTTACGATGTATGTACCTCTATCACACAATATTTGTTCGTGGCAAAATGTTTAACCCCTTTGTTTGGCAACGAAACTATTTATCGTGCGGCGCTCTCGATCGCCCCAATATATCTAAACTCCTAAGTACTTCCACTCAAATATTTCCTGTTCTCCAATTTATTGCGCTAAGCAATCGTTTGTATCAATTTGTTAAGGAAGGAATTTAGGAATTGAATTATGAGCTGTCGAGAAGGAAAAAATATTGGTATGCTTCGGATGTAAGTAAACTAATTATTTGTTGATCAAATAAAATAGGCACAAAGTGTGACCCTTGTGGCATTCCAATGTGACCTTATTTCATTATTAGGTCATTTTAGACCTTAAAATATGCTAAAGGTATTTATTTCAGCTTAGATCATAAAATGGAACTGTTAAATGTTATCAAAACCATTATAAAGATCATCTATATAGTCTTAGTATGATTTCTTCTTTATTTTATTTAGTACATAGTTGACCAATGTATCAAAAAGCCTTTGTTTCGACATAATGATCTGACATGATTTTGACCAGTCGACAAATGCTATTGAGTGCATCATTCGATTCGATTCGATCAGATGTCGTAATATCTTAAACACGAAGCTAGTAAGAGATCTTTAAGACATGATAACAAGGGTAAGAGTTCACTTGCAGAAATTCTAATAGTACTACTCCAGATTATTAAGTCGCTGCAAGGTTTGTTGTACTTTTCTATCCATATAATTATTACGTTTATTATAAACGCCTAGTTGGTTTAACAAGTAACTAACTAAAAATTAAAAAAGTAATAAAAAAAAAATACAAAAAATTTGTAAAGTTTAATAGTAGTAGTAATGTAACAATTTTCAAAATTTTGTAATAAAGTGTCAAATAAACAACGCGATAAAATCCGTATATAGCAGTTTAATTTCAATGAATACTGTTCGCGTAAATAGAAGACGATATTAAGTAACTAACAGTTATAGCAGTCATGTAGGTACTCATACAAAATATTATTCAACATCGTTGTCAGTGTTCATATGTCTGTCATAACAAAGGCAAGCTTTCGACCTACCTTTGAAATTCACAGTTAGTACCTCCGCCGGGTGTAAGCTGAGCTTTAAATAAAATAATCATAACGGATGACTGGCGAATGTGAGTGGACGTCTGTTGTATTACTTGTGTCTCTGTTCTATCGAATATGATCATCATTTTTGATAGCAGTCATTTATCTTGAGGCTGATTTTTAGATTATTAGTTTCCTGTACTTTATTTTAATACTAAATTCACTACTTTGGTAGGTCTCGCTTATAAAATCTGTCTATATCATTGATCAAATAAATCGACCTCTGAAGTGATATTTTGAGATAAAAGTAAAGAATGTATCACTGTATGACTTCTTCTAATGTCAACATGTTTTTCTAAGACTTGTCTTAGAATTAAACAATACAAATCGCATACATTGAGACATTAGTAAAACCAAATATTTAAAGTTTTGATTGTGATGTTTCAAATGCATAATGTTTGATAGATTTAGATTTATTCATCCTAACAGTTAACTTGTTGCATGTTATTTATTTTGTTATAGAGAGTGTTAAACCACTTTATTTGATTTGTCAATTCAAATATATTATTACGCAAATTAGCAAAACATCGAAATGTACGGTGTCCGAATATGCCTTTGTTGTCAGTACTTAATCACTCGACCGTAGATTCAAAACCTAATAAACTTTGTAATGTTTAACAACTGACTGATCAAATTGTTCTCCTAATTTTAAATTACAATATAAATGTTAATTTACACATGATTAACTTTAGCCCGCGGCTTCACTACGGAACAGTACTTTTCAGTAATGAAACTTTATGTTCTTTTCTATACCCCTGACAACGTGTATGCGAAATTTCGTGATCGGTAGAATGGTAAAGGCGCAAAAACGTAACAAACAAACTCAAATTCGCATTCATAATATTCGTAAGGATGACAAGCGATGCAATTCCAATAAAAATGTTACGTATTCCGTGCCGAGTTGAGTATTAAGGATACGTTTTATAAGTAGCATAATAATGTTAGTTCTGATGTGAAATCTCTTATTTCTGATCACAGGTTGGTCTAGACATCCATATGGCTTATACGTTTTTATTGTGAGAATAGGACGCCGCATGTAAGGATCTAAGCCAGAGACCAACTCGCTCCTTATCTGCAGTCTGGCAGAATTCTGATGCTTTCCGTAACCTTAGCGAAAATTTTCAGATAGACGGGTATCAAAATATGTACTTTCTTAAATGTTAAGGAAATTAAATGATATTTATAATATTCAAATCTTATTGCAAATTAAAAGAAACGTCTCAATTTCAAAATAAAAGCTACTAACCCGGTAATCAGACGATTCCTTCAGTGGGCCATAGTTAACATGCCACCACTTACTACTTGCCGTCTTTTATTGCACCAGCTTCACATAAATGCTCTTAAGTTAGCCTGTAAAATGTATAGTCCAGCAAAATGATAATCCAGTCAGCATTTGAACAACTGCCGAAGACCTTAGCAGATTACGGAACGTATACAGCTACATACTTAATATAATGCTAGTTGACATGTCTTATTCGCGACAAAGTATTTAAAAAGTAATAAATACCTATTGATTGCACGACGTTTCGACAGACTTGCATCGATCGTTGTCATGGGTTGACTGGTGTGAGCTTAGCGGCGCCTTCGTGAAGTGCGGGTTTCGGCACCTACCCTCACTTGGTCGTTATTATTTATATTAGCAGTGCTGGTAATTCGGCACACAACACTAAAGACGCCTACAAAATGACGACCTAAGTCACTGCGGTGACGTTTACATTTGCTGATGATTGTATTCCAAGGTGTAGACAAACGGTACCCATCCACCCGCTTTATTGTATACAGATACATTTCCTTACCTGAATAACATTATTCAAGCAGTAAGTTGGTAGATTTTCATCCACCTTACCCGTTGTGGGTATTGCAGGATTGTTTTGTGCATTTGTTGGTCGAGTAGCCACCAGAACGGTATACCTTAACTGGATTAAATGGCGTTTGTTGATACAACTAGTCTGTCAGTTAAGCGTGCATCCCGCTTGATGTTAAGTAATACCGTAGCCTATAATTGATCATAATAGTATCTTATCCAGAGGTATAGGTCGCGTGTTGCCGGCCCTAAGAAAAATTAATTAAAGATAACATAGTAGGAGGGGAAGGTTAAAGTAAGAAATAAGTAATCATCCAAATTATTCTAAAGTTTTAGTGATTCGAATGTATGCCAAAAGTATTACATTTTAATGCAGTCTAATAATTTATTAGTAGAGGTCTTTAAGTTCCCAAAGGTTAACTCTAAGCTTCCAATGATAACCATCTAATAATGTAATCAACACGTCTACCAGCAACAAAATGAATATTACCAATCTGTCTTGAATATTCGATTGTCTCAAACATCAATCGATAAATTAATAATCGAAAATAATAGAGTTGAAAAAACAACGCGGTCAGCGCATAAACCGATATTAGAATACGCGATCGTAGAATGTTCTAATCACAGAACATATTATGGTTTTAATAATGTGATATTCTTTTCGGTGTTTGTTCGCCCATCGCTTGGATACACATCGCCTGAGAGTACAGGCACACAGAGTACTTAGCACAATATTTGTGAGTTCATTTACCGCATTTTAAAACACTTATATTACCTTTATTTAGCGTCTTTTAAAAGCAGTAACGGGTTTTGTGCGCACATTACAATTTACGAGTACCTATTTACTGTCTCAAAATTTAAAAGACAGCCGGTAAGCAGTTTTTTGAAACGAACATTAATATTATATTCACAATTGAACTCTTATATAAATTGAAATAATGCAATCTGCTTTGATTTCGTTTTTGTTTGTGTACTAAATAGATTTTAACTAAATATTGTGTTCTATTTACGCGAATATTATTCATTGAAATTAAACTGCTATATATGCTATGTGTGAACATGTGCAACAGGGGACCAACCACTACCTGAGATTTGACAAACCACAGATTCTCGCTAAAGAACACCGATTCCTACCAAGGATGCTTCGCGAGGCTATTGAAATCAAAAAACATCCTAATTTTAATAGAGAAGATGGTTGGAATGTACCACCAGCTTGGGATCCAGTAATAAAAATAGTCAAACCCAAGAAGAAGCAAACCACAGCTAGACTTCATGATACTTTGAGCTCATTCTGCGTAAATAGAAACACCAATGATTAAATTATGTTCGGGTACTTTGAAATAACTACACTGGAACATTGAGACAACTGCCATCTTAGTCTCCCCGTGACCATGGCTGCTGAAAAGCAACCGAAACGTCGGGGAAAATGTAAAAATAAATTAAATCTAAATAGTTTAATAATAATTTAATTAGCTTAAAAATTAGTAAAGTTTAAAAGTAGTAGTAGTGTAACAATTTTCAAAATTTTGTAATAAAGTGTCAAATAAACAACGCGATAAAATCCGTATATAGCAGTTTAATTTCAATAAATATTGTGATTGTAATATTATTACATATTTACGTAAAATGAATTTTATAATGTGTTATGAGTTTCGTATTTCAATTATTATTCAATAAATTATATTATTTTATTCATCTTTATTACTTGTTTATTTTGCAATATAGATTCATAAAATATTACGTTCTAATATTTTTTTATGTTATGTAAAAGTTTCTAAAGACACACGTTAACCGTAGAATGCATTTGGACAGCACTTAGCACCCGGATGAACCACGTTCTATGATAACACAGGAAATCCTGATGGATTTACGCGAGCAAAGCTGCCAGCGCCATAATATGAATTCGTAAATATTTTACAAATTTGCAGGCAGTCTAGTTTTTAGACGGAGAATTCCTGTCAATATCTTGGTGATCCAATTAAATAAGTATCTTAATACATCGTCGTTTCTTACATAAATATATGTACAAAGGTCTAAAATAAGCCAAGGTATCTGAGGTTTTGCACATTACGTTGTATAATTGACATAGTTCCTCTTAGAACGACGGTCTCTTCTTGGCCCATCGAATCAGCATTGACAATGCCGCCAGCTTTCTGGACACGTTACAAGTTGAAAGCGATGTTGGCGAATTTTACGAACCCTAAACCAGTTTTGTAAATATTTAGTTATTTATAGTATTTGTATTTAAATACGCATAAGTGGCATACTGGTTTACGTGGTCGCCTCAGCACTGCTGTCGAGTTTTGGAATAGTATGTTTTATCCCCACACGAAAAAAATGTGTAATCCTCGAATAGTTGTTTCAAGTCTTGGTGTTTTTGTGTCCATTGATTGAATATTTATAAAGTCCTTTTCTCCACAAGAATTAATACTAGTGCGGTAATCGACTTTTTAAAATAAAATATTAGTCAATTTCAATACCCACCATCGATAAACTGATATCTTCACTGAAACAACATCTTCATAGAGAAGCTTTCATATTGCGTCAGTCAGCCAACTCATCCAGAACAATGAAGAGTTACGGCCAGTGTTGTTACCAACACTTTCTTATAAGAATATATTGCTTACGTCCCGAACTTTCTCGTCGGGTTTGAAATGCCAGTGATACGATTCCGAGAACTTTGTAATAGCTGCGAGATATTTTGTGCAAAACAATGCGTGTTGAATGTCTTACTTATTGTTCTTCTGGAGTCTATTGTTGCGTTATAAATATTTACAATGTCGTACTATTTATAAATGGCTAATTACTTATTAATCAAATTACGGTCAATTGTAATAAATCAACACTTTCAATAAAATTTAAATCAATCGATGACTGCACGACATCTGTCTTTATAAGTACGTACGGTTATGCCCGGTCCTCTCTATGCCTAACGCTTACCAGACTCGACTTTCACCTTACTCAGCACTTTTGGACCATAGCAACCATATTCTCATACCTAGGAACCATCCAAGGAACCTGCCAGACCCAGTCTCTGTCCGATCTCCGAGCTGTTCACTTCTTTGTTATTTTCAATTTCTTTAATTCATATAATTCTATTTTCAAGGACAAACAAAATCTTTTTATTAAAATCTAAATTCGGTCAGAGCGCGTAATAGTACGTAATCTTTTGTACGCACTTCACGTCAATCACATACACTAGATTGAAAGCCGTTTTGACAATTATATGGCTGGAGGTCTAGCTTAAAATCTAGTTCATGTTTTATTTTGATATTGCCTACAAGTCCAGTATTATGTGTGTAGATAAACTTCTTCCAGGTCTACAAGGTAAAAAGGTACCTACTTCCAAATTCCATGCATAAAAATACGCGGGCTAGTACCTATATAAGAAAATGCGTATAGAACTGATAAGTTTCCATGTAAATATAACTGATGTAATATGTAGCACAGCTGCAAAGGTATACGGTCAGAATTCATTTTAACTACTTAATGAGAAATCTTGACTCTCAAGTTGCGATCGAAAGATCGTGTGTGACCATTGCACCACCACGTGAACTTACTCCTAACACATATGTGTATTATGAATTCCTTTAGGCATTCTCAGCCAATATTATACAATCATAGAGATCTACGCCGTTATTGTCCTGTACATCAGAGTGCCTAGTACGAGTTTGTTTGATGTTAACGCGATCGACACGTTTATGACGTGGTGCGCTCCGATTGACCCGCTCCAAGCTATTGAACAATCAGAGAGCCACACGCGGTAACATTTCGATTGCGTTAACGTAAAAACAACTCTCACTAGGCACCCAGACCAAATACTATTTACATTTGTGGCGCGATGGCTGTACTTTGTTAAATAAATAAATAAGCTCGGTGAATAGAATAAAAAAAACAACGACCTCACTAGCAGCCTAGTTGAGGTTGCTTCTTTTTCATTATTTACTACCTTTTGCCCGCGGCTTTGCTCGCGTATAGGTAGGCTAGAGTATACTAGACGCGGTACTTCAAAAAAATATAGCTTAAGTTACTCGATGATAATATAGCTTTGTAACAGTGAAGGAATTTTAACATCGGTTGTGTAGTTTTTGAGTGAAATCCTTACAAACATAAAAATCTTTCCTCTTTTTGGTGTAAGCTAAGTATAGAGAAACCAAGCTAAATGCTTTTTTATCATTCTCATTTCGTTCAAAGAGAAATCTTCGATGGGAGATCCATCAACCAACCACTACATCAAACTTAAAAGATGTTGAATTTATCCGTAACATTATTAACTAAAATAGCGATGACATCAAATCACTGTAAACTTAACACACAAGCCAAGAGGCTAACCTCAATTCGATTTTGATTGAGACAAACACATTTGGCGCAACTTCACTCAAAGCCAGATGTTCAAGTCGTTTGCACATAAACAATTCTACAACAACGAAACTAAGACACTCGGGTAGTTTATATCGCTTGCAGGTGAAATACATTGGTGACCTAACGCTATTATATGACGATCAATATGTCGTTTCTTTGATATAGTACACATTCACAATTTAATAGTGTGTGAAGAGTAACAGGTAGCTGACCGCTCATTGAACTAAGTAACTCATTTTTCATGGTAATCACTAACCTTACCCTCAAGTTTATTTAGGGCTAAACCTAAACCAATATGGGATAATACATAGATTCCTATTATATCCCTGAAGGGGTTGGGAGAGATGTACTAAGTACACTCGCCCTTACTTATTATCCAGCTGTTATTGTTAGTCGAGCCAATTGCCATCTAGCTGACACATTTCTAGATTTCGTGCTGTTACTTAGAAATCCATTAAGAAATATTCAATAATACTTTGCCCGCTTTGTACCTTGTTTTTTTTTATACAACTAAGGTGGCAAAACAAGCATACGGCCAACCTGATGGTAAGTGGTCACTGTAGGCTATGGACGCCTGCAACACCAGAGGCATCACTTGCACGTTGCCAACCCTTTAGGTAAGGAAGAAGAGAAATGTAAGTGGGAAGGTCCTTTTCCCGGGTAGAGGGAAAGAGGGTGATAAGGCCACCGCCACTCTCACTCACCAAAAAAAAACACTACAGTAGGAATACTGCTATTTCACGTCGATATTCTGTGAGATCATTCATGCTGAAATCAGCGAGGCTCTACTGCTCAAACAGAATTTTACTCTTTTAACTTCATTTAAATGCATCTCTAAAATGCGGCTTGCCTTATTGAAATGTTCAAGCTAAAATATATAATAGTTTATTATATTCAATCCAGCACTGATATGCCTTTGATGTGCTTCGGTGAGTTTATAGACCAAGTGTGTGTATGGTGTGTGTTCACTAATAGATGGTGAATAACGGCTTCGTATTATATAGAACTTCAACTATAGCTGGCGAAATATGGGTTTCATACACCTCTTCCTAAAACAGGTATATAGGCTTCAAATTAAGTTTATTTGAAAATATCAATAACAAGCCTAAATGGCGGGCAAAAAATCTCTTCCAACTTTATTTACGCATAAAACAAAAAAACTGGGTCCAATTTGCCAGAGTCAAATGTCTGCTACATTTTTATTGAAACGGTGGCCCAATTATTGAGCCACATATTGCATGTTTTAGTTCTGTACCCACTTTGCACGCGATAGTCATTAGGTGTACATTTACGTGGCCCAATACCAGTGCAGTCAAGTTGAGTTTATTTTTTGTTCTGGCAGTGGTTATAAAGTGATTATCCAAGTTCTGATAAAGTTTATTGATAATATTAGTTCTGTTTGTAAATTGTACTATTTTTCTTTTTTTATACAACTAAATTGGAAAATAAGCGTACGGCCCACCTGATAGTAAGTAGTCACCGTAGTCTATGGACGCCTGCAACACCAGAGGCATCACTTGCGCGTTGCCGACCCTGTAAAATGTGTCCTATTCCACCAACCTTTTTTAGGACAAGCTTTATATATTTTTAATGTCAACTCGCCCATCTCTCAATATTTATAATCTATACTAATATTATAAAGCTGACGAGTTTGTTTGTTTGTTTGTCTGAACGCGCTAATCTCAGGAACTACTGGTTCGATTTGAAAAAATATTTTAGTGTTAGATAGCCTATTTATCGAGGAAGGCTATAGGCTATATAACATCACGCTACAAACCACGGGGTCAGCGCAGTAACGATAAACGCGGGTGAAATCGCGGGTGCATCTAGTCACTTATAAAATACGCAGTATCGAAGACCTAAGCTGAGTAAATGAAGGTGTAATGCAACATTGCTGAAGCATGAAGAGTTTGTTTCTTTGTTTATTTGATTGAACGCGTTAATCTCAGGAACTACAGGTTCAAATTGAAAATTATTTCAGTGTTGGATAACCAATTTATCGAGGAAGGCTATAAGCTATATAACATCACGCTACAACCTATAGGAGTGGAGCATCAATGGAAAATGTTGCCAAAACGGGGTAAATTCTCTTATGTGAAGCAGACGAAGTTGCGTGGGTCAGCTAGTGGCTGTATAACGGAGAAATGTACAAACTGGGAATACCTATACTTGAAACATTACTTATGGATCACAAAATAATTTATTATACAGAAATTATAACTACATGGTGTAGTGGTCGCCTCACTAGTGCCACTGCTCCGAGTGGTGTTGTATCGTCGATCCCCACAAAAAACAAAAACTGTGTGATCTACGAATTCCAAGTCTAGCTGTTCTCTTAAATGGTTGGAATAACCCCCTTCTATGCGCGCTGGCAGACTTTACACATGTTTATCAACTTTATAGGGAACTCTTAGATGTATGTCTAGAAGTTCTTCAAGTTCTATACATTTCTTACGTTGTTAACCTTCACCTTAAATGTGTATATAATTATCTAAATATATCTGCTATAGATATATTACACATACATAATTTTGACTTGTCAAAGTCGCTTACCGTATGGTTGAATTTAATTATTTTTATTTATGAGCTTTATAACTTACAGCTGAATCCAACCTGCATATAAAACTTTTAATACGATAATTTATTAATTAATACTTTGGGAACATTTATTAATTATTCTATTTGGGCCTTTAAATAAATCAGTTTTAGATATTTTAATCCCTAAAACCATTCATAATACATGAGTCCCTTGCGATTTTTTCTTATCAATAGCCTTTGCAACGTTTAGGATAATTGCATTAACATATTTTCTTTCAAATTCAGTGTGTAAAAAGCGTTCACTGTAAAGATTATTACTACTATTATAAAAGTAAACCTATTTGTATGTATGTTACCCACTCAAGAACAAACCGAAGAACAAATTTAAATGAAATGCGGTGCATACATATATAAACCGTATTTTGATAAAAACACATTTTTTGTCGGTATGGTCTTTCCATGGGATAGTATTTTAATTGTTGGTTCATCAATAGATGGCGCTGTCAAAAATTTCGACACAGTTCTATGCCTAAAACCGTCGAAATTTTTGGACAGCGTAGCTTCACCTTCGGGTGAAGTCGTCCAAACACAATAAAATATTTCTATTAAGTACATACGTAGATTCATCAATAAGGCTGTATTACATACCTACCTACACATTACGCCAGTTTTGTTTGAGTTCCATGTAATGGGGTAGGAGCCTTTTGCAGTCTACCAGGTGTATCAACAGATTACGTGCTTTTATTTAGAATTTATTACTTATTAAAATACCTAAAAACACTCAGCACGAAAATTGAACCGGCACCGATAAGACAGCGCTCGCACTAAAGATATTCTCTACGTGACGAACAACTTCACAAAATTAAAACAACTATTTATGAATTACTCTAATATTTGTCTCATACTCATGAAACTTGACGCACTTGTAATAATGAAGTGACTACTGAAACCACTGTGCCATCCGTGCAATTAAATAAACACATTACACACAAAGTTAGGTCACGGAGCTAAAGAGACAGTTAAAAAAATAAGAGGTCATAAAAATGTTTACAACTAAAAGTACGCTAAATTACAACAACGATAAAACCACTTATCAGAAACATAAAAGAACTAAATCTAAAGCGTTCAGGTAAATACAAGCTGATGGAGATTTAATAAAACGTTTCGTATGTAATGAACCGTAAAATAGAGTTCCTTCCAGAGATTAGTCCCTTTTGTCGTGTGGCGGCGGCACAGCCCAGGAAATCACTAGGAAATTGCCCAGCACTCGCCCCTAGCGGAGGACTTGCTGATACGAACAGTTATAATATCCTGGAAGCATATAGCTTTGACTTTTTTTCTGCCTTTTTGCGTAGGCTACTTGTGTGTTTTACTCGATGTTATGTTGGAAAAGGTTTCGTGTATTTGGTATTTATTTCTGGAGGGAATACTTTATAAGTATACAATAGAAATCCTTATGAAAAATAATGAGCATTGGTTTGTATGGTTTAAAGTAGAGTTACAATACAATACAATACAAATAACTTTATTTGTTCTCTCACACAATTTTACAAAAACAAGACAATAGTAGGTATCTAGTTACATATTATTCATAATATAGTACAATCTGTGTGAGGGACTGGTGTCTGTACTAGGAGACCTGTATTACAGATTACCAGCCTCTCCGGACTCTGAATAGGTGGAGCGTGTATTGAGTGAAACTAGTACGTTTTAGTTAACATTAAGCAGTGAGAGTGCGTGTGTGTGTGTGTGTGTGTGTGTGTGTGTGTGTGTGTGTGTGTGTGTGTGTGTGTGTGTGTGTGTGTGTGTGTGTGTGTGTCTGTGTGTGTGTGTGTATGTGTGTGTGCGTAAGTGTGTGTATATTTGTGAGTTTTTGTGTGTATGTGTGTGTTAGTGTAAATGTGTGTGTTCATGCCTGTATGTGTGTCATTGTGTGTGTAATAGGTAGTAGTTTTTAGGTGTTGGTTAGTTAACCCTACGACCTATGGTCTTGGGATCAGAAATGTTAAAGAATAGCAGATCCGTTAACATTGTGTTGTATACATATGAGTAATTGAGATAAAAATGTAAAAAAAATTAAAGTTTTGGTTAAGAGGGAATAAGTAGAAGCTGTTCTGTTTCTTCATAGCTTAGGGATTTTAGCCACGATGAGACAGTCTTCTTGAAATTCTACTTTGTAAGTTGGTAGATAGAAAGTTTAACATTTATTTTATTGTACAGATATCCCCTATGAAACTAAAGAACTTGCCAGAAAAAGCTGTGGACCATTGATCAGTATTTTGGCTTCTTCGTTAATCTCCTTGTATTTGATTTGTTATACGCTTTTCAATAGAGAACAAGAGTTCAGTTTTATAAACAGTAGCTTGGAGACTGAAGCTGTACTTGAGGGTACACTTATTAAATCAGGTTTTAATAAAGCTGCCAGAATATAGGTGTAATAGGTGTATATTTCAAATATACTCAGAATTGTTTCCGTGTGTACTACACTCATACAAAGTTACGTTCTTTCAAATTTGTGCACTATTTCTAAAGAGTAAAATCAATGATTATTTATTTATTAGTGTGAACATACATAAACAACAACCAAATACATACGTCACCGTTTCTTTTAAAAAGATTTTCATGCTTTGGGTATGTGCAGCAAGTGCGAGCGTTTTAACAGAATCAATAAATAGTATCCATATATATGGAAACCTATCCAGTAGCAACGATACTAATGACTTTTTTATAATCAATACAATTATATTTTACTTTTGTTACCATCTAAATTATATTACAAATATAATTTAGAAGGTAATACATAAGTAAAATTTATGTGTCAGTAAAGGAACGATATATTTTCG
This sequence comes from Catocala fraxini, assembly GCA_930367265.1. Taxonomy (NCBI): domain Eukaryota; kingdom Metazoa; phylum Arthropoda; class Insecta; order Lepidoptera; family Erebidae; genus Catocala; species Catocala fraxini. The sequence goes on along the minus strand of OV884027.1, from coordinate 22,768,713 downwards.
CCAAACTTACAATAATCTTTACCTTGCATTGTATTTTAAGGAAAGTTTTTTATCTAGGCATAAATATAATATATGTATCAAATAATATGAAATTCAGGTTTTCACGACAATATTTGAAAAACCAGATGAATTTTCTTATTATCGACGCTATAACGTTTCAAACGCAAACTTCATAATATGTACACCAATATCTTAAACGTAATAAATGCAGTACATCTGTAAAAGCCATAAATTTAAGCTTACTTACAATACATCATAGTTTAAAACAATGTCAACCACATACCAGCGAAGTTTAATCAAAGAAAGTGGTTCACAAATAAATATCATATATCATATTTTATTTCTCAAGATCTTTTCTCCTGAACACCCTTTAGTTGACCGCGTGGCTTCAGATTTTAAGTGAAAACGTCGAAAGTAGAACAAGTTTTCCCTTAAGGCTTTTAAGGCTTTAAAAGAGCCCATAGGACAACGAGATCAAAAGAAAATGTGCAGCTTTACTATGCAAAGATGATGCGCTATTGGTGTCTATTATTTTGTAAAGATTATAGCGGTGATTAAAAGTTGTTCTTAAACATTTTAGATATTTGGTACTTCGATTTTGTTGTGTGGAGCATGCAGTTTTTATTATATTAGCTACTGGAATTAAATGTTTTCTAGAGGATCTAAGAATATTTAAATGTTTTATTGAAGGCGATGTTACGATAGCTCAGCGATAGTTAAGTGGGGAGACCAACAGACTGCAATGCAGAGGGTCTCGGGTTCGAACCCACGTCGCACACCTCAGACTTTCGGGAGTTATATGACTTTTCGAAATTATGTGCGTATTGATTGACAATTTTCGCCTGCTCCATGCCTCAGAGAGCACGTTAAGCCGTCGGTCCCGGCTGCCATGAACATCTATGGCAGTCGTTATTGGGAAGTCAGTACCCTCTTATGTCCTGACACTGGTCTAGCCTTAGGGTATCGTTAGCCTTTGGGTTGCGGAGGTCAGGTGGCAGCCGCTCCGTGTAAAAACTGATATCCAGTTAAATCCAGTTAGACTAGAAAAGCCGACCCCAAGTGACTTGGGAATAATAAAGGCTAAGGGAGAAGAAGATACTAAGCGATGTAAAAAGTAAAATTACTAAAATAACACTCAAATGCATAATTTGGAATGGTGATCAATGTGCATTAGAAACAAAAATTTAAATTTTATATTATTGGTGTCTTTATTATAGACATATAGATAGCAGCGATAGCCCAGTGGGTCTTGATTTCGATCCCAGGGCGCGCATCTCTGACCTTTTCGTAGTTATGTATGTATTAAATAGCTCATCATCGCTCGCTTTAACGGTGAAGGAAAACATCGTGGGGAAACCTGCATGTCTCAGAGTTCTCCATAAAGTTCTCAAAGATATGTGAAATCTGCCAACCCGCACGGGGCCAGCGTGGTGGACTATGTCCTAACCTGACCGAGAAGAGGCCCGTGCCCAGCACAGGGATAGTTTAATAGAGAGCTGCTATCATTACAATTATAGACAACTAGCTTTTTCTTTTAGAGGAAAATGACCTTTTCTTAACATGTATGCACGTCATGTTGATCGCTTGAGTGGATAATGTGTGAAAGCGTAACAAACAAATAAACTAATATTCGCATTTAGTATTAGTTAGGATTACTGGTGTGCTGACTGTATAACGCCTCCATAAATGCCCGGAAATCTTATCCGTACCGTACCGTAGAAAAGCATAACACAAACTTGTTTGTGAGATCTTCTTTAGGGTGTAGATCTAGTCATCCAGATGGTTTCCATTAGTTTGAGCAAAATATATCACTGTTGCTAATCACTCATGAGTATGAACTAAATAAAAAACTAAATAAATTTTATGCATGGTTATATCGTACATAGTCTTATGGTTATATGCTTGTAGAGATAGGCTAATGTCTATTACACCCACGTTTTACTTTCTGTAGTTTTAGGTCCCTTGGATTCGGAGTTAGTCTATTGCCGTCTACCAGGCATATTTTCAGACCCTGTGCCGCTGCTAAGCTTTTCGAAACAGAAACGCTAATGGCATATGTGGAGTCAAACACAAAACCTCATACACATCATTCGAATAGACTATATGCGTATTAAATAGTTACATATCGTTCGTTTTTACGGTAAAGGGAAAGATCGTCAGATAGCCTGCATATCTCAGAAGGCCATAATGTTCTCGAAGATGTGTGGAGTCTGCCAACCCGCACTGCGCCAATGCGGTTGATTATGCTATGCTGAGGAATCCTCTTCTCAAAGAGGGCCCATACCCAGCAGTAGAGTAGTTTATAAGCAGTGCTGCAATTATATATTCTACTAGTTTTGCTCGCGGCTTCGCTTGCTTAAAAGTTAGGTGTAACAGTACTGTTTAAATAAATATAATATAGCCTTTGTTATTCGGTGATAATATTCGGCTTTCTTATGGTGAAATAATTTTTAAAGTCGGTTGAGTAGTTATTGATTTAAATCGTTACAAACAAAAAATCTATTGTTTTCTTAATATACATAATATATTCTATATTCGACTCTTACTTTATCATAAAAGAGAGAACAAGCGAGAATACTAAATCTGTAGCACTACATCATGCAGCCAATTTAAATCTGTTAGGTAAGTATTAAAGTTTCTAACAACGATACAAGCTCAGAACGTTGCTTGGCAATATATGCGCTGCTACATAAATACATTGGACTATACACTATAAAGCTTTTACGAAAACTAACCGCCAAACTGGTGGAGCCATTAAAACTAAGTTCAAACCGACTTTCATTCGATGTCATCCAATTTTAGTTGTGAAAGTTTTACCGACATACATAACAATTATTAGATGGAGGACTCGCAAAGAGATCCCAAGTATCCTATTATTTCTCAACGGTACTTTGGATTGTTTGCTCTAGAAGAGAGTATAGTACTTTTGAATTTTAACGGAATTAAAAAAAAGGAGTTGCCATTATTTTAAAATTTTTATTTCTATTTAATACATTTTTGTGTAGTTGAATGTACATATTTAAATAATAGTTGGATATATTAAAAGGCTTTTACTGCTCTAGCATGACAGACTATGATATAATTCTTCTTAGTGAAATAATATATTTTACATTACACGTTAATAATTAATTTAAGATAATAACATTTTGGTCAGGGACTGTGTAGAAAATATTGTAGTGCACAGATGTGTGTGTACAAATGAAAATTGTTGTTATTTAACAGAATAGCAATTCGACACGGCTGAAGTGAAATCAAGTGTAAGACCGACGGGCTTACGTGTGTGCCGTGCGATACGGGGATGAAACACCGCCAAATTGCTATCTCCAGGTCTATAGACAATTTTTATGTTGTTTTTAGGTTTGTAAACTCCATCTCTACACAATAATGCGAGGGCAGCTTGTAAATAATGATAAAAAAAATCTAGGACCTATCTAAACATTTTCGTCTCTGCAATCCATAATCTGCCTAATGGGCAACCTCTACTAGACCCGAACCTAACTCCTTCGAGCCTTCATCGATCTAGTGACGTCATTCGTTCGATTTATGGGTGAAGGCTATTGCTTCCGAGTGTCCATTACGTAGACAATTCTATTAAAAAAGAATGTGACATTAAAAACGTATCAGATTGTCCGTACTGGACCCTTTTGAAGGGATTACCTCTATTTCCCACGATAAAAGGAAAATGTCATAATGATAAGGTGTAAGGAGTTGCTGAGGTTTTACTTTATGAAGGTCCACTTGTATACTGATGGTTAGTCGAATATTGCCGTCGTTGAATGCTATGGAACTGTTATTGTGGCGTAATTTGGAATCTGCCGCCTGCCATTTGGTTCGCCTCCATATATGTATTTAATTAATAACATCAAGTATTCTTTAACGTACCTACTAGCGATATGCAACATATCGGTTGAACATTCAAATAATACGAATGCTGAAGTAATACAAATGTATTCGAATAACTTATCGTTACTTAAAAGAACTAATTTTTGATTGACAATATATTAGAAAAATGAAAGAATTTTCGACGAGTTCATATGTACAGAAACCAGATACATATCAAAGGGGTATGCCAGTATTAGGTCCAGAAGTGCACAAGAAATAGGCTATGCTAAAAAAATATATTAATATTTATCCCAGTTTTTCTTGTATTTATTATTCTATACAAGTTTGTAATATTTTCTAAAATATTAAACAAGAAAACGACTAAACTATGTAATGGAACTTGCAAGCAAGTACATTAACGTGAAAATGTTGCATTTACACAAAATATGTTGACAGGTAATTAATCGAAATAGTAATTTACCATTGTACCTATAATTATTATTTTAATCGTTCATTTCATTTTTATATAAAAATAATACAAAACCTAATAATAATTATTATTTTTATCTTTGCAAGATTGCTTTGATTAACTTAAAGTAATGTCTATCGAGTTTTTGTGTTTATTATGGCTTGTATGATGCCGGAAAACGTAAACGTCAATATCATTGCTTGTTTTGCAACTCTATTTTTTTTTTTTTTTTTTTAACGTGGGGGAATGCTTGATGCATACCCCTCCGCGGGGGCGGGCGGAGGGGTTATGTCGGACTCGCCGGGGTAAAAGAAAGATGTTAAGAAGAAAATGTACCTCCCGGAATACCGACTAAACCTACCACGGTGTTCCTCGACAAAACCACTATCGACGGGGCCGCGCGAATCACTTTCACATGCGGTCGCGACCCCGCCGAGGTTTCGGCCCGCCGTATGAAACGGCAGGCCACTACACGAAAGACCTACCCAAAGGCACTCCTCACAAATTATCCCTACTGTCCCCCCTAGAGGGGAGACGGACTCGAAACAACAGAGGCGCGCGCGGGAACACGCACGCCGCCTCTCGGACCTGGTGCTGAACGGATGGCGGGCAGGCCCACAAAGCCCGCCACCCCCAGGTCAAACCTCAGGGTGGCTGGAGGTCGTCCCGCGCCCTCCGGCGCCCGGCTCTGCGGTTGGGGAGAGGGTTCAAACGCTCCCTCTCCCGCTCCGCCGCCTCCTTGATGGAAATGACTTCCTCACAAAAGGAGGCGACGGCGTTCCACGACCTCTCACTCCGGACCATAGACTGAACTACGGCCAGGAGCGAGAGGGCAACCGATCCGACTGCCGCGATCAATTCACGGCGCTGCGATGCCCAGGCGGGGCAAACCGCCAAAGTGTGCAGCGCCGTGTCCTCAACTACGTCGCGGCAGTCGCCGCAGTGGTGACAACCGGGCGTCTCTTGCCGGCGTATACGACACAGCAACTGGCCAAAACAACCGTGGCCAGTCATTACCTGTGTCAGCCGGAAGGTGAGGGCGCCATGGCGCCTCTCCAGCCACTCCTCAAACACGGGACTTACCGCCACGATCGTGGCGTGCCCGCAACTCTATTTAGTTTAACTCCAGTTAGTGTTTATTAACTGCGGTTAATATCGACGACTTTTACCTAGAAGCTATAAAACTGCAATGTATTATGTTTTATTTTATTCCCAATAGATTGTACTAATAATAATAAATTAAAATAATATATAAAATGATAAAGCACATATTTGATATAAATAGTATTGATGAGATATAAGAAGATTTGATAAATTTAAAATGCCAAGATTTTTGTAAATCACTTCTTATGCTAATTAATTATTGGCATTGCTTACTATTATTATCATTAGCCTTTATAGGTGTGCACTGTGGGCTCAAATTGCTAGGGCATCTTGGCATGCACCTATAAATGAAAACAATGCGGGTGTTCCTTTTTTAAAGGCAAATAACCTAAACTATAAACTATGAATATGATATTTTCTGATCGGGAAATTCAGTTGGCTGGCATTTCGGGGAACACCTGATTTATAGCTGACAACAGAGACTTTATCGATCGAGGATTATTATCTCAGATTTAATACACTTGGACTTTAGATAACGATTATGCGAATCCTAACTAATATTATTAAAGTGAATGTGAGTTTTTTTTATCTGTTACGCTTCGATGCATTATCTAGACGACCGATCATCATGAAATTTCGTTTTCAGGGCATCAGAAAAAGGGTACCTATCATCCAGGAAAAAGTACCCTAACCTATCGTACATTTACGCGTGTGCAAATTCTAATAAGTTGTAATTATCAATTATTATTTTTGAGTATTATATCTGAGCTATACGTATCTTATCACATATCATTGGAATTCTTAAGAAGGACTGATATCGTTTCGTGTCATGCTACTTATATGTGAAAGTTTGTGAAGATGTCTTGATGTTTGTTCCTCAGTTATAAATTATTTATAGGAGACCGGTATTTTTTTTTTTTTAACGTCAGGGCCATGTTTTTACGCATCTTCCGCGACCGGGCAGGGCGCGTGTGTGTGGGACTCGAGCCAGAGAAGCTGGCCCCATATCCACTAAACCCCTGACGACGTTCCTCCAGTACCTAGTGTCGGTGCCACGGGATTCGCGCTAGCATTCACCGCGGCACCGACAGGTCTTGGCCCGCCACGTGACTAGGCGACCCCCAGCTGTTTGGGGAGGACCAGATGGTACAGCCCTCTCCTCCACTGACGGGGGCGCACGGAACGCTTATGCCCTTCCCTCGGGCCTGTGCTGCTCGGGCGGCAGACTGCCTAAGTCCATCGTCCGCAGGCCACCCCCTAGGGTGGCTGGAGGTCTGCTCGCACTCTACGGCGGCGCCCTGGACGTCTCCTGCGGTTTGGGTGGGGAGAGACCAGCTCTCTCGCCCATTCCGCCGCCTCCTTCGCGGACATCACTGCCTCGCAGAAGGTGACGGCGGCCTCCCACCCCCAGGTCAAATGTCAGAGGCCTACGGGCGGCTTGAACAACTCTTGACAACATGTAGGCCAAAACACAAAAGTACAAGTGCAAGTGAGTAAGCATAACATTCATATCACATCTACTGTGTGAATGTGACGCGTTGGCTGGACTAAGGATGGGTCTTATGGGATTGGCATATCCGAACCCTGAAGACTTCAGGCTTCTCCCTCTGAAGTATACGCTGCGACTGATGCAGTACATTCATAGGGAGATAGCTCAGGGATAGATCTCGGGGCCGACACAAAAGATCCCACTGGGTCGAAGTGTCGCCAATCTACACTGATTGGCCCCCGAAATAAGATAAGATAAGATAAGCATAACATTAATGTAATTTTAATGTGTAGGTAAGAACAGCAATAAAATGAACAAAATAAATGCATATTATGTTTAGTACTACAAATGCATACATGGAGTGTGCGGTATTTTTTCGCATATTAATCTCAACTTGGATTGCGATTTCATGCCTTTAAAAAAGGGGCTAAGAAGGTATCTCCTAACATAACTGCATAGAATATGGGTATTAAATAAAGCGACATGCAATTATCGATTTAATATTTTTATAATCATCAATTCGAATCACATAAACATTCGGTTTTTATATGACTGGAATAGTATTGAATACATTAATTGATTTTAGCAATGTACACATTGTTGAAATTAAAAAGTAAAATAATGTAATCCAGTCCTTACAAAACTATTTGATTATACTTATTCGATTATTTGTTATACGTGTTAATACATGAACTAATAATGTTGATATGCAAATGCAGAAGTGTGTTGTTTTGTAAACCATTTGATATTTTGCGTGGCAATCGCGCATAGTTAATTGAATGAATACTATAACATTATATTATATGGCGTTTTAGAAGTGTTTAATACTACGTGCTCCAGGGAATAACAGCGAGCTAGGACCTCCTCCTCCTCCTAGTAAAGGTAAAATATTGAATTGAACATTTACATGTGTGTTATTATTATTATGAGGTCCAATAATATGCTGAACTTTTGTTGCTTCTCTTCTTTGTCTTGCTTTTATGTCTTTTAGATGACTAATAATGCTGTTGTAATTTTCTGAAACATAATGCATATAATGATTAGGTCTGATTCTCAAAGAAACTTTAGAATAAGGTGCTTGAAGAAGAGTACTTTTCCTTCTTAATAAAAATATAGCATTAAAATGTTGAACCAATGGCTCAATATATATAAATACAGGGAGAAATACAATTTTTATTTTAGAAATTACATCGCTTTTTTATTTTTTCCGATACTGGTAACGTGACGTTAGCGTGGAAGTTGATCAGGTACAATAAGCATTATTATGCAGCAATAATACAATGCACTACTGACGTGAACCCACACTTAATACAATCATTGTAGCTTAGCTGGTGGAGTTAACAAGAATACTAGTAATTGAAAACCAAATGCCTATTAATCTATTAAAATATTGTAATAAATATTAAGTTTTTTTCTGAATCGGTAATGTGGATGATGCTCTTGGTGTTCCCAGGCCACAGGCTTACCATACCAGGGTTAGCGTTTTTTTATAACGTGACGGTGGTAAACCAGCTACATAAGTGAAACGTTCGATTATTGGCAATTGGGCATTATTTTATAATATCTGAACTTCATTACTATATTGTTGCTATTTTTGTTTCAAGTGACCTGTGTGTTTTAGTTTCATAAAGGTAGACACAGAGGTCACAGAGGTCGAAAATATTCAATGGCTAGAAGAAAATGTCATTATCAACCATTATCGTTTAAAAGAACAAAGTGCTGACAACATAGTAAAATCCTCATGGAAAACTGGTAAAATACGGTAATGGTTTACGTTACCCTTGTTGTTATACCATGACGTAGCCTCCCAGAAAATAAACAGACCATTCATTCAAAGTAGCGAGGTACCATTTGATTAAAGCATTAACATAATATGTGGCCATTTATTGAGGTTTTTAATCAGCAATAAAATTTGATGATGCTACATATTTAAAAAAGACAACTGCCACGCAGATTTAACTGATATTAAAACTAACATACACAGTGTTGAAGTCATACAGAATCAAAGTTATTAGATTACAAAAAAATGTTGTCCCTCGTAGAGCTGTACGCTCTCACAAGAAGCGATAGATTTTATTCATTGTGATGAATAGGTGGCGCGATCCAACCAATCAGTTCAGCTGTTTAGCTTTAAGGTATTCTTAAAATGTTTCTTCTCATGCTCAAATGTCACTTTCATCATAACCTTAGTAACCGTTTATACTTACGCATAGAAGATTTTACACTATAGTTTTAAAAGTGATTTAAGAAATTTGTTCTTAAATCACTTTTTTATAAAAATATAAAACGAAATAGAAAAGTATCCAATAAGACTCACCCGTATGGCAATCGGTCATCTCTTTAAATTCTTTAAACAGTTCTTTTTCATCATCAGATTCATCATCGTCGGTTTTAATTTCATCATTCATTACCAACTGTTTAGTTGATGAGTCATCTGTAAGTAAATTATTCATTAGGAACTTACGACCTTATAGTTTTAAATATAATAGTTATAAAATCCTTACTAATATTATAAATGTGAAAGTTTGTGAGTATGGATGTTTGTTACTCTTTCACGTAAAATCTACTGAAACGATTGCGATGAAACTTGGTATGTAGATAGCTGAAGACCTGGATTCACACATAGGCTATTTATCCCCATAGTCCCACGGCAAAGGGACTTACGTGGGTGAAACCGAGGGGAAAAACTAGTATAATACAATAATTTTAGTTTTTATTAGTGGTGCAGGTATGGTATAATAAGGGATTGATAATATAATATCAATACATCAACAAAATCCTTTTCAATATTGTCATAATCAAACTGCTAGACAAATTTTAGTTTGCCACTAATTAAGGTTTCCAGTAAGCCAACACACTAGAGCTTCTTTAAAATGTTTTACTCAAAATTAAATAATAATAAACATGCTTGTAGTAGAGGACTTTAAGTATCCAACTTAATAAAATTAATCAGCAAGTAATAAATAAAAAAGATCCTGGAGAAGCAGCACTGTCCCAGATTGGGCGATTTTCTAGATTCAAATGCCGCTTTGGAATTTTCCTGTGTATTACAAAGATAAATAAATCAATAAGTAAAGGTGTAAGCAAACAATGAATAACCTAAATAATTGCATCATAAATTAACGATAACGATAATGCAAAATGTTCTAATTCTTGGTCTGAAATATGCATAACAGCATAATGTTGTAACCATAAAATATAATATATGTACATTATCAATGGGGAAGAAACGTATAAATTATATAGATGTTTTCTGAATTGATGTTTTTTCTATTAACTTGAACGTACGATATTTAACTAAAATTTACCTTTGCCAAGGATTGTTAACATAGTTTGGATCACTAGACTTGCAGATCTTGGAAACTTCAGCAAAACATGAGCTCTATCACAAAAGCCCTTATAAGAATGTTCTAATTCCGAAAAGCTATAGATATACGACTTGAAAATATCTTATCTTAAACAACGCCACACATTCTACAGCCTAATAAATTTATTTCTGACTTATTATAATATATTTCTGTTCCACAAACTCTTAATTTTGAATATATTATAATATTAATTTTATAAATAAACCACTTACCTGACTTAAGGTTACTATTTCGCATGTACATCCTCAATTTCGCTTTAAATTTTGTCGCCGCATGGTCCATATGTATTACTTTATACATGAGGTAAAAAATAAATGTAACCAACATTAAAGTTAAGGAATCCATATAGATATATTTCGAGACGTATATGTGACGACGACTGTTATAGTGATGACAGGTTCCACAATGATACTGTTGTGATTAAATTTGGATATACATATGATAACGATAAAATCAGGAAAATGTAAATATTTAACCATCGACAAAGAAGAGCATTGGTACTGAATTTGATTATCTTATCCAGACAGTATAGGTAATTGTATATTTATCTGATATACTTTGATATTTCTAGAGTGATATATGAACATTTTAATCCATCAGTCGAAAGCAAACAATTGTCTAAAGGGTAATCCCCAACCAATAATTCTTGTAATTTGTCATTTGCTGTCTGTGTTACCAACCTTAAATTGACGGTAATATTATTATTATTATCTTCTGTAATATTAAGCAAAACAAATGTTTTATCGTTCGTCTAGTCTCCATTTTATTGCTATCTAGATAACTAGTTTTATCAACACCTTTCGCTTCAGTAATTATTTATACCTTTCTTCAATACTAAATGTATATGACGTTTGAATTTGCTTCTTCAGAAGACATCTTCTATAAAATGTTATCATCAATATCATCGATTGTGTCGTAGCCATTTTCACTTTTGAAACACTGGATCAATGACGTAGATTTTGAGCCAGATTGATGATATTTTTATTTTCTTAGGCCTTCATTACAGAACATTTTCTTTGTATTACAAGGGGTTGTATTTCTTCTTACCTAATTAGGCCTAAACTGTCTACATAGTATTTATACTCGCTAGTGTAGCGTTCTAATCAAAATTTATATATTATAAGTATGTCACAAAAATTAAGTAGTTCACCATCTCAGCCGAAAGACGTCCACAGCTTTCCGTGATATTTACCAGGTTGTAGGTCCACCTTGTGAGAATACCTACTCATGACCTATTTAGTATTTGAAAATCTTGTAAAATCTGCTCAAGAGATATCTCTGCACTTCTTTCTCCATGTTTGTCAGTCTGTAGATACGGTTGCCTTTTACAAGTTATTTGTAAGTTATCATATTCGTTCAGTTATTCTTAATTTATCAGTATGCATATTTGTAATTGTATCTCCAATACAGTCCCTAAAAATACTTGCCATATTACTTTAATCTATACTAATATTATAAAGCTGAAGAGATTGTTTGTTTGGTTGAACGCGCTAATCTCAGGAATTACTGGTTCGAATTGATAAGTTATTTTAGTGTTGCATAGCTTATTTATCAAGGAAAGTTATAGGCTATATAACATCACGCTTCGACCACGGGAGCGGCGCAGTAATCTACAACGCAGATGAAACTGCGGGCACAGCTATATACAGGATGTCCTAGAATATGTGAATCAAATTGTAACGGGAGATTCCTTAGCTAAGGACCATTGAAATGTGCTAAAAAAATATGACATTTGTGTAAAAATAAAAAAACTCAAAGTATTTAAAAAAGTACGAGTTTTCCAGACTTTCAACTACAGTCAATTAGTTTGTGGCAATTTTTTCACTATTATTATTTGTGAAGAATTGATTTGTCAAATTAAAAACGACTTTTTTAGAAAACTGATGTAGTTTTGAAATCGCAGCAATATTTTGATGTATTTTTATTGCACCAGAACTTAGATTTTTTATTTTTACACTAATGCCATAACTTACTTTTTTTTATTTTGCACGTTTTAAAGGTCCTTACCTAAGGAATCTCGCGTTGCAATTTGAGTCACATATTCTGGGACAGCCTGTATACATATATAGTCAGATTTTTTATCTCCGTTGGGGTAGGCAGAGGTGGATCTCACTCAGATTTCGCGTGCTTTACAATTTTACGTCTCTGGTAATACAGTTGAGCCTATTGTCATTTACCAGGCAATTACAGACATTATCAACTGTTATTATATTAATAATAACTTCATTATACAATAACTCAATAAGAACTTGTAATATAATTATATAATAATAATTTTAGCCCTGTATTAAATTGTCCCACTGCTGGGCACGGGCTTCTTCTCAGTGTGGGAAGGGTTAGGCCATAGTCCACCACGCTGGCCCAGTAGGTGTTGGCAGACTTCACATGTCTTCGAGAACATTACGGAGAACTCTCAGACATGCAGATTTCCTTACGATGTGAACTTAACTTCGAAAAGTCACAGATGCGCGCCTTGGGATCAAACCCGAGACCTCTGCGTGGCAGTCCAATACTTCCCACTAGGCTATTGCTGCTTAGCTGCCAAGGAAGTCGCATTATTTTATTTTCATTTTAATAATATTGTCTTCTATTTACGCGAATATTATTCATTGAAATTAAACTGCTATATACGGATTCTATCGGGGGAGGAGGTGAGTCTCCCCGTGACCATAGCTGCTGAAAAGCAACCGAAACGTCGGGGAAAGTGTAAAAATAAATTAAATCTAAATAGTTTAATAATAATTGAATTAGCTTAAAAATTAGTAAAGTTTAATAGTAGTAGTAGAGTAACAATTTTCAAAATTTTGTATTAAAAAAAAGAAATCCGTATATAGCAGTTTAATTTCAATTTCATTTTAATGTTCTATTAATCTGTCAAGTCTTGAAATGCCAGACATCATTAAAACCCTACATACATATGTGGTGCAGGTGCAAGTGTGACGTTGTGACTCAATATGTTAAAATATACATACTATTTTGACTAAACGTATATTACTATATGACCAATCTCTTTATTTATTCTGGTCTATGAATCAGGATAATTAGATCCCATAATCTTAATATAAATATTACGAGACCATTAAAAAAAACTCCGCCACTATGTATAAGGAATTATTCCTAGCTTTGTATGGCACGGAGAACTTGGCAAACATTAACCTTTTGAACGCCAACATCGTCTATACTCGACATGCGCAAACGTGCCCTGTGCGCCAACGTCGTCTATACTCGACAAAACTGTTTTTTGTCGGTTCACAGAAAAATACAAAATAAACATATTAAATCATTAGTTTTCTGTGTTTTAGTGATACAACTTAAAAATTGAATCCCCAATTATTACTTAATTGTATACAGAAAACAAAATTGTTATTAGTTATTGAAATATTTGATCATAAAAAACAATATATAATATATCGATTTTCGGGCTTGGCGTACAGGACATGGAGGGGCCGTTATGGCGTGGCGTTCAAAAGGTTAAAACAATGGATGCAAAGAACATCGAGAGTCGGAACAAGTATTTGTTGATCACATGCATGCATGTCTGTGTGTGTATTTTGAAAGTATTAGACTTCACGCAGTGGCTAGGCGAATACTTAAACCACTAGGCTATGCGTGCACTCAAATGTACTGATTATTTGGTCACCACATTTTGCTCACAAAGTTTATTTGTAAGCTTTATTAATAGTTGTTTTCACTGATGGGTAGAATAATTAAATTTATCAGTACCTTGCCAGCTGACTAAACATAAGAAAATCCAGAAACTAATTAAAATTTCTTGTAGTACCTAAGTGTCTCTTGATAAACTTGCGAACAAACTGCTTAATATAAATAAACTAGATTTACCTCGCAGCTTCGCTTGCGTAAATGTATGTTAGGGTAGTAACAGTACTTTTATCTAGAAAAAAGGTACCATATGTGAAATTTCGGTTTATTCCGCATTCGACCCTCATGTTTCGTCCCGTATGTAAAAATACGCATTTGCCCCAAAAATTGTACCTCGTATGCCCCAAAATTTAGATAAGTATTAATTTCTTAACGTAGTTCCTATTTCGTCCCAAATTATGTTCCATTTTTTTGTATAGCAGATTTTGATGTATCGTCAGGCGAAAAATATTTTAAAATACCTCCTTGATCTTTTGTCGAATTTCAAGGCTTATGATTGCATGACATCACGAGCCCGACATTGAAAAGGCTAAAAATAATTTTGAAAAGGTTTCATTTTGCTAACCATATGCTTAAAAATGTAGGACGAAAAAGGAATAATTAAAAAAGAGGGGCGAATGAGAAACATTTTGGAATGTGGGACATAATGTAGGGGCGAATGCCGAACGAACTAACATTTCATGATGATCGGACGAGTAGTTAGGGCGTGAAAGCGTAACAAACAAACCGACTCACATTCCTATTTATAATATAGTTAGGATTAGGATACATAGTTAGGATTTCACATAAGTTTAACGACTATTATGAAACACTATTATATATTATATAGCTATATAGTATACGTGAAACAATAATTAAAAAAAAATATTTTACAATAAAGACTTGTGTCTGTCGCGGTTGTGCAACGGTAGTGATTGGGATTACTATACGTAAGGGCTTGCATCGGACCGGATAAAACTTTATAGGTAAGCCAAAAAAAAATAGCAGTATTCCTACTGTTGTGTTTCGTTCGGTGAGTGAGAGTGCCGAAGGCCCAATCACCCTCTTTCCCCCTTCCCGCTCCTTCTCCTTCCTACTTCCTTTCCTAAGGGGTCGGCAACGCGCAAGTTATGCCTCTGGTGTTTCAGGCATCCATAGGCTACGGTGACCATTTACCATCAGGTGGGCCGTATCCTTGTTAGCCACTTTAGTAGTATATTAAAAAAAAGTATCGTATCAGCAGTATCGCAGAAGCAGCGTAGAGCCTGAAGCTATGTCTGATAGACGGCAATAGTTTTATCCATAATATGTAAGACCTACATTGATACCTCTCTAAATATGGTTGTAAAACCTCATTGCTAGCTCTTCAGGGATGTAGATGAAACGATATATTGCTATATTTAGGAATCTGCCTTTATTTAATATTAGAGATACGTAAAAGTCATATTATTTATTTAGTCATTATATAATCAGCCCTATATATAAACCAGCATTAACTTAGCAGCGATATCCTAGTGGGAAACCATTGGTCTGCCACGCAGAGGTCTCAGGTTCGAACCCAAGGCGCGCATCTCTGACTTTTCGAAGTTATATGCGTATTAAATAATTAATTATCGCTTTATTATCGCCTGCATGTCTGAGAATTCTCCGTAATGTTCTCGAAAATATGTTAAATCTGCTAACCCGCACTAGGCCAGCGTGGTGGACTATGGCTTGACCCTTCTCACACGGAGAAGAGGCCCGTGCCCAGCAGTGGGACAATTTAATGCAGGGCTGATATTATTATTATTATTTTTATATATAAACTGTCACACTCCTAGGCACGGGCCAGCACAGTTGTCCACTCTACCACGCTTGCCCAGTGCGGGTTGGCACACTTCATATTATCTTCGACAAACATTATGAACCCTCAGGTATGAAGATTTTCATACAATGCTTTCCTTCACTAAACGATACACACATAACTTTGAAAAGTTGAAATGGCATACTGACCGTGGCAGTCCGATAGTCTCCCTCTAAGCTATCTCTTCATTTTCATTCTGTCACACAAATAAAATCAAGAACCCAAACATACCGCTTTTATAAACCTAATTGCATATATGCTATCTCTTTAACAATTATTAACTCGCTGTCATCTCTTTCATAATTAAGACTAAAGCTCTCGTCAACGTTTATGTAAATGTTGCACACGCGGTGTTTGTCAGTTTCCCGCTTGCGAGTGTCGACGCCTGCCGTTGCCAGCGGCACCTCCCACCACCGCCTGTCATGAGCACAAAGGATATATTTTTCCAAACACAAGGTTTAAATTTAACTCATAACTTGATGCAGCAAATTCACAATATTTATATAGTTTCGGATGTAAGACTATGTAGGTTCGTTACATTCACATTGCAGTACAATTTTCAAAGTTTTGTGCATATTATCGCACAGTTAATTATCGCACGCTTTGACGGTGAAGGAAATATTTTCCTTCATTCTACATTTTGTGAGGAAACCTGCATGTGTGAAAGTTAGAACTTTATATTAGGATATTATGTAGACATAATATCCTCGAATATGTGTGAAGTCTGCCACGCACTGGGCCAGTGTATTGGACTATGGCCTGCCTCTCTCACACTGAGAAGTGGTCCGTTCACAGCAGTGTGGCAGTTTATATACATAGCTGATATTATTTATATAGTTTCATCACTCGTTTCTGTAGCAGGGTTCATCCTTTCTACTTGAAGAAATGATTACATTCAACATAATATGTTTTAAGTAATAATTTCCTCTATGTGTTGGAATAAACTACCTCCTGAGGTATTTTTCAAGCGCAGTGACTTGTCTTTCTTAAAACGAGGTTTAGAGTGAGTACTACTATCATCACCTGTTATTGCTAAAGTCCAGGTGCAGCGGTTACTACTAACCACAAAGTAGGCGGCTGACTCGTTAGACACGAGAGGCTATAAAGAAGGTATATTATATTATAGGAGGTGCGCCACTGGTAAGAATTATATAATATTTGAATATTTTGAAAATATCATTTAAAAAAAATTTCATTACGTTTAATTACATCGCCAACTGCGCACCAACGAACACCACCCACGACCAATCCCATCCAGCTCTTGCCAACCATATTAAAACCATACCAGCTCTTGCCAACCATATTATAACCATATTAAATTTGAAGGTCGTCGTACTTAATAATATTTATAGCATAAGTCACTACAATAAAATAATTACAGTCTAGTTCGTTAATATGATGACATATCCCGATTTAAAAAATATATTGCCTTAGAATATATTTTATATTACTATTACATTTTTGATGCTTGAAGATAAGAGAGAAAAGGCGCGCAGCGTTTTATTCATACAAACGTATTCCTTTATTTTCTTCTTGAATAACGACGCTAGAGCAACACAGACATTAGACTGCATAGATGGCGTAGTGGTCGCTTCGCCACTGTCAGTGTGCCAAGTGCTATGGGTTCAAACCCCACACGGGATATAAAATTGATGTGATCCACAATTAGTTCTTCCGAGTCTAGGCATTTTTAGTGTTCGTTGTTTGAATGTTTGTAAAGTCTCCCACGATACTGGAATTACTCTTACAGCGGGAGTCGTCTATTACAATAAAAATCTCTCTTGCACATAATATTTCGGTCAGAACCAGCGCCACATCAACAGATCTATTAAAACATTTTCTGTAAATGATTTTGATGGACTCCGGCTCTATATTTAGTGCTGTTAGTTGTGCAGTTCGACAATTTAAAAACGGCAAATACTCTATGTTCTGTTACAAGTGAATATTCAAGTCTATAAGCACCTTTAAGATTCAAGAATTTTATTTATAGCGAAGCCGTGGGCGCTAGCAGAACTAATCAGTTATGATTAGTTCTAGTAAGACATTATAACAAATTATTATATAAATAACATTAATTAATCTGCCATTACTGTCATACAGTACTTAGCCATGGTATCACAGAACACGCTAGCTGCTTATATAGACGATTTCTACTAGATTCTATAACATTCGATATTTTTATCGAAAAAATATCAAAGCATTCGATTAAATCGAAATATTCGAATCTCTAATCGATCGAATGCGCAGAACGTTAACAGTAATTGGTTATTTGATACGTATATATTTTTTTTTATATCACTATGCAATGTAATTGCGAATAGAAATATTCGGGAGAATACCTAAAACATGGCGGTTACTGTCGTCCGCCGCATACAAGAATACCACCAAACTATAAACCACGACTTATAGATCGTGTTGTAGTCAAATCATCTTTGGGATTTTCGATTACGATTCGAATTATGAGTGACAGCGCATTGATTAATATTCAGATTATATTAACATGATATGCGGGTTCATATAATACATTTTTCGAATCTCGAATTCCTATTGTCGTTTCATTAGCACATCACTGTGCCCCGCTGAGCATATTCTATACAAACCAATTGCTGATATACTTCAGAACTACACAGACGATACTCATTTTAACTGTCGTCATAAATATCATAATTACTTTTTTCATCTCTAGTAAAACCGGGAACATTATTCAATGATATCGAAGTGTGTCGATAATTACGATGCGAAATTTATTCGTCTGCGTTCCACCAAGCATGAGTTCCGCCACCCAGTCGACTTGGAGTAATCATCTCTTCACGTGTTAGCAGAAAGCTATACCTTGTTCTTAATACATTCATCATAATATCAAATACAAAGAAAAAGGGAAAATAAATACCTCAGTAACCTGGTTCTGCGGAAAAAAAATGCTTGCCGTTACACTTATGACCTACCATGTGGTCTCAGTTTTAATTCCCGGATCAAGTACGGTCATTGAGTTTAACTGCTGGCAGATTTTCAATATCGTTCTCAGCTCTTGATGCTTGCTCTTGTCAAATTACTTACTCCATTATAGACTATGTGTGAACTAATAGACTAGGTATGTATTATACAGCATAGCTTGCAAAATGTTAGCGTAATATGTCTCTGCCTACCCTATCCAAGAATACAGGCGTAGGAGTCTTTATTAAACAAAAATGAATTATTTTATGACCCGTTCTAGTCTCAGGGCTTTAAATATGTCACTACAATTTTTAATAACCAACAAAGTAAATAACCGCAGCCAACGCAGAATATGAACAAACAGCAAATCATAACAAATCACACTGGTACCAAATAAATGTTTCATAAAAAACATTTTATTTACAAAGGCTGCCCGACTACGCGGAAAGTAAACACCGTATAGTAAAAAAAAATAACGAACGTTACAAAAATATTTTATTAACGTTTTAAACATTTCCCTAGGCACCCGATTCCAACAAAATATCACGTATCAACAGCGTTTTTGTATTAATATTATAATAATATTACTCTATTGCGACTTCTTCTCTTCTGGTTTCTCTTCTTGTTTATCTTCTGATTCGTCGTCGCTGTATTTGTTTGGTGTTTCACCAGGCTTCAGGAGACGGCCCACGATGTCGTATTTCCCTGAAAAATGATTTCGGTATATTAATTTGTTGTTCTGTTGAAATATTTTTATATGCGGGTTCGCGAATTCAATTTCCGGCAAAAAGTCTGTATGATTTTCACAATTGTTATCTGTATCTTTTTTTTGTATGTTTTGCGAGTTTACTGTGTTATGTATGGATGGAACATGGAGTATAATAGTGGCACTGTTGATAGACTGTTTCATTCTCATGGGCGTGGTTTAGTAAGTACGCTACGAGTTAGAAATAAAGAACTCAGACATAAACTTGATAAGCAAGTATACAAGAAATAGTGTCATAAATTTTAGAATCAAATTGCATTTATTAATTTTACAGATCTAATTAAAATAGGCCGTAGTACCGTTATACCGCTCATTTTCGCAATGCGGGTTTGTAGATTTCACACATCTCTGAAAACCCTCAGATATGCAACCTATATATTTCGTATACATTTTATCACTTAGCAAATGTGAAACATAGTTTTCATTTAGTACTCAATATTAATATTATCAAAAATGTATGATTTCTTATAATAAATCTTCAATTCATACAGGTACCTCAAATCTACCAGCGCCTTTAACTGAAAAGTTGGACTTATTGCTGTTTAATATCTCATGTTATGAATAGACAAAATGTTTGAAATCATAGTGAAAAATTTTAGACCTACCTTTGAATTGCTCTTCCCACTCTCTGGCAGACTCGATCTCAGCGGGTCCAAGATCGCTGCAGTCGTCATATTCAGTCTCAGAACCAGCTACTGTTCCTGTAGCCAAGCCTCTAGTCGCGTCTTTACCAGCAAACGCCGCATAAGGGCCACCTGCAAGTAATCAAATAACAATATATATTAGCAATTAAAATCGCAATCATCTGGACACATTTTTAAACGACTGGTAGACCGTTTAAAATCGGGATTCCTGAAGAAGTTTTAGTAGATCTTTGCACAATGAAAAATGGGAAGGTATAAGGTGAAAAAAAGCAATGCTATATACAGAACATTGTTACTTTTAAAACAACATTGATATGTGATCAAACTAATTTAGATTATGTAGAAATTGTAATGTGAATATTATAAATAACAAAATATGTGTAAGTACCCTGGTATGGAGAAATAAAAATACTTTTGAAATTTAATCTATTCTCATAAGATATTGCATTCAATAAAGGTTTAACAACACTTCAAATTATTTTATTTCATGTAAGACTTTCGTATTTACAACATTTCGATATACTTCTACCAGTCCTTGAGTATTTAAACACTCGACAGATATCGCCAGGTAGATAATTCTATTTATTACTAGGTAACAACATTTTCCTCCATCTATCATTGGAACGATCTTCGACTAAGTTAAAGTAATAAATTATAGTACTTCCTAACAATAACAAACATAAAATTTCCGTCGATAGTAATAAAAGTTTTGATTTAAAAGAACCCAAAATATACGTAATATCTTTATTTTTATCACCCACATCTGTGTCGAGGTTGGTCACCTAAAGGAACATGGCCATTAGTATTCCTCCTCTGTTCGTAACATATTATTTTCTGGCCAAAACGAAATAGTTTCCTTAATCTTCTTGAAACAATACACTTACGGAATCTGTTGAAGTTTTCTGAATAAAGACTTTTGGATTTCTAGTTTTCTGTTACTCGTGTGAAGTAGTACAGTTGTTTCATTATTTGTTTGTCTTTTTGTTGTAGTTTGCTTGTAACATGTTAGTGATTACTTTAAGAAGTGTCTCTGGTTATAAACAATCGGCCGAAGTTTTCTTTTGTTCAAATAAGTCTTTGAATCTCTGTGGTTTCAACATGACTGATATTTTAGAAAGTGTTGTGATTCGCCTTTGTTTTGAGTTTCGTACTTTATACAACTTTAATTCTACAAAGGTTACGAGCTATTTGAATGTCGTTAGCGTCTCTATAGCGTATGTTTATTACAAATGTACTATTGAAGCAGGAAAGTGTGCACTATAAGTATTCTTATGGTTATAAATATGAATACTTATTAATATTCCAGCTATCTAATATTAATTATTTATTAGTTTTAATTATAGGTACTGAATATGGCTCGTAGATTTTATTTCCATAACGCAACACCCTCGTATTTCATATCAACGAATTATTATGATTAACCATTTGTTTTCTTGTTACGTTCAACATTATGTCATCTTGTTTCAAAATTAAGAAATAAAAACAAAGCAATATTTTTTTGTTATTATTTTTTTTGCTTTTAGTAATGGAAACTATAGTAACTAAGAATAATTCCTGTATCATGGGGGACTTTACAAGCAGCGATAGCTCAGTGGGCAGATCAACAGACTGCAATGCAGAAGGTCTCGGGTTCGAACCCACATCGCGCACCGCTGACTTTCGGAAGTTATATGACGTTTCGAAATTATGTGCGTATTGATTGACAATTATCGCCTGCTCCGTGCCTCGGAGAGCACGTTAAGCCGTCGGTCCCAGCTGCCATGAACATCGATGGTAGTCGTTATTGGAAAGTCAGTGCCCTATAATATCCTGACTCTGGTCTAGTCTTAGCGTATTGTTAGCCTTCGGGTTGCGGAGGTCAGGTGGCAGCCACTCCGTGTACAAACTGATAACCAGTCAAATCTGGTTAGACCAGAAAAGCCGACCCCAAGTGACTTGGGAATAATAAAGGCTAGGGAGAAGATCACGAGGGGAGTTTACAAAAACTCAAACAACAGGTACAAAGAACACCCAAACTCGGAACAATTATTTGTGGATCACACAAACTTTTGACCCGTTTGGGGATCGAACCTACACCGCTCGGCGCAGACAGCGGCGAGGCGACCAATTAAAACACTACGTCATCCGTGAAGGCAGTTAAGTGATTGGGAGTTATATGACTGCAATGATACCCTATGGTCCGGCCAGCTCACAAACATTTGCATGTAGTATTTTTTTTTGTCTAACCTTTATATACGAAATATTGACTAGTATTTTATAATATGGCTGTTAATTCCATCTATTATATTTCAATAATACATTGCAGTATAACAATGTCTATTTGAAAGCCGCTTAGCAATAATTTCATAAAGCAAATTGATTATTCTAAATAAAAATACACACAATAGAACGAATGTAATTACACCATACTTGAAAGAGATGCCGTATTCTTGTCTCTCTCCTACGAATTGCATACGACTTGGTAATCAATGCTTTATTAGAGAGTAATAGTAATATAATACATAAACGTATGTGATTGGCGTGTATAAAAAGTTTACAAATGCAGAACTACAAGCATATAGCGAGAATCAGCTGCCTACAACAAAGACAGTGGCGCCACAGTGAATTTTGTTTACCAGTTTGGTCACACTCTGCGTAATTTAATGTCTTAAATAATGTATTCTTGGGGTTATGTACTTATATTACTTATTCATTAATGAATATTTAACCTGTTTTCTTGAAAAAAGGTTCATAATTAACGACCACGCGTTATTTTATACCGACCATTGTTAACAAAATCTTAGTTTCTATAATCTGTACGAAGAAATTTCTAATTGTCCTAGTGTTATCGTATGACTTCTTTTAGCATATAAACCTCTAAAGAAACAAATTAGGTCCTCCAGACAGAATTTCGGCTGTAACAGCCAATCCTCACGGAGACTGGCCGTGTGCGCAGGAGATATTATAGTGCACAGGTATGAGCGCAAACACAAGTGCACTCCCTAAATTGTATGATGATCGGTCGAGAATTTAATGCGTAAAAACGTAACACACAAACTTACGTTCGCATATATAATATTACTAGATTTTGCGCGCGGCTTCGCTTCCGTAAATGTAGATTAGGTTAGGTTAGTAACAGTACTTTTTCCTGAGTGAAATGCGCTTTTCTATTTCCCTGATAACGTGTGTGCATAATTTCATGATGATTGTTTAAGTAGTTAAGGCATGAAAACAATAAACAAACTCACATTCGCATTTATAATATATGTTAGGATATAGGATTCCTATCGCTAGTATGGAATAAGACAGATTGATAGATTATTTGGAACTGCCGATATTGTTGTTGTATACAATGAGGAACAGGTTTGGAAAAGCCTCGCTAAGCGGGCGTTAATACTACCCATGATTAAAAGCCATTTCGAAGAAGATAAATCAGGTACTAAACTTATTATTTTAATATGCATCATACATAGCGCTAAACACTGTTTTCCAGTCTCATTAGTACTCGTTATTGCAAAGATTATTTCCTAAGCGACCTTGTCTATCTCGTTACCTTGGATCTTTTTATTGTTTTCAACATGCACACGCTATTTTTAGAACCTAAAATTAACATTCACATTTGTCCTCTAACGGTTAAAATTGAGGATTAAATCTTAATATTTATTCGTTAGCAGAAAATAAACTTTTTATTGAAACTTATAATAAACATTCATACATACTTATTCTTACGTCTCTATGCTCTAAGGAAAGAGAAATATATTAGAATCATTTCACAAATGTTTACTGCTCAGATGGCGTAGTGCTTTATGTGGTCGCCTCGCCACTGCCACTGCACCGAGCGTTGTGGGTTTGAATTCCACACGTGACAAAAATTTGTGTGATCCTCAAATGGTTGTTCCGAGTCTGGATGCCCTTTGTGTTTGTTGTTTGTAAAGACTCCCATGATACAGTAATAATTCCAAGTGCGGGAGGTTCCGTTTAAAAATATATGATTTTGGGTAGCACCTAATATAGGGCGAGCCTATTGCCATCAACCGGGCACGATTCGAGAATCGAACCCTAGACCAAGAAGAGAAGCAGAATCCTAAAGCTGAAGAGAAAATAAATCCTTATTTGCATGAAATAGGTACAAAAGATGTATATAGAGCATTTTAATAAAATAAATTAATGGAATCGAAATAGGCGAATATACACAAAGTAGGGTCATTCGTTGCCAAATGGTGCTGAAAATGCCTTGCGCTGAGGCGAAACACGTATCGACGCATATTTAGTGCTCGAAGCGGTATACTGCAAGTTGGAATACGCCCGGGTCCCACGTCATGGCTGTCCCTATTCGGAGGAGCTCAGAATTTTCAACCTTTTTCTATTGCAATAGTATGTGCTATCTGAGGGGCGTGGCGGATTCCTCTCTTCCCAATAATTATGATAAAATAAATAAATTACTATTAGACCGTAAATTATGTACCTTCATGTTATGTTTATATTATCTTCTGGCTCAAGTACAGTGTGCGAATCAAGTTAATCAATGCGCCAAAAAACAGCAGTTACGGGTACGAGCACACCAATTCCAACCAATTATAAACGCGAATGTTTTTTTGTTGGTTACGCTTTTTGCCTTATCTAACCGACCGATCATCATGAAATTTTGCATACACATTGTCAAGATACAGAAAAGGACATAGGTTACCTTTCACCCAAAAAAAGTACTGGTTCCGAGCAAGCAAAGCCTCAGGCACAAACTAGTATGACAATATTTCAAATCCTACACAAACCAAACTCCAAGCGTAGACAAGTGAAAAATAAAAGTCACAGTAAAACAAACGGACATATACTTTCTAAATTCCCTTTTATACAATTGTTTAAAAGCACGAGACACATTTTATGGGGTTAGATTCCATTAAAAGGATTTTAATTCACCGCTCCATGCATTCATTTAAATAATTGCACACTTTTTTCTCTTTTAATGCAAAGCGTTAACGTTTTAAAGAATTGGTTCCTATGTCATGTTTACTTCAAGCGTGTCTAAATTATTACTTCCTTAGGTACAAGGCTTACTATTAATTGCTGTTATTTGCTTCAATTTTGTTTTAATGTGCTTTTTATCCAAAGAAAGAATTTAATAAGGAAACTAGAAAGGGTTGGAATGCAACATCGGAAGTTTTTAAGCCTGATTTTGCCAAGTTGAGTGCATCTAATTATTATTTAAGTACCTATAAAAACATTAAATACAATCATGGACCAATTATGTAACAAGCATGCTATGGAAGAGCGGAGTCTCTTAATACCGGCATTATCTGCTTAAATGGAAGAGATCGAGAATCACGAACATTGCTATACACATTTTGGTAACAAAATAAAACATATTGTATTTGTTGTTATTATATACTGCTACGATGGCTATTAAGAATACACCTGTTAACAATGAGGTCACTTGCGACTCTATATGTAATTATTTTTTTATGAAATTGTCCTTTGTATTCTTTTTACGCAGACTCGCAACGCCGCGCAAAAATAATACAGTGATATTGTCTTTGTATTCTTTTTACGCACATTCGCGACGCCACATAAAAATAATGTAGTATTGTCTTTTCTGTTTCTTTTTACGCAAACTCGCGACGTGACGCCGTAAAAATAAGAAACAATAATAATAATAATAATAATATTTTTCTACCACATAAACCACACCACACAACACCATCTATCTAATGGTATTGTCGACACTTTGTATTATTTTTACGCAGACTCCCAACGCCACATAAAAATAATACAGTGGTATTGTATTCTTTTTATGCATATTCACGACGCCGCGCCGCGTAAAAATAATACCGTACTATTATTGTCCTTTGTATTTATGCAGACTCGCGACGCTGCGTAAAAATAATACAATGGTACCTATAGTCATTTATATGCTTTTTTCTTAGAGTAGGAAAGCTTTTATTGTAGCTTGTGGTCAATAGGCTTGCTCTCTATCATGTCGGACCTAAAACCACAGCTATATATATATAAGTATCATACACCTTTCCGCCTTCAGGATTATAGGCGTGATTTTTCATACATATGTATGTATGTAAGATAATGAAGTTTAGCACGCCAACCTACAGTTTGTGAATATTAAGGATTATGATTATCTAAAAGAGACTTATAGGTACTAGACTTTGATATAGTTGCTTAGTACATTATTATTTCGAGCATTTAAGCTTAGTTATCCTATCCACAGTCAAATGATGCGTTACAATTAACTCAAATTCCAAAATTTTAGACATAGCAGACTATTTTAAAATTAAAAACAGTTTTGGTTTACATATTACTAGTTCTCTTGTTAACTCTTTCAGCTGAGTTACATGCTCGTCTTGAGAGTGAGTTAACGTTAATTTTGCAATGGGTGAGGATCCTAATAATTTAGTAAAAATAGTATAGGTATTGGCGTGCATAACTTCAGTATAAGTTATTCTGTCTTAGGTATTTACATTGAATAATCTTCAATGCAAATGACTTGTCCAGATAAAACTAACTTTATGTATAAGTTTGCAATATCATGATGACTTCATGATTTCAATAAATACCTCTTTGTTAAAACAAATAATTTTAAATGCTTTTAGCTGTATATGTTTGTGTAGACCAGAAATTGAATACATTTAAGCACAATGATTAGAATACAAAAATACTGAACAATGTAGCTCTTAAATATATTCACTAAAGGAGTAGGCAGGGGTGAATACCCACAATTCGCCAATTAAGTTTTAGTCCTACATAAAACGGAGTAAACCTTTTGTCGTGAACCGGGCATATGTTCACACACCATGATGCTCAGTCAGAATTTGCAAACAAATAAATCAATAAAGCTTTGTGCGATGCAGGCACCAAACTCAGAATTGACGCACGTACCTTTACATAAGTGTCAACTCATCCCACGTCACCAACAATGTAGTCAACATTATATAAAGTATATTTTTGTATTATGTAACTCTATCTTTCACTTTTACTTGTATCAACTTGACACAGAAACGAAATATTCATAATGTAAGAATATGATTTTTAAATTTTGTGCTACAGGCCCTAATGTCAAATGATGCAGATATATATTTATACGTGTAGGATTATTCCTAACTAATATTATAAATGCGAATGTGAGTTTGTTTGTTTATTTGTTACGTTTTACGCCTTAACTACTCAACAGATCATCATGAAATTTAGCATACACAGCCAGGGGAACAAAACGTTCTGTTTTGTTCTCCTATAGGATACCTTTCATTAAAAAAATGTACTGTTACTAACAGTACATTTTTAGCCTACATTTACGCAGGCGACGCCGCGGTCAAAATCTAGTTATTAATAAAAAACAGACACGACTCTTGTCGAGGTCGAATCACTTGGGTTGTGACGATCTGTTTATGAAATCAGGGACTCGATGTATAATAATTATTGTAGCGGTGCTTGAAATTGAATTTTAACTGAATGATTATAAAATATATTTTGCCTTGATATGTAGAATTGGGAACGATTTAAGTATTGATGTGTGTGTATTTGATAGTAGCATGGTACATTACCATGATAGTAGTGTTGTACAGTGATGTAGACGAACGTAATTAATTAGTTGATTACATAACGTTCATAATATGTCTGATTTAGGAAGTGTTAACTAGCTAATATTTTCTCTAGATACAGTATTATTTAAAGCAGTGGTAACTATATTCGAGTAAGTGGTGAATGCGATTGCTGCGCATGAAGTCTGCGTTTCACGTATCGAGCAAATTGTGATTTTCTGTCTAGAAATTTTCAGAAGCAGCGTAGAGTCTGGAACTTGGCCAGGAGACGGCAACAGGGTCGCCCTCTGCTACGCGGTACTTAAAACATACCTGGTGAATTGTTACTGTAATAAACCTCTGGGGATGTGCAATATCTGGGGATGTGAATATTAAAACTTATCAATCAATCAGCCCGTTGCATTCTACTGCTGGACATAAGCCTCTCCCATTTTACGCGACAACATTTTATCTGCCGCCTTTCGCATCCATTCTAATCCTAGCTACCTTCATCAGGTCATCGGTTCAAGTGGCCGGAAAGCGTCCTACCTTACGTTTACGAAGTCACGGTTTTCATTCTAGGACTCGTTTGCTTCAAAGGCTATCAGTCCTTCGACAGATATGGCCAGCCCATTAGCACTTCAGTTTTCTTATTCTGCGAGCTATGTCGGTAACTATCCTACAGTCTTCAATATTATATTAACTTTAAAACAGTTAATGTCTTAAAACTTCATCTTCAACATAAATGTTAAGTCATGCTCTGTCCATAAATAAGAATCTTGGAACGTAATATTTGAATTGCAAAATTGTAATTTCATTGTATAATTTGTTGAAAGTAGGTAAAAACAGTCATGGCTGGACTGGGACCGTTAGTCCGTCAGCTAAAATATCTCGGATCCCAGTATAATAGAGGCACGTGCTCTGCTTCTTTTTATAGTTTTTATAAAGTGCACGACTTCTGGATATGCCTGCCTTCTAACTAATTACTGTAGCTTCATAGACGATAATAATAAGTAACCATAGCAGTATTGGTATATACCAATACTGCTGTGGTATTATTATCAGCTATAGGACAAGGCCGGTTTTTGGGCTTATATGAATATCATATAAGCCCAAAAACCAAGTCCAAGTCCTAATAAAATCTTCGATCCAGCATGTAATTATAATATTCCGTCTTTTGAAATTGGCGTTTGTACGAAGGAAATTGAAAGTATCATTATTATCAAACTAATTTAATAATACTGCTTTTGTGGTATTCGTCCTATTCATAGTACTTCTGAATGCTATGATTAATATTGTTACGCCCAGTGACATCTCTCGGTATTGTGGGAAAGACTCGGCAGTTCCGTCTAATAATTTATTACACAGCCATCTATTGACATCTTACAGAACTACGTAGTACGGTACGAGAATCATAGAGATTACGCTGGTACTTTCTCGAAACATCGTACTGTTTACATGCCGGGTATAGCGTTACTAGAAAACTCTAGAAACGCTTTACCTACGTATAAATAGGGCGCACGCGCACCGCCGAGTCAGTTTACAATCGTAAGCGATCAAGTGTTCATCGAAGCGAACGGAAGCGGAAATACTACGGAGTTTAAAGCTAGAAGCAGTGAAAAAGGGAAGTATAGTGTTTGTTGTGTTTAAATTTAATTGTGTGTTGGAATGAAACGTGTTTTAGTCGGTAATATTGTTTGCATTCTTATCCGTCGAACCCAGCACGTAACAATATGTACAGTTGCTTATCTTTAAGACGCAATATTTTACTCGTACTATGTTCTTTCTATCCTTAGCATGCCTTCGGTGTGCTTTGGTGAGCACAACCAAAATATTATTCATCGGGTAGAAGGATATATGAGGTCTGAAAATCTGAAATTGGCCAGCATGCTTGCCTGTCTTAAGCCCTAGTCTGCATATTACCTCAAGACCATGACAGATGCAAGTCTGACGAAAGGTCGGGCAATAAATAGGTAGACTAGACTGCACTGATGGAGTAGTGGTTTAAGTGGTC
Source organism: Catocala fraxini (assembly GCA_930367265.1). NCBI lineage: Eukaryota > Metazoa > Arthropoda > Insecta > Lepidoptera > Erebidae > Catocala > Catocala fraxini. The sequence continues at coordinate 22,739,119 of OV884027.1, read as the reverse complement.
GCCTCGCCTATACCACGTCGAGTGTTGTGGGTTCGAATCCGACTCGGACCAAAAATTTGTATGATCCACAAATGGTTGTTCCGAGTTTGGTTGTTCTTTGTGTCTGTTGTTTGAATGTTTGTAAAGTCCTCCGTGACACAGGATTTATCCCGAGTGCGGGAGTTGTCATTAAAAAGAATATAATTTATATACATTTTAATACCCGCGTGATTGCAGCGATAGCCTAGTGGGAGCCTGTTGGACTGCCACGGCACAAAGGTCTCGGCTTCGATCCCAAGGCCCCCACCTCTGACATTTCGACGTTATTTGCGTATTACTTAGTAAATTATCGTTTGCTCTCGTTAGAGCAAACGATAATTGTGTGTGTGTGTGTGTGTGTGTGTGTGCAGGAAAACTGCAGACTTGCAGGCAGATGCTGGATGCGGCAAGCCGAAGACAGGGCGCTATGGCGCTCATTAGGGGAGGGCTATGTCCAGCAGTGGACTATTATAGCCCGATGATGATGATGATGATGTGCAGAAAAAAATGGTGAGGTACCTCCCTATGTCTAAGAATTCTTCTTAATGTTCACGCAAATTATTATTATTTCTATTAATGTTCATAACTAATCTTTTAAATTTATTACTGTTGTAGCATGTTTGTAATTTTAAGTGTTATATACACCTGTAAAGGCATTTCACTTCGTATCATTTCGTGTTTTAAATTCTCATTGTATCATAGTATGTCGATGTTGTAATCTTTAAATAAATAAAGATACAATACGGCCGACGTATCTTGGCGAGTCTGAACATAGGCTATGCGAACTTTAGCGCATGTACACTCGTGTAGAAAACTGTTAATGCCAATTTCTTTTTTATAAACCAATGTACGAATAAAATTTACGTAATACAGTGACTAAGTACAAATAATAATAAATATCAAATCATTTTGAGACAGAAAGCTACAAAAATAATTTATAATTTAAAAATTCAATTTGATCCTCGAACCTTTCGACCTCTCTTTGGTGGCATATTTGGCGAATAATATTAGTGGCAACTGACACTTGCAAATAACAAAAATAAAACAAACTTTACAATCTATGAACTTAACACTGAACGAAAAACTTACCAATAATAATAACAATAACAACGAAGACTTTTGTATCCGACTTTCTCAAGACAGAGATAGCGACACGAACACTACACCAATGCTAACGTATGACTGAGACATATAACAGTGCACCGAGCATTGCCGAATAAGCACGAAGCTTTACGAAGTTGCCTAAAAAGGATGTCCAATACGCGTGCCCGAGGGTGTTGTTTAATCGAGTTTTATTCAAATCGATTGAAATTAAGTCATAACAATATATTTATTTTTAATTTTATAAGGAGGTTTTAAATTTTCTCAAACAGTCGTTACTCAAGTAGTTAGTAATAGATAACTGATATATAAGTAAATCATGTCTTTCAACCGAGAAAATTACATATTATTAGTTTTTTTTATTTACGCCGAAATCTCGTTTATTAACAACAAAATTCACTATATTTGTAAATCTATTTCGTTTAATATCTTATATAAACGAAAATCAATAAATTCTAAACAAAACTAATCGATTGCGATATTTAATTGAATAAAGGGTCGAGTGTGTTTACGTAAGCTCCATCTCTAGCTTAGACCACCGCCCCCCGCACGTCGCCTCATTCCACCATTTGGTTCCTAAAAAGAGCTATTGCGCAGCCTTCTGCACGAACTTCAGACTCGCCAAGATACGTCAGCCGTGTTGTAATTATGTGAAGTCCAACAATTCGCAGGAAGCTAGGGCTTAGACTAAGAAAAGCCCATGCCCAGTAGTGGGACACTTTATATACAAGGCTTATATTATTATTATAATATATGTCGAGCGTCAAGAAAATAATCATTCGATTGCAATTTATTTCTGTAATTGGTGTTTAATAAAGCGCCATCTATTGGTTTGTTTCGGAACGTCAAGCGTAAGCTTGAGTGAGGTCGCCGTAGTGTCATATTGACGTTATATAAGCGCCGGAGACTCGTGCGCAAACACATTCGGTTGACGAACTTGCTGTGTTACGGATTAAATCAGAGATAATCATAGTCAAACTTTATTATTTTATTTGTCTTGTATTTGCCTATCATTATATCCTATTATACCACGCCTATATTTTGTTGCTTCATCATGTCAAAAGCGAGTCGGCCGTCCTACTCTCCGACATATATATATTATAACGCAATTGAGACCCGTGATCTAATATTGTATTACCTGAAAAGAAGCCCATAACTAGTAATAAAATAGTTTACGGTAAACATAATATTATTATCTGTAAGATTTCTAGAATAATTCGTTACATAAAGGCTCACACTAGACCACCATATTATCTGTCAACTATTAGTAATCGACAGTGTTGGAGACATGAGTGGTATTTTATCAGGAGTCTTATCTAGATGACTACTTCTATTGATTGAACATACTAGATAAAGGCAAACACTGTCATCGAAACATAGCTGGAATTCTATTTGTACGGATTGCGTGATATAATGCATTGCAAAAGTATGTTTAATAATAATCATTCCATATTATCATTAGTTAAATAGCTATATATAGTATTGTTGTGTTGTTCTTGAATATATCTGCAGTGGAGTACTAGCGAATGCGAAATGGTTAAGGTTCGATTTTCCAGTCCGGGCGAAGTGTTACTGTCTTTGATTTGTTTTTCCATCAAGAAAATGTTGGAAAAATTATGGGACACTTTACCGACCTTTTCGAGGATAAAGGCATAGGAAAGTGAGACTATTAGTACATAGTACGTAATGTACGTATTTTAAACAAATTAAGACGAAATATTGTAATTTTTTCTTAAATAAATAACATAGAAATAGTAAACCAAGTGTTCTGAATTGATTCCATGATGTTATTAGGTTTTCTGTCATAAAATCCTAATAACATTATACTTAGCTGATGCTACCATTAGCACTGCATAGAATGAACCTGGTACATGGTACTAGATAGAGTTTCGAGGGTCATATGCCTACTTGCCTAATCCTTTTCCTATCCTAGTGTTAGCAACGCAATTAAGATCCCTGGTTTTGTAAGCAATCATACATGGTGACCTTACCATCAGTCAGGCTGTTTACTTGCTTGTTAACTTTATATTAAAACCGTGGCTCTAAAAAAGGACAATACATTGAGTATTATCTCTTTCTAACTCTTACCAATAAATAAGTAAGTCCTAGTAATGTTAAAAATATGAAAGTTTCTAAGAAGTTTATAATTATGTTTTTACTGAATCACGTAAAACCTCTAAACGGATTAGTGTGAACTTGGTACACAGGCTAAGTCCTGGATTAACATATAAAATACTTTTTATACCAGTATGTGTTCTGAATTATTATGTAAACAGGAAAAGTGGCGAGCAGAAACTCGTGATAATAATGATTGCGTTATTCCTTAGATTTAATTATTTATAGAACGATCTGAGAACTATTTTTAGTCTTATCATAATCTAATTTGAATTGAATTGTCTGGTCATTAAACTAATTAAAACGCTTATGATGTATGCGTATACCTAAGTAAATTAGAATGGTTGTTGTCTTTGTTAAATAAAGAACATGTGAATGTGAACTGTAGGCCTACCATCCATACTTCCTCACTAATATTATAAATTCGAAAGTAATGTCTGTCTGTCTGTTACCTATTCACGGCTAAAACACTCAACCAATTTGAATAAAATATGATAAATAGGTAGTTTAATAATTGGGTAAGGATATAGGTTACTTTTTATTGATACTGGCACCACGCGAAACATAAATGCCAAAGTTTCGGGACTATTATTGGTACCATTTGAAGTAAGGCTTTGACCATCCTAAATTCTACAGTGAAGTTGTTAAAATATAGGAGTAATGTCACTTTGAAAGATAGAAAACAAAAAAACTACGCGATAAGTACAATCGTAATAATTCGTTCTGCCGAAGTTTCGGTTGGACATTTTCATGGTTGACCTACTGATTATAACAGTTTAACCTTTATGATACAGTATATATATAAACAAAAGTTTAGGTCATCATGACATCGATATTCTACTTTTAAGAAAAGATAATTATTTACATTTTTAATGAGGCGTTATAAATATACAAATCTATTATTATTATAATGCTTTTTTGGTCCCATGGCTCTTGCCATGGTAGTGTATATTTTTTGTGCAAGCGTACAGTTCTGATTAAATTCCCTGACCATTTTCCATTTCCCCATTTTTTTATACAAAATTGATTGTATGTTACAGAACATACGATCATATTATTATCATACACCTGTAGATATATCACCAAAAATGCAGGTAGAACTGTATTATACCCATATTTTGCTAGCACACAGGCTCATATTCCTATTCGTTGAGACCTAAAACTTATTAGGGTAACGAATTGGAAGTGAGCCTGGAAATTTTTATTTACTAGGCACATGTCAAGACTTTGTGGTGCCACTAATAATTTTGTATGAAAAAATGGGGAAACGAATAATGGTCAGGGAATTTAAGGAGAGCTGCACGCTCGCACAAAAAAATATACACTAAGTACCAAAAATAAGATTATGATAACATGGTACTGTTACCATAATCTTATTTTTGTCGATGATGACATTTTAAATCTTTATGAGGTGATAACTCAATGAATAATTTAGTAAGAATTTGTTTGGTTTATCTAAAGACTAGCTGACTCGCGCAACTTCGTCTGCTTCTCACATAAGAGAATTTGCCTCGTTTTTGCAACGTATTTCAGTTATGCTCTGTTTCTATTGGTCATAGCGTGATATTATATAGCCTATAGCCTTTCTCGATAAATGGGTTATCCAGAACTGAAAAATTTTTTAAATTCGAACCCGTAGTTCCTGAGATTAACGCGTTCAACCAAACAAACAAACTCTTCAGCTTTATAATATTAGTATAGATATGCTTATTTATTTATGACGATGCAAACCGTGACAGACTAGCTACTTGCGCGAATTACTTGTTTCAATCGCTTACACGATGCATACATTTGTGCAAGTCCTTTTACTCAAAACCAAACAGTTAATCTTTTAAAAGATTACTTGTTATTTGGGTTACACAAATTTTCTTGGGAAATACTCACGGCTGTATCAATGAAGTGGTAGGAGTTGTACAAAAGTACTACATTCACATTTCGTCGACTATGGTAAAGCTCCCACGTACTATAGAGCGAATCCTATTTACTGGGCACAGTTTCATAACTCGTGCCGCTACTGGGCATTGCCTAAGCCGGAATCAACCTCGAGACATCATGCACAATACGTACGTACGTACCTACATACGAACAACCTCACTACTTTGTATACTTTAACTGTTGCCAATAAGTAGCTCCCAAGTTAAATATTCTTGAGAATTTTCTCTTGTTAAGTACTTGTCGCGCACAAAAAGTAACTACTAACTTTATTTCTTACCAACTTTTATATTACTTGAAAGACTTTAAAATCTATTTTAACATCTGTAGTATCATTAAGTTGGTAAGCAGCGATACCTCAGTGGGGAGACCAACAGACTGCAATGCAGAAGGTCTCGGGTTCGAACCCACGCGTCATGCATCTCTGACTTTCGGAACTTATATGACTTTTCGAAATTATGTGCGTTTTGATTGACAATAATCGCCTGCTCTGTGCCTCGGAGAGCACGTTAAGCCGTCGGTCCCGGCTACCATGAACATCTATGGCAGTCGTTATTGGGAAAGTCAGTACCCTCTAATATCCTGACATTGGTCTAGCCTTAGGATATCGTTAGCCTTCGGGTTGCGAAGGTCAGGTGGCAGCCACTTCGTGTAAAAACTGATATCCAGTCAAATCCGGTTAGACTAGAAAAGTCGACCCCAAGTGACTTGGGAATCATAAAGGCTAAGAGAGAAGTAGTATCGTTAAGTTATTATCATTCTCTTTGAATTGTTGAAATAAACTTCTGGCCATAGCTTTGCATATGTGAATCCCACGAGAGCTCATATTACGATTAATAGTATTCTTAGTTGATATTAAACTACTTTAAATATATTTATTTATTTCTATAAATAATACTACTATAATACTAGATATTACATGTGGCTCCTATCCCGTTCGGTCGGTTAGGTATGTCCTTGGTCCAGGGTACCTTTCAGCCAGAAAACAGTTCTCTGTTTTCTGGCTGAAAGGTACCCTATGTCCTTTTCTGTACCCCTGACAAAGTTTATGCAAAATTACCTATCAACATTATGATGATAGGTAGAGCAGTTAAGACGTGAAAGCGTAATAAACAAACAAACAGATTCGCATTTATAATATTAGTGAGGTTTAGGGCTTGTACTACTACCTCCAGATAGCATTTATCTATAAGATAAAAGTCTCGCCATCTCTCTTCTTTAACCTAACATGACTAAGACAGCATGCGATTTATCTTTCCGATAACTTTTACTTGTTAGTTGTAGGAGTGGCCATTAACTATTTAATTTTACCTGGCGTTTTGGTGGCTTTTCAGCACACGCAATTAAATTTTGTTAGGGTACTTTACATTATTTCAAAGTCTAATGGCCAGCCCCACAACTAACAAGTAAAAGTTATCCGAAAGATAAATTGCATGCTTATAGATAAATGCTATTTAGAGGTGGTGGGACAAGCCCTTTATTCTAGGAATGCGAGACCTAATAAAAAAACTATTATTTAATAATAATAGGGTAATATAACCTATTATTATTATTTACCTATGTCCGGCACCGGTGTGCTGCTGTGGCTTAATAGTTTAAAGTTTAGTTTCCTATACCTCAAAACATTAAAACGACCACTATGTTAGTCTTGCCGTTAACATGGCTGCTGCAAAGCAAGCTTCCACCTCATAGCATTTTGTGTATAGCAGTACTTAAAACAACCAGTGTTACTCGTAGCATTTTGTGTATAGCAGTACTTAAAACAACCAGTATTACTCATAGCATGTTGTGTATAGCAGTACTTAAAACAACCAGTGTTACTCATAGCATTTTGTGTACAGCAGTATTTAAAACAACCAGTGTTACTCATAGCATTTTGTATATAGCAGTACTTAAAACAACCAGTGTTACTCTTAGCATTTTGTGTATAGCAGTACTTAAAATAACCAGTATTACTCTTAGCATTTTGTGTATAGCAGTACTTAAAACAACCAGTGTTACTCATAGCATTTTGTGTATAGCAGTATTTAAAACAACCAGTGTTACTCATAGCATTTTGTGTATAGCAGTACTTAAAACAACCAGTGTTACTCTTAGCATTTTGTGTATAGCAGTACTTAAAATAACCAGTGTTACTCTTAGCATTTTGTGTATAGCAGTACTTAAAACAACCAGTGTTTAATAACACTGTTTGTTTTAAGTACTGCTAAACACAAAATGCTATGAGGTGGAAGCTACTATAATCTCTTTCTTCTTTCTTATAATACTATAATAATAATCAGCTACTTTATATGCTATTTAGTGTCATGCTTATAGATAAATAATATATCTCACATCTATATAGATGACATATGTTATATTCCATATAAAATAGGATAGTCCTTTCTTTCTTTTTAAGTTGTGTTTTGTATGTACATACATATTATGTGTATGATTGTAACTACAAGTACTTTAAATACATTGTCTTTTGTTTTTGTATAACCAAACAAGGTTAAAATGATATATTAAAAAGTAGTAGCTTATAATGTCGACCGAGCTATTTATGGAACAAATCGAGCAATGTGAAACGCAACAGGCACCTACAGGACAGGCTTTGCCTAGTGAGGGCCGACGGATATCGACAAATTTTATTATTTTTCAGGTAATAAATGCATTTTTTTATAATTTTTTTATTTATTATTCATATTTTATATATGTATTTTACATAATTCAGGGTTCCTTGCCCAAAAGCCTCCAATGCCCTATTAATAAAGCCTGCTCTGCCTGTTTGTTCGATATTTAAAGGTTACTATCTTATGAATCGTAATAAGTCGCCCGGTTGAAATGTTTACAGAATATGTGTTATTATAACGTATATCCAAAACATTGTTAGTAGTAGCATATTGTAAGACAATATAAATATAATGTGCTAAGGTCTCTATACAAGAAACACAATCCTAACTAATATTATAAATGCAAATGTGAGTTTTTTTGTTACGGCTTTAACGCCTTACCTACTCGACCGAATATCATGAAATTTCGCATACAGGGATACAGGCAAGGACATAATATAGTACCTTTTATCCAGATAATGTACTGGGACGTAGCGCATTTGCGGGAAAACGCTAGTTACAATTAATGTTTTAGTTTCTGTTCTACTTACCGTAATACATACAATCTTTAAACTTGAAGTGGTTAGAGTGTAAACTTTATAGAATAATAAAAACCGGCCAAGCTTGAGTCAAGCTCGCGCTATTGAGTACGAAACCCTCGGTGCGCGAGTCCAGCTTGCATTTGGCCGGTTTTATTTATTTTTAAAAGACTCTTACAAAGTAAATTATTATATAGGGAGATCCTTAGGATAACGTTTTATTGTCAGTAATAACTGTAATAAGACAAGTCATTCTCACATGCATTGATATCTATTTGCAGTGTTGATAGTCTATGGTAACCGATAGGATTAGGACCATACACTTTAGTGTCCCCTTTTGTAGCAACAATCTTATAACATACTAGCTTTTGCACACGGCTTCGCTTGCGTAAAAGTCATAATCATAACCAAACCTTGGTTACGTCAGACACAGAACTTTTCAAAAGTATTTTATTGTTTTAAAAACGTTATATATGACTATGCTACTTGGTGATACTACTTATAGCTTTCTAATGGTGGAATAGTTTTTATAATCGGTTTAGTCGTTTTTGAGTTATATCGTTACAAAAATCAAATATTTCCTCTTTATAATATTAGTATAGATTAAAACGTCTCTATAATTATGTACCGCAAAGATGAGGTTATAAATAAGCACATAAAACTTCTATATTTTGTATTTTATTGTTAAGAATTCTCTAGAATCTTATATCTTTGTATAAATATTTACAAGACCGTGATAAACAACTTTGTATTTTTATCATAAGCGACGTGACGCGGTCATCGAGTAGCCAAAGTTAGAAAAACTTAATGCCTTCTTTAGGTTAGAATGTTTACGTTACCTATCTCTTTCGCTCTGACCTAAACAGTTAATGTAGGAGAGAGACAGTTGATTGAAACGAACAACTTATCAGTAAGCGGTTGACATAAAAACACAAAAGAATTAGAATTTAAATGATGCTCTGATAAACCAAATGTATTTAAAAGTTCAATTATATTTAAATTCAACTCCATAACTAACATTACGTTATTAACATTACACAAGCAAATGTATGCAAAACAAAATTCTAGAAAAATCAGGTCAATTATTAAAGGAAATATAATATGTGTAATATAATATGCATATACAGCACTGCCCTTGCATGTGCATCGTAACAAGCAATTAAAACGAATGGTACTTCAACATAAACTATAGTTGTGAAACAAGGCACACTCTATTGCGCGTGATCATAACCTTAACGGCTCGCCGGTATAACACTACAAAATAGAGAACACTTACCGGGCCCATAGAATCTTTTGCCGGCGGTGACATCGAAAATTATTCCGTTAACAGCCAACAGCACTCTGCCGTCGGGTTGTGTTCCATCGAAATTCTTTAATTCGGCTACAGTCATGTCCTTCTTAATTTTCGGCAATCTCGGCGCTGGAGGGGGCACCGTCACTTCTGATTCAAAGTTCGATTTAATAATTTTATACACGAGGTACACAATGATTGCTATTAACACAAGGTTTAGGGGGCTCATTAGCTCGTCCCATATCGTCGGAGAACTGGCTTCTGTGTCTGCCATATTTTATTTTTTGTTGATACGTGTGGTAGCGTCGACCGCTGTTACAGCACTGATGTGGTGTATAGTATTGTATAGCCGTATTACGTTATCAAGCTGAGTCGTAAGGTCAGCGCGTACGCCGAACGATGTTTTAAAACTGGACGGGATATTTACTGATTTTAGTAATGTAAGAACACTGTGTGTGACAATCTTTGTTTATTTCGATTGTAATGCTCTGTGGGGAATGATAAACGATGTATTTATAGTCGTTCGAATTATGATAGTAGATAATGACCTCATTATCGTAATGATTATATTGAGAGTAATTAGTGTAAGAAAGAGTTTCGTTAATAACACAAAACTATATATTTTTGATTTATTGCTCTGATTTATATTCGCATTTAAATCCTCAAGTACTTAGATTTAATACAATACTCGTTTTTTAAGGAAAACTAGTCAGTACGGTACTATAGTCACAATACATTCATGCATCTTGTGCTTGAGCAAATACCTACTACAAAATACCGTATACCTGATTAATTAGTATAAATATAGCTAAAAGTATAAATAATATTCTCCGTGTAAATATACCAGTACTAGTGACGTAGCAATACCCTGTGTTAAAACGATTAATTGAAATAATCATCGTTAGCATACAATTCCAAAGGTGAGCAATATTCTCGAACATTTAAGAAGAAGTAAACAACTTATGCAGGGACTTGTGCAATACATATCACAATTTCATATTTTTACACCTGCCATATACATACATATATACATAACCCCATAGTTGACCGGTATATGAGTTAATAAATAAATTAATAATTATAAAAAAACAGTTCAGGTCTTTTTTGAACATATTATGTTTGCGTTGCCAATGTTGCATCAGCCATGGTGAGAAGCCAGTAAGCCTTGGTGAAAAATAATACACTATCAAACAAGTTTTTATGATATAAAATTGAATTACAAAACCCAGTTTCTGATAGGCTTATCAAACTCGTGTCAAGTAATTTGATTGGACGTTGCTGAATCGCTCACTGAATCACAGCGGTTGACATGCATTTAACCATCTGTTAACAAATTTTTGTACTAATCTTCTATTCAGAAACCGGATGAGATGCAGTAAATCTAATTTAAGCCACGAATTTAAGCAAAAAATAATAAGCCTAAGAGTTTCGTATTATGCTGACAATATTTTTAAGGTGTCCAGAGAGTTTCACAAAAGCCGAAAGTAACATGGAGCAATCTGTTCTGAAACCTGGAAAAAAAATTCTCTCGTTGCAACATATTGTTGCAAAATACCATTTTATTACTTTACTTATACATAGTAATCATAAGTTATACAGAAATGATCTGTATTGACAGATAGCATATATTTCCTTTTCTGACGAGACGACCCTTGTTTACAATCTTCGCATCGCGAGGATGACATTCATGCAAGCCTCTATTTACCATCATACGAATCGTATGTTAATTAAACACCTCAGAAGAATACAGTCAAATAGGACAAGATAGAGCCTATTATCTAAATCATAGTGATTAATAATATTCAGCAGTACTAAGTACTAAAGTTAATAATACACCCTGGTTCAATGACTATTGTATAGGCGGAAACTATATCAAGTTAATTATATTTCGCTCTGGACACTATTAATCAGCAAAGTTTCATTTTGTCATTTTGTGGGCCTCAATGGTGAAGTAGTCAGTATAACCGACTGCCACGCCTGAGATCGCGGGTTCGATTCCCGCACAAGTCGAACATTTGTGTACATGAACATGGATGTTTGTCTTGGTTTGGGTGTTTCTATATATAATATGTATATATGTATTCATTGTTTAGTACCCATAGTAAAAGCTCTGCTTAGTTTGGGCTAGATGGTGTTGTGTGTACATGATAGAATATTATTATTATTATCATTAATTAGTCAGAATCTTCAAATTAAACAGAATCCAATCAAATCGAGATTCGAAAATGTAAGTTTGTCCATATAATCTGATGCATATAACATGTGACATAGGCACAAAGGAGACCTTGAGATAGAGTAGAGATAAATAACGTGAAACTGTTAAACAAAACATAAATGTACTCCAAAAAATATTATTTGTTCCTATTCAGAGATCGCTGAAAAGTTATACTTTAATTAAAGTTATTCATACATAAGCCTCATAATTTAACTACTAATATAACTAATGATTTCATAATATTGTTAAAAAATCCAATAGGATTGTGTAATATTGTCTTACGTTTACGCGAATGTTATTTGATGAATTGAAATTAAACTATGTACTTTACACCGGATTTGGTCGCGTACACAATTTTGAAGTAGACACTACGATTATTGCACTTTACTAGGATTGTCTAAGTAAACACAAATATTATAAATAAAAATATCTAAGGCTTAAGTTCGCAAGTGCTAGACTTATTGTCACAATCAATTACGCTAGCATGTTCAAAGTACAAAACAATTTCCTATGCCAGATATGATAAAAAATAACAATGCTCTCCCATTTTCGCCATAAATGTTTTACGTAGGCACAATTTCATTTTTCCACCGGCCTTATAAGCTGACAGGCGATAGACTCAGCACATTTTATGAATGGCAAAAGAAGTAGGAAATCGCCAGCTTGAATATTAACTAGTACATAATTATCATATTACTCCGTGCGTTTCAAGTACACAATATAATAGACTCACTGGACTTTGGATTGAGAAATATTGCGGCTTTATAAATCATTACAGTTGTAGAGTGCCAATAGAGCAGTGACCACAATTGGTATACATGAGGTTTTGGATTCGTTTGCCGAGTCGGAAGTCTCACAGAATATCGACGTGAAATAGCAGTATTCCTACTGTTGTGTTTCGTTCGGTGAGTGGAGTGCCGGAGGCCTAATCACCTTTCCCCCTTCCCGCTCCTTCTCCTTCCCACTTCCTTTTCTTTAGGGTCGGCAACGCGCAAGTGATGCCTCTGGTGTTGCAGGCGTCCATAGGCTACGGTGACCACTTACCATCAGGTGGGCCGCATGCTTGTTTGATGAAGAGTGATATTGGGATTTGCTGTCACAGAAATTAAAGTAGCAACATAGAGTCAGAAACTGTGGTAGACAGCAATAGGCTCACCTCCTTATTTGTTAGATAATAATGTCCTCCAGACCGATTTCGGTCACGGCGGCCAATCTTAACGGAGACTGGCCATCTGCGCAGGAGATATTATAGTGCACAAGCGTGTCCGTAAACACAAGTGCACTCTCTGTTCCTTAACTCTCATGATCCGATGGGACGGTAATCCGACACGACTGGAGAGAGATCAGGCTCAGGACCAACGGCTTTACGTGCTTTCCAAAGTACGGGGGTGTACAACACCGTCAACTTCCTAACTCTGGGCTATTATTGAGATTTCTTAATAGAAAACCCTATAACTTTTTTTTTGTTGGCTATACCCAGGATTCGAACAAGAGACCTCATGCACAGCAGTCGCATTCACTACCGCTGCGCCACGGAGACAGTTAAGATAAAACCATAATGTTAAGGTATGTACATAAACATATCAAATGCTTTGCTACAGAAATGGTTGTGCCCTGTTGGTGATGTGGTGATAGTTACCGCTTATGCTTACCGTCTCCTATGAGGCCAGGTTAGGTTATCGATAATGTTATTGGGTTTTTCACTTAGAAATTGTCAATGGCAGAAGGAAGACTGAAAATGTTCCCTGTAAACGGAAATACGTTCGTCTATGATGAAAGGCGTGAAGCCCGTACTGCTTATAATATCCTCCTGCCAGTTGTTGGAAGGCCAGATATCATTGAAAACCTATTTTGTGGCCACCGGTGTACCACTGCGTCTCAATAGGTAAATTCATCGTCTTAAAATGACTGTAATAAGTTGTTATACTCATATTTGATTTCCGAATGGGAAGGTAGAGTTATTACTAATAACTCTACCGTCCCATTCGGTTATATACTAACCAAAAAGAGTCACCAATATAAAATGGTATAAAAAATATAACCGAATCCACGAGAAAAAGCTAGTGTTAAATAAATAAACACTAAAGCGAAAACTTAATGATGAAGTCTGCTCTTTATCGGCAAATATATTCCAAAAGTAATATGAACTCGCTTCCCGATGTTTGTACAAACTTGTCAGCTACAAACGTTCAAGTATATTCCTATATTTCCAGACGACACGGTTTCGAGTATTCCATATAACTTGTTACGTAATTATTCGCTATTTGCTTTTATATATTGTTGATCATAAGGTATATATTATGTATGCAGGCGACCGACGCGTACCGAGTTCGATTCCTGCTCCGGGCAAAGTGTTATTTGGTTTTGCTTTTAGTTCCAGAAATATTGTAATTGGTCGTTTCAACCTAATACTTAGGACCTCCAAATGAACTGTTGAAATTTATGTAGTACAAAATATTCCTGAGATTCGGTATAAGGAATGAAACTCTAGTTACATCAGAATAATTCTTGACTGTATAAATATAAATTATGTAATACACACATATTTATTATAATTAATTATATAATATACAATATAGACCTAGAACTTTGGATCGCAAGGTTAAGGTGTTGAGTTTGTTCTCATGGCATCAAACCTCTGACTTTTCAAAGTTATGTGCATATTAAATATCTAATTATAGTTCGTTTTAACGATGAAGGAAGACATTGTTAGTAAACCTGGATGTATGTATGTCTGAGAATTCTACATGACGTAGTCAAAGATATGTGAAGACTACAAAAAAAATACTGGCCTCTATAATTATTGACAGACCCCTTTAATTATAAACTAGTCCTACAAATCTTATACTGAAAAAAGACCTGTGTCTCAGTATTGAAATAATTTACAGACTAAACATATTTTTAATATATCTGTTTGCAGGGTTTTTATATTTTGTTCAAGAGATACCTGGTACTTATAACTTTATACTGATCGTAAAGCACGCATTTAATTAATTTTACTTAACTTGCTTATGTACGTTAGCCCGTTATTATAACTTCTCACTTATTTCTTTTCTCTTTTGACACAACAACTTTTTTATTTTATTTGCGGCAATGTATTGATGCGTACCCCTCCGCGGGGGCAGGCGGACGGGTTATGTCGGACTCACCGGGGTAAAAGTAAGATGGTAATGATGATAATAATGGACATCCCGGTAATACCGACTAAACCTACCACGGTGTTCCTCGACAAAACCGCAATCGACGGGACCGCGCGAATCGCTTTTATATGCAGTCGCGATCCCGCCGAGGTTTCGGTCCGCCGTATGGCGCCGTAACAGCAGGCCACTACACAACAAGACTACCCTTTCGACACCACTACATTTAAGCCCTACTGTCCCCTCTTGAGGGGGACGGACACACGACACAGAGGCGCGCGTGGGAACACGTCCGACGCCTCTCGGACCTGGTGCTGATTGGGTGGCAGGCAGGCCCATGAAGCCCACCACCCCCAGGTCAAACCTCAGGGTAGCTGGAGGTCATACCGCGTGATAATGTCACCAAGTTAACCATTTCTACTCTTAGTTAACTCGAAATTACAGCTGTTGTCTGCTTACGGATTTAAATGTAATTGTTACAAGTAATCTATGGAAAATGTAGTGGGTAGTATATTTGTTAAGTTTAGTGTAAAATTCTGTGGAGGAACAGGGTGTGAAGTCCCTCCAACACAAAGGGAGGATCCTCCGACCAGGCTGTTTGATCGTGCCTGGGGGGCCGCGGCCCGACGGTTGATGTCGGGACCTTGTATATATACTTAGTCGCTGTGTAAACTCCACTTGTGCGATGCAGAATAGTATGACGTCATATTAAGCGCAATTGTATCGCCATCTGTTAAACGTAGGCGGAACTTCTTTGTCTTTGCGGAGTCGTTACAAGTACTATACATTGAGTACTTAACACTGTGTCAAGACAACCAAAGCATAGTAACAAAATACTTTAATTACAACTAGCAAAATATATACTAGTATTCAATTATATAAAAGCAGGCCTAAATTTAGAAGTAGTGGTTTAAATATTATATATAGACAATGATGTTAAGTACCTATATCAAAATAACTTTAAAGGGAATCCAATAAAACTTGAAGCCAAAAACAGAACAAAGTCCAATTTCACACCCATTAAGATCAATTTTAATAATACAACCGATACAATATTGAGCTATTAAACTGTGAAAACAACATAATTCAATTTATCTGGACACGAGTTCCAATTAAATTGTGTTGGAATTTTAAGTTACTTTAACAAGCCGATTAAAACTTTATAAATTTAGTTTTTGATATTAGACTGTTCCGTTGTTTTAAGAGGCAATATCAACACTTGATGTAGTTATTAATAAATAAAAAAGCTTTTCAATCACTATTATTAATATTTCTTAATCAAGCGGTATCAAGTCAGGGCTACCAAAAAACACTGAGCCAAAAATTTTATAGGGTCACTACTGTCTCAAGAAACCCTAGAAAGATATGATCATTGCAAGAGCGGAATTTACAGTTATCTGGTTGTTATCTCCTGATGCATTTTTCTTATATACTTTAAACTATTTACATACATTGTTGTTGTAAACAGCCGGGCGCTGTTTTATATTGTAAATGGTTGCCGTTGTTACTTTAATTTTATATTTCTATTTATAAGAAAACAACGCCCATACTAGGATTATGCACAAAAAAACACCTAAACACAAAACAACTAATCGTGAATCGCAAAAATTTATGTGCCGTATGGAGATTGAACTAAGAATATTTGGTGCGTGGTAATTGGCAAGGCGACGAGTTAAATCATTACGTCATTAATGCAGTCAAATCTTCTAATGTATCTTTCCTGATATGCTTTGAACTATTTGCAATAAAAAGCAGCACCGCAGTCGTACCAAGAGCACAACAAAAAGTTATTTAAGATAAGTACTAGCAAAAAGGCACCGATGCAATCACATGTAGATAGACACAAAAAGTTCACATTTAAAACTACAAACATGTTTTTGCCAGAGGTTGACGAATCGACTGCAATAAAAAAAAATTACTTTAAGTTAATGGTATAAATGTTTTTGTCTAGAATTGGATCAATAGTTCGAACTGATACACACAACTACATTTACAATTTTATTACGTCATGTTATAGATTTTGCACAGCTTCCTTTAAAATCGCTATTGTATTGTTACGTATTTCGTATTGGTGATTATTGTACCCTACTTAATTGGATCTCTGCAGTCCAATTAACTTCAACAGTTTTTGATCTGTTTCCCTGTACAGTTGTGTTTATAAGTGGTTTATTGTTCTTTTGTACCGTTTTACTGATTATCATCTAAATGGTTTCATGTTCAGTTATCATGTTCTATATTATCATATTAATTGGTATCGTAGGCTTCATAAATTGTCACTGTATTTTAATAGTAATTATTATCAGTGATATTAATTGCCATAATTATACTTTTTGCACGGTAACACACCGATATCAAATATTTGGTATTTTCTCTTGTATCGTAATAAATAAAATAATAAGCCTCTTACAGGAAATCAGCGGCAGAATTAATATTCTGCCGCTGATGTAAGAGGCTCATTATTTTCTTTCATTATTACTGTGTTTCGCCCAGTAGGTAAGAGCACTGGGGGCTTAGATACCTTACATTCCTTTTCTTTCATACTGACTTCTACCGGTGTGAATGAACCGGTGAATGTCTTTTACCGGTCAGCAACGTGAAACTGGTCCTTGAAATATTGCAAGTGACTTTAAAATACGGAGCAAGCGACTACTAAAAAAAAGAGATTGACTCATAAGCACGTTAATGTTCTAAAACAATGTCCTAAATTCTCGTAATTTTATCTTATACTCTAATAATTATAAATGATTCCGTCCTACATATTGGTGGTGTTAGCTTCAATAACTTAAGCTATGCCGATGACATGGTGCTGCTGGGTCCAACGGCTGGCTCAATCAGGGAGATGCTGGGCGTCTGTGAAAGGTATGCGATAGCTCATGGCCTGTCATACAATGTTATGAAAAGTGAGTATCTGATCTTTGCTGCTCCCGGGAAACATCTAAATTATGAGCCCTCAATATCCCTCAATGGACGAAACTTGAAAAGGGTCGCCCAATTCAAATACTTGGGACACTATGTCACCGAGGACCTCAAAGATCAGGTAGATATGCAGCGCGAGCGCAGGGCACTAGCAGCCAGATGCAATATGTTGGCTCACAGATTCGCTCGTTGTAGTAATGAGGTGAAAATAACGCTGTTTAAAGCATATTGTCAGGGGTTCTACTCGGGCAGTTTGTGGGTCAGCTATACGCGGAGGGCTCTAGATGCGCTACGGGTGCAATATAATAATGGCTTCAGAGTGCTGTTGAGGTTGCCCCGGTTCTGCAGCGCGTCTAGTATGTTTGCAGTAGCGCGTACTGATGACTTTTATGCTGTTATGAGGAAAAAGACCGCATCCTTATTATGCAGAATGACGGCTAGCACCAACAGCATTTTGAAAACCATAGCTGAACAGCACGATGCACCATTTATAAGACACTGTGTCCGGTTGCTCGTGCGTCAGTGATGTTTAAATGTGTAAATGTGTTAAATGTGTACGTAATTAATTAATACTAACCCTTATTTGATAAGTTTGTTTTTTGTACTAACCAGTGGACCAATGTTGTCAAATTAAATAAATAAATTATTATTATTATATTATTTCCATTTTGTTGCACATGTTTGTAAATTTCACAATATGCTTATTTGACAATAATACCACCCAGAACTTTCATACATTTTAATTTAGAGACTATTAAATTTTAATTTAGCGAGCCACTGAAGGCTAAACTATTTAAATTTTAATGCTTGAGTATGAAGCAGTGGGGTTTAATGGTTGCAGCAACTTACTTGCAGACAAATCAGAAATAATACGAAATTGTAACTTTATAGCAAATTGAAAGCGATGCATGAATTGTGGCAGTTTTAATGCAAATTATTTAATTCATTTAGATTACAAATTTTAATAGCAGCGATAGCTCAGTGGGGAGACCAACAGACTGCAATGCAGAGGGTCTCGGGTTGGAACCCACGTCGCGCACCTCTGACTTTCGGAAGTTATATGACTTTTCGAAATTATGTGCGTATTGATTGACAATTATCGCCTGCTCCGTGCCTCGGAGAACACGTTAAGCCGTTGGTCCCGGCTGCCATGAACATCTATAGCAGTCGTTATTGGGAAAGTCAGTACCCTCTAATATCCTGACACCTGCTGGTGAACTGCCCAATACATGGCAGGGATAGGTTGGAGTTAGAGATAAGGACGGGAATAAGAGTGGAAACCGTGAACTTACCAACGTTAATTAAAGATTATACCAAGGAGTTTTATGAGTTTGCACACGTCATTGTAAAAATTGCTAACAATAGAAATAGGGTGTAATCGAGTTGTTAATAGAGTAATATTAAATAAATGTGAATATGTTAAATATATAAGTAGATTTTATAAGAACTATACAAGATATAAATAATAGTGTAAGAAATGTTATATATATATATATATATATATTTTGTAAAATATATAGAATATAGCATAGAATAAGATTAGATATATAAAATTATGTATTTAGCTAAGCAAATTGTAATAAAAGTATTTTTTGTAATAAATAAAACGGTAAAAAGGGCTCTGATCGCTAAGTCAGAGGAATGTGCATAACACGCTGTGATGACGGGTGGGTGCCTTTAAGAAAAAAAATATCCTGACACTGGTCTAGCCTTAGGGTATCGTTAGCTTTCGGGTTGCGGAGGTCAGGTGGCAGCCGCTCCGTGTAAAAACTGATATCCAGTCAAATTCGATTAGACCAGAAAAGCCGACCCCAAGTGACTTAGGAATAATAAAGGCTAAGAGCGAAGAAGAAGATTTGACAAATTTTTTTGATCGCTTTTTCTATGATGGAATAGATCATTCGGCGTATCTGATAGTAGGTGATAGATAAATACTTCTGGATACTTCTTATAAAATTCCACTCGTATGATCCTATTTCAAAAATATTTTTTTACCATTTTGGGAACTCTATGCTGAAGTATCGTAACACAATTTTAGTAAGAAGACAATTTCTCTAGCACAGTATCAATTAAAGCTAAACTGAAAATTAATCTTGGGACTTCCTCTGGCGCGAGTGAGGCAGTCAAATTGCCTTACACTTTCAGACTTGCCATTTTATCTATCCATGTCCAATCTTAATATAAAAAAACATATCTTATCAAATATAGCCTTTAAGGTGAGGATTACCATGGTATTCATATATTAATATATTTTTGAAAATTCGAAGGCCTCTGGCATATAATCGAACTCTATATCCCAGCGTGGCAGTCAAGCGATCTGCCCAGTAGACTACTGTCACTCTATTAGTAGTATATGAACTTTAATTATATGATCGAGTTATAATTAGTTAGATGTGGCATGAAATTACTTCAACTGGTTTTGACAAATATAAGTCCTCAACTTATAAACCTTAAGCAGTTTATACTGGTTCTTTCAAAAATAAACTTGTCCAAAATAATTATAATATGAGTAGGTAGTTTTGCTTTGTAATCCTTATTTTATTTTAATCTTAAGTATACAATTATCTTTTTAATTTACTTAATTTCAAGGACAATGTAATGTGTTTATACACTAATGGCTATAACTAATTTATGACAGAACCATTTCTATTTTTAGTAAAGAGTTTCTTAGTTAACGACTTTATCAGTCCGAAAATAAATTTGCATATGAGTATTGTCATTTAACCGCACTGTCATTCGAAATATTGTATCCAACAATTTGAAATGAAGACACAATCACAAAAATAGAGGCTCTATAAAACACATTTCTAAACACTGTTTTTAGCAGTCTCCCGGAGTAATGCTACTTACAAAAAGTACAATGACGCAGACATACCCAATTAATACAAAGTCCATTTTTCTTACGTATTTAGTTAACAGTAGAATTGTCGTGATGTCATTACACTTATTGGCATAGACACCGTTCTCTACATATTTTTTTCCATGCCAGTTATTTAGAGAATGTATTATATCTAAATGTTGCATAATTTTATAATGAGTTATGTTGAGTTGTTTACCAAAAAGACAAGTAAAAACAAATTAACTATACGTCTGCTATAGATTGTAAGGCAGTTTTTTATTATTCAATTTTAATACAATGACTCATCTTTAAATATTATGATACATCAAGTTAGGTAAAAGTAGAACCACGTAATAAAAAATAAGGGCGCGATTATGGAACCATTACGGAGATTATGGAATATTCTATTAGAATAATTTTATATCTTAGGTAGTTATGTTAAATCATGGGTTAACGGACAGTGCTACGACAAAACCGTTATATAAACAGCGACTGTTACCACGTCTTTTATAGCATTAAGATTGCGTATGAGAGAATGAGACAACGCATTACAGGGTTTATAGCTTTATCTCATTTTTGCATACAAATTATCCCTACTATAATATTATAAATGTAAATGTGAGTTTGTTGGTTTGTTTCGCTTTGACGCCTTAACTACTTGACCGATCATCATGAAATTTGGGATCCCTGTTGTCAAGGATACAGAAAAGAACATTCTCATCTAGAAGAAGTACCGTTCCCGAGGAGAAGAAATTTATTAATAAAATTTCCATTTAAGCAATCGCCGCTTCAAAATGTCGGATATGTTTAGATTTTATGCTTTTTAATTTTGATAACAATTCTTTAATATCAACAACAATTATTTAATGCCCTTCAACTGGTATGATGATGCAAGTGATCTTGTTGCTATGGTTAACAGTAAATCTATCGAGCTTAGGACTATTTAACATTTCGATAGTAATGCGAGCTCTATCGACGCGTCGAACAGCTCCAAACTTGATACATTCAGAATTGCCTTCTTTGATGGGTAGTTTTAACATAGTAATCATACCGCTTTTAATAAGCATTGCAGTATTTTCCCCAGTTTGTAATATATTCTAGTAAATAAATAATTTAATTTGATTTATGTTGTTATGTTATTACACAGAGCTGCGATAGAGAACGCTTATCCAAAATCAGTAACTTATTCCTTTTCTTAAAATAACTAAATAGTAGACAATGATTTTAAATTTATAAAACATTGTCTGCTTTCCATTGACGTACAAAGCGACTGCATTAATATTAAAATCAGTATAGAGTTCAATATCATTGCATTAACATAACCGTTTTACTCTGACGTCTCTGTTAGATTTAAATAGCATGAAATTCATGAATACGCTTGGAAAAGTAGACGTTCAGAATAAAAGGTAGGCCACAGTATATTCCTCGTTCAATATGCGACACTTTTTCATTGCTTTTGGTGGAAGAAGCCTGCGGTTCACCTTATGGTAAGCGGTGACCACCGCTTCATCATATTTATTCCCTCCTTCCTCCTTCCCTCTTCACAGGAAATATAGTAATTGCTTACCATCAAACAGCAGACCGTATACTACTTTACTACCTGTACCTGTACAGAAAGCAGTGGTTCGGTTTTATTGCTGTAGAAGTGTTTTTATTCGTAACGTGACATCACAGAAGTGGTTCAAAAGAAACAAAATCTAGTCACTGGCTACCGTAAACCACATACAAAATGCACGTGAGCTTTATGGAAAAACTGAATGATTTTGATCTATACGAATGACATTGGGAAGTTGGTTAATCGATCCGACCCGGTTGAGCTAATCGATCCGATTTGCCATTGGGTCATAGGATTTACAATATTTTACGATTATTTGAGACAGTTAGCTTTGATGCGGCGTTTTAGTGTAGTGATATTTCATTAAAATATAGTTTACGTGGTGAATCGGTGTAGTAGTTTCAGAGTAAAAGCAAGCAAAGTTAGCATCTTTAAAACATTTGTAGAATCGCACCTAGAAATTACCAGGTTTATAAGATCCACAGTAATATAATAAAATACATTTTTATTGCTAAGAGTTACAATTTTTATATTTTTGGTGATAAGCGCTTATGGACCATACAGATGCGCTTCTAAGGAAAGAAAACCTAAAAGCTGCCAACTGTAAAATACATAGTAGTAAGCATGTACTGTAGCCACTCTGAAGGGGGAGGAGGGAAGTGGCTAGAAAAGGGAAGAAAAGGAAAAGAAAGACGCAAAAGAGAAAGTGTACCCTTTTTAGTAGGTTATGCCTGCTTTGAGCCCTGCTGGGTAGGTCGCTGAAGGATCTTCAAACCATTCAAGGTAGGAGCATGTATATCGTGGTATGTTTAGTTGGTAGGACCCGAGGCTTTTCAGCTATCCCCCAATGAGCCCGAAATGCCCTCTCTGTTCCCCGTTTTTGGGGGAGAGATATGCTTAAATGGCATTGCCTGCGATAAAAAAGGCAATGAATACCTTGCTTAATCTAAAGACCGACCCTGAAACAGTCAACAATTACGCAACAAGGTCTCAATGCATGGACTTAGAAATAAAAGAAGTTATACCTCGACATATTTTCAATTCCCTTTTTGCGTAGTCAGATGCAATGAAATACTTTTACCGAGGCTTAATATTGGAAGCGGTAGGTATTTCTTTATTAATTGAGCGAGCGAAGTGCTCTTCACTGTCCGCCAGTTATAAAATCTACATGGAGCTGTGGCACTGGAATCATAGAGACTGGATAGTTGACCATAATTCGACTAAGAATTCAATTGGCATATTTGTTTTGTTGCTCATACATTTTTAACGGAGCGTTAGTGAGAGTCAGAGACATCATTTTGTATGTACATGAGATCTCGGTCAGGTCAAAATGGTACTGGGAATTCTTAGCAGCAGCACGGAGACAAGAACTCTACCTGGTAAATAACAATTGTTTGCTTGGAACATAAAACAATAGCGTGGAACAAAAAAAAGTGGCTATAATATTTTATATTTAATTAGTATTACTATTGAAATACCAAGGCACGGTAACACCGCTAATTTTCCAACTCCAGGTTGCTACTGAGCATTTGTGACAGAAAATCTTAATAAGTTTTTGTTAGTCCTACCCAGAATTCACATCTGATACCTCATGATCAGTCAGCCAACGCAAGTTACTTGAGACAATGAAACGGCGGCGAGGAAACAACTCTCACACTTGTTTAATTGTAAACATTTGTTTAACGTGTGAAGATCGAACGCAGATAATGGTTAATAATTATGTTGGTATTTACCTTGTCAGTAATATATCTTTGATCATGCCATGGATTGAACGCAATTATATTCAGCCATGTTTTAATTGTTTTTTTAATTTTATATGACCACTTACTACGTCTCGGGTATAGTATTTTTTTTCTGAATGAAGGGTTCTCTATGTTCTTATCTGTATGCTAAGTTTGTCCCCTTACCAAGTGTATGCTAAATTTTAAAGTGATTGGTGGAGTAATTACACTTTGAAAGCGTTACAAAAACCAAACTCACATTCGCGTTTATTATTACTACAGATATATCCTAATAATATTCAGTTAGGGTTTTTGTTGTATATGAACTACACCACGTCCGTGTAAGGCAGGTTAGCCAATAACCTACAAAAATAATCGCATTTATGTATCAAGCTATTTCGTCACCATATCGTTTTATTGCAACAGCGTGATTTCGCAAATAGATATTACTGTAGGAAAGCGAAACATATCACTGCCATATAAAACAAATAACGGTATCAAATAGTACCGTCGCAGATATAAAAGCTACTACAAAACTACATAAAACATTAATTAATGCAATTTAAACAGCGAACGTACATATTGCTTCTTGAGGAATGCAAATAATTGCTATTAATTTAGTTTCAGGCGTTTCGAAATGATTTACGTAAATTGTTTCTGATCTTTCGTGTTAGTAGTGTATAGGTATGAAGAAAATATATACAATATTATTATAAAATGGAGAAATACTAATGTGTTTAACTAATATAAATTATTGAAACATTCAAGTTGATCTCCTTGTCGACTGAAATCAAATGGTAAGCGATACCAATACCAGTTATAAACCTTGCACATTGCTAACTGTAGAAAAAGCCATTAAAATTGCCATGAAAATAAAAGCTACGGATGAAGTAAATGTAAGGGCCTCCAGCATTTTTTTGCTCATCAGGGAAATCCCAATTAAATGTGGTGACACTTACGTCGTGACCCACACGACGATGTCTTGCTCTTTCCTTAAACGAGTCAGCTGATTAATGCCGTCACTAAATAATTAGAAACGGTAAGCTTTTTTAATCTATCAATACAGGTGTTCATAAGAACCAGCTTTATAGTGGGCGTTCAGAATTCACCTTACACGTCCATTCCACGATTCATTATTCCAGGGTACGCAGCTTTTATCGAGCGACTCTCCGATGTCGAGACCGGCCGGTCTCAAATCGTCCATGTTGTTTTATTGATAGGACCTACACGCTTCCACTTGACTGTTGTACGTACTTTATGTATTCATTGCGAGTACCTATTCATTTTTAATTTATAGCTTGTGAAATATGTTTGATGGATTAGGTAAGGTTTTAAGATATATTACAGGAAGAGAGTTCGAGGCTTTGTGAAGGGTTATTGTTTTGATTTATGACTTGTTGCAAGGAGTTTTTATAAGGTTGCGTCGAAAGGAGGGTAATGTTTTTAACCCAATTCATAAAAGGAGGAGTGATATGCGCTGAGTCTGTTTACTTTTTATATACGTTTACGAGAGTTTTCTTCATGTATGTATGTATATGGATATGACAGACTTAGAAATACAGTCATGATTATCCAAACTATGAGTAGCTTTTGTTACTCATCAATTTGTAAAAATCCAGATACGATAAAATGAGCATTGTGGGGACTGGGATCCAAGCGTTGGTAAATACATTGAAGTCAAGTCAAATGTTGACGTTGATTTACCAAAAATCTTTAATTTTTTAAAATATATATTTATATATATATATATATATATAATTAATTCTGTAAATCTGTTTTTAAAATGCAATGCAAATTACTTAGTCCTATGCCGCAACGGGCCTCCGATAGTAAGATTCCAAATCATTTTCCAATTATACCTCTCGCTCCCGGCCGTGGTTCAATCTATGGTCCGGAGCGAGAGGTCGTGGAACGCCGTCGCCTCCTTCTGTGAGGAAGTCATGTCCATCAAGGAGGCGGTGGAGCGGGAGAGGGAGAGCTTAAATCCTCTCCCCAACCGCAGAACCGGGCGTTGGAGGGCGCGAGATGACTTCCAGCCACCCTGAGGTTTGACCTGGGGGTCCTGGGGATGGTGGGCTGCGTGGGCTTGCCCGCCACCCGATCAGCACCAGGTCCGAGAGGCGGCGTGCGTGTTCCCACGCCTCGCCTCTGAGTCGTGTTTTTGTCCCCCTACAAGGGGACAGTAGAGGGTCTTTTTATGTAGTGGCCTGCCGTTTCACACGGCAGGCCAAAACCTCGGCGGGGTCGCGATTGCATGTGAAAGCGATTCGCGCGGCCCTGCCGTCTATGGTTATGTCGAGGAACACCGTGGTATGTCGTCCCCGGTGAGCCCGACATAACCTCTCCGTCGCCCCGCGGAGAGGTATATGTCAAAGTATTACAACACGTAAAAAAAAAAACAATAACTGGATCTCAAGTATTTACCAATATAATGATCGATTCGAATTCAACAACCATTCAAGATAGATCTAGTTGTTCCGACTTAAAATGTTCTTTGTGTCGATTGATTCAATATTTGCAAAATCACTGAGTTCTGAATATATCTAATATTTTTATTGTCAATAATTATTTAGATTGAATACGTGTTTCTTTGTAGGTAGTCAATATTAACATTTCTGAACACGCTCATCAATTTAGGACACACCTTGGCAAAAAGGCAAGCCGTTTTCGAAAAAACTTTTTCATAGGTAAGTAGTTTGTGAAAACACATAATGTGAGGCATGTTTGTTTGTTTCAGCTAGCAACAATAACCGCAATGATACTTGTACATTGAACAAGAATTTAGAAGTTACTCTCAGCTCCAAATCCGTAATGTTTTAATGCACTCCGTCTGGCTTGCTGGTTAAATAACAGTGCGTTTTCGTTCTCACGCGGCATTTGAATGTTTAGAGTTAGGAATAAATCATCAATTAAAATTATAGATTTTTATCGGCTATAGGCTAACCCTGATCGGGGGCTATAACTGATTGTTACGGTATAGGTCTATAAGCATGTTGTTCGTGAAGCGTGTAAGTGTTGAGATAGAGACAAACAGTTCCAATAAACCATTGAAGCAATCACACGTCTTTTACCTGCAGTTTCTGTGCCAACCAAAAGTGAACCTTATTGCGTTAAACACCGATAAAATTAAAATCTTGATACGTTGGATTGCAAACAATAACTGCAAAAATCTCGATGCGAGTGCACCATTGCCAACTTTCTCGTGGATACGCATGAGACTGCATGAATGTAAAATTTTACTGATGATTAGTGGTAAATGCCTCTCATGGCTGTGTTTCTGGGTATCACAAAATCAATTTAACGAAATCATATTGATAACCACTTAGGTGGCAAACGAACAAAGTTATGGCCACCTATGCTCTGAGCACTTGTAAGACTAGCAATTTGGGATCATTTTCACTAGTTATATTTTGTTCCATGGTACTAGTGAATAGTGAGATAATTATCTTATTAGTTCCATGGACCTTGTTAGTGAAACTAGTGAGGTAAATTTGGCTTTTAGTCGTTTTCGTTATTTGCATCGTTAATTAATCCCAAAGAAGTAATGAGACTTAATTTTTCCAAGTAGTTCCATGAAACATCTCAATGGAAATAGCGAGTTACTTACTTTGAGTTGTCACAAAAAATTAATATTTTTAATATATGGTAATTATAAAAAGAAAAAATAAGTTAATTAATAGTAGTAGATTCAACTCTAAAAAGATATTAATAATTTTAAAAATGCGTACTTTCTTCGTTAATGCGAAGAAGACATTGGCGAAAATCAATTAATCAATCAATGTCATAGCTATAGATACCTACATTCGGATTTCTTTTTCGATAATCGCATATTGATACTGTAAAGTAGGACCGCATTAAATAACAAACAACACAAACAGTAGAAAGTCCATATTCTTGCCTAAATCCACATATAACAAGATCATAAACATAAACTGTTTGTATATACCACAGAACATTATTCTATATATAGTAGTCGTGATCTTCGTAACCAACATTTTATTACGCCGAACACATCGCAACACAACGCTTCGTTTTCCAACAAACCAAATGACGTATCATAATACAATGGAAACAGAACAATGTGAATACAAACACGTATGTGCAGTAATCGCGCGAGTTCCACAACTGTTTGCATTCGAGATAGTATGGAGGTTCTGACGTCATGTGCGACGCTGATGACGCGAATCTGAAGATGAAGTTTCTGTATATATTCATTAGATTTAGTGTGAATTAATGAAAATAGTTGTAATCTTAGTATGCTGTAATGAAATGGCTTGGCCATATGAAGTTTCTATGTAGAACTTGCTTATACATTTTACGAACTTCACATGGTTCAGCGTTTATGTGATCCGCATTGCATTTGGTGTATAGTTGCGCTGATTAGTTTGAGTTTGTATTAGATTTTGGCCGCGGCTTTGCTCGGTTCAATGTAGAGTTTTTTGATACATTTGTATTACGGAATCAGTATTTTTCTATGGATGAAATTTCAAATTTCACCGCATAAATGTTGTTAGGACAGAAAAGGACATACGGTATACCGTATGTGCTTTTCTGTACCCCTAACAACATGTTCGCGAAATTTTATCGGTCGATTAGTTAAGGCGTGAAAGCGTAACTAACAAACTCACATTCGCATTTATAATATAAATTAGGATAGTTTTGCTGCTTTTGTTTTGTTTTCAAATTACGTCTCCCGCACTAGAAGTCGCAATACAGGAGTATTGCGGGGGAAATTGCAAACATTCCGACAACGTACACAAAGAATATCTTAACTCAGAACAACCATTTACCGATTGCATGATTTGTATTCCCGTGTGGAATTCAAACCCTCAGTACTCGGCATTGAGGCTGACAGTGTTGAGGCGATCACTTACACCACGCTGTCCGTACAGTCGAAAGTTGCATTGATTGTATATTTCACCTTATAATTCTTACTTATATTATAAATGGTTTGTTCTTCTTCGACGCAGCAACAGAGCAACGGATCCAAAGATTTATTGCTTAAAGGTAGTTTATGTGTTTAAAGAGGGACACAAGTTTTTAACTGGTCAAAGTCTCGGAAAAATTTTTAGAACCTCTGAGACGAAGTTACTTAAAAAGCTGATTATCACTGAATGAGGCAATCTTAAAGGATTTAACCACGATATACGTAGAAAATTTCCGGAAAATTTCCTGAAAATACTGCAGTTTAAAATCTTACAACTATTGTGAAACATTGAACGGTCAACCGGTGCACTTTTATCATAAGCATAATAAATTCCTTAAATTTCGTCTTTTACAATTATGTAGGCTGAAGGCTGTACGCTTTATCATTTAGGTGAAAGTAAATCAAACTACCACGTTGATTTCACAAGTCTAAAACAGTAAACTAAATCAGCGTAATCCTCCTCTAACTACCATACCCTAAAGCTATAGGTGTAACTCTATGTATGTCAAATAAAGATGCAAACCAAAAATAAACGCAGTATCTTTTCTATGTCCAAAGAGTCTGACAGTAGTGTAGTATACCTACAATTTACTACACGTATGTTTTAGATCTCACATTATATGGAGTGAGCCTTTTGACTCCTACCAGTCACATTTTCAGAATATGTGCTCCTACTGAAAATTTCCTTTCTGATAAAAGACCAATAACTCAACCCACCTAAGAAACAAATCCAGCACCTCCTTGCAACCCGCAAACGCTTTAGTTAGACTAGAGATACATACACATATGCACAATGTTTTTCGAATTATATTCGAATTTATTATTATTACACACTTTATATATATTGAAAATCATTCGAATACTACCTTGTATTCATATATTATTCGAAAACAAGTATCACCAAATAAGGCAACTGGTGTAAATGGATAAAAATACCACAATAACCTTCAAAAACACACTATCCGGTTGCAAGATAAAATCATTCACAAAATTTGATTAAGACTCATAAATAATAACGTTACTGAATTAACTAATGTTCTATATGAACATTAATGAGATTACTGAGAAATATCAAGACAAATTTCACGAGAGGTTAAGCTAGCGTGAAAGAGAGATATAATTAGGCATGCCTATATTAAAAAACTTGGAGAGAAGAAACATCAGATGGAAGTAATTAACTGTGATACAACGGAGCAAGCGAAATTAAATACATTGTCACGTGAACCAACTAATTTGGAACGTAAATGAAGTTATAAGATTGAGGAATTTCTTTCCAAGAAATTCTGGTAGACAAGTTTGTATACTGGTTTTAATAATTAGGGCTATTACGATATTTATCAAATAGATAATGAAACTGGTTTGGCAGTACTATTTTATCGTACATAGTCTTAACATACATACATTCATAGTCTTACGCCTGAGTTCCAAAAGGAATTAGCTATCTCTAGCCATTCTATAATAGTAGTCCTACGTAATCAAAGCTAAAGCTGTCCACCGAAAATAGTACCAGACTTCGTGTTTTATTCAGAATTTCTAGGCATAAAAACCACACTAACACTTTATCAAAGACATATAATGAGATAATATTGTCTTCTGTTTACGCGAATATTATTCATTGAAATTGAACTACTATATACGGATTTTATCGCGTTGTTTATTTGACACTATATTACATAATTTTGAAAATTTGTTACACTACTATTACTATTAAACTTTACTTATTTTTAAGCTAAGGCCTCCCGTGACCATGGCTGCTGAAAAGCAACCGAAACGTCGGGGAAAGTGTAAAATTAAATCAAATCTAATACATACATAGATTTACGCCTGATTCCCAGAGGGGTAAGCAGAGACTACGGATTTCCATTTGCTACGATCCTGACACACTTCTCTGGCTTCATTCACTTTCATCACATTCCTCATACACGCCCGTCGGTTCAAGGTGCTCTTAACCTGGCCTTTGTCCAGAACGCCTCCGATCTGATCAAGAAACGTTCGCCTAGGTCTTCCTCTTGCGACTGTTCCATTCACACTAGCCTTTAAAAATTTTCTTAGTCAGTCTTTCCTCGTCCATTATTTCTACATGCCCAAACCAGCTTAACATACCCTTTTCTATTCTTGTCACTATATCCACTTTCATGCCGCATCTCTCTCTAATCACCGTATTCCTTATTCTATCTTTCAGAGTAACACCACATATGTATATTTCTCAGCGCTCTCATTTCTACAGCATTTATTCTGCTCTCATGCTTCTTTTGCCATACCCAACTTTCACTTCCATACATAAGTGTGTGTATAAGTGTATCAAATCTAAATAGTTTTAATAACAATATAATTAGCTTAAAAATAAGTAATAGTAACAGTAGTGTAACAAATTTTCAAAATTATGTAATATAGTGTCAAATAAACAACGCGATAAAATCCGTATATAGTAGTTTAATTTCAACATATATTGAGTGTTATAAAATATTTACTTGGCTACTACAATGTTCCTGGAATCGATAAACAGTATACCTTTAATGAAAATAATCACCTGCGAGGACACTCATCAAAACTACCGAGAATATTAATTTATATAAATAATGTACATGAAGTTGGCCTAGGGGGAGATTTCACTCTATATGCAGATGATACCAGCTTGTTCTATTTTGGTTTTTCAATAGATACAATTATTACACAAGCACAACGCAATCTTAATATTTTACACACTTGGCTGCAATCAAATTTGCTAACCATTAATACTTAAAAAACAAATTATATTATTTTCACAGCCAAAACCAAAAAGATAGGAAGCTATAGTTGCTTACAATAATCGTATGCAACTATATCTTGTAAAAAATACCACACAAAGTTATTCTATATATTGGGCGTTTTCAATTATTCATTTTTGGCATTTTCTGTAATATTCATTCTAATGTAAATAGCTAGTTTTGAACGGACACTCCTCATTAATGGTCAAGCAATAAACAGAGTAAAGGACGAAAAATATCTAGGCTTAATACTTGACAATCAACTTACATGGAAATCGTACATCGAAAAAGTTCGCAATAAAGTAACTTCTCTTAACGGTGCCCTTAGAGGAATAGTTCGATGCCTACCGAAATACGTACGTTACATCATATACAACTCTTTGGTTAAGTCTCATATAGATTATTTGATTGAACTCTGGGGATCAGCTGCTAGGAAGAATTTACAACGTTTATAAGTTACACAAAATAAAATAATTAATACTTTATTTGGTTTCCACTATTTAATACCTAGATCAGATATATAAAAAAACTAAGCTAATGAATCTTGCTCAATGATATAAATATAACATTTGCATATTGGTTACAAAAATCCTGTCAACAGAAACACACTCGCACATAACTTTCACAAAAAAAATATACTACCACAAACGAACAACTAGACAAGCAAACAACATCTACTTAAGAATACCAAGGACCAAAGACGGTAAAAAAAGTATACTATATGAAGGATGTATGATAAACTACCTAAGATATTATTGCCTTAATATAAAGGATGCATAATCGCATATCATTTTATAAGAATGTTAAAATGCCACGTTTTGAAGGCTTTTCTTAACTAACCTCCACTAGCTTTATTATTTTTCTAACTCTCACTAAAACATAAAATAACACAATAATATAAACAACTACATATCATTATGAAACATGCATAATACACATCATATATTAGGTACATAATACCATACTCACTATGTAGTGAATACATAAGTGTTTTACCAGTAAATGTTACACATTAACTGCTATGTTATAATTATAATATACTAAACCTATATACACGTAACTTGTTTGCGCAAAATATACACCAAATTAGTTTTTTATAATGATAACTAGATAACCACCAAAATACAAAAAAAAAATGTCGTTAATAATTAATTCTGAGTACATACTATTTGTCACTGTGTCATAGGCCTTAATAAACATGTGTTTGTATTGTACTAACAAACGTTTACCTGAGTCCCGATGCGCGGTCGCGCTAAAATTAACACTTTTTTTAATATACAGAATACCTACATATTATCATTTTTATTACTCACAATACGATGATCGGCCTGTAACTTTTAATAATTACATTTGTAATCATTTATTGTATTTTTTCTGTAAGTAATTGTAAATATTTTGAGAAAATAAATGTCTTTAACCGTATATTTTATCTACAGGGAGTTCCCTATATAAACTCCCTGTAGTATAATTAATTATGACTCAGTTTAAAAAGAAGTGTGTCAAGGAGTTTCTTGGCACACTTCCTACCAAACCGAGTAGTCACAGCGTGGAATAGACTACCTAGAAGTGTGATTAAAGCATCCTCACCGAACTGCCTTAAGAACCGACTCGACAAATTCTTCGCGCTAAAGTGTTAATCAATATTATAATAATATGTACAGCAGTCGCATACACTCCTACTGCAGACATCGAAGCAGTCTACGGTCATCGTTCTGTCTCTAATTAAACTAAATCCTAAATTATATTATAAATGTGAATGTAAGTTGTTTCTTTGTTTTCACGTCTTAACTACTCGTCCAATCATCATAAAATGTCGTATAGGCACACGTTGTCAGGGATACAAAAAATGACCTAGGGTATCTTTCATCCAGAAAATAGTACTTTTACTAACCTAACCTAACCTACATTTTCGCAAGTGAAGCCGCCAGCATAATCGAGTAAATAGATGAATTCAACCATTGAAATTAAACTACTATATACGGATTTTATCGCATTGTTTATTTAACTCTGTATTACATAATTTAAAAACTGTTACACTACTCCTACTTTTGAACTGTACTAATGTTTAAGCTTATAAAATTATTAAAACTATTTATATTTAAGTTTACAGTTTCCCCGACGTTTCGGTTGCTTTTCAGCAGCCATGATCACGGGGAGACTAAGATGGTAGTTGTCTCAATGTTCTAGTGTAGTTATTTCAAAGTACCCGAACATAATTTAATCATTGGTGTTTCTATTTACGCAGAATGAGCTCAAAGTATCATGAAGTCTAGCTGTGGTTTGCTTCTTCTTGGGTTTGACTATTTGAATTACTGGATCCCAAGCTGGTGGTACATTCCAACCATCTTCTCTATTGAAATTAGGATGTTTTTAGATTTCAATATAATAATAATATAATAATATATTTTATTTTCAATTTGTGTTACAAATTTTCTCTTATTGTATTATAATTAAAACCAGACATTAGTTGAACTTATCATAAGAGGTTGCCGTTGACGACCGTACTAATATTAATTGTGTTACAGTCGTCAGCGTCTTCCACCCCAATACAAAAATGATTACATATTAGAAAGTTCTTCATAATAATTACAAAAACAATAAATTATCAAATAGATTAACAATATTACATTATAACAGAAATAAAAATAATTTACAAGTATAGGATTTAATTTAATTTAATTACGAGTTAAAATCAGTTAAGTATTTAATAGATCAATTTATTATTTGGAGATTAATTATAGGTATAATAATAAATAGTAATAAACAGCTAAGTATGATGCTGAGCTTCCATTTACCACAGTCGATAGTTGTGTGGGTGTATGTGTGTGTGTGTGTGTGTGTGTGTGTGTGTGTGTGTGTGTGTGTGTGTGTGTGTGTGTGTGTGTGTGTGTGTGGGTGTGTGTGTGTGTTTGTGAGAGAGTGAATGTGTGTGTATGTGCCTATGTGTGTGTGCATCTTTGCGTCCTGTAGGAGCTATTTAAGTTTTTGGTTATCTACTAACTCTTCCGTTGTTTTATAGTCAAGCCCTTTCAGCCAACTTACTATAACCGTTTTGAGTTTGTCCATTGATAATGGGTAGATGTTATTCACAGCATTTGCAGCATTGTATAAGCAATTTCCAAGAACATAGTATTGTCGCCGAGCGAGCGCGGTTTTGTGAGCGGCCACCGAGTAAATTTTGGTTTTGTTGCGTTTTACAAGCGGTATAAAAGTAGTGCATTTGTGCCTTCGCATTATCAAACCCTTGACAAAGAGTTGTCTTACTGAGAGTACAGGGCACTCACTATAGAGGAGCTCCGTACTGTAGCGCCTAGGTTTACCAAGTATGACCTTCAGAATACCTCTTTGGGCCCGTTCTAGGGGAAGTAATATTGTAGTCCCTGCTCCACCCCACGTAGTAATACAGTACTGGAGTATACTCTGGACTAGGGCATAATATACACAAAATAGGGTATCTAAATCAGCTGACCGCCTAAGTTTCCTAAATATTGGAATAAGCTTTCTTATTCGAGTTGTTAGCTTATTAATATGTGGGGACCAGGTTAAATTTTTATCTATAATAAGACCGAGATATTTTACTGTGTCTGTTCGTACCAACATCGGGCATGTGCAGCTATGTTCCTGGAGACATGTATGTGCTTTAATGTTAAAGTGGGGTGGTGGTTGGGCATTTGCTCGGTGAGAGAACGTAATATAACTGGTTTTATTTAAATTTATTGTAAGAAGGTTATTTTTGAGCCAGATCATTACCTCTCCAAGTGCGTGCTCTGTATGACATTGGGTCTCCTCCCACGTACTACCATGCACTATCAGAGCGGTATCGTCAGCGTATGAAATAATTTTACAGTTAGGTAAAGATTTTGTACATAAGCTATTGACATACACCAAGAAAAGTGTTGGAGACAAAACAGAACCCTGCGGTAAGCCGATTGTAAGAGATTTGTGGTCACTAGTGTAGTTCAATAGCCTTGCGAAGCATCCTTGGTAGAAATCGGTGTTCTTTAGCGAGAATCTGTGGTTTGTCAAATCTCAGGTAGTGGTTGGTCCCCTGTTGCACATGTTCACACACAGCAGATTTCAACGAGCGTTGGTGTTTTACATCAGCTATGTGTTCTTTTATGCGGGTGCCTATGCTTCTCTTAGTTTGACCAATGAGAGTCCGCAGTCACAATCTATTTTATAGACCCCTGCAAGTATGTGTTGATTGAAGCTCGCTTCAAGATGTAGTGAATCTTGTCAGTGACACCCCTTACATAAGGCAGTATAGCAGGCTGGCGCTCGACTGTGGCTGGCTTTTTTCGGGATATCTGTGACAGCGGCGCGGCTGTTGGAGCTTATTGTCTTGCAGTACTTGCTTGACATGTTGAAGCTCGGCGTCCAGGTGTTTCTTGTCACAGATCCCGTGGGCTCTCTGAAACAAAGACATTCCCACGGTAGCTAACTGTTTAGGATGATGGTGAGATTCACCGTTTTAGTACCTATTTGTATGCGTCTTTTTCCTATACACAGTGTGGCTCAAAGTATGATCAGTATTCCTAATGACAAGTACGTCTAAGAAAGCTAATTAATTATTTGTCTCTAATTCCATAGTAAATTGGATGTTATTATTAAAGGAATTAAGATGTTCTAGGAATACACTTACATTATCTGTTGGTAATATTCTAAAAGTATCATCTACAAACCTCTTAAAAATCCTGGGTGTGATGGGGGCAGTCTGTAAAGCTCGATCCTCGAAGTACTCCATATATATATATATATCGCCAACAACAGGCGATACTGGGGAGCCCATTGCCACACCATCGACTTGTATGTAGAATTTATTGTCCCACAACAGATAGCCAGTTGTTAAGCAATGCTTAAGTAGTTCTGCATATTCCTTAGGCATATTGTACTCTATTAGCTTCCTTTTAGTTATTTCAATACAGTCATGTATAGGTATGCAAGTAAGTAGTAGTTTAATTTCAATAAATAACGTCCGCGTTAAAAGAAGACAATATTATGAATTCAACCATTTTTCGAACATGTAAGCCACCTCGACCTATTTGAACAAAAATAAAACATACTACATATTTTTTAAGGTACCTACTGATTTTAAAAAACAAAAGTAAACGACTGGAAATATTCTAATGAGCGTTCTCGTAAGCAGTCTACGTTAGGCAGTATTGATAGTAAATTATTAATGAAATTTTCTACGAAGCGGACAATTTCCTATTTTAAAAAGTAGATGGTAAATTAGCTTCTTCTTGAAATTTGAGGCTGTAAACAACCCATTATTCTTACTTACAAGAATTATCCCACGCATATTTGAGTCGGTCGTACCAAAGCCAGCATTTTTTTTTTATCATAAACATTATGTTATGCAGTGGCCACATTTCGGTCTAATATAAAAAAATAAAAAATAATAAAGAACAATGGTAAATTTATAGAAACGTAATACCGTTGTACAGTCAGCAACATAAGTAGCTGATCATTAAACAAATTGGTTAAAGTGTTTTATAAATTTAAACATCCTAATGTAAACTTTGTATTTGTGAACTATGTTTTTGACTATTTCTGCTATAAGTACTAAATAATATTTGTCACAATTTCGCACGATAAAGAA
The DNA here is from genome assembly GCA_930367265.1 of Catocala fraxini. NCBI lineage: Eukaryota > Metazoa > Arthropoda > Insecta > Lepidoptera > Erebidae > Catocala > Catocala fraxini. Next base: position 22,701,873 of record OV884027.1, on the reverse strand, counting down.
AATCGAAATATCGCAAGTGTGTATCGACATATGATGCTGTCTGTGCAAGGTGATTAATTTTGGACCAAAATGTACAGTGGAGAGCCGAGAGCCGAAACTGAGATCCGCAGAAACACAAATTCGCACTACAGGAATCGACATCACTGTTATATATCGGTAGGTATAAACAGAAATCAAAATCAAAAGTGAAGTCAACACGAATAGGTAGAATCAAAATAGGCGCGTCGATGATACTGCAATCATTGCACCGAATACGATGACATCATAGCCCACCTCTAAGAATCCATTGACATTTCAAATAGGAGGTAGATATGCATGAAACCTTGCATGGGCTACGTACGACGAATACTATTACCTGTTACGTGTGGCTAGTATAATGCGTATTTACGCCAAAATATCGATTTGCGAGCTTGGAGCTCTTGAATAACGTGAATTGAGTGTTGATATTAACATATCCGACTATCTTCAAGAACAGCCAAGACGTTCCTCATAGAATCTTACAACTTAAGCTAAATCTTCTAACATGATGTGTGTGTAATACCAAATTACTCATTGCGTTCGAGCAGCAAAATAGCCCATTTCCTCTTTATGTACAACATGAAGAAAAATATATTTTGACGCGCTTTATATGAAAAAATGTGTTGCTATTTTTCACATGTTTCCATTTCCCAAATAGGGTAATTGCATAACTCAAAATGACGTAATAAAAACGCAAACAAATATGTGCCTCCTTGCATCGAGGAATGTATTGTTGGTACACTTAAGTACAGTAAATACTTACAATATTTAAATGGTTTTAGGGTAGTTTAGGACAATAATTAACATTGTGGTTTTCTGTAAAGAAGCCAAATAGTAGTACCGCAGACAGAACCCTTAACGTTTTATTTAAATTAATCCTTAGATCAAAAAATGTGTAAGGTCATGGAGTGACCATATCTGCTGAACAGCAACTCGAACGCAGTAATAAATTAATTTAAAAATAGTACACCATTTATTAGACGTACTGTATTTAATATATCTTAATTTTTATTTCCCTAATTTAAAATTAAGCTATTCTTTCATAGGAACACAACGTTTAATAAAAACAATTGACAGAAATTACATTTTCCTTCGTTTTTGGCGTAGAGTAAGACAAAAACAGGAAATTATCTTTCCTGTGCTTGTCAAATTTTTCTCTAAGTTATTTTCGATGTACTTGAAAGAAGTGCTTCGTTGGCCCCGTGGAATAAGTGTGCGTTTATATAATGTAGTATCATGCGATTCGGGTACACATACGTAGAGCTACAAAGTGATTTTCTGTTAGGAAATTCTGAATAGCCTGTCAGATAGTCTGGAAAATTGCCTGGTAGACAGAAATAGGCTTGACCTCTATTATGTGGAACGTACAGAAACAATTTGACATTTCATCACGTCAAGTTTGATACATAATAAGAAGTACGCCTGTTGCTGGTCACCCGACACAATTGCAGAATCCGTGTTGCTTTTGAGAATTACTTGAAAGAAAAAAAATACAACAAAGTGTTATATAACTCAATTCGAAAATTGAACTCGAAACCACATGTCCAGCAGTCACATTCACTACTATTTCTATATAGCTATCTTAAATTCTTAAATAAGTATTTTTATGCAATCGGACACTGTTACACCAAATACCAAATAAAAAAGCTTTTCATGGTCTAAGAACCATGCAAGTTGACAAGAAGATAGTAGTTTTATGACAGACGTAAAGGAAAATACAAATTTTGATTGGCTACCCTCAGGGTGCGAGGTCTACTCGCACTTGTATTTCATTTATTTTACGTTTTTAGGAGCACAGGTTGCCTTGGACGTCCCTTCCGACTCGTAAATATTATATTAAATGTTAGGAAAAATAATAAAATTACGCATTTTGCTGTCTTAACATTTTCATAATTTAGTAGCGGTCTCTACGACATTGTACTCGTGCGTAGCCAGTAATAATAGATTGTAAATGAAAATTAGAATTGCAGCATAAATGGGGACTGAGTAACACCTAAATATCCCCAGAGGGGTAGGCAGAGGTCTACACTTCTACGTTTCGCCAACAATGTTTTAAGTCCCACGTAAAATGGGCAATTACCATCTACAAGGCACATTTATTTCTAAACTGAGAAGTTCCTAACAGAGAAACTAAAATAGCACAATTGCCGACCCAGCAATGGAAAAATAAATGAGACTATCATTTACTGTATACAATAATTTATAGGCATTACTAATAAGTATAATTTAGAGATTATATGATTAAAATCAGAACAAGCTAAGTCGCATCAAAAAGTTAAAGATTTCATACCAAAATAAAATCTCAATGACGATTTCATCAATGTTTTACTTAAGTATAAATAACGTTTATATATTTCTAAAAATCACATTAAAAGCGCTGCTAAGACAAAATTTGAATTGTCGTAGGCATACATTATAATATTACAAACTGTCAGTTAATACGCGAAGTAAATAAATAACCACTTAACTTTTCCTTATCTAATAAAATTCTCCAACTTCGTACATCTATGTAAAAGAAAAGAGCTTCGAATAATTTAGCCACGCGCCTCCAACTGCTCTTCGAATACTCAATTACCACTTTTTTGTCTCAGTAGTACACTTTGTTTCTTGTTTTTATTTTACTTTCCACCCCAGTAGAGAGGGGAAATACTTATAAACGGTAGGCGAGAGTGACCTTTTGTAGTATACGTTTAAATTTTGCGATTTAAATTACAGGACTTCGTTGCTTGACTTATAGTAAGGTGAGGACAATTTAATAGTGTTGATATGTTTATCACGTTTGTCGTAAAATATCACTTACACCCGGTTTAAAGGTTAATCTACGAAGCAGCGACAGCCTACTGAGAGAATGTAGGAGGTCTCGAATTCGATCCCATGACATAGTCAAAGGCCTTTGACACTTCAAAGTTATGTGCGTATTAAATTGTTAATTATTGCTTTGATGGTGAAGGAAAACATTCTGCGGAAACCTGCATGTCTGATAGTTCTCTAATCTTCTTTCTTAGCTAACGTGGACAATGAGTTAAGCCTCCTTACAGAGATAAGAAACCTGTACCGAACAAAGGACAGTTTTTTTACAGGTCTGATATTATAATCAACAACGACGTCATGCAATTAGATAGGCTGATGCTGATTCAGTCAGCCAATTATAGCAGTTGACTTGCATTTGACCATTTGACGTTTCAATGTTAAGTAATTATTGCATAATACGAAGTGATGCATTTTTTAAAGAGGTTTAGACCATATTTAACTGAAAATAAATGTAATTATTAATTTTTGAATACTTATAATGTCAGTAATTATACATGGTATAATAACTGTAACACCTTTCAGATGTGATTTGGTATCTTTCATTTCTATAGTAGGTCACAGTAACCATTTACTATCAGATAGGCCGTAAGCCTAGTTACCACATTGGCAATTTATTTATTCATAGTTAGGAATAATGTTAATAAATAATCATTTATTCTATGATGCATAATATTTAGGCTTCTCCGTTAGAACAAAAACGATATAGGCTAATCCAGTCGTTGTTTCCTTATCTTTATTCATATCTAACAATTTTTCTTCAATCATGTAGAATATTTACCTTTTTTGGATACTTATTATATATATTACAATAATATTTTTTGGCATGTCTAATTTAAATTGAAATGTTTTCCCGCCAAAATAAACCTTATAAAATAAGACAAAGAGTTTTTATATCTGTTCCTTATAAGCTTAAAGCTATTGTTTCACTAAAATATATATAATCCTAATCCTAACTAACCTTATAACTGCGAATAGGAGTTCGTTTGTTTGTTATGCTTTTATGCCTTATCTACTCTACCGATTATCATGATATTTCGCACACACTTTGTCAGAGGTAAAGAAAAGGACGTAGCGTACCATTTATCCAAGAGTACTGCTAATTCCCTAAGCGAGCGAAGCCGCGGCTAAAATTTAGTAATAATATCTATTTATACGAATATATTATGTTTTTTTTAAATGTACATAATATGTATGTCTATTTTAGGGTAAATAGTTAACGAAATAACGTGACAGGCTCGAGTCGGGCAAAGTATTATTAAGTGTTTTGTGAAGTTACGTAAGAATAGAAAGAAATATCTATACAGGTATCTTTTGGTGTATTTTTTTGCACCAGAACTTAGATTTTTTTATTTCTACTTAAATGCCATATTTTAATTTTATTTATTTTGCACATTTTTGTAACATCCTTACCTAAGGAATCTCCCGTTACAATTTGATTCACATATTCTGGGACAGCCTGTATATGAAACAAGTTTGGACGTACATGATATAAGTAGTAGTTAGCACACTAATACTAGTGTATTTCTTTTTTTAAAGATAAGACTACGCCTGCACTAATAAATATCCTGTGTTACAGGAGACATCCAAACAACGAACACAAAGAACACCCAGACACGAAATAACCATTTGCGGATCAAACAAAATGTTCCGTGTGGGATTAAAACCCACAACATTCGGCGTAGTGGTAGTAGAAAGGCGACCACATAAGACACTATGGCATCCAAGCAGTTCTTTAAATAAGATAAAGGTCTTTACTATAAAATTAAAAATGAAACATTCTTAGATTAAACCACTAAATCTAGGAACTCACAATCGGTAAGAGTGTAAGTACTAAAGCTCAATCCACAGGATCAGTTTAGAAGACAGTACGGTCATTACCATTTATCAAACACACAAAGGCACAACCAACTTCAAGTTTAAATCTCTAAAAGACATTTCTTCAATCAATGTACATTTTCTTCCCCTTCTATTGAACACACGCGGTAAGGACCAAACTTTTTTCTAAAGGATGAATTCTGACGTCATCATTTATTTTTATACGTCGACGCTCCCTTCAGAGATTCTTTTGAGAGCGCAGACTTAGGATATTATTCACGGACGTTTTTAAAGACAGACTCTTATTTGCACAATGCAAATGTGACTAGAGAAAGTGAATATAAAAAAGTGGAACTGCAAACCGTTCTTTCATTTATTTCTTTGATAAAGACGGAGTGGGTTGGAATTTTGCAGCTGCGGCCAATTGTTACTTTACTTGGTTGGATTTGCATGTTAGTAATGCATTTCTCTTTGTTAGAAAAGGGGTCGAATGAACTGATGTTATGTCACTATGAATAAGAATCAGATTTTCTTCTTTGATATTAATGTTGGACTGTAATTGGTTATTTTGTGATTCAAGAGCCTTTGTAGCTTCCAGAATACAATAGAGCCCTTGTCAGTTCAATGTCGTTCGATTACAAAGTCAAGTACAATTTAGCACCTAATTTCCTGGATGAAGGAATGGTGTCTTGAAATTATAAGACTAAATTCGAGCTATTAATGATGTATTTAGATATTTGAAGTAAATACAATACAGGGCTTGGTTTTTTAAGATTTAATTAGCTGTTTTGTTAGAGGCAGAAGAAATAAGATCATTAGATCGATCACCTCGCGTGGGCCGAGTAAAACAATAAGGATTTTATTAGCAATACCTATTCTAGCATGTTGCTCCGTATTCAGTAATAAGCTGGCTCTGTATTGCATAAAGCCTAACTCAAATATATACCTAAGCAATTTAAAAATAATATTGCAGAGTACTCCGTGCAGTACTAGTCCCGCAGGACTAGATAGCTTGTTTATGTGAAAAAAGTCAAATTTGCTGTTTAGTCGCACTTTAAAAGTTATACAGTCATCTTTCTCCAGTTGTAAGGTGAATATATTAAATATCTATCACAATCCTAATCCTAACAAATATTCTAAAAGCGAATGTGAGTTTGTTTGTTACGCTTTCACGCCATAACTACTCTACCGATCATCATGAAATTTCGCATACATGTTGTTTGAGGTACAAAAAAGGATAAAGAGTCGCATTCATCCTAAAACAGTTCTTTTAGACATAGTGAAGTCACGGGCAAGAGCTAGTCAAAGGTCAAAAGTCAAAAATCATTTATTCACTTAGGTCACAAAGTAACACTTATGAACATCAAAAGGGTTAGTGAGTTTATTACATTTACTGAATTTACATTTATGTTAGTTGCAAGGTTCAGGCAAAAGGTTGAGCCTAAGAGAAGATACCTGCAAGAAACTCAAGGCCATTCTTTTAAATCGCCATCAACTTATCATTTCAGTATTTTGCAACTTATTTATGTACCAGGTGTTGCAGTCATTATGCCATTTATCACTGTCCATATAAAACAAAATTCTAAAATAAAGAAAACGTTAATAATATTATGTAAGAAGCATTTGAGGTCTGAAATAATATTTATCAGTAGGTAGCCATTTGTAATAGACAGTAGTATGGCATGAGGACGCATACACTTACACTTTGTGACATGAAAAGGTAGTTCGTGACTAAATGTAGCTAAAACAAAATTTACGTTAATACTTATAACGTTTGTTCAAAAGAAAAGAAAGATACTTTAACATCACAAAATAAACACGAAGTTCCTTCACATAACTAAATTGACTTTTATAATACATACATTGTTTGAATTCTGTATAAAACAAGCAACTAGTTCCATGAGTTTTTATCATTTAATTAATCATTGATTGAATAATAGCCCTTCCGGATAAGCTGACTTTTAACAGTACTTTTAAATTTGAGTAAAGGTAAATTTATAATAACAATCGGTAGTTTATTAAAATAGTACAATATAATTTTTTAAAGGCTTTGAGTTTTAGGGATTATCTTAAATACACCTCTGCAACCTTTCGATAAACTATAGTGAACCGGAAATACAGTAATAATAAATATAACCTGTTCCCGATGTCGGTGGGTCATTTCAGTTTTTTATATTTTTAAATATGTATAGATTTTATATTTATATTTAAAATGTAATTATTAGAAAGAAATAGTAATAAAGAGAATATAATAAAACAAATTTCACATCTACACTTTCATTATACGCGTTGTAACAGAAATACACTTCTGCACTCAGTAGGTATTACAATCTATTTGGGCATCTTGATAGTATACGTTTAAGAGCCTGGCTTTATTAGGAATCAATATTATTTGCCGACTTCAAAAAAAGGAGGATGTTCTCAATTCGACTGTATGTTTTTCTTTTTTCTTTATGTGTGTTACCTCGTAACTTTTTCTAGGTGAACCGATTTTGATGATTCTTTTTTTATTTAAAAGCTGGTGCTTCCCATTTGGTCCCATTTAATTTTGATCTATTGGTTAATATAAACAGCCCGCGCCGCGTGCTGCGTCTATGTGTGTAATTGTGCATACCAATGTTATGTTATGATTATAGTAAGACATCTCATGTTTAAGTAGTTACAAACCTACCTTGGCTGACACCGACTCCATTAATAACAATAATAAAATTATTCCCAAGAATACGCAATTATTTTTAACTTTTTAGCACATTTTTTGTTTTAGAATATTCGTTATTGAAGTCGATTTTCTTCTTTGTTAAAATTCTGTTTGTGTAATGTTTCAGTCGTTTGAACTTATCGAGTAGCAATTATGTGATGGAATTCTACGGCTCGACAAATTAAACAGATTAGTATTGCTAATATAATAACCCAATAAACCGACATGCAGTAGGTTACAAAATAGATAAGCTTACTCTAGTTGTTGTCCGTAAGCACATACGTTCTTGCACAGTAAGATCTCAGCTTCTTTTCCGGTTTAGGTACTGGCAAAGTGTGATGTAATTATCTTTTACAAAATTCGCGGCATTAGCCCGAGCTAACGCTAAAGTCGACAGTCGTATTACGATTCGATTTCTATCCAAATAGAAATCGAAACCTAATTCGAAATATAGATAAAACGTTGATCACAAATAATATTGGATAAGAGTAAGAAATAGAATGGATGGTATAGAAAACGGTAGTCATAAAAGCAGATGATGATAATTGTTGATAAGAGATTAATATAATAATTGTTTCTATCTGATGCAATTACTGTAAGAATATCAGTCGAAAGAGACTGGATCCCGTAACACAGGGTATCCTAGTGTAGGATTCAGTGTCACATCTACTTTTGTGTAACTTGTATATTTTTTATGAACTAAAAAATAAACTTATATGTGATTCTGTGGCAAGGAGACTTACAAAGCTACTTAGTATTTTGTACAGTTAGTGCAATTTACCGACTGAATTTTAACTGCGTCTACAATAGCCATATAGTTCCGAAATTGCAAGCACTTATAAGCCACGAAAACCATCTACGACTAGATGCGACTCATTGCAATTTGGCACGAGTACAAAAGCGGAAATTTTTCCATAACATCCAGCTGCCTACGTTTAACTAAATTGAAATTGTCACCAATGTGCCTTCAATACAATTTATACAAACAATTAAAACCGACGGTACACGCTCCATTATTTCAATTAAAACTGATAAATTAATATTTTGTTTTGACAATTCTGAAGGGATTGGAGGAAAATACTGTTTTCATTGTTTTGATGGTATCACCTATTACGCGTGGGTGATATTCATAAAGCTTTGTTGATTTATTCATTGTTCTTTATTATAATAATTAAGTAACGTCCTCTTTAATGTTATTAAACGTCTGAAGGTAGAATAATCAATATTTGTAATGTACCGAGCGACGTTCAGTCACCGCAGGTAAAATTAACAAAGACTAGCGCGCTGCATCAGCAAAAGATAATAATATGATGAAGACAAGATGCACAAGCGTGTGCATTAACATAGTGCATTCTTTATTCCCTGTTTCGTATAGCCCGGTGGGATGTAAATTAAACAGTGTCTTAGAGAGTTTAGGCGCAGAACTTACGACTTCACATGCTTGCCAAGCCACGGGAATGAAACACCGCCAACTTCCCAACTACGGTATGTTAGTAAGAATTTCTTGACACAGACTTCTTAACTTTTTGCAAGCCCAACTAAGAATTCAACTCATAATCCGCAATCATATGCATATACTCTAGTTACTAGACCAATGACGAATGTCATTTTCAAAATTTGGAGAAATAGTGTACGGAATGCTTAAACACACCTCTAGAGTCAAGTCAAGTTAAGTATTCCTCAAATAAATTGGTGGAGATACATTACAGTCATATTTTGCCAGCCATGGATTACGTGTCACTTAAGGGAAATTCCTTGTAGAAAAACTATCAGATAGACACGAACACGATTGAAATTATTATTTTAATATGTAAAATAAATCATTTTCGAAATTGTCACATCACTAAGTATTAAACATAAATTGAAAATGATGCTACATAGTACTTATAAAGCTCGTACAAACGATATTGAAATCGATAAAATATCCACCGTGCATTTATGTACAAAAGCTTACTTCCATAAATAATATATTATAAAGTAAGCCTATTGTACAATTCGCTTTGTAAAAATTTTATATTTTAATTATCGTCACTATTTTTAATTTCGCTAGAATACAATTGAAATAAAGTATGAAACATTACGTACAATACTAAACGGAATAATGCTACGTCTAAGGACGAAATATAATGAATACCTAAAGAGACGGCTACAAAGAGTCCTCTTCACAGCACTAAGTGACAATATCGTTTTCATGCTGCTTTTGTCAAGAACTGTAAAATAACCATAAAGAACATTTCTACGCGAGAACTACGATAAAAAATCCAAGCGAAACTCGAAAACATTTAACTTCCAACTTTTTGCGGACTTACACTTTACTTTTTTTTACTTTTCACTCCATTCCTATTGACCATAATACAGTCGAGACTTCTAGAAGTTTCCCGCTGCCTAACTTTAAAGTAAGGAAGTATTTTAACTATGTATGGTAGTTGGAACGTCTTTTAAGTAGCGCAAAAAGGCAAAAGATATATCTTCGTTGAATGTGATGCAATAGAATATTGATGAGCTTTACGTTGGTCTCGAGACTGCACGTCGGGTTACTGTATCCTGTTGTGTATGTACATATTTAGGTATCATTCTAACTGTAGCGGCTAATGGGAGAGCAAGCTGTTAAACCTATGTGTTTAAAATTGCAACATATTGCTACGTTCTATGGAGCACATAGCGTACTATTACTGCTATGTAACCCCATCTAACTCTTATCATGAGAGTGAATATTTGTAAAGATTGACGAAATTGGATGTAAGTGTACCTGAACTAACGCATACCACTATTATATACACTACATTTCTATTCCGGTATGCGAACACGCGGCATTCATGCGGGTAAACCAGGTATATATAACAGCTGAATATAAAAAAATAATCATAGCGCTAACTAAAGTGTGACCTCAAATAGATAATCATGCGTTTTTAATCGGTAGACCTCTGTCTACCGAATAAGCTCGCCTGCTTTTACGTGTAATCAAAAAGCATAGTTGGCAAAATATCGGTGTAACATACCTCTGTATGTTACACCGATATTTTGCCAACTAGATAATCATGCGTTTTTAATCGGTAGACTTCTGTCTACCGAATAAGCTCGCCTGCTTTTACGTGTGATCAAAAAGCATAGTTGACAAAATATCGGTGTAACATACCTTAAAATTGGTATTACTCGTAAAGTACATTAGTATTTACCCGTAGCTTAGCACAACTGGCTGTTACTGTATGTATTATTAGCTTTTGCCTGCGCTTCACTCGGGAATAGTACTTTTTCTGGACGAAAGGTACCCCTATGTTCTTTTCTGTACCTACCCCTGATGCCTTTTATGATGATTGGTTGAGTAGTTAAGGCGTGAAAGCGTAACAAAGAAACACGCTCATATTCGCATTTATAATATTAGTTACGATAACATAAACCACACTCTTATTCACCTTCGAGTTATAAAGTATTGTTTTACAAAACCGTATCGATCTATCGTTCCGTTGCTGCATAAAAAGGGATAACCTAACAAAACAAAAAATACTATATCCCATTTATAATATAAGTACGAATTCGGCTATATACGTATACAAGATAAGTCATACCAGTATAATATAAAGACATAAACAGGCTATAATTCAGCAGGTAACGCAGGCACGTGTGACGCGCGACCAACACATCTTGGTATGTGATAAGTGCCGCATCGCTCAACTCTTCGCCGCTAAGAGAATGTGGGCCGTTCCCCCGTTGAATACGTTATAAGTGGGGTTACCTCTATTTTAGATATTGGGTTCATATAGTTCTGCTTCCTATGTAATATGACGAAATAATTTTAATTGATTAACTCAATGACGCAGCGGTAGTGAATGCGACTGTTGTGTTGAGAAACTCTCAGTGCTCGACAGAGATTTGAATCATAGATCTATGATTTATTCTTTATGGTATTTAGATCGCACGAAAAAAGTATCAAAAATTTAAAAGACCGAGTTTGCACAATTTACACATAACGATAATGTATGTATGATTGTAATTATTCTATATTTATTATTATTGTTATGTTGACATTGTGACCTGGATAACAACTTAACATCGTAGAACCGTAGTAGAACGAATATTAGATTAAAATCGTCGGTGCCCGGTATATGGCAATAAGCCCTTATTACTTAGGACATAAAACTTAGATAATGGTTTAATAGCTAGATTATTTAAAGAAAACTTGTTTATAGTTCAATATGATCATATCTAGAAACAACTAGACAATTAGAAAGTATCATATCCAAATGTCGACATAGAAAATGTTAAAGTAAAATATACAGACTAAAATACTATTTTAACTCGGCTCCCTTTTAAAATGATCTAACTAAAGTTAGATAAAAATAAACACATAAATAAATACAAAATAACTAAAACGTCTGCAGTTTAAATGTAATTTAAGAAATTGAACGCAACTCACAACGACACTAAAGTGACTTTGCAATAAATAAGTATAAAACAATATTGCAGTTCTTACACAAGTTAGGTTCGGGTAAACTCGCTACAGAGAATTCAATATTTGTATGATGAAATACACTTAACGCTTACACGTAGCTATATATAGACTATTTTGATGATCTTCTTCTCTCTTAGCCTTTATTATTCCCAAGTCACTTGGGGTCGGCTTTTCTAGTCTAACCGGATTTGACTGGATATCAGTTTTTACACGGAGCGGCTGCCACCTGACCTCCGCAACCCGAAGGCTAACGATACCCTAAATCTAGACCAGTGTCAGAATATTAGAGGGAACTGACTTTCCCAATAACGACTGCCATAGATGTTCATGGCAGCCGGGACCGACGGCTTAACGTGCTCTCCGAGGCACGGAGCAGGCGATAATTGTCAATCAATACGCACATAATTTCGAAAAGTCATATAACTTTCGAAAGTCAGAGGTGCGCGACGTGGGTTCGAACCCGAGACCCTCAGTAATGCAGTCTGTTGGTCTCCCTACTGAGCTATCGCTGCTTTATATATATAGACTATTTTGATGATAAATTTCATAATATGATTGAAATATGTAAGAGAATATTGACCTAATTGTAGATATTGAATTGATGAAGAGCAAAACCAAATTATACCAAGTGATTATTATTTCTAAAACTAGCTTTTGCCTGCTTCTTTGTTCGGTTGGAATTTGGAAAAAGGTATTGTTTATTTTAGTATTTCATTTAAAGTATTACTATGTATTAGACTATAGAATTATAGGCTGTTGGGTAGGTATATTAGCTAGGTAAACATTTCAATCCCAAAGTGATAAATGTAAAAACGCGTAGCAGAGTATCGGAGCTAATTCTCTCCCTTCAAAAACCCAAACTTTAATAATACAAGTTATAGAGATTTTAAAAAGAATATTTAAATAATAGCTTTCTGTTTCTTTCTCTCTTCGTACCTCTGACTATTTCTAATTTTTTCGCTTCTAGGCGGCGTAACAAAACAATATTATTATTAATACTCATATTGATTAGTCCTATAAATAGTGTTTACGTCATAGTATGCGATCATAATTAGCTAATGTTTACTGTGGTAAGCTAAGTGGTTACCAAGAAATTGGCCATCAACTCAATTGCCATCTTTGTTAAATAAAAGAAATATTTCACAGATTATATTGCATATAACTTTACATCTATTATCCGACCATCATGACCGCCTTGGTCACAGAGAGTCTGCGGATCCAAATAAAAACATATTATAATAGGTATAGTATCAATAGCCAAATGTTTTAATGTTTCAAATCACAATCATTGATCACAATTTCAAGCTTCGTACTGCTACTCTAAGTTCGTTAGACAAATTCCCAATAATACATAGTAATAACACTTAATCCGAATCCACGACACAGAAGCAACGCGACAGTCGAAGACAATCACATCGAAGTCAGGTACATACCTATCTGTACCAATTACACATAATAGTGTGAAGAAGGTTTACTTCACAGCATCAGATATGTACGAGCTTACTAAGTGGCCCATATCTCAGTAGTTGACAGCGGCATGCGAAACGAAATATCTCAGAAATCGCTGTGTAAAATAGTGACACAGCGCGCAGATACCGTCCGTTTGACTTATTGGATGGACAAAATTTACTCTAGGAAGAATAAGAAGTCACTTCACAACGTATTCTTATAGAGTCACACTTGTGTATATTACTATAGTTATATATATAGCGTGACTGGTTAGTAAATTTGTATTGGTCAGTAAGTTGGACATCTGTTTTCTGCACACATGGCTTTTCAAGTGGTCAAAAATATGGATGTAATAAATTGCAATAAGATGAGTATAGTGTGTATTCTATATTATCAGAGCACGTGCGTTTCAATCGCGTGGGACTCGAGCGGCTACACAAATGATCTTTGTTAATGCAGAGAGGCGGGAGAGGGGTATGAACCCTTTACCTTTATATTTCAATCAATTAACTTAATTTATTGGATAAAATCAAATACATAAACAAACAGGACTTCAATTCTATTAGATATACATATTTGGAACGAGAATCGATTATTCAAGACCTTTTTTGGATATATTTTAGGTGTATTACTACACTGACATTTCACCAAAGCTCTACGTTTCAGGTTTTTCTCAAAAAAGTGCAAGCCTATTATATTCTACCAGGCAAGGTTCCGTAGGTGTAACTAAGATATTTTTGAAAAAATTAGCCCGAAAATAGAACCTAGCACATAAAACAGCTATTGAATTAAGACCACTGCGCCACCTTGACGTTATATAAACAGTTTGAATATAAGCAGAAAATAAAAGGTCAAGAATCTTATATATACTTATATGTAGGTGTTAAATCCAGCTTAAATGCATTTAACAAAATATCTTCCACTTAAAACCCAATGCGAAAGAGTAAATTGTAAAGAACGAAATTCACTGAACGTAATCAAGAGCTTGTTGAACAAAAAACCGGGAATCATTCGTTACATCCATTAACTGGAACACAGACATGTCGATACATTGCAACAGACAACCGGACAAGTCGAATCCTATTAAAATTCGTTCCGTAACTATTTTACAACGTTGTGAATGAAATCAATCAGCCATTGAAGCTGGTAAAGAGATGAAAAAAGCACTTGTGTTTCTCGCAGTTTCTTTTAAACAGCTTTCAATTTATCACGAGCAATCGACAGATCGATATCAAAGTAGCACGTGCTAGTCGAGTGCTTAAAGCCGTTACAAAGGAATTGAACAACACGAATTGATGTTGCTATGTGAATAAGCATAAAGAGACATACATAATTATATAACTATTGCGACGTTCCTCCCATGGTTAAAGAGACAAAACTTATAACAGTGACATCTAGCTTCTACAATTAATTATAATATTACTGGAATTGTTAGAAAAACTGTGGTGGTTAATCCAGGTCATTATTTGTGTGTCAAATGTCATTAATAATCGGGTAGTGGTTCGGGAGTGATTGGGTCACAATCATGCAAGCTTACGAACATAATATAGATTTTGCCCACGATACTGCCCTCACGGATCCCCGACACCGCCTACCGGAATACAAAGTATCCTGTGTGCTATTCAAAATCCAAATCTGACCTAATTTTGTTCAAGACTTTACGCGTCTGAATATCAAACATCTTTACAAAATGTTATATATTAATATACTTTTCAGAACAAGTCTTCTTCAACTTTCGTATTATTAAATAAATCAGTTCTCGTTGACGCAGCACGAGTGCATGTAATTTCTATGTATGAGGTCTCGGGTTCGATTTCCAGGTCAGGCCTCTCCGGGGCTATCCCTAAAGGATTAGGTCTAAGTGTGTCACACCTGCATTTCACCAGCTAAGTATTTATGACCCACGGAATAAGGGACACGCCTATTCTCGTTTACCGTATACAATGCCAGACTCTATGTTGTAACTGAGAATTAGTTGGCGGTAAGATCTCACTTCTAACCTACATAGATAAGAGATTGAGTAAGAAAGTATGTAAAAAATCACAGTTGCCTACTCACACAGCTTTAAATTAAAATTTTACAATATGGAGGTTTTATTCTACGGCTTTATAAATACTGATATTGTTCAAAAATATATAAAAAGTACTCCTCGGTTTTTGCTTTAATTAGTGAAAACATCTGCACCTGCTTTACGCATATCATTTTACTGCCGTGTACTTTTTCCGTTTCTGTTTATGAACAAAAAATGGTTGAACCTGTCAACTCTTTGTGCAATTAATTATTTGATTTTATAATCATGTTTATCTATTTATAAATAGGAACAGCCAATGACAAAACAGTATACAACCATTTTCGTTTCTGTTAGTCCATCGATATTTTTTGTTTTATTATTGAAATACCGCTTGTTTTTCATAAATCCATTTATGTATTTTTCTACTTTTCAAAAATGATGGCGAAACAGTTCTGGTCTATTTTACTTCTATTTGTCAACCAATTTTTTTTTTATTATTGCTAAACAGTTTTTTATACAAACTTATATACTTACGTATGTATTTCTCTACTTTGCCTTAATGATTATAGTCGTATTACAAATGCTGGGCGCATACTAGTATTTGTAAAAATATTTTGATAAACCGCTTACATTGTGTTAAATAGAAGATGTCTGAACAATATAAATCAACTCTTTTTACAACTATTTCATTTCAAACTTTAGCAATCTACACATTTAATCAAATTGGTAAAGTCTGAAATAAGTGGCTTTTTAAAAAGTTGCTTATTTTATATTAAAACGTTATTTTCTAAGCCAATCAAATGACATCGTTTGTATGACTTTAAAAAAAGCCCTTATTACAAATATAGTAAAATAAATATACATTTGTATTAATGACTATTTCAACTAAAAGACTACCAGCATACTGTCAATAGATCTATAAATTCACTAACACATCTTTCTATTTAACCGTAGGCTAACATTACCGATAATAATATAGACGAGAAGACAAATGATAGAACATTAATCGCCCGAGGACCTTTTAAAAGGGTACAATTGAACCACTACAGTCATTAAAGCAAAAAACATTGCTACTGCAAACGACTTATAAGATTACTTCAGTAATTTATTGCCAAGGAACTAAGAATTAGGAAAAGTATTTTCAAATACAACTCGAGTGTATTTACGAGGGAATTTTAGATGCTCGAAAAATTTTACCTATAAATTCAAAGTAATCCTAGAAAGCAATTTTGTTATTATGTAATATAAAAGTTTTAGAAATACGATACACCCGTTCGAATTGCTGGAGATAAAGTGGCAAATTCAAAAATAATCTTTAAAAATTCATTGCATCTGTCGTAAACAGTTTCATCTAAAAGAAGTAACCAGTTGGAAAATTCTTCAAGCGCTTAGCTCTCCTGTCACTGCAGAAGTACATTTATTTCATTCCCACTTTTTATATCAAGCGTGTTGTTACGTAAGGGTGATTTACGAATGCACAATTCACTGTAAAAGCGACAGTGAAAAATGCACTACATTATATTGACTTGTGCAGAATGCGATTGTTTTAAAGTTGTAATGGTTTCGTTCAAGTACGGGGGAACCGCCTCAGTCTTTCGTTCTCAAGAAAATTGTAATTTAGTATTCATTTTAGGTTTGGCTGAGTTTCGTACACTATTATCTTCGTTTTAGAAAACAAGGAAAAGGTGTAAAACCGCTTGTGTTCCAAGAATAATACGTAAATACTGTATAGGTTTTTTGAACTGAATTTAGACAGACAAAAGGAAGGCAAGCAATGGAACATGTGAATTTCTTAGCACATATGACATATGCGATAACGGTAGAATGTCTCACCTCTAAGTCCCCAAAGTATTAGGCGGAGGTTTGTCACTCCGACACTTTGCTCTAACCGTACGTAGACGTCTCACTTAAACGCATTATTTTTGTAGAGACTGCTAAAGATTTTGCTCAAACAGGAGCAATTCAAATGAGTAATTATCTGCACTATACAGAAGATCACAGTCAAGAATAAAAAGAGTTTGGAATGTTTTTAGTATTCCTTCATAACGGACTTTTGGAATATTTTTATTTAAAATTGATTCTTAGAATATATGTATTTTGCACTCTAGGTCACACAATGCTAAAAGCTCGTTTTACATATTCGTGGTTAATATGATATGGTTGGTTACTTAAATAGGCATGAAATAATGACGTAGTATTAATATTATCTGTTTTAGAATCCTTAAAGTTGGATAGCGGCCTGTGAAAATTGCAATTGCAGCAATGCTATCATTGCTATTATAATAATAATATATTCTATCACATACACACAGCACCATCTAGCCCAAACTAAGCAGAGCTTGTACTATGGGTACTAGACAATGGATAAACATACGTATATACTTTTTTTTTGTAAATGCATACATTTTATACATAGAAACACCCAGACCAAGACAAACATCCAAGTTCATACACACAAATGTTTGACTTGTGCGGGAATCGAACCCGCGACCTCAAGCGTGGCAGTCGGTTACACTAACCGCTACACCATCGAGGCCGCCATATTGCAATCATATAATAATTTAGCAATCTAAATTATTACTAGTTAAGTCTCAGAATCTATACTAAATTACTAACGTCATCTCGTTTAAAATTGAATGATTGATATTAAGAATCCGTCAAAATTATGTGCTGCAAATTTTGGAAATAAAATAAATTTACACTTTTCACTTATGTAAAGCACGCTTTTTAAGTTACAATACCAATTCATAAGCACAGCTCATAAATTTTTACAGTCATCGTTGATTTGCACCAACACCAAAAATATTTAACCATACCATCTGCCTGACTATCGAAGCGGACAACAGTAAAACGACCATTCCTATTCCAATATCAGAGCACAACACCAAAACGCAAATCTAAATGCGTGTCCACGAAATTCCGGTCGCATCCATTGCAAATGCAGCTAGTGCATCGTCACACGAAATTGATCGATGCCATGTGCAACCGCCAACCGCAGTCACTGATTCATTTGTGCACCTCTACATAGGTAAGCTCGACGTAGTGTGGTACTGTATTAGAAGCTCTATTTCAACTATGTATCTATGTGATTGGTGTGTTTCTGCGTTGCGCTGTTGACTGTTCTGGTTGATTATTGTTATGGACGGATCTATTTGGTACAGTAAGTACGTTTTATGGTCGTTTTGTAATGGCATACTGTTTAAAAGGTAACACTGTAGTATCAAAAATAAATTGTCGTGAAAAAAGGTCGGGTTATACAAAGATTCGAATCATATTGACGACTCGATGGCGTAGTGGTTAGTGTAACCGACTGCCACGCCTGAGGTCGCGAGTTCGATTCCCGCACAAGTCAAACATATGTGTGCATGAACATGGATGTTTGTCTTGGTCTGGGTGTTTTTATGCATAATATGTATGTATTTACAAAAAATAAAGTATACATGTATGTTTATCCATTGTCTAGTACCCATAGTACAAGCTCTGCTTAGTTTGGGCTAGATGATGTTGTGTGTATGTGATAGAATATTATTATTATTATTCTCTTTATTACTTTTTTTTCTAATAATTACATTTTTAAATATAAATATAAAGACTATACATATTTAAAAATATTAATAGTTATTATTATTTATTTATTATTATTATTATTATACATATATGATTCAAATCTTTGAAAGAGTTTATACTAAGAACTAGTGGTGGTTAATATAGCACATAGCGTCATAACGTAGCATGCTATATTTACTCAACACATAGCGCATGCTACATCCTTTCAATCTTAGCGCTAGAAATAGCGTCGCGCTATATATGCCTAGTCTGTCATATAGCGTGGTAAAATGAATAGTGCGCTGCGCGATGATGCCAGCGCGAGCAACAACCGACGCAACGTATCCAGTATCCTAGGATCGACACTGTTCCTAGTCTATATAAATGACTTATGTCAACAAAAGGTTCCCGAGTCGAAAGTTGTTACTTTTGCGGACGATACGGCCTTACTTTTCAGTGGCAACTCTTGGCATGAAGCTTTTGTCAACGCTCAGATTGGCCTGAATACTGTGACTAATTGGTTAAATAGAAACCTACTAACGTTAAACGTCGATAAAACATCTTACATAACATTCTCAATTAAAACCAATGACAGACCGGATCCCTCTTTAAGCATTGTCTCCCATTCGTGCCCCAATACCAACTACACAACTTGCCAGTGTCCTAAACTTAAAAATACAGAATCCACCAAATATTTAGGCGTAATTATTGACAGAAATCTTAAATTTTACGAGCATATTAATCACCTTGCAGCGAGAGTGCGAAGACTTATAGTAATTTTTAAAGCCCTAAGAAATACTGCCACAAAAGCTGTTATAAAATCAGTGTATTATGCTCTCTGTCAATCCCAGCTCGAATACTGTATCACCACATGGGGTGGTATATGTAAAACTCACTTCTTAAAAATTGAGAGGGCACAAAGAGCTCTCCTAAAAGTTAGCCTGTTTTTACCTTTTTATCACCCAACGACTGACCTCTACTCAAAATGGAAGGTACTTACTGTGAGACAGCTCTTCATTTTAAAAACGGTTATGAAACAACATTCCCTTACTACTTATGAACCCGAAACAATCAAAAACAAACGTCGCAAACACAAAGTCTGCTCTGCACCGACTTTCAAAACTAAAATGCCACATCGGTTTTCCTGCTACCAGAGTGCGAACTTATATAATAAATTAAATCGGGTATTAACAATATATCCATTACCGAAAACCAAATGCAAGACATTGGTCTCGGAATGGTTACAAAATTTGGATTATAATTCCACAGAAACTCTTCTACATCCTAATCAAACATAAATGCATACGACATAAACTCATAACTTACACCATACACCGTACGTATCATATCGACTCAGTACACCTGACATCCAACACTACTCAACGATACCACACAGATACCACACATACACATTAACATCATACACTATCATAGACACCTTAACACACACACACAAACACACACACACACACACACATACACACAAGCAGGCGCTCAGTTTTAACATGTTTGTTTATAGCTTATTTTTTACCTCTACCTTCATAATTATAATTTTGTGTTTAAACTTTTAGCATTGAATCTCCTTACCTGTAACATTAGAGTGTAATATAATATATAATAACATTTTCATAAAATCTATCTGTTCTTCCGTGGGGGACCTGGTGATCTGTACCACAGGCATTTTTTGTCTAACACCGACACCAGCTCCTCGCATCGCTAAATAGTCAAATAGTATGTTATACATAGAATTAAGCTTTTAGTTGTGAGGAGAAATAAAGAATTTACTTTTTTTACTTTTTTAACGTCTAGCGCCTTAGCGCGCTAGAAAATAGATACGCTAGTCAGTCGCCGCGTGCTGCCGCTCGCTGTATGACATATTATCGTTGTTTAAGTTACTGTGTTATTCCGGCCGCCATGCGCGTATTAATTAACTTTTAAATCGCCTATAATTGCTTTATTATTATAGAAACTATCATTATTATTATTCAGTAGTCACAGTCAATAAATTATTGACAGTCCTAAGCCTCAAAAGTATGAAGGCGAGTTCATTGAATTTATTTTTCATATTACTTATTAGGTTATATATTTTTACAAAACACGCTCCACAGTTAAAGTAGCGCATTTCAATGTTATATTCTCCACGGCTCCACACTACCATATTCTGTGACGTTACTAGCGTGCCTGCGCAGCGCGCTATAATATGGCGTATAAAATAGCGCGCTAGAAAAATATAGTTTCTAGTCCGTAGCGGGCTATCTTAATATAGCGGATTTGAACACTACTACTAAGAACATCTATGATTTAAATCGTTTGAACCTGTGATTTAATTGGATTTAAAAACTATAAATCCTAACATTTAAATCATAAATGTCACTTGCCACCTTTATATATGGACATCTGGGGTTTATTGGCAAGTTGTCATCTGATGAAGACTGCCAGCATGACATCTAAATTATAAAAATAATATTAATGCTTATTTGTGACGTTATCTGTCTGTGAGCTCACGATTCTTAGCGTGAACTCTTTTATACATTTATGATTAAATTTTTAACATAATACACATAATCAGCAAAGATGCGGTTAATGGTAAACGAGTCCATTAATAAGTTGATCCCAATCACATGAAAAATTAAGAGCGATTTTCCATGAGGAAAATCTTTAATAAATACGATATATATATAAATACGTACGTGATAAAGTATGTAGCTGGAATAGTCAAATTTACTTACCCAAAAAGCTATGCAAAATAATTTAGACGATTATTAATTACCATACATATTGAGTGTATATTCTTGAAGAGGAGGGCCGTGTATGACACCCACTTTTTGTTTGTAACTACATAATAAAGATAAAGAAGATGTCAGCTCTATTATACTAAGTTCTTACAGGATGCAGACCGAAGATCCCTGTTGTTATAAATCTCCAGATATTCATAATTTATTTATATTTAAATAACTGTGTGTCGCATTTTGCACTTACGATAACCTTAAAGTGAAATTGACTACGCACAGAACTCGATTACAATTCAATACAATGTTAATGTAATCGAGTTTTTGTAGTAATATTTATTTATTTATTTATGTAGCCTAACGTTGGGGACAGAACCTGTGACGGTAACAGAAGGTTTTGACAGACTCCATTTAGTTCGCTTGTCAATGTAGAGCTACCTATGAAAGCCTCTTAAAATGCGTCTAGATAATTAAAAAAGAAAGTTGCCGTTGGTTTTGAAATTTATTTTGTATGAAAACTATTTGTTCGTCGTTCTTAGACTATAATTACAAAAAATCGTGTATGATAACTGATTTAAGAAACAAGAAAATCGACAGAATAATAAAAAGGAATGGTAAGTAATTAGAATTATTTCTAAAATACACAAAAACTTTTTTGAAATACAGTCTGAAATAAAATATCTTGTACATCTTACTCCCCATTATACAAGGTAAACGTACGCCAAGACAAACGAATTCCCAGGATTCGTAGTTAATATTAACGTCCATTAGCAAGTTGAGAAGGGTCATCGATGCTGCCGCATAGATTTGAATCTTTTATTGAATTTTCTCCAATACCCAAATCAAGATCACATTCTGAAATCTCGTTGACTGCAGTTTAGTTTACTATATATATATATATATATATATATATATATATATATATATATATATATATCTGATATATATATATATATATATATATATACTTTAATAATGTCTTGCAGAGTAAATTTAGGTTATGGCGACCAATTTTAACGAAGACTGGCTATCGGCGGAGGAGGAGATATTATAGTGTACAAGTGTGTTTGTAAACTGTTCTCTAACTCTTATAATCCGATAGAACGGCAATGCAACAAGACTGAAGAGAGATTAGTCGGTTTTCCATGCCTATTAGGTGCTCCCAATAGGCATGGAAAACCGACTAATCTCTCTCACCAGGGTGCCTAACATTAACAACTTTCTAATTCCGGGCAATATTCTACCACATATTCTACCACATATTCTACCACATACACACAACACCATCTAGCCCAAACTAAGCAGAGCTTGTACTATGGATACTAGACAATGGATAAACATACATATATACTTTTTTTTTTTGTAAATACATACATATTATACATAGAAACACCCAGACCAAGACAAACATCCATGTTCATGCACACAAATGTTTGACTTGTGCGGGAATCGAACCCGCGACCTCAGGCGTGGCAGTCGGTTACACTAACCACTACGCCATCGAGGCCGACAAAAAGCATTAAGATTTCTTACCAGAAAGAAAGGAAAACCCTATAACTTATTTGTTGGCTCAATTTATTATTATGACAGCATGTTTAGATAAAAAAACATATGTCCCACTCAAACCCGACTAAAAGATAACCTATACTATAGATATATATCTATAGTATAAGTTTTCTATATAATAATATTCTATATTCTAATATAATATTCTACCACTTACACACAACACCATCTAGCCCAAACTAAGCAGAGCTTGTACTATGGGTACTAGACAATGGATAAACATACACATATACTTTTTTTTTGTAAATACATACAATTTATATATAGAAACACCCAGACCAAGACAAACATCCATGTTCATGCACACAAATGTTTGACTTGTGCGGGAATCGAACCCGCGACCTCAGGCGTGGCAGTCGGTTACACTAACCACTACGCCATCGAGGTCGTAGTATACCCATATATAATACGGATGTTTGAAGCCGACTCCGGTAAAGATGCTGTATCTACTAGCAGGTATTGCCCCTCCAGCTGTCCGCAGAGAAATAGCTCTACAATCGAAAAATGGAAACAGAAAACTGATCGATGACACTCAGTATGTGGCAAAATTCTAGCTACCAAACGGCTAAAAAGCCGTATCAGTTTCCTCCTCACCGTACCTGCAAGTGCCAATGATGCTCCTGAGGTCAGAGTTAACCTATGGCGCGAAAAATTCTCACTGCCTACCTTTATCACACCGGCAGAAAAGATACCTCCGGAGCCAAACTGACTTGGCCAACCTGGAAGGTACTCAACAGGTTGCGTACTCAGGTTGATCGATGTAAAGACAGTCTGTCAAGGTGGGGTTATATAGATACAAGTGCGAATGTATGTGACTGCGGCGTATCACCACAGACAATGAGTCATCTGCTGTCGTGCTCCGTGAACCCAGAATCGTGCACACTGGATGACCTGTATCAGGCTAAACGAAATGCAATCCGCGTTGCCGAAACCTGGTCCAAAATTTTATAAAATGTGATGCCATCGACACCATAAGTAAGTATATAATATAGATATACTATAGAAGATCTTAACCAAATAACTCTGTGTTATGTTCATGCTGTAAGGATGACCGAAGATTGAGATGGCGGAGCTACGCTGACAGTGATGGAACCATCCTTTTAACTTTTATTACATAGACTCATTTTTTGCTAGAATTAACAACATGTGTCTGATACTTCTGAAGCTTGCTATATTCACTAAGATGACATTGTTAAAACATTCTACTCACGTAATTTTTTTTAATTTATTTTTTTATTTTAGTTTACAAAAGGCTTACGAACTAATTAAAACTATGAAATATAACAATTATTAACATTTTCAGTTTGCCAATTAAAAGCCCTCACATGTAAAGAAACAATATACAAATAAACAAGTAAACAGTAAATAGGATAACAAAAACAGCCACTTACTAAAAGACTTGCGTATAAAATAATAAATGATGATGGATAGTTGCGGAAATGAAAACAAAGGTAACAGTATATTAACTATGTTTTCATCTAAACATACAATGTTCAGCAAACTCGTGAATAAATACGGAACTATGATCATATCACCAATATTATCAAGAATAATTTAAATATAGAAAATTAACCACTATTACTGCCCGTCCGCTTAGTAGATTAAGACTCGTATTTAGACTATAATACAGTATATATATTATACTCTGCTTTGTCATGTTTGTTACTCAATGAAGGTAAAAGTGAAAAGTTTGATATTGTAAGTTGTTGATTTTAGATTTTAAAAGTTATTTGATAAAATAACGTGTGTCATACAAGTAACAAATACAATATTATGAAGTTTTATATCAACTCTGGTCGAAAATTAACGTTTCTGTTGAAATAAAAATGTACATGTTCGTGGCTTATGTCATGGGAGATACTAACGTCTAAGATACAGGCTCGGCCTAGTTTAGACGATAGTGTTTGCATCAACTTATTTTTATGGAACTGCATCACTGATTATAAGACATATTGTTGTGTGAACTTATTTTAATAAAGTTATTTTTATTATTTTATAAGTCACCAGACAATCCGAAGAGAGAAAGTAAAAACCAAATTTCGTCTTATTTTTAAAGCAGTGGGTTTTTGTCAACCATAATGATGGATAATAGACAAAATGTCTAGGTATTTTCCTAGACCTATCCAAGGCCTTTGATACAGTTCCTGTTCCCAAACTGTTCTCTAAACTGGCATATATAGGGTTACGTGGTACTTTTCTTGATATATTTAAAGACTATTTAAAAAATCGCAGACAGCAGGTCAAAATTGACGATCATTATAGTAAGGAGGAAATAGTGATATATGGCGTGCCCTAGGGTAGCATACTTGGCCCCTTATTGTTTTAGATCTATATAAACGATCTCTGTTTAATGCCACTCCCAAACTGCAAAATCTATGCGTATGCTGACGACACGGCCGTGGTTGTACATGCCTTCACATGGGAGGAAGTTAAAGTTCATGCTGAATCCGCCATGCGTGCGATAATGAATTAGCTTAACAAAACCTCCTATATTCCCTTCTCAATCCGCATCAATACTCAACCATCATCAACTTTCACTCTCCAGGCGCATACATGTTATAACCAAGCCACGTCTTGCCTCTATGCCGTATTGGTCAGAGCTAATACTGTTAAATACTTGGGTGTACAAATAGATACTGGTCTAAGATGCAACTTAACATGCTATCAAATAAAATCATGCATCTCATCTCTATATTTAGAACTCTTCGAAGATCAGCTGATTGTGATATACTCAGAATGGTGTAAATGAAACGCTATGCCAATCCATAATTGGATATTGCATACCAGTATGGGGTGAAGCAGCCAAGACTAATTTTATACAAGCGGAGAGGGCGCAGGGGGTTGTCCTGAAAGCTATGACTAAAAGGCCTTACAGATATCCAACGGAACAACTGTACGCGGACTGTAAGGTTTTGACAGTTCAGCAGCTCTTTGTGCTTCGTTCTATCTTGCGAGCGCATACTGGTATGCCACCATCAAATCCAAATAAACGCAAAAATATCCCTACAGGAGTGCGACACAAAACATCCTTTGCAAAACACCAATTCTACGTTATAAGTATACATCTTTACAAAAAACTATATACACAGCTAAACAAACTCGACCTGAACACACACGAAGTCAAAACAAAAATCACAAAGTGACTTGTCCTCTAAAACTATGACAGAATTTAATTATTATTAACGTATATCATATGACAATTATCACGCAAACACAAACACAAACACACACTCACACACTCATAGATATATACACACACACACACACTTAAAATAACCATCACCAACCACCACCACTAACATAATATCCACACGATCCACTTATAATAATTATGTATAATTTTATTTAATCCCTATCATATCGAACACTGTCTCTTAAGATACAGGTATTATTGCCTTGTTTAAGAGACAGGGCTCAAATAGTGTACCTACTAAAATTGTACATAGTTACGGTATTATAATAATTAAATTGTGCACTGTACCAGTTAATTTTTGGTGATAAATAAACTTATTATTATTATTATAGATTGGACCGTAAGCTACGGTCGCTTGCAATACGCGGATTGCCAACTCTAGCGAAATATGTAGGTTTTTATACTATTAGGGCGTGAAACAAGGTTATGACGTGGCCTTTGCCTCACGCTACGTTTGCGTGCAATACCTAAAAAAGAAGTCCTAAAATAGAACCACCAAGTTAACAGTTTTAAAAAAATCCGGCAATTGTATCCTCACGCTAGAATACGCAAAACAAAGTTATTTAGCTGCAAACTTTTGCAAAATGGAAATATTTTTCCAGCTAGCTGAATATTCTAGGCTTAATACTCTTGTTATTTATCATTATATTATATGTTACTAATCTACACATTAAGCGATAATTGTTACAGCAATACAACAATTTACTAATGAAAATGTTGCAATTTTATTCTATCCGATAGAACTATCAGAGTTAAAGTTATTCACCCGTGCAACAAAAGTTCTCATTAAGTAAAGTGTTTGAAACCTAGATAGCTACCATGAAACTAAACTCGAGGCGCCGTGGTTCGATTTTATTACATCGCGCAGTTTGTATTACGCGGTTTAATCAATTATTAAATAAAGAATTGAAACTAAAGCAGCGTTCTACTGTAAAATAGAAAAATATTGATGTTGGTCGTATTGTTTTATAGTTAACAATCATTGTCAATAGTCTCGTTAGTTGAATTCTAGATTTATGTTTTATGAAAATTAAAGTAATTTTTTAGGTTTCTTATTTTAAATACTACGTTTTCGTCAGTTTTAGCCAATAAATTTCGATCCCTCGGGGACAGTAGTTTTTTGAGGATGAAAAGTACCTTATATCCGATGTTATGTCTAGGGTACAGAATACTGTACCCCAGACAACATGTAGGCGAATTTCATAATGATCGGTCTAGTAGTTAAGACGTAAAAGCGTAACAAACAAATTAACAGATAAACAAACTTACTTTTGCATATATATAAATAGTTAGGATAAGAAATTATTATTTTTAGATGTTTAATTGGGTATAAGTAAGCTTAAATATTGCACAAAATACTGAATGGATTTAGATGAAATATACGCACACAGGGAGATCATGTTCTAGATTTATTAACACATAAGACTTTAACTGCGGTATACGTTCTCATGTCATTTTGTCATTATAGTCTTCACTGGATGGAGATACGCATTGTTATTGACAAAATTTATTCTGTTCGTTATCACTGATTATAATTCAAATCATAATGGAATATCCGAATGATGATTTATTAACCAAAAAATAAAAATGCATTACATTTTCAATATGTGGTTTGGTCAACGTTTTTGCAAGTGTTATTGGCTAAATCTAATAGAAAACATTGTCTGAGTTCCCAGCCACGTCATAGTATCTTTAACATGGCTGTATATAACACAAGTCGGTATAAATTATACTGGTACATTCCTCATGGTTATAGCTTAAGTAGAGGCTATGCTTGTATATAGAAAATAAAACGTTTTAAATAATAATGTGGCAAAAGTATCCTACATATTCTGCGGTTAGTGTCTCGGTAGCTGCTTCATCTCACTCTAGAAGGACCTCTGCTCGTTGAACTCATGTCCCCGTGAAAGCCTCCGAAAGGGCCGGCTATTTTCTTAACGTATAGGAAAATAAAACGTAGTGAAAGAGAAACAAATAAAAACAGACCAAGTTCATAGAATATGTGTAAGAGACAGTGTATCGAAAAATTTTGTCGTCTTACTATGGGTATGTACTTATAAAATCGCGAGATTAAGTCGGCATAGGGAATAATCTCTACGAACCGTGTTAGTATACAGCTGGTTGCCTGAACTCTTACTACTCTTAGCATAGCCATTATTTATTTATTAATTTATACTGTTATAATTCTTAACCAGATAGAGTAAAAGGTCAGAAAATAATTCAAAAATTTTCATGATGATAGTTTAAGAGGTTTTACTCCGAATAATGGTCTGAATCCACGATTTTAGTTATTGGTACGCTGTCCCTTACGCCCGTTATAATCTGAACACGTGTTGCTCGCACTTATGTATACGCAACAACTCATGCTGACTCTGTTCGAATTAATGTCGGATGTTTTAGGATAGTTTGACATGTGTATCATTATGTTTGGGTTAAATGATGGAGCTGACATACGCTGTGCGTAAAAGTTAAAAAAAAAAAGCTTATGCTGATTAATTAGTTCTTGATTCGCACGAACTTATTCATAATAAAGTATCGTACTTATCTGTAATGGTATTTATGACGCTATTAGCTTTTGCCTGCGGATTCGCTCACTCGGCAGTTGTTATTTTTTCTACATGAAAGGTACTTTTTCTCCTTTTCTGTACCCCAGACAATGATGCGCAAAAGTATTTATTGCATGGCCCCAGTTGTATACAATAAATTGCCAAGTGCTTGGAAAGATTTGAAAACGGTGCAATTCAAAAGTAGACTTCGCAAATTGTTAATAGATAAAGCATACTACAGTGTGAATGAGTTTTTAACGAACAAATTTTATTAAATTACCTCGAATTTTAATGAATTAATTATTTATTTACTGTTTGGAATCGTAATGTTAGTTTGTTTATTTATCTTCAGACCAAGATTTTTATTTTATTTTATTTCTTTTTATATTTTATTTAGACTTGCTGACAATTTACATTTGAACAGTTTTATTTTATTTATGTATAATGTAATAATTAAGCTTATTTTAATTTATCAATTTAACAAATAAAAATTAATTTATCAATATGAATTTAAATGTTAGCAATTTAAAGTATATAAGAAAAATGTTTGCATGCCGAACGGTGAAATATGGCAGAACTCTGATGTAAATCTATTACCTTCTTATGTATTACCCATATTTGCAAATAAATGCTATTCTATTCTATTCTATTCGTGTCTGCGAAATTTTATGATGATCGGGCGAGTAGTTAAGGCTTGAAAGCGCAACATACAAACCAACAAACTTACTACTATTGCTGTTCCACACTGTACTTAGTAGAGATGCTATAACCAGCAAAAAATATTTAGGCCATAAAGCACTTCTGAGTACTTAAGCAACTTAAACACCAAGACATTAAGAATTTAGTATATCATCCGAGTCTCACATTCATATTTTGTTATAGTGCATACTACAGTATAACCTAAGGCTCTGTGACTACCCGGCGAAGCAAATAGCCAAATCTCTGTGGTTTTGGCGTCCGACAAACTAAGTCCGTTCCGACGTAGCGTCGTTCATTGTCCACCTACAAGGATTTACAACTAGATTATATATACAAGGTTGCTATGATCCATGGGCATTAAATTGGAGAGTATTCCATAATATGAAGTCAGTGTTAACTCGAAACGGTTAAAAACGCGATAAAGATAAAAACAGCAAATCACTTTTTACATACAAATTAAATCAATTTAATACGCAAACACCATATTTTATGAACATCTGTTGTCTGTCATTGTTTCATTGTTGTTTTCTTTCTTTGTTTTATTGTTGTCACGGGTTTATTTATTGCTTCCTTGTTTGTGTTACAAACTAATGGTGTAAACTAGTAGTGAAAACACAAGCATAACATATGCTTGTGTCTTCGTTCTTATTGCTCTAAGATTAAGACTCACTTTGGCGTGATTGTTGGTTACTGTAATAATGTATACTAAGTATCAGAGCGGCAACATCTCCTACATTTTTGTCGCTTTAAGGTGCATGACCTTAGATACCTATGCTTAGACTCTCGGTCAGCTGTTAGGGCAGATAAAACCCGTTGCAGATTAGTAAAAACTAAATATCTGTCCTGTGGCTAAACTACTGCTCCTATTGAACTGAAATATGGTGTAGAGCTTGTATGTGGTACATTCTATAAGTAGATAGAAATAAAGCCTCACTATTTAATCAACCTTGTATATATATATATATATATATATAAACTCACAACTATATATCCGGAAGGGTAAGCAGAGGTCTGTAACACGTACATTGTTTTAAGTCCTAAGTAATAGAGGGTGGGACGATTTCCATGTACTGGTTTTTTATTCTCACATTCGTATAAAATAATAAGATATTCTGAGAATCTACTTGTATTTGTTACAAGTGTAGGTGCTTTTGTGCCCACGGATTATATATTTGTAGTCTCCCGTAAGATATTTACAAACAGATACCTACTTACCAGGTAGTGAGAAATATATATTTTATAATAATGAAGATACATGTGAGTGCTTTTTTATTTCATACCGCTTAGGGCCTATATGTTTCAGTATCAGGGTTTATCAGTCATGACAGCACATACAGAACTGTCAAAACTCCAAATCAAATCAAGTTTAGTAGGTGATTAAAAAATCATTAGTTTGGGAAAGAGGTGCAAACCTTTTGACTAAACGGTTTCTGTAGAATATGAACAATTGTACCTAGATTTGTAACTCAGAGTCAGTAATATGTGTATAACATCTATAGGTAATTTCAGGAATGTCGCACACAAATGGGCCGATAATAAGTAGTTATAGTGCTCCCAAGGCAAGTGTCATACACCGCCGGTGGCACTACAAAAAACTCAATGCTACCTCAAGAGATATAGAAACGCGATGTATCGTAGAAATACAGTACACTGTTAATTGGCTTTGATCTGGCTTGCGATAGGGCAGAGGTTTTTCCCAGTGGGGAATACTCCAGGTTTTACTGGGATATAAAACCAAAAATATAATTTTATTTACCACACTAAATACTTCAAAATAAAATTAATATACAGCAATATTTCTTCCGTCGTTATAACAAAAAAGCATAATCATAAATGTAAAACACAGTTAAAAACATTACGTTCATAATGTACTACATAAATAAAGCAAATAACGACGACAAATGAACGCTTTAAATCATAAAATCTTTAATCCAACAAAATTATAGAGTGGAGGACTTAAAACATGACATTTACGGAATACAATTCGCAAACAAGCCTACAGTTCATGAAAGTGATTGTTATAATTGCCACAGGCAAATTACGTCATTTCACCAACATTACATTACATTCTATAAACTCAGATTACTCTAAAATATACCCTAAGTGTCAATACGTAAAGTTCACATTTAGATACATCTTATTTCCCGATGTAAAATCAGAACTTTGCCATTTTGCACGGATTGTTCACAAGTATTGTGCGGTTCGCATGTGTGACGTTTCTCAATGCTTAACATTTGCTCACCACAAAGCCTTATCTTTTGTTAAATTATATAATATCATACCTCTTGAATTATGGGAGTTGAAATTAAACGTTTATGAAATCAATACAAAGGCTACGTCGAAATTTAGACTCTTAATTAGAATTGTATGGCAACATATGCATGACAAATGTAGGGTAGCGTAATAAAAAGGAAATAAAAATGACATAAAATGCTTATCTGTTGACAAAGGATGGCAATAAAAGATTTGATTCCAAAACATCAATAAGGAGAGAACCCCGTCGAGTGGCAATGGACGTGACTCAGTGCGCCGGCTACGAATAATGGTGTCTCTCAAATTAGATTGCATAGCATACCCGCGTTTCTTAGGGTGCTGCCAAGTTTTTGCTTTGTAGACTGTCGCATATTTTTGTCCCGTCAACGGTCACAAGTAGCGGTCTACGATTGATTATGCTGACGTTATTCTTATATTGTTAGCATCATATGTAATATGCAACCAAATAATACATCCAATGACATGCCAAAATAGTGACATCAGGTATTAATACCAACGATAAATTAATTCGAATAATTATTATCTAAATACGAATTGACTATTCGAATGATTTGAATTGATATTCGCTAAAAATCGTTTTACTAATTCAAAAAATAGAACGCGGAATGTCTTCTTAAAAAACAGAAAATCCTTCACAAACATTTTAAATTTCAACGACTATTCTTTAACACAAAACATTCTAAGCATGCTCAAGCATCCACAATCCAAACCAACGAGAGAAATATGGAACCTTATTACTTCGTTGACTCGATTGCACACTAGCGACGATTAATGACTGCACACGAAATGGAAATGTCTCAACTTGATAAGTGATCCAAGTAACACTGTTGAAGATAGTCCAGATGCGAATGCATTTAAAATTCCCATTTTCAACACTGACTGAAAATATTTTAGCATATTTTAAGTCTCTTCTAATTTGCAACCTTTCAAAAGTGGTCGTTCATTATTCATAAGCACATGATGTGAATGGAACATAATATAATATTCATTTCTATTCTTTGAAATTTATATTTGTTCATAGGTTTATAAACGGCTTTATTTTAGTAAAGCTTTACGCTTTCATAATATAATTACGCCTGTATATGGTCGAAGAGGTAGGCAAAGATGTATTACATCCACATGTCACTAGCCTGTCTTAAATGCCACATTTATCAGGCGCATTTTCAGGATTTTACAATGGCACACCAACACATTTATTTGCAAACCTAAACCAGCGGAAACGGTTTCTCACCTTAACTTTACTATTTATCCTAAAAATGTTTCTGCCCACGGCCTCGTAAACCGCGTAAACGTAATACCAGAATAAAAGTATCCTATGTGCTAGTTCACGACATGGTAAAATCCATTGAGCAGTTTAAGCGTGATTAAGTTAAAAACGGCCAAACATCTACTACTCAATTACTAGTAGGATTTAAGTTCAATTTGAAGTCAATGTTCTTAAAAAGCAAGACAGGATCGTAATGCATACTGCCACTGTGCTACACTCGTAGTGAATGTAACTGTCGTGCATCAATGAAGTGTCGGGTTTGATGAATTAATTTTGCTGCCAAGAATTTCTCAATAGGAATATGTAGTCTAGATATATATAGTAAACCGCAATGTGTTCGGTCTCTTTAACGTGTAATCTAAGAAATAACTGATAAAATAGGGATGAAATACTTTTCTGCCGTCCTCTTTAGGGATATAGGCGTGAGACTTTTTTATTTTTATTAATTCGTCATCTCCCGCACTAGGAATAATTTCTTTATCGCGGGAGACTTTACAAAAATTCAAACAACGGACACAAAGAACACGCGGACTCGAAATAACCATTTGTGCATCACACAAATTTTTGTCCCGTGTAGGAACCCCCAACACTCGGCGCGGCGGCAGTGGCGAGGCGACCGCTTGAACCACTACGCCATCCATGCAGTCGAGACTATGTGACTATGTGTGTGTGTTGTTTTGGTGTACAGTAGCAAAAGCTGTTCTCGTTCGGTGCAGTAGTTAGTATTTTGACAAACGTCATTCCCTATCCCGATGTTCTTCAGGTAAAAAAAGCTGTGAAATATTTTCTTTCTATGTAAGCTCAGACTAAGAGCCAATCTTAAGAAGCCAAAGGACAATCAACCTAAAAAGGGTTTTCAAACATTTATTGGGTTGCATGAATTTCAGATACTATGCAAAATTTACCACGTTTAATATTAAATTCTGTATAAGTAAGAAGGTTCGTAAGGTATTCAGTTTCTATAATTTTGTTTTTATATTTATTAAAATACTAATACTAAATATTTGTTTTAATTATTTGTTATAAAATAATAATTATTTGTTTTCTTTATTAAATATTTTAGACATATTTATTGGCTACCTATTTTATTGTTACGTGGACTGGGAAACATTGAAAATTTCGCCTGTCTTTTAAATCCTAAATAATTATTATTACTATGATCCTTCTGCATTAGTATTACCATTAAGTATTTTGTTACTTTTCACTGTACGATTTGTTCGTCTATATAATCTTTTAAAGTTAGCGACTTACCTCTTTTTACTATCATGTTCATAAATCATAAATACTAAACACTAATATTTATATTGCTCACTTATTTGTGCATGCAGTGGCTACCTTAAAAGGTTATGCAAGTGACTAGAAATTTATGGTTTTTTATTATTGTGAATGCATTCTTGTAATAACCACTGGTGGTCCTAAAATAAATAAATAAAATAAATAAATAAATAAAATTCATTAAACAACAAATCAGGTAGGTTGCTTTCATGTTATTTCTTTTTCGAACCTACTTAATATATAAATTAATTTTCTT
Source organism: Catocala fraxini (assembly GCA_930367265.1). Lineage (NCBI taxonomy): Eukaryota > Metazoa > Arthropoda > Insecta > Lepidoptera > Erebidae > Catocala > Catocala fraxini. The sequence continues at coordinate 22,667,270 of OV884027.1, read as the reverse complement.
GCGATATTAAATACATACATGAGCGCCTCTTTATCCCCGAAAACCTAGACAGAGGTATATTAAACTGAAATTTCGGCATCTACATATGTTTCAGGTTCCATGTAACTATCCATGTGTCTATTGTCGACTACTGGGCACGTAAATGTGCCCAGAAGACGTCAATAGATTCGCCATAGACACTGAGCAGCTACCAATTTTTTAAAGAAAATGAAATCGCTTTTCTTTATTTGGCACCGATACCGATACCTCATATTCACAAGGCCCATCCGTTAATCAAATCCAGGCCTTCTTCGTCGCACTCAATAATAAGCTTAAACCTATGGATCAACAAGGGAGTCTTGATTGCAATACAATACTCAATTTTCGTTTATATCTCAGCAAGAGCGCTGTGGATAATATTAATGAAGTCTATTCAAACATTTGAATCTAATGAGAAAGCCAATACTTAATTATAGCAAAAAGGGAAATAAGACATTACCATTAATTTATTAAACTGTCGTATTTCAAAAGATACTTCAAATTTTTTTAGTTAATGATTAAAATATCAAGAACACAATTGAATAAAAAGGCTTAAATATGAAGCGGGCGAATTAGTATTAAGAAAATCGGTAACGTTATAGTTTTCATATTAACTATTTATAAATAACGTTTTAATGGCCAATTCAGTACCTATATATATATTATGTATAGTTGCTTGTATTTAGCCCACTATAGTCTGTCTTAAGTTAGCAAAAACATCAGGTAATTATGGCGAATTGAAACTATGAATGTGGGCAGACACTAAGCGATATAACTTTAAATACAAGTTGTATAAAAGATTATACATATTTATGAATAATATATAGTCTATTCTCAAAATATAAGTACATTTTTAAAGTAAACGTTGCATTTTGTACAGAAATAACAAAATTATACTAAAATGCCTAATATAAACAGCTCAGAGAACTTAAAGCTACTCATATAAATTTCCTTCGTGTATAAATAATATTCCTGTAATACCTACTTCAATCAAAAGTCTTCGTTAAAACTATGGTATTCATATTATAACGTCATGTTCATCGTAAATAAAATTATACTTGATATTATTTTTCAAACATTATATTTGATACATTTAAAATTTAACATTACATTATAATTATATTTGATATTATTTTTATAAGTATTGATAAAATACAAGAATGAAACCCAATAAAGTACTTACTCAATACGAAGACAGTATAGTAACGGAAACAAGCTAGCAGCTGGGACAATAGTCAACATAAAATACAAAATCGACGTTAATGGATATTTAACAACGTCTACCCTTGAGTACAAGGGTTATAAACAGCTCGAAATGACTTTAAAATAAACTTCAGCCAATAAACACAAAATTATCCTTCAAGTCTTTGTTAATTTGTTGAATTTAAAAAGGAAAAATTGTTTTAAAGTGATTTTGTAGATTGGTAAATTTGACTAGTCGGGTTTAACAAAATAATGAAAATCGGGATTTGGTATTTTTGCATTCGTTTGATTGGTGATATCTTTACTGCGTATGACACAACACCAAGTTTTATAAAAATCTATTGCCAATACAAAATTTATTTCCGAGAATATGATATTAACAGGTGTGGCATGAAATGTATAAATTATTAACTAAGTATAAACATTAGCCATAGTTTACTCATATTATGACAGATGACATATTAATAATAACTTAATATTGTAATAATACCTTTACAATAATATTACAACTGAAAACAAATTAGCAGTTCCACTGCTGTTCACGAAATTCCTTTCAGGATGAAATGTGTTAGGTTAGACATTTAACCCTTCTAGCTCGGGGCGAAGGACCAGGTTTTCCCGCTTTAGAGACGGCACGGTCCGATCTCCGCCAGGTCCTGATGAAGAATGGAGTAATCGACTTATGCACCCCAGTGCCGAGCACGCCACGATCGTGGCGGTAAGTCCCGTTTTTGAGGAGTGGCTGGAGAGGCCGCATGGCGCCCACACCTTCCGGTTGACACAGGTAATTACTGGCCGCAGTTGTTTTGGCCAGTTCCTGTGTCGTATAGGCCGGCAGGCAACGCCCGAATGTCATCACTGCGGCGACTGCCGCGATGTTGTTGTGGACACGGTGCTGCATACTTTGGTGGATTGCCCCGCCTGGGCATCGCAGCGCCGTGAGTTGATCGCGGTAGTCGGACTGGTTGCCCTCTCGGTCCCGGCCGTAGTTCAGTCTATGGTCCGGAGTGAGAGATCGTGGAACGCCGTCGCCTCCTTCTGTGAGGAAGTAATTTCCATTAAGGAGGCGGTGTAGCGGGAGAGGGAGCGCTTAAACCCTCTCAACCCTCTTAACCCAACCGCAGAACCGGGCGCCGGTGGGCGCGTGATGACCTCCAGTCACCCTGAGGTTTGACCTGGGGGCGGTGGGCTGCGTGGGCCTGCTCGCCACCCGATTTGCACCAGGTCCGAGAGGCGGCGTGCGTGTTCCCACGTGTGCCTCTGTGTCGTCTCTTTGTTTCCCCCCCTCCCTCAAGGTGGAAGATGGAGGAAATATTTTTTGTGTAGTGGCCTGCCGTTTCACACGGTGGGTTAAAATTACGGCGGGGTTGCGATTGTATGTGAAAGCGATTCGCGTGGCCTCGTCGTCTATGGTTTTGTCGAGGAACACCATGGTAGATTTAGTCGGTATTACCGGGGTATCTTTTCGCTGGTGAGCCCGACATAACCTCTCCGTCGCCTTGCGGAGAGGCATGCGTCAAAGCAACCCGCCACGTAAAAAAAAACACCCGGCTTGAATAATTGGTATAAATAATATAATTAAAGATATTATACTATTTTTTATTATATGTACTTTAATTATGGATCGTTCCCTATGCTTATTTGATTAATTAGCTTAATCTCTTAAAAACGAAATATTTTAAATTGCTAGCGAATTAAGGTTTCTCAAAAATGGTAGTATTGAAAATCATGTAAAATAAAATAAGTGTAAAATGTTTTTAATAATTACAGATAAGCCTTTATTTTGGCATATTATTTATGCCTATATTTCAAATAAAACATATATCTTTTCGTAATCGGAATGAGATCGCACACTCTTTTTCAAAGATGTTTTAAGCTAAAATAAACATAACATCAATCTCTTTTTAGTTATAGACGACAATAATGAAAATATACAATCATTAATAAATTGCGTTAATTTTAGGCAAAGAAAATATTTTTGATTACATTACATTCCATACATAATCTGAAATATATTATATGTATGATGATTATAATATTACGATCATCATACATATAATAATACACATAAAATAGTATGTACTACACGGATACTAAAATAAAACATAAAAAGATCATTACATAAGCTGTAACTCAGTAGCCCACTATGACTACAATGGGTGAAAGAACACCTGCGACCTGTTGCGAGTGTAGCTCGCGACCCGCGCTCGCGCAAAACCTCTCATCCCGCGTGTTCGAGCACTACCGTCGACTTACGAGAATACACAGAATATCAAGGCGCTGAGCTAAATACGAAAAAAGATACAGGCACAAATATAAGTCACCCGAGTGTAAAAACACCGTTGTAGCCTTTAAGGATAAACCAGACTTTGCCAACTCATGTTAATAAATGTTGCACATATTTAAGAACAATACCTAATGTAGGCAAATCTCAAATATACATGTCACCTAACTACATTTACCTTCATCATCTAATAACGTGATTTTATAATATAATTTAAAGCTAAATCTAGTTCACTTTAAATCTTGTAACTCTGTGTAGCAAAAGGGAAAGACTGTGACAAAACTTATACATATTTATATATATCTTAAAGTACTTGATATGGTAATTAAATAATGATTTAGTTAGAACATTAGTAGAACATTATTATTTAGTTATAATATGTATGTCTATCCATTGTCTAGTACCCATAGTACAAGCTCTGCTTAGTTTTGGCTAGATGGTGTTGTGTGTATGTGATAGAATATTATTATTATTATTATTATTACTGCCTGATTCTTTAAGAAGTGTATAATGTATGTTATACCTAACAATGAAATTTACAAAACAAAGCTGAAGTACAATACAAATAAAATCATCAAACATCATAATTATTTGTATTTCCAGAAAAGTTACGTAGAAGGGCATGGCATCGAAATTTTTTTTTTTTTTTACTTGGCAGACTGCTTTGACGCTTACCTCTCCGTGGGGCGACGGAGAGGTTATGTCGGGCTCACCGGGGACGAGATACCCCGTTAATACCGACTAAACCTACCACGGTGTTCCTCGATATAACCATAGACGGCGGGGCCGCGCGAATCGGTTTCGGTTTCGGCCCGCCGTAAACGTCAGGCCACTACATAATAGACCCTCTACTGTCCCCTTGTAGGGGGACAAAAACACGAATCAGAGGCGCGCGTGGGAACACGCACGCCGCCTCTCGGACCTGGTGCTGATCGGGTGGTGGGCAGGCCCACGCAGCCCACCACCCCCAGGATAAACCTCAGGGTGGCTGGAGGTCATCTCGCGTTTGGAAAAAAACTTACATTAACCGAATCTAACAATTAACTTAACTTAAAAAATAAACTCACTACAATGAAATGATAAGTCAGTTAAAGCAATTCTAAACCAAGCCAATAGAATACTATTATGTCTCAAGCTGTTACCAAGACATAGTTGTCATGGTACAAAAAGTAATTCTTCCAAGAATGTTAATCACATTCTACAGCAGATAAGTATAACTAAATAGTAAACATTAGAATAAATTCAAAACATTTCACGTACAAACTTGACCGTTGAGACTAGATAAAGAATATCCGATGTCTGTTCACGAAGCTCCATCCTCAATTTTGTAACTCAATGTACATTAAGTGTCTTTCTTCGCTCTTTGTTGTCGAATAATCGAAGCGGACCTAATTTCCTTTCCAACATTATCTCTATAAATTCAGGTGGGAACCAGAAGTTAAGCAACACGTGATTGGCATTCACATTCATAGTACGCATCTCCATCGATTTTCGCCCTTACAACTATTGATATAAAGCACAATATGACTTTGTAAAAATTGCTAGATACTTTTAGTTCAAACCGAGTTGCAGGATGAAACTAATCACTCTAATTGAATTTTCTGCAGCTCGTCCGCTCCGTGCCTCGAATTCACCTAATTCTATTTGCCATTTTAGTTGTTAACTAACGCCTTTATTTTCCCCATGAGTGTAATTTCCATCCAGTTTACTATGATTCGCCTTTAAATCGTTTTCATGTTCTGGTATGTCATATGTAAATCAGTATTAACATTATAAAGGGACTAGATAGTAATCAGCTTGTCACTAATGAATATTCACGGCATGAGCATTCGAACTAATTAATTAATATCCCGTAAATTAGCGGCTGGCTGTAAAAAGGTAATTAATAATGGAGTTAATTAGTAGTATAAAATAAATTACAAATACGACATTGTATTGATTTTGATTCTCATACAACTTGAGTGGTAGGTAAGCGTCTAATCCGCTTGTATTTTGCGATTACGCAGACTAACGTAACGTGGACGCTTGGTATAACATTTGCTTGTAGCTGACCCTTCATAAGAAAATTAGCAATGATACCAGCGTAAAAGAGAAGAAAAATTACAGAGACACTCAACTCACACCATTGCGTCTTCTTGAAATGATAAAGAGGTTCCTTTTTTCACCCGACTTTGACAGTATTCTTCTGTATAGTGGAAAAATTCACTGGGTCTATAATTAATGTGTCCGGTAAATGACAGTAGTCTCACCGATATAAGATACAAGTATAGCTAAACATACTTGGTGTATTGTACGTATGTCTATACCTAATTCATCGAAGACTTTTATATTGCAATTTTTTTTTTCAGTGTTTACCTTTAAACGTTCGATTCTAAAAGATACAAAACATGGTTGCATGATTCGATTGATGGATCGGGCAACGTTTTATTGAGTTTTTTTGGCAAAAAATTCTTAGCAACACGGAGTCTAAAATCGTACCCGGTAGAAGAAAATACGTTTACATAAGCCTTTTGGCTTGAAAATGTAACAGTGTGAAAATGTAACACAAATCTGCTTTGGCATTATAGGTTTGAGACTTTGTAATATATTCCTCAAAAGAATATTTTAAATTATCTAAATGATTCTCATATTTACTCTATAGTTTTTTTGACTACTTCATTAGTTTTGTAATAGCTGTATTTTTCAAAACTTTTCACTATAAACGTTGACTATATTTCAACTACTATATTAAACAGATAAAGTATTCACTTTCTCTTTTTTATAATCTCTGCCCCTAGTATTTCTTCCTCCGCTTTAATAAAAACCTAGAAGGCGTTGCTTCCTTCGAAATTGTAGGCAAAATTAATTTCGGCCTTGTTTTAATATCTCTGAAACGAAAGGCTTATAAACCACAAAATGAAGAAGAAAAAGTATGAAAACATTAAAAGTAATGCTACCAGTTCCTTAGTAATAAAAATGTGTTAATTAAATTTTTTGTCAAAATACCACCTTAATTTTATTGTTTAGTATTACTCCCTTGTTTTATGGGCACTGTTGAGTGGAGGAATTTTGTAATGGCCGTCGTATTTCAGTGTCACCTTGCTTAAATGTCTTGACCGCTCTGGAACCAGTGCGAACTTGTATTCTGAGTGCAAATCATGCATGCTATTCTCAAAGGCAAACTAAAGATGTTGCTAATGATAAAAGTTTATAAAATCTAATGTTCAGCTAACAAAGAAAATCAGCAAACTTGCTAGCAGACGTAACGCCCTTATTTGCAAAGCAGATTACTGGAGTGCTATTATACTATCTTACGGCCTCGATGGCGTAGTGGTTGGTGTAACCGACTGCCACGCCTGAGGTCGCGGGTTCGATTCCCGCACAAGTCAAACATTTGTGTGCATGAACATGGATGTTTGTCTTGGTCTGGGTGTTTCTATGTATAATATGTATGTATTTACAAAAAAAAAAAGCATAAGAATAATAATATGTATGTTTATCCATTGTCTAGAACCCATAGTACAAGCTCTGCTTAGTTTGGGCTAGATGGTGTTGTGTGTACGTGGTAGAATATTATTATTATTATTATTATTATTATTATTATCTTAATATTATAAAATGTGAATGTGAGTTTATTTGTTTGTTACGCTTTCACGCCATAACGACTTGACTGATCATCATGAAATTTTGCATACATGTTGTCAGGGATACAGAAAAAGACATACGGTACCTTTATTCCCGAAGAAAATGTACTTTTCCCGACGGATAGAAATTTATTGTTAAAATCTACAAGGACGCAAGCGAAGGCGCTGGTAAAGCCTAGCTTGTAATATCAAAAATGTCAATATCGATGATCTCTGAAGGCTATTTTGTAGTATCTGTGTCTATATACTGTAGAATATATCTAAATGACCTGTAATTTGTAAAGTAGAAATACTTTGACTGCCGACGATAACGACAGTTCTGCTAATGCTAATATTAAAATAGCTGCACATCATGGAACAAGTACTACTCTGTGATTGCTGTACCGACCCATAAGAAGCAAGCCTGATTTTGTTCCGTTTTCTGTAGAAATAACAAACACATATAGCATCAAGACTTGAAGTAACAGTTAGAGAAGTAAGCAAATTGGGGCCGACACAAAAGATCCCACTGGGTCAAAGTGTCGCCGGTCTACACTGATTGGCCCCGAAATAAGATAAGATAAGATAAGCAAATTGGGTTTAAGCAAGTTAAAATATCATATCCATACAAATATCATAAATGTGTAAGTCGTTCGTTCGTTTCTAGATTTTCACAGCTGAACCGATAAATCGATCTTGATGAAACTTCGTACAAAATTTTAAAACACGTGTGACTGTGCGAATTACAGATTTAAATGTTATAAAATATTTATATCTACTTCTTCTCCCTAGCCTTTATTATTCCCAAGTCACTTGGGGTCGGCTTTTCTGGTCTAACTGGATTTGACTAGTTATCAGTTTGTACACGGAGCGGCTGCCTAAGACTAGACCAGTGTCAGGATATTATAGGGCAATGACTTCCCAATAACGACTGCCATAGATGTTTATGGCAGCCGGGATCGACAACTTAACGTGCTCTCCGAGACACGGAGCAGGCGATAATTGTCAATCAATACGCACATGATTTCGAAAAGTCATATAACTTCCGAAAGTCAGAGGTGCAGGACGTGGGTTCGAACCCGAGACCCTCTGCATTGCAGTCTGTTGGTCTTCCCGCTGATCTAACGCTGCTATCTACTACTCATAAATATCTTGTTACAAGTAATTATTTGCTTGTTTTGTAAATTTGTATGTATTGCAATTTAATTTTAAACTAGTTAGGTACCTCTTATCGGAACGAGCTTCAATTTTCAAAATTAAATTAAATTAAAATTTATTGTATCAAATAATTTGTTACAAAAAGTTGTTTTCGGAATCTTCTTTTAAGCAAATTATGTACTCGTAGTATAAAAAGCCGCTCCTCCGTATCCACAAAATCCAAAATAATTATTTGGTGGTCCAGGTGCCTACATAAAATAAAACTATTTTTAAAATAAACGGTTTTACGACAAACTTTTATTGTATTAGGTTTAAATGAAAAAGTAAAAATCCAAATACATTTCGAAAGCTTCAGGCGTCATACAATTCTGAAGCCTTTTAAAATATATTTATACAAGTTTTGCCTGCGGCTTCGCTCACGTTAATATAGATTTTGTCAGTAAATTTCTATCGCTCGGCTACAGTACTTTTTTCTAGATGAAAAGTATACCCTATGTCCTTTTCTGTATCCCTGACATCGTGCATGTTAAATTTTATTATGATCGGTTGAGTGATTGAGGAGTTTATGATATTAGTTAGAATAAGGAGTTTTAAATTCAGAACGCTTCAAGCAAAGATTTGCTGAAAACGTCTTGACTTGAAAAACAGATGATTTAAAATTATTTGCTTCTCAATAATGTAAGGTCCTTTTAAATGGGCATTATTTTTACTTCAATATTTGTCTTAACTACACTGGCCAGGAATAATAGCGTCATATTATGGAATATACGTCACAATTTTGCATAGATTTTTTGGTATAGCCGATACATTCAACTGCTGTTGATCTGGCCGAGGTTAAAAATATTGTAGTCATATTTAGTTGTAATAATGGCCGTTCAGAAGCGATTTTATTGTCATCCATCAGCCCTGTATTAAACTGCCCCACTGCTGGACTCTTCTCAATATAAGAGGGTTAGGAAACTGTCCACGTTAGCTCTCTGCGGTTTGACAGATTTGATATATCTTCGAGGATATTATGGTGAACTCACAGACATGTAATTTTCCTCGCGATTTTTTATTTCACCGTTAAAGCGAATGACAGCTAGCTATATTAGTAAGCACATAACTTCAAAAAGTCAGAGAAGCGAGGCAGTCCAACATTTTCCAAGTGGGAGACTATTAGACTGCCATGCCTAGTGTAGTGGTTATCGCTGCTTTTATTGCTGCAGTCTGATATTACAGTAAAACTATTGCTTGTTTAGAAGATCAATTTAGCTGTCATCCATACCAGTCACAAAAAGATCTATAAACTATAACAAATAAATATTTACGAAATTATTTCATTGCTTAAAATAGATAGACTACGAATAGAAATTGTGACTAGACTAAGATAAATGAAGAGACATTAATAGAATACTAACGTGCAAAGACTTTGTGCTAATGACGATTGATTTTGTTCCAAGGGGTATTAAGTTGATTTAGTTAAGTAAAAGAGTGCTCGAGGGATAGTTCCGTAATAAAATAGTCGTCAGTTTTCATTATGCAGCAGGCTCTAACTGACTTCGGTTGGAGTGGATCACAAATGGATATACTGATTATACTTCTAGGACCTGTATTATTAATTATTAGTACCTATAAGATCTTAGAGCCGCTAAATCTTCTAATTTTAGCACATCTGAATTTTATCGTATCTATTTATACGTAGATGATCCTTTCACTCGTCAGTAACTGAGAGAATTGTTTTAAATCCTTTTCATTTTTGATTTCAAAGTGCTTGGATTCGGCCTGCCCGCTTATAAATAGGCAGCACCTAAATAAAAATGTGATATTCTCCATTTAGTTTGTTTAGTTAGTAGATAGTAAGCCATGGAGAGAGTCAGTATCATCGATATTTTTTATATAACGGTTATTAACGGAAAATTTCGCCAATTACTTGGTGACAGTACAAATAAGCCAGCTTGGGTAAGTAGCATACTCTTAGAGGCAGTTCCTTAAGCCAGTCGGATTAAGGAATGAATACACTGTAATTATATATTTTGCCTGGTGGTACTAGTAATTATTATAAAACCATGATATACATTGAGATATGTTAGCAGTCTAACAATTATTAATATCAATGTGTATCATGTTATATACAGACACACTAGTACCTGTAATAAGTATGAGGATAGCCGTGTTATTGTCTATTTCTTTTTTATCATCTGATTTTGATTTTTTTCTTGAGGTAGGCGTTGCGCGACTGATATGACTGACACAAGCGATCGTAGGCCATGCTTTCCATCGGCGAATCGCAAACTTTTTTACCACCTTACTTCTTACAAAAATACTACCTTTTGCATTTCAAGCTTTGTTTAACGTTATGAACCCTACTGTTAACTGTAATTTCAATGGAATTTCTTTAACTTGTTGAGTGGCAGCGGGATGCAGGCTGCCAGACATAACAGGTTTTAAATTATGTCTGGCATTCTAACAATAGACAGTTAAAATGGAGATATTCTTACATTTTAAGTATTTCTCTATAGTCCAACTTGTCAGATGAACCAACCAATTTCAGCAGATTTCCAGGACATTCATATTACTCTTATATGACTTAAATATTACACTGGTATAGTGTATATAACTGCTAATATCATCCATCCATACATAATCTTACGCCATATCCCCTAAGGGTAGGCAAAGTTGTATTACAGCCATGAGTCAGCAATGGTTTTAATTCCTACGTACAAGGAGCGAGCCTCTTCGTCAACCGAGAACAACTCTAAATATCACACTGCTATTAAAACTTTCTTAACAGAAAAAAATCAATAGCATTTTCTCAGTTCAGGAATCGAAGTCGAGATCTGCACAACAGCAACTACAGAAATTCACTACTGCCACGCCACTGAGGCAGCCATATATCGTCTAAAGCAAATAATTGTAATAAATAAATATATAAATAGCTAACAAGCAGTATCCGAAGACATAATATTCTGGATAGAAGCCCAGAATAAAACATTCATCTTAGTACTGTAACTGACAACGACAAGTATACATCTCGCTATTTTAACGTGGAGCGATAAAAGCATCGTCTGAGCATCGAAACAATGTTAGAATTTCGTCCTCTCTTAACTAAGATGTTTTAGAATGTAGGCAATGACATATCTACACCAATACTGTAGCGAGCAATATCCGCTACCGTAACCGCTCCCGCGTTTATGAACTGAGGCCCACTTTCCATACTTACTAAATTTGGCTGAATATCTACGGCTGAGATTGTCTACGGTGAGCCACTTCGGCTGCCTGGGCAGTTCTTCACGAGCACTGGTGACGCAACAGTGGAGCCAAGCAACCTGGTCAGCACACGTCGGGCCCACATGAGCAAATTGTCACCTCAACCAACTTCTTGGCATACTAGCTCTAACAAGTCTTTCTATATGCCAAAAGACATGGTCACGACGACGCATGTTTTCATTCGACAGGGTCCAGCACGAAGACTCTAACAACCCGCATGCTTAGGACCATATGAAGTTCTCCATCGTGGCCCAAAGACATTTGACATCAATGTCTCAGGCAAAACGCAGACAGTCACAATAGACCGTCTCAAACCCGCTTACTTGGTCAGAGAAGAATCCGTTCCAGATCGACTACAAGAAGAACCAGTAGAAGTCAAGAAGACAAGGAGCGGACGAGCAGTCAGATTCCCAAATAATTTTCGCCTGTAATCACGGTCTCGGTGGGGGAGTAGTGTAGCGAGCAATATCCGCTACCGGAACCGCTCCCGCGTTTATGAACTGAGGCCCAACCAAGAAATCACGCCACCCTACGTCATATGGCGTGATGTTGTTGTGATCCGACCGTAGACGCCACCCCTTTCAACATGGCTACTGCTTTCCTGAGCCGGTGGCGCGAGCGCAGCAAGATGTCCGCCGATATTCTATTGTATGGCGGTCGGAGACCATATTGTGGGCGTCAAACTCATTAGCAAAAGTGTCAAGCGCGAACCATAATTATTATTAATAATGTTCACCTATAAATACCGTGTCTCGTATTTGTAATGCACATTCCGTATTTGCTTTCGCTTGCTATATTATATATTAGCTACGCTTGTATATTCTGGTTTATATTTACAAATAAATTAATTAGTGCCTTCTGCCTTAGTTTGCTTTTTCGCCTATAATAAAGTACCTAACATATCGCGCATATCAAGGTTCGATTCCTGCGTCGTGAACGATTATTTAGAAGCGGCCACGGATATCAACTGAGTCGCTTCAATACTACTAATATTATAAACGTGCGTTAAGGTAGATATTATCAATCAATTAAATTTATATCCTCAGGAACAGTATTTTTCTGGATGCAAGGTACCCTTGTTCCTTTTCTGTTCATCTGACAACGTGTATGGGAAATTTCATGACGATCGGTCGAGTAGTTGAGGCGTGAAAGCGTAACAAACAAACTCACATTGGCATTTATAATATTAAGTTATGACTAGTTAGGATGTACTGCCCTGGCGAAGCTATGGTGTATACGACAGTAAGTTCTGCATGAGCTGGTTCGATTGAGGGTTCGATTTTCGGATTGGGCAAATGTTATATGGTATGGCATGTTGAGTTTGTCTGATAAGAAACTCAGTAGCAGTAGTGTATGTAAAAGATTGTACACATGATGTGTGAATGATCTTTATCACTCAATCACGCTAATGTTGAGAATTAAGAAAGAGGTAGCAAAGGAGTATACAACGGTAACTAGAGATATTATCCGTTATTATTTCTAAGAAAAAGGACATAAAGAAGGTGGAGGAATGGAAGAGACATGCAGTAGATATACCTACTGGTCAGAATGGCTGCATTCGGACCAGTAGGTATATAGGTACGTGTAAACTGCTAAACCGATTTAAACTAACCGCTTTTAATCTGTACGCCTACCACGAAATATATTTATTCAATACCTCAGTAATAACAAAAAATATTACCGATCATGAAGTTTGTTCGTATTTCTTTTATTCAAATAATCTAAATAAAATACTCTATTGGTGCAACCATTTCTTATCAGGGTCTAGAACAATCCAACTGTTTCTTCATCTGTTTCAAGGTACGAACAGTTCTAACAATCAGCGCAATCCTCCGTTATTTACGTTTCTATGTAGGTCTACTGGTTATCACCGCCTAAGCAAATACAAAATCGTAATAAATGGTATGCCATTTATTAGGATGTATGTATAGAAACCAACACAAAATGATACAAAACCATTTTACAAAGAGAGTGTTTGATAGTTGGTTTCCCATTCAAGTGAATATTCGTATTGCACACATGAGTATAACAGAAACGCCAACAGATTGTTGCACCATTCAATAGCTTCTATGAATATTGAATATGTTTCACATAACATTCGTATGACGAGTGTAAATGTCACTATTTACCTAACTCACAATATTACTGTGCCACATGCCGTCGAATGGACTAATTAGAATCACTAGAGATTATCCAGTTGACTAACCTAAACATAGTAACGGGATGCATTCGATTCAACATCCAAACTATTCGAGTAATATTGATAATTATACGAATTCATTAATCGCTGATGGATTATGTATTAGCAATGTGAAAACCTGAAATACGAAAGTAGATATTGATTTAAAGCATGGCACTAGAATATAAAAACTAAACAGCTTAAATAGTTACTGTAATGTTTGCTAGGTAGGCACTGGTTTTGCCCCTTGTGCAACGATTTGTTTTTCAACTGTAGTTAACCGATTAAGATTAGTAGTATGTTAGTTTGTCTAGGGAGATATATTAAAAAAACATACAGCAACATACTTTCATATTAAGAATTCATATAACCTTTATCGCGAGGGTCTTTTCAAATAACGAAATAATGGACGCAAATAAGACTCAGCTAATTTGTGGACCATGCCATTTTCTGTGGACGACGACTCTAATACACTCGATGCTAGGTCTACATAGTAATTCTTTACATTGATACAAAAGCCAGACATCAGTTGGTCTTATGAATAAATTATGACAACACTTTTTCAAGCTATGATATGTATTTACCTATGGTTAATAAATCGCTTCAAGAAGAAGACAGGTATATTAAACTTTACACGCATGGTATACACTTAATCGTATGGTAAAACTACTTTAGAGATTCTTATTAGTATGTCAATCACGGCTGTGATTGCTTGACATCCTATATGAGGCAGAAATTGCTAAGGCACCGCAAGACCTTGTAAATTTGGTTTACATTACTTTGAAGTTTTCAGTAGTACAGCTTGTAGTAGTTCTAGGCTGAACGTAACCGGGTACTGAACCTAATCGGATGCTGCACCGCAAATAAGGTTTCTTTACATAGTTACACTCGATACCGCTTTCCTCATAGGTCACTTCAGTCCAATAAACTCCATCCAGTCCTGGCTACCTTAACCAGGACTGGATGGAGTTTATTGGACTGATCCTCTTTGATTCTTCCAATTTATAAGAAGCGCTTACTCCAGCTACTACTATGCCTTTAAGTTAAAAATTTATTCTATAGAGTCACTCAAGTGGAGTATATACCAAATCTAGTTGTTAACTACCGATTCGGAGGCTTTAGGGTTGGAACCTGTCATCGGCAATCGAAGTCCAATGCGAAAAGGCTGATATTTTATTATGCTGACCAGTCTTATGGAGGCATTGTTAATTTACAGAAACTCAAAAAAAAATGGGTGATTTATTTTAGATTACACTTTTCAAAAATGTTTGATTTCTCTTATATAATGCTAGATTTTGCCCGCAGTTTCGTTCGTGTAAATCTAGGTTTGGTTAGGTTAGGTTTGTATTAGAATTTTTTTCTGAATGAGAGGTACTCTATGTTCTATTCTGTGCTCCTGACAACGTCTATGTGAAATTTCATAATGATCGGTCAAGTAGTTAAGACGAGAAAGCGTAACAAAAAAAAACTCACTTTCGCATTTATAATATTAGTTAGGATTAGGTTATTTAGGATTATGATTAGGAATTAGGAATAGGATGCACAACATCAGATGTTGTTTTTTATGAATATGTTTAACTTATGACATTTTTGATGTTGTTGTAGGTAGTAATCATAAAATCCTATTAAGTAAAATAGTGCATAATGCGTATACCGCATCCACCATCATACCAGCTCCTAGCGATGAAACATCTATAAATCTGACAACGACGGAGTAAGACATCCAATTTTCTCTAAAGCCAGAGTCCACTAGAGATCTCTGTCGTGATGAATAGAATGCTCAGGAAACAAATCTCTTTTGTGAGTTATTTTACACTGACTTGAGATGACCCTTGCAATGTTATTTAGTTAATGGTACCACCTACTCTGTAGACGTTCATTTTAAAGCTTTTTGTTAATGCGTTCTTGAAGTTTTGTAATATATTAGGAGAGAATGTTTAAGTCAAAATAGTTACTTAAGCTTAAAACTTAGCGTTGTACATTACTAAAATTACAGACTGCTGCTACATTGGTTCTATAAAATATTAAATATTTGCGTTTGTGTTTGCGTGCGATTGTGCAGTCCTGGGTTCGATTCCTGGTTCCACACCCGATTCGATAAAACTATTTTCGTCTGTTCTATAAAAATAAATAGTAACAGCATGGACTCTTGCACTGTAGGAGTAGTAAAGCCTCGCTGATTTCAGTATGAATGGGCCGGCTCGACCGCGGAAGGACTATCCTCTCACAAAATGTCGACATGAAATAGCAGTATTTCTACTGTTGTGTTTTGTGCGGTAAGTGAATCATCACCCGTTTTCCCCTTTTCCTGCTCCTTTGCCTTCCCACTGCCTTTTACTCTTCTTCCCTTTCTAAAGGGACGGCAACGCGCAAGTGTATTGCAGGCGTCCATAAGTTACGATGACCACTTACCATCAGGTATGTTTATTTGCTACCTTAGTTGTATAAAAAAATCCCTTTTTTGGATTCGTGTCTTATTATGTGGAACTTTTCTTTTTTATTTAAGCCAAATGCCGCTATATAAATAAGTCCTATGTGATGGAGGCTATTACAACTTTTGTCCGGTGTGGGGAAAGAACCTACGAGTCTCAGTGCAAAGGCAGTGACGAGGTGACCACTTAAACCACTGCGTCATGCGTGCAAATAATTTTTTTGCATCGCTGACTCTAAGAAGATTTATTCTTTAAGTAAAGATAAAGAAGAATCTTCTTTTAAACCAAGCCTTCGTTAAAACAATTTCCGCATTAGCGATAATCTCTATATCGCGAATATTTATAGAAATAGATACCATAAATGATGGCCAATTCTGATAAATAAACAGAAAAATATGTATAGTACATTAGATTTTATTTTATACAATAATCTGGTAACCAAGTATACGCCGTCTAAGAGTAAGCGGTTACCATAGCTTAGATTCGGTTGCAATACTATCGGTACTACTCTAGTTGAGGACACGGCGCTGCACACTTTGGCGGTTTGCCCCGCCTGGGCATCGCAGCGCCGTGAGTTGATCGCGGCAGTCGGGTTGGTTGCCCTCTCGCTCCCGGCCGTAGTTCAGTCTATGGTCCGGAGTGAGAGGTCGTAGAACGCCGTCGCCTCCTTTTGTGAGGAAGCTATTTACATCAAGGAGGCGGCGGAGCGGGAGAGGGAGCGTTTAAACCCTCTCCCCAACCGCAGAGCCGGGCGCCGGAGGGCGCGAGACGACCTCCAGCCACCCTGAGGTTTGACCTGGGGGTGGCGGGCTTTGTGGGCCTGCCCGCCATCCGTTCAGCACCAGGTCCGAGAGGCGGCGTGCGTGTTCCCACGCGCGCCTCTGTTTCGAGTCCGTCTCCCCTCTAGGGGGGACAGTAGGGATAATTTGTGAGGAGTACCTTTGGGTAGGTCTTTCGTGTAGTGGCCTGCCGTTTCATACGGCGGGCCGAAACCTCGGCGGGGTCGCGACCGCATGCGAAAGTGATTCGAGCGGCCCCGTCGATAGTGGTAGGTTTAGTCGGTATTCCAGGAGGTACTTTAACATCTTTACCATCTTTCTTTTACCCCGGCGAGTCCGACATAACCCCTCCGCCCGCCCCCGCGGAGGGGTACGCGTCATGCATTCCCCCACGTAAAAAAAAAAAAAAAAAACTATCGGTACTACTCACGCATCACTTACTCACGCATCAATAAATTGAATACGGGTTGAAAGGAAAGGAATGTATGTAGGTGCGATCCTCCAGAACTCATACTTACCGGGCTAAACGCAGTAATAGTGTCACTACACAACATCGGCTATTACCGTCACCAATTAAGCAACAATGAACTCTTCTATTAAAAAACTGAATATCCCAGTTGATCACACGAGGGAAAACATACGATCTATAAATAGTCCACATACATAGGTTCTATCAGATCTAGGATTAGAATCTTACTGAGTGCTTTCTGTGTCCATCATACCACCAACGGTTGTTTCCTCCACATCGTAAACCATGTAGAATTTTCGTAAAAAAATAAACATGTTCCTATTCTATTACAAAACGCTTGATATTAAATGACCATTTTTTTTTACTTGGTGGAATGCCTTGCAAAACTTGAATCAATTTACAGTATAGGTACCTTAATTTCGAGCCAACAAAAATATTACAAATAACGCAGGCGCCTCTTCCTGTAATTCAATGTCCCCTTTTACCTGTACATTGGTTTCAATAAACAATGACTCATGAAAAAAATTTAAAAATAAAATTCCAGCAATATCCGGTGGATAAACATTTGGTGCTACGAGGAATAAATATGGATACAATACCAAAGATGTAGGAGTGAACTGGACATATAGTGTTCAGTATAGAATAAACATTAAAAGATATCATTATAATCTTGTAGTGTTTGTTCGAATAAACTATTGTGAGATCGCTACTAACACTAAGAAGATTTTGGAAGGTGTTATTGGTACAGGTGCTATGAGTCCATTAATTGTTTGTGTTTTTATTTTTTTTACTTTGGTGTATGCTTTGACGCATACCTCTCTGCGGGGCGACGGAGAGGTTATGTCGGGCTCACCGGGGGCAAGATACCCTGGTAATACCGACTCAATCTACCACGGTGTTCCTCGACATAACCAGAGCAGGTGGGGTCGCGCGAATCGCTTTCACATGTAATCGCGCCGAGGTTTCGGCCCGCCGTATGAAACGGCAGGCCACTCACAACAAGACCTACACTTTGGTCACTTAACCCTATTGTACACCCTACTTTGAAAGGGGACGGTCACACGACACAGAGACGCGCGTGGGAACACGCACGCCGCGTCTCGGACCTAGTGCTGAACGGGTGGTGGGCAGGCCCACGAAGCCCACCATCCCTAGGTAAAACCTCAGGGTGGCTTAAGGTCATCTCGCGCCCTCCGGCACCCGGTTCTGCGGTTGGAGAGAGGGTTCAAGCGCTCCCTCTCCCACTCCGCCGCCTTCTTGATAGAAATAACTTCCTCACAGAAGGAGGCGATAGCGTTCCACGGCCTCTCACTCCGGACCATAGACTGAACCAAGGCCGGGAGCGAGAGGGCAACAATTTCGACTGCCGTGACCAACTCACGGCGCTGCGAAGCCCAGGCAGGGTAATCCACCAACGTGTAAGCCGCCGTGTCTGCAACAACACCACGGCAGTCGCTGCAGTGGTGACAACCGGGCGTCTCTTGTCGGCCTATGCGACACAGGAACTGATCGAAGCAACCGTGGCCAGTGTCAGCCGGAAGGTGAGGGCACCATGCCGCCTCTCTAGCCACTCCTCAAAAACAGAACTTACCGCCACGATGGCGTGCCCAAAAAACACACCAATTATTGTTTAACGCACAAATTATTTTTCAGCCCAGGTGCTATGAATCCATTACTTGTTTGTGTGTAGTATCCAGCGCAACCCAGAGCTCGACAAAAAAGAATATCATATTTTAGGATAATAATATTTTTTGGATAAAGGCGTATATTATTAATAATATCCTGCATACGAAATTCCGGTCATGGTGGCCAATGTTAACGTAGTCTATCTTTTGCGCAGCAGACATTGTTTAGAAAAATAATGGTACACAAAAGAAGTGTGTGCGCAAGCAAATACAGAGTGCACTTGTGTGTATGAGATAAAGAGTATAAAGTGCAGCTGTTATGTCCAAAAGGACAGTAATCTATAAATCACAACAGGGCCATGATCAGCTATAAGACCAACGGTTTCGCACAACACTAGATGCACGAACTTTTTTAAAGAATACGAGGCTACTCGATTCATATTTATCTAAAATAATCATTACACCAACGACGTAATAAAAATACAACACGTGCGATGGGCGTTACATTATTCAATACCAACATTTTCTAAAAAGGAGTTCTTTATTGTACTATTATTTTCCTTTTGTACTTTATTCAGTCAAAGTAGCAATCGTGACATAACGGCGACATAATCTTGAATTTCTCTTCGGCTCTTTGTTTTCAGATTAATGTTTGACAAAAGGGTGCGAACCACCCTTCCTCTGAACTCGTTACATCAGTAGAAGATGACGTAATCACAAACCAACCGGTTGGACGCGAACGGAAATTTAATGATAAAAGTAATAAAACAGTTATGGCAACAGATAGGAAGTTTAACGAGCATCTCGCGAATTAATTTGTTCATTGCAGATTTGATTGGCAGAATTTTCTATATTAATCAGCTATTTAATTTTATATTATCAATGAACGCTTAAAATAGCAGATTTTATTTGACTATGCTTTGGCTAGCTCGACCCCTACGAAATCCAAGGAATCTAATTTTAACCATTCTTGATTGTTATCTATATAAATAACAACTAGACAATAGTAGATATAATACTATTTTATATCTATTATTGTTTTTAAAAGTATATACCTTTGAAGACAATAGCAGATATAATATAGTAACATGGTACTGATACTATGATGGAATAAAATATATTCGAAGGAATTTCATAATGATAAATCGTATTTGCAGTTAAAAAGTCAAACCTCGTTAGATTTGTCCTGATAATATGTTGTAATTGATTTTTAAGATCTAATGAAGGAACTGAGCAATTGGTACTGGAAAGTAATAACGTGTCAAAACTTATTGGAATTATCTTGAAGTGTGGTTTAACTTCTCATATTAGGTCTCAAAAAATCCTCTTGTTCCTTTTTGCAAGATAATTTTTAAAAGATAATACGCTTTGCCTGACCTAAGAATCGAACTCCCACAGTCACCATTACGCGTAAGCATAAACTAGTACCATTGACCACAAAAGCATTCCACAATACCTACAACTAAACCATTATTTGTTTATTTGTTCAGGTGTTTTATGCCTACGTCATTGGCGTGGCGCGTGTAACGGAAATGGCGTTCGGAGTTGAAGGGCTACGCACCCATACATCATGAGGACACTGTCTCCGGCCAGACAACCTCAGCCACGACCTTACGTATATATACACGTTAATATACTAGTTAAGTTTAGTCGCCTCACCACATAGCGTGTTGGTATGTAATTCCTAACATGTAGTGAAGCGACTTTAGAGATAGCATAGGATACTAGCGTCTTTATAATATAAGTTTTTAAGTTGTTTACATTCAATATATGAATTTGACTAGCTCTTCGACAGAGCAGTAGGTTTGTGCTTTGAGCTAGGGTGCAATGTTAATGGGCTTTTTGCCACGAAGAGGTTTCGTTTTTTTTTACAACCATCACAACGACATAGGATTTTATCGTAGTACAGGCACTACGATAAAACCCTGTGTCGCGTGATGAAATCCGTTGTCTAAATATATGTACAAGCCTATTTATGTACATATATTTAGGTAAAGAACGCTTGAAACGAATAATTCCCAGGGTAAGCAGGATGTGTGAAAACGAGTCTGGTAAAATGCAACTGACTTGCCTCCAATTACGTGAATTAAAAACTGAAAACTTAAACATAGTTGGCGTAATGTGGATTGTAATTACTCCTCTGCCTTTTCCTTAAGATATACGCAGGTGAAATTTTGCATGTCGAGCATCAGACTGTTTTTGTTTTCACTGGCTTCGGATAAGTGCTTGCGCGATGAACCGCAATCGTAAAGACAAATTTATGTCACGACACTAACGTAAAAAGTTATTTAAACAATCAGAGATATTTCAAGCTGTCTCTTCAAACTTAAACAACTGCCAAATGATGCATACTATAATTTACACTCGCACAGTCCACAACTCAACAATAGCAAACGAAATTCACCGCAAAAATGGTGTATGAGCACACCTATAAAAGTTAAAAGCTTCGTCGAAAAAAGTGCGCGGATTAAAATAAAAGCGAACGCAGTTCCTAAAAGCTTGGTACTGAATGCGAAGCTACGCTTCCCCAGAACAGTTGTGCTGTCCCACGGGACTTTTGACCGGGGAAATATTTTCTACAGTAAGCTAGTATATATAAAGTATTTGAGGTGTAATGTGGATATATTTTTTTAAATTGCCAACTTTAGTTTTTGAGTGCCTCGTTGGCTGGTTTTTGGCGTAAATGTGCTGTTGATTATCGTGAGCGGTGTGCGATTCGAAAATTAAAATATCTCGCATTCGTTTTTTGATTCCTGAGTTGTCGATGATTAGAATTCGAATAATGATTAAATTTTTTGCTTTCTTAATTCGATGAAGTTAACACATATGACACATTTATAAGATCTTCACTACTCGTTCAAATGCTTCTCAGGAACCTTTCAAATTAAATTTTTATTTTATTGCATTTGAATAGGAATTTATCGTTATTTGATTGCTAAGACATAGATAAATAATCAACAATCAATGCATTCGAATAACGATAAATGAGGAATTAAAAATGCACTTGACATGAAAAAAAAAGCTCACTCGTTATCCACCCCGTCACTGCCATTGGACAAGATGTTTCGATTATACGAAATAAAAAAAAAAAAACTATTGTACGTTTTCAATTTACAAAGCGATAAAAACTAATACTAATATATGTAGAGTCAGGGTAAACTTTGTGTCCATTGTCTAAGATATTCAAAGCTTTCCAGGTTATACGATTGAGTTGATAAACAATTCTTGAGTCTGAAACACACGTTAGTGTGAATTCTCTGACATGAATACTTGTACGTCTTGCTGAAGTGAATAGTCATACAATGCCATTACGTTTGAGACACTCGAATATTGTGGTTGCACGTATATTTGACATATATTATTCTACGAATACGAAACGAGGACTATCAAAGCAGATCTGTGTGAACGCCTAGAGGCTATTGAACTGTATGCCATCGCAAATACCTTTGTACAGTTTGTATTTACTTAATTGACGACTCAGAAAGGAGATCCTATGAAAAGATCAATAGATCCATGAATGCCTTATCCAAGTATTTAATGTCAATAAAATACCGTTACGTTAGAAAATCGAGATTCAAATTTCTGAGACTATTATGTTGGTCTGACGCCATAAGTTTTCGTGCGGTCGTGAGGTTTATCAGGTTTTCGGGTTGAACAACGGATTTTTTTATTCTAGAAGATACCTCCTCAGTAGCAGCACGGTACCTGGAATTGTGTCTAATGAACTGTCGATGTAATGCACTCCAACCTACCCTTTGGAGAATATATAGGCCTGAGTTTATGCATATTCCTGAATGGGTTTTAGTTGTATTAGTTTTCATAGGTTAGTTATTATAGATACATCTAGTCCAATCGCAGTGAGATGGCAACCAAGGAACGAATAGGCTAAAAGGCGAATATGTATGCATTATAGAGTCTGTGACTCGTTTTTATGTAGCCAGCATGGAATACCTATATCCTAGTCTATCCTTTCGCGACATATGAGTCTAACATAGCTCTGTTTAACCCTTGACTCATATACTGACGCCGATACGTTAATAATTGCTATGAAACTTGCCACACTGGTAGACTGTCAAATATAAAACATAAGATTGTTTATCCCGATATACGTTGCCGTGGGATTTACATGACCAAAGCCGGGGGCAACAGCTAATTACAGTATCAGAATTATCGTAAAATTGATATACCATTATTCCACAAACGTAATTAAAGCAAAAGCAATTAAAAACATACCTTGTAATAGCAAACCTTCATCAGAAATATTACACTCTAAATCTAAGAACAACAGAATAACTCGATTATATAATAACTAAAATAGTCCTTTACAATAGGCGATTTAATTGAGTTATAATACCAGATCTAGTGCTCGTAGAAGGTAACCTAATTTAATGTATTCATAGGTCATCTCAATGCCTACGTACGTGGTGTTAGGTATGTATTACACTTGGGAGTACCATGGTCATTTATAGTTTACTATCTATAGTAATTGTTATCTATAGTATACTAATGTTCTACAGACCTAATTTCTGTCACGGCGGTCCATTTTAACGGAGACTGGCCATTTGCGCAGGAGATATTAAACTGCAGAAGTATGTACACAAATACAAGTGCACTTTCTGTTTCACAACTCTTATAATCCAATGGGACGGCAATCCGACACGACTGAGAGAGAGAAAGACCAGATGAAGGACGAACGGCTTTGCATGCTTTTCGAGGCACGGGGTCTAACACCAGCTTTCTAGCTCCGGGCTGGTATTGAGATTTCTTAACAAAAAACCTAATAACTTTTGTTGGCCTGATATACCGCTGCGCTACGGAGGCACTACCAAGGTCATAAATAGGCATGTAGCCCGACTGATGTTAAGCGATTATTGTAGATTCGTAGCGTATGTTAGCTTGTAAGGTATATTACTTGCTCGTTGCCAGTCCTAAGTGAAAGAAATAGGAACAAATTTTACATTTTAACTACAGTTATCAATTTTATCTTACACTAGAACTCGTCTGTTTGTCTGGATGTTTATCATGTTTAAAAAGACAACTTGCGCACTAATAAGCAATCCTGTGTTGCGTCAAACATTCAAACAAGGGACACAGATAACACCCAGACTCGGTACATTTATTCGTGGTGTACCAAATTTTTGTCCTGTGTAGGATTTGAGACCACAATACTTTGCGCAGTGACCCTGGCAAGCCGACAGCTTAAAACACTACACTATCCGTAAATTCAAATTTATTGTAAATCGGTCGACATTATAAAAATATAAGTACATTTTAAAATGCGTTAGGATATGTTCACGATACAGAAATATGTTTGCCCACACATCACAGTTGTGTTGTATAGTGTGTATTATACATATAATATCTAATCAATTAGATATTATATGTATGCTAGTCTATAAGGTATGTATCTATGTATATTCCTGAGAATAAATGATTATTATAATGATAACTACAATAGTTAACGTGAAACTCTTAGTAACAACACATTGTGTGACGTCCTACACAGTCCAATATGGGTGAGAAACTACAACAGGTAATTATAGAAGGAATTTGATACATTGAAACTGAGTTGTATGTATGTACATATATAGCTTTGTATTTGTATTGAGTACTAGTTTTTGCCCATGGCTTCGCTCGCGTAAAAGTAGGTTAGGTAAGTTTTGGTTATGTTGTCTTGTGAATTTGTGTGATGATTGTGTGGGACCCGCCACGTCCATCGGCGGGTCAAACCTTTAACGGGGTCGCGATTTGAATGCGAGAGCGATCCGCGCGGCCCCGCCATAAAGGTGTGAGGAACACCGCGGTGGTTTTAGTAGGTTCAGCCCAAATTTCCGTCTTATGGGCTAGATCCCGACATATCCCCATCGCCCGCCCCAAAACCGGCAATGGGGAATGTGATCTGCACATTTCCCGGCTACAAGAAAAATAAAAAAAATTAGTAACAGTACTTTTTACTGATAAAATATAGCCTATGTTACTCGGTGATAAAAGAGCTTTATAAAGGTGAAAGAAATTTAAAAATCGGTTGAGTAGCTTTTGACTTCAATCTTAACAAACAAACAAAATATCAAATCTTGCCTCTTTATAAGATTAGTAGGTATAGATTTGCACTAGCCCGCGAGAGGTGTACATAATACTCACAATTAAATTTTGCGTATTGGTTTTAGAGGTTATCTCGCCACTACCACTGCGCCGGGTTCTGTGGGTTAGATACGCGAAGCAAAAAATGTGTGTTCTGAGTCTGGATGTTCTTTGTATCCATTGTTTGAATGTTTGGGAAGTCCTGATACGGACATCTGCGCTCGATTTCAGGGCTTAAAATCTAAATGGGCTTTTTCTTTCCCTAATTCTTAGTCTACTATTGAGATTTCTTATAAAATACTTGCCGACCTGATGAAAATAGGATAGATCTATCCTGCAGGAGCTGAAACCATAACTGACCACACCTTTGAAACAAAATGACGGAGCAAATCGAACGATTCAAAAAACAATACACAAACTCGAATGCACGCACACAATGACACCATCACAAATAAACACACAATCAAATATTTACACACGTTACACACACATACGCACACATGTCGATATTACGACGCAAAATGACAGGCGTCAAGCTCGATTACGTAAAACAAAAGCTGATTTGTTCGCGCGTCCGATTAATCTGTGATTAATCCACGATTAATCTGACCACAGATGCAAGTGATGAGGGTCGACAGCACGGTAATTATGATTATTTTCGATAATTTTTATTCTACTTTTAAAGATGTACCTTGCGATTTTGTTTGAGGATTTAAATACACACATAGAGGTAATAGTCTAGTGGGAGACCGTTGGTCTGCCGTGCAGAGGTCTCAAGTTCGATCCCTAGGCGCGCATCTCTGACTTTTCGAAGATTTGTGCGTATTAAATAGTCAATTGTCGCTTGATTTAACGATGAAGGAACACATCGTGAGGAAACCTGCATGTCTAAAAGTTCTCCATAATGTTCTCGGAGATATGTGAAGTCTACCTATCCGCACTGGGTCAGCGTGGTGGACTATGGCCTAACCCTTCTCACAGTGAGAAGAGGCCCGTGCCCAGCAGTGGCATAGTTTAATACAGGGCTGATATTATATAGAGTCCTATGTGTGTATTTAAATCGTCAAACAAAATTTAAGGAGAGCCTTTAAGGGGAGGTTCCTTCTAGAACAACATACAATGCTTCAAAGCTTTGTATAAAAGGGTAGGCAAGTGTTAATCGAATGCACGGATGGCGTAGTGGTTGCTTCGCCACCGCCACTGTGCTGAATGCATTTCGTTACTACCATAAATAGTTGTTCCGAGTCTGGGTGGCCTTTGCATCCGCTGTTTGAATGTTTGTAAAGTCCCTCTTGAACCAGGAATAATATCTAGCGGGAGAGATATCGTTTTAAAAAGTATACAAAAAAAGTTTGACTATAATTAAAAATAAAATATATTATTTTTGCCAGTAATTGGGTGGTATCGTCTTATCTGCCGAAACTTGGTAACAAATACAACGAAGCTATGTATTTCCTTGCGAGCAACTTCAAACCGCCATCTATAAACTGCAAGAAAAGAACGACCTTACGCTTCAAAAACACTCAAATCATACTAAGGGTAACAGAGGGAATTCTACAAAGAGTTCGTGTTCTGTAATAATTCCCACTTCAATGTAGGCGCGACCGTTACACTCGCTTAGCTGAATAATTCAAAAATTCACGTCGACCACTTGCGAAAACAAGTAGAGTAAACGCCCCACTGTGCAATTCGCGAAAAAATACAAACGGACAAGCGCAGAGAGCTGAGTTCATTATTCTGTGTGAGAGTGCAATGCCTGTTCTTTCGGCTAAAAATTAGGCTGTTCCCTGCGAGAAATTATTCTGTATGAGGCTTAAAATAATGGTTGGACGCCTTGTAATCCTTCTTGCCTTACTAAAATTATAAATATGATATTTTCTGAATTTATGCGTGTATGAGGAAAGTTATGAAAGTGAATGAAGCCAGATAAGTGTGTCAAGATCGTAACAAATGGAAACTACTAGGCCTGAATCAATGTATGTATGTATTTCTGAAATAAGGCAGTTTGGCTTTTTCTTTATCAATCACGTGTAACCCGTTGATCGGATTCAAATGGAATTTGGTACAGATACACAGACCTGGTACATTTTACATACACGTGGTTTTTATTCCAGTGTGTGTGCCCGCGATACTAACGAGTTTACGAAGTTCATAATATTAACCTAGTTCTGATGATATTTATTAAATACTAAATATCCATCTATACCTTAGGAACTATTTAACCGATTAAATTATTTTAATTAATGTTGAAACGATTTAGTAACTTGCCTAACCTTATTGAGAGACAATTCTTTGTTATGGTCCTGCAATAAGTAGAGCTTTCAAGTTCCTTAAGAAACCGCTACTCTAAGTGACTAGCTTAATTTATGCCCTACCAAGTCTGATTATATGTAACTGATAGGTTCCCCTTGTATGGCCTGGCTGGACATACTAGCTGTACAGCCAGCATGCGTACGCAATAATAGCTATTTACTATCAAGTGAACCGAAAGCTGGTGACGTGAATAGGTGCTGGCTAATTAACCGATTATCCGGTACTTATCACGCCTGACTTGTGATGATGATACGATTGCCTTTATGCGAACACACAAAGAACATTAGCAGACTGTATGGATTAGGTTCGCCTATACAAAAGTAAACAAAAAATCCTTGCAAGCTACAGCTTACAAATCTGAATATCCGTTCAGTATTCAGAAATCTGGCATCGAAGCCGCCGCTTCAAATACTGTTTTTGAATCTTATGAATGTTTTATACAGTCTCACATTTCGTATAGCAAGCACTATTCATAGTCAAGGACGCCAGATGCCAATCTGAATCGATTTGCCTTCACAATACAAACTGAATGGACCAAGTACTAAAGATAAAGGAGGGAAGGTAATGAAATCTTTGTGTAAGGAGATGATTATAATTAAACAGGCGAAGTTTTGACATAACTCCCGGCGGTCTCATAAGGTAATGAGTTTGGAAGTATCTCATTTAAACTGCACGCTTTATACTGCCTTGTTATGAACTAAGATTATCTTCGTAATTTTTGGTGTTATGGCCGAAGCTTGATTGTTTTTTTTATAGTTTCTGCAGTAAAGATGAGGCTATATTGTTCAATGTATTATTAATTTGATTTGCTTCTCGGGCTAGAACGAACGCTCTATCTTAAGCGAATGCGCTGCATACTATTGCCAAGGAACGAAAGGATTGTTAAAGAGGTTCACATAGGCTCAATTTTTTATAGCATCATAGCATCCATAATGTATGTGTATATGTTATACATATAATTATATGTACATGAATGCTAGCAACCATAAGGACAAACTACATATATAAGTAACTTACCTCAATGTTACAATGTTACTTTAGTAACACTACTGATTAGTAAGTAACTACTACAGTGATGGTAGTTACTCACTAATCATAAAACTTTAATACTCAAAACTGTTACTTTGTTACCTAAATAATTAAAAGATTTTAATTTGCTCTACTACTTTTATTATTCTAAATCTTGTCACGCAGACCTGTCGTGCTCAGCGGCCGCGTTCGCGCTGGAGTGGTGGCGCCTCCTCTCTCCCTCCTGCCGGCGCGCGGCGGTAGCCGATATTTAAGATCAAGACGCCCTGATGCGAGCCTTCTAACTGCCGAGCTGCCTACTCAGTTAAGTGGTATTTCTATCAAAGACCACGTAACAAGCCTTACTCTTAGAACCACGCCCTGTTTTTCTATCTAACTTCTAGTCATTATTGTTTGCTATAAAAGTGTTTATATACTAGTTTAAATTGTTATCAAAAATAAAATCTTTTGATCGTGTAGCATATTTTTTTAATTATCTCTGCTTAGTTCACTTCCTAATTCAACCACACCTCTAAAGTGGATTGAACAGGATAAACGTTACAATCTGTAATGAGACTCAATCTATACATTGAATACATTTTTGGAACCTAATTGCGATATAGACTCCCCCTTGTATGAGTTCTATTTCTCTAAGTCAGTCAGTGAGTGGTAATTCAAACCACTGAACTGAAAATAACCGTGTAATTTTTGCTTGTCTATATGTCAGTTTGTTTCAGTGTCACGTAAAAACCGCTGAAAGCATTTCAATTGTTCATAATTTGGCAGTTTGAGATTTAATTTAACACTAGACTAAGCATTTTTCATTATCTTTAGTAAAACCAGATATAATAATACGATCTACGTAAAGGACGCCACCAATGAACTAAATTCACGCTGACGGAGATGCAGCGGTAAACGGTTAGTATGTCATTTAATAGTATATATATGTACCTAATCGGGTCATAAGTTCTGACAAAACTTTACTATTTTTAATTATCGAATACTGGCCAGATATAATTCGAGTAATTTCAAAAATAGAAAGCAAGCGCTTGCCGAAAATAAAAAAGAAATATATTTTTATTCATATTCAAATATGGAGTGGTCGAAGAAGGAATATAGAGTCAGCTGTGGTTACGCGCCAACAGAGATTTCCAATAAGCTGCAAAAATTAAAAAAAAATTAAATAGTAATTTATTATCGCACTATCAAACGATACACTAAAGATTTAAGCTTCGAAGATCGTAAGAGGAGTGGCTGATCTCGCACAGTTAGGACACCAGCGGTCATCAAAGCAGTAAAGGCGCGAATCCAACGAAATCCCGTGCGTAAACAAACAATCTTAGCGCTTCAGATGAGGGTAACCAGAACTGCGGTCAAAAGACTGTTAAATGAAGACCTGGAATCCGAGCTTATCGTAAAAAGACAGGAAAAATTTGAACAAGTGTTTGAAAAAAATAGACACGAAATATCCCGCGCTTTGTTACGGCGGTACGCGGGAAAAAATACCGCAAAGTTTTGTTACCGGATGAAAAAATTTACCATCGAAAAAAGTTATAACAAACAAATTGATAATGTGTATGCCCACAGCTAAGAAGAAGCAAGCGCACGTATTTCGAGGATCCAGCGAGGGCATTATCCTTCGTCACTCATGGTTTGCCTTGGATTCTCATAATCAGGCTTAACTGTGGTGTTTTTCTGTCTGGATGACACAGGAAAGCTGCTAGAGAGAGTGGTGGCTGCCCGTGTCATCCAGCACTTGGAGGGGGCTGGGCCGGCGCTATCGCAGGCCCAGTATGGGTTCAGAGCGGGGCGGTCTACCATAGACGCCCTGCTCTGGCTCAAAGACTGGACGCAGGAAGCGGTCAGTGGGGGGAACAAGGCGTTGGCTGTCTCGCTGGACATTGCTAACGCCTTCAACAGCATGGAACAGTACAGGAGGCGCTCCAGTATCACGGAGTGCCCCTGTATTTGCGGAGGCTGTTGGCCGACTACCTCCAGGACCGCGAGGTCCTGGTGGAGGGACGCGACGGTTTGAGGCGCCGTCGCGTATCCTGCGGGGTTCCACAGGGATCGGTGCTGGGACCGCTCCTGTGGAACGTTGGCTACGACTGGGTGCTTCGAGGCACGCTTCCCGCGAGTATGCGGGTGGCGTGCTATGCCGATGACACCCTGGTCGTAGCCAAGGGGAGGGATCTCGGGGAGGCGGTGCGGTTGGCCGCGGTGGGAGCTGCCCTAGTGGTCGACCGTATCCGCGCCCTGGGATTGGAGGTTGCCCTCTCCAAGACCGAGGCCCTATTGTTCTATGGGCCTCGGGGAGGACCTCGTCCAGGTACGCGAGTGGCACTGGACGGGGTCCTGGTCCGGGTTGGGACCCAAATGAGGTACTTGGGTATCATCCTGGATGGAAGGTGGACTTATGGGGCATACTTCACCCAGCTGGCCCCAAGAGTCCTGGGAGCGGCGGCCGCCCTGGGGTGGCTGCTGCCCAACGTGGGTGGCCCGAGTGCCACCTGTCGCCGACTGTACTCCGGAGTGATCCGGAGTATGGCCCTTTACGGGGCACCGGTCTGGGCGGACGCCCTTAGTCGCGACAATAAGACCCTGCTGCGACGTCCGCAGCGGGTCGTCGCGACGAGGGCCATACGCGGTTACCGGACGGTGTACTGGACGGCGGCGTGCGTGCTGGCCAGTGACCCCCCCTGGGAGCTACAAGCGGAGATCCTCGCCGAAGTTTACTACTTCGTGGCGGCGAGGAGGTCCCGCGGGGAGCCCCCGGGGTGGGAGGAGGTCGCACGCATGCGGCGACAGGCGCGGGTCACCCTATTGAGGCGGTGGACGGAGGATCTGGCTCCACCGGCCCCGGGCCAGTGGACGGTGGAGGCCATTCACCCGGTCCTCCGGGGGTGGTTAGGGCGGTGATTCGGGTCGCTGACCTTCCGACTGGTGCAGGTGCTTTCCGGGCACGGATGCTTCGGAAAGTATTTGCACCAGATCGCGTGACGGGAGACGACCCCGGCCTGCCAAGAGTGTGGGGCGCCGGAAGACACGGCGCTCCACACGCTGGAGGCGTGTGCCACGTGGGGTCCGCAGCGGCACACGCTTTCGGCCATAATAGGCGGAGATCTCTCCCTGCCGAGTGTTATCAACGCCATGCTCGGCGGCGAGAGGTCGTGGCAGGCAGTGGTCTCCTTCTGCGAAGCTGTCATAGCGCAGAAGGAGACTACGGAGAGGGTCAGGGAGAACAACCTCCTCGCTGACCCTCTCCGGCGCAGACGGACGGGAGCGAGAAGGAGGCGATTTGCCCGCCTTTTCGCTCCTGTTTAATGGGGTCACTGGTACAGAGTCGGGGGACTCTCTACCGGCTTGCACGGCCCCACACGTCTGGGGGATGGTCTTGGTGAGCAAAGCCTTCCCTCCATAGGTGCTGAGGCCCGGTCACCATCAGCTGGGCCAACCGCCAGGGCGGGATGGTGATTGCTAACGCGACCCCATCCCGCCCCACTCCGTCGGCGGAGGGACTGCTCACCCCAGGTTTTTAGTGTGTATACCGACCCCCTTCAGGGGCGGAGAGTCTCACATAACCACCCTTCCCACCCCGGGAGAGGGGGTATCCATAAAGGATTTACCTGGGTCAAAAAAAATAGGTGTTTTTCTGTGAAAATGGTGTGAAAACCAGTGCCGTGGTGTACCAAAATACCATCCTAACCAACATAGTAGAACCCCTTTCTTAAACAATGTTCAAAAACAGACATTGGATATTCCAACAAGACTCTGCACCAGCTTATAAGGCTCAAAGCACGCAAAACTGGTTGATCGCCCGTGGAATTAACTTTATCGGGCATGAAGACTGGCCCTCTTCTAGTCCAGATTTAAACCCACTGGACTACTCGATTAAAGGCATGCATTCAAAATGGGGGAGAGCATTTAGAATAATGTAAATGAATTATATTGTACATTTAATTAACTTTTAATTCATATATAATTTTAAATAAGTATTGAAATATTTATTTATATTAAAATATTGACAGAATTTATAACCTGACTTAGTATAAATTATAATCAAAATACCTCTGACGGTTTAAACAACAAGCTATTCCACTTAATCATTGCAACTCAAAATCCCTAGCGAAACATTAAAATCTTACATTCCAGTAATACACAATCATCCTCTTATTCACCGATATTTGAAAAGTCATAAATATTTCTTAAGCCAATCTGTGTCACTGAATGAAAAAGAAATATGATGCTAATGAAAATATCGTGGAGGCATTTTTTCATCGAGATTGTTGTGCCTTGAATTCTAAGAGAAAATGCAGTATTATAATGTCAATTGGTACCTATTTTGTACGTTGGAAATATTTGCACAAGGATTCTATAGATATTTTTTTTGTTACATTTTCATTTTTGTTCAATAGCTATTTCTGCTTGATATTAAATATCATAAAGCTGATGTTTTATTTTGGTAACAATATTTCTAGCTAATTTATTTTTCGACATTTCAGTGGCTAGCCTAGGCGCCAAAGATACTATGGCGTAGTGTAATTTATTAAAAATATTTTTTGTATAGATGTGAATAGAAAATTACATTCCTTTTTGGTGCACCAAATAGCTAACATTCGGTCCATTAGCGAGTGATGTGCATGTTCTTTATATTTAGGTATATTCTAAGCTTATAACATTTCCAGATTTTCGTCCCAACTTTTCGATGGTCTACTGAATTTGAATAATCTTCAAAGCTTCTAATATCGATAAGCTTACGGATTCGAATAATTCGATTACGTATTTATCGATAAGCGCATAATACTTAAATCATACAGTCACAAGTTTAAAAATAACCTTGCACGTCCAATAAAGCAGGAGCCATTGTGTGGCCAACTATGTCTCGTTGTCTACGGAACGTTGGCAACACACAACGGAAGATAGCGTGCAACGATACGACGCCGCAACACAATGTCGGAAGCGCCTTGACCTACGTCTCTGGAGGCACGGTAAGTATCTCCATTATTTATGTGATAAACATTAAACCTCGTGGTATTTAAAAGTGGCCTGGCTTATTACGTCATGGACCAGTAGAATAATAAAACCGGTTAAATAATAGTCGGATTAGCACATGAAGGATTTCGTAATATCGTACGCTTAGCGCACTTGTTAAATAAATTTTTTATTTGCCCTGCGCCTATTATAAAATTCGCTTTATTGGTTTTTTATTATTTTTTATAGCGGTAATAAAAATACACACTCTGTGATAATAAAAAAATCAACTCTCTACAGTTCATGAGATATTACAGATTTTAGAGTGCAAACTGCAGCATCATGCCGTACGTATAATCGACAGCCAGGATGTTACGAAGGACATCGAACCGCTACAACTTCGTAGAGACATTGCGTCCCTTAGCGTATTCTATCGCCTCTATCATGGCGAATGCTCCGAAGAGTTATTTGACCTCATCCCACCTTCCTCCTTCCTATTGAGAATCACACGTGCCGGTCTTCGTAACCGCGGATTGATTGTTAGCACAATCCCGTCTCGCACCAAAAGGTTCAGCAATTCCTTCTTATGCCGTACCATACCACTTTGGATTGGTCTTCTGGCACATGTGTCCCTCCCTTCTATGACATTGGGTCCTTCAAACGTAATGTGAAGAAGCATCTGGTCAGACCGGCTTAACACTGGCGATGGATAGAAGACATCTATCCTCTCCTCGTCATCACTGTCTCTGGACTGTAATTGGGCTTTCCATCAGGTCCGTTACAAACACTTTGCCGTGTCACTATAAAAAAAGAGTCTAATATAGTCTGAAAGCAACTGTATAATAAGTTTTTTTATTTACCAAATAAGTCAAGTAAGCAAAATAGACTATACCAAACTTAGTAATATCAGTAGCATGATCAATATTAACACGCCTACAAGTACACGGCATACGCACATCACAACGTAACCTAAAGCCTGTTTCATTTAAGATATTGCCTCGAGACTGCCTTTACTAACTCAAAACGTATATGACGTAAGAGCCTAGCTTAGGCTAGTTAAGGCGAAATATATGACAGTTAGCCAAAAGCGCTTCGGGTTATACTGAGAACTGACATCCATGTTTGTGGAAGGTGTCTGGAGTAGTACTACAGGCATGTTTACTACTAGAATAGAGCCTTCCTCGATTTGGTACTAGCACTGACTATTCCATTGACATATTAGGACTTGAACTATGAAATTCCTGTGTATGTCCTACATTTCATTTCGTGACTACTGTACAAAATGCAATGGAAATTTTTAAATTAATTTATATTTCGAAAACTGACTAAAGGTATTATTATTAACATGTATTTATATAATAAATATCAATAACCTTTATTTGTATTTTAAGTTATATCGCTTAGTGTCTGCCCGTGTACTTGTTGTTTTAATTCGTCATAATTACATGGTATTAATGTTTTTGTTAATTTAAAACTAACCATAGTGGCCTAAATACAAGCTACAAAACATGAAAAAAAAATATAAAAAAATATTGATGTATGAAAACCACGAAATTACCGATTTTACTCATACAAAGCGGCAACTTCATATTTAAACCCAATAGGAGTTTAAATATGAAGTCGCCACTTTGTATGAATAATGTATAAGTGATTAAAGTTCATGTTTAAACAAAAACTTCCCTAAAATCCCAAAGACATACCATGCCTACATATAAACCCTGGGTCCTTTAAGTGGGGCCTGAAAAAGCACCTTCACAGGCTCTTAAAATAGGGACCTCAACATCGCCTCAGCTGCTATGAGGCCATCCTCATAGCTCATAGCCTCTACACCATTGTGGAGGCTACTGCTCTTGGACCACATGACTGCTCACCATCAGGAGGATTAGGAGGAGAGTGGTCATTTTGGCAAGCAAAAAAAAGGAGACTTAGATGAAATTCATAATCCACACTTAGCCTTACGCTTATATAAAACTATATATACATATGTAACATTTCAATCACTATTCACACCATTTCCCAGCCACTTAATTGATACCGTAAAAACAGTTTATTTTCATCGCGCACCCATGTGAAACCAAAATATAAATTAACTATTTTCAATAAAATCCATGCGATAATGGCAACCACAATTGAATACATATTCACTTCATTTAAAAAGTAAAGAGCTGGAATATATATCTGGCTGATGCCTGTAGGTATATACCGAAAGAGTATACTAATAGGATTTTGAGCCCGTTTCTAATGGGGTCTGAGCTTTATAGCGGGCTCATTTCTAGACTCCATGCTGTTACTGAAAACCCAATAATACTTCGCTCTATATGGGAAACAAACCCAGGCTTTTTGTTCGCTCTAAACGTAAGCGCAAATCATACCACGTGACACTCAGTCAGCATCCCGGCTAGAACAAAGTGTTTTTGCTGTTGGCAGTAATAATAAAAAATATAATAACACCTGTCCCTAAAACTGCGGGAATATATAGAGAAAATACGTAAAGATCATTATATAAATTTTTGTGGTAGCCCAGTCGTTTAATTTCGACCATTATTCAATATAAACATTTTTGTTGAATAGATACTATTGGTAGATCAGTGATAACAATTAATCCGTCATGAATTTTTTTCTGTCTGCTCTCTTTCTCCCGATAATCTTTAACTATGCCAAATCGCAGAATCGTCGAAAAAGGGAAATAACATTTTCTCACAACATTTACTTTATGTAGTAACCTATTGAGTTGCAGCGGTACACCGGCGGCCAGACACAATAGTTTTTCAATTATGTCTGTTTTTTAATCTTAACGAAATATTGGAAAGATAACATTTATTACAACTGTCTTATTAGCAGCCAAGTTGTAATAAATGGTAGAGTATATTTTTTGTGTCTAAAGCGGAATAAAGCTAGCTGCATAATATATACATATATATATAATATATACAGCTACCTGGAATCTATGACGGCGCTGACCACGACTACATGGATGTGCGAGCTAACGGTCACATTGCCACTTTTGTGTGATCCAAAAATAATTGTTCGATGTTTGAATTTACTTTGTGTCCGTTAATTTAATGCTTTTAATTGTCCACTACAAAGGCATGTTGCCTAATAGAGTAGTTGTCTTTTAGCTATTACCGATTTCAAACTGATCTTGTAACACGTGCGCAGTGAGTAGTATTCCATAGAAATATTTTCTTATTTTACTAAAAGGTAAATCTCTCACTAGGTAAAATTCCTGTGCCGTGTTGTCTTTACAAACATTCAAACAACGGACACAAAGAATACCCAGATTCGGTGCAACTATTTGTGGATCACACAATTTTTGTCTCGTGTAGGGATCGATCCCACAACACATAGCGCATTGGCTGTGGCGAAGATATCAATTAAACCTGTGATCAGTATTTCATAGTAACTGAAACTGTTTGAAAAGTGCACTGTTATAAATCTGAAAACAAGTTTGGTGCATTGTATTTTTATAGCCACCTGACCTTTTGTTATTTTTGTGTGTCGTCTGGAAACGGCAATGTCGCCTTTTGTCTGTGACACAGTTAATCAATAAATACTATTTGGTTGACAAGGCTTTCTAAGAGTTGCTTAGACGACTATTTCAGTCTTAATACCTATTTGAGAAAATCGGTTGTATGCTTATGTCTTGTGGGTGAATGCTTGTTGTATGTCACGTGGGCGTGGGTAGGCGATCGTGGGAGTTGTAGGACTATTCATGAGCTGGGCACATTTATTGGAAAGTACATATACATACAGACAGTAAACATAGTTTTACGCCCACACTCATTATCAAAATCCTTATACGTACATGTCCTTATATATAATCATACATACGTACATGTAAAAGATTGTGAAGGTGTTTGGATGCTTGTTACTCAATCATGTGGGAATCGTTGATTAGATTTAAATTAATAAACATACATAATATGCAGTAATAATAATTAAAATATCAGCCCTATATTAAGCTGTCCCAGGTCTGGGCACGGGCCTCTTCAGTATGAGAAGGGTAACGCTATACTCTACCATGCTGGCCCACTATGAGTTGGCAGACTTCACATATCTTCGAAAAAATTAATGTGGACTTACAGACATGCAGGTTTTCTCACAATGTTTTCCTTCGCCATAAAATCGAGCGATAATTAACTATTAAATACGTACATAACTTCGAAACGTCAGATATGCACGAATTCAGATCAAATTGAAAAACTTTGCTTTATGTCCAGCGTTCTCCCATTAGGGAGATATTTTAATTATTTGATAATTTAAAATGATTTATCCACAGTGATGATGCAGGCGTAATACATCCAACTCTGCTTACCCCGTCAGCCAGATATAGGCTTAATCAAATATTCTGTTTGTCATGCTAACTTAGCATCCTTCAATTGGGCTCAACAGATCGTGTAGCGCAATAAACGCTTTGCCAATATCATCCTTGGATGCTTCATTAGAGTCAGCTGGAATATTTAGAGGCAGACATGTTTGCACATTACGTTATGTTTGATTGAACACGTTTCTGTATATCGCACAACTTGGTAACTTATTTTTTATACTGCTCAAGTGGCAGACTATACGAGTTTCTTGCAGATCTTCTCATAAGCTCAACCTTTTCCCTGAGCGTAGAA
The DNA here is from genome assembly GCA_930367265.1 of Catocala fraxini. NCBI lineage: Eukaryota > Metazoa > Arthropoda > Insecta > Lepidoptera > Erebidae > Catocala > Catocala fraxini. The sequence goes on along the minus strand of OV884027.1, from coordinate 22,629,280 downwards.
ATTAACCTAAGTTTAAAATGAGTATCTTCACTAAATTCGCTAACTTATAAACTTTGACGTTGATAAGTGTTTGTGATCAAAATGAATAAATTATTTTTGACTTTGACTATGGTTCGACTGAAAAGTGGTTCCCTTGGTTTCTGGAAGCATACGCAGTGAGTTAGTCAGTTATAGACCGTTCAAATAAGTAGCCGCTCTGCTTCCAGTGTTTAAAATAAAGACTCACAACACCGCCTTATCCAGGATGTTCAATTTTCAATTTTAATTTCACACTTTATTGCTCCCTGTAATAATATAAAAGGTCATATAATTAAGTATGATAGCAATTATGGACGCTGTCCGGTACGGCGACAGTACAAGCGAGAAAGCGCTATTACTTTTAAATAAAATATTTAATATGTTGTGATTAAAATGTATATTAAACTGGATTTTTTAATAGATACTTTACATCACTTCTACCGCTATACTACATACATAGTGGCATATAACCCAAAATATATATGCCCGATGGTAAGATGTCACCGTAGCCTATAATAGCTTGCAACTACGTGCTGGGTTTACCTGTCATCCTTCCATGGTAGAGCCGATAAGAACGCGTACCAAGAAGATTGCCAACTCTTATCTTTGCCAAACTATTAAAACTTGGACTTCTCTGTTGAGGCACCTGTTTCTTTTCTTCTTCGATTTTGGGCCATAAAATTAGAGACCTTGGCTAGTGCCAAGGACTCTACCAAGTAGTTTTCACGTTAGGACGTATTGTAGAGTGCTCTACTCCAGCAGGCAGAATTAAAATATAGTAGCCTTCCGTCATTCTCTTTTTACTCTTCCTTCAAACAAGAGTCTCTGTGCTGCAAGCGCACGAGACCAAGACTGAGACACACTAACGTCATAGCACCTCCTTCAGGATACCGATACCATATTTACCACAGGAGTACAACACAAAATGTTTGACTTTGTTAATATGATTGTAAGCTAGAAATTGCTTCTCCGGTAGTACTACATGCGTATTATCGAAAACCGAGGTCACAGCAAGCATCCCGCTGTCCTACCTTTTTAAATAATAAGATTGATGGATTATGGCATATACTCTATGTCAGCTACACGTTTCCGAATCAACGTGTGAAGCTACCAGCTTGCATGAATGCACACAATTCCATACTACGTATTTTGCGATTAAGCTCATTGCGAAGCGAATAGAAATAGGCTGAACACAGCCCTGCGCCCTACCACTGCTCTACTATCTAGGTATTGACTCCCTTAAAGAAGAACTAGGCTCGGAACAAATATTTGTGAATCACACAAATGTGCGGATCGAACACATAACATTCGGCCCAGTGGCAGTGGTGACTACTTTTTAGTAGTTAGTACAATTTTAGTAGTCATAGTGGATTTCCACTATGCTATCTGAGGAGAGAACTTCTTGTTTCCAGTCGTCAGTTCATTACTGAGGATCGTAGAACTCTATCTGTTGTACTCGTACGATTTACCTTGCGTACGTGCTTTGACATATACATATGTTACTATGTCTGCCTCTGCATCTCATTAGTCTTACAGAAAGACTATATACACAAATATATATATAACTTCTAATATAAAGAAATCCATTTAAAGTATTTTACTTAAGTAGTATTTATTTTATTTATTTATATTATACTAAAAATAGCTAATGCACGATACGCCGATTCTCTTAATATTTACAATAGCTTTTATAAGAAACCTCTGTGTCCTGTCCGATGTTTGCCTGTTTAGTCTTTGAACAGTCAATTTGTAGTGATTGACAAATAATAGTTACAATCTATGTATTGCGATGCCTTATCATCATATCTTCATACACATTTCAATAGCATGCTAAAGGTACAGACACAATTATTAATATACATAAGATATGCTAGGATAGCAGACTCGATAGAGTCTGATATCCTAACATATCATTCTTAACTCGTTCACTCAATTTCATCTTTACATCCAATAAATAGTCCAAAACAACAGCCTTACTTATAAAAATAACGCTAACTAATTTTAGCTACTTCTCAACTGAATAGCTTTTAAATACGTAATCAATGATTAACCATTTCATTCAACTAAATCTCAACGTTGAGTAGTTGAGTTATTTTTGTTGGTAGTTAATATTAGCTCTTAAATATTCGAGAGTAGTTTATAACTACGGCTAAAATATAAACTGCACATTAAAACACCGTAAAACCGCATATTCTTTAAAGTTTTATCTAATAACTAACTGTATGTGGTTTTGATAGTTTGAAAGTCGAAAAGTTTTCACAATTACTAAAGTTACGACTTGAACTTCTGAGGTTAATTACGAGCTCGAGTGTTTTATTATAGTGCGCCACTCACCGCAAGGCAAATTAATGTATCCACCTTAAACAAAGAACCTATAGACAGAGCCGCATGGCCGCGGATGAAAGAGAAATGGTTTTTATAAGGTAGATACTGCATTCTGCCATCGTAGAATACGATGCAAATAAACACTTATCTAATGAAGTCTATTTATTTGTCATAAATATTCTAACACTATCACAACAATGCGGCAATTGTTACATATAGATAAAATAATATAAAGGAAACGACACGTGTTTGGCAAATATTTAAAAGACACCAAGCGAAAACTTGCCTCATGAGATAGAAAATGCGATGGTTTGTCTCAGTTTTCTTAACGAGTTTCTATATTATATTCTTCGTACATGCACATTGCCATTGTAATTATGGCTAAATCTAATAAAGTTGATTTATAGAAATCATAGAATTCAGTTCAGGATATTTATTGGAATAACCTAAGACTCCTCTGAAACTTTTCATGAATTCTGTATTAATGCTATCAGCTATAATTTATCTAAAAGAAACATTATATAAGATAAATAGCAAGTCAAGTTAACAAGCAAGAGCAATACAAAATGTTGGCGAGTAAAGCTGAGCAGCCTCTTTGCATATTTTGTATTTCGCGATAAAGACTTAATAAACATAATATATATTATTAAGACAAACCACGTCCATAACCCCAAAAAAATATAAAACTATAAAATAGTCCTGTTCTACAATACAAAGCGACTATTAATATTCATAAAAGGAATCTTTATTAAAACAGAACCTTGTACTACTGCCAAAATGAGTAGTGAGTTGATTTATTAAAGTGCAAACCTTTTAAATACCACTTCCATACCTGGTAAATAGTATTCCTTTGAAAGCATCTTGTTGAATGAGGGAAGAAAAGGCTATTATTAAATTGTTCGCTTACCTGCAGTTGTAGTTCACTTTTTAGTTGGACTACAATCTATTCGCGTGTTACTTTTATAATTTATGGATGCCCCAATTTTACCATACTGTAGCCAGCGACGCGACTGGAAATGTAATTATTATTTTAACATAATTGGGTTGTTAAAGAATACTTCTAGTCATAATTAGAAAATCATATGCAATGATAAAATGAAAATGATAATATGAAAATCATATACTATAAGTTTTATAACAAACTATTTTGAATTTATCACAATAATTAAAAAGATATATTATTTTTTTGACCGATGACGTTTTTAGAACTCTCTAAAATTTTTGTTCTCAATATTAATGATACGAAATCTATATTTATTTTACCAACCTAACAATCATACATACAGTATAATGGTAAACAATTAACGTAGCCAATGTTTATGTGCAAAATAATCTAAAATAATAATGTCATGAACATGTATTGTATATCCTACGTTTCGGCGAAACGTGGCTGTAATATACCTATGGGTGCCTAATGCGAGTTGCTTTTGACAAATTTTATTAATGCGATTGAAACGTTTATGACGTTCGGCGCTGCGATTGGCTCGCTCCAAGCTCTTGACCAATCAGATCTCCAAACGCGTTAATTAAACGTTTCGATCTCGTTAACGGAACAACAACTCGCAGGCATCCTGTTCTACACTTTCGTAACCTTTCAGGTATCTAGGCGTAAGTCTATGGATATACATATATTACTATAATACATGTCTTGTATCAACTACAAAGTAACACCGAACTTCATAATTGCAGTATTCCAAAATCGCCCAAATAACAATATAGAAAGCCTTCATGCATATATTTTAAAGAAGACGATTTAACTGCATTGGTGTCCACGTAACTTTCAAAGTGGCCGCATGGACCTATGCAGAACGTCGGCTAAATCTGTCCGCAGTAACTGTATGTCGGCGTACGTTGTCGGTGTTGGGTTCAGCGTCGGCGTATAGTGTCGGCCAAGTAGCCCCATATAAGCGGAGTTAATTAAACGTGCACATTACACGTCCGTGGATTGTTATTTTGCGACATTATCTTAACTAAGTTATCCTAATTATACGTATGTATGCTTTCCTAATTAGACGCTTGTACGTATTGTGATTCTGTAACTGCAATAAGAAAATGAACATTATTTCTACTATATTGGCTCTATGTGGGTTTCTATTTATAGATCTCGTATTAGATTATTGAGTAAAGCAAAATATTAACTGGAGTCTGGAAAAGTAGATAATATTCCTATAAGGGTAAGCTGGCCGTGCACATGCCCATCAAGATTTTTAAGTAATTTTTTTTGTTTTTTCTTTTTTTTTTAATGTTATTTTATCACATACACACAACATTATCTAACCCAAACCAAGCAGAGCTTGTACTATGGGTACTAGACAATGTGAAATGTGAAAACTTCTTTAGGCGCGTTGAGCACTTTTTGGATGAACAAAAATGATGGAACGCGCGTCATCGTCACCGTACGTATTCAAAATTCAAAAATAATAATCTAATAGCTCGACGATACAATTCACAAGTTACTTAGTTTTCACTTCTATCGGCAGTCCCCAAAGACTGCCTCGCATGTTTTTTTGTTTTTGTAAATACATACATATTATACATAGAAACACCCAGACCAAGACAAACATCCATGTTCATGCACGCAAATGTTTGACTTGTGCGGGAATCGAACCCGCGACCTTAAGCGTGGCAGTCGGTTACACTAACCACTACGCCACCGAGGCCGACGAAATTATGCTCAATAGTTTGAATACATTCGAATGGTTATTTGATAAAGTATTAACTGTGCATCGCTAAATTCTATGTTGACTGAGTTTTTATTAAATACCTTGATGGCACAGCTGTGCATAAGGATCCCGGTTTAATTTCCGGGTTGAAAAAGTGTCATTGAGATTTTCTATTTATAAAATTTTGGTAGCAGCACTCAGTTTGGAAGTGAACCTGTTACGCGGCATGAGACTTGTCTCCTATCATTTTTCTCCTAAATCTATAGCTAGCAAAACGTTAAAAATACTTGTAAAACACATCTAGCAACCCCTACAGGAAAATAAGCACGATGTTACGCAGGCTAATATGCTAAAGCAGGCTTCGCTCGCGTCAAGCTTGGCTGTCTCCTGCACCCCCGTCTGGGGAGGTAGACGCTGGGGCTGTCCGCTTTCGCGACAGCATCCAAGCTGTTTGCGACGCGGCCATGCCCCGAGTGCGACACTGGACCCCGAAGGGGGTCTACTGGTGGTCCCAGGAGCTGGCGGACCTCCGTGCGGCCTGCATTCGTGCCCGGAGGCTGTACACACGCAGCCGAGGCCGTCGCCACCGCGATGAGCGAGAGGAGGGCCGACTGTTTGACGCGTATCGCGAAGCGAAAGCGTCTCTGCAGTCGGCCATCTGCCGCGCCAAGGAACGGGCGAAAAGTGAGATGCTGGAGGGTCTAGACCTTGACCCCTGGGGGCGCCCATATCGGGCGGCGCTGAACAAGCTCCGTGCGCGGGGCCCCCCCCTTACAGAGACTCTCCAGCCCAACTTCCTCTCCGAGGTGGTCGAGGAGTTATTTCCTGACCGGGCAGGGCACATGCCTCCGACAATGGCCCCATCGGGAGGCCGAAATCGGGACCGTGGACCTTAGTGCTACCCCGGTTACAGATGCGGAGATGGGGGCGGCTGTCTTGCGGATCCGCTCCAAGACGACCGCCCCTGGACCTGACGGTGTGCCGGCGCGAGCTCTCGTGCTGGCCCTCGATCACCTGGATGTCCGCCTCAGGGAGCTTTTCGACGCGAGCCTGGTGTCGGGACGATTCCCTGAGTGTTGGAAGGAGGGGAAGTTGGTACTGCTGGCCAAGCCGGGACGGCCTCCAGAGTCGGCCGTGGCGTACAGGCCCATAGTGCTGCTGGACGAGGCGGGCAAGATGTTTGAGAAAATTCTCGCCACCCGCATCGTCCGGCACCTGAGCACGGTCGGTCCCAACCTGTCGGACGCTCAGTTCGGATTCCGGGAAGGACGTTCGACGGTCGGGGCCATTATGCGCCTGAGAGCCGCGGCCGAGGAGGCGGTCGCCGGCGGCGGTGTTCTGTTGGCGGTGTCTTTAGACATCGCCAACGCGTTTAATAGTCTGCCATACAGCTGTGTCCAGGGGGCGCTTCGATATCACGAAGTACCTTTTTACCTGGAGCGGCTGGTGGCGGACTATCTGAGAGGCAGGAGTGTCCTCCTCGAGGTTCGAGGCGAGGTTTGGCGGCGGCCCATGTCGTGCGGTGTTCCACAGGGATCGGTTCTTGGTCCACTCCTGTGGAACATGGGGTACGACTGGGCCCTACGTGCTGTCCTACTCCCCGGGCTGAGCATCATCAGTTACGCTGACGACACCCTCGTCACAGCCCGTGGGGGTACCTTCGAGGAGGCGGCCCGTTTGGCCACCGTGGGGGTTTCCCAGGTGGCCCGACCGTATCGAGGCGCTGGGTTTACGGGTGGCTACTAACAAGACGGAGGCCCTGGTCTTTCATGGGCCCCGTCGCAGTCCACCCCGCGGCGCCTCGATAATGGTGGGCTCGACGCGCGTTCCCGTCCAGGCCCACATGAAATATCTGGGCTTGGTGCTGGACGGAAGGTGGCACTTCGACGAGCATTTCAGACAGCTCGCCCCGAAGCTTCTCGGCGCTGCGTCCGCCCTTGGGCGGCTATTGCCAAATTTGGGCGGGCCCAGTGCTGGTTGCCGGCGACTTTACACGGGGGTTATCCGGTCGATGGCGCTTTACGGCGCACCGGTGTGGGCGGACTCCCTGACCGCTCAGTGTAGGACTCTCTTGCGGAGACCGCAGAGAGTCATAGCGGTCAGGGTAATACGTGGATACCGCACGGTGTCGGCCGACGCAGCTTGCGCGTTGGCCGGTACACCCCCGTGGGATTTGGAGGCTGAAGTGCTCGCCGAAGTGTTTGCAGTGAGTGAGGCGGTGCGGGAGGAGACGGGTTGTCGTCCCTTCCCGACAGTGATTGAGTGCGCGCGCAATCGAGCCCATCAAGGCATGATTTTAAAGTGGAAGGCGCGGCTGGAGGCGCCCTTGGCTGGTTTCAGAACCGTTGGGGCCCTCCAGCCGGTATTGGAGCGGTGGGCAGGGCGGCAGCATGGGACCCTTTCCTTCCGGCTGGTGCAGGTGTTGTCAGGGCACGGTTGCTTTGGCAAATACCTGCACACGGTCGCTAGGAGGGAACCGAGTCCCGTCTGCCACCACTGCGACTGTGAGGAGGACACGGCGCAGCACACGCTCGAGCAATGTCGTGCTTGGGCGGTGCAGCGCCGTGAACTCATTGAGGTTGTGGGTGAAAATCTCTCGCTGCCGGCCGTGATCAAAGCCATGGTCGACAGCGAGAGGAAGTGGGCAGCGGTCGCGTCCTTCTGCGAGGACGTCATCTCGCAGAAGGAGGCGGCGGAGCGGATCCGTGAAGAAAGTATCCTTGCGGATCCGAGCCGTCGCCGGCGAACCGGGCGGCGCAGGCGCGCTTTCGCGCGCCTAATGCCGCCATAATGAAGGCCGCGGGCGGGCGAACGGGAATCGCCCGCCCGCCAGCCATTGAGTCGGTCCGACGCCCTATGTAGTGCCGGGGCGTCGCCGAGGCGTTGTAGACTGCTGGGTGGGTCGCTGAGGTAGTAACTTTTGCCAGCGGCCCATCCAATATAAAAGACAGCGAGCGTGCACACCGTGGGGTTTTGGTCCGTAGGCCCGAAGAACGGGAGAGCCGGACATGGCCCTCTCGCCTCCCCTTGTGGCGAGAGGGTATGCATCAGGCGCATTTCCCCACGAAAAAAAAAAGAAAAAAAAAAAAAAAAAGGCTTCGCTCGCGTAAAAGTAGGTTAAGTTATTTTATGTTAGTGAAAGAACTTTTTTTTATATAAAATATTGCCTGTGAGCCTATGTTACGCGGTGGTAATATAACTTTCTAATATTGAAAGAATTTTTAGAATCGGTTGAGTAGTTTATGAGTTAAATCATTACAAGTAAACATACAAACAAACAAAAATCGAATCTTTTCTCTTTACACTAACATTAGTGTAGAAATCAAGAGTATAACCATAGTACAATAAGAATAGTAGGATAGCTTCCTACAAATCGGCCGCCGCCGGTTTGAATGTACGCGTGAGTCGCCGGCGCCGTGTACGCACGCACTTTTCACGCACACAATCACACAGCCAAACGGGGCGGCCGGGGTCTCTGTACGGGATGCGCCACGCGTTTGATCGCGCGCATTCACGTACTACACTGCTCGCCCGCTCGAATTCGCTGCTCTCACTGGCCACTTTATATCCATTTACTTTTGTAATAAACGTTATTATGACTTCAAAAAGAGCCAAAAAATATTGTAGTGTCGTCGGGTGCCTCAATAACAACTCCTCAAACCCGGACTTATCATTCTTCCAAATATCTACTGAACGAGAAGCGTAAGTACCAACCTAAACATTTTTCTAATTAAATTAGGTATGTGTATAGACTAGCTCAGGTTTCTGAATTGAGCATTCGAGTTCACAGATATGTAATTGTTCAGTCTGGTGTACTATGTTATAAGTAGGTATGTATTTACAAACAAAACGTATAATACAATGTGTTAAACGACAGTATATTAAACTAGTTCCTCGTCATATAAGGTGTTTAGATAGTTATATCGCGATATATAACGCGTACTCAGTATTTGAAAAAAAAAAGAAATTCAAGCTTAAATTGTGAAGTAGGTATTCAGCGCGATCACTTATAAAAGCAGCGAAAAAGCGCGCGCGCCGACAAACCCTGCGCCGTGGTGTTTTGTTGAAACGGTGTAGATATTAACACGGGTATTCATTTCAGCACTTACTAGTCACTGTTGGATTGAGTGAATTGAGTGATTGATGTTTAAAATTTGATTTTCATTTTATTTCGTAAGATAGCTTTGGTTATAGTCATAGTTTAGTTGTTTAGTTTACATAGGTAGTTATTAATAATTATAATATGTACTTCAGGGGTGTTATGTGAGATGTTTTGTTCATAATTCGTTTTTTAATATACATACTTCTAAGTGACTATAATGTGCCCGCAGTCACAGAATATATAATAGTAGGTACTAGATACCGGGGATGTTACGGGTATTGAATTTCGGATACGGCTACGTTTACGGATATTGTTAATATTTGACTAAAAATAAAAGTGACAACCCTGTGCGTCAACGCAATAGTAGGCAATTTACTCGCCGATCGGCCTTAGCTAACCTACTATTCTTATTGTACTATGGTATAACGATTTTATAATATATTTAAAAGTAGCCGTATGTATAGTGCGTCACAGATAATCCTAGCATATGCAGTATGTATAGTGCAGCGTAAAAAGACGTGATTAATGTGGCGTGCAGACAATGCTCGTCTTCAAGATGTACGTGTGTAACAAAAGAACGCGATGTACTTTTAATGATGTTTTCATTGTTACGTGTCTCTGCGATAGCTATCTTATATATTTTTCTGAAACAAACAAAGGCTTTTATAGAAAACTGCATACACTAATTGGTATACAAGCAGCATAGTTAGATGCTTTTTGACTTTATTGTGTGCTGTCAAAAATTAAAAATAAAGCTTTAATACATTTTTATTCTTAACTAACCCACTTTATTAAGAGCCGCTTTCGTTTCTGAAGAAAATTCAAAATAAGGGGCAAGTGTAAATTTAAATATAAATAGTTTTAATAATTTTAAATAGCTGAAATTGTATTTGTATCATAAAATACTGAATTATTCAGAAGCAGTGTAATATTTTTAAAATTATGTAATAATAGTGATAATATACGACGCACTAAAATCCGTTAAAGCAGTTTCAATGAAAAGAATATCTTTTACAAACTTGATCGTCAGTACTATACCTATCGCCTTGTAAAACATGCTTAGTGATTAAACCAAGGGTCTTTTAGTGAATGTCAACTGCTCAATCCAATCTATGCGTATTGCAGCATTTACTTGATTGGGCAGCGGGCGACCGATGCGAGTAGCGGCAAAACTATGTAGCCTACATATACGCTTCAGGACATTATTCGTCAACCTAATATTAGCTTCTGGTTTGATTCTATACTTGTCAATTATTGCCGCTGGTAACAAGTATCTCAGCTAAAATTGCAACTGTATAAAACTAGCTTCTACTAGCTTCACTGCCGTAACTATAGAGAACCATCCCACAGGAGCCAAACCTATTTTCAGGACAATATGTCATGTCAATGAGCATGATATGTCTTTCTCCTGACTATAATCTAATTCTTTGAAAATATTATAATAAGTCACATTGTTCAGCTTCTTTTTTGATGTGTGCAAGAAGATTAAATACGATTTCGCATTTATAATAGTAGTTTGAACTAGTATAGGTCAACATGAATAACTTTACAAATAAATGTATCCAGAAGTATCTACATAGACCTAATTCTTAAGCATTCAAAACCTGCCTGCCTGCCATGCATGGGAAAGGTGTTATAACACCTTTCCCAGGCATTAAAAGCCCGAGACCTTAAGCACGGAAATGACATTCACTACCAATGCGGTAGTCAAGTACAATTAAAACGATAAATATACATACAATAATTACATCATCACGATATCAAAAGCAAAACAAAAGCGTGTTCCAAACGCGCAACGCTCCAAACTTTTCATTAATTTACTTTAATCCCGTAACAACCAAAAATAAACTTCGGCTGCAAACGAAAAGCTACAAATTCATTCACACGCACGCATATTAAAAATGGTCGCAATAAATTCACGGATTACAAACTTTTCCGGCTGTAAAATACGAACAAATACTATGTCTGCATGACGGTGTTGGAAAAACGGCTGTTTTTCGACATCACTTACTAAATTTAGCTGCAAGTAGGGCAGGCTTTACTTCAAATCCAAACTATATACCTAGAAAAGAAGAGTTTGTTATGTTTTGAGGTTACAATCGATTCGCACAAGCTAGGCTTGTGTAATGGTAGCGGTTACCGTAAGCCTAAGGTATAATAAATAACTGCAGTTTACCTGTCGTCACATAACGCGGAGCATGCTAAATTCCTAGTAGAGAACATTTGTCAACTCTAGTCTCTGAATAGTATAAAGCAAAATCACTATCCACGTTATGTAAGCGGATTTTGATGCAATATACACTATGGTTTAAAAACGTCTATAACGCATGTTGATTACACTAGTAATACTACTGAAAAGATAATAAATAATAATAAATATTTTGTTCTCTTACTTGGTTTACGCTGGTTAATCCTTGGGAGATAATTCAAAACAATATACAAATTTATTATATACCTTAAAAAGAGCTACACAAAATTCTACTAGAACATTATATAAAAAAGGGATTAAATATAATGACCACCAAAAATACTAATTGCGCAGCAAAATATGCTTACTAAAATAATCATAACGAGCACCTATACGCCTCAAATCATTGCATTCCGTCTCAGAAGGGTTAAGTTATGTTAGGTTCCTTCTTAAACCCACCCAAAAACAGGAGCCCCGCCAAGCGGGGCTCCGTCGACCTGTTTCGATCTTTTTAAATATAATGCGGTTTTAATTTTGGTGATAATTTACTATTTTTAACTATTTTTTACTGTTATATTTTACTCTGGTGATAAGTTAAACATAAGCCTATTAAAAATTTGATCCTAAGGATAGGGACACAAAGAGCAACTGAAAACAAGATGGATAGATGTGGTTTAGAAGGAACTATGATCCTGCAATTTCTCCAAGGATAATAAGAATAATAGAGCTACAAAAATTGAGATGGCAAGCGCCACCATCAGATTTGAATAAGAATTGCCAAGAAGGAAAAGAGATTTTTAACTTCATACTACATACAACGATATGTATTTAATAGTACCTACAAGATCCCAGAGCGAACGTACGTAGCTACGTTGTTCCAGCATTTTTTCATGGTACTGTTGTTTACAAAACTTAGTCCAACTTTGTGGCGACAGCACCGTTGGAGTATGCCAATTCCTTCGTCGTTATTTATTCTGTGATTGTACTAGACCAAAAGTGAATTCAGATAGAATTTGCTCGTAGCTGTATTATTACAGAACATATCAGGTGTTTAAACAACGTTGCTGAAATTAGAAATTCGGACTGATGTTTACAGGAATAGTTAACAAGTCCAACCTAGATCGCTTTTGGCACCTAGATTTACTATTTACTCACCGCTTTTCCTCTTAAACTTTTGATTTATTTTTAGTTTATACAAGTTTCTGTCCATGGTTTCGCGGTTCTCGTTAATCCATCGAGAACGGAAACCAGGACAAATGCCTCCAGTGTGATTTAAACATCTTCACAACCTTTCACGTTTATAATATAAGTAGATTCTCTTATACACACGATTAAACGGCGTCTATATATGAGCCTTATTAGAATTCTGGGATTATATCCCAATCCTGCATACATTGATCTTTATGTGTAAAAGATTTCAATGCGAATTTATTTCATTCTCATGTGTACACCTGAAAATTAAATAAATTCGCAAAGATAACTAAACGATAATTTTTTAAATTTCTTTCAATTTATTTATTTATCAATATTTAAAATTTAGTACGCTTCGTTTGACACGTGATATGAGTTCAAGCTGTTGTAAAATGTTTAATAAAGTGTTATTCGGTATTTCTGTTTAAAAATGCTCAGTACCAGCAGATAGACTGGCAAAGTAGCCGAAAGTCAGCCATAGTCTCGTCCCTATTACGTGCAATAAAAGAACATAGTTGTGAATATTCCTGTGTCTGCCAAATATGATTGGATTTTTGTGTCATGTTCTAAGTAGCAGCACAAAATCTGAGCCAGTAGATCAGAATAAACTTGCCCATATAACGTCACAAAAGTGTGGACAAAGGCCAGGTTAAGAGCACCTTGAACCGACGGGCGTGTATGAGGAATGTGATGCAAGTGAATGAAGCCAGAGAAGTGTGTCAGGATCGTAGCAAATGGAAATCCGTAGTCTCTGCCTACCACTCTGGGAAACAGGCGTGAATCTGTGTATGTATGTATGTATGTATATAACGTGAGACCTAAACACATAACGTGAGAGCGAAATATTGTAGTACAGTCTACACTTCAGTGAAATAGGCGTGAAAAGAATACCAAAACGTTGAGTTGAGATTTCCAGATTGTTAACCATTATATAAATCTTATAATTCACGAGCAACAATCTCGGCAACGTCGCCTCGCTTAGTGGAGGTAATTACACCCGCCCTCTTATTGATGACGTTGATATACAGACTCAGGTAAAACTTTTTGTCACGGAGAACAAATTAGAACATTTAGTTGCCGTCCCTTCCATTCCTAATACCCAGGAGAACACACACGGAATTTCCACACAGGTAAATTCGCCACCAAAATGATAAACGAGTACCTACTAATGATGGACTGAAATTAGTTTTACATTTGGCAATACCGAGGTAACTTTTACTGAAACTTGGCTTTCGGTGGCTGGTGCATATTCAGTAGAACGGGCAACAATTCTTAATTAAATAGGTCATCTGATAGAACTTTGATTAAACTGCATTCCTCATTTGTTTATACGTGTGTAGAATTAGATATTATTTTATTATTTAATAATAATAATAAAATTTATTTATTTCTTACCGCATTACATTTCATGAGCTTTTTACTACATCTGTAAGTGTTACAGAGCGCGCACGTTTGCTGGCTGTGGAAGAATGGGAATCTGGTTTATGGCTTCAGGCACTTCCATCGTCCAATATAGGTACAATGTTGGAGGATACAACATTCCGCCTTACCACCTGTCTTCGTTTAGGTGCCCCGTGCATTTACACGCTATGCATGGCAGAATAAGCTGAATCTATTGTATGTTATCTACCTTTTCATGAGCTTAGTCTATGTTTACAAATACAAAAGTTATGAATGTGGAAGACTGGTGCCTATACTAAGCTTACGCCTGTATCTGAGGACACCAGGTCTCCACCCCTAGTGTGTCCTGTTATATTTGTATATTTTAATGTATTGTAATGAATTGTTACAAATACTAATAAAAAAACATTACAATAAAAAGTAAAAATATTATTTTAAGTAAATCTTCTTCTTCTTTTCGTGTGGTTAGTGGCCAACCTGTTGTCAAGAGTTGTTCAAGCCGCCCGTAGGCCTCTGACATTCTGTGAGGAAGTGATTTTCATCAAGGTGGCGGCGGAGCGGGAGAGGGAGCGTTTAAACCCTCTCCCCAACCGCAGAGCCAGGCGCCGGAGGGCGCGAGACGACCTTTAGCCACCCTGAGGTTTGACCTGGGGGTGGTGGGCTTTGTGGGCCTGCCCGCCATCCGTTCAGCACCAGGTCCGAGAGGCGGCGTGCGTGTTCCCACGCGCGTCTCTGTGTCGACTCCGTCTCCCCTCTAGGTGGGAGACAGTAGGGTTTGGTGGGAGTTTTGCCTAATAGGTAGGCCTCTTCGTGTAGTGGCCTGCCGTTTCATACGGCGGGCCGAAACCTCGGCGGGGTCGCGACCGCATGTGCAAGTGATTCGCGCGGCCCCGTCGATAGTGGTTTTGTCGAGGAACACCGTGGTAGGTTTAGTCGGTATTCCGGGAGGTACATTATTCTTATTCTATCTTTCTCTTTTACCCCGGCGAGTCCGACATAACCCTTCCGCCCGCCCCCGCGGAGGGGTATGCGTCAATGCATTACACCACGTTAAAAAAAAAACGGCTTAACGACTGCTGTCAATTTGATAACAACCGGGACCGACTTTTTACGGGCCCTCCGGAGCATGGACACGCTCAGATGAAATACCACTAAGCGTTCACCCATCTATAGACTGACCGCACTCAACGTTGCTTAACCTCGCTAATCGTTTACCAATCAGTGAGTGCTACTGGCTATGTAATATTTAAGTAAATAAGAAAATTAGACTTTTATAAACTGTATGATACTAATACTTAAATGATTTGGTATTATGTATTTTTATGACGTTAATTAATATTATTATCAAAAAGATATATTTAAAATAAAATACATTTAAAAAATACTGTTCCAAAATTGACATAACCTACATTTATGTGAGCGAAGCCGCAGAGGAAATCTAATATAATATATCACTTATTTTATTATCAAATTCCATTGATAATGACACCACGTTGAGTTAAACAAAAAACTGCCAATACATCGACAGAATCATTAAGGAGTCTGCCCACTACACCGTCTCATATCATGACCGTGCTAGGAACGTATCAGACACGAAAAGCAACACGATACGCCCTGCTATAGGAACTGATGGTCGGTGACGGGATGGTCTAGTGGGCATAGTCTTATACATTTCCTTACAAATAATTTTTTTTTGCCTGACACGTTGCTAGCACGGTCATGGTATGAGACAGGGTAGTGGGCGTCTGCCCACCTTTAAGATTAAAGGAGTCTTCCTTTAATCTTAACTTTTACGCAGCTTTGCCAGGTAGGATTATTTAAAAAAATGTAGTACCAGTAAACTGACAAACATGACCTAACAACATTTGTTGAGAATAATGTCAAATGTACCAAAACCTTAACTTCGTCCAAAATCAATTTTCGGTAAAATACGGACCAAACCTATTACTAATATCAACCATGCTGGTTTGAAACGCTGACCATAGCATTGGAATTTTAGCTCAACAAATTCACGCTGAATAGCTTCCAGTACATTTTTATAAGGTGTTGAGATTTATTAAGGGGCACGCGCGGTCTGGCGTGAAATATTCAAGGATCACGGCTGTCCTAAACGAAGATTTTGGTTGATGATTTATTTGCAAGCAACAAGGGTCAGAGCCCTCGAACAGCTACCAGTGTCGAAACAATGAAGGTATTAATCCTGTGAGCTAAAATATTAAGGTCTTAGATTAGGTTTATTGTTTTAAGGAAGACCAAGGTTTAATAAAATGCAAATTAAGATTTTTACGTCAGCTGGTCTTTGTCTCGAAAAATCAGCCTATTTTAAAAGTGAAAGGGAATGGCGTATTTTCTGCTGGAGGTTTTTAGTTTAAACATTATTTAATTAAAGAATGCAATTAAGTCACGGTGTATTTTCTCTTTTCTCTTTTCGCAGCGAAAAGAGAAAGCGCAATTAAATAGGTATCGAATAATTTTAGAATCCTACGAATTTACGTTTGTAAGGTAAATTACTGATAGTCACTGATTGGTTATCATTCGACTCATGATTCGAAGTCACCATATTCACATTTTCTTTCTAAGTTTGATCTGCCTAACGGTTTTGCCAATTGTGCAGTTTACTCCTTTTTTCTCTTGTATTCTTTCACACAACTATTAATGGTCGAATGTTTCGAATACATTAGGATCACCCGAAAGTTTAAAAGTGTATTCTATTACCACACTATCCAGAAATAGAGGCGAATTCCAGAATTCTCCTCTATTTTCTTTGGAATAACTATCTGTTAGAGAGTTAGAGTTGTAATAGTATTACTTAGAATTCAATATATGATCAGCATAAAGTCAAAAAAGCACCTTGCAGTAACAATGTTTTGATATAGCTTCTTTTTTATTATGAGGAGCTGTTGAGGATTAATATTTTATTGCTGTAACTGTGTGTTATTAAACTATTATTATCTAATCGAATAATTAAATAATAGAAAATAATCGAAAAATCGGAAATTTATGCATTCTAACGGATTTTTAATTAAAATATTTATAAATAATAATAAAATACATTTTACTACCTAATATTTATATAGAACAATCCCTTGTACTGATTAATTATAAAATATAGAGGGTGTTTCTTGCTGATTAAGAGCCTCGAACGAAAGCTTTTAATTCGTAATAAACGCGATCATGCATATTGGTGGACTTAATGTATTGACCAGGTTTTTTATTACATTGACTATATTGTCCTACCCGTACTTGTGGTTTAATACAAGTTTCTATAGGCATCTCCAGGCAAATTTCTCTTACATAAAAGATTACGTATTCATCATATCATTAGAAGTACATACCGATACGTGAGTATGAATAAAATCAAAGACATAACGCGAAGGCTATTTTTAACTTACACGTGTCAAAAGATGTTAACATTTCATCTTTATCTAGCAGAGTTAATACCTCCTTTAAAGTTCACGCTCCAGTACATTGGAAGGCGGTATTACTGTACGTAGCTCCCACACGATAAGATAATTGTATACTGCACTCTGCTTCCTACGCTGTACTTAGATCTACTTAACAGAAATAATACAAGCCGATTTTGTATAAAAGAAGCAGAATTTATGAATTTTCATGAGAAATTATTCGGACGTTGACACTGCTTTTACCAGAATAGGCAGAGAGGCAGTGGTGCGTGAAATATTTGATTTGTTAAAAGACAAAAGTCATCCAAGCCTACTTCTACTAAGAAAATAGTTCTTGCATCAAGTTTACTCTATTTTTATTTTACACTATCTGACTCACGCAACTTCGTGACAAGAGAATTTTCCCCGTATTTGCATCATTTTCCAAGAATTCTTCGCTCCTATTGGTCGTAACGTGATGTTATATAGCCTATAGCCTTTCTCGATAAATGGGCTATCCAACAATAAAATAATTTTTCAATTCGTACCAGTAGTTCCTGACATTAGCGCGATCAACCAAACAAACAAACAAACTCTTCAGCTTTATAATATTAGTATAGATACAGAAAAGCAGCGTCTGCTTTTTAAAATATGATAAAGCAAATATTGCGTCATCTGTTGGCTGATTTCTTGTTTTTTAATTATTGTTCTTAACATAATTATACTTATTTAAATAAAGTAAGCAGGCAATTGATAGTATTTTTGGGGCAAAAACATATTCGAATATTTTATTAGCCTTAGTATTTGCGAATAAATACTAAATATAGGTAATATTGTCTTCTATTTACGCGAATATTATTCATTGAAATTAAACTGCTATATACGGATTTTATCGCGTTGTTTATTTGACACTTTATTACAAAATTTTGGAAATTTTTACACTACTAAGTACTACTATTAAACTTTACTAATTTTTAAGCTAATTAAATTATTATTAAACTATTTAGATTTAATTTATTTTTACACTTTCCCCGACGTTTCGGTTGCTTTTCAGCAGCCATGGTCACGGGGAGACTAAGATGGCAGTTGTCTCAATGTTCCAGTGTAGTTATTTCAAAGTACCCGAACATAATTTAATCATTGGTGTTTCTATTTACGCAGAATGAGCTCAAAGTATCATGAAGTCTAGCTGTGGTTTGCTTCTTCTTGGGTTTGACTATTTTTATTACTGGATCCCAAGCTGGCGGTACATTCCAACCATCTTCTCTATTAAAATTAGGATGTTTTTTGATTTCAATAGCCTCGCGAAGCATCCTTGGTAGGAATCGGTGTTTTTTAGCGAGAATCTGTGGTTTGTCAAATCTCAGGTAGTGGTTGGTCCCCTGTTGCACATGTTCACATACAGCAGACTTCAACGAGCGTCGGTGTTTTACATCAGCTATGTGTTCTTTTATGCGGGTGCCTATGTTTCTCTTGGTTTGACCAATGTCTGAGAGTCCGCAGTCACAATCTATTTTATAGACCCCTGCATCTTGTAAAGGTAGTTGGCACTTGACGGATGGTAAAAATTGACTTATCTTCGTTGGCGGCTTGAAGTATGTGTTGATTGAAGCTCGCTTCAAGATGTAGCCAATCTTGTCAGTGACACCCCTTACATAAGACTTGCACTATCTGTTGGTAATATATAATGGAGGACTTCGAGGCTCGAGCTTTACATACTGCCCCCATCACACCCAGGATTTATAAGAGGTTTGTAGATGATACTTTTACAATATTACCAACAGATAGTGCAAGTGTATTCCTAGAACATCTTAATTCCATTAATAATAACATCCAATTTACTATGGAATTAGAGGCAAATAATTCATTAGCTTTCTTAGATGTACTTGTCATCAGGAATCCTGATCATACTTTGAGCCACACTGTATATAGGAAAAAGACCCATACATATAGGTACTTAAACGGTGAATCTCACCACCATCCTAAACAGTTAGCTACCGTGGGAATGTCTTTGTTTCAGAGAGCCCATGGGATCTGTGACAAGAAACACCTGGACGCCGAGCTTCAACATGTCAAGCAAGTACTGCAAGACAACAAGCTCCAACAGCCGCGCCGCTGTCACAGATCCCGAGAAAAGCCAGCCACAGTCGAGCGCCAGCCTGCTATACTGCCTTATGTAAGGGGTGTCACTGACAAGATTGGCTACATCTTGAAGCGAGCTTCAATCAACACATACTTCAAGCCGCCAACGAAGATAAGTCAATTTTTACCATCCGTCAAGTGCCAACTACCTTTACAAGATGCAGGGGTCTATAAAATAGATTGTGACTGCGGACTCTCATACATTGGTCAAACCAAGAGAAACATAGGCACCCGCATAAAAGAACACATAGCTGATGTAAAACACCGACGCTCGTTGAAGTCTGCTGTATGTGAACATGTGCAACAGGGGACCAACCACTGCCTGAGATTTGACAAACCACAGATTCTCGCTAAAGAACACCGATTCCTACCAAGGATGCTTCGCGAGGCTATTGAAATCAAAAAACATCCTAATTTTAATAGAGAAGATGGTTGGAATGTACCACCAGCTTGGGATCCAGTAATAAAAATAGTCAAACCCAAGAAGAAGCAAACCACAGCTAGACTTCATGATACTTTGAGCTCATTCTGCGTAAATAGAAACACCAATGATTAAATTATGTTCGGGTACTTTGAAATAACTACACTGGAACATTGAGACAACTGCCATCTTAGTCTCCCCGTGACCATGGCTGCTGAAAAGCAACCGAAACGTCGGGGAAAGTGTAAAAATAAATTAAATCTAAATAGTTTAATAATAATTTAATTAGCTTAAAAATTAGTAAAGTTTAATAGTAGTACTTAGTAGTGTAAAAATTTCCAAAATTTTGTAATAAAGTGTCAAATAAACAACGCGATAAAATCCGTATATAGCAGTTTAATTTCAATGAATAATATTCGCGTAAATAGAAGACAATATTATGTAAATCAGTACGGACTGGAAACAGCAACAAAAATACGCCGGTTAGAAGATCTACAAACTAAGCGCGCAAGATATGTAACATCTTTAAATTTCTTGAAGAGATGTCGTGATCACAGTCTCATTCCTACGTGTGTCAAGATATCAGCCAAGAAAGACATACGAGGAAGCGCTAAGATCTTAAAACAGGCAAGTCAAAAGTTATTAATACAAGTTATCAGAGAACATCGCGCTGACTTACGCAGCATAAATAGGAACGTTGAGATTTTGTCTAATGAAATACAGAGATTAATAACTCCATTTGATTTTAAACAATGCATCAATGCTTTAAATCACAGAGAAAGATCAAAATATAATGCGTGTAAAACGAACAAAATTCAAAAATATGAAAAATTATTATCTAAATCAAATGCCAACAGCAAGAAACGAAACGTCAATGCACGGACCAATGACACGCCGCCGTCAAGTCAAAGACAAGCAGTTATTAATCTGTCAAAACAAACTTTAGACAAAACAACTGAAAAAGTGTTGAGTAGAGGTTTAAATTATGCAATAACACCAGCTAGGATACCGTATGAGGCCATTATTTGCAACGTCGAGGACTGCCTAGTCAAGAATAATATAAAAAAGGAAGATTTGGAGGCTATACGTCAGGACATTTCATCGGTCTTGCGTCGAAGTAAAGTGCCCAGACCGAATCTTCCCAAAGATGAATTCGTCGCACTGAAGAACTTGCGGGCTAGGCCAGATATTACAGTACTCCGTGCAGATAAAGGAAACGCTACGGTCATAATGGATACGTCAGATTATAAACATAAAATTAAAAATTTACTTTCGGATGAAACAACATATAAACAGGTTAAAACAGACCCTACAAACAAAATATTGAACAAAACCAAAGACATCATACATAAATACTCCGAAAAACTAGATCTAGACGTTAAACAATTAATACCAGCTTGCGTAAAACCTCCAAAGCTGTATGGGTTACCAAAAATACACAAAGAAAACGCTCCCCTACGTCCTATTGTGAGTCAGATCGACACACCAACTTACAGACTGGCTCAGCACGTAGCGAAGATACTCTCACCACTCAGAGGCAACTCGAGAGCACATGTAAAGGATTCATACCATTTTGTGAGTGAAATTTAACACCTACGTCTCACTAACAATGAAACAATGGTTAGTTTTGATGTACAGTCATTATTTACATGCTTACCTGCACATGACTGTATTGAAATAACTAAAAGGAAGCTAATACAGTACAATATGCCTGAGGAATATGCAGAACTACTTAAGCATTGCTTAACAACTGGCTATCTGTTGTGGGACAATAAATTCTACATACAAGTTGATGGTGTCGCAATGGGCTCCCCAGTATCGCCTGTCGTTGCTGACATATATATGGAGGACTTCGAGGCTCGAGCTTTACATACTGCCCCCATCACACCCAGGATTTATAAGAGGTTTGTAGATGATACTTTTACAATATTACCAACAGATAGTGCAAGTGTATTCCTAGAACATCTTAATTCCATTAATAATAACATCCAATTTACTATGGAATTAGAGGCAAATAATTCATTAGCTTTCTTAGATGTACTTGTCATCAGGAATCCTGATCATACTTTGAGCCACACTGTATATAGGAAAAAGACCCATACATATAGGTACTTAAACGGTGAATCTCACCACCATCCTAAACAGTTAGCTACCGTGGGAATGTCTTTGTTTCAGAGAGCCCATGGGATCTGTGACAAGAAACACCTGGACGCCGAGCTTCAACATGTCAAGCAAGTACTGCAAGACAACAAGCTCCAACAGCCGCGCCGCTGTCACAGATCCCGAGAAAAGCCAGCCACAGTCGAGCGCCAGCCTGCTATACTGCCTTATGTAAGGGGTGTCACTGACAAGATTGGCTACATCTTGAAGCGAGCTTCAATCAACACATACTTCAAGCCGCCAACGAAGATAAGTCAATTTTTACCATCCGTCAAGTGCCAACTACCTTTACAAGATGCAGGGGTCTATAAAATAGATTGTGACTGCGGACTCTCATACATTGGTCAAACCAAGAGAAACATAGGCACCCGCATAAAAGAACACATAGCTGATGTAAAACACCGACGCTCGTTGAAGTCTGCTGTATGTGAACATGTGCAACAGGGGACCAACCACTGCCTGAGATTTGACAAACCACAGATTCTCGCTAAAGAACACCGATTCCTACCAAGGATGCTTCGCGAGGCTATTGAAATCAAAAAACATCCTAATTTTAATAGAGAAGATGGTTGGAATGTACCACCAGCTTGGGATCCAGTAATAAAAATAGTCAAACCCAAGAAGAAGCAAACCACAGCTAGACTTCATGATACTTTGAGCTCATTCTGCGTAAATAGAAACACCAATGATTAAATTATGTTCGGGTACTTTGAAATAACTACACTGGAACATTGAGACAACTGCCATCTTAGTCTCCCCGTGACCATGGCTGCTGAAAAGCAACCGAAACGTCGGGGAAAGTGTAAAAATAAATTAAATCTAAATAGTTTAATAATAATTTAATTAGCTTAAAAATTAGTAAAGTTTAATAGTAGTACTTAGTAGTGTAAAAATTTCCAAAATTTTGTAATAAAGTGTCAAATAAACAACGCGATAAAATCCGTATATAGCAGTTTAATTTCAATGAATAATATTCGCGTAAATAGAAGACAATATTATGTAAATCAGTACGGACTGGAAACAGCAACAAAAATACGCCGGTTAGAAGATCTACAAACTAAGCGCGCAAGATATGTAACATCTTTAAATTTCTTGAAGAGATGTCGTGATCACAGTCTCATTCCTACGTGTGTCAAGATATCAGCCAAGAAAGACATACGAGGAAGCGCTAAGATCTTAAAACAGGCAAGTCAAAAGTTATTAATACAAGTTATCAGAGAACATCGCGCTGACTTACGCAGCATAAATAGGAACGTTGAGATTTTGTCTAATGAAATACAGAGATTAATAACTCCATTTGATTTTAAACAATGCATCAATGCTTTAAATCACAGAGAAAGATCAAAATATAATGCGTGTAAAACGAACAAAATTCAAAAATATGAAAAATTATTATCTAAATCAAATGCCAACAGCAAGAAACGAAACGTCAATGCACGGACCAATGACACGCCGCCGTCAAGTCAAAGACAAGCAGTTATTAATCTGTCAAAACAAACTTTAGACAAAACAACTGAAAAAGTGTTGAGTAGAGGTTTAAATTATGCAATAACACCAGCTAGGATACCGTATGAGGCCATTATTTGCAACGTCGAGGACTGCCTAGTCAAGAATAATATAAAAAAGGAAGATTTGGAGGCTATACGTCAGGACATTTCATCGGTCTTGCGTCGAAGTAAAGTGCCCAGACCGAATCTTCCCAAAGATGAATTCGTCGCACTGAAGAACTTGCGGGCTAGGCCAGATATTACAGTACTCCGTGCAGATAAAGGAAACGCTACGGTCATAATGGATACGTCAGATTATAAACATAAAATTAAAAATTTACTTTCGGATGAAACAACATATAAACAGGTTAAAACAGACCCTACAAACAAAATATTGAACAAAACCAAAGACATCATACATAAATACTCCGAAAAACTAGATCTAGACGTTAAACAATTAATACCAGCTTGCGTAAAACCTCCAAAGCTGTATGGGTTACCAAAAATACACAAAGAAAACGCTCCCCTACGTCCTATTGTGAGTCAGATCGACACACCAACTTACAGACTGGCTCAGCACGTAGCGAAGATACTCTCACCACTCAGAGGCAACTCGAGAGCACATGTAAAGGATTCATACCATTTTGTGAGTGAAATTTAACACCTACGTCTCACTAACAATGAAACAATGGTTAGTTTTGATGTACAGTCATTATTTACATGCTTACCTGCACATGACTGTATTGAAATAACTAAAAGGAAGCTAATACAGTACAATATGCCTGAGGAATATGCAGAACTACTTAAGCATTGCTTAACAACTGGCTATCTGTTGTGGGACAATAAATTCTACATACAAGTTGATGGTGTCGCAATGGGCTCCCCAGTATCGCCTGTCGTTGCTGACATATATATGGAGGACTTCGAGGCTCGAGCTTTACATACTGCCCCCATCACACCCAGGATTTATAAGAGGTTTGTAGATGATACTTTTACAATATTACCAACAGATAGTGCAAGTGTATTCCTAGAACATCTTAATTCCATTAATAATAACATCCAATTTACTATGGAATTAGAGGCAAATAATTCATTAGCTTTCTTAGATGTACTTGTCATCAGGAATCCTGATCATACTTTGAGCCACACTGTATATAGGAAAAAGACCCATACATATAGGTACTTAAACGGTGAATCTCACCACCATCCTAAACAGTTAGCTACCGTGGGAATGTCTTTGTTTCAGAGAGCCCATGGGATCTGTGACAAGAAACACCTGGACGCCGAGCTTCAACATGTCAAGCAAGTACTGCAAGACAACAAGCTCCAACAGCCGCGCCGCTGTCACAGATCCCGAGAAAAGCCAGCCACAGTCGAGCGCCAGCCTGCTATACTGCCTTATGTAAGGGGTGTCACTGACAAGATTGGCTACATCTTGAAGCGAGCTTCAATCAACACATACTTCAAGCCGCCAACGAAGATAAGTCAATTTTTACCATCCGTCAAGTGCCAACTACCTTTACAAGATGCAGGGGTCTATAAAATAGATTGTGACTGCGGACTCTCATACATTGGTCAAACCAAGAGAAACATAGGCACCCGCATAAAAGAACACATAGCTGATGTAAAACACCGACGCTCGTTGAAGTCTGCTGTATGTGAACATGTGCAACAGGGGACCAACCACTACCTGAGATTTGACAAACCACAGATTCTCGCTAAAGAACACCGATTCTTACCAAGGATGCTTCGCGAGGCTATTGAAATCAAAAAACATCCTAATTTTAACAGAGAAGATGGTTGAAATGTACCACCAGCTTGGGATCCAGTAATAAAAATAGTCAAACCCAAGAAGAAGCAAACCACAGCTAGACTTCATGATACTTTGAGCTCATTCTGCGTAAATAGAAACACCAATGATTAAATTATGTTCGGGTACTTTGAAATAACTACACTGGAACATTGAGACAACTGCCATCTTAGTCTCCCCGTGACCATGGCTGCTGAAAAGCAACCGAAACGTCGGGGAAAGTGTAAAAATAAATTAAATCTAAATAGTTTAATAATAATTTAATTAGCTTAAAAATTAGTAAAGTTTAATAGTAGTACTTAGTAGAGTAAAAATTTCCAAAATTTTGTAATAAAGTGTCAAATAAACAACGCGATAAAATCCGTATATAGCAGTTTAATTTCTTTAAATATAGGTATGTTAACCATGAAAGATTCTATTTTATTAAACTTTACTTAATTAAACTCAGTAATTATTAAAATTTGACGTTCACAACATAAGTGTTTCCATAGTGTTCGAAATAAATATGTTTTTTTTCTTTGAGACTCTGATGTTATAACCATATTCTCGTGTATTATATTAAGAAGTGACACACATACGTTCATCAGCCGCCGAATAACCTAACACAAAAATATCACATCATCTCGCAAGCAGCAAACACAATTTACCATTAATAGTCCTAACTAAAATTATAAATGCGAATGTGAGTTTGTTTAATTGTTACGATTTCACGCCTTTACTACTCAATCGATCTTCATAAATTTTCACATAGACGTTGTCAGGGGTATAGAATAGGAGTACCATCGTCCAGAAAAAAAGTACCTACTGTTTTTGACGGATAAAAAATTAATGAAATAACCTTCATTAACGCAGGCGAAGCCGCAGGCAAAATCTAGTATATAAGAAAGCTGAGTAAAGCTGAGTAGAGTAATGTCATAAAAATACTACTACCTCCTCAACTATATAATGTCCATTTAAATTAGTTAATTCTCTCTCATCTTTAAATCAAAACGTGTATTATTTGTAATGACTGAAATGTAGTACTTTATTATATATAGCCCGTATGAGGATTGTGAGCGTAGACGTCGTTTTAAGATTATAATATAAATAATTAATATTTTATTTAAAAATATTTTATATTTCTGTTCCAAGGAGGCTACAGCGCTCGGGTTTCTACAAGCTGCTCAATATCCGTAGATACAAGACGGATATAGGTCTTGATTCAACTTTAACAAGAATAGCCAAATCATATAATAGTTTTCAGCGACTGGCTAATTTGGATATCTTTGGTGATAACTTGTTAAGATATAAGAAAAAATTAATGAATACCTAGGTTCCAGGCTTCGGTATTTATGATACGATACTAGACTAGGATTGAATTTATATTTTTCGATTAATGATTTTATTTCTTTATAATTTTATTTTAATGTATTTAGAGTTATATTTAATTTTTGTGACGATAATTTAATTTTTGTTGGATGTGGTTGCCTGTAAGTAAATGAGCACAAGGCATGTCTGTTAATTACTCTTTAGATGTAAGAAATGGGTTTAATTTATTGACGATTCAAATAAATAAATAATAAATAATCAGTGCAGAAAACTAAGTTTTATAAAAATTATTTAATTAATGGTTGAATTTTACGATTTTGACGTTTCGACGACGACTAGGCAATTACTAGTATTTAATTATTATACATAATTTTACTAATCGGTGAAGCCGCAGCTGTGACTGCGACTGCTGTGTCCGACTTCATCATCATCATCATCATCATCATTTCAGCCTATTGCAGTCCACTGCTGGACATAAGCCTCCCCCAGGGTGCGCCACAAGGCCCGTGTCCGACTTAATTCAAGATAATTTATTCTGTCAGAATTTTTTTCTGTAGCCGCTCGGAGTTTGACATTGTGCCTGCAATAAGCTGCTCTATTATGTAGAACAGAACTGGCAAAATCTGACTGTAACACTCTGCTGCCTGTCGGAGGTACAGGCGTGACAATAGTGTCACGCCTATATCTCCTGCTGTAAGCTCGAATGTTAATGTAAGCTAACGTTATAAGTATGTATCTTATGTGGGGGCCAGTCAGTGCAGACCGGCGACACTTCGACCCAGTGAGATCTTTTGTGTGGACACTATCCCAATAACGACTGCCATAGATGTTAATGGCAGCCGAGATCGACGGCTTAACGTGCTCTCCGAGGCACGGAGCAGGCGATAATTGTCAATCAATCCGTACATAATTTTGAAAAGTCATATAACTTCTGAAAGTCAGAGGTGCGCGACGTGGGTTCGAACCCGAGACCCTCTCCATTGCAGTCTGTTGGTCTCCCCACTGAGCTATCGCTGCTATTAATAACGTTATATACATAGGTATAAAACATTAGCTCACATTAATATTAACAAAGAGCGGCTAAAATCAAGTAGGTACCTATATCTACTATATTTATGTGTATTCCGTACATTTATATGGCCATATAATTCTTTAGACTTCTTTAGACTAAACATTTTTGACCCCTATTACGTTCTATAGTCCTTCTAGTACTAAATTGTCAGGTATAATATCCATTATAAAAAATATTCAATTAATATAGCCATGTAAATTTATCAACATAACTAAGTCTATTTTCAATGGCATTCGGTCGACGAATATCCGCTACGGAACGCCAGTACCTACTATAGATGCCATATAATAGGATATTCTCAGTCACATTATGCGGACGATCGGTCAATCTGTTAGTGGATAATGTGATCGAATAAGAAGCGCGGTAGATAGGATATCGAACTTCTATTCAATGTAGCGTTGAAGTAATAGAGTTATATTAAGAAGCATTCTAGTGCATAGGTTAGTACTCAAATCCTTCCAACCTTTTTAATGAATATGTTAAGTTGCCCCGCGCCGTGCCTGAACATGGATGTTTGTCTTGGTCTGGGTGTTTCTATGTATAATATATATGTATTTACACAAAAAATTACAAGCTCTGCTTAGTTTGGGCTAGATGGTGTTGTGTGTATATGATATAATATATTATTATTATTATTGTTTTAATATGTATATTGTCTTCCATGTAACAAAGTATTTTATCTTAGTGCAAGGGTAGTTCATAAAAAAATATTGTAACTACGCAAAGGTTCGTCAACAAATTACTTAAAGATATAGTTAACGATGCATCCATTCGAAGACATATCTTTGCACTAAGAAGGTTTGGAATTGAATTAATCAGGTATTACACACACAAGCTAAAATATACTTTGCGTAATGGCTATAATTTTAACTTCTGTATTACAGGAAAGCAAGCCTATTGTTATTTACCGAGCACAGTTCTAGACTCCATACCGTTTTCTAATTTATCAATATTAAAAGCTAATAATACTTCGCTTGACCCGAGAACTGAAACCTTATACAAGGCAGTCGTTATCGCTCGTCACAGAAGCAGTAACAAACATCCAAAGATCAAACATCCGAATGTTAATTAA
Organism: Catocala fraxini; assembly: GCA_930367265.1. Lineage (NCBI taxonomy): Eukaryota > Metazoa > Arthropoda > Insecta > Lepidoptera > Erebidae > Catocala > Catocala fraxini. Next base: position 22,600,537 of record OV884027.1, on the reverse strand, counting down.
CGCTTAAACGTAGAACATTTATGATACTAAATTTAAACAAACAAAGTTGAACCTAGCTTATTGAAACGGAGAAACTTTTCAGTACTAACTTTAGTCGACGTATTATCATTATAAACAATAATAACATTAAGACTTGTAGTGAGCAAAATTAGGTCTTACCAAAGGATACAATACGAATAATAAAAGGTAGCCCAAAATAACTCCAAAAACACCTACACTCGGCAATGTTGCCAGATTTTTACCTTCGATTAACGAAACAAAAGCCAAAATCACAATTGCTATAAAACAACATTAGCTAACCCTTGCAAAAACAACGGGGCTTTTTAACTCCACAAATTGAACGGAACAGTGAAGGCAGAACGCACCGCAAACGTTTAAAATGTACCCTCACAAAACTCCGGCCCCTAACTCTTCGTACGTTACCGAATTACCGCTTAACCGAGCTCCGAACTTTCTTTCTGACATTTTACGTTTCAAACTTGATATCGTATGGGTTGGATTTTAAATGTTTCTGGTTTTTATTAAGCCATTTTTAATTTTCTCGTTAGAAGTCTTCTTCTCCCTTAGCCTTTATTATTCCCAAGTCACTTGGGGTCGACTTTTCTAGTCTAACCGGATTTGACTGGATATCAGTTTTTACACGGAGCGGCTGCCACCTGACCTCCGCAACCCAAAGGCTAACAATACCCTAAGGCTAGACCAGTGTCAGGATATTATAAGGTACTGACTTTCACAATAACGACTGCCATAGATGTTCATGGCAGCCGGGACCGACGGCTTAATGTGCTCTCCGAGACACGGAGCAGGCGATAATTGTCAATCAATACGCACATAATTTCAAAAAGTCATATAACTTCCGAAAGTCAGAGGTGCGCGACGTGGGTTCGAACCCGAAACCGTCTGCATTGCAGTCTGTTGGTCTCCTCACTGAGCTATCGCTGATTTTTCTCGTTAGAAGTAGCAACCAATATTTAAATAAGGTTGCGTATTTTAAAATACACTACACTTTAAGACGACCACCATCTTATTCTTCCCGCGACCGCTACTGCTAATGCAACCGAAATGTTGACGAAAGTGTAATTTTTAATAGTTTTAAAATATCTTAGATCTCTTAAAATCTTTTAAAATATGTTGCGCTAAAATCCGTGTACAGTTAGTAGCTTATACATATATTTAAAATTTTCTACAGAGATCCAGCCATTTTGTAGTTAAAGTAAGATTACTTTAACTACAAAATGGCTTTACATAGGGCAGTCAAAATATATATTTTGAAGATACAATAGTTTAATCAATCAAGACTGCCTATTTACCATAGTCATAGTGAATTCGATCGATGTGCATGAGGTCTCGGGTTAAATCCGTGTCAGGCAAAGTAATTTGGGTGTTCTTAAGAATAGCACAGCATCTGAAACTGAAACTATAGGCTTGGATAATCACTACCGACAATAGTAAAGGTACACGTACAGATCGACGTTCAATATTATTGAGTCAATTCTATTGTATAGTTAATTTTTCTTGAGTGTGTTTTTAATAAACAAATATGGCATCCCATCTTTATATACCGTCTTTCATTTTTATGATCTCTATTTACTAGAGAACGACCGTGGCCGTTTATACCATGGAAGGGCCACGCTTCGGCACGACGAATAGGCCAGCTCGACCGGAGTGATGCCTCACAGAAAATCGGCGTAAAATAGCGCTTGCGTTGTGTTTCGTCGAATAAGTGAGGGTACCGGAGGCCCAACCGTCCCCCCTCTTCTGGTGGGGGCAAATTTAAAAGGCCGGCAACGCACTTGTGACACCTCTGGTGTTGCAGGTGTCCATGGGCAGCGGTAATTGCTTACCATCAGGAGATCCGTTTACTTCCTAGACCATAAAAAAAACCGAATAAAGTATAAAATCAGTAAAAATGATAATATATAAATGATTTTACAGTAAATTGTTTATTGAGCAAATAAGAATAGTAAGATTTTATTATTCCTATTTGAATAAAATAATGACACTTATTTATAGGAACGATAATAATAATATACATATATAAATAATAGCACAAACTTATGCTCGCATCTGTTATTATTCCACGTCAGTATTTAGATCGTGTCGATGCAAGACGTTGATCAATTATTTCGTATGACTCGCAGTTGAGTTCTTTAATTAGTGCACACGCGCCAGTTGGAACGAGTCCTTTATCCCTTGTAACTGAAATACGCTTCGATAGATAATTGACATGAATGTCGTATATACTAATTATATATATATATATCCTATCCCTCATATCTATACTTATATTTTAAAGAAGTAGAGCAAATTTTGTGAGCTTTTGTAGAAAATAACCGCCAGAATCACTACACCTATTTAAAATACTTTATATTTTCCTATTTAAATTGCACCTTATTCTAGGTGGATGTAGCTATATATTATGTTCGACTTGGGCAAAGTAAAGACAGGCCACATGATAAACGTTGTATTATGATAAATATGCTATGTTGTTTATTTTCAAACTTGTTGGTAACTGGAGTTTTTGAAAGGAATTAATATTGGTTGGCGACTGACTAAATATAACTCGATATTACATCAAAGATATATCAGATAATATCTCACTCAGATAATGTTTGAGGTAACACGTAATAGAAAACGAGCCCGATATCTGATATTGATAATTTTCTTACAGAAATCTAGCAAATTAATTCCCCTCACAACCAAAATTGGGACGGTCACAGTCATCAATAAACATCATTAACCACAGCGTCAATAACGGCATTATTCTTAGCGTCAGAAAAATAACTATAAAAAACACATTATGTATGACCTGATCAGTCCCTACCAACCAAAAAAGCCTTTAAATTAAAGTACGAATATATACTGATGTGGCAGCTAAGACCCTGACCGTCTTCAAAAATATTTTCATCAAATTCTCGCTAGACGCAGTGTCCTTGAATCTTAGCTAGGCTCTTTCAACAAGCTATCTTATCTTAATCAGAAATATTCCTCGATATTTATACCACATTCTAGCTGAAGTACTTGAACCTTATCTATATAAGACGAGATATATACCCATAAATAGATTGCGAATTTAAGATATTTATACACAAAAATATAATATCTTAGTATTGTGTCAATCTATTTGTATAAGTTGTAATATCAAGTTTTCTTACAGTTAATTCACTACAGTAATATTTGACGTTTAATTTATTAGATTCCGTATACACTTTGATGTCTTTCATACGTCTTTATCAATACTATTAAAAGTAATTGGCATTGACTATTTAGAAGCCTCTGAACCCAAATGTATGATTTTTATTATTATTGTTTGCCTATCTAGATGTCAATCTGACCATTTGTTCCAACACTACCATTGAACCGAAATACGAGTTTTTAGAGTATAGTAACATGGACTTTATTCTCATCTGACTGTGTATGTCTCATTGGGTCACCTGCTGAGTGTCTTCTGTCTGGTCATGAATTATCTTGGTTGGTCTGGAAATCTTTAAATAGACTTTGGACTCATTGATGAGGCTGGCTTCAGCTGGAGCAGATCGAAGGTACTAATTTGGGTTGTCTGTGCGGCGCTACACTAACGATGTCAATCATACAGCGTGCCTTGCATGCCCCAATACCTGCACGCAGAAGAACTTGATGGCTGCCACTGATACTACAGTCAATGTGGCCACATTCTGGATCGCTACAATCTAATTTGCAGTTCTATTTGCAAAACAAACCATAAGAAGAAGACTTAATCTGAGCTATTTACATCTCATTCCCAATATGGTGTGATAATCCACGTAATTGATGTCCCGGGAGAACTATAATTCACGTAGATGATGTTGCGGGCAAATGCTGTTACTTAATAATTGTCCTTTTATATATTCTGATGACATTGCTTCAAAGTTTTTTATATATATCTATTATCACCTACAATGATATAAGACAGAAAAGGGTATATAGGTTATCTACAGGTAAACATCGTACATCACACGACGATGGTTGTATAATATTCTGTTGTTTGTGTCCATATAATATATGTAATATAATTATTTCATATTTAAAAAGCTAATTTATCCAAAAGCAATATAGGCTATATAACAGCACGATGCAATCCACTAGAGCAAAGCAATAATCATAAATGTGAGTGAAACCGCGTGGACAGCTAGTTGTATACATAGCCTTGTTGAATAAAGAAAGGAAGTTTCCCAGAGCAGGAAACAAATCCTAACTTATTTATATTGTGAGACATAATGCGCATATATATGTATATAGCGTCTAAACTTTATCTTATTTGGCATTGTGCTACCGCCGTTTCTTAAATAAACAAATCATCTCATTAAAATTGACAACTTTTTATTCAAAAGAAACTTTGACACTGATTGTAACAGTTGAATGAGAGCCTCAAAAGTCCGTGAAAAGTAAAATCAATACGTATATCTAATAATGAAACTGGCTGTGTCTGCAATTCGGAAAAGTTTGGTCAAAGAAGACGAAGAAAAATTTCTTCAGTGTTATTATCATTCAAAACACGTATTTTGTTCGCTGGAATAAGTGTCACGGTTTTTGGTAAAGGTAATTGTGTTAGATGTTGTAAAGTCCACGGTGCCAATGATGTGAAACGATAAATAAATTACTCGAGATTTTAACGTTTCATCAAGTTTGAATGTTTACGTTGAAAACTGCGTGTCCACAATATTTTTGGATAGAGACTTTACATAAATAAACGATAAAAGTTTGGTAATCAGAATACTATTATAGTAGTAAATTCTATACAGTTTGGCAGATCAAAATACTTACTAATAAGTCCGTTCTTTTCTTTTAAAAATGTCAACTCCCGCACTAGTAGTTCCTGTGTCGGGGGACTATACAAACATTTAAATAACGGACACGAAGATCACGCAAATTTTTGTCCCGTGTGGGATTCGAACCTATAATATTTGGCAGTGGCAGCACTTAAATTTACACGATCGGGGATCCAATTCACAGCCCAACATTGTAAGGTTTTTTGCTCTCAATAGACGGTAATAAAGTTAGACCTTGAACATGGCTGGCGAAATGTGCATGTATAATTACCGACCTACCTATTCTAGAATATACAGGCGAAAGTCTATTGCATATGCTCTTGCTCCCTAGCTTCCCACTATGGAGTGATTATATATGTGTTACTATGTAACGTAATATAATTATAGGTTTGGTTGGTATGGTTAGTATGTAATATAGCTATACCCAGACACAGAGAACTGTATAAAATATATGTAGCTTTCTGTGTTCTTTAGCGATTAAGCCATTCAAATGTTTAAAGGCTTGATATTTTTGATGTAATATTTTTATTATTCTGAATAAAAATAACCACGGGGATTTTTTTATTAATTTTTTTTTTTGGTTTAGTAGTTGGCCTCCGAGCGGTAACATGATAAAAATGGTGGACATGTTTTGAATATACGTAATAGAGCATTTGACCACCTTTGCGAGAAGCTTATGCTCAGCAGGAAAAATTAGCAGTTGAATTCATAATAAAGGTGAAATAGATTGAATAACTATAATGCCTTTATACAAACAAAGTTATTTTCTTGGTTTTAATACTTTTGATTAGATATTGATTAATATTTCAGACAAGGCCATTAAATATCTTTCGTTATTCTTATTGTTTCTGAAAATAATAATGCTTGTTAGATTGTAATTACGTGACTTTGACCTCACTCTACTTGATCAGTAAAATGTTTATGTATGTTATACAAAAATATATCAGATGTGATCGTCTAGTGTTGTCGTCAACTAGGTTTTATTGCAGACCCATGCTACTACTAAATAGCGAAGTGCAAATATCGATTTAACGGCATTATAATGTACCTATTCAAATAATATTTATCGTAATTTAAATGCGTTAATTTTTTATTAATAGTTATATAATAATATCACCAATGCGTAAACTAATGAACAATCGAATATCATATCGATTCTCGGTGCAAAATACATAATAAATGTATCATTATCATAAATTAAAATATTCTATTCTAATTATAACTGCAAAATTCGAATATTAATTAGGGACAAAGCATAAATCGACCTATAAATTTTATTGTTTAGCTCCAAACATCAAAATTATGGATAAAAGTTCTCTTCGCCTCCTTGGATCACCAGTCTTTGAAGAAGCTGGTGGCCTCGATGGCGTAGTGGTTAGTGTAACCGACTGCCACGCCTCAGGTCGCGGGTTCGATTCCCGTAAAAGCACAAACATTTGTGTGTATAAACATAGATGTTTGTCTTGGTCTGGGTGTTTCTATGTATAATATGTATGTATTTTCAAAAAAGTATATATGTATGTTTATCCATTGTTTAGTACCCATAGTACAAGCTCTGCTTAGTTCGGGCTAGATGGTTTTGTGTGTATGTGATAGAATATTATATTATTATATTAAACTTATCACAAATATTTACAAAATCTTTGTGAAATTTCAGACCGCCTCCTCAAAATTAATATTCATACAGCTTTTACAATTATTCGATATAGTCTTTTTACGCCCAAATTTACGCATGCACTAAGATCATCACACTTTACTTTTGGAAAAATTTTGTACTTTTAGAAAAAGGTATAAAATTATTAAATATACTCTAAAAAATATTTTGAATGTGGATTTGAATGACCGAGCTTGGCTACAGGCTTCTCTCCCTGTTCGTCTTGGTGGGCTTGGCATTCAAAAAATTTCCGATGTTTGTTTACCAGCTTTCCTGTCCTCGGTTCACAGCACGGAAGAATTAACCAGGAAAATATTTGCACCCACACTGGTTAATTCATTCAGGCGCTGTGCAAAACTGTCGCTGTGAACGCCTGGAAATGGCTTGTCCGAATTCTGTTTTACCAACTAACCTATTCTCCCAGCGGCAGTGGGACGGGTCGCTTAGCAACTCTGTAAGAGTAAAGCCTTTTTCTACATCTTGCATTGTTCCTGAGCGTGCTCGATTGCTGGCTGTGAGAGAATGGGAATCTGGTCTTTGGCTTCAGGCGGTTCCATCGTCAAATATAGGCTACTTGCCTCCATTTAGGTGTTTCGTGTGTTTCTCTGCATCGTTGTCACTGCGGAGAAGCTGTCGATAGCCTCGGACACCATAAACTCTCTTGGATCAGAAGCGCTGGTCGAATTTCTTGCCACGCTAATCTTAATGACATAATAGGTCGTGCTCTTATCACTTCTGGCGTTCCAGCTGTACTTGAACCCAATGGCTTGGTACGTGACGATGGGAAGAGACCTGACGGAATGAAGATAGGCAGGCCTTTGGTGTGGGACGCAACGTGCGTTGACACATTTGCACCATCACATCTTCCAAGCAACGCAGGTTGTGCCGGCGCTGCTGCTGCTACTGCGAAAGCCCTCAAACGCGGCAAATATAGTAATAACATTTTAGTCGGAAATAACATTTTTAGCCGTTTAGCGTGGAAACCTTAGGTTTATGGGGTCCGAGCGCTCGTATTTTGAACAGAGAGTTCCAAAACGCCTGATCGACGTTTCGCGTGATTAAAAGGCTGGTTTTTTCTTGTCCCAAGGAATCAGCATTGGCATTTAACGTGGCAATGCTGCCAGTCTTCTGGGCACATTACCAGTTGACAGCGATGCTGATGAATTCTATGTTGCCTAAACCATTTTTGTAAATATTTAGTATTATAATTATTAGTGTTTTTATAATTATGTTATCTTTTTAATACGTCTGTAAATATATATTAGATTAATTAGTTTTAAAATTAATAATGTAAATATATAAGTAAATTAATATTGTAAATGTTATATTACAATAAAACAAAGTACCTTTTAAATGCGAAATAGATTTTAAATACAAAAATATAAGCAAATAAGGTCGTAAGAGTTTCTTTCAGATTCATCCCTCAGCAATTAACCATCCTCGTTAAAAAGTATTTAAGAGAAACCAGTGATCGAAAATAAGAAAACTATATAAGGCTAACGCCATAGAACAAAAGCATTGAGATTAATAAACAAATATGTATTCTTTAAAATAACAGCAGGAAAATACATTTTAATCCTTCATGTTATTTCGGCTTGTATCCTGAGAAAGTCCATTGAAAAGCATATTTCAAAAATTCTACAATAATACTTTAATAGATGAAGATATTGGAAAACGAATCGAATCGTTTGAAGTGTAATAATCCTAGGCTTAAAGTGGTGTAAGCCCTTATGCCTCCCATTTCTCCCTTTTATAGCTGGATAGAAGTTCAAATCTTTTCAATAAGTGTTTGGGAGCGGATAGTGAACACTTTTAACCAAGGTCTAGAATTCTATAAATCTATATGTTATAGTTAAGTAAAAGAAAGAAAAGCAAATTTTAAATTGTTTGTTTTCATTTTAATTGTGTGCTCACGACTTCTCGCTATAAGTCTGCACTATGCCACAAACTATATATGTCATAATAATAATAATAATAATAATAATAGTTTATTAGCGACAAAAAGGGTTCAGAGCTGTATACATCATCATATTTAAATAAATGAATAATTTGTCATAGAATTCAAGTAAAAGTAAATAAGGCAAATGTAAATAGGAACGTAGAAAAGGAAACACGGTGTTTCCGGTCTTGTCATAGAATGTACGTTCTAATGTCCAGTGACCAGATTAGACATATTTTCAGAAGTATCAGGTTAAGTGTGTGCGTAAACACAAGTGCACCCTCTATTTTCTAACTCTCTTAGTTCGATAGGAAGGCAATCCAATACAACCGAAGAGAGATCAGACACATGGACATCGCCTTTAAGTGCTTTGTAACGCATTTCTAACTCTCGGGGATATGCTTCACCGAAACCTTTCTTATTCTGGGTTGCTATTGAGAGGCTTTAGGCGGAAAACTCAATAAATTTTAATTGTTTAGTATTAGGATACGATGTGAAAGGCCTAACAAAACGGTGGAGGCAAAAAGCTCCAAGGCCCGAAACGACAATCTGTCGATCACATATTTGTAATCTCTCTCAGTTCATAGATGTGTAGTGGTGATCAATTCAACTCAAGTGACATTCGTGCTCAGTTTAATTGTATAATAGATTTCTGTCAAGTAATATCTATTCATGTTGATCATCTTACCAGCTATTGTATTTCACGTTGTTACTGTAACCCTAGCACTACGTATTATTCAATGTCAATTAACTTAATAATTTAATATTACCTTCAATTTATACGAAGGCATATCATTTCATGTAATTTTATTACTTCGGCAACAAAATTTCTGACTTAAATTCCTAGAAGAACATTTCATACGATCATATATATCGATTTTTAGTTATATCAATCAAAAGATCAAGCTCCATCCGTATCAGAAACGATTTGCGTAATTGACTAGTAAAATGAATGACTCTTAGCACTAAAAAGTCGGCTAAATAGTCGATTCTTAGTAAAATGGAGAATCACAAAGTTTGATTAATTCGGTCGATACATGACATGGCATAGCAAGACATTCGAAAGAAAATAATCTAACTATGTGCTAATAAAAAATCGTTAGGTCTCCGTGACCTGGCGATTTTCATGCGTGACGATCATTGTTTTGTCATGATTCACTGAATCGATTTGATAGAGCTAATTTATAAGTAGAACGGCCTGCTATTGCTAATAATTTGATGATGGTACTAATGAGTGTATTCGCCTGAGAAGTACTACTCTCCTATAACAACCCAACTTAAGAGCTAAAATTCTATTATTGTATTTCGACGATAACGAGGCGGTTCTGTGCTCAGAGACCTATCCGTAGGACATTATTATTGTATTTGTGTACTTTGCTCCGTTAGGTTTACGGTCTCAGAACCCATCCAATACCTTACTTTAAATACTATATTTAAATCCATTTTCCACGAGTCGATGATGTGGATTAAACCAATAATATTACAAGCGATGATAGGTTACGATAATCGCTTACCATATGCAAGCCGAATGCTTGTCACCTTAGCCACGTGTTATATAAAAGCCATAAGTGATATTAATTCGATACACATCGATTCTAAATGCATACTAAGAAGTTGGTTCGCCCTTCGTAATTGGAATACTCAATATCTCTTCCCCCATATAAATTAAGGTGTACACATGGCCAGCATTTTAATGACATAGACTAATAGTTCCTAAGAACACATTCCGAACAAAAGTGGAGAAGCGAAAAGGACGTCGAAGTAACTTCGCACTCAGTATTGTTTTCTACTTAAAAAGCTTTCGGGATTACTTAAAAAGTTAAAGAAAAGAAATTGAGTTGAATTAATTATTAATGCTTTGTTATGCGTTTCGTTTGTTTTGACATAGACGAAAGTTCTGTTGTTAAAATATATATTGAAGCTGGTTATAATTGAACAAGTTTGGACTTTGTCATGTTCGAAATTTGAAAGTAAATGCTTTGTGAAGACTTGGTCACAGACAGTTTGATGTCAAGTTTCTTTTTTTTGACACACTCAACCTCAATGGTGCCAGTAACTTTGTTATATTTATATTAATTTATAACTATCAATCGCATTTGCCCGCGAATCCGTCAACCTCAAGTTTAAAAAGCTTCATTATTTATAAAAATAGAAAGTTTAAATCATCGTTTATTTTTTGCTTGTTTGCGAAGTTATATTATGATTGACTAAATAGCTTTCAAAGCAGGCGTTATTGTTACCAATGAGAGCCATATTATAGAATACACGTCAATATTTTGGATAAGGCCTTGCAAAGAATTTAGTTTGCAACAGTCGTTGCATTCAAATGTCTTTGAGCTGGCTGGTCTGTAGTTGAAGACGCATATCGCAGTAAAATATGATCCGTTTAGAAGTTCTATTAGTTATTTTGAAGTTTAGCCCATACACAGAGACAAATTTAATACAGATTTCGATATTTTTGGAATAAGGCCAAGGTAGCGGCCTTTAGCTTGGTTCTTCATAATTGCCACAAAACAACGTGAATCCTATACTAATATTAATTACTGTTAATTGCTGCTTTATATGGCTTTAAACGCCTATAGCGAATCTCATTTAGAGCTGAATTTGTAAATCAAGTGTGATGTATCAGCATCAGTGCGATGTCCAAAATGTAGGAATATATACCGTGATCGATGGCAGAGGTCTATGAAAAAGATATTTGGAACGAATTTCTGTCGGCGGCTTTACAAAATGCACGGCGTGAATTCTACAGCAAAACAATTTAAATAGTATCCTACATGTATATCTAGGACATCTTCTATGTGAATGCCAAGTTTCATTCAAATTGATTCGTCGATTGTAGCGTGATTGAGTAACAAATATCCATACTTCCTAATTTCTTCTCTTTCATAAATTTAATATTAGTAAGTTCTAACAACCAATCAATCTGACTTTTGCATTTTGCTAGATCTAGGGCTCCAATCCATTTCGCGACCCCAGCACATCTATTACTACTGAAGTGAAAACTGTGAAACGGGTAGGTATCATGCTATATACTATAATATATACTATACATATAGTTCAGTGGACTCATTAGATAGTGTCTGTATATAACATTAGTTCTTTTATAATGCCTAGTAATTAAAAATAATATAATAACTTTACGTTTCATAATGATTTTGGTTGTCCCATTTAGACGGGCAGGATCTACGGAACCGTACATTAGTTTAACTTCTCACGTGCCGTGCATTCTGCACACGCAGTAGAATTTTATATTGCTAAATCAATTAGTTGTATGTAACCTACATTACATTAAATATTAATGCAATAAAAGCAGTGTTTTATCAAACATTCAACTCGGTCGGTTTTATTTATCTATCCCAATAGAATCGCCCGTCGTCATATCAACAGAAGTGTAGGAAACTCCTACACTCTTAAATAGTATATTAAGTTTAATCATTAATCAAACATACATATATACTCTCACGCCTGTATCCCTGAAAGGTTAGCCAGACGTACTACACTGAAATTTGGCCATGTGTGGTCCGATGTATGTATTAGGTTGCGAGCCTATTCCCCTTTACCAAGCTCAATCTCAGACCCCATGCAGCTACTAAGAATCTCTTGATAGACAAGTGAGAAACGGCAATGAATTGTCGTAATTCTTCGAGATCGAGAAACAATATATGCAAAGGTCACGTGACTTTGAGGTCAGAGGTCAAACGTCATAGTAATTCCGGGGGTATATCGACTATGCTGAGTCGAATGGCGTTGACCGCAAGTCTGTAGCTCTTATAGTTCTTGAGTTGAAAGTTGTATAACAGACAGACGGACGGAAAAAGCTGTTGTATAAACCATTTATTTTCGTTACACATATATACAAAAATTTCACATACAAAATAAATATAAACTGGCATAGGTACATGCATAACAAATGACTCCAGCTCAGTATTTGCTGCGCACATGCACAGCACTGGTTTTCAGCTGGGCCCTGACTATTGAATTAATATTAATAGCACATAAATGTACACAAAGAAGACAAAAGGTTACAAAACATCAAAAACATAATTTAAAAGGACCCTAACACATTTAAAAAAAATAAAAAGTAAAAGCAATATATACATAAACATATAGATAATATATATATAAATATGGCTGGCACAACATGTACGACACGACACACAATAACAAGTATACCTATTGGTTACTATTCTGCTATCATATTAAATCCTTTTTTGTAAGTTCAATCATTCTCTGCGCAAGTGCGCTTTTAAAGTTTGTTGGGACATACTTTTACGCAGCGGCGGGGATAAGTCGTTCCAAATTTTTTTGGCAGAATATTTGAAACCTCCCTTATATTGAGCCGTCCTATAAGATATTAATGTTCGATAATGTCCGATAAGAGTTTTTCAAACTCGAAATAACCTAAAAACACTAATCGACTCGAGTAGTGGTTCAAGTAGTCGCCTCGCCACTACACCAAGTGTTGTCAGTTCGAATACCACACAAGACACATTTGTGAGATACAGAAATAATTTTTCTAAGTCTGGATGTCTTTTGTGTCCGTTGTTTGTAAAATAATGTAAAAAGATAAATACCTGAGGCCAGCGAATATCGCTGAGACATCGAGAACACTGGACTCACCCAGACTATGAACATTGAAATCTATTAAACTTTAAACAACTTTGTCAATACGTCTCACCATAAAATAAACAGAAGAGACGATTTCTCACCGAATACTATTTCACAAATATCAATTACATTTATTTAAATACCACTAAGCGTATCAAGTATAAAGCTTATTTAACCAACTGTTGATAAACCCAAAGTTAATGGTCTGACAATGTTCACGAATTAAATATTTGTACAGAATAATTTATTAGATTTGTCTTGAGAAGCTTAAAGTATATCTTAATAAGTGTTTCTGTTATCTATTATGTTTAATTACTTTGTTTTCATAATAATAAGGCAGGACCTTATAAATAATAATGCCCTCTACAGTGAATTTTGCGCAAAGCAGTTAATCTTAACGGAGATAATCCATTGAAATTAAACTGCTATATACGGATTTTATCGCGTTGTTTATTTGACAATTTATTACCAAGCCATGGTTACGGGGAGACCTCCCCGCTGCTGAAAAGGCTACCGAAGCGTCAGGGAAAGTGTAAAAATAAATTAAATCTAAATAGTTTAATAATAATTTAATTAGCTTAAAAATTAGTAAAGTTTAATAGTAGTAGTAGTGTAACAATTTTCAAAATTTTGTAATAAATTGTCAAATAAACAACGCGATAAAATCCGTATATAGCAGTTTAATTTCAATGAATAATATTCGCGTAAATAGAAGGAGATAATCCATTTACTCTGCTATTATACTGCACTGCAACTGCAAGTATGTACTTAAACACAAGTGTATCCTCTATTCTCTCACAGTCCACTCGGATTACCGTCCTTATTAGACTATCCCAATGGGACGGCAATCTGACACATTCAAGAGAGATTGCGGACAGGACAGGCTAAATTTAAATTCAAAATTAATTAATTTAATTTAGGTTACAAGGCAACAATAATGAATGTCAAAATTACACAAAAAAAAATTCTGTGAATTTTGATACTGCCAAAAAGGCTTTTCGAGGTATCGGCGTGGCCAATAAATTAGCTTTTGTTAAGACAAATTAACTTTTGTGAACACAACTCGGGAACGAATTGAACACTAGACCTCACTTAAATGAATTACAAATAAATAATTGGCTGCAAAACACTGCGGACAGCACGTTAAGATTTTATTGGATAATGGGTCAAAATTTGAGTACCAATTTTTTTTAATATACGGTTCCAGAATCGAATACCGAATACCCTCCTTCAATATGTTCAGTCTTTAAACAACCAGCCTGTATAATAGGGATATAAATATGACGTTCCCGCTTTGTATGAATCAAATCGGTAACGATGTGGTTTTCAAACTATTTAATAATAATATAATAATAATAATACGTTTATTAGGCAGTCCATTGCTTACAAAATAAGATATACAATGACAACCGCACTAGGCACAGCCTGTATCGCGGCTGTCAGTGATACAGCGTTTTTCTTAGGACTAATCTTAACAATATCTTAACAATATAGCCAGCAATTATATAAAAAATAATAGTGTTTGTGTGTGTGTGTGTGTGTGTGTGTGTGTGTGTGTGTGTGTGTGTGTGTGTGTGTGTGAGGGTGTGTGTGTGGTGTGAGTTTGTGTGCGAATGTATGCGTGTGTGTCCAAAAATCAGGTTCTCACTGAACAGGTTTTAATAATCGTTCTACCTCGTGATAGTTCAGGCCAGATAAATACTTTATCACTTTTGCTTGCATCTCGCGCACAGAGTCCCTTTTAAATTTACATACTTTACAGATCTTATTGTATAAGTAAGGAAAAAGGTAATGAGAGAATCTCTGTGCAAAAGTTGTATTGACTGTAGGGACTTGGACTCTAAAGATTCTTTTACTCAGTAAACCTTGGTAGTTGTTGACATTTAATGTCTGTTTATGTGTAAAGCTGACAGCAGCTTTTACGTAAAGGCGGCGTATACTTAACAAATTGGCTTCTGTGTATATCTGTTCAGTGGGGTACCTGATAGGCTTTTTTAGCATAACCTTTATCACCGACCTTTGAGCCCTTTCTAGTGAAATTAAATGTGACGCTGATGTGCCCCCCCACGCATTTATACAATATGTCAAAATCGACTGGCATAGAGAAATGTAAATATTTTTGACAAGTTCTGCATTTGCTACGTCTCTGACTTGTTTCATGGCATAAATTATCTTTCTGGTCCTGGATGATAGAGCTGCACTGTGATCGCGAAATGTTAGTTTGTCATCAATATCGATGCCTAAATATTTGATGCAACGAACTCGTTGTATAGAATTACAGCTACAGGAATTTACATTATCCGCTTCATTGCAATGACGCTCATGAATCATGATGGCAGAAGTGGCTAGTGGAGACGATATTGCAGTTTTATGGAAACATAGGTATTTAGATTTGTTAATGTTTAATGTTAATAAATTATCAGAAAGCCAACTCGTGACTTTTGCCATGCCATGTTCAACATTTTTGAAACAATTACTCCAAGTAGTATCATGAAATATTATTGCAGTGTCATCAGCGTAACAAATGATTTGAGCATTTTGTAATGGTAAGGTGGTAAGACTATTAAGATAAATTAAAAATAAGGTAGGACCCAGAACACTACCTTGTGGTACGCCGAATGATAGTTTTACTGAAGAACTAACTCAAGAATCTATTTTTAAACACTGTTGTCTTTCAGTAAAATAACTCTGGAACCAGTCAAGAGCAATACCTCTGACACTTTCCAACCGCCTCAGCAGGATTGGAATCGACACAGTGTCGAAGGCTTTTGCGAGGTCGAGAAAAACTCCCACGCATACCCTGCTCTTATCTAAATTTTGTACAACATTATCAATCAGTAGCTTAACTGCATCCTCAGTTGAGCGCTTTTTTCTGAATCCAAATTGATTTACCGATAGAAATTTATTACTTTCAATGTATTTTACCAAACGTTTATTAACAACTCGTTCTAAGATTTTCGAGAAGACTGGCAGTAATGAAATTGGCCTAAAGTTATTGGGGCAATTAGTTTCACCACCTTTATGTATCGGTGTAACTGCTGCTGATTTCCAGACATCTGGGACTGTTCCAGTGCTTAAACTAATGTTAATGATAACAGCAAGGGGCTTAACAATATGATCCTTAATAGCTTTTATGAACTGGATAGAAATGCTATCAGGACCCGGTGCAGTATTAGATTTTAGACTGAGAATAATATTATTAATTTCATCTGTATCAGTTGGCTCAAAAAAGAAAGAAGAGGAAGGCGCGTTGCCAGTATTCACTTTTTGTGCCAATTCATATTGCGTGGTATCTAGCTTTAATAATATCTCGTTAGCATATGATTTACCTACCGAAGCAAAAAAATGATTACATAAGTTAACTGATTCTTCAGGACAACTATTTATAGTTAAAAGTTCAACGTTTTGAGACTTTGAAGTGGCTTTTCTGTGTGTGATTTCATTGATAGTATTCCAAAGTTCACGGGGATTGTCTTTATGCTTAACTAATAGGTTGGATTGGTAATGGTTCTTGACTTTCCGTATTAGAGTAATATAAAAGTTCCGATATCTTGCGTAAACTATTGCCTTAATAAAACATGAAGGGTATTTTTTTATATCTAGGTGTAACTTATCTTTTACGCGAGAGCATTTAAGTAAACCTTGGGTCATCCAGGGTTTCAATAAGATTTTTGATCTAGATATAGGGGAACGTTGTGAGTTGTTATCTAATATTTTCTTTATGATCCCTACAAAAGCTTCAGCTTGTTCCGTAATATTAGAAATATTGTTTAAAGATGACCAATCAATATTAATAAATTCGTCTGCAATAGAATTGTAGTCAATACGTAGTCTATACCTAGGAGGAGGGACTGGTTTTACTATTGTTCCAGTTATGCCTGTTATGATAATTTTATGGTCAGTTATGTTTGATGAACAGATTATAGTCTCTACATCTATTTTACCCGAAAAGAATACGTGGTCAATACAAGAACCCTCTCTTGTTGGCCGGTTTACAGCTGGTTTCAGGCCTAGTTCAGCGAGTGTACACAGATATGTTGAAACATGATTAGAGTCCGCATTATTAATGTTAATATTTATATCGCCTGTGAATATTGTGCAATCTTTTAGTTTTAGTGTGGGTATCAGTCTGTGTAAAGAGTTAATAAAATTGTCGGTATTTTTAAAAGAAGGAGACCTGTAAACTCCCACTATCGTAACTGTGTTTGGAATGCTCAATACTATACAGTCAGCATCCTCAAATATAGGTTCATGAACTAATGGCGACCAAATATTCCTAACGTAAACTACTACACCACCGGCTTTGTTCCCTAGTTTCGTTGTGTGAAAAGAATTATACCCCTCGATTTGTGTAGCGTAGAAATAAAGAGATAAAATTTCTTTTTTAAATTTTGAATGGAATACATTTTTTATAAGTGTTAATTAGTACTAACCTAAATAAAGTTACGCAAGCCTTTTAATTATAAAGGAGTAGTCAGTGTTCGTAGATTGTCACAGCTTTCATTACAGTTCGTGTTACAAAGAAAATACGGACCGGGCTGTACTTGTTTAAGTAGTCGGGTGGATATTACTGTTAGCGGCCGAGTCTATATAAAAAGCATTTTTATTAGTACACTAGATTTTACCTGCGAGTTCACTCGCGTTAATGTAGGTTATGAGAATATTTTTTATACGTCGGAAACAGTACTTTTTGTGGATGAAAGGTATCCTATTCTGTACCCTGACAACGTTTATACGAAATTTCAAGATGATCGGTCGAGTAGTTACAGTGTTACAAATAAAAAAACTGACATTCGCATTTATAATATTAGTTAGGATTTTTATACTAATAAAAAAAAATACTAATAAGTGTCAACTTTTTCATCCTCAAAAAATTTTTCTCTGGAGAATATGTTTGGCGTTTTGACAGCTATTTTAAGTAGCTATGCTGCTAACTACAGCGCCATCTTAAAATGCCTGACATCTTACTCATGCAGTACTGATTACAAAGTTAATTGACTGAGTTCTCCGACATGGCTCTGCTGCTCTAATCGAACTCCGACCCAGGCTAAAACAGGCATCATGCTATGACTTACCTGTCTTTAAAACTTAAGAGAAAAGAAACCACCAAGATATTTTCACCTTCTTATGAAACAAAGTTTAAAGTTACATTCGGTAGTAAAAGTTGCAACCTGGCTCTGTAATCATAAATCTGTAAAATATTATAGAAGTTATTAATTTAAGATTATCCAAACGTCTATAAAACAACGCCCATTAAATGAAGCTTACCAAAACTTGTCTCCTACTAAATTCAACATAATATTATCAATCAGCAGATTATTCCTATCGTACATAAATAACATAAAAAATTAACTACAACAACAAACTACACACTCCAAACTTCCACAAAAACGCAATCTATCACAATTTAACCTCCAAAACATTGTATCGCTATAACTCAAGACATGTACTTTGATCTTCCGCCAAGGAGACATCAAGATAACCTACATACACTTAAACATTATGCCCAACTAACACACATCTGGCAAGGAATCAAATTGGAAACGTTAACTTGCGCGTTTACATACCTACCAACATTCAGTAATAGTTTACAGCTACATGTGTTCCCACAATAACTCGTGACACGAGTCACTACACCAAGAACGACTAATATTTGAGTTTGAAAGTTGCTAACTTTCTATGCAGTCCCATGTGATATGAGTAAATTGACAAAGGATTCTGCAGACGAGTATTATGAAGCTTTAGAAACTGGTGTGACATTGTGTGCATATGTGTTACAATATTTGGTAAACCTATTTTGGCAACAACAGTGGAACTACAGCATCGCAAGTAATATGACAAATGCACAAGTGGGTTTATTAACAAGATTTTAAACTCAAAAACGTGGTATAAAATTGTTTAACGTTTGACAGAAATATTTACGAAGAAGAACAAGGTTAATTCTTACATAGACTGTACATATAACTGAAGGGAACTGCGTCCGTGCCGTAGTGCACGCAACTGCTGTGCGGGAGGTTCGATCCCGAATCCAGCCAATTATTAGGTATTTTACTTTTATGCAATGAATCTTCAAAAGCAGTCCAAAATTAGGCATATAGTGGTGTCGAATCGTCGTGCTTCAGAAGACACGTAAAACCGTTGATCTGAAGCCTGATCTTTCCTCGGTCATGCCACGTGCCGTCCCATCGAACTACAAGAGTAGGCTATTAACACAAGACTGATTGGTTGTCATTAGCAGCACTCAGCACAAAGCTCATTTGTGCTGAGTGTTGAAATGTCAATTATGTGTTCATATAGTTAAAACTTAAAATATTGTTAAAAGATTCGTTACATAACGTGGAGGCCTACGTTATAATTATAAATGTTAGGGTTCCAAACTTTTACTCTTTAAAATATGATCCCATGATGTCTATGCTTCGGCAAAATGCTCTGGAATATATAAAAAATATATATCTATCACAATTTGTAATTAAGCACTCAAGGAGGTGAAATAAGAGTCTAAAATATGTAACATAATATAATTGGTTTACGGTTTAACACATTAAAACCACGCAAAAAAACGTCAAAACCAAATATTGAACTGCTATTGTGAATATTTTAAAGGCACCCCACGTTGAACTAAGGCAAAGGGCACGCAGAATACTGTCAGCTAACCTAGTGGATTCTTAAAACGTATGTAATATTTAGGTGCTTTCACTAACAAGTACAAATGAATGTAGCACCAACACGTTTAGGCGTCACGTGAAGATCTCAGTATCTCTTGAGGCAAGTGTTCTTGTCAACGTTAAGGAGAACTGTGTGCAAACGTGTTACAACAAAGTGCTGCTAATTAAACGCGACGCTTCAAAGTAGTTTGTTTAGAAGCGGCCATTCCAAGCACCTCTGTGTTTTTGCTCTTTTATTAAAATATGGTGTCGCTTTTTATACTACCAAACAAATAAGCACATGATCTGTATGATAATAAGCATTTATATATATCATGCAACGCGAAAGTTTAAAGATTATCATAAGTATTTAAAGTGGTTGTGATAGCTGGGCTATCGATCGCGTGTTGCTGACAACATGAAAAATTGAAAATAGAAGGATGAAAGGGAATGGCATAGTCAAGTATTTATTTCAAAAGGCAGCTGCCTTCACAGTAGTAAATTCTGTGTCGCGGGGATTTAACAAATATTCAAACAACGGACACAAACAACACTCAGACTAGAAAGAACTAATTGAGAATCACACCATTTTTGTTCCGCGTCAGATTTAACGTTTGGGTGTTGTGGGATTTCAACCAACAACAATCGACGCAGTGATAGTGGGACAATAGACAACTTAAACTAATACGCCATTCTTGCAGTCCATTTGTAAGACTGACCTCTATAAAAAACTGTAAAGTATTGTTAAAAGAATATATAACAGAAACTCTCCCGTGAGCAGTGCGGTTAGCAATTGTATTTTCCACCTCAAAACGTAGCGCTCTTTCAAATATATGTCGTAAGTGGCTACTAATTTAAACATGGGCTCTGGAGACCGACGACTACAGAAAACTTTATTTTTAATTTGGAGAATCTCGCTATAATTCTCGGCCACTTTTTAGGAAACATGATCAGAATATAAAGTCTTGGAGGCACGTGTAAGATACATATCCAACTTTATATATTATGTCTTCCATAAATTGTACGTGTGTCGTAATTTTTATGAGCAGGTTTGCCTTAGAAGCAGCGTATCAACTACTACACTTTGTCTGGCTGTTGAATATAGATATTCACGAAGGAAGTCTCTGATAGACTATGTCCAATTAATTATTATTACATTCTATAATATTAAAGTGTCAGCTATCAAATTTTAGGAGGCATTAATCTGGGGATCTGTGGCCGTACCGGACCTGCGATTGGCGATTATCGAATAAATATTTGAAATTTAGAATGTAGTAGTAATTTGAATAAATAGATTCAGGAATTTAATAATAGACCTTGATATTTGAATGCTTAATGCATAGTTTTTTTTATAAACTCGTAAGACGTTGGTGTTCTCCATATTCAGCTACGGCTTTGAGACATGGATTCTGACAAAAGCATATAGAGACCGCATCGACGCGTTTGAAATGTGGTGTAGGCGAAAAATGCTACAGATTCCTTGGACTGCCTTCCGCACCAATGCGTTTATTCTGCGAGATTTAAACATAAAAACCAGACTATCCACCATCTGTCTACGCAGAATACTGACATTTTTTGGACACATTGCCCGCTAAGGTGGTCACAACATCGAACAGCTGATGGTGACAGGCAAAGTCACGACCCTCAGTAATGAAGAATACGACGCGAGGAGAAGGAGTCTGCATAAGCTCTCCCACAATCAAATTTCGACTCAAAAATTGGTTGTAACTAGGTACAACATGTATAATATTCGAATATCAACCAAGGAAAGGCCATCAAAACAATGGACCACAACGAAATAAAAATAAAAAACGTGTCATCAAGTAGCGATTCAAATATTCGATTGTTATGAGAATTACCAGTTCAAAAGGACTTTCAAATGCAGAATCGAATAGTGCAATATTTTCTTTAGTAGTTGTAAAGTATTTCGTAGTAAAATAGCTGTTTTCAAATTACGGCCACTCATTGATGTAGCTACCCTGAAATATTGAACTCTTTGACACAAGATGCAAGTGAAGTAGCTACTAATTAAACACCGCTGGGACATTGAACGTCTCCGGTACTAACGAACCTTGATATTTTTAATTAATTCCCTAGATTTAGTTCCATTTGTGTATAGATTTTAGTCGTATTTTTGTATGGCATCATTAAACTGTTTTAAACTGTTAAAAGTCACCGTCACAATAAAATATAAGGTATTTAACTTATGGCAATATAATAATTTTGGTAACCTCTGGCGTAGTAATAAATGTTGTATCAAAGGGAAGATTTATATATTCCCTTTGATACAAAAAATATATAAATTTTGATATAAAAATACTTATGTAGATATGTAAAATTTTTTGTATTATACTAACACCTCAAACAACTATTATTTGCTCAATTTATCACTGTGGGTATGTAATTTTAAATCTATTATTGATGTAACATAATGTTATGTTACATCAAAAATAGATTTAAAATTCATGCTGCTACCCAGAATTCTCTAACAAAACCTTTGCCCTGTAGAGAATGCAGCCGATATAAATAAAATGTTTCTGGAAACTGTATACTTAAAACATTTATCAAACAATACAATATTGAAATCAAATTATTTTATATGGATTTTATCGACTTGTATATTTTGAAAACATTATTATTACATCATTTTTTAACTACTGCTGTAAAACACTGTTACTAGTTAATTTTAGTTTACACTTTTCCCGTTGTATAGGTTACTCTTCGGCAGCTACGTAACTAGTTACAGCATTTAACAGTAGTAGTTCAAGAGTTATACAATTATGTAATAAATGAGTTAAAAAAGAAACAACGAGGTAAAATCGATATAAAGCAGTTTCATTTCAATGTATAACTTTCGCGTAAACATATATATATAAGACAATCAACAATACAATACTTGAACATTGTCAAGATTTCACCTGATAATAACCATAATAGTCTAGTGTACCGTATACTTACTAAGTATTTAATATATAATATCAGCCATGTATTAAACCGTCGCACTGTTGGGCACGAGCCTCTTCTTACTGTGAGAAGGATTAGGCCATACTCCACCACGCTGGCCAATTTTAGGTTGGCAGATTTCACATATCTTTGAGAACATTATAGAGAACTCTCAGACATGCAGATTTCCTCTCAATGTTTCCCTTCACTAGTAAAGCGAGATATATTTAACTATTAAATACGCACATAAATACGCAAAGTCAGAGATGCCTGGGAATCGAACTCGAGATATCAGCGTGGCAGTCCAACGGTATCCCACTAGGCTATAGCTGCTTACAGCTTAGTTAATAAGTATACTAAGTAAAAAAATTCATATCTATCAGCGTTATACTAACAAACATATTTGACTATAATCACGCCATATCTATTTGTATAAATGAAACAGTAACACTCCATAAACAAAATTAAATTTTGAGCACACTTCAGCGCAGTAACGCATTTTATTAATTAAGGTGAAACCTACAATTAATAAGCGTAAACAAACGGGCATGGTATGCTTTGAAGATTTAGAGATTTAATATAAATTATGTTAGTATAAATGTGTTCATTTATATCAAAATGTACTCTAAATTAAATTCATCTTATGATTATTAGGTTGTTATTATAGTAACTTAATGAAGCATTTAATTTCGTCAAGAACACTTTAAAACACAAGTAATCAATTTACAAGAGAAAAAATTGTATATATACGAGGAAAGATTACAAATCAATGTGCTTATGAAGCAGATGCTGTATATTTTAAATATGCAAGAACAGTGACAAAATTTTTATTACTGACGTAGGACCATAAATAGCTTAGTTGGCTAAGCTCCGACTAAGTTTGTGAAGGTCGTGGGTTTAGGTCCTGCTTTATGCATTGCTTTTTAGAGTTCGGCAAAACTCTTATACAACTGCTTTGTCCGTCCGTCCGTCTGTCTGTTATACAACTTTCAACTCAAGAACCGTAAGAGCTAGAGACTCGCAGTCAACGTCATTTGACTCAGCATAGTCGATATACACCTGAAATGACTATGACCTTTGACCTCTGACCTCAAGGTCACGTGATACAATATTTCAACTCAAGAACCGTAAGAGCTAGAGACTCGCGGTTAACGCCATTCGACTTAGCATAGTCGATATACGCCTGAAATGACTATGACCTTTGACCTGAAATGGTTAAAGAAAAGGTTCCGCAGCAAGGAATTACCCGAAGAATTGCCTGAAGAGTTACCAGATCCTTAATCACCAGCTGAATACTTTGAAGCTTACTTTACAGAAGGTCTCTTTGAGCGATTTGCTAATGCTACTTCTCAGTATTATATCGCCGAGAAAAGACTGCCTATGCCAAGGTGCAACAACAGATTTACCGGACAGGTCAAATTAATTAGGGCCTTCAATTGTTTTAAGATTAGCCAGAAAAAGAGGCTCAGTAACTAACAGACTAATTTTTATAGAATTTGTAGTTTATGATTTCTTGATTTTTGATAATATTTTAATATAGATGAAATTACCTATTTTAAATAGCAGTATGTTATAAATAAATAATCAAGACACACGCCCGTAACAATTGTGCCATCCAAGTAATGTAGGCCAGCTCAACACGATTGCAAGCATCACAATTGTGACGGTGGATTAAATAGGCCCAAGTTAATACAATTGTACACCACTTGAAAAAGCAAGATGGCGGCCTGAAATTACTGAAATAATAAAATAACTGCCTACTTAGGGTCTCAAATAGCTCCAATTACTACTTTATTTCTATAAACTTTGTTTGGTTATTCTTTGGGTCTGTAAGGAATAATATTATAAGTAGGAATGATTCGATAGTTTGTTTATTTGTAACGATTTAAAAAACTCAAAAACTACAGAACCGATTTTAACAATTCTTTCACCATTCGAAAGCTATATTATCACCGAGTAAAAAAGGGTATATTTTATTAAAGAAAGATACTGTTACCTACTAACCTAACCTACAATTACGCGATGAAAGCCGCGGGCAAAAGCTAGTAGGAAATAAATTCATTATAAACCTTGCTAAAGGAACTCTCTGATTTAAAAATGTGAAATATCTAGTAACGCTCTCTAAACCCGTACTAGTATATTTCCTTTCATTACTTTTCACGAGCAATGCTAAATATATTCTATTTATAAATTGCATACATTAGTCTGGCTGTCTGCTATTCCTACCATTGGTTCCTGAATATATTATGCAGTGCGATAAGGATTTAAATTTTCATTAAAACATTTCCTGAACTATAAACCTATACACACATGCGTTATTCAGAGATTCACCTCGGAGAGGTAAGTTAGGGTTTATATTTATCACGATCCTAATCTTGTTCTGTTTCATTCACAATTTTCACATCGTTTATATAAACTCTGAATTCGAATCAAAATGCAATAGAAATACCTGACCTTTGTCTCAATGACTATTAAAGAAACAAAACATAGAATATACATACGTACATATATATAGGTATATAATATAGTTCTAATATATACAGATACGCTGGTAGTTATAATGGAAATATACACTAATACATTTCTTTTTTGAACGTCGGGGAATGCATTGATCCATACCTCTCTGCGAGGCAACGGAGAGGTTATGTCGGACTCACCGAGGAAAAGCTGGCGACATTCCGGTAATACCGATTGAACCTACCACGGTGTTCCTTAACATAACCAGAGTCGACGGAGCCGCGCGAATTACTTTCACATGCAATCGCGACTCATACTCTAATACATAATATAACTAACAGTAATATGGTTCTTGACAACCAGGCTGTATGCCGACATAGGCCTTCAGAATGCCTAGTGCGAATTTGTTTTACGTTAACGCGATCGACAAGTTTATGACGTTCGGCGCTTCGATTGGCTCGCTCCAAGCTCTTAGCCAATCAGAGAGCCAAACGCAGTAAACGTTTCGATCGCGTTGACGTAAAAATAACTCACACTAGGCATCCTGAAGTCTTTTCCTTATACTTCTGTCTTAAATTCTGGTTTTGAGAGCTCCAGATCTTACTTTTTACAGAAACTCCGATCTTACCATAAATTAATTTTTGCTAAGGTCTTTATTTACCAACCGTCTATTATATGTATGTGATTTTATGTATATCTTAAATATATTTTTGAGTAAATTAAATATAAATATGAACCTACAATATATCTTACTCATAAATGTAATCATATGTTCTTCTAGGTAATGCTACTAATAGTACATATAAAGGTGAAAATAGTTACTCAATCACGCGAACACCAATGAACCGATTTAAGTAAAACTTCGCATCGTAGAATAATCACGATATACCAAGTTCGTAGAATTCACGTGGCTGAAGCCGCGAGCAAAATATTGTATCCTAATCCTATTCCTAACTAATATTATAAATGCGAATGTGAGTTTGTTTGTTTGTTTGTTACGCTTTCACGCATTAACTACTCGACCGATCACCATGAAATTTCGCATACACGTTGACAGGGGAACAGAAAAGCTATCCAGAAATAAGTGAGAATCGGTAATGAATTGACGTAAATCTTAGAGTTCGAAAAAATGGTTCAAGTAATATGCAAAGTTCACGTGATACTACGTAACCTTGAGGTTCGAGGTCAAATGTCATAGTCATTTCGAGGGTATATCGACTATGCTGAGTCGAATGGCGTTGACCGCAAGTCTCTAGCTCTTACAGTTCTTGAGTTGAAAGTTGTATAACAGACAGACGGACGGACGGACAGACAAAGCTGTTGTATATAAGTTTCTTCAAACTCTAAAACGTTCTGTTACTAACCTACCCTAATCTAATCTACATTCAAGCGAGCGAAGCATTGGCCATAATATTAAAGTTTTGTTGGATGTTTCTTAAGTCCAAAACGCTGAAGATATGTTGCAAAACCTTGAATTAAAACTACTTTTTCATACTGAATAACTGTTTAATTTTGCCGAAGAGTCCATCACATTATGTATATCCATAACAAGTGTCGCAAGATAACGCTGATATACTTATTGTCGTAAAAACCGACATTCATTACGGTAAGCTCGAGCGAAAGCTAGTAATACGTAAATCATAAAAGGTAGTTAAAACTTTAAAACACCTATAAAAAGAACATAACTAAGCAGTTTCACATCGAATAAGGACAGATAATTACACTATATTTTAAAAACATTATGATTCCGTCGAGCCAAATTATAGTTGCGCCCTGAAGGTTCATTTTATACTTTCAAGATTTCGGGTCAAGTTTATAACTAATTAACCTGTAAAGTCTCAGCTTAAGGGTAAAAATAAACTGGGTTGCCAACTCTCCGTAGAATGACCTTTAAAAGTAATCAAAAAAACTTGAAACGTTCACGATCCATCATTCAAAACTCAAACAATACTAAGATTAATTGCATTGGCAACACCCATGGTAAAGTCACGTTTAGTAGCTTCATTCTAGGTGAGCTATTACTAGCTTTAGGTAACGGGAAATTGTTTTGTAAAACAGAAAGGTATTTACTTTTACATAAATACACAAACTTTGTTTGTCCTGTATATATTATTGCGCTTTTGTTCAAACTGTCAGGTTTGACATTTGATTGTTTTGACTGGAAATTATTATCCGTTCTATGTAATCCGAAATATATCTGAGTGAAAGCATAGAATTCTATTTACCGCGCTGCTTCGTTTTGTTTACTGTGTATGTGCTGACATACGATACAATATAACACGTGGTTTTTTAGAGTTCAAAAAACTCTTATACTACAGCTTTGTCCGTCTGTCTGTTATACAATTTTCAACTCAAGAACCGTAAGAGCTAGAGACTCGCGGTCACCGCCATTTGACTCAGTATAGTCGATTTACCTCCAAATTAATATGACCTTTGACCTCTGACCTTTGCGTATTACTTGAACAATTTTTTCGAACTCCAAGATTTACGGCAATTCATTGCTGTTTCTCACTTGTTTAATACTAAGGTGGCATAGAAGTCTGCGACTTCAAGTGTAAGAGGTCATCGTTGCCATACCAACGACGACTGCTTAACCAAGCGATTACATCTGTGATATCTATGGTATCTACGGTATATACAAGACGATGAAAGGGATTAAAGTTTACGTACCAGGCGTACCGTTATAGCAGTGTGACTACTTTAACATCGGTTGCCGGTTTTCTGTAAGAGAATAGTACTTACCCAGGTGAGATGATCATTCGTAACGTCACTAATTAATTGACTACCGGCGGGATTTATCACTGAAATAATTTTTGCAATACTATTGCGACTATATAGTTTTTTTTATATGATATTACATCTCCCAGGACAAATAGTAATAATTCCTGTATCGTGGGGAACTTTACAAACATTCTAACAACTGACACAAAAATCACCTAGACTCGGAACAACTATTTATGGAAAACACAAATTTTTGTCCCGTGTTCTCCACACACACAAACATTTGAACCCACATCACTCGGCGCGTCAGCAGTGGTGAGGCAACCACTTAAACCACTACGACATCCGTGCAGATCCGTGTCGATTGATTAGCAGTATTGCTACTTGCTTATTGACACACCATTAGACAAATGAAGTATTCAAAAGAATCGAACAAATAAACCTCTATAGAATACAGCCAATATTCATACGTTTATTTCGCCTCAGTTTTTTCGCTTAAATAGAAGTAGCTGCCCATGTAAATTCAGTGCTAAATAAAGAGACATTTGGTAGGGCACGCTAGGAATGCTTGTTCGGTCGGAATGTTTAATAAATCAGCACTTTACTTGTTTTTCCGTCGGCCAGGCCGTCTGAAGATTGTATGAAGATATTCTTGTAAGTTGTAACGTTATTTGTTTGTTACATTGTTGTTTTTGTTTTGTACTTCCTGTAGGTTTGGTACGTTATTTGCGTTTTTAAATGCTACAATACAAATTCATGTAATTGTTTCAATTTTTAAGCAATTTGTGATTTTGTGTTTCAAGAGAAAAGGCTTTATTAAGAAATAGTCAGATATATTGGATAGACAGCTACCAGTTTTTTGAAGGGGTCGGTATAGATTGCCATTCTACAATCCTTATAGCTATATATATCCTGCTTTTTTACTATTATTACATTTTTTATTCGCACACAGTTGAGGGTATTCTTGGCCTCTTTCTAAAATATCTCTGGTTAGCAGTGCGATTCAGGACTTAACTCTCTAAGCTGAACTCGACAATCAATCGCTTCAATTCGTCTCGGATGATGCATAACTTAACTTTTTTAATTCAGCATAGTGGTCTTGACTTTCAACTTAATATAGTCAGTATTGAGTTCGTCCATTGGCGTATGGACGTTGGCATCCAGACACATTACTTTATCATTTGACTGCACGAATGACGCAGTGTTTTAATGAGTGGCCTCACTACTGCCGGGCAGCGTCCTAAATGTTGTGGGTTCATCACATTACATATTACATTTGTTGTCCCACACGGGACAAAAATGCCTGATCCACAAATAGGAGTTGCCCACCACAGGGACTATTTTGAGTGCAAAAGTTGTCTTTTAAAATACACTCGCGAGCAAAAAAATCGACTCACTCTATACATTCGCACTAAAAGAGCTCTAGCACTAAAATTAAAACCTAAATTTCATTTTAGGTCTTAAATTCTTTAGTCCTAAGTCTTAGCTTTAAAATGAGTACAAATTGTCCTAACTTACGCTCGTTTATGTAACGAAAATATACTGATTAACTTTTAGTGTGTTAAAACTTAAAATTACAAAGTAAAAGTCAAAAAGAAAAGACAGCTTTTAACTGGAAAAATATTCTTTTCTTCTTCAAAAAAGTTCTTTTAGTACATAGTGTTACCACCCCTAGACCTTATAACGGCTTCTAAGCGGTTCTTCATTGACTCAATGAGGTGCTTCACTCTCTCTTGCGGTATGTCATCCCATTCTTCAGATAACGCTACCCGAAGCTCAGCTATTGATGTTGGTGCAGGATATCTAGCCCGGACTTTTCTCTTGAGTTCATCCCACAAGTGTTCAATAGGATTCAAGTCCGGACTACGAGATGGCCAGTCCATAACAGGCACGTTAACTTCATTTAAGTACTAGTAAACGACAGCTGCACTGTGTGGACGGGCATTATCTTGCATCAGGATGAAGTTTTCCCCGACAAAACCAGCATATGGGATGACGTGGTCTCCTAAGATTTCATTAATATACCGTTCCGCAGTCAATCCTCCGGCATGGCGGCCAGTTTCCATGAAATCCAGTTCGGTTTTTGCTTCCATTGAAATGCCTGCCCACACCATGCAAGAACCTCCTCCAAAGGCAACAGTTTCTTCTATGCAGCATTGTGAGTATCGCTCTCCTGGTCTTCTGTAGACTCTTCTCCTTCTATCGCTACCATTCAGACATACTCTGCTTTCATCAGAGAAGAGAACAGAGCTCCATTGCTCTTCAGTCCAATCAACGTGTTCTCTAGCGAAAACGAAGGCGAGCTGCTCGATGGGCTGAGGTCAATTTCGGTCCCTTTGCTGGTCTTTTTGGAGTTAGGGTGGCTGCCTTAAGTCGTCTTCTCACTGTCCACGAGCTGACAGCTACTCCACGTGTTTCCCTGAGCTCTTGTTGGACTTGAACCCCGGTGAGGGAGCGATTTCTCAACGAAGCGGTGACAATGAAACGATCGTCCCTCTCCGAAGTGCTTCGTTTTCTACCAGAACCTCTTCGTCGGTTAAAGCCACCAGTCTCCTGGTGTCTTCGGTAAATTCTTGAAACCGCTGACTGGCTCATTTGTAGAGTACGAGCAACTTGACGTTG
This sequence comes from Catocala fraxini, assembly GCA_930367265.1. Classification (NCBI taxonomy): domain Eukaryota; kingdom Metazoa; phylum Arthropoda; class Insecta; order Lepidoptera; family Erebidae; genus Catocala; species Catocala fraxini. The sequence continues at coordinate 22,570,159 of OV884027.1, read as the reverse complement.
GCTAAGGCCTTGTTCTAATAGCGCGACAGCTTGAGCCGCTGTTTCTGCTGTAGTGTCCATTTGATAGAAATATTCTTGATTGGAGATTGCGGAGATGTGTACCTATCGACGTTTTAAGGTAAACTGATAAGGGTAAAAGTGGTAGGTTGCCCTTTATACCTCCTAGAGTTAAGCAACAACCACTGGTGTAAATGAGCACATAATGTTACATTTTTCTGTCCAGAGATGTTGTCAGTTATTTTTTAGAAAAGAATACTACCGTTATTGTTTTTTTTAAGGTTAGACCTTATACTTTAAGGATTTAAGACCTAAAATGAAATTTAGGTTTTAATTTTAGTGCTAGAGCTCTTTTAGTGCGAATGTATAGAGTGAGTCGATTTTTTTGCTCGCGAGTGTAGTAATAACTCCTTATTTTCCTATTGTCGTACGGACGCCGGCGTCTAGACACAATGTTTCGTTATTATGTCTTGATATAAGCTGATCTATTAATACCTGAATCGAATTTTAAGGTTGATTGGTATAATAGCTCAAAAAGGTACCTACAAGAACGAGAAATACATTATATCGCATCTTACAATTAGCAATTTTGAATCCTTGATTAATTTTAATTATTTGTTTAATTGTCTATAGGTCGTAGTTTTCCTTCCGAATTACTCATTGACATTTGCCTTATCTGTTATCTCTAAGCGCAAAATAAGACGGCACAAATACATCAAAACGTCAACGTATCACCAAAAGTCTAACGTTAATCACAAATGAGAGAATATATTAAACGTTATAATTTATACATACCGTTTTCACTTATTTGAGTAGGATGCCTCGTAATACGTGTACTTGGCTATTTAACATATTAAGTCGAAGCTAACATCATATTTGTGTATGAAAAGGCTAATCTCGGTGAAGTAGTGAATTTGGATGCGGGTACTACTGTTGTGACAAAGGAGAACCTTGTCGCTAAGATAGGACAGGCCTGAGGCTCGTTTAACGTAATCTAGGGCTAATTTGATGGTACTGAATTTTATTATCTATACTAATATTATAAAGCTGAAGAGTTTGTTTTTTTGTTTGGTTAAATGCGCTAATCTCAGGAACTACTGGTTCGAATTAAAAAATATTTTCGTGTTGGATAGCTTGTTTATCGAGGAAGGGTAAAGGCTATATAACATCACGCTAGGACCTACGGGGGCGGCGCAGTAACTATAAACGCGGTGGTATTATACTTGTTCCTGTCTGCAGCTTAGCTTGCCTGTTATGTCAATATATCACTCAACGGGAGCCTCCTTGGGCTCGTGGCTAAAGGTCACGTTTCAGGTTCTAGATTTGATTTTAAGGTCAGGCAAAGCGTTATTGGATTTTCTGTTTCGAAACCATCAGTAGCAGAATGGAGTCTTGAACTATGCAGTAGATGACAGTAGGTACACAGCGTTAAAATTAAACTACTGTTTATGGCTTTCATCGCGGTTTCTTTTAAAAAGACTACTTTTAGAACATTTGAACTTTAAACTATTATTATTTAATTTTTTAATTTATACCGGCAATTAAGATGGTTGTCGTCTTATTGTCTTGAAGTGTTGTTATTTAAACATAATTTAATTATTATTGTTCTTATTTAGAATATGTTCAAAGCATCCTGAAGTGTTGCTGTATATTCTAGGTTCTCACCATATTACTTTGGACCTAAAAGTTGGCGAAATGGTGATGTAAAACACCACTGCCTACCCTTTGAGGATATACAAACATAAATCGATGATGATAGCTTAAATAGGAGCATAATTTGGCTCTAACAACGTGACGTTTCATGAGTACTGTTAAGGCAGCAACAATACAAAGGGCGAGGTAAACGAAACCACAACCTGTATCGCTTCTCCCCTCTTTTACTGACCTACCCACACATTTATCGAAGCAAAGTGACATGTACCAAATATCTTGCTTTACCGTGGCCGCTTCGGAATGTAATTACTTTTGAAATCGGGCTTTGTTAGTTACGACCTCTATAACACTTTTGGACCAAGGCTTTGCTTCGCTGTTCCCGGTAATATGTGCTATTTGGTACAAACCAAATTTCCAGTTAGAAGCCACGATTGGAAGTGTGCGGAGTAATTTGTGACGAGCTAGCAGAGGATTTGTGGGAATAGAAGCATTGAGTTACTTATTAGCCCTTTTGCTGCGATAGCAGCGTCATGATAGTGGGTTGGAATTTCGTTTTATGGCATCAGACATTTATTTTTGGACTACCACATTGTTTGTGAATGCAACTGTTATGAATGCGGTCTCGATATCGAGACGGGATATGTGTTATTAGACTTTACTGTCTAGAAAATAATAATACCCATTCTTTCGGGCGTGTAAGCGAGCATTTACCTATGTAAGTATATATATATATATTACTATACTATAGATATACTATACTATTTACACATGCAAAACTACGTAGTAGTAGTACTGTAACGATGACATCATCGTTGTATGTAAGCAAGGTTTGTTTTGACAATTCTATTTTTTATAGCTGTATAATACAGAGCTTAATTAAAGCTCGGTTTAGTGAAGTACCTTTAGAGCGTAAACAGTCAAAAAACTAATGCGAAAAAGAATTGAATATACACCACTAGTACAAAAGTTTTCACACGTAGGTTTAAAACTGCACGTTGTAATATTTTTATTTTAATGCCTACAGAAATGTTTTAAGCCGAGAAGGCTTAAAACAATGAAAGTTGAGTCAAATAGTGTAGTGTTTTGTTAATGGTATATTTAAATATGGCTGGGGTTATATTAAACAAGCACCTGGTCTCGGTTTTACTTGCGGTAATCCAAAGAGAATGTATATCGAGATAAAAAATATTCTATGTGTTAATCTAGAACATGGTCTATCTGTGAGCCAAGATTCATCCTAATATGTTCTTCGGTTTGCGCGTGGTTGAGTTACAAATATCCAAACATCTTTACAAACTTGTCCATTTATTATATTTGTTAAATACTTTTCTATCAATAGACGAGCCCACGATTTCACACGTGTGAATGCAACTGCAGTTTATGCGTCATAAACGCTTTAAAATTTTAACAAAATTGCTCTTGTTTCTTAAGTGCGTAACGCATTAGGAAAAATGAAATGTGTACCCGCTTTAATAACAATTCCTTGACTTTACAAACATTTGAACTACGGACACAAAGAACACCCAGACTGCAGATTCGAAATAACTATGTGATTCACAGCCAATAGTTGTTGGCCATTCTATGTAATTTCTTTTTTAATATCATATCAATAGAACCTCCTGCGCCATGGCAATCATGCCTAGTGTTAGAGATGTAATGTTATACAAGCAAAAAATACCGTGGGCGTATTAAATACCCTTACACTCTGATGCCTTTCTCGGGAGTATCGAAGACCTTTTCTTTTCATTTTCAGTAGCTGGACGTAATAATAAATCAAAAGCAGACCATCAGAAATAGCTCTATACAAAAATTGCAAAGCAATTCAAAAGACTAGGATTAACCTATGTTCTGATTGTTCGGCACCCACGCAAGCCCACGCAATGCATAAAAACAAGTAAATATGATTAGGTACATCATATACTGTGTTTCGTATTATTCAACGAACAATACAATCTCAACAAAATTACGGTAGAACACGCAAAGTGGCGCGAAATATATGGACGCAGACATGCCGAAGTATTCGCAAGTTCATGGAAGATAAAGCTATCTGCCGCGACCCATTTTACTTGGCAGGGTTGGCAGAAATGTTCGATCTATTGTTTCTAGTTTTAGGTCAAGATTACATAGTTTTTTGGATCTTCACTTAATACTATCAATAAACTCATCCAACTAATAATGTTAAACTCCAGTTTATGAGGGTCATATTAAAGAACGGCCAAGCTATATAGTCAGTCAAATTTAACTAATTTAACTTACATTTATATTATTAGAGAAAAGGCAACTCCCGCACTAGAGATGAAGCATTGTGACGCGGAGAACTTCACCATCATATAAATCATAGAATAATAATTTATGGATGGAACAAATAATTTTCTCGTGAGGCATTTAAACTCATAAACAGATGAGGTATAAGATATAAGACAGAATAAGGCAAACATTTGCCTGTTGCGCCATGCATGTAGTCAAACTTTGGCATTACAGTTAGGGTAAGCTAAAAATACTTAGAGCTTTTCAGAAATTCTCAATAGCAACCCGGAATTAATGAGTTGACGACATTTCACTTCCACATGCTCAGGACGCAAGAAAGCCGTTTCTACCGCGGTACCAACGGCTTTACGCGCCTTATCCTCCCCGGTCGTGTCGGATTTTCTGCCCATCAGACGCGCGAGGAAAAAGAGTGCACTCGTGCACACACAATTATTATTGTGTACTATAATATTGCCTGCGTAGATTGGCATAGATTGGCTGCCAGGACCAAAATATGTTTGGATGACATTTTTATAACATAGAGTCGTGATAAATGCGGTGATAGCCTAGTAAGAGACGTAAGCTTGCCACTCAGGGGTTTTGAGTTCGATCCCAAAGCACACGCCTCTGACTTCCAAAGGTATGCGCGCAATTACTAATTAATTATCGCTCGCTTACACGGTAAAGGAAAGCATCATGAGAGTTTGCTATCTCTTATTGGTAGAGCGTGGTGGAATTTACCCTAACCCATACTGCGAAGAGGCCGGTGCTCAGCTAAAGCTGAGCCCTACCTATAAATTACTACTACATACAAACCTAGTTTATATGCAGAACTGATAATCAATTATAGCCACGCGCTTATTTTCTCCAAAGGTATAATCAGAAGTACATTGTTCTACAATTTGTTATCTAGTTTAGTTCTCACGTAATAAAGAACGAGCTTATTTCTGTCGCTATCCTAAGAATTTGCTACGAGAAAAACCCACACAGCACGAAATATGTTAGCTATGTGCCTACCACAGACGCCTAGGTTATCATATTCTATATAATCCGGACGTGTCAGTGACAACAACATAGGTGATTCTAATATGACACTTTATTGTCGAAATGACTGTTCCACTGTACCCACGGGTAGTTCTGCACGACAACTACACAAGTGATTCAAATATGAAACTATACTGAAATGACAGTGCTGGCTGCACCCGACGATATCCTTCTCTGGGCACTAATATTATTATTACCTTCGTCTCTAGTAGAAGCGCGCACAGTATCTTTACTCTGACGAAAAACAAAATTTCACTTTGCCCGACCCCCGTGTTGCGAAGACATACTTGAAAAAGGAGTAACTTTATTTAAAGCAGGAAATGGGATCACTCCATCTTGTGACGTAAAATATTGTTAAACACGCCTCAGCAATTATTCAGATGACGAGCTGCAATATCCACCTGTACCCTACTTATCATTTTAGCTTCTTTATATACTGCCCTTCTGACGGCAAAGTTATTTTTACAAGTATTCTCTTTTAAGGCTATTCTCGGTATATACGCACTGTGTGTGAGACTATACAAACATACAGGGTAAATTTTAAATATTAATAATCTTTTACCCGCTACTTATTATTTGTAGTTTACTTAACAACTTTTGTTTTACCACATTTTATAATACATAATTTTGATTTTTTATTCAAAAGTAAAGTATATTGAATTATTTGCTTTTATCGCACGACTAAGACTTAAGACAACATAGGGTCGTCGCAAGAAAAGCAGCAGTGTATCCAAACAACACCCTGGGAAAGGGATGTAGTGTTGTGCGGGTGCATACAATTTTAAACTTGTTCAATATCAATATGTTTGTTTTGGAAATTTTGGAAAATGTATTTAATTTTAAAAAAGAACATTAATTGTTGTTTAGTATGAAGTAAAAAAGCCACTAACTCTGTATATTTAACGGACACGTAGTATATCAAGACTCAGAACCTTAAGTTGAGGATCATGCAGATAATTGTTCAGAGTGATATTTTCTTAGCTCGACGGCAAGGAGACAGCTAGCTCGCTGAGCCAACCGTGCAGTAAGATTGTTTTGTAACAAACAAAGCAGGATGACTGCAAGATTAATATACTTAAATTTACTCAAACTTTATATCCGAAGAGATAAGCAGAAAAGGTAGGCTTATAATACCTCCATGTCGCCAGGTATGGTTTTAGGAGCCTCGTAATTTTACTTACTACCCTCATTTTGAAGACCTTCAAAACACTTCAACTTAAATAATATTTATTTCTACCACAAAATACAGCTCATACGTCTTACCAAACACACAACAAACTGATTTGACAAAAATATCTGCAGAGAAAACAATTTATTTATAGTTTACCCTTTGTTTTACCTGATCCTGTTCGGGGCATTGACCTTTCTCCTTTGTGAGGCTCCTGAGTTACATATTACACGTAAGCAGATGTTCTTTCATTTCATCATTTCGTCTAAATTACTCGGCTATTATGACAAATGGCCTGTCGAGTTCTCTTACAGAGATGTATGTTTGAGATATTCAAATATGTTTGAAATCTTACAAATGTTTGTTGAAATTAATATTGAAAGGAACAAAATGTACGCTACTTAGTTATTAGATTTTTTTCTTGCGTTGTCAAATATACCGTAGCATTTGTTTAGACATAGCGTGCATCGCTTATCGATAAAATAATCGATTTAAACGAACTTTAAGGAAATCGAAACATTGAGACATTTTCGAATCAGATTTCGAATATTCAAACTTCCTTTTGCACATGCTAATATTTGTGAAACACGAGGTCATCTTAGTAGCTTATATTATTAACGACTACTAAAACTTTTACTTAGCTAATTATATGTACGTATCCCAGACATATCGATTGCGATTCATCAACCACATAGCAAATAAAATAATTTTATAACAAATAAAATAATATCCATAAATATGGCGAGGCATTTTCTTGTATTTGCCCTAGTCTCGAACCTGTATTACCATAATGATACAAAAGTAATTACCACGCTCTACATTTAATTGCTTAAGAGTTCTACCAGAACCCACAATTTTAAATATTTTGGTAAGTATGGATAGCCCTAGGTTCCTTGATATTCGAATGGAGTCATCTTTTATCTCGGCGAGATATCGGAACGGAGCACATTTGTTTCAATACAATATTTCAGGCGTTGTTCAAGACTTCAATGCTGATTTTAGAAACCTTTTAAGGTGACGTAAAACATTCTTAGTAGAAATATCAACTGCACGGGTAATAAATGAAAAATAATCTTATAACTAGAAATAAATAAAAATAAAATCTTTATTTTAGACATAGACAGTCACAGGTTGTTTAGTAATGGGTTAGTAATAGAATGTATCTCGGCGGGGTCGCGACCGCATGCGAAAGTGATTCGCGCGGCCCCGTCGATAGTGGTTTTGTCGAGGAACACCGTGGTAGGTTTAGTCGGTATTCCGGGAGGTACTTTATCATCTTAACATCTTATTTTACCCCGGCGAGTCCGACATAACCCCTCCGCCCGCCCCCGCGGAGGGGTATGCGTCATGCATTCCCCCACGTAAAAAAAAAAAAAAAAAAAAAAGTAATAGAATGTATAGTCACCTGTAGTAGTGCATGGATACCTTAAGTGGCAAATCTTGTGAACACTCGAATAAGAATGAATATGAATGAACTAGATGGCGTTCTTTTATAAATTTTGCAATGCGTAGTAATTTTTACAAATAATTAAGTGAAAATTAAGACAGCTTAATGGGGAGACCAACAGACTGCAATGCAGAGGGTCTCGGGTTGGAACCCACGTCGCGCACCTCTGACTTTCGGAAGTTATATGACTTTTCGAAATTATGTGAGTATTGATTGACAATTATCGCCTGCTCCGTGCCTCGGAGAGCACGTTAAGCCGTCGGTCCCAGCTGCCATGAACATCTATGGCAGTCGTTATTGGAAAAGTCAGTTACCTCTAATATCCTGACACTGGTCTAGCCTTAGGGTATCGTTAGCATTCGGGTTGCGTAGGTCAGGTGGCAGCCGTTTTGTGTAGAAACTGATATCCAGTGAAATCCGTTAAGACTAGAAAAGCCGACCCCAAGTGACTTGGGAATAATAAAGACTTAAGGGAGAAGAAGATTTAAGTGAAATTTATAAGAAATTATAATCTCAAACTAAAAGATACTCGAACACACGGACAGAATAATGTTTGTGTTGTAATAAACTACCCACTATAAATTAATAAATTCATTTGTAATTCTTTGCTTCTTGTTTTACCCTGATATGTGTTCTTTTTTCAAATAAGCTATTGTTAATAGAGATTAAAAAAATGTTTAAAGTAAATTTATTAAAATTGAGTTATTAAGAAATCTACTTCTTTTTTTTATAGTAGTGAACGCCATCTATTACGATATAAATAAATTACTTAACAGTTCTGGTATTGATTGCCGTTAGATGGCGTCAATTACCGACTTCTACCGTTTTAGTTATGAAATGAGTATGCATTTTCGCAGCTCACTCTATCTATGGTCTATATTAGCATTGTTAGTAAACCCGCCCTTGAGGCATCGTACGGTAGCACTATAGATACATCTACCCACACCTCTGCCCAAGTCTTTGGAAGTCACTGGTATGATGTTTAGTGATTAGATTATTTATCTATGTGTTCCTATAGCTATTTCCACTCAATACCTTTGTATCGGACAGTCTAGCCTGTTAGCAATTATTTTCAGGATGCCGTTCCGAGTGTTACGCAAGCGCTTTAACAGGTAAGCCGTTTTTTTACGCATAATAGCGTGAAAACCATCTGTGCTAGCTTAGGCAAACATGCCCGATGCACTTCAACGCTGTAGCAGCCGCAACAATATCCTGAAAGCGTTGTTATATAGCAGTCATCATCCCAGAAGACAACCTTTGCGTTGCGCTTTGTAACAATGCATTGAGTTATTTTAAACACGTTTCCTACTCTATGAATTATTTCTGTGTCGCTGGCAACTACAAACATTCAAACAACAATCACAAAGAATACCCAGACTCGAAACAACTATTTGTGGATCACACAAACTTTTGTCCCGTGTGGGATTAGAACCCACAACACTCAGTGCAGTGGCAGCTGCGAGGTAACCAATTAAACCACTACGCTATAAATTAAAATTACCACTAGAATATAAATTAATACAATCAATTAATTTTAATGTTAGGCTTGACAGCCCTGATGGCGGTAACTGCTAACTATCGTACGGGCTGCCAAATTGTTTACCATACCAAAGAACAAAATGACTCTATGAGATCCTTTCATCATCTTTACCATTTAAAATTTACCGGTGATTTGTTTTTTATTAATGACAACTCTCGTACAAGTAGTAATTATAATAATGTGTCGCAGGAGACCTTACAGCCATTCAAACAACGGACACAAAGAACAATCAGAGACTCGGAACAACCATTTCTGGAATACACAAATAATTGCCCATTTTGGGCTTCGAACCAATAACACACAGCGAGATGCTTACCCGCTATACCATTTGTACAATCAATCAAGCAAAAACATATTATTATTTGTACTAAACAAAATATACGAGAAAGAATTTGGTTGAATATAATAAGATGATGTAACCCGCATCACATCGTAGACATAAGTACACGATGACATACCATATAATATTTTATCACAAATTGAAATTGAAAATATATTCGTCTCTAACCTAACTTATTTTTATGTAATTACATCAAGCTTGGCCTAAAACCTTTCGTCTGGAACGAAATACAAAGGCATCGGTTAGCGTAATAAACATGTATTGTAGAACTACCCACAAATATTAGGTATATAATAATCCTAACTAATATTATAAATGCGAATGTGAGTTTGTTTGTTTGTTTGTTACACTTTCACACCTTAAGTACTCGACCGATTTTCATGAGCTTTTGCATACACTTTCAGTCTAGGAAAAAAGTACTATTCCCGAGGGATATTATTATTGGCGAAATCTATCTTAACGCGAGCGAAGCCGAGGGCAAAAACTAGTAACATATATTTTGAAAAAAGGTTATTGATTTTAAAAGTAATACAGCGTGTAATTATAACATGTGGTCAGATTTAGCATCGTGTAATCAATTCCCTACTACTACCAAAAAATATGTTATAAAAAATCATATTTTATTCAGGAAAGTATTTTTAGTTATCTTGATTTGACTAAATGTTGTAACAGCAAATATTTCAACAAAAATCAAATATTTAGTTCTTCAAGATTTGATTGGAATTAGCTGTAGGTTATTCAATTCATATATCATCCTCCACCTTCAGTTGAATTACTATGAGGTCATTTAATTCCAATGAGATCAATTATAGGTTAAAACGAGGGTACTGATAATTTCTTTAAATTTGTCCATAATAACTCAAAAATAAATAAGTAGGTAATTAATGCATAATATAATAATAATAATCACAATATTGTCTTCTGTTTATGCGAATATTATTCATTGAAATTAAACTACTATATAACGGATTTTATCGCGTTGTTTATTTGACACTTTATTACATAATTTTGAAAATTGTTACCCTACTACTATTAAACTTTACTAATTTTTTAAGCTAATTAAATTAATATTAAACTATTAAAACTATTTAGATTTAATTAATTTTACACTTTCCCCGACGTTTCGGTTGTTTTTCAGCAGCCATGGTCACGGGGAGACTAAGATGGTAGTTGTCTCAATGTTACGTGTAGTTATTTCAAAGTACCCGAACATAATTTAATCATTGGTGTTTCTATTTACGCAGAATGTACTTCTATAAAAACGAACTTAAGAACTGAATGAACTCGAAGCTTGGTACAAATGGTGGCAAATAATAATCACGCCGTTTTTCATCCATAGTTAGTAATACACCGGTCCATCAAACACCCAAAATCCCATAGCCCAGAGAGATTATACGTAGCAATAGTCCTACGCCTCCTACGGCTAGCCCCACCGTAGGTGTTCCATCCTATTTAAGATTAAAACGCTCAAGGGGCCTTTTCATGTTGGACCCACTTCTCCGTGTAAAGGGCCAGATATTTTTCTAATATATATGTTAGAAAAATATCTGTGATAAGAGAAACATAGTAATAATATTGCTGTATTTCTATTTATTTAGTGCATATGTACATTGCCAGACTCCGTTCAGATAATTACATACCAATTAAATGAAATAAACGCTAAAATAAATCACAGGTCAAACCTGTGAGTCGAACCCGGAACTCCACAGTAAAGTTGCTGAATTACCAAAAATTAATCTCAAACAGATCAGTCTTACAAATATCCTAAAACTCAACAAATCTACTGAAATAAATGAAAACTAGATAATTTTATTTCTAAATATTAAAGCCTTCTCTAGGGAGCTATCCTTCACTAAAAGTTGAGGTCTTGTCTATGGGCGTTGACCCATTAAGGTTCCTTGTACGCAAATGTTATCTTTAATCTATTATTAAGTGGGCTTGTTAGTGGCGAGCGTCTTTAATGACAACCCTTTAAGGGTTAATGGTGTTAGATTTTAAGTTACTCGTCTTGATATATACGTATATGCTGTTCCAAGAAAAACCATTTTTGTCTTTTTCAATAACTTTAAAAGTATGAGCCAATAATGATTTTTCGTGGAATGAAGACCTTTTATTTCAAGGTACCTATTTATGTACATACAAAGTGTCATGTTTATGCCGATGAGCTAAAATGCTTTAAGCTTACATTTCATCTGCTATATTTTTATGTGCCAGGCAATAGAGGGCATGGCTAATCCTAAACGAAGTCTGGATCTGAACACGATAGCCGGCGTGTCTATACAGGTCCACACTGGTACAGTTCCCGACGCCGTGCTACAAAAAGGTACTAAGAATGTTACTAAGAGTTTATTGTCAAAAAACGTTGATAAGACCGACCCGAACCAAGAATCCAACCCGAGACCTCATGCACAAAAATCCCATTAACAACTGCTGCGCCACCGAGGCAGTTTTTTTTAAATAAGTTCTGGTGTTTTAAATTCCATACCGATTTATTTTTCTCTAAGTTATTCTTTAGTCTATTTTAATAATATATAATATATATATATACAAAGCAACTTGAAAGAAAACTGCTCCTTTTTCCTTATTCCATAGTAATTTCGATAAATACCTTGTCTAGATCATACAATTTCAGTTTTCTAGGTCCGAAGATAAGTCAGTCAGTGAGTGAAATAGTACTTTTCTTTTTAACTACACACATTGAAGTGCATACTTTATTGAAGGACTAAATACTAACATTAGTAATTACTATTTCAACTGAAAATTTGAGTCACGTTTCATCAGATTCCATTGAGTAAAACCAAATTTGATACATTGCGCGGAACACATAAATTAAATCACGAATGAGCTGTGATTGAGGCGGACAAAGCCGCTAGTAAAGGCTTACAAGAAAAAATGTCCACACAAAGCTATGGGCATATTTTAGGGTAAAACAAAATATAGAGAAACAGTAAGCGGTTTCCCTGTATCAAGCCGATCATTATAAATAGTCTGTGCTAAAAACTATGACGTTTAAAGCCGCATTCGCACGCAATGGTGAACATATTCATATTCATTACTGGAATGAAGTGCGGACGATTCACCTGCTTGACGCAATGCCTGCGTCATTCGAGCGAAGTACTCTATTAGTGTAGCTCTCCATATTCATCGATACTAATTTTGATAGCTGTCACTTTGATTTAACGTCAAATTTCGCTACATTTCACAAAACAAGACCTAAATCCATCCATTACGATAAGCAGGCTTAATGCTAAAAGTCTATAGTGCATATCAAACGCGTGTTACCAAACCTTCAATCAAGGACCTGTTGTGTTGCCAGTGTCCGATCAAAAGTCAGATTCGTTCTCTATAGACATCACAGTATCTTCTTAAGAATGGCGATCCTGGTTGCCGTAGAAACAGAATACAAGGATGGGGGAACCAAGGAAATGTTTTACTACCTCACTTTTCAACGTGTATACAAAAGAAAAGACCATCGCCGAGGATCCCATTAAAAATATAATATCTTACTCTATTACTATAGAGTTACGCTTCTAATGCATATTTCGCGAAAAATATTAATTTTAGGTCTCAATAATAACAACAAAGTTCCATACTCCTTGCTGCTTTAAGAATTTCTTAACAGAAATACCCTATAAAGCTAGACTCAACAGAGTTTTAACGACTTCTCGTAATGACCTCTACACAGACCAAGAAATGACGTCATGCGAAAAGAGATAGCACTGTAGAATTCTGAAACGCGTAAGAAAAGTTCACACAGCGAGTTACTATATATACAGTGCCCGACACTAACCGTCGAGCCACAATCGCCCAGCCTGGTCGGAGGATCTTTGTATTGGAGGAACATCAAACCATGTTCCTGCGTACTTACCCCCAAAAAAACATAAAACTTGAGACTTCACGAGTGCACGCAAACTTGTGTATGCCACGAGACCAATGATACTATAAACGTGATAATATCGTACAGTTCTTACAACTTACGATTACAAAATAACTATGCCATTACAATACATTGTCAGACTACTACTCAGACTCGAGTTCGTAAAATTTTTAATACCGCTTCATTCCTTTTCTCTGTAATTTAATACGAATTTTTGCTCAATTTTTATGCACTTTGATAATACACCCCGTCAGGTGCGATTCAACGAAATGGACGCCAGATATTCGCGAGCATTCCTCACTAATTGCTCTGAGTCCCTCAATATGCCATGGCACGCAAAAAGAGACAAATTAATAAAAAATATGAATATTAATGCCACAGTGTGGGTACTTTTGAATAATTCCGATTTTTCTTACATTTCTATATTAGTAGTTAGTTTCATAGATGACGCAAGTGTTTTAGTGGTCAACCTGGTAGTGCGCCGAGTTTTGTCTGTCACATGGGTCAACAACTTGTATGAACCAGAAATTGTCTGGATGTTCTTTGTGTCTGTTCTTTGAATGCTTGTAAAGTATATAAAACAATGAACTAGTAGTAAGTGTACATATATCCTATTGCATCATAAATGTATAGGATGCTTATATATTATGGCAAACTCTGTAGTAAATTTTATAAAGAAGTTATACAATAGGAATAATTCCTTTGTTACGGGTGACTTAACAAATGTTTTTAAACGATGAACCCAAAGAACATTCAGACTTGATACGACTATATGTACATAGATCACACAATATTTAGTCTCGTGTGGAAAACAATCCCATAATACTCAACACAGAGGAGGTGGTGCAGTCAGAAATCCGAGGCTTTTAGTTCAGTCAGATCGTTTAAATCTTTTGTATTGTATTCGCAGTATGAACAGTTATAGAGAGTCTGATTTCCTCTATTCAATCCATATCAATAAAGATTGCTTGAATAAAAAATGTTTTCTGATTGTCATCCAGTTTCGTTTATTTCTTTGTCAAGATTCGTTTGCAAGGAATTGGTTAAGTTAATGTCTTTTCTAGTTATTGAATTAAAATGAGTTTGAATACGTCTTAAAGGTATATTGATATTAGTTTAAATTAATCAAACCTTTTTTGGAGTTAAATGGAGGCTCCAGAATTACCTTCTTTAAACGAGGCTTAAAGAAAGTAACTGCTATTACGGTAGGTAGTGTGTAATCTTGACATTGCCGAAATTCCATGAGTGGCGTTTGCCACTTACCATTAGATGAGTCTCTATCTTGTCTTCCATTAGGAGTAAACATAAATTGTTTGTCTGTATGTCTAAACTATGTGTTTAGGCTATTATTGGCATTTTCAAACCCCGTGACACTAAGTATTATTTAAGCAAAAAAACTGTATTCACGATCGTCTGCAAATATAAACGCAAATGTATGCCACGAGATCAGCGAAGTAGTATTTTGACGCATAAGCGATAAAACACAAATAAATTATAATAAACAAGGAAATGCTGGATGCAGCACACCATCGATCGTAGTAAAGATCTATTAGGGAATAAATATAGAGCATATTCAGCACTGAACGATGCATGGTTGAAAACATAATAAATTAACAATATTTATATGAAAATTTATTAGCGTTCGGTTTTTGGCTTGGATTTGTTGATATTGTTTTTTTTATGAGAGGTAATTCTAATGCAATGTCTCCGATGGATGTCAATGAATTGTCCCTCATGGGACCTTCAGGAATTATAAATAAATTGCCGCACACATAAAAATAATTCTATGGGACAAGCTATTTTCGTAAAAATATTAAAGTTATATAAAGTATAAATGACTGACTCGGTGGCTCAGTAATAGGTACTGCTGTGCATTATTATCGATTCGATTGCCGGATTGGGCAATTACCATTAAGAAATTCACAGTAGAAATATGAAGTCTAGACCTATGTCCACCACCTATAAAGTGCGACCTAAAACATAGTTGGCAAATAATGTAATAAAGCTGTATAATGCAAAATGTGAGTATACCACATTTTGCCAACCATATTTTAACGACATACTCTGCCTACTCCTTCGGGGATAGAGGCATGACACTATGTAATATGTACGTATAAATGTAAAAGTTTGTGAAGATCTTTGGATATTTGTTACACAATCACACGTAAACTATGGATTTGAATGAAACTTAGCACGCAGGTATACCCCAGGGTATGATCGATGTACCAAGTTAAGACATTGAAAACTTTTATCCCTATTTCGGTTTCCATGGCATTCATGTGAGTAAATCTGGAGGCCGAAGGTAGCTTATAATATAACTAAACAGTTTTTTCCCGCGGCTTCGTTTGCGTTAATGTAGAATTTGTCGATGAATTTCTGTTCCTCGGAAACAGTACTGTTTTTCTAGATGAAAATATATATAATATGTCTTTTTCTGGGGTTAGGGTCAGATGGTCTGGCTAGTACAAAATTTGCGCCTATACAATCTACAACCCAGATTTTATGCAACTAAGATGTTTCATCTACATTGTCATATTGCAATCTAGACTTTTTGCAACTTATACATTTAGCCTACACGGACATTCTGCATTTCAGTCTTTTGGCAACTTAGACGTTTTGCCTACCCAGTCATTTTGTAATCTAGTCATTTTGTTTACTTAGACTTTTTACTATCCAGACTATCTGACCCTAACCCCTTTTCTGTACCGCGAATAATGTGTATGCGAAATTTAACGATGATCGGTCGAATAGTTAAGGTGTGAAAGCCTAACAAACAAACTCACATTCGCATGTATAATATTAGTTAGGATATTCAAGACAGATTTCTAAGAACAAAGATGTTATATCATTTAAGGAAGTTACCTCATATACTTCATGTTCAGCAACTATTTACAGTACCTGATACGAGTCTATTATTAAATTGCTTTATTCTGTCTCGCTAGTGTAATTATATACACATACTTGAGAGCTGTTATTACGAACATATGGAACATATTCCTGCATAATGAAATCTTCAAACTCAGCTTAAATTATACTACCTAATGATTGCGATTCCGTTTCCTTGAACTAATTACAAACTTCGCGTCTTCGTACGAGCTACACTTTAGTAGTTATCAGGTCGTGGAATGGAATGTAATAATACTGAAATATTATTATCATACAGCGCATCGAATATGCTAAAACTTTATTAGATATCTCTATCAGCTTGTTATCTCTGTACTTATGAGACGGTAAACAGGTGACTGCCACGGCCTCACAGAAAATCAGCGTGAAATAGCGTTTGCGTTGTGTTTCGTCGAGTGAGTGAGGGTACAGGAGGCCCAACCATCCCCCCTTTCAGGTGGGGACAGATTTAAAGGGAACGCAGCGCACTTGTGACTCCTCTGGTGCTGCGAGTGTCCATGGGCGGCGGTAATCGCTTACCATCAGGCGGTCCGCCAGCTCGTTTGCGTCCCATATCATAAAAAAAATGTATGTATGATTAATAATGAACGTTATATATAAGTATTTTTTTGTTTTTTGGGTTCATGTAAAATAGTTAAAATTAAATAATATATCTAAGGTCTAGCGTAACAACTAATGAAATGTGTTTTTAGAATTAAGGTAAGTAAGTATAATAATATCAGCTCTATACTGAACCACTGCTGGACAGGGGCCTCTTCTCAGTGTAAGAAGATTTAGGCCATTGTCCACCACGCTGGCCCAGTGCAGATTGGCGGCCTTTATATATCTTCAAAAACATTTTGTAGAGCTCTCAGACATGCAGGTCTTCTCACGATGTTTTCTTTTACCTTTAAAACGAGTGATAATGAACTATTTAATACGCACATAATTACGAAAAGACAGACATGCGCGACTTGGGATCAAGCCAGACATCTGGCAGTCTAACTACGGTTGCAACAGTCTTCATCTAAGCTATTGCTGCTTGCTACAAATAAACTAATAACTATTTATTTATTAAACTCTTATTGTATTCATAGCACTACTATTTCAAACGTAATTATAATAGGATCAAAGTGACGTTAAAATCAACTTTTGTTAACATAATGTCTAGAATATAAATGAGAGGGGGAGAATTGTCTATCAGTCACACTTGAATTGTTGAATCGCAAGTTTAATACAAACAATTTTATCTGTACCAAATTCAGTGGCTTATAAAAACTGTTTGAGTCTACATCGGTGATGTCTTCTGGTTAGTTACTACCCGCGGCTTCACTCGCATCATAAAGACATACCTGGTCAGGGCCATTTATAGATCAACTATGATTTGGCTGCGGCGTCGCTCGCTTAAATTAGGTTAGGTTAGTTACAGTACTTTTTTGGATGAAAGGTAGCCTATTTTCTTTTCGTTTCCCCTTACAACGTGTATGCGAAATTTCATGATAAACGGTCGAATAATTAAGACGTGATAGCGTAACAAAGAAACAAAGTCACATTCACATTTATAATATAAGTTAGGATTCAGAACAAGTGTTGTTAAAATTGCATTTTGAACTGTTGTCGATAAAAATTATCCTATGTATTTATCCAGGTCATAGTCTACCTGTACCTATACCAAGTTTCATCAAATTTAGCCTAGTTACACTGCTTCGAGTGTTGTGGTTTCGATCCTCACATGGGCCAACAATTTGAGTAATCTAAACAAAATGGTCCCGGGTCTCGGTGTTCTTAGTGTCCATTGTTTTAATGTTTGTAAAGCCGACCCAGAAATGATTGCCAGTGCGGGTATAGACCTTAAAAACTAGTTTACTCAGTATTCCACGTGTTATTACTACTAATATTCAAGACATTGTCACGTTTTATTAAAATGTAACGATCACATTTCAAAATTTTCAAGTCTTTGTCACACCTATAATATAGTAGGATTTTCGTTTTACCACGAAACCGGGAATGAGGTATTGCCATAGTAATACTATTTTGTGTCTTCTTCTCTCTTAGCCTTTATTATTCCCAAGTCACTTGGGGTCGGCGTTTCTGGTCTAACCGGCTTTGACTAGATATCAGTTTTTACACGGAGCGGCTGCCACCTGACCTCCGCAACCCGAAGGCTAACGATACCCTAAGGCTAGACCAGTGTCAGGATATTAGAGGGTACTAACTTTCCCAATAACGACTGCCATAGATGTTAATGGCAGCCGGGACCAACGGCTTAACGTGCTCTCCGAGGCACGGAGCAGGCGATAATTGTCAATCAATACGCACATAATTTCGAAAAGTTATATACCTTCTGAAAGTCAGAGGTGCGCGACGTGGGTTCGAACCCGAGACCCTCTGCATTGCAGTCTGTTGGTCTCCCCACTGAGCTATCGCTGCTATATTATTATGTGTATTATCCTATATATGGCCGTTGCGACCATCAATAGGAGAGAGGGATCATTCGCGCGTTACCAATAGTGTTCAAAAGCGCTGTCTCTACCGTGGTCTCTACAAACAGTTAAATAATTATAAAAGAGATTATGAATAGATTTTGTATTTCGATGGCAGTCCTACATTACGTTATTCAAAAACTATAAATTCAATTTTGAGCAAATAGTCACATACAGATAATGAAAAACAGTTGCTGAAGCTTACTCTTATTTTAACGTTGTATTACGGTGCTTTAACGTATTCCAATTGCAGCGTAATATTTTCTGACATTTAACATTTTCGCTAAACACAACCCAGACGCATCTTTCACACCATATTACAAAATTAAATAGTTAATTATTGCTCGCTTTAACGGTGAAGGAAAACATCATGAGGAAACCTGCGCAGCAGAGAATCGTCCATAATTTTCTCGAAGATATATGAAATCTGCCAACCCAAACTGGACCAGCATGGTGGATTATTGCCTAACCCTTCTCACACTGAGAAGAGGCCCGTGTCCAGCAGCGGAACAGTTTAATACAGAGCTGATATTATATATTACTCTCAGAAAATTTTCCATAGCGAGTATAGCAAGTGGCTGACTGGGAACTATTGCTATCTACCTAAGTAGACGACACAAATAGAATAAAATATGAGCCGGATGCACAACCTACCTATCTCTTCTGAAATTTAGAAGCAAAATGTTATGCCACGGTAACAAAAACGATTGTCAACGCAATCCCACACGAAACAAACTGAATGTCAACGGAATGTGACAGCTATCATTTTGGAACTTATTTCTTATTTTTCACTTTGAATCGGGTTGTCCCCTGAGGCAGTCGTGTCTGCCGAACTTATATTATTTTTGCAACGTAATTTGTTGGGCTTTGATGTATAATCTAGTTTACTTACAAGTCTTTTAATTAGCAGAAAGTGGTAATGATACTGCGTATGATGTATTAGAGATTTTATTTGAGTAATACGATTATTTTTATACATTCAATTTGAGTGTCGAAAATATTAGTTATATCTTGACCTGGATGACATTGGAAAGGCATAAAATTAAGAGAATTTGCGAGTGTAAGATTAAAAGTGTTATTATAAACTAGTGGTCGCGCATAGTGGTCGAAATACAACCATAATCAAATTTTATATATCTATGTGAGCTTTTTGCACGCCATACCTATGTAAACTTTAACTATGCCAAATGTCATACTTATCCGTGGGCGAAATATGCTTAAAATTAGATAAAAACTTTCTTCTTCGGGTATATTTTTGGGAGATTTAGGACATAATGCACTATGTTGGCCCAGTGCATGTTATACAGTCCTCACACATCCTTATAAACAACATCAGAAAGTCACAATTATGCAGATTTCCTCATGATTATTGTTAAAGCGAGCTATAATTACTTAAGTAAGTATTTAATACACATTAACATAACCTCGGCAAGCTCAATACGCGCAATGTTGAATGAAACTTGAGAGTCTGCGTGATATTCAAACAGTATTCCATATAGACTATAATTATGCTTGATATTTACTTTACATATATCCATGCTTTGAAGACTTACAGCACCATAAACGCTTTAAGTAAGTAGAGTACACCAATCAAATTAAAAACCACACCTGTACCATGACCTCAACTGTCGAACAGACACCAGTTCTTCGCTCGATTAGCTCGATTTCGACCTACCAACGTCTGGGACGCGAATCCCGCAATTCATTTTACGAAACCAACCCGCGATAAGTACCTTTAAACGTGACTTGACTCACAAGCTACGTTTACCTTTGCAACTGCGAACATTAAGACAGTTTTTTTCGTCTTTAAAATATGTATGTACTATCATAACTGAAATAGTAGAGAATTTACTTTCGAGTTTTTTGCTAGCTGTACTTGATTCTACATTAAGTACTGACAGCAAAAAAACTATTAACTTGATTTTTGCACTTTAATATAGGCTAGACATGTAGAAAAATAAAGAACATCCTACCCTAACTATCCTAAGTTAATATTATAAATCCAAATGTGAATGTGAATTTGTTTTCTTTGTTTGTCTGTTTGTTACGCTTTCACGCCCTAGCTACTCGACTGATCATCATGAAATTTCACATACACATTGTCAGGGGAACAGAAAACCTGTTTTTTCTTTTGTTATGTTTGTAATTGTCAGGACAAGGTTTGTGTGAAAGAAAATATGTGTAAATCAGTGGGAAATGCTAAAAGTTTTAATGGGCCTTTATATAAAAAGATTTTATTGACGTTTTGGTATTGAATTGAATTACATGAAATGTATCTTTCTATATATTGACAGGACAACGACTGTCGGGTCAGCTAGTAAATTTATAAATTTAAATACATACTCACTCTCCTACCCAACAGTATTAAGTATAGGGACAAAACTACGGGCGCCAGAGATTTATATAAACCTAACGGATTAAATATTACTATGCTGTGCGCTCCGAAATCGCGTAGGTAACCGAACTGCACGCCATACTCCCTATGAGACAGCCTCTCGTGTACCAAAACCAGTTGAGAAGTTGAGACGACGTATTTGAATGCACCGCTGCATAAATTTTTGAATGATTTGGAAGTGGTATTTGGGTTACTATCTAGTGGTCCCTTAATACGATATGAAAAAAATGTATGTGTGTTAGTATTATGCAGGTTATTATTCAGGGATAAAAACTAGCTTACTACGACTCCAACGTCTAAACAAAAATCAATCATATGACAAACTGTGTCCTCAATTGATTCTTAGCTATAAATCTACCATCTATTATTGTATATATCTACTACATTATGGCAAAGCAATAAAAATTTGAATTTGGAACATACACACTTTTGCATTTATAATTTTAGTAAGGATAATGATTTAATGTTATAATATTCTCATTTAATTAGAATATTAATATTATAACTGTGTAATATGCAAATTAGTATTTAACTGCATCTGTGGCATATCAGGCTCGTGATTTCCTTACTAATATCTAATGCACCTTCTGAGTCTCGTAAACTATCAGATCGAGGTGTATGCGAAATATAATTGCTTGTTAATTTTTTCACTGGAATATGTGCTTCTTTTGATGGAATGCTGGAAATAATTGAAAACTGATGGTATCTAGACCTGGTGTGCCGCTTATACTAAATATGATGAATGTGTGATTTGTGACCAAAGTCAAGATCGTGTGGGCGAGCTGCGATACCTGGGCTGAACAAACTGATTTTGGAATATTCTGTAAAAACAATTTCAGTAGTATCACGGTATCTGTAAATATAATATGTATTATACAGTATGGGAAAGCATATTGCTGTCTACCTTTTGAAGGACCTAAAAGTATAGCAGGTAAAATATAGGTATAAATACCTCTGGAAATGGAAACAAGCTACCATTTCCAAAGACCTACTGTGAATTGCCCATAAAAAAAACAGTAACAGGGTACCAAACCCGACAGTCAAATTTGGGCACTTGCGATCACACGCAAATATAATCCGAAATACTAATATGGCTGACCTAAAAAAGACTAAGGACATCGACCATACAATATTGTCTATTGTTAACCATTGCCAATAGTAACAAAACTCTGCCGTTTAAAAACTACCCAGAGCGCAATACACGAGCGCTTTTCACTGTGAAGTAATTTCTCAAGCTTAAGAATAAGATATCGGGTAGCCAAGATGGCTGTGTGATCTTTGCAGTCGAAGAGGGTTCTGATTTACTGATCCCCTGGGGCAGACGGGAACGCGAAGCCGAGATAAGTAATAACACCCCCTATCATATTTTTATAGCACTTTTTGTATTACTGTTTTAAGTAAAAACGGTGATTTATAATATATTGCCTTGAGTTTTATTTATCTACTCTATTTTAAAAGTGTAGGTACACTGTTTCCTTCGAGATATTTTTAGGAAACTAATTGGGGTTGACTATTTGGAGGATAAGAACTATAAATAATGCCTTTTGGAATGTTTGTATATCTGTTTATGCTGGCATTACGTACAAACTGCTGGAAGGATTTTGATACAGTTTTCCCAGGTAGATAGCTTGAATTGCAACTTATAAATCGGAATTGCCGTTAAAGCAAATCAAATGAAGTCCTTTTTGCTAACAGTATCAAAATTGGTTGCAAAATAGGGTAGTCATTAATATTTTATATTTGGCTATAAGAAAAAGTGGGTTGTATTGAAGGTGTCTCGCTATCTCCCTTGTACAGCTGCGGTTAAATAGCGATTACGTCACAGTTTGTATCGTGCATCCTTTTTCTGTCATTTAATATACCCCTACTCTCAGATTTGATACGCGTGTATCATATTATTTATTGAGTTGTTTTCTAAAATTCTTTATATTTTAGAGTTTAGGTCATGTAACTATTTAACTTTAACAATAAAAAATTATGAGTCCTACTACCCTTTTCTATAAAAATAGCTTACTAACATCACGTAACCTCGCATTCTTTAGAACGATAGGTAAAGTATTCAAATGCTTCTAAAGCTGGTATAACAAATGATATTGTCACCAATACCGAACGCCCAGCGTGTACTCCACAATTGCACCCCTGACTCTGTTAAAATATTCTCCTGTTTTAAAATCATATCTTATCACACTTATTGAGTTCTGCCTGCTTTACACATTAATTATATAAAAAACTAGTTAATCTTCGAAAACAGTTCTTGGCTTACGTTTTCTTTTTCTGGATTTAAAGTACCCTTTTTTGAACCCCTGACAATGTGTATGCGAAATTTCATGATGATCGGTCAAATAGTTATATTGTAAAAGCGTAACAAACGAACAAACTCACATTTGCATTTATAATATTAGTTAGGATAGTTTACTAACCTCCCGTAACCTCACACTCTTTACAACGAAGATAGAAATTCAAGAGCTTCTAAAGCAGGTATAACAAATGATATTGTCACCAACACGGAAAGCCCAGCCTGCACTCCATAATTACACTGCTGACACTCTTTAAACATTTAGCTATTTTATAATCATATATTATCTTATATCATCTTATTTTATCTGACTCACTTATACGTCTCACATTAATTTTATAAAAATGGCTTGCTGACGCCATGTCACCCGACGTTCTTCGAAGCTACGGATAGAGTATTCAAGTGCTTCTAAAGCTGGTATAACAAATGATATTGTCACCAACACGGAACGCCCAGCCTGCACTCCATAATTGCACCGCTGACACTGTTAAAACAGATGAGTCTTCCATACAAAATCTCTCATAATGCGGTACTGGAGAGAAAAACCCGTGGGAAATGGTTGAATTAAATGTACACCCGGAACGTAAAGCCCGGACTTATTGGGGCCATAAATATGCAAAGAGTAGCGGGGCGGAAAACTGAATTATTAATGTGCACTGTTATTTTTATTCTATACCGTGTTTATGTATAGGCTATTATTAGTAGGCGTGTCTATGAATTGTAATAATGTTTTAAAATAGCATCTGTCTACGGCTTTGTTTTTTACGGAATTCTACGGGTGAACATCTGTTATAGTTAATATCGTATGTATTGAATCGATATATAGTTGATCCGTGTGCCAAATTTTATCCAAATACGTTGAACGGCTTACCAGTGATTAATAACAAACAACCAAACATCTTCACAAACTTTCACATTCATGCTATTAATATCATATTTTATCTCTCCATCTCCATCTTTGGCTTTATAGTTTTCTCACTTCGTTATCATCACAAATTTAATAAAAAGTATATACACTTTTTTGTACCATACACATGTCTGACGAAAAAGTTTTCGTGTATGAAATCATACTACCTTTTAGTAAATGGCGTAGACATATGTATATTTATCCAAACTCTAGTTTCACTCAAGCTAATTCCAATAATGTGCAAATGATTATCGGCTAACCGTTTGATTAATTGGTATTCTCCTTTCACAGAGCACAGGAGCAGATTTCTGTGCGGTAAATCTTCATATATATCCCACAGGAGCCGCAGATAAAAGCTAGTGGTGTATCTACAGAGAAATATTAATTTATTTGCTGCGCCTGTGTGTTCTTATAAATGAAACAGGGTTTCATTTATAAGAACACACAGGTAGCAATAAATAATTGAATTTGAATTTGGATTTGAAACACTCTCTTTTCTATAGAAATGTGTCTAAATTTGTATATTTCAGAAAAAGTTGGTAGAGATATGTATACCTCCACCTTTCGGCAATAATGTTATAGGCAGAGATTCATAAATAAATAAATATTTTGCTCTAAAATTTTGCTTTCTGTATTTTAGGACCCGCCTTGTATATTACCACCTATTGCCATCTGTCACTCCATTCCCCAGCGGCGGCGTCTGGGGAATGGCCCAACAGATGGCAAAAACTGCTACTGCTGAAAATTTCCTGAAAAAGAAGCTCAGTAACACATTTTCAACCCTGGAATCGAAGACACAGAACCAACGAGGCAGTATATAGTCATGTAAGAGACGCGCATAAGAAAACTGTCCCGCCATTCTCCTAGCCGTACACTTACAGCCGTCATTATGTTTACGCACAATTTAAAGCAGAGCCGGCCAGTAATGAATATCGCAGTAGAGATAAATGGATTTGGTGCCAATAGAACCGCAAGTCATTAACCACACTTTTATATAGTGTTTTTTATTAAACCTAGTTATATTTTACTGCCTCATTGATTCTTTGGAGTAAGGCTGGCTTATATTTGGAGATTTTGGGGTCTGGGTGATATTTGGATCTGAATAAGTACTATTGGATCTTCATATAAATATTTTTCTGTAGCAGCTCGAAGTCTGAAAATACGCCCAATTGTAGCTGCTTATACGTTGTAGACAGCAATGGGATCGCCGATTACTTGAGACTTAAACATAGCTGGTGAATTGGTGGTGGTGCGATACCCCTGTGTCTGCTTTTTCGAGCATATATATAGATATAGTTTATATCTAAGTGGTCTGGTCTATTATCCTCTATCGGGCTCTGTTCCAAACTCAGTGCTGCTACTAAGAATGACTTGATAGTGACTGCACGGATGACGTGGTGGTTTAAAGCAGGGGTTCCTAAACTTTTAAGGTAACGGAGCACTTACCGAATACCTTTTATTTTGTGGAACCCCATACATATATATAATTTAAATAAGAACTAAACCTTTCATTATGAACTAGCGACCCACCCCGGCTTCGCACGGGTATAACAAAACCTTAACAAATTTTACACCTAAACTATCCTCATGAATCACTCAGCAGTCTATTGGTGAAAACCGCATGAAAATCCGTTCAGTAGTTTTTGAGTTTATCGCGAACAGACAGACAGACGCGGCAGAGAACTTTGTTTTATAATATGTAGTATGATTTTAAAAGTGAAACACTTTCGGAACGGAACACTGGTCACTTTTCTACGGCACCCTTAGGTTCCGCGGAACCCACTTTAGGAATTGCTGGTTTAAAGGGTCGCCACGCCTCTGACACTACGTTGCGGGTACTAGTGTTGCGGGTTTAAATAACAAAATATTTGTCCCAAATATTTGGACAAATATTTTATGAGCCACATAATTATGATTGTCTCCAGTGTCGGTGTAAATTTATCCTTTGTTTGAATATTTGTGAAGTCCCACGCGATACGGTTTGTTTTCCTAAACAGAGGGCTTTCTGAAAAAAATTAGGTATAAATATACCCAATATAACCCAAGTCTATTATTTATTGTTTTTATTTAAATTATTTTGTAAATTTACAGTAGAAGAGAGAGGGAGGCGCCCTTAGTCAGTTGCATTCACTGATCGGTAAACGATTAGCGAGGTTAAGCAACGTTGGATGCGGTCAGTCTATAGATGGGTGACCGCTTAGTGGTATTTCATCTGAGCGTCTCCGTGCTTCGGAGGGCACGTAAAAACCTTCTAAGTCGGTCCCGGTGGTTGTTGTTAAATTGACAGCAGTCGTTAAGCCCTGACAGAGGCCTACGAGCGGCTTGAAAAACTCTTGACAATAGGTTGGCCATTGACCACACGAAAAAAAAAGATGAAGAATACGGAGTAATATGACGTATTATTATTTTTGTTAACAGTAAACAATGTTGTGGGTTACATATTAAAATATTTGGTGTATGAATTGTATTTAGTTATAATCTAACACTGATTTTGTTCCAACAAATAAAACAAAATAAAAAATAAGACGCCATACATTAGATATTTGTCCAAGAGGCTAAAGAACGTAACAGTCACATGAAACGTGTATATTCAGCTAGATCAACCCAAAAACAATTTTCGCCAAAATTTATTACTCTATCTCAGCTTTTGTTAGCGCTTACTTCTCCGAAAATAGCATTACGTACAATATGAATGTATACTTAATAAAATCAACGTATAGACCGTGTCCCGAGAGCCTTATTTATGGTTTGCTAATAATAACTAATTCTCCTTGGTACTAAGGCCGCTCGCACACACCCACGTCCACCACGCTATATTTATGAAATGAATTTTTCATTCGCATCTCTCGTTTGTACGCCGCCTACGTTGAACAAATAGTATTAAATCGTATTTATATCAATAGAAGGGATTATTTTAAATGCTGTGTGTAAATATTATGGTTGGTTAATGAATAAATTGGTTGTAATAATGTTTTTTTGAATAATGGTAATTGTTTTATACTTAAATTTTTTATGCGTTTGCGTTGTCACACATTAATTTGATATATACGGAACAAAAATATCGTACACAAATGAAATTATATAGTGATAGTTGTTAATATAGCATCTACTCCCTTTGTATCGTCGAAGAGCAGCCTGAAAAGATTTAAAGAGCTTAGTTACGTAATAGGGTGCAATCCTATTGCTGCGTAATGTGGACACAGTTCAATACTTCGTACTGTTACTACCGTGACAGAAAAAAATTGAGATCACTTTGCCTGATCTAGGAATCGTAACCGAAACCGAGACCTCATGCGCAAAAATCCCTGCGCCGCCATATAATGTTTTATCACTTACTATGTACATTGATTATTTAATTTTACTTATTAATTTTATACAATTAGGGGATAGTTTTCTTCAACTCGTATAACACTGCACAACAGCATGTCTGATGATTAGGTTATGTTACATGATATTATTCCAACTTTTAATGACAATTTCAAAACTGTGACTGAAATTTCTCTATCAGGTCTAGTTAACAAAATATGACACATGGGTCTTTTTATAATAAAACGCGGTATGTTTAAAGATTATTTTATTTTATTTAGTTCTTTGAAAAATCTGGTTTTTTTATGCCTTCCTTGCTGAAGCTGAAGATAGAGAGCTGAACTTATTATTATTATTTATATACTTTCCGCAAATGAAACAAAAACGATTCGGATTATACACACAAACACGTCTTGACGATGCTGTATCAAATTATATTAAGAAAACTTAATATTGTTCTAGTTATCAGCAAATTTAGTGGAATCTACAACTCGTAAACAAGAGCTGTTACAAAAGAAATTTGGATATACGTAGAATCAGCGACGTCGAATTAGTAAACATCATGTGATAAAAGTCATTCATCAGACAAAAGTTGCAATTTTATTGTGCTGTTTAATCAACCAAAATATAAATTTCTTGTAATACTTTTATTTAATAAAATAGTAATAATTTGATTTTTTTAGTAAGGAAGTTGTTACACCTCTTACCACCAAGCGACTATCGATATAATATAAGACCTTGTGTTAAAAAAGGTTACTTACGGCACGAATTTCATTGGCAACAACGCTGCTTCGATATAAATCGAAACCACATCAGGTTTCGATCTCTACGAGGCATAATGATGTGTGGGATACACAAATACTTGTTCGAATTCCGTTGTTTCATTGTTTATGGAAGTCTACTAGAAGATACAGATCTATACAGAAGTAATTTCTAGTGTAGGATATGTCAATATTGTAACAAAATATAACAATTCTGCTGTCGTTTTGGAGGCTGATTTCACTGCATTGTTTCTAAACGATATATTTATGTACATATTTACTGCTAACAGTTTTTGAACGCCTCGAATCATTCTCTTCTCACCGCTTATATTTAAGTTGTGAAGTCCTGGTTTGATACCCGCATTCGAAAAACCCTTATTGAGTTTTCTAATAAGATTCCCCTCTAGTAGTCCAATATAAAATTGTAAGTTTGAAATAAACAATATACTCAGTCTCACACCTCTGTTTTCTATCCGGCACTGTCTACCCCTTCAGGGCCCTGTCTCACATTTTGCCACCTATATATTTTATCCTACGTAATAGGCCTATTGCCATACAATACCATTCTCAGTGCTGAGAATTTATTTTTACAGAAGAGATCGAAAACCCTTTGCAGCAGTCATATTTACAACCACTCCGCCACCAGTACTAAATACAAATGTAAATTGTAAATATTTCAAGATAATTTATATCGAAATAAAGTCCTATTCATGTACGTGTAAACTTTCAGTAGTTCTCTAATTAATTTATTGTCGGTACCGACTTCTGGCACGTCCCGATGCTATAAAATATTGCCGTTCGAATAACAGCGAATAATTAATAACGATAATATGTTAAGCTAGCATTTGCCCGGGACTTTGTCCCCTGAGAACTACGGCTCACCTACAATTTCTTTAAATTAATTATAGTAGTAATAAGCTTGATAAAATTGTATTCAATCGAGCACAAATAATCTACGATTAGTTTTTGTACGCTCATCGATAGATTGCAAATTTAAATATAGTTAAACATAAAATTATTTGTATGAGAGGAAATCGCCACGCACCCTCGGTCTGCCCATCATAGCTCAATAAAAAAAGGTTGACAATATCGAACTTTTTCTCTGGATAGGGATCGCCGCCGAGCCGCGTCATAGGACCCGGACGTACTCCAAATTGCAGTATTCCGCTTCGAACACAAAATATTCGTTGGCACGTTTTTGCCTCAACGCGGGCATCTTTAAGACCATTTAGCAACGAATTAGCTATGAGTATTGAGTAGCCGTGACTGCTTTTATCGTCTATATATTCCCCCACTACCCTCACTATTGCACGAATTATGAAAAAGTTAATTATTTCCTGGGTAGGCAATATTAACCAGTGGTGACGTATTGGAGTTTATTTGTTCGAAGAGCAACGTTATTTTGTTTTTTATTCTCTAATTCTTCCAATACACTCATTCGAAAACCCTTTTGGCATGAATGTCAAAGTTTAAAAGTAGGTATGGCTATTATTTATATATATGGCAGTTACTGTTTCATCCAAATCCTTTTACCGCCAAATTGGATTATTCGTACCAGTAATAAACGAAGATACACTTAGCACTTGCAATCCAAAATAAGATTTAAAATAAGATTCACAGCAAAATGAGCAACCAACTCCAAGTGTAGCCAGTCCGACGCTTTCAGCTCTTATTAAAAATTCGGTTTGAAAACTTTCACAAGTTAATAGAATTTTAACCGCGGCAATGATTAACTTGCACTTCATTTCGCCTTTTTAGTTCCAGAATAGTTCCCGTAGAATTCATTTAAAGTATGTTCATTTTTGTGATGAATAGCTCCAAATTGTTCATTTAAATGAAGAATCATGATGTAATTTTGTTTGAAAAAGGATTGTGAAAGTGCTCGTAGATGATATTTGTGCAAAACTATCTGTCGTCTACATATGTACTTACATACATAGACTCATAGTTATATCTCCAAAGAGGTGAGTTACTATATTTCGCTATCTCTGATCTTTAGAACCCACGTTAGGACGAGGCTATTGTCGTCTACAAAGCTCAGTTCCAGACTTCATGCTATTTTACTAAGAATTTCTTATTATAACCAAATCCCAATAATATTTTGCTCGACAGCAGTTACATTTACTACCATCGAGTCTAATAATCTATCCTTGCTAATATTATAAATGCGAAAGTTTGTTTCATGACACAGTCCTTGTTTCACGCAGGAGGAGTATCAGATCGACATGTGTGCCAAATGCTAAATCAGTGGTAGCCAATAGATAATTCCTTATACTTGCGATTGAGAGGTTATGGGTTTAAATCCCACATATTGCACAATCGACATAAATCCATTGTTAACATTTTAGCTTAGTTGAACAGATTAACATCATCATCTCTGCAAAGATGTCCACTGCTGGACATAGGCTTCCCCAAGGTTTTCCACACAAACCGGTCTTCCGCCACCCTCATCCAACCGCTTCCCGCGATTGCACCTCATGGACTTTGCCCTGTGCCTATTTCTGCTGCGAATTCCAGTGCGTGGCCACCACTCCAGAGCCTTTCTGCCCCAACGGCCAACGATTCTTCCTTGGCTACCGGAGAGCTATGTCGGTTGACAAATTAACATAAAAACTAGTAATTTGTAACGCAATTCATGTGTCAATAAAACAGCATAGACTCAGGAACTATGCCCAGTATATGACAATAATCTAGCCCCTTATTACTACTACTAATTCATATCTGCCTAATTGCAAGAATAATACACCATTACCTACCATTTTGGAGGTATATGAGTCTAACTTTGTAAGTATGTACTTCATTAAAATTAAACTACTATATACGGATTTTATCGCGTTGTTTATTTGACACTTTATTACATAATTTTGAAAACTGTTACACTACTAGGTACTACTATTAAACTTTACTCATTTTTAAGCTAATTAAATTATTATTAAAACTATTAAAACTATTTAGATTTAATTTAATTTTGCACTCTCCCCGACGTTTCGGTTGCTTTTCAGCAGCCATGGTCACGAGGAGACTAAGATGGTAGTTGTCTCAATGTTCCAGTGTAGTTATTTCAAAGTACCCGAACATAATTTAATCATTGGTGTTTCTATTTACGCAGAATGTACTTCTATAAATACGAACTTAAGAACTGAATGAACTCGAAGCTTAAGTTTTTCCCCTAGACTACAGTATGGGTTTCTTCAAAAAGGGCGTTAAAAGGTTCTTACAAGGTCGGCAATGTGCAAGTGATGCCTCTGGTGTTACAGACGTCCATAGGCTACGGTGACCACTTACCATCAGGTGGGCCGTATGCTTGTTTGCCACTTTAGTAGTATAAAAAAAAGAAACTGCAGCCAGACAAATGACAGTTTGAATAAACCTTTGACTAAATGCTACTATTTTATTCCACAATGCACTAATTTGTTCATTCCTATCTTTACAACAAATGCTAATTGCTAATTAACATATCCTAGGGCCAAGAACTTAATTAATTATAACGTGTTTGTGGTGCATTTTAATTGGTTTGCATGCTCGCATAAAAGGCAGGCTTCATTCCAATTAGACCTTTATGAAAAACATACATACAGAGTATTATGCCATAAACCCGGAACAATACTGCCACTGCACCGAATGTAGTAAGTTCGAACCGCATACGGGACAAAATATTGTGTGATGCGCAAATAGATGTTCCGTGGCTGGATGTTTTTGAGTCCGTTCTGTGAATATTTGTAAAGTCCACCGTGACACAGAATTTAATCTAAACGTGACAGAGGTCTTTAAAAGAGAACATTCCGCCAGCTATGACTTTGCATCCCACGTAATAGGGAGCGAGTCTTTAATCTACCGGACAATTCCAGAATCTGCTGCAACTGAGAATTTCTAGACTGAATAATATACCACTTGGCTCAGCCCGGGAACCCGGGAATCACATTCACTATCGCACCAAAGCAGTCTGAAAGACTGTACATAAAAGCTAAATAAGATTTATTACAAGATAATCAGAATTAGAACTAAGCTAGCTATGTACGAAATGGTGAATGTTCACGACCCATTACGATTTTATCTGTAACGGTTTGTTAGTGAATAGTAGCTGCTTCTCTTAAGTTTATTTAACACGAGAGAAATACATTTTTGTTATAATAAATAGCTCCGGCTCGACTTGGGAAGTAAAGTATTATGCAAAATATCGACATTCAGTAGCAGAATACGAGCTAATGCAAAGAAGCTGAAGGCCGAATAAACCATTCGTATCTTCTTTTCCTTCCTTCTAATGCTCTTTTCTTTCCATATTTTTCATATAGGCTACGGCAAATGCATCAGGCAAATATGGTGCTTCTTCTCCAAATACATGGTTTACGACAGGCAGCGGCTTGGTTAGGCCTACTTGGAACTGCTTTATTGATGTTAAGCTTCAAGAAAATACAGCTATATCCATAAGGGATGCGAGTTACCGCTTCCCATCAAGATGGTCCTTGGCTGATCTAGAAGTAGTAAAAACCATTGGTCCAGTCCAAATAAAAATAATAAAATGTTCTGAGTCTGAATATTCTTTGTGTCTGTTGTTTGAATGTTTGTAAATTCCCCAGCGATACAGAAATTATTTCTAGTGCTAGAGACGTATTAAAAAAAAACAACAAAATATGACTGGCATTAGAATAATTAACTGTTTAAACAGCAGAAACTCAGAAACACTCGTTTATTAGCGCAGCGGTAATTAATGCGACTTTGATTTCAAATCCCGGCACAGGTAAAGTGTTATAAGAACTCTCTCTCAAGATATTATTAGTAACAGACAGTTGTCTGTAGTGAATCTATTGCTGTCAACCAGAGACAGTCTGGTTGATAGCAATAGAGCCTCTATTATGTAGAACCTACGACCATAACGGGTCAAATGAGGCTACAATACACCTATGCCTATATAGTCAGGGATATCTCTTATATTGATGGGAGCCTTTTCTAAATATTAATATAGTATTCGTATAAAGAAAAAGGTGTGGAAAGGCCCACAATACATAAATGATGTACCTACCTAATCAAGAGATATATTTAACCAAAACTATATTTTTCATAATAAACCCTCACCAAACTCCAAAAATCCCAATTCAACGGTTCTAATCGTATAAGTGCCGCTGACGTCACATTTACAAAGGCCACATAGCACAACAAAACCTTCACAGATCATTAACGCTCATTACACACGTGATTTAACTAGAAGACAAAGAACGTACTGTTGATCGCTACGCTCGCCACTTTGAAAGCTACGCGAGAATAAAAAGGCTAGACAGGGAGTATTGTTTATAGAGTATGGTCAAACAAATATTTAGACTGATCTGTCTAGTCTTTTATTATTGATGTCGATTATATTGGATGAATGGTATACTAACTGAAGCGTTATAGCGATGTATATTATATTTTTATACGACATACGTAAATAATGTAACTGTGCCCAAACAGGGTTCATGTCTGAAACAATACAAAATGAAACAACTTAGTAACAACATATGAATATGAATAAATAAAAATGTAATAGATATAATAAAATAGTGGTATCAGCGGTTGCCTTGCTACTGCTCAACTTAATATACTCACTAACCTATATTATATTTTGATCTTTATAAGTGTTACTTTCTGACCTAAATGAATTAATGAATTCTGACTTTGAATTGAGTTTGAGACAAATATTTTCTGACCAGATTGGGCACTCTATTGGCTAAACTGACGCGCGTTCAACAAAGTTATTAGAATAAATGCTGCAACAATATTGCAAAAAGTGGCAATCCATAACTTCAGCTTATCTCTCCTAAAAACTGCCGTATGAAAGTATGTTTCCCACTAGGTAAAAGTAAAAGAAAAGAATGCAAAATGAACAAATTCTAATTTCAAACATAAAACTGAAACCTCCTACAGCAAAAATTCTATAAATGCTCTTACAATAATAACGTTGTCTTAACCAAAACGGAACATCATATATATAATACAGTATCCACATAAAATACACATGTCTGAAACACGTACCGCTCATGTCCCGTACGCTACGGTACGTTAACAAAATAAAAAACCCCAACTGCACTGCGAAACTTTCATAATGCAAAATAAAGTGTTCAAAGTTTAAACCGGCTCACCTATCGCGCAGTATGCAAAGTGAATATTTAAGGGCAGCATTGCAGCTGCATACTGTGATAAAGCCGAACAAGATGCCCGTAATTCTAAGTCTTAAGTGCTCATGTTGGGAGATTAAGAATATGTGTTTTAGGGCATCAATTTATTTTTGTTGCAGATAAATTATTTTAGATTGCTTTGTTTATATGATACAGGAGACGATTCTAAGATATTGCATTTTGCATTTTAAGTTTGTTGCTTTGAATAACGCGGGTAACATTATGAAGAACTTGTCCTGCATTGTGTAAATTACTGAAGCTCAAATAATTCTTATTATTACACCTCTCAAGTACTTTTACATGTAAGCGCGAGTAGCTTGTATGTAGCCCGCGGACTTACTTGATACCTACATAAGCACCATTAAGTTTTATAGAAATAATATTTCTTAGACACACACATTGGTTGGTTTTTATGTATATTGTGTATATGCATAAATGGTTAGTAGAACATTTCACCGCCTATTTTAAGCCTTTATATTTGGCCACTCCCAATGGATGGACCAAATATAGTCAACTGGTATTTCTTAATTTATATTAGGAAAAACTTATTTATATAAAAATATTCTTTCAAATTCGATTCGGGATTCAAAGCACAGGCCAAGTAATATTTGGTAGTTAGTAGTTGTCAAAGCACAGAAAATAACACACTCTAAAATATTAATTGATGTATTTTCCGTTGCACATAAAATAAGATGCGATACAAATAATGCCGAGCTCAAAATTATCCTACGACTTTCCACTTGATCATCAACGCTATAAATGTTGCAGCAAATCTGGTACATACTTAAACAACGTTCAACATTATAAATACAGTTACACCATGCTCCATAACTCACAGCGACATATCTTACATAACACTTAATGTAAATGCCACACTCCAAACCCCAAGCCGATTGTTTGCATCCCCATTTATATACATACGTAATCTAATACACTTCAAACAGCCTCTCAAGGATACCAGTCTTCCAAACTTTACATACCTTTTGACCACAATATCAAATTGTACGGAACACAGTTATTATAGATAAAAAGAGAAATAAAAGCTCAACAAACGAGTCAAAAGAAACAATTTAGGTACAAGAGCACGCACAACAAATTCTTTCTGCTTTAAAAATACATTAAAATGTTAATAATAATTAACGTCTAATTTAATAGCACCTTAATTTAATTCATTATTAATTTTGTAAGACTTCAATGAATATTAAAGATGTTGATTCAATATAGAAGCTTCTTCTATTCAGCTGTTATTTCCATTGCTTAAAATTTTTAATTTGCTGAATTTTATCTGGCAAAATTTGATAGAATTTTCGCACGGTTAAATTAATTAAAAGGTCTCGTGAATGGGATCTTCTAATACATTGAACTATTCAATGTTTTAAGATGTCTCGTTATTATACTATCGAAGTTTCTAGAGTTATTAGATTAGATAAGATACGTTCTGGAACGTGATCTTTTTGTATTTTAACTCTGCAAACAATACAATCTGCTCCTAAGTGGTTACCGTAGCAACGTGTAACCAGGGAAAAAGTTCATACTCTGCAATCTCAAAATATGAAGATTACTGGATACAGATACAGATATGCAGTCAGAATCAGAATCAGAATCAGAAATTTATTTGCTAAGAATGCAGGTAACATATTATTGGTGAAATTGGTATTACATAGAAGCCAGTACATTCTACCATTTGGGATGCAAATCTATACAATGTTATTCTATAATGTCATATAAGTTAATAATGTATTACATTTAAATAGGCATATTAATAATAATAATATTCTATCACATACACACAACACCATCTAGCCCAAACTAAGCAGAGCTTGTACTATGGGTACTAATACACTACAATGGATAAACATACATATATACCTTTTTTTTTTGTAGATATATACATATTATACATAGAAACACCCAGACCAAGACAAACATCCATGTTCATGCACACAAATGTTTGACTTGTGCGGGAATCGAACCCGCGACCTCAGGCGTGGCAGTTAGTTACACTAACCACTACGCCATCGAGTCGTCAAAAATAATCCCCAATAAAATCAATAGGAAAAAAAAAGAAGATACAATAATAATATGTCAATATCAGGTACTTTTTAATTTCCTAGATGTATTATCTGAAGTGGTAAACAAGCCAGTGGCCCACCAGATGACCTGGATAACAGAAACATAAGCAATAAACACAGCCAACAGGAATGGCTAATTTGCCCTTTAACCTGTTGTATGCCAGAATACCAGACATAATAGAAAAAGCATTGTGTCTCGCGCAGATCCACGTTCCGGCATACCAGAGGTTAAACAAGCTTTTGTCTGCGGCTTCGCTTGCTCAAGAAGAGTACTTTTTCTGGATGAAAGATACGCTATATTCTATTTGTACCCCAGATAACGTGTATGCGTAATTTAATGATGTTTGGTTGTGTAAAGCGTATACAAACAAAAATTTGTATAATATTAGTAAGGATTATTGTAAGATAAGATAAGCCTGTCTAAAAAGCGTACAAAGTAAAGCCGTCCTCACAAATATAACGAAGGAAAATTATATTTTCCTAAAGTTGAAGCTTCACAACATTGATTGTGTTGACGTCAGATCTTGGGCATGTCTTACCAACTTATTTCCCCTTTGTTAAACTTGCTTACATCCTGACAACATTATTTTAAGACAGGCTGCGTCCCTAGGCCTTTTTGAACAATGATTTATCGGGTCCACGGGACGTATTTCCTTCATACTCGGTAAAACTATATCTTATTGGAAAAATGTTTTTTGTGCATATTTGTGGGTTAGTGGATATGCTTTTTAAGGTTTATCTTCTGTTAAGGGTGGATTTGTTTTCTTTACGGATATATTTTTTACTATATTGTGCAGATGAGGACAGGATAGTTTTTTAATACTCTGGACTTAACATATAGTGGCAAATTGGAACGTATATAATGTTGCTTTTTTAAGTGATGATGATGTGCATAAATATGTGTAAAAAGGTCAGGGTGGCGGCGACAATGAAGATACAAGTTGTACAGAAAAGCACTTATATTATCTTGAATGCACGTTTCAACGGTTAGAATATGAATGCCCCCAAAACATTCTAACCGCCGGTATTTATACAAACATTTGACCTAATTTAATACTAAATTCACAAACTCAATAGATAATATTAAACATTGTTTATCTTAATTATTCTGATGATTATTTACATACAATTATTATTTAATAATACAGGATTATGTAACATTAAGGATTTATTACACCGGAAGCAGATGCACCGGTGTGACAAAATCAGTAAGAATCTAATAGCTTTATCATTATATTATACACAGTAAAACAAAATGATTATAGGATTGATTATTCTACATAGTGTAAAAAAAGTATAGAGATCAGTACCTAACAATACGTACTATTTATTAATCGCGCCGGAAGCTGACAAGCGGAAGGCGCCAAGCTAATAAATATCATTAAGTATAAAGAAATATGAAATAACTATTTAGATTATTGATTACAAAATTATTAATTAAATTATAAAACGATAATAGGTTTTAATGTACATATAGTGGTTAAGGTGTAACCGAACTAGCAGTATATGTGAGGCCGGAAGTGTTACGTTATAACATATGTTATGCTAGAGTATTTTAATAATTCAAAGATAACAACTTATGATCAGAAAGAATCACTTAACCTCTCGGCCAATGTTAAGATCCCAGGACTAGGTTTCGATTAATTTACGAGTAAATAGCATCAAGACAGGCAAATAAACATTACATTCACAATTTCCCAATTTTAAAAGTGAGTCGATTGCCCCTTGCCTCTGCCGCGCTTATGCATATTTAGATATGCATAAGCGTGGAAGGGGCTACGTGCTTTTATTAAAAATTCTAGAAATTAGAAGAACTTAACGCTTATTAGTACAATAAAATGTTTTCTGTGCTTGCACGTGACGTCATATTTCGTACTTATTTTTACTAAATACTACTAAATTGACGCGTACATAATGCCTAATGGTAAGTAGCAAGTGTAGCTTTAGATGGCAAAAATAAAACGTCGCTATAAGAAACACCTCTTTGCCTTTAGCAAGTACTATATTTCCCATAGCCGGTTACATAATCTGTCCTGTTGTCCACAAAAGCTGAACATTTTTGTTTACTGACATAATACACAACTCTACCCACATTTTGTACAGTCCTAAAAGCAGCCAATAATTTATTGTAGCCCGATCATATATTTGCCGAAACTATGAATCCTTAAATTGATAAATAGCAATTCATCGCCAAACTTCGCTTCGACATTGTATAAGCGTTTCTAAAGGTCATGTTTTAGACCTATATAATAAGTTATAAATATTAAGGTCGGCTCTTACCTGATTATACTGTATGACGCGATAATATGCTCTAGAAAACTTCCAGACTACGTATAATAGATATCTGAAAATTGTATGAGTTATACTCGTACGTATTTTATTAGAAAAATAATATTGCTAATTCTGTACCTACTAAAAATATTCTGAATATAATAATAATACATTTTATTGCTACAAAGTTACTCACAAATAATACAAATGAAGGTCTCATCAAAAAATTATTAACATGTTTAATTATTCTGAATCAATAAAATTTCTCGCACTAGGCTAAGCCTGTCCTGCATCATGTCTCATTGCGCGACTTTTCCTTAACTATATATTATACTTGGTATGAAACACAGTATAGGCAGATGTTTTAAAACAATAATATCATGTTTTATTTTAGCCAAGATAATAAATATTCAATAGAACGCATTAGGCGGCTAAGATTTTAAATAGTAGCAATATTTTCCATCACTTTATCAGGTGTGAACCAAACCCTTTCAGTTATGCTGTGGATATTAAACTTACTCAGACTTGGAACTAGGGTAATGATACCTTAACACCTGTTTACTTTAGTGTTTAGTCTTAAAAGTTAGAATAATATTATTTTAATTATCATGTTTACTGCTGCCTTTATCGTTACACAGCTTATTCTTGAAGGAATTATACTTTAAAATAAAGAAGATAATATATTTTGACTGTTTTATTTTCGAGCTTATGTTTTATTAACGTTATTAAAATAGCTGTTATTATTTTAGTGACTGTTATAATTGTGTGTCTGTGTATGTGAGTGTGTTTGTTTTCGTATGTTTAACGAATGCAACATTGATTACGATAATATTAGATTGAAGTGGACAAGTGTAATCTTCTCTCTAACAACTTCTGGGTCAAAACCATCTCCTTCCTCTACCCTACAAGATACAGACAAAGGTGTGTCAGTTATGTTTCTAAGTCTCATATAAAAGGGGCCAGCTTTTTACCAGTCTCAGTGCTATTACTGAGAATATCCTAAGGGCCAATAACAGTTTAACACTGTCAGAATGACCCAATAA
The DNA here is from genome assembly GCA_930367265.1 of Catocala fraxini. Classification (NCBI taxonomy): domain Eukaryota; kingdom Metazoa; phylum Arthropoda; class Insecta; order Lepidoptera; family Erebidae; genus Catocala; species Catocala fraxini. Next base: position 22,530,280 of record OV884027.1, on the reverse strand, counting down.
TCTTATGATTGGAGCTGCCAAAAGAAATCGCAAATTTATTTTATGGGCATTACAATGCAGCCCTATAACCACTTAACATTTTGTATTATAATTTTTACTAGATAGGAATCAATAAAATATTTGCCCTTCAATACCCTGTTTCACCTTTCTGAATACTAAACGTCTCCACTCTTGGCGGGATGTTAGGGATATCGTATATTTGGATGACTAGAATTATACGCAGGCATGTCCTAGTATAGTGATAGAATGCAATTCGATTCGATCCTATCTGCTTCGCTGACTGACTAGGACGCAACTGGTAATTATGTCCAGTGACAAGGCAGATTAGTATTTTGTATACATTTGAGATCTTAGTGACTGTATAAAATTAAATTTACACTTACATTTATAAAAAAATAGTTTTTCCTGAATAAAATATATATCATGATGATCGGTCAAGTAAATAGGATTTCAAAGCGTAACAAACAAACTCATATTTGTACCAATTAACACGACGCTTTTATTTTCATAAAGAATTATTGATAATAGACAAAGATCAACCTAAAAAAATATATTAAAATAGACACAGCTTGTGTATCCTTTTACAAAAAAGTACCCCATTAATCGAAAGCCAGACTAGACTATAAAATCTTTATAGCTATATAATAATATGAGACTCAACTAAATCTACCCAACTTTTGATTTATCGTTGGACGAAAAAATACTCAATACACCATCGACCGATTTTCATAAATATCTTTAACATGCAAATTTCACCTGACTGCCTATTGGCGGGAAATAAATAGAGTTCATTTATTTTTGAATAATCTTAAACTTGGAATAACGGAGTAAATTTATTTTAGAAAAAGAAAGTAACCAGTGTCTGATTGACTGATCAATCATAACCACACCTTTTCTTTCTCACTATCCTTAAATATTTTCCTGTCTTTCATCCCATCCATTCTCTTTGCATACCATCGCAGTTACAAAGAACATGTTAGTATACACCATGTGATTGTCACAGCCTTTTAAGTGTTAATACATTTTCCAGGGATTGGCGAGTGATACCCCTTGGATCACAAGCGGCCATAGGATGAACCTAAACTAACTAGGACCTAAAATCATAACTGGCGAATTGTGGAGGGAGTATTTTTCTATTGACACCTCGACACTCCTCTTACCCCGCCAGAGATATCAAAGCATATATATGTAAATATATAAAGGAATATGTATGTTAATATGCTACTAAACCAATAGAGAACAAACTTTAGCGAATCCAATTCAGTGTAATCAAATAAACCCTTCGAAAACCGCACCGAAAAAATCACCACCGTATGAATATCTCGGACAAAAACGTCCATTACTTATTTCCCTCGTTCTCTTAATGACGTCATTATCTCTAGAGACCCTGTACGCGGTCACGTCCCCCCTTAATTCTGACTGTGACACCGGCTCGGCTGAGTGACGTAGGCGATGATAAATGATGCGAAAACCACGATGGTTTTATCCGACGGTCGAAGTAGATACTGAGGTTGTACGTGCCGCATGTTAAGTAAGTGGCTTGATTGATTTTAATGACAGTCGAGACATTAATTAAATTCCAATACGGGCAGACCAATATTTCACTGACGTGAGTTAAAATAATTCATTCTTTAAAGTAACGTTTATTATAATTATTCTGAGTGAAAGATCCATTGCCAATTATTTGGTCACAATACGAAAGAGCTGACAAGATCAAAACCAATCAGAATTACAGTACATCCAATATGGGTAACACTGTTACTGCATTTTGTCGAATAAGTTATTGTCATTTTGGACTGGCCTGTGAGGACAATTGTAAGTACTGATTTAAAAATAAAAATTTAAGAGTTCTTACCTAAGAGGCCTTACGTACCTACCTTACTCCTTTCCTTTTAGTCCTTTTCGTCAGGGTCAGCAATCTATGTTTGATACCCCTAATATGCAAGCTAATATAAGCTACGGTAATCACTTTTCATCAGGGGCGATGTATACTTGTTTGCCATCTTTGTTATGTAAAAAGTCAGAAGTGTTTATTCGACATTCTGCGACAAAGTGACAAGACATCTTTGCATATTTAAATGTTTATTAGCGTTAATATTATGTTTGATAGGTCATGGCTTCGATCCCCGGCAGAGAATTATTGTTGGAATTTTCTGTTCTGAAGCACAGTGAATGAATGAAATACGATTTGCATAATAACACATTGATAGCGACACGACCTGGCAAACTACGACGATTATAATCAACATTAGATACAATCGCAACAGCAGACAACAGCAACTACTAATTTATTCGAATAATTATCGATAGCTCGAATGATTTTAATTTTAATTGGAAATCACACATAGTTATTCTAAATAAATAAATAAAAAATAAATTTATTGAAATATGTATATATAAACAATACTAACAGATCCTTATATATACGTTTTTTTTAAAAAAGACCCTTCAATTGTAGCACTTTTTGCGTTCGTTATCCGACTGACATAGTTGACATCCGAACCTGTATCTTTCAACGTTCTTGTTGTTTCTGGGATTTCCCTCGAGATGGACCGGCTTGCAGTGTACAAGCAACTTTTCTGTAGTGATAGGGAAGGCACCACCCTAGTTCGTCTCCCTCTAGGTATTTTACAGCCGCGTATTCGTTCAATTTTGAACGACTCGATTTACGGGCGCCTTGTTGCACTCAACATCACTTACTTTGTGTACCGAGGAAGTTAGTCTGCATTTTTACTTAAAGTTGAAGTTCTTGTTACTCAAATAACGTAAAAGGAAGCACAACTGTGACTACCTATTGTTAACTACCGGACTCGATTATTTAACGAGTCTTTTACAGGAATACATTAACGTAGTAAGAAGTAGTCTATCCGATTGTTGTCATCGACAAGCATCAGATGACCTAGCTAATCTAGGTAATATTTGGTTTTTAATTCATAACTTTCTGTTGTTTTTTTGTAGATATGCTGATATTAAACTGTGCTGCTAATATGATCACATCTATAAATAAACTATAACTGCACATTCTTTCTTGTTCCTCATAAAATACAAAATCTGTCAATCTCCTTCCAGACCCCTTGCTACTACACTAAGAGGTAAAGTAAGAGTTGCTTAACATAAAAGCCCAATTAGACCGTATTCTATCTGGTGCGTCAAACCCGGATAGCTTCACAGTCTGATGCAACTTTATATGCAAATAAATTTGGGCTTACAATTGCGTTGTCGATAACGACGATAATAGAAAAATGAGTTGAAAGGAATATGCCTTCTAGTTTAAGTCAAGGTCAAGCAACCACAGACTACGGTAGTCACTAACCATTAGATGAGCCAGATGTATGAGTGAGATCAAGTAAGGCAGTAAGATTACCAGATTTGCTGTATATAAAACGGAGCTTCAAACGCAATTAGTTGAAACTTTATCCCTAGTTACAATTCATCAATTAATCAGCCTATAACAGTTCATTGCTGGATGTAAGCCTCTCTCATTCTATGCTCACAAGCCTTACTTCTGCTGCCAATAAATGTGAAAAAAATAAGGTTTTAAAGTAAAGTATGGGAGAGGGGAGTCTATAACTACTCAGCCACCTATTCGAAGCCATCAGTAAACTAAAAACGACCAGGTGGACCCCAGCCGTTACCAGTTCATCAACCTTAAAATAAAAAAGAGCAACAATACATTCCATTGGATTCGAAAGGATCAAACAATCGAATGAACAAATGGCGACGTACGTTTCTTTAGAAGGAATTGTGTATTGTGATTTTCAGTGTCGTATTATTCACCTGTCGTCTGCTTAAGCGTCCGCCATAACTCTTTAGCGAAACGTAAGCACTTCGCGACTAAAACTATCCATTTTTCATACCGCATAACTTTTTTCAGTTTTTATATTGTGAACATTTTTAAAGATACTGGGGTAATGTAGCTTTTATATACGATATATGTTTGTGAGTTATGATGTGTTATACATTTTTATATTTGAGATACTTTTTTTTAAGTATGTGCTTTTTCTCTTGAAGTGCAATTTGCGTTGTAAATTTCTTGTAATCTTGATTACGTCATAAGTGTAGATAGAGAATGTTCGCGACAACGTCAACAGTAACTTAAGATTCATATTATGATTATAAATTCCATACGTGTTATTTAAGTATACTGTATCAATAAAGTTTATAGTTCGGAAATAGTGTCGAATTAGGTCACATATAGACCTAATTAATATAATTAAATAGTGTAAATAACGTAATATTATGTTTCTCCTATAGTTTATAGAAATATTTTGTGAATATGTAAACATTACTGATAAAATGTAATTTTTTTACCTCAAGTTAGGTATATCAGTGTTCCTAGGTCATAAGGCTTTAATAAAGGGTTTCACCTGTTGTGTTTTATTTGTGCGCTAAGAAAGGCGCTATAGGATGTTGAAGGAATTATATTCCTATATATCATAGTTATAAAATTATTAAACTTTTTCTCTTTGTAGATATAACCGCAAGTAAGATTTTTAGCATAAAACCTAAGTTATCTATACCTAGACCTAACTGCCGAAAGATGAAAATTATAGCACTAGCTAGGTCTTTTCGTGCCCTACGCGGCACTGGCTGTACCATCGCGCTAGCTAGCATAGTTCCATAGTTATAAGCAAAAATGTGTAATTTTTATAAATAAAATAAAATTGTTGAACAGTGGTTTCTGGCCGGCTCTCATTACAGTAAAGATCTGAGGTACCTAAGCGACACAGTATCGATCGATATTAGGTGCTCAAGAAACCTCATCTTCAAGCCTCAAGAACCGAATGGAGCCAGCCAGAAACCTCAAGACAACTGAACAGTGAAGCATGTGTATTATTTATCGAAGCCCCGACCCGCACATCGTATGACACGCCTTTCAGCGCCTCCACTCCGAGACCAGTAACCGCTATAGTACAGTCCACACACCGTGTATAGGACGTCAGCGACTTGACGGCTGTTATCGTAACCATCGCCATAGTAACCTCAGCCCCGAGTTCGCCCGTCCGGTACAGAGAATAAACCTAAGTCCTTATAAGAAAGTCCAATGATTACTTTCACTCCTGTATATTTTGAAAGGATATTGTATTAAATGCACATCACGCCAAATAGGTCCATTGAATAGGCAGTGAGTTGCCGTCTACTGGGCACATTTTTTTACTATTGTTGGCAGCAGACGACTCATCGCTCTCCCTGATATTAAGCGGCAACCGTCGAAGTCTCATACTCACATTTTGGTAAGCGATCACGGAATCTATAATTGCTCGCGAATGACCGACTCTAGGGCGCAAAAGAATTAAAGATAAGACGAAAGGATGAGGTAACTAGTATCTCAAAACATAGACCTCTTATTTATCAGGTGTAATGTAGCAACAGCTATCTTTAACAACTCTAACGCATGTTTCTTATAAACAGAACGTTCTTACCCGAGTTTCTGTAATAGATAACATTATCCAATAAGGGGATCATTGCTAACTTTGATATTTTCTTATTTAAAATAAATATAAGTAAGGCTACGGAACGGTCGGATGCTTGTTTTGCAGAGTAAAAATTCATGTAATAAGGCTTTTAACCAAGACTTCTGTTAGTTTTAAATATATAATTTTCTAGTCGCTGCTTTGTTTTTGCAAGCATAAGATTCTGTTTATGTTTGAAACATATACTTATTTTCAGTATATATTCAGTACTATAGTACTGGGTTGTATTTGGGTTTAAAAACCGATGAGGCAAGTTTTTATTTAAACATAATGAGCTAAATGTTAGTATGTAAATTACATTTTTAGCATACTCCTTTTTCTCTCTTAGCCTTTATTATTCCCAATTCACTTGCGGTGGGCTTTTCTGGTCTAACCGGATTTGACTGGATATCAGTTTTTACACGGAGCGGCTGCCACCTGACCTCCGCAACCCGAAGGCTAACGATACCCTAAGGCTAGACCAGTGTCAGGATACTAGAGGGTACTGACTTTCCCAATAACGACTGCCATAGATGTTCATGGCAGCCGGGACCTTTTAGCATACTCCTATGGATATATGTATATTAAGGTTATTTTAGTTAAAAAAATATAGAAAATCCATCTGACTGTTTCTAAGAATATCAATATATCCGGTATATGAGAGTAAGCACTGTATACAGAGAACTTTAAACATAGCTAGCTAAATGTTAGTATATTAGATTTCTGCCCTACAAAGATATACAAGTATATATAGTCAGTAGTAGTAATTACATTAACAAAATGAAAAATAAAGATTATTATGGTACAGAATCGTGAGAAAATAATCCAATGAAATTCCTGATAAACTCCATTAGTGCGGCAGCCAATATCATCAATAATACATTGCAATATAGTTTAATCGAAATTAAACCTTTTGCTATTTACTTTAAGTCGATATTAGAATGCAGAATGTCTTCCAAAAAAGAAGACTTCCCTTCGCCGCACAGCTAAGTCAGATAGAGTGCGGCTTCAAATTCTTTAGCACTAGTTTAAAACAAATCATGCTCTAGGAAGCTAGCCCTGAATCACAGTGGAGTTTACAAACATAAAATATACACACAAACAAAAACAAATGCAAAACATCATATAAAATAAATTTACCAATTTTTAAATCCATGTGAATCTATAAAATTATACAAATACTAAAGCGACATAATCAAAAATGTTTAATCACATTTTTGATTATGTCGCTTTTGAAATTAAATAACTTCGTGCGGATTTTATCACATTGTCTATTTCATTTCTGTTACATAATTTTGAGGCAACTACTACTTACGTACGTACGACGTTACTAATCAGTAAGTTGACGTGATAAAGGCTTTAATAAAGAATAAAAAAACAGAGACAACGTACATTCAGATTCAGAACAACAATTTCTAGAACATAATTGTCCCCTGTGATAATCAAAACCACAACACTCAACGCGGCGGCAGCGACGAGGCGAACGCTTCACGGTGCACCATTCATGCAGTCAGTTAGTGACCACTCCATAGAAGTTAAACTAGGCAACGGCAACACGAAAGCTCTTTAGCAGTTTCACTAGGAAGTACGTAGTCACGAATCCAACGAGCCAGTCAACGTAATAAAACCCCAGCCATTCTTTATTTAAGAATAGCCCCCGCTTCATAAAGCCGTTGAACACTGAAGCACTTTCAGTACCATTTAGTTGTTAGTCAGGCCGATTTCAATTTTCTGCCTCGTTATGTGTTAAAATTGCCATGCGATGCCCTCTTTGGTGTTTCCTTGAATTATTATAGTAATATGTAAGACATTGTTTGGCGGTTATCCGATTTAGCCTAAGAAATATAACTTGGGTTCTAGGAAAACGGATTGTGGATAGAGATTGATGTGAAAAATTTATTGAGTGCGCTCATGTTGTAACTAAAGGCCAAAATATCGCTATGTAATACTTAAATAACTTCTAAATATTTCAGATTGTTTTAAAGTAACGCTGCAAATTAAAATAAAGTTTGACTTTTTAGCTTACAAGTTTTGAAATTTTGTTTAGAACCAAAAATGTAAATTGTTACAATATAAAATTTATTTTAGTTTTTTTAATAAACATTTGGCGATTAGAAAGAGTGGTCATGATTTACTTGCCTGCTTCTTCTCATGAAAGCTCTACTTTTTAAACAGGCTTTTTTAATGCTTAATTATTATTTCCTGCTTAACATTCTATTTTTATTAAAATATCTTATATAGTTAATTGACATGTCCAAGAATTATTTACACATTATTATGGATATAAAGATTTTTGACTTTGACTTTGATAGAAAAATCCAGGTTTCTAAAATTTTACTCTTTTGTTTTTAACGTGTATTATTCGCATTGAAGACCACAGAAGCTCGCCTAAAGCAACATCCAATGACCGAATGGATGCTGATTTAAACAAGTCTCTCGTGGCACGTGGAACATCGTAAAATCATTTAACCATTTCAGAGATATACTTGCTCAGATATATAAATGGCGTTATGTGTTAAGAAGTCACCTCCAGTCTAAGACACTGCTCTTTTCCCCTAGAGTCTTTCCAAAAGAGTCTTTTGCAGCGTCTAGTATTCTGAATGCGATTGCCATACGAAACAAACGTCTGTATATTGCGATACTTAGTGTTCCTTGTATCCTTTATTTTAACCGGTCGTATACCGCCGGCTCGCATACCAGCCGGCAGATTTGTACTCGTCGTAGGCCGGTAGCTCGCATGCGAGCCACCAAATTGGTTTTACGTTAGCTTAAGCTAAAGCGAAGGCGGCGCGCGGCGTTTTGGCACCAATTTGGTGGCTCGCATGCGAGCTACCGGCCTACGACGGGTACAAATCTGCCGGCTGGTATGCGAGCCGGCGGTATACGACCGGTTAATGTTTGTAAAATATACGCGCATTATTTATAGAGCAGGCGTTGATTTACTTGAATAATTAAAAACTAATTACAATAATCTATGACTTTGGTTAAAAAGATAAGGAAACTACCAGTCTGATGTTATGCAAATCCTATTTTTATTTCAATTTAATGATTATGTCCAGATATAAAAAGTTTATTTTTATATCTGCACATAATCTTTACATTATCTTTATATATAACACACTATAATATAAAAGATATATTTAATCTAAAATTATATACCTAAAGAAGTTTATAGATTAGTATTATAGTATTTTCGTCGCATTGTCGGCCTCGATGGCGTAGTGGTTAGTGTAACCGATTGCCACGCCTGAGGTCGCGGGTTCGATTCCCGCACAAGTCAAACATTTGTGTTCATGAACATGGATGTTTGTCTTGGTCTGGGTGTTTCTATGTATAATAAGTATGTATTTACAAAAAAAAAAGTATATATGTATGTTTATCCATTGTCTAGTACCCATAGTACAAGCTCTGCTTAGTTTGGGCTAGATGGTGTTGTGTGTATGTGGTAGAATATTATTATTATTATTATTATTTTCTTTAATGGTTTGTCCCGCATTCGCCCCTACATTACGTCCCACATTCCAAAATGTTCCTCATTCGCCCCACTTTTTTATGTATTCCTTTTTCGTCCTACATTTTTGAGCATATGGTTAGCAAAACAAAACATGATTAAGTATTATTTAAATCTTTACGATGTCAGCCTTGTGATGTCATGCAATCATAAGCCCAAAGTTGCGCCGAGAGATCAAGGAGATGTTTTTAAATATTTTTCAGCTGACGGTACAACAAAATCTTCCATACAAAAAAAAACAGGGTCAGAAAAGGAACATAATTTGGGACGAAATAGGTATTAAGTTAAGAAATTAATATTTATCTAAATTTAGGGGCATATGAGGAACAATTTTTGGGGCGAATGCGTATTTTTACGTTTGGGACGAAACATTAGGGTTGAGTGCGGAATAAACCTTTTTAATTTCCTTCATACCTGAAATTGAACCCCTTCCTAATATATCCTGCAATCTACTTAAAACTACATCTTACAAACCCTATTAAAATATAACCCCTTAGCAGCGCTTGTAAAAATACAAGCCGTCATTTCTCTGGCACGCACGCATGCACGCATATTTTTTTCATCACTTCTTTTTATTACGCTTTAAAGAAAGTACACGCGAAAATTCGTCGCGTATTTATACTTTAACATCCCGTTAAGGTAGCAAAGAGCGTCTTGTAACCGAGGCATGTAATTTTAATGGTTAACTTGACGCCTACGCCGCTGCCGCGTATATCTTTACTTTATGAGGAATCCCAGTAGACTTGCTCAATAGATTACTTGCTTGGAAATTGTTGTGAGGTTTCCTGAGCATAGATGGTTATATTCTTTCAAAATTATACTGCTGTTTGATTGATATGATATGTTGTAATAAATTTTGATCAATGTTATAGATAATTTTTAGTAAACACTTCTTATTTTAATAACAAATCGTGATATTACAATATTATTTCGTATTCAAATACTTATAATAAGCAGCGATAGCTCAGTGGGGAAACCAACAGACTGCAATGCCGAAGGTCTCGGGTTCGAACCGACGTCGCGCACCTCTGACTTTTGGAAGTGATATGACTTTTCGAAATTATGTGCGTATTGATTGACAATTATCGCCTGCTCCATGCCTCGGAGAGCATGTTAAGCTGTCGGTCCCGGCTGCCATGAACATCTATGGCAGTCGTTATTGGGAAAGTCAGCACGCTCTAATATCCTGACACTGGTCTAGCCTTAGGGTATCGTTAGCCTTCGGGTTGCTGAGGTCAGGTGGCAGCCGCTCCGTGTAAAAACTGATATCCAGTCAAATCCGGTTAAACTAGAAAAGCCGACCCCAAGTAACTTGGGAATAATAAAGGCTAGGGAGAAGATTTCGTATTCAAATACTTCAGTAGATAAGCTACGCTTACCATTTGCCTGTATTTCATTTTCTATTTAAAACAAAACAAAGGCAAGGCAAATAACTAGGCATTCAAGTTTGTCAGCTTAAATATCAGAATTAATTAAAGGGCCTAGAGCGCTGCACTGTAATTATCAGAAAACAGGATTCTCACATTAACTCTTTTGTTCCCTCTCATTAATTAGAATAGGAGTCGGTGTTGCCGTAGTTTTAATATTATAGCTACGAATTGTGAAGGCTATTTTTAGTCAGTAATTAGGTATCAGATACGATATTAAAATACGTAGTGTTAAACAATTATCTATGCCATAGTGAGTCGATTGCCGTCTACGTTTAGCGGACGTAGTTCCAGACACCGTCTACTGCTGAGAATTTCTTGACAGAAAAATCCAATAACGCTTCACTCGACCAGGTATCGAACTTGTAAACACATGTACAGCAGTCGTATTCACTAACGCTGCCATAAAACAGTCTGACATATAAATGTAATAATCTTCTCCTTCTTTTCGATTTCGAAGCGCTCATAGCCAGTTGCACTCACTGATTGGTAAACGATTAGCGAGGTTAAGCAACGTTGGTTACGGTCAGACTATAGATGGGTGACTGCTTAGTGGTATTTCATATGAGTGTCTCCGTGCTTCGGGACGTAAAAAGTTGTTCTCGGTTGTTGCCAAATTGACAGCAGTCGTTAAGCCATGTCGCCTACGGGCGGCTTGAACAACTCTTGACAACAGGGTGGTCACTAACCACACGAAAAGAAGAAAAATGTAATATTGCATAACGCTTATCAATTTGGCATTTAGATAAGGACTACCCCCGCGACATTATACTATATTATATTTTACTATATTAGATTATATTAGCCCTGTATTAAAACTCTGCCCTTGCTGGGCACGGGCCTCTTCACAGCGTGAAAACGGTTAGGCCATAGTCCACTACGCTAGCCCAATGCAGGTTGGCAGACTTTACATATCCTACAGAACATTAGACATGCAGATTTCCTAACGATGTTTTCCTTCATCGTTAAAGTTAGCAATACGTTGTATAATTACTCGTATTTAATACGCACATAACTTGCCTTATTATCGAACTCAGAACATCTCTCGTGGCAGTCCAACGTTTTCCCACTAGACTATCGCTACTACTTACATTTCATTATCTCTGAATAAAATAATGGTGTTTTTATCGTCGTTTTAAGAGTACACAGCACGTGTGCGTGAATAATCAGAGGTATGAGAATAGATTCACAAAGAGGCCTTTTTATGAATAGAAGCCTTAAAACTTTCTTACTGTTCATTATGAAAAGACAACTCTCGCACTAGGAATAAATCCTGTGTTTAATCATAAATCTTTACAAACATTCAAACAATGGAAACAAAGAATACTCCTAACTAATATTAAAAATGCGAATGTGAGTTTATTTGTTTATTACGTTTTCACGCCTTAACTATTAGAACGATCATCGTGAAATTTCGTAGACACGTTGTCAGGGGAACAGAAAAAGACATATTATAATGGTACCTTTGAATTAAAAAAAGTACTGTTACTTGCTTTTTTTACGTGGGGGAATGCTTTGACGCATACCTCTCCGCGGGGTGACGGAGAGGTTATGTCGGGCTCACCGGGGGAAAGATACCCCGGTAATACCGACTAAAACTACCACGGTGTTCCTCGACATAACCATATACGACGAGGCCGCGCGAATCACTTTCACACGCAATCGCGACCCCGCTGTGGTTCCGCCCCGCCGCGCCCTGTGAAACGGCAGGCCACTACCCAAAAAATAATACTTCCACCACCGTTCCCTGGGAGCGGACAAAAACACAACACAGAGGCGTACGTGGTAACACGCACCCCGCCTCTCGGACCTGGTGCTGATCGAGTGGCGAGCAGGCCCACGCAGCCCACAACACCCAGGACAACCCTCAGGGTGGCTGGAGGTCATCTCGCGAAAAGTACTGTTACTAATCTAACGTTACTTAACCTACAATTACGCGAGGAAAGCCGCAAGCAAAATTTAGTTATATTAATAATAGATCACACAATGTATATTCCCCTGTTCGAAAGCACAGCACTCGGCGCAGTGGCATTACGCCATGCGTGCAATTACAACTAAACTATATCAGAAAATAAACAAGTTTTTACCTACTTAACTGTTAATAAAATTATTCCTCCATCAGTCTAACCTCACAATTAATTGTTCGTCGGCAAATTTTATTTTTACATCACTAATGATTTTTTGACGAGGGTTACTTTTGCGAATAACATCAAATGATACTGTCATTTTAGTTCAAAGACCTTAAATATTATACAGGATTTATATTTTAGTAATTCATAAGCGACCTTTACGTAATACAATAAACGTAGTTTGTTGACAACCTATTGTTTTAATTGTGTTTACAAGCACTTTAATAAATTAATACATTTAGAACATTTAGGGTATACCAACTGTTGGATCACAAGGTACCTTCTTGTTTACAAGCGTAACGTTATTGGCTTGAGTATTCGAAGCGATGATTTTGATAGTACAGCGCTTTGTTAAGGTGCTGTGATACTGACTATAAAAACGGATATAGGTTATTTGCCTGATTTTTTGTAAGTACTCCTTTAGTTGGATAACTTCTGGTCAAATAGTAAATGCGTTATGACCATTCTCACTTAAGTTTTTTCTACTGCTTGACGCAGCCTAACCAACGCTCACCTGATAGTTAGAGGTCACCATCGTCCATGGACATGACTGTATTCTTCTAGCATTCCAAAAGCATAGTGATTTTGAATAATACAGTTATGAAACCTAAGAGAAGCCAAAAAGCAAAGCTGAGGCATGTCTATCTATTTTGGTACCTACGTTAAGATTTTGAATTTCTATAAATTGTCTGCACAGGTGGCGATAGTTCACTTGTATTTGCGCACATATTTGTGCGCTATAATATCTCCTGGGCAGATGGCCAGTTTCCCTTAAGATTGGCGGCCGTGACCGAACTTTAGGCTGGAGGACATGATAATTTCAAGGGTGTGTCCGTTGTTTGAATGTCTCCACAGTCCTCCGCGACACACGTATAATGCATAAAATTTACATATTGTAGAAAAAAAAAATTACTCTAGTGATCAGCACACTCATTTATATATTATATACAAGGAGGGCCACGAGCGTTACCGCACTGAATAACTAAACTAAACCCAACTAAATAATTCAACATAATTAGTCTAGAACAATACGGTGGGTCGTTTACTTGGGTCTACGGTTAGAAATAGATTCTATCAACACTAACAAAAACTACTAATTTACTGTTCGTTTGGGACCGACTATAAATACTGGAAAGGTAAACAGGTTAGCCAAAGGTCCCACAGATTAGGGTGTTTCCTTGTTGTGAAACGGGACTAGTAGTAAGATAAGATACGATTGTGTTGCTGAACATTTTACTTAACAGACAGATTAAACGATTCGTTTATTTCTTCTCCCTTCGCCTTTATTATTCCCAAGTCACTAGGGGTCGGCTTTTCTAGTCTAACCGAATTTAACTGGATATCAGTTTTACACGGAGCGGCTGCCACCTTACCTCCGCAACTCAAAAGCTAACGATACCCTAAAGCTAGACGAGTGTCAGGATATTAGAGGGTACTGACTTTCCTAATAATGACTGCCATAGATGTTCATGAAAGCCGGGACCGACGGCTTAACGTGCTCTCCGAGGCACGGAGCAGGCGATAATTGTCAATCAATACGCACATAATTTCGAAAAGTCATATAACTTCCGAAAGTCGGAGGTGCGCGACGTGGGTTCGAACCCGAGACCCTCTGCATTGCAGTCTGTTGGTCTCCCCGCTGAGCTATCACTGCTTCGTTCGTTTAATACTAATAATATTATATTATCATAATGATATCAACCTTGGATATTATATAAACTGTCCCACTGCTGGGCATAGGCCTCTTCTCAGTGTGAAAAGGCCCATAGTCTACCAGGCTGACCGAATCCGGGTTGGCAGACCTCACATACCTTCAAGAACATTATGAAGGACTCTCAGACATCCAGGTTTCCTCACGATGTTTTCCGTTACCGTTAAACTGAGCGATAACAATTAATATAGTTTTAAGATAAAGCACTATAAGTAAGAATATAATATGACTGTACTAGGGTAAACCTATGCCATAGGCGTCATCTAGTGAACGGACATGTATCAAATTTGCACGGATATTGTAACGGTTAAAATTGACACATCGCTACTGCCAGGTTTATCTTGAAGACGCAGCGATATTGTTTGCAACTGCTGTGCATACATTTAAGGTTTCGATTCCCAAGACGGGCTGCGTTAAGGGGTTTTTCGTATAGAAATTACCGAGAGCTTATGCATAGCAGTGCATACACTACTGCTATAAAGGCAGTCTTTTCCAGTTATTTAGTATTGTAATCTACTTAATGAACTTTCGATTTAAAAAATCAAATATATATTCAAAACTCTAACACCATATCTCAGTTTTATACCTTTAATACTCGATCTCAAACTATAACTTAACGCCAAGGTCAGTGAACCCACAACTCGCACCAAAATTTGTCGATTTCATTTCCAAAGTGATACGCCCTCCGAACTTTACCAATCTAATCAGAAGGCGCATAAAATAAAATTAAACTTACCTAACTTGTTCAACGTTAAACACTTAAGTTTTGTAGCTGAAAATATTTATATGACCGGTTGATATTTATTTGATTAAAGAGAGCTAAGATACCTTTATAATGTTTTCCTTTAGTGTTTGAGTTTCAGAAGTTGTTTTTGGTGCATTGACATCTATACCATCCATATCTCTTACTAATAATATAAATATGCTGGTTCGAGTAGATTTTTAAACTTTGAACTAATTTATTAATTTATTTTACATTTTTCTTGTTTGCTTGTTACACTTCACGCATTAATAAATCGACTAATCATCATGTATTTTCGTGTACACGTGTTAAAATTTACTTAATTTTACCGTAATATAATGAATCCAAAAGAATACTTTTTGTCTATCCGTTTGTCTGTTTGTTATTACGCAAAAACTACTCAACGGATATTGATATGCCTATTCGTGCTTCGTGTAGACTACTATATACGATCGATGTAAGCTACTTAACTACGGAACTCGTATGACAATAACTCTTAAATGTAGCCTAGGCGAGTAACTTGCGCATGTACCCCGCGCTAGGTAATGCTTCGTATAAAAACTCCTTTAGATTAGATATTTGAATTTTGTAATTAGGGCCTAGATTTATTTGGAATTCGAAATGGCAATTTAGTGCTAAATAAATTACAGTGCATTTGTGATTGCTGGTATTTTAAGTTATTTATATGTGTAATTTAACGATTGATTCAAAATCTAAGTTTGTAAATAAAATAAGACTATGAGTAAATTCAATTCAGTGGGCTTTTTATAACATTTAATACATTTTAGTCTTTACTTTCCAGAACAGAACAGAATGCAATTTCTTAAACAAGACAACTAGGCACTAGAAATATTTCCTGTATCGTGGGAGACTTTACAAACAATCAAACAACGGACACAAAGAACACCCAGACTCGGGACAGCTATTCATAGATCTCACAATTTTTTGTACCATGTGGGGATCGAACCCACAACACAGCGTGGCGGTAATGGCGAAACAACCACTAAAATCACTAGGTTATCCGTGCAGTCAAAAACTGCTGTTAAAGTTTTGTTTAGTTTAAATACCTGTTCATGGTAAGGTCGTTTCGAACTGTTATGTTAGTAAGTTAGAATAAAAGTCGTTTAGATAAAAATAAATTACATACAAACTTATACAGGGTGTCCCAGAATATGTGAATCAAATTCTAACGGGAGATTCCTTAGACAAGGACCCTACAAAAGTGCAAAACAAAAAAAAAAAAAAATTGCATTCGTGTAAAAAAAAAATAAGTTTTAGAGAAACGAAGTACCTGTATTTGAAAGTCTGAAAAAGACGTACTTTTTTTAAAATTAGATTTTTTTACTTTTGGAAGATTTTTCTTTTAGCACATTTGAATGGTCCTTACCTAAAGAATCTCCCGTTACAATTTGATTCACATATTCTGGGACATTCTGTATATACGATTACTATTATATATATATATTATAATACGAATCACGTCCGTTTGTGCCCGGAGAGATAGGTGGCATGGTGCATGGCAAGCGGAATACATGTAGATTTCGACTACTATCTTTATATAATAATATTAGCTGTATTAAACTGTCCCACGGCTGAGCACGGGCCTCTTCTCAGTGTGAGACGACTTAGGCCATAGTCCACCATGCTGGCCCAGTACGGGTGGGCAGACTTCACATATCTTTGAGAACATTATTGAGAACTCTTAGACATGCAGGTTTCCTCACGATGTTTTCCTTCGACATTAAAGCAAGCAATAATTAATTATTTAATACGCACATAACTTCGATAAGACAGAGGTGCGCGCCTTGGGATCGAACTCGGACCTCTGCGTGGCAGTCTAACGGTTTCCCACTAGGCTATCGCTGCTTACTATGTTTAGCTCCTACGTAAAAGGCGATGTACTTATTGTCGTCCGTTCTGAACTCTTATTGCTCATAGATGAACAAATAGAGTGCAGAAAGAAGTCTAAACTCATTTTTAGACTCCGTTCATAGAATTTCTTATTTGAAACGCCCAATAACATAGCCCACCGCAGACGATCTTGATATCTCGCGTTCAACTCATTACCATGAACCTAGGATATCAAAATCGAACACAAACATAAGTACAAGCTTATGTCACGAGACGTATAATCAAACA